>CM077087.1:75880972-77183561 GCA_039513925.1 Platanthera zijinensis
TTTCTTAAAAACTATTTTTCACGATTTGGAGCACCGCGGGCAATAGTTAGTGATATGGTCACCCACTTTTAAAAATAACGCACAAATTGCTAAGGTTTTATCTAAATGCGGCGTTACACATAGGTTAGCCACCCCCTATCACCCTCAAACAAGTGCCAGGTAGAAGTTGTTAACCGTGAAATCAAACGTATATTATAAAAAAACGGTTTCTACTAGTAGAAAGGATTTGTCGGTCAAGCTTGATGATGCACTATGGGCTTATCAGACCGCATATAAGGTCGTTATCGATTGTACGCCGTATCAATTGGTCTATGGGAAAACATGTCATTTACTGGTTGAGTTTGAACATCATTCCTTTTCGACACTTAAATTTTTAAATCTTGATGAAAATTTGTCCTCCGAGCTCCGTAAATTCCAACTTAACGAGCTCGATGAGTTGCGCTCCCTCTCTTATGAGAATAATAAACTCTATAAGGAGCGCACCAAATTTTATAATGATAAAAATATTAAGCACCCAATGGACTTTCAACCAGGAGACCAAGTCCTTCTTTATAACTCGCGCTTGTGCCTATTTCCGGGTAAGCTTAAGTCCCGTTGTTCCGGCCCCTTGTGGTAAAGGAGGTTTGGCCCTACGGGACGGTGCTTATTTCACACCCGAAAGAGGCAAATTTAAAGTGAATTGGCACTGACTGAAATTATTTTTTTTCGGTGATAATATTAATGAACAATTGGATAACATAAAGTTGTCAAACCAATAGTACGCACAGTCCACTAAGGTCGAGCTCAACGACCATAAACAAATCGCTTGTGGGAGGCACCCTATGGTTATCATTTAACTTATATTTTCTTAGTGTTTGATTTTATTTTCAGTTTTTGTAGGTTTGAAGAACATCGATGCATGATGATCAGTCGGGGTCGAACGTCAAGTCTACGTGCTCTTCAAGTCAGTAACTTTTGTTTTATTCTAGTTTATTTGAATCTCAAAAAACAATAAAAAAAATAAAAAAAATAAAAACAAACATAAAACAAAAAAAATCTGTTTTTTTTCTTGTACACGCCCCTGTCACGGGCGTGACCTGCTGGTCACGGTGTTAGAGGCGTGTTTTGCCTATTTTGCGAAACCCGCGGATGGTTTCATTCGCCCCTTTTTCCGTCCGTCTTTCAGACATGACACGGGTGTGACCATGATGGTCATGGGCGTGTCATGCTTGTGTGGCGGGTATCCAAGGCATTCACCATGTCGCGCCTCAGATTTCCGCGACATGTTAAATTTTGCTGACACACCCCAGGGTCACGGGCGTTACCCTGGGGCATGACAGTGGAATCCGAGTTCAGTCCCTCAGATTCCTGCGCTGCCCCTTAGGATACCCCTTACATGCCCTAGAGTCACGGGCATGACTCTGGGCCATGACTCGTGAATCCGAGGCGGCGTGCCTCAGATTCCTTCCCACATTAGCCAGTGCTTGACACGCCCCCTGTTATGGGTGTGACAGGGGGGCGTGATTGACTAGTGAATTCCCATAAATAGGAATTCACCCCCTTATCTTCTCTCCATAACTAAACTCCTCAAACCCCCCATTCCCTTCTCCTTATGGTCAAAAACACCTCTTCATTTTCTTTTTTCTCTCATGATGCCTCGCCACCACCCTTATTCCACATCTTCTTCCTCCAAGCACCCTACGGATCCCGCCTCGGTGGAAGCAATGCTCCTGTTTGAAAACTCCACCCAGCAGGACCGGAGTGAACGATTACGCGCAAAACCCATTGGTATTTTCCGGATCTTGGACTGGGCGATCCTCGCCACCTTCGGAGCGGCGGAGTTTGTTCGGGAATTTCTATCCACCCCGGGATGGACTCCCCTCTTCTCTATTTTGGAGCCGTCTTTCCTTCATCTCACCATTGAGTTCTTGGCTTCCTTTGAGTTCCGTTGGGCAGTGAATGACGATTCCATCGTCTTTTGCATGGGTGGGATGATGCATCGCTCACCATCCGTCAACTCTATGTCGCCATAGGCTATTGCTCGGAGGAATTTTCCCATTCCCCCGCCTATCTCGATCTCAAAATTGATTTTCCTTCCGATTTAAACCTCCTCACCTTTTGGTCGGAAAATCAGCAATGACATAGCCTTCTACACCCCAAAGAAATTGAAGGGCAACCACCTCATTTCCCCCGCATTGCACATTCTCCATAACCTCCTCACATTTGCTCTTACCAGTCGCAGTGATAGCCATGGCGTGGTGTCTCGGGCAGATTTACTATATTTATATAGTATTCCGGGTCCCACTCAACCTTGGTTATATGCTCACAATTTTATTCTATCATCAGGCTGAAAATGTGAGGTTGGGAGCATTTCATGGAGGCAATTTTATTACTTTCCTCGCCAAGCAGACCGGCCTTTGGGATGCCCTTCTATGGCTGACCTGCATGCAAACGCCGCAGGTCCTTCAGTTCTCGACCCTTCAGGCTCTTGGCCTAGCGCAACGTCATGATGGCGAGTTTGAGGCTATTCTTCCATCAGTCGGTGGCGGGAATCTTTATCTTGATCTTGGTGCCAGCCCCAGCGTACTCATCACTCTCCCCAGATTCCGCCACAATTGCTGCACTCTACCCAAGCGCTCGATCCTCAAAATTATTGGGATCAACAATTTGGGTTGATTCACACTCGCCTAAACAAGATGCAGGCTCATTTCGACGGCCGTTTCACTCATTTTTGATGGATGCTTTGCCGCGCTTGAGCAGAGTCACGCTTCTTCCGTGGGGCACATTACTCACGAGTTTGCGGCCATGTGGACTTTCTATTAGCAGCTCGGGGACACTCCCGACCAGGAGTAGCTTTCTTTTTCTTTAGACTTATAGTGGGTCGCATATCTCTATATCTGTATCTCTACTTTTATTTTATTTTCATGTATTTGTTTTTATTATTATGAAAAATCTATAAAATATTATGTTTTGCTTTGTTAATGTCTTACAGGTACCTTTTGGTGCTGGTTTGAAATCTTCAGGCAAGTCTCCTTTTTTTCTGTTCTTCATTTATACATTGGGGACAATGCATTGCTTCAGTATGAGGGAGGGATATTTCTCAAGCAAAACATAAAAAAAATTTTATTTTTCAAAAATTAAAATTTTTAAAATATATATATATCAAAAAATTAAAAATTATATTTTGTTTTTCAAAAATTGAAACAAGAAAAAAACTTAGAAGATTGAAAATTAAATTTCTTAGAAAAGGCCGTTTGGGATATCACCCAATATTACCTCCTAGTACCGGCGAGAGTCCTTCACAGGGTATACCTCGGGAAGTATAAGAAGTAACAAAAAATTAGGTTTAATTTTTAATTAGAGAAGTAGTTATTTCTATATTTATTCACGTGCAAAATTCATAGTAATTTAACTTTTATGTAGTGTTTAGAGATTTTGATGTTTTAATTGAAATTTTGAATTTTGGAGTAAAACTGTTGGTCATGCTGTGTTTCTAGTTAAGTGCACGTGTAAGTAGAATTTTACATAGATCTAAATATTCAGCATACAATTAGATTTTCATTTTCTAAATGCGTGGAAATGTTTTAATTTACATTCATTCTGAAAACCGATAAAATCTAAATTAATTTAGGTGAGTTAGTAGAAGGTTACTAGAGCGATATTTCGTGGATTGAAAACCGGTAAAATCTAAATTAATTTAGGTGAGTTAGTAGAAGGTTACTAGAGCGATATTTCGTGGATCAAGAAAGAGGTATTCTTTCTCGATGTTTAGAACTTTCCCTCTAGCTATTCTCAAGACTTTGCATAAGTTAAACTCATTAGCATAAATATGATTTAGGCACTTCTTTTGGCCAGTTTGAGACTTTGCACCCGTACCTAAATTTTATCTTTGTTAAGCCATTTTGAGCCTATTACCCTATCGTTTTGTTTTAGCTCCACCAAGCATTTTACCAAAGCCAAAAAAGAAACCTAATTGCACACCTAAGACCAAGCTTGAACATAGATATACAAACACGGTTTGTGAGTAATAAGGAGCATTTTTATTTTTGGTGGCTCTTTTCTTATAAAAAAAGGTTGATTTATTCTTCTTTCCTCTTCAAAATAAAGATAAATAAAAAAATTATTATTATGAAAAAAATGAAGAGGTAAAAGAAAATTTCCAACATGACGAGAGATTTGAAAGAAAAAAAATAAGAAAAATACAAAAGGATTAGGAATTTTGCTGCGTTCTTAAACCATAGTAAGTTATTGTGTGCAAGCTCTCTCTAGGTTTTGGTGTGACTAGCCATCGCTTTTATCTTTGACCACCCTCACCAAAAACCTAAGGCTACATTTAAACCTAATTAAGTCCTATTGATTTATGTTTATAAGTTGAACTAGTGTCGTGGTGAGAGTGTGAAAGGGCAAGCCTATGGCCATCAACATTAATGGATTTCTTTGGAGGGTATCTCAATCTTCGTTCGTGCAAAGTTATCTTAGTAAATACGCTACATTCTCCCTAAATATAATTTTAAGATTTACCGTATATTCATTTTAAAAGTAAAAAATAATAGTGGAAACACATTTTAAGAAGAATAAAAACCTAATTTGTATGTTGAGCAAGTTTTTCTACCAAAATAGCTACAAGCATAGGCATAAGACTTCGCATTTTACTCCTTAGGTTCAATTTTATTTTCTAGAATTTAAAATTTTTCTACTCCCTATAGAAGTTGTTTGCTCGGGACTAGCAAACAAATAAGTATGGGGGTATTTGATAACTCTAATTATTTCCATTTTCATTTACTATTTTATATTAATAGTTAGATATTATATATCAATTTTAAAATCTAAAGTTTATAATTAACTACTTTTTGTATTTGATATTTATTTGTTCTAACAAAATTATTTTCAATCTGGCAAGGCTATTTTGTAGATTATTTGGAGCAGAACTGGAAGTTTCCCCTTCTCCGCCCAGACATTCCCCGTGACACGCCCTCCTTAGGCGTGTCCAAGGGCGTGACACCAAGGAGCTAAGAAGACGACGACTGCAAATCATCGACCGGCGAACGAAGAGCATTGACATGCCCGTGACACGGCCTGTTCCACACTATCCTTGGGCAAGTCCCATAGGCATGATGCCAAGAACCGACATCGTCGATCAAAGAACGTCGATCTGCCACATACACGCCCATGTCGCCCTTGACACGCTCGTGTCATCCTTGTACGGGGCGTGCCAGCCGTAGGAAGAAATGTCAGAACCCTGCCACATAAGATTAAAATGAAACGCCCTGGACATGGGCATGACCCAGGGCGTGTCAGGACCGTTTTCCAGCCAATAACTCAGTCGTTCCTGTCTTTGCCGCCAGATTGTGGTTTCCTGCTTGACACACCCTGGTCACGGGTGTGACAAGGGGGCGTGATGCCTCCATCAATAACATTTTATTCCCTCCGTTTTCAGCTTCCCGCCGTTTTCCAAAAATAGATCTGACACGCCCTAAGTCACGGGCATGACCAACGAGTGTGACCCACAATCTACTATTTTTGGCCATTTCTCCTCCAACGTTCTTGAGGTTTCAAGACGACGGTTCCGAGCCTGACACGCCCTAGGTCACGGGCATGACCTAGGGGCGTTACCAACCAGCAATTTTTCCTATAAATTCCAGAAAGCTTTAGATGCTCAGGGGAATTTTGGGGAGTTGGAGTCTTGTGTTTTACTACTTTTATTGCTGTATTTTCCTTTTCTAGTCTAGATTAATATTGTGTAAGCTTTAATTCTAGTTGTTTTTATTTCAAGCATGTCTTTCCCTAAGTTATCTTGTAATTCCCTAATCATGATGAGTAGTTATTTTTCATTTAGTACTTGATCATGATGAACCTTGGAATAAAATAAACTTTTCATTTTTTATCAAAAGCGTCTTGTTTTTAATCTTGCTCACTAAAGATTTATCTTTGAAATATATTTTGTCGAATTAATATTTCGCGGATATGGTTTTCGATCTAAGATCCGTATCCTAAATGACTGAGAGGTTGTGGATATGAGGAGATCACTCAAAGATAAAAGGAGTTGCATGCACCCCTCGAGAGAGGACGACATAAATCTCCCGGATTGGAGTCAAATCCAATTGTGGGGTTCACCGCCTAAAGCAAGCTTAGGGGTTTCGACTGGCCGAGAAATCTTAATCGATCAACCTAAGGTTAGTCAAAAGCATGAGCTCTAGAGAGACGCTTTTGTACTTAGGAACCTCCACGGTCGAGTGAGTAAATTTAAGAACTTGTATTTCTTTAATTTTCAAGAAGCTTTATTTTTGCCCAAGGGGATTCTAGATCAAGTGCTACATTCCCCATCATCGAATTTCTCTTTCTTAGTGTAACACTTCCTTTTCGTTAAAAAAAACAAACTTTTCGTCCGATAAGATAACAGCTATTTCTTATGAGTACAAGTACTCAACAAGCCCCGAGTCAAAATACAACACTTGATTCTATACTCTGAACGATAGGTATACTTGCCTCATTGATTGGAAACACGCATTAGCGTTGTGAAAATATTCATCAAGCCCCTATTCAATTTGATAAGAAGAAGGATGAAATGGTACAGTTATGTATAGATTATTGGGAACTCAATCGTTTAACGGTACAGAACACTATCCTCTACCCAAGATCGATGAGTTATTCGATCAGTTGGTAGGAGCATACTGGTTTTCCAAGGTAGGCTTGCGCTCGGGGTATTACCAATTAAGGATATGAGAGGAGGATAAAATAAAAAAGCTTTTAGCTCAAGGTACGGTTTATATGAGTTCATCGTAATGCCATTTGGGCTCACAAATACCCCTTCAACGATCATGAGTTTGATGAACAAGGTGTTTGAGCCATACTTAGATGTCTTCATAATCATCTTCATCGATGACATTTTAGTCTATTCGAAGACAGAGGAGGAGCATGTGGAACACTTGACCTTAGTTCTGAAGAAGTTAAAGGAGAATACCTTGTTTGCCAAGTTCAACAAGTGCGAATTTTGGCTCCGAGAAGTTGCCTTCTTAGGTCATGTGATCAGTGGTGCTGGATTAGCGGTGGATCCGACCAAGGTGCATGCTGTGAAAGAATGGTCGCCTTTGAAGTCAAGGGCCGATGTGCGGATTTTCCTTGGACTTGCCGGGTATTATCGCTAGTTCATAAAAGTATTCTCAAAGATAGCCTTTCCTCTCACTGCCCTGACAAAGAAAGGTGTGATATATGAGTTGACACCCTAGTGCAAAGCTGCATTCCAAGAGCTAAAAGATACACTTACCTCCACACCCATCCTTGTCATTCCGTATGGGAAGGATGGATTTCAAGTTTACACAGATGCGTTATATCAAGGGATGGGAGCAGTACTGATGAGGTAAGGGCATGTGATTTCTTATGCTTTGAGGCAACTGAAGAAGCATGAAGCCAATTTCCAAGTTCATGATTTGAAGTTAGGGGCAGCGGTGTTCGCATTAAAGGTCTGGAGACACTATCTATATGGCGTCCACTGCGAGATCTTCTCAGACCATAAAAATCTAAAGTATGTTCATACTCAAAAGGAGTTGAATCTGAGGCAGCGGTGGTGTTTGGAATTTTTGTGTGATTATGAGTTTACATTGAATTACCACCCCAAAAAAGAAAACTTCGTAGTCGATGCTTTGAGCAGAAAGGTACCGTAATTTATCCTTGAGTCTTGGTTGATGAGTATGAAATTGGCTCATATGCTCGAGAAAATGGAGATCATATTGGTATGCAAAGGTCATTCTTGGGTTTTACAGAGTACCTAACAACAATGAGTATAGTTTGTGATATTCAGATCAAATTCGGGCAAAGCAAGGGAAGGATGTTGCTCTGGCCCTAGTGATTAAGTAAATTGAAGATGGATTTGATAAAGAGTATATGCTAAGGGACGACCGCGTTCATTTCCATGGCCGACTCTACATTCCCAAGGGCGGGAAATCAAGGAAGATATATTGAGAGAAGCACATTGCTCTAGGTATTCGGTGCATCTCAAAATTTCTAAGATGTATAATGACATGCGAAAGACCCTGTTTTGGCAGGGAATGAAGAAAGCGGTCAAGTATTGTGTTACGCACTATGAGGCTTGTCAAAAGGTAAAGGTGGAGTGCAAGAGCCCTAGAGGATTATTACAGTCATTGTTCATCCCTGAGTGGAAGTTCGAGGATATCTCCATGGACTTTGTTCACGCGTTGCCTCGCTCGTGCTCTGGGAATGATTCAGTTTGGGTGATTGTTGATCTTCTGACGAAGGTCGCCAAATTTTTCCCTATGAAGTTTGAGGCACATGTGGTTGTCTTAGTGCGTCTCTTTATGGATAAATTTGTATGGTACCATGGCATGCCTAAGACGATAGTCTCTGATCGTAATGGCCGATTTACCTCCAAGGAGTGGAAGGCATTACAAGCATATCTGGGCTCTTGCCTTACCTTCAGCATAGCTTTTTATCCTAAGACGGATGGTCAGTTTGAGAGGACAATCAGGACAATGGAGGATCTCTTGAGACTGTGTGTATTGGATAGAGGAGAACCGTGAGAAAGGCTCTTACCATTAGTAGAATTTTCATAGAACAATAGCCACCAAGCTATCATCGGGATGGCTCCCCACAAAGCACTTTACGGAAGAAGGTGTAGAACTCCACTGTCATGGGTGCAGGATGAAGATCCAAAAGTTTTGGGAATAGAGTACATTGATGACTCTGATTGTACAACCACATATTCGCTGAGTGGTACCCAGAGGCACCAAGGGTAAGGACTGGACTAGCTTGGGCTAACTTTGGGCCTCATAATAGAAGAGCTCCCTCCTAAGAATGGGCGGGAACGCTTGCGCTCAAGCACCGGCTGAGACCTGCTTCTGCCTAGAGACGGGAAAGAAGACTCGCGCCCCGCAGAAGGCGGAACTATCTCGGTCCGAGGCATTCTTTTGCATCTCTTTAGCTCCCGCTGAGTGAGGGCGGGAGAGTTCTTGGCAATCAATAGTTCTCGACATAGGGGTTCGCGCTAGGTGGGGCCCAAGGAGAAATTACCTTGTTGCCCTCGGGTAAATTACCTATATGCCCTCAGGGTCTGCATTCAGTATTTCATGACAGCGGGATTTGGATATTGACAGACAAGCCAGTGGTAATTTTGTAATTTCAGGTCAGCAAATTACTATAAATAGACCCACAGGGGATCTTTAGAAAGGAAGCTTACATATTTTTCCCTAAGATCTTCTATTGCTTTTTAAGGATCTCCAAGATCAGCTTTTGGCTTTGGAGGGGAAGCTCACAGAGATCTTCCGGGTTAGAGGTGGGACCTCCCTGCTGAGGCTTTGGGTCAGTTATAGGTCCTTTTCAGCCAGTCAGGAGTCGGAGCTTGGGAGAAGTAGGTGTTGGCTATGCCCCTATTTTCGAACTCTCGTTGAGGTCAGATTCTGGCTTCAACTGTTCAGGTGCGGTGAGCGTGGAAGGTAGGCAGTACAAGAAAATTTTGATTTTAAACACATGATAGGAGGTGAAGGTGAAGGATATGGCTCAGGAGGTTCCCCCCCCCCCCCCCCGGGGAGAAGACGCGGCAAGGAAGATGCTGGAAGACTTCAGGCGAGAGGTCCTGCAGACCATCATCCTGGCCTTCTCGCCAAGGAGCGAGTGGGCAACTTCTCAGGTTCCAGTAGAGGCAGTACCGCTCTTGGGCTAGAACGCCCTGGGTAGTGCCCCGGGAAGGAGGTCCTGACGGAGGTTGGCGAGAGGGAGGTTGCCGTGCAGGAGCTCTTCCCAGGCCAGCATCCCGGGAAGGAGGTTCCGGTAGAGATCAGTGAGAGGGAGGCGGCTGTGCGAGATCTATTCCCTAGGCATGGTCTCGCGGATCGGGCCAGTTAGTCGAGGTCGCGATACGTTCCCTCTCGACAGGCAGGTGGCAAGAGCCCCTTCAGTGAGCTCATCATCTCGGCTCCGATGCTGGAGGGGTTCCAGGAGCCAGTCATGTCCTACTACTCGGTGAAGGATGACCCTGTGCAGCATGTACAGTAGTTTGAAGATGTGGTCTCGATAAGGCAGATGACGAATGCCTTCAAGTGCTGGCTGTTTGTCATCACATTGAAGGAGAAGGAACGGGACTGGTTCCACCAGTTACCGGCAAGTTCGATTTATGACTTTGAGGATCTGCGCCGAGAGTTCCTGTTGAGGTTCTCAACATCGAAGAAGCGGAAGAAAGAGGCAGAATGCTGTTTGCGGTAAGGTAGAAGTAGGATTAGACGTTGGGTCATTACGTTGACTGATTTCAGGAAGAGATCCTCTTGGTCTAGGAGATCCCAGGGTACGCACTGATGCTCGCCTTTACCCTGGGGCTGAGACTAGGATTCTTTAGCATGGAGTTGAAAAAAGTTCCCCCCTCTCCTTTGAGCAGCTCATGGAGAGGGCGGTGAAGGAGATAGACTCGAAAGGTCCAATCCGGGTTTTGCCAGGAAGCTAGCCCAGTTGGCGGAGGACGACGTGAAGGAACCAGCAGCAGGAAGGCAGAGGGAGCAGCGGGAGCCGAGGGAGAAGAAAGAAGAGAGAAGGAGAGAATAACCCCGAGTGCAGTGGAAGCATCATGGATGGGGGCCCGAGAGCCGAACAACTGATTGGGTTGGAGGCCGAAGGAGGGTCTCCCCAAGGGTAAAGGTGGATGCTTTCAGGGAATAGACAACTTTCGGGCGTCGAGGAGGTTTGATAAACCGGCGTGGAGGAAGGGGCCAAGGGATCACCTCCCGTATCAGCAAGAGGCCACGGAGGTCGGCAGAGGAAGAGGAGTAAGGAGAGGAGTTCGAGGAGGAGCCAAGAGAAGATGAGGAGGAGAAGGAAGAGGGGGCAGGGTAGCGTTGCTCTACTATGACTTCCACTAGGAGGAAGGTCATGCAACGGCCACCTGTCCGGAGTTCTTGGAGATGAGAGAAGCTAGGGGGATAGGGAGGCAGGATCCGCCGATAAGGATCGTGGAGGTGAAACAGGGAGAGGGGGAAGACAGGTGTGAGGACTGGGAAGATGTGGGTACCCGAGGAGGGATTAGAGTGATCAAAGGAGGTGTTGGGATTGAGGCAACTCGGAAGTGGAGCCTTTAAACCATGTTCTGAAGGGGGGTTTCCTCGACATCCTTGGCTCCCCCTACGAAAGAAAAAAAATCAAATTTTCATCAGCAGACATGTCGGACTACGAGGATCCATTCTGTGACGCCCTGGTGATCCATACGGTGGTGGAGAACTTCACGGTTTCCAGGATACTGGTGGACAACGGGAGCTCTGTGAATGTGATCTTCAAGAAGGCCTTCGATGAGATGAAGGTCGATGGTAGGAGGGTCTCTGATTTTAATGGACAACTATTTGGGTTTTCTGGAGAGAGGAAGGATGTAGAAGAAGGGGTAGGCTTGCATGTGAAGTTGGGGGCGTGTCACGGAATTGTAGGTTCGTGATAGTGGACGCCCCAAGCAGTTACAAGGCCATCTTCGGGCACCCCCTCATCAGCGCCTTTTGCTGTGTCCCCTCCTCATTCCATCAGTGCCTCAAGTTCAACAACGGAGGGGTGTAGGTTAGGATCAGGGGGACCCGAAGATGGCAAGGCAGTGTTACGTGATGGCAATCAACACCATGTCTTGGATGATAGAGGCGTAAGAGCTCGAGAAGGAGATGGCAGAGCAATAGGATGTTGTCGGAGAGGAGGAGGTGAGTCCGGAGGAAAAAAGTTGAGGAGTGTGTGAGGCCCGGAGGGCATGGAGGTCGAGCAATAGTAGTAGGAGAGCCTAGAGGTGGTGGTAGAGGTAGAGGAGGAGCGAGGAGCAGAAGGAGTTGAGAGGGAGTCCCAGAGGGGCATGGTGGTCGAGCAGTAACAGCAGGAGAGTCTGGAGGAGGCGGTGAAGGTTGAAGAAGTAAAAGGGGAGGAAGAGTTTAGGCAGGAGGAAGAGACGAGGGCTTGCTGGGAGCAGTCACGGATAGAGCCGGCTGAAGAAATGGTAAAGGAGGTCTTCACCAGTGCAGGACAGGTGCAGAGGGTGCGGGTCAGTAGGGGCTTAAGTCATAAGGACCAAGAGTGAGTGAGCGTCTACATCCAGAGAAACTTCGACATCTTTGCTTGGAGCACGGCGGACATGTCGGGCATCGATGCAGATGTGGCTTGCCATCGCCTAAACCTGGACCCCCGGATGCGCCCCATTTGCTAGAAGATGAGGACCATCACCAGCAAGCTGGACATGCACATCTGCGAAGAGGTCAAGAAGCTTCTGGAGGATGGCTTAATCTCGGAGATCCAGTATCCAGGTTGGATCTCCAATATGGTAATGGTGAAAAAAGGGGAGGGAAGTGGAGAATGTGTATTTACTTTTCCTTATTGAATAAATCATGCCCCAAGGATTTCTACCCCCTTCCTAGAATCGACGCACTGGTTGATTCAGCCGTTGGTTTTTCTATTATGAGTTTCTTAGATGCTTTTTCAGGTTATCACTAGATCCTGATGCACCCTCCTGATGTCAAGGATGTCTCCTTCATCACGAGAGAGGGGTGCTTCAGCTAAAAGATGATGCCCTTTGGGTTGAAGAACGCAAGAGCTACATATCAACGCATGATGGATCGAGTCTTTCACGGTCAAAGGGGAAGGAACCTGGTGGTCTACATCGATGACCATATGGTCAAGAGCAAGAGTATGGAATCACACCTACGGGACCTGGAGGAGACATTCGCTACCCTACGGAGGTTCATGATGAGGCTGAACCCCTCGAAGTGTGTCTTCAATGCAAGTCAAGGGAAATTCCTGGGGTATCTTCTTACCCCAGCAGGGGTAGAGCCCAACCCTAATAAGGTGAAGGCCATCCTGGAGCTGGAGTCACCATGCAATGCCAAGGAGGTCCAGCGCTCAATAGGAAAGCTAGCTGGGCTAAGCAGATTCCTCTCCAGGTCGGGGGAGAAGTGCTCTTCGTTCTTTAAGGTATTTCGGGGGAATCAGAGGTTTTAGTGGACCACCGAATGTGAAGAGGCTTTTCAAGCACTGAAGAGGTAGCTCTCCCAGGCTCCGCTACATCAAAGCCCGAAGGAGTGGGAAGATCTAGCCTTATACCTTGGAGTAAGTGCCGAGGCTGTGAGCTCCATTCTTGTAAGGGAAGAGGGAAATAAGCAACTGCCAATATACTACGTTAGCAGGACCCTAAAGAAGTCGGAGCTCCGCTATCCCATCTTAGACAAGCAGGCATGCACTCTAATTATTTAAGAAAGGAAGCTTCGACCGTATTTCACAGCCCATTTGATCAAAGTGGTGACATACAATCCCCTTTGCAAGATCTTTGAATGAGTAGAACACTGAGGCAGGTTGGCCAAGTGGTCTATTGAACTGAGCAAATTTGACATCTTGTTTGTCCTAAGGCTCTGCATCAAGGTGCAAGTGGTGGCTAACTTCTTTGCTGACTACGTTGTTGAGGTCGAAGCCGAGGAGTCGCAGACCCAGGGGGCATGGAAGATGGTGGTAGATGGGGCCTCAGGAAAGCATTCCCTTTGGGAGGAGTTGTGTTGATAAGCCCTCAGGGGGTCACTATAGAACAAGCGGTGGTCTTGCACTTTTTGGTGACTAATAACCAAGTAGAGTATGAGGCTGTGATAGCCGGGCTCTGTTTGGCAAAGGAGCTTGAGATCCCGGATGTGGAAGCCTTTACGGACTAGTTGGTGGTAGAATTACAGATCTGGGGAGAATTTGAAGCCTGGGATCCCACTCTTGCAAAGTACATATCCAAGGTAAGGGTGATCATCGGAGGGTTCCGGACATTCTCGATCCATCACGTTCCAAGGGAAGAAAGCGCAGCGGCCGATCAACTAGCTAAGTTTGGACCTGGGGGGGGGAGCTCTGACCGAGCTGTTTCGACCTACAATCGAGGATGGAGAATTGATGGAGGTAGATCGGCGACCCTCATGGGTAGACCCATTGGTGACCTTCCTGACCACGGGTGAGCTTTTGGAAGGGACCAAGGACGCCAAAGGATTTAGGAATAAGGTGGCCCATTACCAAATGCTGGAGGGAGGGTTGCATCGGAAGATGTTGTCAGGGCTCCTGTCAAGGTGTGTGACCGAGGAAGAGATCCCGAGGATCTTGGAAGAAGTGCATTCAGGAGAGTGCCGCAGTCACTCGGGGGGAAGGAACTGGAAGCAAGGGTTGTAAGGCAAGGGTATTTCTGGCAGACCCTGAGGAAGGACGCAGCTGAGTTTGCGAGGAGGTGCCGAAAGTGTCTGTTGTATTCTCCCCTCCAGCTCTTGCCCACTCAAAGGCTCTGAAGCATCACGACACTATGGCCTTTAGCCATCTGGGGGATCGATCTAGTTGGGCCTTTCCCTCCAGCTAGCGGGCAGAGGAGGTTTCTCCTAGTAATGATTGACTACTTCTCCAAGTGGTTGGATTTCAAGGCACTAGCCAAGGTCACCTCCAAGGTCATTGGGAACTTTATTTGGGGAGAGATCATATGCAGGCATGGGCTACCCCAGGCGATAGTAACGGATAATGGTACCCAGTTTTGCCAGCGAGGAATTCATCAGCTTCTGCACCCAGCTGGGGATAGACCTCAGGTTTGCCTCTTTCCACCACCCAAGGAGCAACGGCCCGATGGAGGCGGAAAACAAGATCATCGTGAACTTACTCAAGAAAAGGTGGAGAACTTGAGGGGTTATTGGGTGGAACAGCTCCCCTCAGTTATATGGGCCTTGCGAACGAACCCGAACACAACCACCGACGAGACCCCCTTCAAACTTTCTCATGGGTATTAGGCGGCCTTGCCAATGGAGTTTGAGGTTCGATCCCCGCTTGTCGCAGCTGCGGGAGAAGGAGACGAGGTTTGGAGGTTGGAGAATGAGGAGGAGTTGCTCCTCTCATTAGATATGGTGGAAGAGCTGCGCGATGTCGCGGCTATCAGGCAAGAGGAAATCAAATGGCGAATGACAAGATACTTTGACAAGCAAATAATGATCAAACAGTTCGCAGAAGGAGATCTAGTGTTAAAGAAAGTCGATGGCGCGGGACGATCAGCCCCTGTTGGCAAGCACAATCCAAATTGGGAAGGACCATACATTGTTGAAAGGGTTCTAAGAACGGGAGGTTACCAACTCCAGGATGTGGAGGGGAGGTCCATGAGCCACACTTGGAGCGGTGACGATTTAAATCGTTTCTACCAATGATAGGGGAAGGTGAAACTGTGTATCTAAAGTCAAGTTATTACATTGTGTTCACTAACTTGTTATTTCTTTCGTCTTACCTGTTGTGGAATGCGGTTGATAGAAGGGTTGGATGTTTGCACTACCCCGAGCTCGGCTCGGCCCCAGGTAGACCCACTGCACAGGCTCTCATCTAGCTGGCAAGTCCAAAGGCTCGCCTGTAGGGGAGATGTTTGATTCACGGAGATACTTCAGTTTGGATACTTTTGCCCTACCCCGAGATTGGATCGGCCCCAAGTAGACCGGATACGCAGGCTCTCATCTAGCTGGCAGGTCCGAAGGCTTGCCTATGGGGGAGAAGTTTGGTTCTCGGAGATACTTCAGTTTGGAGACTTTTGCACTACCCCGAGCTCGGCTCGCCCCAGGTAGACCCGCTATATAGGCCATCATCTAGATGGCAGGTCCGAAGGCTCTCCTGTGGGCTAGAGGTTTTGTTCTCGGAGATACTTTTGTATGGATACTTTTACACTACCCCAAGCTAAGCTCGGCCCCAAGTAGACCCGCTACGCAGACTTTCATCTAGCTGGCAGGTCTGAAGGATCACCTGTGGGGGAGAGGTTTGGTTTTCGGAGATACTTCAGTTTGCATACTTTTGCACTACCACGAGCTCGGCTGGGCCCAGGGTAGACCAGCTGCACAGGCTCTCATCTAGTTGGCAGGTCTGAAGGCTCCCTTGTGGAGGAGAGGTTTGGTTCCCGGAGATACTTCTGTTTGGAGACTTTTTCACTACCCCGAGCTAAGCTCGGACCCAGGTAGACCCGTTGCGCAGGCTCTCATCTAGCTGGCAGGTCTGAAGGCTCGCCTGTGGGGGACATGTTTGGTTCACGGAGATACTTAAGTTTGGATATTTTGCACTACCCCGAGCTCTGCTCGGCCCCAGGTAGACCCGCTGTGCAGGCTCTAATCTAGCTGGCAGGTCCAAAGAGTCGCCTGTGGGGGAGAGGTTTGGTTCTCGGAGATACTTCAGTTTGGATACTTTTGAACTACCCCGAGCTCGGCTCGGCCCCAGGTAGACCTGCTACACAAGCTCTCATCTAGCTGGCAGGTCCGAAGGCTTGCTTGTGGGGGAGAGGTTTGGTTCTCGGAGATACTTCAGTTTGGAGACTTTTGCACAACCCTGAGCTCGGCTCGGCCCCAGGTAGACCCGCTGCGTAGGCTCTCATCTAGCTTGCAAGTCCGAAGGCTCGCTTGTGGGGGAGAGGTTTGGTTCTCGAAGATACTTCAATTTCGAGAACCTTGCACTACCCCGAGCTCGGCTCGGCCCCAGGTAGACCCGCTGCGCAGGCTCTCATCTAGCTGGCAGGTCCGAAGGCTTTCCTTTGGGGGAGAGGTTTGGTTCTCGGAGATACTTCAGCTTGGAGACTTTTGCAATACCCCGAGCTCGGCTCGGCCCCAGGTAGACCCGCTGCACAGGCTCTCATCTAGCTGGCAGGTCCGAAGGCTCGCTTGTGGGGGAGAGGTTTGGTTCTCGGAGATACTTTTGTTTGGAGACTTTTGCACTACCCCGATCTCGGCTCAACTCCAGGTAGACCCGCTACGCAGGCTCTCATCTAGCTAGAAGGTCTGAAGGCTCGCCTGTGGGGGAGATGTTTTGTTCTTGGAGATACTTCAGTTTGGTGACTTTTGCACAACCCCGAGCTCGGCTCGGCCCCAGGTAGACCCACTGCGCAGGCTCTCATCTAGCTAGCAGGTCCTAAGGCTCGTCTGTGGGGGAGAGGTTTGGTTCTCGGAGATACTTCAGTTTGGAGACTTTTGCACTACCCCGAGCTCGGCTCGGCCCCAGGTAGAGCCGCTGAGCAGGCTCTCATCTAGTTGGTAGGTTTGAAGGCTCGCATTTGGGGGAGAGGTTTGGTTATCGGAGATACTTCAGTTTGGATACTTTTGCACAACCCCTAGCTCAGCTCGGCCCCAGGTAGACCAACTGTGCAGGCTCTTATCTAGCTGATAGGTCCAAAGGCTCACATGTGGAGGAGAGCTTGGTTCTCAGAGATACTTAATTTTGGATACTTTTGCACTACCCCGTGCTCGGCTCGGCCCCAGGTAGACCCGCTGCGCAGGCTCTCATCTAGCTGGCAGGTCTGAAGGCTCGCCTATGGGGGAGAGGTTTGGTTCTCGGAGATACTATAGTTTGGAGACTTTTGCACTACCCCGATCTCGGCTTGGCCCCAGGTAGACCCGCTGCGCAGGCTCTCATCTAGCTGGCAGGTCCGAAGGCTTGCTTGTGGGGTAGAGGTTAGGTTCATAGAGATACTTCAGTTTGGAGACTTTTCCACTACCCCGAGCTCGGCTCGGCCCAAGGTAGACCCGCTACGCAGGTTCTCATCTAGCTGGCAGGTCTGAAGGCTCACCTGTGGTGGAGAGGTTTGGTTCTCGGAGATACTTCTATTTGGAGACTTTTGCACTACCCCTAGCTCGGCTCAACCCCAGGTAGACCCGCTTTGCAGGCTCTCATCTAGCTAGCAGGTCGGAAGGCTTATCTATGGGGGAGAGGTTTGGTTCTCGGAGACACTTCAGTTTGGAGACTTTTGCGTAACCCCGAGCTCGGCTCGGCCCCCGGTAGACCCGCTGCGCAGGCTCTCATCTAGCTGGTAGGTCTGAAGGCTCGCCTGTGGGGGAGAGGTTTGGTTATCGGAGATACTTCAATTTGGAGACTTTTGCACTACCCCGAGCTCGGCTCGGCCCTAGGTAGACCCGCTGTGCAGACTCTCATCTAGTTGGTAGGTTTGAATGCTCGCCTGTGGGGGAGAGGTTTGGTTCTCGGGGATACTTTAGTTTTGAGGCTTTTGCACTACCCCGAGATTGGCTCAACCCCAGGTCGACCCTCTGCCCACACTCTCATCTAGTTGGTAGGTTTGAAGACTCGCATGTGGGGGAGAGGTTTGGTTCTCGGAGATACTTCAATTTGGAGACTTTTGCACTACCCCGAGCTCGGCTCGGCCCCAGGTAGACCAGCTGCGCAGGCTCCCATCTAGCTGACAGGTCCGAGACTCGCTTGTGGGGGAGAGCTTGGTTCTCAGTGATACTTCAATTTGGAGATTTTTGATCTACCCCGAGCTCGGCTCAGCCCCAGGTAGACCCGCGGCGCGGGCTCTGATCAAGCTGGCAGGTCTGAAGGCTCTCCTGTGGGGGAGAGGTTTGGTTCTCGAAGATACTTCAGTTTGGAGACTTTTGCACAACCCAAGCTCGGTTCGGTCCTAGGTAGACCAGCTGTGCAAGCTCTCATCTAGCTGGCAGGTCCGAAGGCTTGCCTGTGGGGGAGAGGTTTGGTTCTCGGAGATACTTCAGTTTGGAGACTTTTGCACTACCCCGAGCTCGGCTCAGCCCAAGGTAGACCCGCTGCGCAGGCTCTCATCTATTTGGTAGGTTTGAAGGCACGCCTGTGGGGGAGAGGTTTGTTTCTCGTAGATACTTCAGTTTGGAGACTTTTGCACTGCCCTGAGCTCGGCTCATCCCCAAGTAGACCAACTTTGCAGGCTCTCATCTAGATGACAGGTTCGAAGCCTCGCCTGTGGGGGAGAGCTTGGTTCTCGGAGATACTAAATTTTGGAGACTTTTGCACTACCCCGAGCTCGGCTCGGCTGCATGTAGACCCGCTCCGCATGCTCTCATCTAGCTGGCAGGTCCGAAGGCTCGCTTGTGGCGGAGAGGATTGGTTCTCAGAGATACTTCAGTTTGGAGACTTTTTCAGTACCCCGAGCTCGGCTCGGCCCCTGGTACACCCGCTACGCAGGCTCTCATCTAGCTGGCAAGTCCGAAGGCTCATCTGTGGGGTAGAGGTTTGGTTCTCGGAGATACTTCAAATTGGAGACTTTTGCACTACCCTGAGCTCGGCTCCGCCCCATGTAGACCCGCTCCGCAGACTCTCATCTAGCTGGAAGGTCTGAAGGCTCGCCTGTAGGGGAGAGGTATGGTTCTCGGAGATACTTCTGTTTTGAGACTTTTGCACTACCCCGAGCTCGGCTCAGCCCCAGGTAGACCCACTACACTGGCTCTCATCTAGCTAGCAGGTCTGAAGGCTCGCCTGTGTGGGAGAGGTTTGGTTCTCGGAGATACTTCAGTTTGGAGACTTTTGCGTAACCCCGAGCTCTCCTAGGCCCCAGGTAGACCCGTTGGCAGGCTCTAATCTAGCTGGCAGGTCCAAAGGGTCGCCTGTCGGGGAGAGGTTTGGTTCTCAGAGATACTTCAGTTTTGAGACTTTTGCACTACACCGAGCTCGGCTCGGCCCAAGGTAGACCCTCTGCACAGGCTCTCATCTAGTTGGTAGGTTTGAAAACTCGCCTGTGGGGGAGAGGTTTTGTTCTCAGAGATACTTTAGTTTGGAAGCTTTTGCACTACCCCGAGATCGGCTCGGCCCAAGGTAGACCCGCTGCGCAGGCTCTCATCTAGTTGGTAGGTTTGAAGGCTCACCTGTGGGGGTGAGGTTTGGTTCTCGGAGATACTTTAGTTTGGAGACTTTTGCACTACCCCGAGCTCAGCTTGGCCCAAGGTATACCAGCTGCGCAGACTCCATCTAGCTGACAAGTCTGAAGGCTCGTCTGCTAGGGAGAGCTTGGTTCTTGAAGATACTTCAATTTGGAGATTTTTGCTCTACCGTGAGCTCGGCTCAGCCCCAGGTAGACCCACTGCGCGGGCTATCATCTAGCTGGCAGTTCTGAAGGCTCGCCTGTGGGGGAGAGGTTTGGTTCTCGAAGATACTTCAGTTTAGAGACTTTTGCACTACCCCGAGCTCGGCTCGGCCCCAGGTAGACCCGGTGCGCAGGCTCTCATCTAGCTAGCAGGTCTGAAGGCTTGCCTGTGGGGGAGAGGTTTGGTTCTCGGAGATACTTTAGTTTGGATACTTTTGTACTACCCCGAGCTCGGCTCGGCCCAAGGTAGACCCGCTGCGCAGGCTCTCATCTAGCTAGAAGTTCCGAAGGCTCGCCTGTGGTAGAGAGGTTTGGTTCTCGAAGATACTTCAGTTTGGAGACCCTTACACTACCCGGAGCTCGGCTCGGCCCCAGGTAGACCCGCTGCACAGGCTCTCATCTAGCTGGAAGGTCCGAAGGCTCGCCTGTTGGTGAGAGGTTTGGTTCTAGGAGATACTTAAGTTTGGAGACCCTTGCACTACCCCGAGCTTGGCTCGGCCACAGGTAGATCCGCTGCGCAGGCTCTCATCTAGCTGACTGTCTGAAGGCTCTCCTGTGGCGGAGAGGTTTGGTTCTTTGAGATACTTCACTTGGAGACTCTTGCACTTCCCCGAGCTTGGCTCGTCCCCAGGTCGACCCGCTCCGCAGGCTCTCATCTAGCTGGAAGGTCTGAAGGTTCTCCTGTGCGGGAGAGGTTTGGTTCTTGGAGATACTTCAGTTTAGAGACTTTGGCACTACCCCGTGCTGGGCTCAGCCCCAAATAGCCCCGTTGTGCAGGCTCTCATCTAGCTGGCAGGTCCGAAGGCTCTCCTGTGGGGAAGAGGTTTGCTTCGTGGAGATGCTTCAATTTGGATGTTGGTACTACCCCGAGCTCAGCTCTGCCCCAGGTAGACCCGGTGCACAGGCTCTCATCTAGCTGGCAGGTCTGAAGGCTCGCCTATGGGGGCAAGGGACCCTGAGTGCTGCTCGGCCCTGGGTAGACTCGCTGCTCAGGCTCTTATCAGCTGCGCAGGGCTATAGGAACACCTGGTGGGAAGGGCTTGTTCTCAGATATATTCTTCAGAGCACCGCGGCTTGGCAACTTTGGCACTACCCCGAGCGAGGATCGGACCCGGGTGGACTCGCTGACCAGGCCTTCTGGGCAGGACAAGAGGCACACCTGGAAGGCAGAAGAAAAAGGTTGGAAACCCCCTCAGGCGAGAGAAGTCTCGGCAAAGAGGTCTCAGCTATGAGGATCTCGGCAGAGGGATTTCCCTGCGGGAAGGCTTTCTACGAGGAGCCCTATAAGAAAAACTCCATTCACTCGGGCGAGGAGAAGGGGGACGTGCCCCCCCCCTCAAGAACCTTCAGCCAGCGCTCCCGGCAAAAGGGTTTCGGCGGAAGGCACTCAAAAACGGCATGCTGGGCCTTGAGCTCTCGGCAGGTCTCCACCTATTGGTCGCTATGGGCGACGACTATCCTAGGGAGACCGAGGGCCTCAGCGAGAACTAGCTTGAGAAGCATTCGACACTACAACACTTATAAAGAAGTAAGAAATCAATCACAATATGCAAACATGTACAATATATCCTTCAAAATGTGATTACAGGAGAGAGCATCTCGCGCGTTTCAAAGACAAAAGGAGGGGGAAAGAAACCCATAAGGGGGACGCACCATACCCCCCGCTCGAGCTCTCGCTAGAACCCTCCCCGAATGTATCGCCAGCAGTAGTGGGAGATTTCAGGATATCCGAGGGTTGGGAGTCAGGTGCGCCCAGGGGCTTAGGGATGGGCTCGAAGAACCATAAGAGAAGCCAGCGGGCGACGATGGTTTCACCTCCCTCATTCAGACACCCCACGTCCCGCAACGTCTCTATGACAAGTCTTGCCGTTTCTTGGGCATTGGCCTGCAACAGCTTGTCGATATCGTATTTTGAGAAGTGGCAGCTCCTCAGCCTCTCATCCAGCGAAGGAGGAGGCGGGACCGCGACTGCCACCGCCTCCATTTTCCAGAGCTGGTCCTTCAGCTGGACATTCTTGCATCTTATCCCGGCCAGCTCCACGCGAAGCACCGTACTGTGGGAAGAATCCTGCGTAAGGGAGAAACCAGTCAATATAGAGGAGGGACGGGCTGTGGATTATAGGGACGAGAGCGAGTGCCTTGAAAGGTCTCGCTTGCCTCTTCCGCCGGGCGCAAGGACAGAAGTTGCTGGGCATCCGCCAGCTCGGCCTTTAGCGCTGCCATATGGGCCATCGCTTGGTCCCTCTCTTTGAGCTTCTCGCCAAAGTTGCGGTCGATGGTGATACTCGGGCGCACACACATATCCGCAAGCTCTAACCCGTGGCAAAGTCCGGATGGAGTCAAGGGCCAAGAGTCGAGTGGACATTTGGTCGAAGATGCTGGCATCCTCGCGGCTGTAAAGGTCATAGCCCAACGCAAAAGCATCACAGGTGACCTCATCGCGCTCCGCCCAACTAGGGAGGAGGGTAGAGATGGAGACCCGGTTGTTCTCAAGATCCCACTAGAGCAGAGGCTTTCCTTCCGCATCCAGACACTTCATGCCGAGGCTAAAGTTCCGGTGCCCCTTTGGCTCCTGCTTGGGTGGGGCATGAGCGGAGGTTTCGGAGGCTGTGACCTTGTCACCAGCCCCGTCTGCGGCTAGCAAGCTCTCGACAGCGACCCCAATGGTGGTCCCGGCGGCAGTGATCGCCTCCCCGGCTGCCGACAGGATCTCGGCGAGGGATAGACCCTCGGCCGCAGGTCGGGAGGGAGAGGTCGCCACGAACTTCCCCTTGTCTGCGGCAGTGGGCTTTGGTATTTTTAGCGGATTGGACGAGAAGGTGTCGGGCTTTCGCTTCCCGACACCAAACTGAGGGGGAGGAGCCAGCTCATCCTGGCAGGCAAGAGCCGCAGTTTGCGCAAGAGTCAGTGGATCTCTCGCGGCCCTAGTCTCGGCAAACGGCTGGCGCCGAGGGATTTCTCGCTCTACTGCAAAGTCGAAAACATTCAGCCGTACATTTTAGAGTATGAAATGCCAAGCTAAAGGCGAGACCATAAATTTGCCAGGAGGCACGGGCAGGAGAGAGTCGACTTCTCGCCTGAGAAATTGGATGCCGAAGTCCTTGGGTCCAAAGAACTCCAGGAGGGCTCTCTCGCGCGACCCCAGAGTGGGCGGCTTGTAGGTGGCATCGTCGTATTGGACTGGCGCGAGAGGCACATTGCCGAAGTCGCCGGAAACATAGACGAACTTCTCGCCCCAGTGGTGATGCTTGTTGGCGAGACCATAGTTTCTGAGCAGCTGACCAGAGAAGAAGACTACCTCGCCCTTCGCACGGAAGACGAACAACTTCCGGAAGATATGTAGACTGAACTCGATCCTCTCTAATCGCATGTAACAGATGAACGCCACCCAGATGGAGACTGAGTTAGGGTTGAGCTGGGCGGGAACCAACTGTTGGAGTTACCATGGTGATCTAGAAGTGGTCAAACATGTAATCTCACTGGCATTGCGATATGAGCCTGCAGGGTCGCACATAAGAGCAGTGTAGAAGTTGGAAAATTGAATGTGTTGGTAATGGTTACCAATCACAATAAAGTATGGGGCTCCGACAATCGTTGCCAAGAAAGTTCATTGAGAATGGTTCGTCGAGAGTCGTCGAGTTTGACTCGACGACTAAGACTGTTTCGACGAGAGTCGTCGAGTTTGACTCGACGACTAAGACTATTTCGACGAGAGTCATCGAGTTTGAATCGACGACTAAGGTTGTTTCGGCGAGAGTCGTCGAGTATGACTTTACGACTGTGGCTGGGTCGACGAATATCGTCGACCGCCGTTCGACGATTGTCGTCGAACGCGCCTCGACGATTATCGTCGACCGCCATTCGACGATTGTCATCGAACGCGGCTCGATGATTATCCTCAACCGTCGTTCGACGAATATCGTCGATCGCCGTTTGACGATTGTCGTCGACTGCCGATCGACAAGAATAGTCGAGAGCCGTCGAGTATGACTCGACGACTAAGGCTGATTTGTCGAGAGTTGTCCTTGATTCTCGTCGATTCTGGATCTGATTCTCGCCGAACCTGGAACTCATTCTCAACGAATGATTCTGTGACCCTATACTGTGTGGTCTACGGATAGCGATACTTTTAGGTCTGTTTATACTTCTAGTATAAATAGGGACTTAGGGTTTTGGGATAAGGATGCGTTGTTTTTGCGGCCGAATAGAACCCGACGGAAAGAGATCTGTTGTTCTACCGATTCGCAGAATCCCGAATCCCGCCGGCCAGAAGCGTTCCGCCGCCGCATTCACTCCGCTGACCTCCTCCTCTCCGACGACAGTCGCCGGTGCTGCACTTCCTGGAGCGTACCTAGCAGTCCGTGGAAGTGTAAGGTGCGGTCGATCTCTATCCAATCATCTGTGTGACGGAAGCTTGGTGTTCTCCCGCTCCTGTGGATTTCTGCAGAGACGTAGATATTATTCTACGTGGAGCTCGCCACCGACAAGGAATCTCATTTGGAGCATCTTCGTTGAGTTGTGACTCAACGCCATCAAGGTAATTTTTGCCTAATTTTTGCTAACTTCTTGATTCAACATTCATGGCCCGATCCAATCTCTTTTGGGTTGTTCTAGATTTTATTACTTCCGCTGCGTGCACAAGTGTTGTGCCAACCCTATAGAGAAACCCTACAGTGGTATCAGAGGGAGGTTTCCGGCCATGTTTGTTGTATTGGAAGTTAGGTTATTCTAGTACGTGTAAACCTAGGGATTTAGAAGTGTTCTAAATGTATAGATTTAATCTTGGCACCCCGCCGGGAATGTTTGGAATCTTGTAGTAATTTCTAATCGTTAGGAATTACTGTCTCCTTAGCAGTAACCATCCCTCGATTTTGTTTTGGATTTTGAATCCAACAAGGAGAGATGAGCTTGTCTACTGCTTTAAGTTGAGTTGCCTTTGTCCCTTGTCCAATGCATGTAAACCTGAAGATTTTGAAGTGTCTAGATGTTCAGATTTATCCCTTTTCTTCTATCAAACGTTGATAGTGTTCCGTTGTGCACATAAGGGATGCATGGGGATTTTAGTGAAGTGTTTTTCTTTGGATGTGCACATTGATCAAATGTTGATCATGGTTAATTGTTAACCTATTATCAAAAATCCCTTCATCAAATATTAAGTGTTCGGATGCCTTCCGATGGATGACACTCTTCCTGCCTCGATCGATGAAGTGTGGGCTTGCCAAAGCAAGGTGCATTAATCTATCTTGGTAAGGGTGCGAGCGGATAATTGTGATATCCCACTGTCGACATCGGGTCAAGCTTAACTAGGTGACCTCAAAGGTTGAGTGCCTAGAGGCATAGGGTTGGCATGCACCCTATGATGGATGCGAATAAGGAGTTATTCACCAACCATACAAGAATTGCATGAGGATACAATTGGCAAGCGTTGCCTACCTAAATAACCACATTGTGAGAGGAAAGCCAAAGCTGACTCATTGTGTTGGTGAAATACGGATCTTGTCCACTAAGAGAGTAGCTCGCATGAACTCTCCGAATTGATAGTGAGGGATATTATTTCGAATAAAATAGTGGGAGTTTTAATTAAAGTCCAAATTAAAAATAAATTGTAATTTGAAATTTTGGTACTGATTTATTCTGCATGAATTCTTGTAGAATTCCATGGCAAGTGGTTCGCACTCCACTCTATCTCTGAGAGCCATCCTTGTGAAGGATAAGCTCAGTGGGACTAATTACATGGACTGGTACAGGAACCTGAGAATTGTTCTCAGGCAAGAGCGAAAGCTCTACGTCTTGGAAGAAGAAGCCCCCGAGGTGCCGACCGGGAATTCTTCCCTTGCTGATAAGGATGCTTACAAGAAGTATACTGATGACGCCTTGGATGTCAAATGCCTTATGCTTGCCACCATGAACTCTGAGCTTCGGAAGCAACATGAGAACATGGGGTGCAAGGAGATTGACGAGCATCTCAAGAAAATGTTTCAAGGGCAAGCTCGTTAAGAGAGGTTTGAAGTCACCAAAGCGTTGTTTCAGTGCAAGATGGGAGTTCAAGACTCAGTAGGGACTCACATACTAAAGATGATTGGGTATATAGAGAACCTTGAAAGACTGGGTTTTCCTCTGGGTCAAGAGTTGGCCACAGATCTGATCCTGCAATCGTTGTCGGACAATTACGAGCAGTTTGTCTTGAACTATAACATGAATGAGATAGACAAGACACTGCCCGAGCTCCTAGGCATGTTGAGAACTGCCGAGATCAATATGAAGAAGGCCAAGCCAGCCAGCCCCATACTGATGGTGTATAAGGGCAAGGGCAAGGCCAAGTGCTTCAAGAAGACGAAGGTGGGACCTAAGTCACATCTTGAGCCCAAGTCTTCTGCACTGATGAAGAAGAAGAGCACGGTGAAGGAGGGGAAATGCCACCACTGTGGCAAGGCTGGTCATTGGAGGAGGAACTGTCCTTCGTACATTGAGGGTCTGCAGAAAATGAAGGGAGGTATGACTTCCGCTTCAAGTATTTACGTTATAGAGATAAACCTTTCTGCTCATTCATCTTGGGTATTGGATACCGGATGTGGTTCTCACATTTGTACAAATGTGAAGGAACTGGGAAGGAGAAGATTGCTGAGTAAAGGGGAGGTGGACCTTCGTGTCGGCAATGGAGCAAGAGTTGCTGTTGTGGTCGTAGGGGTTTACCGTCTTTCTTTGCCTAGTGGGCTTGTAATAGAACTAGATAACTGTTATTTTGTTCCAGCAATAACTAGAAACATTATATTCATTTCATGCTTGGACATGATTGGATTTTCTTTTATGATTAAGAACAACTGTTGTTCTATATTTAAGAATGATATTTGTTATGTTGTAGCCCAATTGTTTAATAGTCTTTATGTTTTGAACTTGGACCATCAGATCTATAATGTAGACAATAATAAAAGACTAAGAACAAATGACTCAAACCCTACATATCTCTGGCATTTTCGTTTGGGCCATATAAACGAGAAGCGCATATCCAAGCTCCATAGAGATGGACTTTTGGACTCATTTGATTATGAATCATTTGAGCGATGCGAATCTTATTTGTTAGGCAAGTTGACTAAGGCCCCTTTCACTGGTTATACTGAGAGGGCTGAGGATCTCTTGGGTGTTGTACATAGTGATGTATGCGGAACCATTAGTTCTATGGCTAGAGGTGGGTATTTCTACTTCGTTACATTTACTGATGATTTTAGTAGATATAGATATGTGTATCTTATGAAGTGGAAATCCGAGACCTTTAAAAAGTTCAAAGAGTTCAAGAATGAAGTAGAAAACCAGTTGGGTAAAAGGGTTAAAGCACTCCGATCTGATCGAGGTGGCAAATACCTGAGTCATGAGTTCCGTGATCATCTAAAAGAGTGTGGTATTGTATCACAGCTCACTCCACCTAGAACACCACAGCATAATGGTGTATCTGAGAGGAGAAATCATTCTTTGTTAGACATGGTGCGTTCGATGATGAGTCATGCAGACTTGCCTATTTCCTTTTGGGGTTTTGCTTTAGAGACTGCAGCAATGACACTAAATCGCGCTCCAACGAAAATGGTTCTGAAGACACCATATGATATATGGACTGGGAAGCGTCCTAGTATGTCGGTCATTAAAATTTGGGGCTATGAGGCATACGTGCGACGTCAAATGCCTGACAAGATGGAACCCAAATCTGATAAATGTTATCTGGTGGGATATCCTAATGAAACGAAAGGGTATTACTTTTACCTACCGTCCGAGGGCAAAGTGTTTGTCGCAAGGACTGGCGGCTTCATGGAGAAAGAGTTCTTATCAAGAAAGACTGAAAAGATAGAACTTGAAGAAGTTCAAGAACCACAAGTAGTGAATGAACCAGAATTTTATTCTGAGACAGGACTATAAGATGTTGTAGCTAGAGAACCTGCTCAAGAAACACAAGTCCTACTTAGATCTGGTAGACCGAGGTTTGAGCCTGAGAGATATGGATTTCTCATGTCTCAAATAGGTAATGTGTTGCTTATGAAACATGATGATGTACCAGCAACCTACCAAGAGGCTATGAATGGACCGGACTCAGACAAATGGCTTGAGGCTATGAAATCCGAGATGGACTCCATGCATGCAAACCAACTTTGGAACTTGGTGGAACCACCTGAAGGGGTACGACCCATAGGGTGCAAATGGGTCTTCAAGAAGAAGACCGGCATGGATGGGAATGTACAGACATTCAAAGGGCGACTGGTGGCTAAGGGTTTCAAGCAAATTCATGGTATTGACTATGATGAGACCTTTTCCCCTGTTGCCATGGTAAAGTCCATAAGGATATTGCTTGCTATTGCTGCGTATTATGACTACGAGATCTGACAGATGGATGTCAAAACGGCTTTCCTTAATGGAAACCTCCTTGAGGAAGTGTACATGACACAACCCGAGGGTTTTGTATCCCCAAATGAAGCCACTAAAATATGCAAGCTGAATAAGTCCATCTATGGACTGAAACATGCCTCTCGAAGTTGGAATCTTTGTTTTGATGAGAAGATCAAAGAGTTTGGTTTCATCAAGAATGAAGATGAGCCTTGTGTTTACAAGCGAATCAGTGGGAGCATTGTTGTCTTCCTGATATTGTATGTAGATGACATACTTTTGATTGGGAATGACATTTCTACCCTGAAAGTTGTTAAGAACAACCTAGGGAACTGCTTTTCTATGAAGGACTTGGGTGAAGCGACTTACATACTCGGTATTAAGATCTATAGAGATAGATCGAAGAAGTTGCTGGGTTTGACCCAGAGTACATACATTGAAAAGGTGTTGAAGCGGTTCAACATGCTTGAGTCCAAGAAAGGATTTTTACCCATGTATCATGGTGTGAATCTCTCTAAGGACCAGTGTCCAAAATCTTGTGAAGATAAGAACCGCATGAAGTTGATTCCATAGGCTTCGGCAATTGGATCAACCATGCATGCAATGTTATGTACTCAACCAGATGTCTCCTTTGCTTTGAGCATGACTAGCAGGTATCAGTCAGACCCCGGTGAATGTCACTGGATTGCAGTCAAGAATATCTTGAAGTACTTGAGAAGGACTAAGGATGTGTTATTGGTGTATGGTGGAGAGGAAGAGCTCGTTGTAAGTGGTTACACGGATGCTAGCTTCCAAACTGATAGAGACGATTCAAAGTCTCAGTCAGGGTTTGTGTTTTGCCTTAATGGAGGAGCTGTGAGCTGGAAGAGTTCCAAGCAAGAGACAGTTGCTGATTCTAGAACAGAGGCCGAGTATATCGCTACGGCTAACGCAGCGAAGGAGGCTGTATGGATTAGGAAATTCATCGGCGAGCTTGATGTAGTTCCTAGCATTGTTGGTCCCGTAGTTCTCTACTGTGATAACAATGGTGCAATTGCACAATCTAAGGAACCTAGATCCCATCAGCGCTCTAAGCACATACTTCGGCGGTTCCATCTTATTCGTGAGATTGTCGAACGAGGAGATGCGAACATTTGTAGAGTGCCGACTGAGGAGAATATTGCAGATCCACTGACAAAGCCTCTCGCACAGAGAAAGCATGATGGTCATACTAGATCAATGGGTATGCGGTACCTAAGTGATCAACTCTAGTGGGAGTCTTGTGGGTTGCATATAAACGTATATTCTGTTGGTTGTTTATTGTTCATTCATATGATGAATTGTGTACCAAATGTTTCTTTTTACAATTAATGGCAAGTTCTTTTATTAAGATTTTTCTATGTGATAGTTAAATTGTAACATAACAAATACCCTTAGAGTGTTCGCTTCCATAGGACATCAAGTACGTGACTTGAATATGAGAGCCTATGATTTAGTTGAAGCTTCATTCTTAAAAGGTCCCTGGTCGTTGTATCGTCATAGAAACTAAGGGTGATGATGATACCTTAAGACTGGCACGTGCGTTGAATGATGACCAGTTCTCATAGGTCATGATATTGTGATATCAAGTCATCACGTGGGTACTTGTTAATGAACAAGTTGTACTGGACAGACCCATCCTGAGACTACTTTGTGGATTGTTATCTAATCGTGTCACAATTAGGTCTCTATTGGCAATGGTGTTGTGGTCCTTTGACCTGACGTCGCAGCATTCATCAAGTGAGAAAGAGCGTGATTTGATGCCATCTAAAGTCTTCCTTGAGAAAGGTTGATGATAAGGGTGGTTGTTGGGTACATTACGAATCATTTGGGTATTTGTGTGTGAGCAGATATGGGATTTGTCCTCCTATATGACAGGAGTTGCATTCATGGGCTCCTTGATGGAACTGGACTGAGAAATGCATGGCCATGCTTGGTTGAGTCAGTATGTGATATTGGACTCACAATTCTCTTGAAGTCCGTTCTAGATCAAGAAACTTGGATTAAGCTATTATGAGGGTGACACGGTCCATGCCTCTAGTTCTTTCCGGATGTAAGGGACAAAGGGACAAAGACAACGCTGGAATATTGGTCATGAAGGCTTATGAGTTATGAACTCTTATTGCTTGGGGAACAATGATGCATTGCTAGATGTCGCTCATTGTTTGTGAGGTTTTTGGTTTGATACTTTCAAGATCAAGTGGGAGACTGTTGGAGTTACCATGGTGATCTAGAAGTGGTCAAACATGTAATCTCACTGCCAATGCGATATGAGCCTGCAGGGTCACACATAAGAGCAGTGGAGAAGTTGGAAGAATGACTGTGTTGGTAAAGGTTACCAATCACCATAAAGTATGGGGGTCCGGCAATCGTTGCCAAGAAAGTTCATTGAGAATGGTTCGTCGAGAGTCGTCGAGTTTGACTCGATGACTAAGACTGTTTCGACGAGAGTCGTCGAGTTTGACTCGACGACTAAGACTGTTTCGACGAGAGTCATCGAGTTTGACTCGATGACTAAGGTTGTTTCGGCGAGAGTCGTCGAGTATGACTCGACGACTGTGGCTGGGTCGACGAATATCGTCGACTGCTATTCGACGATTGTCGTCGAACGCGGCTCAATGATTATCGTCGACCGCCGTTCGACGATTGTCGTCGAACGCGGCTCGACGATTATCGTCGACCGCCGTTCGACGATTGTCGTCGATCGCCGTTCGACGATTGTCGTCGACTGCCGATCGATAAGAATCGTCGAGAGCCGTCGAGTATGACTCGACGACCAAGGCTGATTCGTCAAGAGTTGTCCTTGATTCTCGTCGATTCTGGATCTAATTCTCGCCGAACCTGGAACTCATTCTCAACGAATGATTCTGTGACCCTATATTGTGTGGTCTGCGGATAGCGATACTTTTAGGTCTATTTATACTTCTAGTATAAATAGGGACTTAGGGTTTTGGGATAAGGATGCGTTGTTTTTGCGGCCGAATAGAACCCGACGGAAAGAGATCCGCTGTTCTACCGATTCGCAGAATCCCGAATCCCGCCGGCCGGAAGCGTTCTGCCACCACATTCGCTCCGCCGACCTCCTCCTCTCTGACGACAGTCGCCGGTGCTGCACTTCCTGGAGCGGACCTAGCAGTCCGTGGAAGTGTAAGGTGCGGTCGATCTCTATCCAATCATCCGTGTGACGGAAGCTTGGTGTTCTCCCGCTCCTGTGGATTTCTGCAGAGACGTAGATTTTATTCTACATGGAGCTCGCCACCGACAAGGAATCTCATTTGGAGCATCTTCGTTGAGTTGTGACTCAACGCCATCAAGGTAATTTTTGCCTAATTTTTGTTAACTTCTTGATTCAACATTCATGGCCCGATCCAATCTCTTTTGGGTTGTTCTAGATTTTATTACTTCCCCTGCGTACACAAGTATTGTGCCAACCCTATAGAGAAACCTTACACCAACCCGTAGTAGCGAAGGGCCTGACGCATCTCAGGCCAAAGGGGGAGGCGGAATCCCACTTCGAAATGCTCGAGGGGGATGGAGAGCTCTGCCTCTCCAGCGAGATTTACCCTATCGTCGTTTCCTGGGTTTCTCACGGAGAAACTGGAAGGGATGTAGCGGGAGGTGATCAGGTGGTACTCATCCATGGTCAGTCGGCCAGGAGGGAACTAGTGCCTCCAGAAGCCTTGCACACAGTTGAAGGGTCCTTTGCTCTCGCCCAACATCATGGTTTAGAGATTGCTGGCAAAAGCTCGGGGAGAAAGGCGAGAACGAGAGAATGTGGTGGAAGCGAGGTAAGGTCTCGGCAAGGCACTAAAGCAACAAGGAGGACAAGGTTTTCGGATTGGAGAAATAAATACGGTGGATGGACCAGCCTATTTATAGAAAATCATTGTAATGATAGTTTTTCCCCAAAAGAAGGCTTGTGTACAATCGCCATGCCTAAACTAAACGGTTCCTCATTTTCCACCATGACACACTTCAGGCGCCTATGCCAATAAGAATATTCCGGCTCATAAATGATAATAATTGAGAGATAGGTTGGGTTCGCGCAAACACCAAGGTAATAACATAAAAAAGAGCAATAAAGCATATATATAAAAGGGGCTCTTGCCGGGCGAGAGCGGCATAACAAATAATAATAAAGTCTCAAATAGTCAAGGTTCAAATTAAAGAAGGGGGTACATTGCGAGAAGGGTAGGTCAGGGGATGAGGGAGGTGAGACTCCGTTATTTTTTATGGTTCCCATCGCCATCACCCTCGTTCTCGTCTTCTAGTCCCCAAAGGAGCTTGCGGGTTTAAGAAAGATGATAGGGTGGTACATCCAAGGTTGATCTGGCGCGCTTGGTATCAAATACGTGCAATACACTGCACTGGGGACGACCCGACAGTTGGCATATCCTGCCACTCCGTCTCGCCCAGGAAGTTGTAATCCCGCTCGAGGGCCTCAAGCCTTTTCTAAACCATCTCGCGATGTTCCCTCACTGTAGAGGCAATGGCATGCGCCCGCCGCACGAGTTTCGACAGGTTGCAGCTATCCTTTTCCGCCGTCTCTTGATGTTCCCGGCACCGTCCAGGATTTCTTCCATCTCATTAGAAGAAGGAAAGGGGAAGCTCTCGGCATCTTCCCCTTCCTCTCCACCTTCATCTTCATCTTCATCTTCCTCGTCGGCTCCAGCTCCCGGGTCCACATACCCTAGAAAAAACAAAGTTCTGTGGTTATGGCGAAAGCAAAGTAAAGGCTATGATAGTACCACACATACCTGCAGGACAGCAAGAGCTACCGGCCGGCGGTAGGCGTGAAGGCCCGGACTCCCCCTCAGTCTCCTTTCCAAAGAGGAGTTGGAGCGGTCTTCCTCGCCCCGGGCGGAAGGTCTTGCGTGGGATGATCCCTGCCTGGCCGAGAGCAAGGGGGAGTCAACCTCTATTATAAGGTGGCTAGCCTCCTTTGGGGATACAGAGAGTTCGGTGGCCACCCCTCCCGCCAGTAGGGCGGGATTAGCAGCTTGGGTGACCAAGTTAGCTGCTGCTTGTTCTTTTTCCCGGGCTGGCGGAAACTGGCACTGCGGGAAGTCAGTTCAACAGTTCGGAATGTTGTGGTTGGAATGATAAAAAGAGAGCAGTAGGGATAAAAGGTTACTTGGAGTTCTCGGAGGGTCAACCGGAGGAGTGGCCTCTAGGACCCGTGGTGGATCCCCAAGAAGACGAGATGCCGAGTCTGGGGGCGCTAGCGAGAAACCGGCGCCATCATCTCGAGCCACCTACTGCAAGAAGTATTGCATTTCATTTGTCAATCTTCTTGCTTAATCAGTTCGTAGTCTTTGTAATCAGCAAGCCGGAAAGACGTACCTTCTGCAAAGGGGAAGGATTGTCTGCACGGCATAGGGATGGGGTAGGTGAGCCTCGGTTCTCGCGCAAAAGGTCCCGCTTGACCGATCTCGCTTTCTTCTTCTTCTTCTTCTTCTTCAGCTCTGAGGGCTCGGCGGTTGGCGCCTTTCTCGCCAGCCAGGGGTCGAGGTGCTGTTCATGAGGGCTCGCGCTTGCGTCGCATCAATGCGGTCTTGAAGGCTCTGCAAGAGCGGCTTGTTAACACATTTAGAACGCATCTCGAGACCATGTGAGAGCTCAGACATGGGGCAGCGATTGGCAGGGATAGATTTATCTCCATCTATCAGCACACTTATATAGCAACGGGATGGCCCACCAAAAGATTCTCTTTTTAGGACGACACGTGCTCAGCAAATATTTACGGGTTGGACGTGTCTTTTTGAGCGTGGGGATGGATCGAAAAGAGCGGGGATTGTGTACAATCCCATATTCCCTGAGTGGGACCCAGAGGCACCAAGGGTAAGGACTGCAGTAGCTTGGGCTAACTTTGGGCCTCAGAATAGAAGAGCTCCAGCCTAGGAGTGGGCGGGAACGCTCGCGCCCAAGCACCGACCGTGACCTTATTTTTCCAAGAGACAGGCGAGAAGGCTCGCGCCCCGCGGAAGGCGGAAATGTCTCGGTCCGAGGCATTCTTCAGCATCAATTTAGCTCCCGCCGAGTGAGGGCGAGAGAGTTCTCGGCAATCAACAATTCTCGATAGAGAGGTTCTCGCCGGGTGGGGCCCAGGTAGAGATTACATGGTTGCCCTCGGGTAAATTACCTATATGCCCTCAGGGTCTGCATTCAGTATTTCATGACAGTAGGATTTGGCTATTGGCAGACCAGCTAGGGGTAATTTTGTAATTTCAGGTCAGCAAAAGACTATAAATAGACCTACAGGGGCTCTACATAAAGGAAGCTTACATATTTTTCCCTAAGATCTTCTAGTGCTTTCTGAGGAGCTCCAAGCTTAGCTTTTGGCTTTGGAGGGGAAGCTTTCAGAGATCTTCCGAGTTAGAGGAGGAACATCCCTGCTGAGGCTTTCCGTCAATTCTATGTCCTTTTCAGCCAGTCAGGGGTTGGAGCTTGGGAGAAGTAGGTGTTGGCTACGCCCCTATTTTCAAACTCTTGTTGAGGTCAGTTCATGGCTTCAACACCGATGCTCTTGTCATGTTGATATGAGACCGCATGCTTGAGGCTCAAAGTCGGCAGACAAAATACCATAATAAGAAATAATGAATGGTGGATTGTCAAGTGGGTGATAAGGTATTCTTGAAAATCAAGCCAATGCATGAAGTGTTGCGGGTGTGTGGTATGAAGAAACTCAGCCCGAGGTATGCGGGGCCTTATGCTATATTGGAGATATTAGGCCCTTTGGCCAATCGGCAGGAACTTCCACTAGAGCTGGAGAATTTGCACAATGTCTTCCATGTGTCTTCGCTCCAAAAGGCACTGCTACGACCTGACCAACATTTCCCCACCCCAGATAGAGCGGTAAGAACTAATAGATCGGTTAGACTAGAGCCAGTGCGGATAGTGGACACCGAGATTAGGAGCTTGCGTCGGAAAAGTGTACCATTGGTAAAGGACCAATGGTTAAACCATGGGAAAAAAGAATACACTTGGGAATTAGTGGACTTTATGCAAAAGCGCTACCCGGAGTTGTTTTTCTAAGGTTACATTAAAAGCATATTACATTTTCTTGCTTTATTTCCCCCACAGCCTTCTCCTGATTTCGGGGACAAAATATTTTATTTTGTTTATAGGATTTGTAACATCCCGTTTCAAGCTAGACCTCACGCACGTGTTTTGATTCAAGGAAGTTGACTCGGGCTTGGGGTGCGCCAGACTCGACAAGTAAAATTCTTCGGATATCATCACGGATATCCGACGAATTCTTCGAGTATGCCTTATGAGTTGAGACAGATACTATTCGTCAAACATTGTCATGAATTAGGATGAGGCGTTGAGTGGACTCAACACCACTCGGCGAATATGGACTTAGAATATTTTCTGGACTCTGGGCATTGAGTGCGTTGAGTGCACTCTACGACATTCAATGAATTAGGCTGAGGCATTAAGTGCACTCAACACCACTCGACGAATGTGGACTTAGAATATTTTCGGGACTCTGGGCGTTGAGTGTATTGAGTACACTCAATGCGACGTTGAGTGCATTGAGTGCACTCAATGCCATTCAACGAATTTGCCTGAGGTGTTGAGTGGACTCAACACCACTCAATTCCATTTGACTTATAATATTTCTGGAAACTGACGGTGTCGAGTGCGTTGAATGCACTCGACGTCATTCGACAAATTATGTTGAGGAGTTGAGTGGACTCAATACCACTCAATGCCATTAGACTTAGAAAATATCTGGGATGATTGGCATCAAGTGCGTTGAGTGCACTCGACGCCATTAGCTGAAAGGCGTCGAATGCATTGAGTGAACTCGACGCCACTCAACGCTTTTACTTAGAATTATACTGATAGTTGTGGCGTCGAGTGCGTTGAGTGTATTTGACTCCACTCGACGATTTGTCGATTAAAGAAGGCATACTCGACAATTTTAACTTAGAAAGTGTTGCACTTATATATGGCGTTGAGCGGTCATGATGAATCTTGATTATTCGTCGAGTAAATGTAGGATACTCGACGATTCGTCGAGTAAGGGTTGCTTACTCGACGACTTTGACTTAGCGGATATTCTAGCGCAGTATGCATGCTATCACATTCCCGGTCTGAACCGGATTTTTGGGAATTGTGCCAAAATGATTTAATTGGATGCGTCTTTTCAATATTACATATTTAAAGCAATAATAAGCTGTCAATTGTCAGGCTGACATGTGGCAAAGCAGTTTACGCTAATTTCTCATTATAAAAGAGACTTGCAGAAAACCATAGTCGTCACTTCGCCATTTTTGCCGAGCGTTATTGTGCAATCTTGATGAAAGCCGAAGGAACAGCAAGAGTCGTCGGAGTCGGATTTTTCTGGAGGAAAAGACTTCCCTTCTCTTCCCCGTAAAGAACAACACCATCAACGGAAAAGATGCCGCCAAGGAGAGTGACGAGATCCATTATCGGAACCGTCTGAAATGAGGTGTACTTCCTACCCTCTCCCTTGGTTCTAGATCTTTAGTTATTTCTAGGAGAGATGTCGAATCAAAAGAGTTTGACTTGTGAGATGAAGATCTCTTAGGTAGAGACCATGCTAGGGCTTGGGCCTACGAGATGTGATGTATTCAACCTCTCCTATCTTCTTGTGAAGATGGTGGAATTGGTTTCATGAAGAGAAATGATCTATTAAGGCTGAATAAGGGAGGAGGAAGTTTTGTGTTTAACTTTGAATAAATATCCAACGGAAGAAGATAAACCGATGTCGTTCATCTTGCTTTAAGATGCGTGCAGAAATCTATTTTCTATGCGCATCAAACTTAAAGGCCATTTTCGGGTATGTTACGGCTAGATCTGGGCTTTCAACTAAACATGAAAGTCGTAGCCCTTGGAAAGGCCTATCCAACGGATAGTTACACGTTTTCTTACGAGACCTGTAGACTCGGGAATCCCCAATAAAAGTTATTATATAGTCATGCCTTACTTAATTACTTATCCCGGGTTAGTATAGGACTGGATCTAAAGTTGGGAAAAGATTGTATCGTATTGATGTTAAAATTAGGTGAACTTAGTCTTAGGTAATCAGGAATGTTGATGAGATTCAATTGAAAGATCGTTAAGGAAACAAATGGTTAGAGAAACACATATGTAAAAACGATGTGGTAGAACTTTAATCAAACTTTTGGTCATGGTTAGTGAATAAATGATGTGTATGTGAAGTATGATGATAGTGTGTGAATATTTTATGGAAGCATAGTGGTTTGTTAATGCTTGGGTTAAGAAGGAATCAGATGAGGTAAATGCATGGCCATGTGATATGATGATAAGATGAATGTGTATAAAAATCCACTACTTAGAGTTGAGTATCCCTACGGGTAGCAGTGTAGGTCTGGTATGTTGTAAAAGGTGGCATGCAAACTATGTAAGTGATGAACCCTTGTGTGGTATGGAAATGTGGAAGGGTTGGAAGTGTGTGTGTGTTTGCCGCACTAAGAAGATGTGTTGATAAGGGACTTGGTGTGGAGCTCTTATATGTGAAATACATGCGGTGTGAGTTGACACGCAGTGTCATAATCCTGGGTTAAGGATAGTGTGGCAGGTCTATGGGCTCGCCAGTCGTCACGCCGAGGGGAGTGGACAGATAGACTTTGGACGGTTTGGCTGTGTCCTTGGTGCTCATTCCTGAGGCCCTCTCTGTGCCAAGTGGATAGATTGGCTGTGTCCTTGGTGCTCATTCCCGAGGCCCTTTCCGTGCCACACTTGTAGGCCAGTTTGGGTTGTGTTCTTGGTGTACATCTACCCAAGACCCCTCTGAACCATAGTACGCATGTGAGCTCCGTTGTTGTGTTCTTAGTGTTAAGGCGTACGGAGGCCTAGGCTTGGTAGTGTGGATGCCCGCCTAGTAGTGGAAATCCAGTTCCACTGTCACCGTCTGTCCATGATGGATGGCGCCTGAGAGGTTAGCTACTTGCTCAAAAAGTGGGAACTATATTTCTGTGTCGATATAGCATTGGTATGAGCATGTGCTTGTGTGAGTCATTGCATTGCCTTCATAATATTGCATTACATTACATACACAAGATCCTTATCATATAAGTTTATATGAGCACTCTTATATGATAAGTTATTTTACTGTTGAGCTGATCCTTAACTTATATGTCTGTATGGACATTCATATAAGTTAAGTTACTTTCCTGTTGTAGATTACCCTCTTATTAGATTATTATAATTAAGTATAAATGCTAGACAAGAATGCTGATGAACTTGTTATACTTCTTTATTGTTCTACTCACATGATATATATATATTCTCCACCTGTTTGTACAACTGCTTACATACTTATATTGTATCCTTGTCCTTTTCTCCGCTCGGTGCTTAAGAGTCGCTGGGGGAGCGGATGTGATAGACACTTTGTCCTTTTTACTAACGGTTGCTACTTCTTACTTTTTAGGAGGAAACCCCACACATAGAGCAGCAACAGGTTACGTAAGAAGGCAGCCAGGCCAGGACGACGGGGTCTGAAGTGACGGTACCATCGCTGCCATCAGTGACTGATTTGAGTTTATAGGGAGATTCATTTTGTAGACTTTTGGGCATGTGTACTCTGATATTAGAGAAGCCTTGGTTGCTTCTTATTTCTATTGTACGTGTGGACTTATATACTGGTGTGCAATTTTGACTTCTGTTTTATTTTCTTTATGTTGTGTTGGCATGGATGATATGTTTAGCCGGCAGGATAGGCATCTTGTAGTACAGGTTAACCCGTGTGCTAATGCTATCACAAGGCAGCTGTTCTGGGTATAAGAATCCCCTTGGCCGTGTTTTGTATTCCGGGAGGGGGGTCTTACACTGTTAAAGCCACAGAAAATCTGGGCAGATATTTAACTAAGTCCACAGGCATTAAGTGTAGCTTACTCACTCAACGCCCTGTGATTAAAGCATTGACTGAACCTTAGTCAATCAGAGCCACTGTGTTTCCAACACAGAATTTTGTCTAAGGACAAAAGCGTTGAGTGAAGGTTGCTCACTCAACGCCGAGTGACAAAACTATATCTAACGGATTTTGCGTTGAGTGAAGGTTGCTCACTCAACGCCTATTGACAGAAAACTTTTCTAAGTGTTTTGGCATTGAGTGAAGCTTACTCACTCAATGCCTAGTGACAAAAAATCTATCTAAGTGTTTTGGCGTTGAGTGAAGCCTACTCTCTCAACCTTATACTAATGTGTTTGAATTGATTAAGTCCACAAGTGCTGACGTCAGCAACTGTCAGCAAAAATCAAAATGTTGCGGGAAGGCTACAATATATGAAAAAACGGCGCCATAGGCCTGTCACAAGACTTTTGCAGTTAATGCAAGGCTGCAACGACCAACTCCTTCTACAGGCCCCACAGTTCAAAGTGTCGTTGAGCGGCGGAATAGAAAAGGAAGAGCCCTGATTGAAGAAAGTAGCTTTTCAAATATACAGCTGGCAGTCATCTTCTTCCTCGCCATTATTGCAGAGGAGGAGGAATATAATTCAAAGCAGCTGGTCTGAAAGCTCAACAAAAGTTAGTTGTTGTCTTCTTCACCGATAATAGCAAGTCTAGAGAAAATCTCTGAGGAAAAGAAAGCAGCCAAGGTGTAACCCTAGCTGCAGGATCTGGGATCTAAAGCAAGTTAGTTGGTGTCATTTTTATCTACACCAGCAAGTTCAGAAGGCTTACTTTCTGAGTTAGAAGAAGAAGCTGAATAATCTAGTTTCAGCAGTCTAAATGATAGGCCCGAGTTTATATCAGCTGAAGTAGCAGTTAAGGGAAAAAGCCCCAACTGTAGTTACTTCTCACCTCAAGCAAGCCTTATCATGAAGATCAATTTTTGGAGCTTTGAAGAAGAAAGAACTGAGGTTCTGGTTCAGTACAAAAAGGAGAGAAGAAGCAAAATAGGTTTTTGCAAGTCACTTCCAACCCAAGAAGGCCTATACTTGTTTTTGTGAAGGAGTTAGGGAAGTGAATTTCTCAACTCAAAAAATAGAAGGCTCAAAGAAATTTCTCTGGAGTCAAATCAACAGCACCCACTTAAATCTTATAGGATCTTTACAGATCTGAGTTGTAGGCCTGAATATATAAAGGCTGAGTGTAGGATCGATGTGTGGATCTAAGTGCAGGATCCAAGTGTGGATTTGAGTGTAGGATCACTTGGTGATCTGAGGTAGGATTCTATTGACAATATGAGTGTAGGGCTTTTGCTTGAGAAGTAGAATTCAAGTGTGAATCTGAGTTGTAGGATCCAGCTTGGATCTAAGGTAGGTGATCATTTAATCACTGAGTTGTAGGGCTTTTGAGCCTTAGGTTGGGTAGTTTTGCCTAAGTTGTAGGAGAGTCATACTCTCTGAGTGTAGGACCTTTGGGTCTGAGTGTAGGATCCATATTTGGATCTGAGGTAGGGCCTTGTGCCTGAGATGTAGGAGAGTCATTCTCTATGAGGTATGATCCTTTATGGATTTGAGGTAGGGTTGTCATCCTCGCCTGAGTGGTAGGGCATTTGGCCTAAGGTAGGTGATTAGTTGATCACTGTGTTGTAGGGCTTAGTACCTGAGTTATAAGTCTTGGAGGAAACTGAGACATCCTTAAGGATCAGTGTTGTAAGCTCTTAGGAGCTGAGATTGGAGAAGTGCCTTATCTAACAAGAAGTTAGAAAGGTGGGAGGGAAAGTGGACGTACCTATAATCTGGGGAACCACTATAAATTTTGTGTGTGCTTCTTGTGTTGTTTCTTTGTTGTAGGTTGTGTTTCTTGAAAGCAGAAAACTACTAACTCACAAAGAAATTAAGAAGGAAAATTAAAGAATGTCACAAGAGACTAAAAACATATTCACCTCCACCCCTCTAGGTGATTTAGCTATCCTTGAAATTATAGACATTTAACGCCCTTTCAGACTGTCTTGACTACTAGGAGAGCAGACATCAATATCTTACTCGATTCTCGCATACTCGCGAACTTAGTCTCGCATGTAACACCTCCATCCGTCAACGTAGAATATAATAGAAGGTCCGACAGGGGCCCCATGCCATATTCTACGGACAGTCAGTGGAATTACAGGTGAATATTAAAACTATCAATCAAATCCTAACTCAGAGCATTCTAGCGGAAGCTTCATGGGTTAGTAGAACTCAAGTAACAAAGACTGTCCACTAATATATCACATAGGAATGTTATACAAAAAACACCAAAAAGTGCGACATTAAGGCCTTACAATTGTTCTTCATAAAAGTGGTTTACAAACATCGGCACAAAGGCCGACCACACATGAAAATAATAAAAGCTCTTTTCTTGGCCTTCGAGGGCAGTCATAGCATCAAGGGTTGTAACCCTCTATTTCCCGCTCAGCTCTCCAGCACCTGCACAGGGACATTCCACCAAAAAGGTGGAAAACAAGCCAACGGTCAACTTTAGCTTAACAATTTATAACGAGCCTACCCCATTCCCGGGGTAGCGGTATTCCTTCCCTGCAAGCATAATATTCATATATTTAGCACACAAAGGTACAACTTAATCACCTTTCAATATATCATTAAGGTATAAATTTAGCGCCATTCAAGATATCATAAACGTTTGCATCACGAGCCAAATGTTCCGTGCTCTCAGGGCACCTTATCAGTGTATCGAATAACCCACGGTCCCACCACCATCCAAAAGTCTGAGACTGATGGAAAACTATGAGCATTATTATCCTGGCACATAGCCAAGACTCTCCCCCCATGATAACGGTAATTTCCACATACTTTAGGTCAATTACCCATATGACATGAGAGCGGGTACGGTTTAGCGTTTTCCCATTGTTAAAATCGCCATGCCAACGTCGAAAGCCGAGCATTTGTGTCTAATGGACATATGCGGGTCACATTCCCTTTCCTGTAAATTAAACATAACAAATGTTATATTCAATGGATGGCTCTCATGGCCATCAGAGCTGAGCACTGAGGCTCGTAGCTCACATACTAGCCACACGATCTCTGAGATATAGGCTTCATAATCAAAATACTATCTGGGAGTTATCTCCAGTGATAGCCACTATCGTCTAGCATTTACAACAGAACATCTCGTTCTGTCTCCAGTCTCAACCATAACTGAAACATCTTTCCAGAAAAACCTGTAGCATCCCGTAGTACTAGAAACTAGACTTTCACATTATATATAGCTTGCCAAGAGTTATTGCCAGCGATAGACATTATCGCCTGGCGACACCCAACAGTTATCAAAACCGTGGTATTCTCTGAGTATTTTCTTGGAGCGTATCTCTAGTACTTCCTTCTACTCCAATTCACAAGCACAACATCTCGGACTCCAGAAACTACACGTTTATACTCAGAGTTTTTTATAACACCCAAATTAAACATCACCAATTTAGACAAACCTGTCTGGATGGTCTTCACACAGTATGTCTATTCTGAACTACAATTTCTGGATTCTATATGTAAGACTACCCGGGGATCTCATGTATCAACCCATCAGAATTCCCTTCACTCACCACTCTTTGGTGGCGGATTCCATGCATATGCAAAAGTAGGACTTAACTTGTCTAAGAAGGAAGAACGTTACCCTCATAGATCATTTTGGAGCCATGATCTAGCCTTCTATCTGGATGGAAAGGATTGCCTTGCTTTCCTTTTCATAGATCTTGCTTCAAATCCAAAATCCAACCACAGGATCTCCTTCACCAAGCTTCCAAAGCTCAGTTTTCAACCTTTCCTTCCTTTCTTCCAAGGTTTGATGAAAAGGGAGAAGAGAGAGTGATAGAAGAGAAATGAATCTTCTCTTCACCTCTTCTCTATTTAAGTAGCCTCGAGAATAAACCCAGCCACACGATCCTTTCTTAAATAGGAATGAAGGGTCAAGATTTCAGCTGACAAATCTAACTTATCGCTATCGCTAGGTGATATCAGCTATCTCCTGGGCAATATTATTGGTAGACGCTTTGACCCCATTAAAAACTGCTCTTCAGCCACCTTCTGGCCATCCGACACGTGTATAACTTCCACGTGGCACTTTAGCCAGCGATTGCCACTATCGTCGGGTGATAGCTACCTATGAGCTCTTGAAAGTCATTAAGGTCAAGGGTAGCTAACACACCTAGAGGGGAGTGAATAGGTTTTTAGGTCTTATTAATTTCTTTTGACCTTTATCTATTTTAGGGTCTGATGTGATAAGATAAGTTTTGCTTTCAAGAAGATCACCCGGATGACACAGCAATTTATAGTGGTTCCTCAAATTATGGATACATCCACTGTCCCTCTAGCCTTTCTAACAGTGTTTTAGACAAGGCACTTCTCCAATATCTCGGATCCTAAGATCTTACAACACGATCTCGCATGACCAGTTAGTCTTCTCCAAGTCTTACAACTCGGGCACAAAGCCCTACAACTAAAAGATCAGAATATCACCTACCTCAGGCCAAAGGACCTACGACTCAGGCTGGGAGGACAACCCTACATTTAGATTCCTAATAGAATCCTACCACTCAGATCCACTCTTGAATCCTACCTCAGATATATAGCAGATCCTACAATCTCAGCCTTTATAACACAGGCTTATAGCTCAGATACAAAAGGATGTTACAGAGAGAAATAAGTTTGGTGTTGGTTTGACAAAGGAAAAATTATCACTGTGTCTTTCTCCTTCTATCCTGAAAAAAAACAGTCCAGATTCCTTCACACAGCTCTAAAAAATAATCTTTGGGATTTGCTGGGCTTGGGCTATGAAGTGGCCGTAGCTAGGGTTATCATTGCTGCTCCTTCTTTCTTGTTGTTGATGATGATGACGACAACAACTAATAGGAAGAACTTTCAGGTCGATCGATTTGAGCTTCTGCTTCTTGTCAGGGCAACGATGGCAAGGAAGACGATGAAGATCTTTCGCTTTTCGAAAAGAAATAGCCCTAAAAGTTCATCATTCCGTATCCCGATCTTCTTCCTTTTATCTTCCGCCGATTAATTGTTATATGTCATGTGGGCCCAGCTTTAATTTCTGATTTACCACCTTCCTTTTATAGAATAAGAAATACAGCAGGCCGTCAGCGCCATTAGCGGTGGATTCAAGCTTTCCCGCAATGAATTTGAATTTCGTTGACTTTTGTTGACTTTGGCTGATGTCAGAATCTGTGTACTTAACCAAATCTTTACGTCTATCCCAAGCATTGAGTGCGTTGAGTGAACAAGCTTCACTCAACGATTCTAGACTTAGCCAATCTTTTGCTTCCTCAGGCGGTTAGTGCGTTGAGTGAACAAGCTTCACTCAACTATTCTGGACTTAGCCAATCTTCTACTTCCTCAAGCATTGAGTGCATTGAGTGAAGCCTTCACCACTCAATGCTTTTAGACTTGGCTCATCATTCTACTTCTAGGCGTTGAGAGCGTTTAGTGAGCCTTCCTCACTAAACGCATCTGGACTTAGTCAAATTCTGACTTTCATAATCCAACACTCTCTGTACTATTAGGCGTTGAGTTTGTTGACTTAACTGGCTTCAGTCAATGCCTATGGGCTTAGTCAATTCTTTATCTGTCTGAAGGCATTGAGTGAGCTGGCCTCACTCAACGCTTTCGGCCTTTGCTTGTCTTCTTTATTAGGCATTGAGTGAACTGGTTTCACTCAACAATTTTTGACTTAGCCGATTTCTTCACTTTATCTAGCTTTGATTGAAGCAGCTTGATTCAACGCTTCCTTCTTCAGGAATCAAGAGGTGTGTTCATTTGATGCTTCTAGACTTAGTTGATTTTTCTGCTTTCTACTACTGAAGCATTGACAGACTCAGCTAAACATGCCGCTTCTTGATATATGGCACTGAGTAAACTGCCTTCACTCAACGCCTATGAACTTAGCCGTAATATTGTCTCTAAAACCTTTTGGGCTTTGACTGTCCTGTCTTTACTCAGCGCTTTTGCTGTCTGGCATTGAGTGAACTGGCTTCACTGAACACCTGTGAACTTAGCCACTTTTCTGTCTTTGCCAGCATTCTTCCTTGATAACTAGCATTGAGTGAGCTTGCTTCAGTCAATGCTTGTGGACTTCATCAAATATAACCACCTAGCGTTGAGTGAGCTTGCTTCACTCAATGCATATAGAGTTAGGAAAATTCTTGTCTTTCCAGCCAGCTTCTTTGTGTCCACCTGTCATTGTCACTTGAGGCACCTGTCCAATCAATGCAATAAAGAGCAACCTGCATGCATGAACTTGAACATACATCAAATACAACTATATGTATACCATTGACTTGTTTGACTTCTTACAAATCTGAGATATTGGGATCAATGGACCCAACAATCTCCCCCTATTTGAAGAAGTCAAAGCCTTTCATCAAACCTCTTAGTCAATGATACACATAACATATGAAAGCAATATATTGGAAAAATTTTACAAGTTAACAAGTTATGGGTTACCACAATGTCCTTGGCAGCAATAGATTGCAAGGTGATCATCATCACTTGCTGTTCCCCCTATTTTGCTGCACAGCCTTGATAACTTCCTTGATCACATTATTCTTGCCTGCAAGGTGATCATCATAACTTGTTGCTCCACCTATTTTGCTACATAGCCTTGATCATTTCCTTGATCACATCCTTCTCATATTCTTGATCGCATCCTTTAGATCACTTCCTTCATTGGCTAGATCACTTCCTTCTCCCCCTTTTTTTACTTCTATAGAATAGCCAGGGAGGTGCTGGCCTTATCTTCCTTTGAACATCTTCTCCCCCTATCTGATTATAAATAATCAGCTACTTGCACCTTCTCTATAGGAAACAGAATTAGTTCTTGCAAGTGCTGGACTTGCCCCCCCCCCCTCAAAAGGAGCATCCAGTAATGATAACACTTGAATCAATTTAAAAGCTTTATACCACTGAAGGTCTTTTCCACCTGCAAGAAGTAGTACAACCTGCAACAAAAATAATATAAGGAGCAACTGAAGCTATACCAAGTTTAACATACCCAACTCAAACTTGAAGTTGTTGAACTTTGCTTCATCTAGTAATTTAGTGAAGATATGGGCCATTTTCTTGTCTGTAAGGACAAACTCAAGACTGATGTCTTCACATTCCACATGCTCTCTAATAAAATGATTTCTTATCTCAATATGCTTAGCCCTGCTGTGTGAGACAGCATTCCAAGAAATTGAGATGAAACTAGTAGAATCACAAAATAAAGGACTTCTACTTTTCCGGAGGTTATAGTCCCGGAGCTGATGCTGGATCCACAGCAACTTTGCACAGCAGCTCCCAGCAGAAATATACTCTGATTTTGTAGTTTAGATTGCAACACATGTTTTCTTCTTGCTACTCCAAGACACTGATCTTCTCCCAAAGAACTGATAGGTGCCTGAAGTGCTTTTAATGTCCTCTTTGCAGCCTGCAAAATATGCATCTGAATAGCCTATTAGATCAAAATCCCCATTTTTAGGGTACCATATGCCAAGATCTGGGGTGCCTTTAAGATACCTCAAAATTCTCTTAACAGCAGAGTAGTGAGATTCTTTAGGGCAGGCTTGAAACCTAGCACAAACAAATGTAACATATATTATGTCTAACCTATTTGCAGTAAGGTATAAAAGGGAGCCAATTATCCGTCTATACAAAGTTTCATCAACAGGTTTCCCTTCCTCATCTTTGCCTATATGCATACTTGACCCCATGGGAGTTTTCATGGTGGAGGCATTCTCCATACAAAACTTCTTAATTAACTCCATGGTGAACTTAGATTGGGATATAGACAAGCCATCATCAGTCTGTTTTACTTGGAGGGCCAAGAAGAACTTGAGTTCACCCATACTGCTTATCTCAAACTTACCTTGCATAAGTTTTGCAAACTTCCTGCAAAGTTTGTCATCAATAGATCCAAAGATTATGTCATCAACATAAATCTGGATTATGATGATCTTGCCCTTAGATTCCTCTTAGGAATAGGGTATTGTCTATCTTCTCCCTTGAGAATTTTTTCTCAATGAGGAAGCTATACAATGTCTCATACCTAGCTCGAGGAGCTTGCTTCATCCCATATAGAGCTTTATTAAGTCTAAAAACAGAATTAGGTGAGTAAGGAACAACATAACCTAGAGGCTGTTCAGCATAAACCTCTTACTTTAAGTCACCATTAAGAAAGGCTAACTTCACATCCATCTGGTAGAATTTGAATCGTTGGTATGCAGCATATCCACGAAATAGTCTGATGCCTTCCAATCTTACTACTGGGGCAAAGGTTTGATGAAAATCAATACCTTCTTCTTGCATGTATCCTTTAGCCAACAGTCTAGCCTTGTTCTTAACTATAATGTCATTTTCATCAAGTTAGTTCCTGTAGATCCACTTGACTCCAATGACATTATGTCCTTATGGTCTAGGAACCAGCTTCCAGACCTTACACCTCTTAAATTAGTTCAGTTCCTCTTATATAGCTATAATACAAAACTGATTAGTGTTTGCCTCTTCAAATCTCTTGGGCTCAATCTGTGACAGGAAACTAGAATATATAGTTGTATTCAGACTTTTACTCCTTGTCACTACTCCTTGGCTGGCATCACCAATGATCTGGTGTCCTGGATGATCCCTTAGGTTCCTAACTGTTGGAGGCAATCTTGCTTCAGCTTCCTGATCTTCATTTTCTTCACTTGGTTAATCATCAACCACAACCTATGTTCCTTGTGCTTCCTCTAGAATTCACACTCTATTAGATTCATCTTGACCTAATGGAGTATCCTCCTTAATTGTCAGCTTGTCAATCATCAGTTCACTACCTATAGGACTAGAAGTGGAGCTTGGAAGCTCACTATTGATCATTGTAGATTCATCAAAAACTACATGAATAGACTCTTTTACAACTTGATTTTTCAAGCTGTAGATCCTATAGGCCTTACTATGATTGTTGTACACAAAAAAAATCCCTTCATAGGACGTGGCAAGAAACTTAGTCATATTTGACTTTCCATTGTTTAGCACATAAAACATGTTGGGTACATTGGACACAATGTACTTGATATGAAGAAGCCCGTTCATATCAATGATATACACAAGTATGTATTTGATGTATGTTTCAATTTATGCATGCAGGTTGCAAATTTCATATTGATTGGACAAGTGGTTCATGTCATATTGACAGGTGGACTCAATGAAGCTGACTAGAAAGTGAAAAAAAATTTCTATGTACAAAAGTGTCGAGTGAAGTCAGCAGAGTGCTGAGTAAAGGCTGCACAGTCTATATCTAGCAATTCGCAGTGAAGAAAAATGGCTAAGTACAAAAGTGTCAAAACACTTAACCCGTGTTAACACCTTTGTAAGGGCAGTGTCGAGACAAGTCAGCTAACTTGAAACTTTTAAGGTTAAGTCAGCAGTGTCGAGACAAGTAAGTAGTGTCGAGACAAGTAAGCTAACTCGAAACTTTTAAGGTTAATTTGTCGAGACAAGTCAGATGTGTCGAGATAAGTCAGCTTACTCGACATATAGAAGATTAATGACAGTAGTGTAGAGACAATAAAACTGTCTCGACACAATGAAGAATGAAAATTATACTAAATAAAATAGTGTCGAGACAAATCAACTATCTTGACACGGTGAAGAAATAAAGCAAAGTATCGACACTAGCAGACTTGATTGTGGAGACAATTAAACTGTCTTGACACAATGAAGAAAAAAAAGCAAAGTATCGACAACGGTAGACTGGAGTGTTGAGATAATTCAACTATCTCGGCACAGTGAAGAAATAAAGTATAAAGCAAACTGTCGACACCGGCAGACTGCAGTGTCGAGACAATTCAACTATCTCGACACAGTGAATAAATAAAGCAAGCATAGAAGTGTCAACACCCGACAGACATTTGTGTCGAGACAATTCATCTGTCTCGACACAATGCAGATTTAAAGATGTCGACACAGATTACATTTGTGTCGAGACAAGTCAACTATCTCTACACTCTCAAGTTCATCATGAATATTCTTCTGAGTAAAATTGGGTCGATACTACTAAGATGTCTCGATCCCATCTAAGAACAAGTGTCAAGACACTTTGGACATCTCGACACTTATGTTTCTGAAGATGTGCAGAGTCAACACAGAAGTGTCAAGACTAGTCAGAACTGTCACATCAGCTATAGTAATGTGGTATCTCAATAGAAATAGTTTAAAGGAGAATTTGAAGTTTGTTGTCACATGCTGATGTCATCAATCAAAAACCAGTAATCCATGAAGGCTATAAATAAAGGGGTTTTCTACAGAGAAAGCAACAATCAGATAAATCATTTCATTCTCTCATTCTGATTTTTATAAATTAGAGGAGGGCGACAATATCGAGAAGAAGGAAGAAGACGAAGGTCTTCAAGAATATCTTCAGATCCTTTCATCAAGTGGTCAGAAGATTTACGTGGGTCTGTTCTATAATTTCTTCAAAGAAATCAAGCCGATCATCAAAAAGATTGTAGATCCAGAGATGTATCTCTTCAGCTAGATTATTCATCAAGATTTAATCAAGTGCAGCTGAATTGAAGATTCTAAATTCATTTAGATAAGTCAGATTGCAGATTTTTTTTCTGATTATATTTGCATCTTCATTTTTGTAAGATCTCCTTGAGATCTGAGTGGGTAGGAGAGTTAATCTCTGAGTTGTAGGCCTAATTTATAAAGGCTGAGGTAGGGTTTTTGAGGGACCTGAGGTAGGTGATTGAGTGGGATCACTGAGGTGTAAGCCTATGTTATAAAGGCTGAGTTAAGGTTCTTGAGGGACCTATGGTAGGAGATTGGGTGAATCTCTGAGGTAGCACCTGTTGGTCTGAGTGTAGGTTTCTTAACTTAAACTAAGCCTGTAAGATCTTTGGATCTGAGTTGAAGAGGAGGATCTATAACCTTATCTAGCATATTGTTAGTGAGGAAGAAGGGGTAAAGTGGATGTACCCTAAATAGGGGAACCACTATAAATTCTTTGTGTGTTGTGTTCTGAGATTTGTATGTGTTGTGTTTTGTGATTTAATTGTGCTGAGTTATTGTGAAGCAAATTTCTCAAGTATATTATCTGTTGAACATTTAAGTGATAAAGTATTTTAAAAGACTTCTATTCACCCCCCGCCCTCTAGGTGATTAACTACCTATAGGATTATCTTTCAGCACTTACTACCAAAAATCCATAAATAGCTCAGGTTTGGTTTTCTACCCTTCAAGATCTCATAGGGAGTCATCTTGTGGCTCTCGGTAATAGAAGCCCTCTTAAGGACATGACAAGCATTATTAACTGCCTCAACCCAGAAATATTCTGGGACAGATGTATCACTCTAAAAGGTCCTTCCATCCTCTATTAGATTCCTATTCTTTCTCTCAGCAATCCCATTTTGCTAGGGTGTTCTAGGAGAGGAGAATTCTTGGTGAATCTCTTGCTCTTTACAGAACCATATCATGCATTTAGATTAAAATTAAGTTCCATGGTCACTTCTGATTTTGACCACTGTACTGTCAAATTCATTCTGAAATTGCTTGGCAAATGTCTTGAAGACATCAGGGATTTCAGACTTCTTCCTAAGAAAGAAAACCCTAGCAAATCTGGAAAAGTCATCAACAACCACAAGGGTATAGGCTTTCTTACCTAGACTATGAACTGGAATATGACCAAACAAGTCCATATGCAAGAGGAATAAACAACTCACTGAGTCTTTGGTCCAATTACCCTTGAAGGAGGTTTTGGTATGTTTGCTTTTTTTGGCAAGCAGAGCAGATACCCTCCTTAGTGCACTTCATCTTAGGATAATTCCTAACTAGATCTTCACTAAAGAGCTTGCCTATGGTTTTATAATTCATATGATCTAGTATCTTGTGCCACTGGACATAGTATGAAGCTTTCTTATCTGTAATTAGGCATACAGGGGAGTTTATATATAAGTATAGAAAATTCAAACAATAGATGTTCCCACTCCTAGTGCCTATCAAGATGACCTCTTAGTCATTTGACCTCTTAATCTGACACTTATCCTTGTGAAATGAGGTAACATAGACTAGATCACATAACTGGCTTACGCTTATTAGGTTATGTTGCAAACCTTCCACATAAGCCACTTTGGTGATAGTGACTAGGCCATTAGTGATCTTACCATATTCTCTAGTGACTCCTCTATCTGAACCTCCAAAGATAACTTTGGAACAATCCTTCACTAGAGTATACTCCTTCAAATAACTCCTTGTTACAGTCATGTTCCTGGAACAACCACTATCCAAGTACCATATAGGGGTATAGACACTTGGACTAACCTACAAAACATATTTAGTTTACCTTAGGACCCCAATATTTATAGGGTCCCTAGTGCATATCAGTCTGAAAATGAACATGTCCACCAGAAGTTTTTCTAACTGGTAGACTGGCTTTAGCTCTGGCCACACTGGGATTATGCCAGCAATCAATGGCATAGTGCCCACTTTGCCACAACAACAACACTCATGAATTTGTACCTTCTTTTTTGAGCTGGTTTGTTAGCTGTGCTGACAGCAGCTCTCTGTCCAGAAGGAACAACAACATCCTTTTTCAGGTTCTTTCAGCTTTTCCCTTTCCTTTGAAAGGGGCAGCTCTTGTGTTTCTCTTTAAACCTAAACCCTTCATGTTTCTCTAAGAGGAGGAGTCAAAAATGGGCAACACAAAATTGGGCTTAGAGAACAAGCCCGTGTCAAGAAGACAACACGGCCATATCACTCACTCAATGCTTCCAGCCACTGCCGACATCAAATTGAAACATGTCCACACACGCTCGTGTCACGCAACCCGACACGCCCGTGTCGGACACGTGTCCCGTCCCGAAGCTTCAAGAAAAAAGCCAGCTCGCCAAATTTTGCCAAGTCAAACACGCAACTATCACACGCACTACCGACACGCCCTTGTTGTAGGCCGTGTCACCCAACTTTTTTTGTCTATAAATAAAAGCTTTTTGTAAAATCTCTTATTCTTTTTTTTGGAACACTTTGCTTAGGGTAGGTGCTGCTGGGGGCTGTTTATGCAATGTAAGGGAACTTTCTTCCCCCCCCCTTTATGTGTTTGTTTTAGCTTTATTGTAACTCTTTTTTACTTAATAAAAATGTTTCTTTTCTCCTTTACATTGTATGGAAATCCGCCAAAGTGCCCTAACTTAAGTGATTTTTCGTTCTTCGTTTTTATGTTTTCTTTTTAGCTTTTATAACTTGTTTAGTTTTAGGAATTTCTCCTAATTTCTAGCCGTTGTAATCGCATTTTTATTTTCATGCACCGTACTTGTTTAGTTTTAGTTTGTTTTCTTCTTCTTTCTTATGTTTTCATTCTTATATGTTTTATAAAAGTGTTTTAAAAGGTGGTTTTAATTTTCTTTAACTTAGGATTTTTAGGAACGTAAAACTTTTTGTCTTTTTTAGTTTTATTTTCACTTTTTTTAACTCTTTTATAAAAACCTAAGAATGAAAAAGTTATCGCTTTAATTTTTCGCTCACTTTGTTTTCACTTTTATTTTCCAAACTTTTTCCCCGTTTAATTTTTATTTCGTCTTTTTATGCATTTATATCGCATTCTAGCGATAGAAATGTAGTCATTTTAATTTTTAGATAACTTAGTTTTTCTTATTTTTTGTACGTGTGCGTGCGTGCATACCTGTTTTTGCCCTATTTAATTCATGTAGAGTGCGTGTGTGCGAGCATTTATTTCCGCCTACTCATTAAGAGTTAAATGGCGTGTTTTGAGTGCGTGGGTGTGTGCATCTATTTTGTCCTACTCGTTTGAGTAGGACTCGCTTTCAATTCTTCTCCTACTCATTTGAGTAGGAATGTGTGTGTGTGTGTGTTTTAATTCATGTAGAGTGCGTGAGTGTGTTTTAATTTCTGTAGAGTGCGTGCGTGTATGAGATAGCTTTTTCAGCTTTCATATCTCGCCCACTCGTTTGAGCTGGGACTTGTATTTTTCTGCTTTCATTTCCCTCCTACTCGTTTGAGTGGGACTTGCAATTTACTGCTTTATTTACTGCTTTCATTTACTGCTTTATTTACAGCTTTCATTTTAGGCTTTCCTTTTATCGCTTTCTATCTTTAGCCGTCCCCATTCCAATGAGTGGCTAACCTCTCTTAGCCCTCAATATCGAAGAGCATTGGGACAGAAAAAATTGCTTTAAATAATTAAAGGTCCTCTTTTTATCGTTAATTAAAAGTACTTAAGGTTTGCTCCGGGTTAATGACGTGTAGGACAACATATCGATGTGTGAGCTCTATTTCTGTTATCCATACGTAGGTGGCCGAGAGGCCGTCCGTATGGAGTGATCACCCTTGGGTAAAGAGAGTTTTGCACTTACCCTCGAGAGAGGAAGCGCGTAACTCTACCAGATTGGGTTCCCCACCCAATAGCGGAGGTTCTTAGCGTAATGCGGGCATTAAGAGGAATGCTTCGTCGGACTAACATTCTGTCGAATAGTCTTAGCATTCAGGTGTGCGATATTATCTAAAGATAGGTGTGCTCATTTTTATGGAACCTCCACGGCCAAGTCTCCACCTTAATTAATTTGAAATTCAGGATCTCTTTTTATTAAAAGTTTATTTTAGTTCGAATTCTTTTTGATATTCATCGCGCTATTTATTCATCGGCTTTCCTGCAATTTTTATGCTTTCATTTTCTGCACTTTAAATATTTATATTTTCCCTTTTTTTGTATAACACAACAACAAAATATAATCGGTAAAATAATAGTCCATTCAGGGAAAGAGTAGAAATAGGCAAACCGACCCCGAGAATAAAATGACCCCGATATTCCTTTCGAGAATATCCTGTACTACACACGATAGGATGCACTTGCCTCCCTTTCATTAAAACTCAGTTTCAACCCCTTTTTTATATAAAAATAAATCCACACGCCCTGCCTTTCTCAATAAAACTACCATCTTATATAACACTAAAAATAACCCCACTTGTGCAATTAAACCACAACCTGGGGCGCCGCGAGTTTTAACCATCACCTATTTGCATGAAAGTAATGTTTTTCTGCTGGCTAACTTCAGTGATTTTCTGTTCCAGCAAGGTTACTGATTCAGAATGCTGGGAAGCAGCAAGCTGTAGAGATGCAATCTCCTGAGCCTGCCTTTTAGCCAGTAGCTTAATTTTTTTAAGGACTGCAGAAGTTCACCATACTTATCAATCAATTGATTGATATCTTCCTCAAATTTTTAGCCATCTTCATCTCTTGATAAAGAAGCAGTAGAATGGGGACTTGTCTCATAATCTGACTCATAAGAAGAACTAGATGGATATTGTGCCTTTATGGACAAGGCTAATCCTGGCAGGATTCTTCCTCAGACATTGCCATCAGCATAATGTAGGCTTCTTCTTCTTCAAATTCTAATGAAGAAGAGTCTATCCAGCTCTTCTCCTTCTTTGCCATGAAGGACTTCTCGTTCTTTCTCATTTAATTGTGTCATTTCTTCTAAACATCCTCCTATCTTTTGACTAGGTAGTCCGCAATAACATGCCCAGGTTTGCTGCAGAAATAGCATACTACTTTAGTAGAAATCTGTTTACCAAGTTTAGAATCATACATGTCCTCCTTGGAGGATTTCTTCTTTCCCCTATAGTAGTCCTCCTTGTGATGAGAGGAGGAGGAGGGTCTATACCTCCACCCCTTCTTCTTCATCAGCTTCATAAACTGCTTAGAGAAGGCAGCAAACACCTCATCCGACATGTGGTAGTCTGATGTGCATGTCTTTGAACTTTTTGTGTCAGACTCAGCAACCCTTCTTTGTGTAGAAGGACTCTTTCCCTTGCTTCTTCTTGTGGCTTTAGCTTTGAAGGCCACAGTCTTTTATCTAGCCTGAGACTTATTGTTTTTATCCTCCTCCTTCATAGCAGTCAGCTGCAATTCATTAGACAGCAGCTTCCTAAATAGAGTTGGTGGAGGAGTATCTTCTATCTTTGCCACTTCCCTGATGGCACAAATCTTGTGTCCCAGTCTCTAGTTAGAGACCTAAGGAACTTATCATTAAGCTCATAATTACTGAAGACTCAGCCATAGGTCCTTAGCTCATTAAATATTCTAAAGAATCTTTCATAGCAGCTGGCTATGCTCTCTTCCTTAAACTGCCTGAAAGCCTCATACTCTTGATTGAGCATGGACTTCCTGTCATCTTTGACCTCTTCTATGCCCTCCATATAGACTACCAAAGTGTCTGACATCTCTTTGGATGTCTTGTAGTGCACAAGATTCTAAAAGGTGGAGTCATCTATGACACTAATAATAAAGTTTTGTGCCCTCTTGTCCATGGTGGCAAGAATGACTTCATCCTTAGTCATTTCTGAATATGTCTTCGGTGTCTTGACAGTTGCATCAAGAACTGAGACTTTCATAGGGATGAAAGGTCCCTCTTTGACAGTGACAAAGATCCTTGGGTCAAATGCCTCCATGAAGAGTCTGACCCTTTCCTTCCAAATTCCAAAGCCTTCCTTTCTGTAGATAGGAAGCTTCATGGAACAAAGCTCCTTATGGTTCTCTCCTAAACCCATAAGTATACTCTAACTTCTACCCTTAGAGATCTACTTAGACTGTTAAGTCTTTCTTGAGCAACCTCCCTCTGATACCACTTGAAAGTCATTAAGTTCAAGGGTAGCTAACTCACCTAAAGGGGGGGGTGAATAGGTTTTTAGGTCTTATTAATTTCTTTTGACCTTTATCTATTTTAAGGTCTGATGTGATGAGATTAGTTTTTATTTCAATAAGATCACCAAAATGACATAGGAATTAGATTATGGGTGCGTCAACTTTCCCTCCCGCTTTTCTAATAGTGTGTCAGAGAAGGCACTTCTCCAATAGCTCGGCTCCTAAGAGCTTACAACACGATCCCGCCGGACCATTTAGTCTCGTCCAAGACTTAACACTCGGAACAAAGCCCAACAACTCAATGATTATAATATCACCTTCCTCAGGCCAAAGGCTCTATCACTCAAGCTGGGAGGACAGCCCTACACTCAAATTCTTAATAGAATCCTACCACTCAGATTTACTCTTGAATCCTACCTCAGATCTATAGCAGATCCTACAATCTCAGCCTTTATAACATAGGCTTGCAGCATAGATCCAAAAGGATCTTATAGAGAGAAAAATTTTTTGGTGTTGTTTTGACACAAGAAAAATTATCACTGTGGCTTTCTCCTTATATCCTGAAAAAAATAAGTCCAGATTCCTGCTTCACAGCTCTAGAAAATAATCTTCGGGATTTGCTCGGCTTGGGCTGTGAAGTGGTCGCAGCTAGGGTTAGCCTTGCTACTCCATATTTCTTGTTGTTAATGATGAAGACGACAACAACTAATAGGTAGAACTTTCAGGTCGATCAATTTGAGCTTCTGCTTCTTGTCTCGGCAACGATGGCGAGGAAGACGATGAAGATCTTTTTCTTTTCGAAAAGAGAAAGCCCTAAAAGTTCATAATTTCATCTCCTGATCTTCTTCCTTTTATCTTTCGTCGATTAACGTTATATGCCGTGTGGGCCCATCTTTAATTTGTGATTTAGCACCTTCCTTTTACAGAATAAGCAAAACAGCAGGTCGCCGACGCCATTAGCGGTGGATTCTATCTTTCCCGCAATAAATTTGAATTTCGTTGACTTTTGTTGACTTTGGCTGACGTAAGCATTTGTGGACTTATCCAAATCTTTAGCTATATCCCAAGCATTGAGTGCGTTGAGTGAACAAGCTTCACTCAACGATTATGTACTTAGCCAATCTTCTGCTACCTCAAGCGTTGAGTGCATTAAGTGAACAAGCTTCACTCAATAATTCTGGACTTAGCCAATCTTTTGCTTCCTCAGGCATTGAGTGCGTTGAGTGAATCCTTCATCACTCAATTCTTTTAGACTTGGCTCATCATTCTGCATCTAGCCGTTGAGAGAGTTGAGTGAGCCTTCCTCACTCAATGCCTCAAGACTTAGTCAAATTTTGACTTTCATAGTCCAACACTCTCTGCACTATTAGGCGTTGAGTGCATTGAGTGAACTGGCTTCACTCAATGCCTCTAGATTTAGTCAGTTCTTCATCTGTCTGAAGCCGTTGAGTGAGCTGGCCTCACTCAACACTTTCTGCCTTTTCATATCTTCTATATTAGGCGTTGTGTGAACTGGCTTCACTCAATGCTTCTGGACTTAGCCAATTTCTTCACTTTCGCTGTCTTTGACTTAAGCAGCTTGATTCAACGCTTCCTTCTTCAGGTGTCGAGATCTGTGTTCACTCGACGCTTCTGGACTTAGTTGATTTTTCTGCTAGCCACTACTGAAGCTTTGACAGACTCATCTAAATACGCCGCTTCTTGACACATGGTGTTGAGTGAACTGCCTTCACTCAACGCCAATGGACTTAGCCGCAATATTGTCTTTTCAACCTGCTAGGACTTGACTATCCTATCTTTACTCAGTGCTTTTGCTGTCTAGGGTTGAGTGAACTAGCATTGAGTGAGCTTGCTTCACTCAACGCCTGTGGACTTCGTCGAATATCAGCACCTGGCATTGAGTGAGCTTGCTTCACTCAACGCCTGTGGACTTAGGCAAATTCCTTCCATTCCATCCAGTTTCTTTGTGTCTACCTATCATTGTCACTTGAGCCACCTATCCAATTAGTGTGACAAAGAGCAACCTGCATGTATGAACTTGAACATATATTAAATTAAACTGTGTATACTATTGACTTGTTTGACTTCTTATAAATATGGGACATTGGGATCAATGGACCCAACAACTCTGTTTTCTAGTTTTTGTGGTGTTACAAACCTCCCCTCCTTAAAAAAGTTTCGTCCCAAAATTTTATTCATTTGAAGGAAAACAATACACAAATTTTACAACATTACTTTACAAAAACAACTCGGGAAACTGATCTCGCATGGTTTGCTCACGCTCCCATGTCAGTTCTTCACATCCATAGTTATCCCAATAGGCTTTGGCCATCCCGATTACTTTGTTTCATAGTTGCCTGATCTCCGTGCCTACAATATGAATGGGTTAAACCTTTGTTTTCAGCCCACTATCGATCGGTACCTGATCGTCAGCAATAACTTGAGTAGGCTCTTGCATTGCCTTCCACAACAACGAGATGTGAAACACATCTTGCAAACCACTTAGCTCTGCCAAAAGAGCAAGCCGATATGCAGCTTCACCAACCCGTTCAATCACTTCAAACTGGCCAAGGTACCTAAGACTCAACTTTTTCAAGCGTTGAATCCAGTACACGTCCTTGAATGGATTTATCTTCAGATAAACCCAATCGCCAACCACAAACTCCATGTTTCGGTGCTTGGCGTTGTAGTACTTCGCTTGCCTATCTTGAGCCACCAACAATCGCTCTCGAATAGTGTGTATATTAAATTAGCATATTCAACCTCTTTACGCTTATATAGCTTCGATTCGCCTGTTTCCGCCCAAGCTAAAGGAGTACAACACTTCCTATCGTATAAAGCTTCGAAGGGCTACATCTGAATGCTAGCTTGATAGCTATTATTATAAGCGAACTCGATTATGTAGAGATGGTCCTCCTACCTTTTCCCGAAATATAAGGATCACAGACGAAGCATATCCTGCATTGTCCTGTTTGTTCTCTTGGTATGGCCATCTGTCTGCGGCTAAAAGACTGTGTAATATACTGTTTCGCGGTAGGCTCCTCGCACTTGTCTGAGTCAAGAGAATTGACTCAGGCTCGGGGTACACTGGCAACAGGTGCCACGTGCATTGACTGGAAGGCTGGGAGCGAGTCATGTTAATGAATTGTGGGGGATAGGGATCCCAGTTCAAATGACCAAGTGAAATTCGTCGGATATCGTCAGGGATATCTGACGAATCCGTAGAGTATGATTATCTTTCGTCGAGTATCGCCGAGTAATACTCGACACACTTGACGCCAGAATTTGAGAAATGGTTAAGTGAAATTCGTTGGATATCGGTGATGATATCCGACGAATTCATCGAATATAGTTGAGAGGAATTCGGAGGGATTAAAACATGGGAATTTGACTAAGAGAAATTCGTCGAATAACACAAGTATAATGACGAATTCATCGTGAATCATTTGCCGATTCGTCGAGTATGCAGAAGGATACCTCGCCGAATTTGACTTGGTGCATTTTCAGACCAGGAAGAATCCACAGTCCTGTGTAGGTGGGTTGAACCGGATTTCGTGATTCGTGCAGAGTGATTTCCATGGACCGGTTCTTGTCAATAAGACTTGATGCAACACCCCTATCCATCATACAACATATAATAGTAGGTCCAACCGGGGCCCGACGCTATATACCATAGACAGATCGAAGGGTTACTAAATAAAACCATCCTTCTAATAACACACGTCCTACACAGAGCACATTCTAACGGAAGAATTTTAAATGTTGCAAAGAAAAGAACCCAAGCCACGACATGAATGTCCACTAAAAACCCCAAAGCAGGAATGAGAGTACAAATACACAAAGTACTTGGCCTTATGGCCTTACATTAGTTTACTTTAACCAAATAGTGTCTTTCAAACATCGGCACGCAGGCCGGACACACATGAGAATAAAAGTAAACATTCGCATTGGCCTTCAAGGGCCGGCTCAACAACAAGGGCTTCAACCCGCTATTTGCCACTAGGCTCCGCAGCACCTGCAATCAACATTCCACCGCAATAGTGGCAAACAAAAGCAACGGTCAGCTAAAGCTGACCAAATTATAATGACCCCACCCCAGATTTTGGATAGTGGTGCTCCTTCCCTGCATTTTAGTATCAAATCCAAATAGGATAGTAAAATAACACTACACCACAGGCATAGGCACACACAACCACACACCCCGTGCACTTAGGGCACATTCTCGGTGAACTCGGTCCACCACCGCCCCTAGGACGACAATAACGTTAGCTAACAGTCTTGATGATGCATATTTTAGCTTAATTTATTAGGGTAAAAATATGTTATTTTCATTTTAAATCTCTTTCTTTATGTTATTTTATGCTTCTTTTTATGTAAATATTATAAATAATATTTATTTTCTGTTTTTTGCAGGTTTCAGCCAATTTCCAGAAAAAATCCCCTGACATGCCCCCTGTCACGCCCTCCCTGGGCGTGACCCAGGGCGTGTCACCTGTTCCCGTTGATGAAAGCCGCAACAGACCGTTTCCCGCCAAAAATCCCCTGTCACGCCCAACCGACACGCCCTCCCCGGGCGTGTCACCGGGCGTGACACCGGGCGTGTCGCCCTCTGCCCAAAGTCTGCCGCCTCCTTCAAGGCTTTGTACACAGCTGCACGCAACAGTACTGTCACGCCCCACGTCACGGGCGTGACCTGGGGCGTGACTTCCCCCATTTCGACGTTTGATGGACCTGCGACTGCTGAATTTGACTTGACACGCCTGTCACGCCCCCCTGTCATGGGCGTGACCTAGGGCGTGACCACCATCGTACCGAAATAATCATCATTCCCGCCAGAATTCAGCTCCCGAGGTCAAATCCGTACTTGTCACGCCCCCTGACACGCCCCCCATAGGGCGTGTCGGAGGGCGTGACCAACCCGAGAAAAAAAATCTATAAATAGAGACCCCCCTCTTCATTTCAGCAAGCTTTTGGGAGAGGGGGAGGTGCTGCCCCTTTAGTTCTTCATCTTTTTTATGCTTTTCTCTCTCTCTCTCTCTCTCCCTCTTTTTGTAATTTTTGTTTAACCCTAGTTTAATCTTAGTTTGTTTTAGCTTTTGTTGTAATCTTGCTCTTGCTTAGTGCTACTCGTAGGGACAGAATAGGACTTTAATTCATGCACTTGTAATTTCAATTTCATTAGTGTAACTTGCTCCTTTTAATTAATATAAGTGCTCTTCCTATTACTAGTGTTCTTTTTATGCTTTACTACTCATCCCCCCTCCTCCACTCTATTATGATTAACTAATCCTCCTTGTACTCGATCTTGATGATCCGAGGTTAGAGCGATTAAGTTATGACGCTTTAATTAATCTTTTCTTTTTAGGTTAGGGCCTTGAATTATTCTTGATTAATCACGGGTTGGAGGTATATTTTCGATATATACTCTCCGCCTTTGCTTTCGTTCTGGGCTAGCCGAGAGGCCGATAGAATGAAGTGAGCATTCAAGAGTAAAGGGAGTTGTACGCACCCCTCGAGAGAGGCAGACGTCAAAATCTCTCGGATTGGAGTAAAATCCAATAGAGGGGTTCACCGCGTAAAGCGAGCTTTAGGCCTCCGATTTAGACGAGAGTCGGTCGGACCTTCTTAAACTCAGTTGGGCACGACTTCGAGAGAAGCGTGTTCAAGCATTAGGAACCTCCACGGTCAAGGACCTTTATCCTATTAAGTTTAGATTTTTATCGCATTTTCTTAATCGTCTTTAGCCGAGGTGATTCTAGATTCGAGTGCGCCTCTTTATTATTAGCTATAAATCTTTTTATCCTGCAAGTAATTAGTTCTCTTTTCTTTTAGCTTAGTAATTTAATTTCAGTTTTTAGTTTAGTAATTAATAGAAATTCCAATTGATAAAATAATAGCAATCTCCTTTGAGTAGAAGTAGTCATTACGCCCCAGGGAAATACGACCTTGATACTAATCTTTAGTATCCTATACTATAACCGATAAGGTACGCTTGCCTTTATCGGATATAGAATCGGAGAATATTCTCAACCACCACATCCACTTTCTCTTCTCTTCTCTCTAACCCTCTCTCTCCGCCGTTGTGAAAGCCTTGTACCAAGTTTTTGGCGCCGTTGCCGGGGACTGTTTTGATATTTTGAAAAAAGGATAGCTATTAATTTTATGATTTTTGTTTTTTTTTCTTCTTTTCTTTTTTCTCTCGTCTCTTTCACCCCACTCTCGCGGTTGATTAATTTTATTTTAAAATGTGTAATCTTTGTTTTAATTGTGGAGAGTTCGGTCACTCTCGCGAGGAGTGTTGGGTAAGGTATCCTTCCTCCTCCCATGATTTTATCCCTTCCGGATCGAATCAATTTGGCCAAATTGATCTGTCCGCGAATTTTTTTCATGGGATTACGATGGTTTTCAAACGCCTTCCTACCCTACTCCTCCGAATTTTTCTGATTTTAATTCTTATGGAAATTTCTTGAATGGACATTTTGATCCTAGCCTTACTTTGAACTACTCAGGGTGGCAACACCCTGATCATTCTTGGGGCCAAGGTGATCATCAATCCATTCCATCTCAAGATTTTTCCACTTTTTCTCCGCATGTTTGCGCGCCTCCCATTTTTGATTCTAGCGAAAATGAAGTCATTTTTGATGGTGTAGCATTTGATGCACGCATCAATGCTCACTTCAAAGTGATTTTTGATGCTTTGGCTGCTGAGGCCGCATCTTTTTCTTCCCCTCCTCCTCCTATTTATCTTTCGAATGATGAATCTTCGGATATTCCGCAGTGCCTTCAATCACTTGCGGAAGACGATTATTCAGAAATTCATTTGTGCCTTCAACCTCTCGAGGAGGAAATTTCCCCCGATATTCCGATTTTTTTTCAAGTTTCCGAGGAAGACGAACTTTCTTGTGTTCGATCTTCTGAAGAGATTGATTTTTCGGATATCCCGGTTTGCTCCCAATCTACCGAAATGGTTGATATTCAGGTGGAGCAACCGGATTTTTCTATCCAACCATTTTCTTGTGATCAACCGTCGTCGCCTTCTTCTTTTTCTTCTCTTCCCCCTTCTTGCGAAAATTCTGTTTTCTTTTCTTGTTTTATTTTTCCTTCTAGTTTAGTTTCTTCTTCTTCTTCGTCCCCTTCTAATAGTATAGTTTCTTTTTCTAGTTTTTTTTCTTTTTCTAAATCTTCTTGTTTTTTGTTTTATTTAAAAAATAAAAAATACAAAAAAATATTTTTATTTTCTTAAAAAATGTTTTGGCACTCGCGCCGAAACGCATATTGCGCGAGCTGCCATTACATTTCTTTTTTTATTTTCCATTTAGCTAACCATAATACGTCGAGCTCAACGACGTTTTAAACAAAGAGCGCTCTTGGGAGGCACCCCTTGCTTATCTTTTTTTTTGTTTTTGTTTTTGTTTTTGTTTTTCCTTTTTTTTTATCTTTTGTTTTGTGCAGGAATAAGCTCCCGTGTGTTTGTGCCGCTTTTCGCCTGGCAACTTGGACTGAAGCCGATCTTTAGCTCAAGTTTGGGGGACGCATTTTCCACCGTCTGGGCATCAATCGCTAGGGAAGCATCTTCTCCCTCTCTTTGCATTTCTTTTTTTCTCTTTTCTCTCTCTTTTCTCTCTCTTTATACTTAACATTAAACATTGGGGACAATGTTTAACTTTAAGCATGGGGGAGTGTTCCCTTAATATTTTACTTTAGAAAAATCAAAATAAAAAAAATATATAAAAATTTTAGAAAAATAAAAAAAAATGTAAAATATTTGTTGTATATATTATATTTTTGAAATATATATATATATATATATATATATATATATATATATAAGTACTTTTGAAAAAAAATCCCAAATTAAATTGAGTTAATTTTTGCCAAATCAATTAGTACCCCGCTACTTTGCTTTTTATTGTTTTTTCAAGCTCATGTCTACTTGCTTAGTTAGAATAAATTTGTTTAATTTTCCGTTTAAATATGTTTAGCGAGTAGTATGTTGACTCATGCAGTGTTCCTATTTAGGGTAGTATGCTATTTTTGAATTTTTTTTGAAATTTACTTTACTTTTCCATAGCCTTTCTTTTATTTCTTTTACTTTTATAAAACCCATCATCCCTTATTTTTCATTATTAAAATCTTTTTAAACGTTAATTAGTATTAAGTGTAGTAGACACAAAACGGTCTAGACGCTTATTATCATTATTTTCATGAAAGCAAATTCTCTATTTTTTATTTTTTTGTGCTTATCCTCTTTTGAAATTTCAAAGCTTTACTTGGAGTAGATTTAGGAAGCATGAAAATGATTTAGGCATTTCTTTTGTAACGTTTGAGCCTTTGCACCTCGCCTAACAATAACCATTGCTAGCCATTTTTGTGCCTTTTCCTTTCCTTTTTGTAGCCCCACTTTTTATTTCACCACGGCCAAATAGCCTACCTACATGCACACTTTAAAATTATTTTTGAGCTTTAATTGCTAATGTGCATCTTTTTGAAAAATTAGTGGAAAATCTTTGTGTTATCTTTTGCTACAAAAGTGAAAAGTTATAAGTATAAAAAAATGAAAAATATGATGAAAATAAGTGAAAAAAGAAAAGGTAAAAGAAAAGAAAAGAAAAGTATTTATTTTGGCTAGTTTTATTTTGGCAAAGCTCATTTTTTTTTTGTTTTAAGTGTGCAAAAATCCCTCGTGTTTATCTTTTTGAATATCGCACCCTTAAAAACCTAAGCCTAACTATACGCCTAATTAAAGCCCTAATGATTCATGCTTTCTACGTTTACTTTTTAGTATAGTAGCGAGAAACTAGATTGAGTAAGTATTTTTGATAGAAATATTGAATTTTGTCTTGATTGACTGTGGTTTTAATTTGTCTCTTAGACTTTAGTAGTGACTCAATGCACTTTTTACTCGTTACTTTATTAAGTTTTAATTCTATAAAAATTTGGGATGATTTGTTTTTATATTTAGTAAAATTTATAAAATTCTGTGCTAAGTTAAAGTAAGACTTTTCGGTTCTTTTTCAAAAATTTCTCTACCTCTAAATTCCCGTCTTACTCGTTTATAGCATTTTTAAACTTTTCAATTAATCCTTTTTATTTTCTCTAACTTGTAGTCTTTGTTTGAGGACAAGCAAAATAATAAGTATGGGGGAATTTGATGATGCATATTTTAGCTTAATTTATTAGGGTAAAAATATGTTATTTTAGTTTTAAATCTCTTTCTTTATGTTATTTTATGCTTCTTTTTATGTAAATATTATAAATAATATTTATTTTCTGTTTTTTGCAGGTTTCAGCCAATTTCCAGAAAAAATCCCCTGACACGCCCCCTATCACGCCCTCCCTGGGCGTGACCCAGGGCGTGTCACCTGTTCCCGTTGATGAAAGCCGCAACAGACCGTTTCCCGCCAAAAATCCCCTGTCACGCCCAACCGACACGCCCTCCCCGGGCGTATCACCGGGCGTGACACCAGGCGTGTCGCCCTCTGCCCGAAGTCTGCCGCCTCCTTCAATGCTTTGTACACAGCTGCACGTAACAGTACTGTCACGCCCCACGTCAAGGGCGTGACCTGGGGCGTGACTTCCCCCATTTCGACGTCTGATGGACCTGCGACTGCTGAATTTGACTTGACACGCCTGTCACGCCCCCCTGTCACGGGCGTGACCTAGGGCGTGACCACCATCGTACCGAAATAATCATCATTCCCGCCAGAATTCAGCTCCCGAGGTCAAATCCGTACTTGTCACGCCCCCTGACACGCCCCCCTAGGGCGTGTCGGAGGGCGTGACCAACCCGAGAAAAAAATCTATAAATAGAGACCCCCCCTCTTCATTTCAGCAAGCTTTTGGGGAGAGGGGGAGGTGCTGCCCCTTTAGTTCTTCATCTTTTTTATGCTTTTCTCTCTCTCTCTCTCTCTCCCTCTTTTTGTAATTTTTGTTTAACCCTAGTTTAATCTTAGTTTGTTTTAGCTTTTGTTGTAATCTTGCTCTTGCTTAGTGCTACTCGTAGGGCCAGAATAGGACTTTAATTCATGCACTTGTAATTTCAATTTCATTAGTGTTACTTGCTCCTTTTAATTAATATAAGTGCTCTCCCTATTACTAGTGTTCTTTTTATGCTTTACTACTCATCCCCCCTCCTCCACTCTATTATGATTAACTAATCCTCCTTGTACTCGATCTTGATGATCCGAGGTTAGAGCGATTAAGTTATGACGCTTTAATTAATCTTTTCTTTTTAGGTTAGGGCCTTGAATTATTCTTGATTAATCACGGGTTGGAGGTATATTTTCGATATATACTCTCCGCCTTTGCTTTCATTCTGGGCTAGCCGAGAGGCCGATAGAATGAAGTGTGCATTCAAGAGTAAAGGGAGTTGTACGCACCCCTCGAGAGTGGCAGACGTCCAAATCTCCCGGATTGGAGTAAAATCCAATAGAGGTTTTCACCGCGTAAAGCGAGCTTTAGGCCTCCGATTTAGACGAGAGTCGGTCGGACCTTCTTAAACTCAGTTGGGCACGACTTCGAGAGAAGCGTGTTCAAGCATTAGGAACCTCCACGGTCAAGGACCTTTATCCTATTAAGTTTAGATTTTTATCGCATTTTATTAATCTTCTTTAGCCGAGGTGATTCTAGATTCGAGTGCGCCTCTTTATTATTAGCTATAAATCTTTTTATCCTGCAAGTAATTAGTTCTCTTTTCTTTTAACTTAGTAATTTAATTTCAGTTTTTAGTTTAGTAATTAATAGAAATTCCAATTGATAAAATAATAGCAATCTCCTTTGAGTAGAAGTAGTCATTACGCCCCAGGGAAATACGACCTTGATACTAATCTTTAGTATCCTATACTATAACCGATAAGGTACGCTTGCCTTTATCGGATATAGAATCGGAGAATATTCTCAACCACCACATCCACTTTCTCTTCTCTTCTCTCTAACCCTCTCTCTCCGCCGTTGCGAAAGCGTTGTATCAAGTCTTTTTCAGTCGAAGCCTAAGATTCGCCCTCTATGTCATCGGTAGGCCTCTTAAACCGAACCACATAGAGCGGGAACGGTTCCACTCAACTCGCTGCTCACATCGCCACAATAATTCAACTTATTGACACAAGTTAAGCTTCCCTGAAGCCTGAATATCGATCAAACAATAGTACATAACCCGGTTATACACAAGGTTGGCTCCCAGGCCACCAAAACGACAGAACTTCGCTTCTGCCAGGATTTTCGGGTGCACCTTGGAGTTAATCCCAAAGACTCCCTGCTGCAATCTACCGCGTAGAAAACCCGAAAAGCAAATGGCACAGAGTCATCTCTAGCAATACAAGCATAATGAAAATATCACCAATCCAGACAAACTTGTTTGGATAGGCTTCACACACCATGTCTATGTCCGTACTTCGATTCCAGACTCTATATACAAAATAACGGGGACAATTCATGTCCACCCGAAGGAATACCTCGCACTCACCACTCATTCGCGGGAGGGAGTTTGTTGGGTATTGTATCCACAATTACCAGGATTTGAGGAAGCCTCCTATCAAGCTAAGATGAATTCACTATGTATTAGATGAATTTCTTCTAGTTGTGCTTGCAGCTATTCATTGCTAAGTACACACCAATGTCAGGGTGCAGTAGGTCAATATACACGGGTCTGTCCAACGTAATCCCTCGTTGAACAGATCAGTGTGTTGGCTTATGTGTACTCTCTCTATTGGAGTGTACTTATTTCCAAGCGCAGGGTCATGAAAGATCATGAGCAGACAAGGAGCAAGGATGGGTCAAAGACCAGCTCACGGTTTGAAAGACGAGAATCGTCTAAGTGTAAATCGTCGAGAATCACTAAGAGATTCTCGCCGATTCGTCGAGAATCACTAGTGATTCCCTACGAGTCGTCGAGAATCACTAGATGATTCTCGCCAGGTTGGGCCGGCTATCTCGACGCCGCCAGAAAATTCTCTAAGACAGAATCGTCGAGAATCACTAAGTGATTCTCGCCGATTCGTCGAGAATGACTTTGCATTCTCGACGATTCGGCGAGAATCAAGTGTGATTCCCGCCGATTCTCCCGGCTACTATACATGTGCAGTCAGAATTCAACCAAGTAGAATTCGGCGAGAATCATAGGTGATTCTCGCCGATTCGTCGAGAATCACCTACGATTCTCGCCGAATTTGACTTGGGCAAATTTCCGACACTTCCTGAACCGGTCCAGGTTTCCAGCGGTATTTCGAACCGGACTTAAGTCTTATTGCTGGTGGGACCCACAACGGTCATCTTTATGACCTAATGTATAAATATACGGGTATTGGTGAACAGTAAAGCACAACACACGCGAATTCAAAAAGGACAGCCGCCGTCGTAAAGCCCTTGCTCTCGATCTTGCTCCGCCGATCGTCTCCGCCGCCGCTCGTGCAGTAGTCACCGTAGCCGATCTCGATCTCCTCCAGATCCCCGGTGATAGAAGCCAAGTCTTGCACAGCGTCTCACGCGTCTAACCAGAGATCTTTTGTCTCTTGATTTGAGATAGGGAAATCCATCCCCGTCCGAATCGATCGAGACGATCGAACCTAGTGTGACCGTTGGAAGACCTTGCTGACTTCGCTAAGAAGATTGAATCTCTAGTGCATCGCTGCTGTTTTCAGTTGCCGCCGCCAACACCGAGAGCCTTGCCGCCGCCTTTTGCCGCCGCCGGTCTCGGGGAGATTCTCTCCAAGAAAGATCAAGGGTTGTGGACTTTTCGTTACCTACAAGAACAAGTAGTCTAACGAAAAGGGACACCTAGATCTTCAAGTTGTTTGTATTTCTTATACACTCCAATTTCTTTTTCATTGTAAAGGAACATTTGGTTCCTAGTTGTAGGGTTGGGTGCAACCCGTGTTGTGGGAGTGTTGACTCCTATGTGTGGAAGGGTTCCTTCCGATAGTGTAAGGATTAGATTTCAATCCTGTTGGTGAAGTGACTGAGTCGTCCCTGGATTGGGAGAAAGGTCGAAGGGGGAAAGTGGACGTACCCAAATCGGGGAACCACTATAAATTGCCTGTGTTATTTTCTGTGCTGTGTGGTTTGTTTTGATTCTGCAGGTACACTTTTAATTCCGCAAATACGTTGCAAGTCACCTATCCCCCCCCCATAGGTGAAGGTAGTTGACACTAGGTGGACTTTCAAGTGGTATCAGAGGGAGGTTACTCATCAAAAAGGTTCACACCTTGAGTAGAATCCCGCCACCTGTGTCAACAAGGATGGAGCTAGAATATGATATCTCTCTGCTTAGACTCCCTACGTGCACAAAGGAATATTAACCCATCTGGAAGATGAGGGTATCTTTTTACTTGGAGGCCATTGACCCATGGACATCAATCATCCTGGAAGAGGGTCCATTCATTCCTATGAAGACCTCCTGCTCTGTAAAGGGTCTTCAAACACCTATGGATGTCTCTGAGATGTCAGAGCTTGAACTCTCCTTATTCAACCTGGATAAAGAGATCTCTAGAATCATCTTGGATGTATGGACTGGATCTTCCCGGTCAAGACTTGAAAAGTGTAGGACGGCCAAGTCCTTGTGGCAAACTGTATCGGACCTCATAGAGGGATCAGACAGAACAGGGATAAGTCGCCAGTAAGAGGATGAGGCATATATGGGGGTCAACATTTCTGAAGAGGAAAGTGATGACCAATTTCTCAATATCAGGGCTCCTGTGTCCTTGTCAGAGACTGAAGAAGAAGTTGAGGAGAGCAGTTCTGATGAAGCTGACTCAACAGTCTCTGCTGATATTAACGGTAACCCTGATCAGCAAAGCCAGGAGCAGGTAACTTCTTCCTCCTGCCCCCCTCCTCTTGAAGTTCCTGAAGACAGGAACAATTCAGAGGGTAGTCCTTCCAGAGATGCAAGGGATATGGATAGCTTCAATCAAAAGATTGAAAATCCTGATTCCCTTGAGAGTGCCCTTTAGAAGAGCAACTTACTTGTGGAGGAGCAAGCTAAGGAGATTGCTCAGCTGAAGACCTTGATGAATCTCCAATTGGAATCCATCAAGGTAAAGGACTCAAAGATCTCGGATCTAGAGAGTCGTCTAGAGACCGAGAAGATGATTGTTTTGAACTTTTCCAAGATAGATGCTATCAAAAGAAAAGCAGAAAATGGGTGGATCTCCCAAATCGTTAATTCATGGAGAAATGGGGAAATTGTGTTCAGACCCCCCACCCTGAGCAGGAAGGGCACACATCATGCATTCAGGTATGACCATAGGAACAACCATGGTCACTGCAAGAATGATCAGCCCTCATGTGGAAATACCCACAGTGCCAGAGCTGTCATGGCCACCCAGAAGAGAATACCACAGGCTTCCACCAAGCCCTTTGTATTCTTGGCCACAGCCCCAACTCGTCATGAATCTGCCAGCATCAGCTCACAATGCGCCTCTCACCTCCCTAGGACTCAGGAAAGGGGGGTTATAAATCATGTTGTTGGGACTCATGGGGTCCTTGGAAGGGGGCTGACTGAAAGGAAGGCACCACCTCCCAGGCCTCATGACGCCTGCCATATGCATTCTTTCCACCCTTCCAATAGTCACGGAGGAAGAGACAACTCTGTTAGCATATCCGGCTCTATCCCGTTTAGACCTAGAACTATGACTACCTCAGTCACCCGTTCACGTCACAAATGGCGATACAACATTCATGAATGTTGGTGTTGTGGCAAAGTGGGTCATTTTGCCATAGATTGTTGGCACAACTCTTCTGTGTCAAAGGCAAGGGGACTTCCACATCCTCGAGACAATGTTAGTCCTCCCACCAGGATTCCTGAGGGGAGGCACTCCAATTATTATGCTGATAGGAACCTAGGACCCAATACTTATTGGGTTCCTAAGGAAAGATAACTTTTCCCTGCAGGGTGGTCTGGGTTCCCACAATCCTGATGGGAACCGGACAGGAGATGCTCCAAGAATGACGTGGAAAAAGTGTCGAGAATGGGAGCAGTGCCATCATTACAGGCACATGCATACTGACCTCCTGATATACTTTGTGCTGATGATGTGAATGTTATATCTTGTTATCACAGGTAACTGTAATTAGCTTTAAATGTTTAAGCCATAAAGCATAAACAATTCCATATATGTATATATATATGTTGACATATCCACACTTAATAATGAATTCACTTCTTTTGACATTAGATGGTCATATAGAAAAATTATTCACGTATGCTCAGTCACTTAGGGAAGGAGTATAAGTGTAAGATAACCTTCAGTTACATTAGTAGTGATTAGTTTGACATTTTCAGCCATAAGTCCGCCCTCGAAAATTTTGAACCCCTTGGTTGGATTAAGAAACAATTATGCCTATTAAGACATTCCTACCCTTGACAATGACATAAATTTGGAATCTCAGCGATTTCCCTCAAACCAAATTCCGCCATTCTCGACGATCAATATTCAACTATTGCGGTTTCCGTCGAACAAAGCCTTCGGACATAAATATATATAAACCCACTTATAACTTCGAACCTAAATCCCGCCGACCCTTCAAATTCCGCCATTCGTCGAGACCCCATCCAAGCTCCGCAGGAATCCCTTCGACTTCTCCTCCCAGCGGTTTCCTCCTTCGGCACTTCGTGGTGACCTAATGACGCCTCCTGAAGACTTCCTCTCGCAACCAGGCACTCGTCCAAGCTTCGCCTTGGATCGGCTCGCCGTCTCTCTGGTAAAGCAGCCGGAACTTTCACTGCCTCTCCTCACTAGGTAATCTCCATCATGTCCCTTACCGTGACTTGAGCTTAGTGTAGATTTTGTTCTCCCTCTCTTGGTTACAGAGATCCTTAGACTTGGAAATTGGTATTCCCTTTCTTCCTAGTTTGCTATGGCCCCACGGACTACTACAGGCCTAGTCACTGGATGCGAGCTAGTGAGAACCGGATTCTCCCAGGCCTCGGCTGAGTTCCGAAACATAATCATTATGCTCGAGGAAGCGGGACTGACGTTCGTGCTGGAGCACCCGTGCAAGATCTTGGATAAGGAAGTATTGGAGTTCTTTGCAACTGCCAAGCTCCGTCACGAAGACACTTCCATCAAGAGCAAGGTTGCTGGGAAGAAGATCAAGTTATCCGCCAGGAAACTGACCCAATGCCTGCGGCTATCCAGTTGTGAGGAAGAAGATTACCTAGAGGGCGAGGATAGAGCAAGGACCCTATCCTTCTGTGGACTGGCCAGGGGGACTAGGTCAATCAAAAGGAAAGACATGAACGAGGAGGGAAAATTGCTGTCTGACATCGTTGGGAAGGCTCTAATCTGCAAACCTGGATCCCACGACCATATTTCAGGGGAAATGTTCAAGATTCTGGTGGCGATCGTCTGCCGAAAGCAGTTCAATTGGGGAGCCATGCTCTTTGAGAGAATTAAAGACACACTCCGAACCCCCAGCTTTGGCAGAATCATCAGCCTCTATCTGAATCAGCTGGACGAAGATACATTCGACATGAGCAAAGGAGTGCCTCTGCACTATTTGAAAATGATGGACGTAAGCATATTCGACCGATGGGAGCGTCGAATAGGGCAGGTTACCAGGGAAATAGACCAAGAGGAAGCATCTCCGGCCGAGGACACCAGTGCTCCTGCACATTCTACGGCAGCACCCAATGAAGTTCCTGACGCACTGATTGTAGGAACTGAGGGGGAGCCTGTACTCTCTTCTGCAAACATCATATCTGATATTTCTCAGATAGCTAAAGATGCTGTGGAAACTGTGCAAGAAGACGGTGAGGAGGTGGTGGCAGATGAAGTGGCAGATGTGGAGGAGGAAGAGGAAGGTGAGGAAGATATGAATTACTTGGGAGATGAGGTGGCTGATGAGGAGGAGGAGGAAGAAGTAGAGGAAGATATGCACAACTCTGCAGATAAGCCTGAGCACTTGGAGACTGCGATGGAGGAAGAAGTAATTGAGAGGGAGAAAGTGGTGGATCCTCGGGAGGATACTGCTGTTTCATCTGAGGAACAAGCTCCTGAGAGGTCGGATGCAGGAATGGAGGGGGAGACCTCTCAGCAGCCCTTTGTTCCCCCTGTCGACTTTCAAGTGGTATCCAGCTCTCCCAGTGCTTCTGCTGAGGAGCCTGACCATGGTCTGCCTGCAGCTCCTCCACTTCAAGCAAACATAGCAAATCACACTGTTAATTTTGTCCAAGGGATGCTGGATGAGCTTAAGGATACGTTTGAGAAATCACACAACAAAGTGTTAAAGAGACTGAAGGACTCTGAGGATCTCATACTCAAGAATGTGGTTCAGATCAACCACAAACTAGATGTGATGGAGAAGAAATTTGATGAAAAATATACAGAGGCAGGCACAGCCGTATCTCTTCTCATGAAAGGACTGAAGAAGAATACTGACGACCTGACAGTAGTCAATAAAAATGTTCATGCTATGGCACCAAACATACAACAATTTGATGCCAACATGGTAACGCTGAACGCAAATCAGAAAACTCTACTGGACGAATTCAGTAAAACTGTGAAGCACATTGATGCATCTCTGCATTCCTATTCAAACTCTATAGCCGCCGAAGCCAAAAAGGGGGAGGAAGCGTATAACGCTAAGATGGCGGGGCTTCAAGAGTTAGTAATTCTAAACTTCGATCAGACCAATAGGTATGCCTTTCAAAACTACCAAATCATAACTGCACCTTTAATCAACTTAATAAATAATAATTGACAAATACAAATTCGATAATTCGAATAGGTACATGTTTGAAACGGCCCACTGGCTGGTAAAAGAGGCATCAGGAATACATGTTCCTGTTGCTCCGCCTGAGGATGTGGGTCCTGCTGGTACTGCTGCGGGTGAAATAAGGACTGAAGAAGTACCAATGAGCGAAGTCGAGGCAAAGAAAGCTGCTGAAAGGGCTGAACGCAGAAGCTGGTTTGATCAAGAAGCCCTAGCAAAAGCCAGGAACAAGAGAAAAATTCAAGAAGGGACATCTAAGGAAACGCAAGGTGAAAAGAAGATCAGATTGAAGGAGGATGATGTGAGGAACGAAAAATGTAGTCCTGTATCAAAGAGTATTATCTTGGACACATTTTTGTTACAGCAGAGGGGGCAAATAAATCGAAATGATGTATATAGTGAGTACGAATGGGAGCGGCATAAAGAATTTGAAGCTAAACATAATATATTTTTCAGGAACAACACCGTGGCAGATAAAGCCCCTCCTCCGAGATACTATCCAAAGCCCAAGGAGTATCTTGAGCGACAAAGCAGAAAGTTATTAGCTCAGCAACTTAAAGAAGACATAGCTAAGGATAAATATCTTTAGGATGTTAGCTTTTGTAATTATCACACTTAAACGTTCCTTATCATGTAATCATGTGAACATTTCTGTGTGGATATTCATATTTATATATACATGTGTGTGGTTAATTAATTGACTCTCACATTGATCTGATTACGTTTATTGTTCACTCTTTTGGTTAATGCATATTTTATCTGGAGTGTTGAAATTCATCTTAGCTTAGTAGGATTTTGGCTTCGTCAAATAGGGGGAGATTGTTGGGTATTGTATCCACAATTACCTGGATTTGAGGAAGCCTTCTATCAAGCTAAGATGAATTCACTATGTATTTGATGAATTTCTTCTAGTTATGCTTGCAGCTATTCATTGCTAAGTACACACCAATGTCAGGGTGCAGTAGGTCAATATACACGGGTCTGTCCAACGTAATCCCTCGTTGAACAGATCAGTGTGTTGGCTTACCTGTACTCTCTCTATTGGAGTGTACTTATTTCCAAGCACAGGGTCATGAAAGATCATGAGCAGACAAGGAGCAAGGATGGGCCAAAGACCAGCTCACGGATTGAAAGACGAGAATCGTCTAAGTGTAAATCGTCGAGAATCACTAAGAGATTCTCGCCGATTCGCAACGAGTCGTCGAGAATCACTAGATGATTCTCGCCAGGTTAGGCCGGCTGTCTCGACGCCGCCAGAAAATTCTCTAAGGCAGAATCGTCGAGAATCACTAAGTGATTCTCGCCGATTCGTCGAGAATGACTCTGCATTCTCGATGATTCGGCGAGAATCAAGTGTGATTCCCGCCGATTCTCCCCTGCTACTATACCTGTGCAGTCAGAATTCGACCAAGTAGAATTCGGCGAGAATCGTAGGTGATTCTCGCCGATTCGTCGAGAATCACCTATGATTCTCGCCGAATTTGACTTGGGCAAATTTCCGACACTTCCTGAACCGGTCCAGGTTTCCAGCGGTATTTTGAACCGGACTTAAGTCTTATTGCTGGTGGGACCCACAACGGTCATCTTTATGACCTAATGTATAAATATACGGGTATTGGTGAACAGTAAAGCACAACACATGCGAATTCAAAAAGGACAGCCGCCGTCAAGCCCTTGCTCTCGATCTTGCTCCGCCGATCGTCTCCGCCGCCGCTCGTGCAGTTGTCACCGTAGCCGATCTCGATCACCTCCAGATCCCCGGTGATAGAAGCCAAGTCTTGCACAGTGTCTCACGCGTCTAACCAGAGATCTTTTGTCTCTTGATTTGAGATAGGGAAATCCATCCCCGTCCGAATCAATCGAGACGATCGATCCTAGTGTGACCGTCGGAAGACCTTGCCGACTTCGCTAAGAAGATTGAATCTCCAGTGCATTGCTGCTATTTTCAGTTGTCGCCGCCAACAACGAGAGCCTTGCCGCTGCCCTTTGCCGCTGCCGGTCTCGGGGATATTCTCTCCAAGAAAGATCAAGGGTTGTGGACTTTTCGTTTCCTATAAGAACAAGTAGTCTAACAAAAAGGGACACCTAGATCTTCAAGTTGTTTGTATTTCTTATACACTCCAATTTCTTTTTCATTGTAAAGGAACATTTGGTTCCTAGTTGTAGGGTTGGGTGAAACCCGTGTTGTGGGAGTGTTGACTCCTACGTGTGGAAGGGTTCCTTCCGATAGTGCAAGGATTGGATTTCAATCCTGTTGGTGAAGTGACCGAGTCGTCCCTAGATTGGGAGATAGGTCGAAGGGGGAAAGTGGACGTACCCAAATCGGGGAACCACTATAAATTGCCTGTGTTATTTTCTGTGCTGTGTGGTTTGTTTTGATTCTGCAGGTACACTCTTAATTCCGCAAATACGCTGCAAGTCACCTATCCCTCCCCATAGGTGAAGGTAGTTGACACTAGGTGGACTTTCAGAGTTTCTTATGCAAATAGGAAGAGGACTTCCCATGTCCAAGAATATAATTGTTACCCTTGCGGTTCACTTTGGCGCCATGGAGATCTAGACGGATGAAAAGCACCGCAACAGCCTCGCCTCCACAGATCTGGACTCGGCTTAAGAATCGGGGCTCTGAAGCTCCACCGGCGGCCGGAGTTGACCTTCTCCTTCTTCCTTGCTCTCCCCTCTCTCTAAATCTTTAGAAAGATAATGGGCAAAAAAAATGAGGGTTACACCCTCATCTCCCGGCCACATACCCGCAGGGGAAAGGATGAGCCGTCAGATCCTATTTGAAGGAAATGAACGGCCACGATTCGCCCTAAAAATAACTTTCCTAGGCCGAGCACGGCTTTTGACATGCCCGTGTCATAGGACGTGTTCCACACTCGCTGTAATCTAGTAAACACAGAATAGGACATGACCTCTGACATGGCTTGGGACACCCCCGGGTCAAACATGTACACGCCTGTATCAAAGGCCGTGTGCCCCAATCAACATTAAAACCGTCACATCCTAAACAGGATACGGCCATGTGACACGCCCGTGCCATAGGCCATGTGCCAGACACGCCTTTGGACACGCCCGTATCCTCGGCCGTGTAACTTAATTGACACATCCCGTCTAACACCTCGAGTAGGACACGACCATGGACACGCCCGTGTCTCAGGCCGTGTACCCGACCTCCAAGGATCGTCGACCACGCAAATATTTGTCAAACCCGAGCACGACATGGCCATGGAAATGCCTGTGTCACAGGCCGTGTGAATTTAATCAGACTCCAACTTGGCCTTAAAACACTACCAGATCATTTATGAGTTTGGGGCGTTACAGTTTCCCCCCCCCCCCTTAAATGAATTTTGCCCCGAAATTATGGAATAGAAAGTACTCAAACTTAAACATTACCTTAGAAGACGAGATCGTGATACTCCTCAAGCACAGTCTGCTCTCGCTCCCATAAAAGCTCCTCATGACCGCAGTTGTCCCAATGGACTTTGACCATCCTGATGTCCTTGTCACGAAGTCGCTTGACTTCAGAATCCTCAATGCGAACGGGCTTGACCTTTGTCCTCAACCCATTATCAACAGGTACTTGATCGACCACAATAACTTGTGAAGGCTCTTGGTGTAAGACCCCATTTTTTTTCTTTTTAAAACACCGAGGTCTTAGGCCCAAAACCGCCGCTTTGTGGTGACACCTTCACGCCTTGAAGGGTAATCACCGCGAAACGCCGATTCTACTAGCCGATTCAATCATAGAAAAGCAATAAAGGTAGAGTAAACACAAGTGAGGTAAAAACTCTAACCATAAGTCCTCAAAAAAATCACATCAGAGTAATAATATCTCCACGAAGGGAGAGTCCACAAAATATAAATATACTGAAAATAAGGGCTTAAGCCCGATACAACAAATCCTCACTACATAGTCACTCAAACGTAAGCAAAGTAAAACAATACTAAGGTCAGCGACTCACAGTCCCAGCTGTCTGAACTCCTGAGCTAGACTGCCCTATCTCCAAGCGGGCTGACCTCCGGGGCTGCTCCTCCATGCTGGGCTCCATGATCCCCTAAATGATGTGGTCCGAAAACCATTAGTGTACAAGACTAAGCCCTATCATCCCCTACACCTTCCCCCGTGGCCCCTAGGCACCGAGCGTAGAGGAAGAAAAAGGAGGACTTGAAGGTGGAGAGTAAACAAGAACCAGATGGCAGCGGACCTATACTAGCAACTTTATAGTACATGTGGCAGTAAAGTAAAGTATGAAAAGTAACCTTAACTTATGTTCGGAAATGCATAAGCCAAGGGATCTTCTACAGGGCTCCCATCGTATAAAGAGTTTCATACCAATTTATACGATGGGGTGTCGGTTATTAACATCAATATATATATGAAGAATTTGACCTTAATTTATAAACTTGCCCACACAAGCTTATAAACCAAGGGGTCGTTTTGCAAGTCCTATTGTGTAAGCATCCCATACCACTTACACAAGAGGTGATAGGGGTTATATATAATGAATTTGTAATGACATGCAAGTGGGTATGATACGATCACGCAAGTGCAACTCACCCACCTAACTCTGTGTACACAGACCTTTAGTTCCCCCTTTCTAGAGCCTCATCTCCCAAGATTCCTCCGTAGTGGCAGACGGAAGCGGTGGGTTGGGCCTCCCCACCTCTAAACTAGTAAAGCACTACCGGTCAGACCTATCGCACGCCTCAATGCTTGGTGCACGAAGCGGACTCCTGCGTACTCTTGCCGGCTTGCGCACCAGACTTCTGTTGGCGAAGTGCTAACCAAACTTGCCGAGTTAGCGTATTGGTGTCGGTGCATCGACCCTCAAATACTGAAGACCCACCACCTTAACTTTTATTTTATTTTCTTTATGCACATGCAATATTTAACGTGTCCGACAACCGAGCCAAAGCTCCGTGGACCAAACTGTCCGACTCAAAACTAACCGAGTTGAAGCTCTCCGGACCAAACTGTCCATCTCAAAACTAACCGAGCCGAAGCTCCCAACAATCTTCCTGTGCTAATAGTGTTTGTGAAATGTGGAACCCTAATTACTAAGTTACTCTTTCTGTTTGTTAATACAGTTTACGTTAACCCAAGACTGCCCCCGGCATACCCCGTGAAGGGCTCTCAAAGGGCACTATGAACTATGATGGTAGTTGAAGCCCATCGTTCCCTTTCGCAAGGCACTTATTGTTATTGGTTGATTCCCTTTACCCATTCTCTTCTCATATTTCAGTAAGCTAATCCTAGGGTGATTTCGACTCTTCCTCTCTTCGGGGAAGACGAACTTTCGTCGAACCCGAGCACCTCTAAACTCTAGCCCAACCACTTCTCACAACTCTTTCTATCCTTCTATGGTGAACTCATCCACATCTATCCAACCAAGCAAAATGAATAATTCCTACACCATGTCCAATCATATCCTATCGCAATTAACCCAATTAGCCAAATGCAGACCAACCTAGGCTATATGTCATTTCGGATAGGAGATAATCCAAATAATCATTCAAATGCCCTAAATTATTTACTGGAGACTTATCATGGCACAAATAGACTAAATCCAGAAAATTGTAATTTTCCTAATTTATCTGTTATTTAATTAATTTCCTTAAAGCTTCCAAGGGCTACTAGTTTGAACATGAACTACCCTAAGTACTCATGCAAGATGCCTAACAAAATTATGATAAATATTAGGTTAATTCAGTAATGTAAATCCAAGGTATAATAATTTTTCTAGCATCTAAGTGGCCTTAAAACTATTTTAGAAATAATTTCTACTTTTCATTATTAATGAATCAAGTATAGAAAATTGTCATCCAAAAAATTATTTATTAATTATATTGAGCTAATAAAACTCTAAAAACATCATTGGCCAACTTTCATAATTTTTCAGCAGGGATTAAACTCTAAATAAAATAATTATCAAAAATCTAAATATTATGGACTTGTTAGGAAAGTACTGTAATCAACCCTCTAAAAATTATGAATAAATTCCTACAAGCATATTTTAGCCCGAAATCATTTGTGCCTAAGTCTCATAATTTTTCAATAGATATATCATCTATGAATAATTTTATACCACCAAAGCCCCTTTTTAACATTTGTGCATGATGTACTAGATTTGATCAATCAAAAATTATACTAAAAATCAGGGACAACAATTTTAACCTAATACATTCACTGCCAAAGTTTCATGGGGTTTCAATGAACAGAATGATTTTTAATAAATAAAACATTATTTAGGACTATATCATGCCAAATCAAATGAAGTACAAAAAATATGGATCATAAAATTCCAGTAAAATTACTAAGGGTTCTTTCTACTTTAGAACTCATGCTCCTTAAGTTTCACACCCTTTTGATGAGTTATATTGGCTTGCTTTATACAAAAGTGATTCTACCCTAAAACTAGGGTTAGGGTTTTGAGGGGTCAAAGGCTTCCAAACTCACTAAAATTTCAAATAGAGGGCCATAGCTACCCTATGATCCCTTCCACCAAGTGTCAAATCATTCTAAGGTCATTTGACCCCATGACCTTCAAACCCTAGAAATCTCCATAAAGGTGCCTACCCTAGGTCCCTAGGGCTACCCAACCCCAAACCACCCCAAATCCAATAGGAGGGTGTTACAAGCCATATAAAATCAGTGGCCCAAAAATAGGCCTCTGTTGAGGTGATTGGACCACTTAAACATCAAAAGAGCATTTGGACCAAATTACCCAAAAATAGGCCTCCTAGGCCAACTTCAAACCTCAACAGAAGACCATCGGCCATCTCCTCGGCCAGCCATCACCACCAACACCTCCGTTGAGGTGGTGGCTATCGACTGGCGGCGGCGCAGCCGCCGGAGGGGCTGATTCTTGTGGTTCTGCAAGGAAGTTTTTCGGCCTGAAACCATGAAAATTGAGATTTGGTTCGGGCTTAATTGAGCCCGAACCTTGAACCTAAGCATTTCTATGATCTACCCATGAGACAAGGAGAGGAGGAGGACCTTGCCGGCGGCCTTAAAGCGAGAGGAGCGACGAGACACCATGGATGACGATGAGGCGCTCTGCTTATGCAACAACACAGTGGGACGGCTTGCTCCTTCCAGGTGAGAGTTCGAAAACGCTTCCCTCTGCCCACTGATGATGTTTAAATGGTCAATTGGGGAGGGGGCGGCTGGTTCTTCAATGCCCATCAAAGCACCATTATAGACATGGGCTCGGGTTGGGAGGAGGGGGCTGAACCTACCTCTTGGTGGCCTGGAAACGGCTGGAATCAACTCCTATTCCCTAGAGGAGTTGATTGCAGCCATAAAGGGTGGTTGTTGGCCTCCTTTGGCCGATTCCCACACCATTCCTCCTCTTCCAAATTATCTCTCTCAACCATTATCATGAAATGAAGCTCCTTTCTCTCTCCTTGTCACCAAGTTGACTGGTCAACTCCATAGGATATGTGCAGCAAATTTAATCATAATAATTATGAAAAATATAGTTAGCCTAAGGGGGAAAATGGTTTGAGCTTGGGTTAGCCCAATTGGGCTAATTTGACCTATTTAAAGGATTGAGTTGACCTTGGTCAAATTGACCATTTGTGTTGACCCTAATGAGTCATTTGTGACCAATTGGATTCCCCTAAGGTCTAGGTAGGGTTGGGTAGGGTTGACTTGGCACCTTGGAGGTTACTTGACCCTTGGTAAGGGCACTTTGACCACTTTGGGGCTAGAGTGGACTTGGGTCAACTTGGCCTCTAGGACTGAACCCAACGTGTCCTTGGTGACCAATTGACACCACTTTTGGTCAGGGAAGGCCTGGGCAGGGTTGGTTGGGAACATTTGAGGCCAACTGCCCTTAGTTAGGACACCTTGCCCAATTTAGGCCTTTGGTGGTCCTAGGTCAAATTGGCCATTTTGGGTCGACTCTAATGGACCCTTAAGGCACTAGTGGACCCTATAATAGGCTAGTGATGTTATGATGGGGTCATGGAGTCCTGGTGAAGCCCTAAGGTCAATCCCTAGGTTTGGTGATGAGGTTGTGCCATTGGCAGACCAAAGTGATTCTCACCTTGGCCTTTGATTACCTGGCCCTTTTTAACTTCCTAGGGTTTTGTCATGACCTAGTCATGAACCAAAACCATTCTTAGGGGTCTAGTTGGAAATGGGATGTTACAAATCCCAATAAACAAAACAAAGATTTCGTCCCCGAAATCAAGGTTAAGCCTACGGGGGCTACTTTCGAAGAAAAGAAGCTTGTAACATCCCATGAGAAGTGAATGATTACATCACGATGCCATGTTTTCTAAGCGTGATTTAAAGGGAAGCTTAAATCTATGACTAATTCGCCCAATTGGCAAAGTATGGACCCTAATAAACAACAGGTTAGCCCCTACTCTTGAAACTCCAGTCCAACTAGTTTAAAACAGGAAGGTAAATCGAACATCCTGAGAGTTTGCCAGGTATACCTGACTGAACAGCTCTGGATACTTTTGTCGCATCAGGTCCTGCGGCTCCCAGGTATGCTCTTCCTGGCCATGGTTCCTCCACTGGACTTTGACTAACGGAACCTTCTTGCGACGCAAGATCCGTACTCCTCTATCATCGATCCGAACCGGCTCTAAGTGAACTGACCGGTCTGAAGCTACTGGCCCATCTGTGGTCGAAATCTGCTGCTCCGGGTATAGTAGAGACCTCCTAAGTGAAGAAATGTGGAACATGTCGTGTAAGCCTGCCAATTCAGGTGGCAACTCCAGCCTGTAAGCTAGGGTCCCGACCCGCTCCATGATCCTTTAAGGGCCCATATACCTAGGGCTGAGCTTCTTATTCCGACCACGCACCCGTGAAACTCCATGCATTGGCCGGATCATAAAGAAAACCTAGTCTCCCACCTGAAACTCTACCTGACGGTGTCGTGCATCGTAGTACTTAGCCTGGCGGCTTTGCGCTTCCAACATTCTATCCCGTATCAGTCTCACATGAGCCTCGATGTCTTTGATAAAATTCGATCCCAACACCTTCGGATCCTCGTCCTAAATCCATGAAAGCAGATTCCTGCATCTCCTTCCGTACAAGGCTTCATAAGGAGCCATCCTTATGCTGGACTGGTAGCTGTTGTTATAGGAGAACTCGACTAGTGGTAAAAGCTTCTCCCAAGTTTCATTTCGATCCAAAATGCATAGCCTTCGGAGGTCCTCCAATGTCTGATTGGTGCGTTTCGTCTGCCCATCCGTATGGGGATGAAAAGTTGTGTTGAAGGTCAGTAGCGTGCCTAAGTAAGTCTGCACGGATCTCCACTCCCTGGAATGTGAACCGACCATCCCAATCTTACACGATCGTCCTGGGATCCCCGTGGTAACAAACGAACTGCTCTACGAATCTCCGCACTAGTACCCCAACCGAGTCAAATTTTCTGATCGGAATGAATCGGGCCACCTTCATCAGCCGATCGACGATGACTCAAATTGAATCGTTTCCCGTCCGTGATCGGGGGAGGCCATGAATGAAATCCATCGTGATGTCCTCAAATTTCCACTCTGGCACAGGAAGTGGCAATAGTAATCCTACGGGGTTCCTACACTCCGCCTTCACCAGCTGGCACGCCTCACAATGAGTCACGAAGTATGTAATGTCCTTCTTCATCCCTGGCCAAAACATTGTCTTCTTCAAGTCTGCCATCATCTTGGTGATCCCCGGGTGTATGGTATATCTGCTACAATGTGCCTCTGACATGATGTCCTCCCGAATTTGGCCTCCTGCAGGTATATAGACCCTGCCTCTAAAATATAGCAATCCATCTCTCAGTGAATAATCTCCCGTCGAACCCTCCTCCAAGGCTTGGAATATCGACTCTGCCCATGCATCTGTCCTCTGTCCGTCCCGGATGCGGTCCCAAATATCATCTATGGATACCATCGATGCTAGATACTCCATGAAAGTTCACCTAGTGCCAACTAGCTTAACCTATGGGGGGGGATATGTGACTTGCAGCGTATTTGCGGAATTAAAATTGTACCTGCAGAATCAAAACAAACCACACAGCACAGAAAATAACACAGGCAATTTATAGTGGTTCCCCGATTTGGGTACGTCCACTTTCCCCCTTCGACCTATCTCCCAATCAGGGACGACTCGGTCACTTCACCGACAGGATTGAAATCCAATCCTTGCACTACCGGAAGGAACCCTTCCACACGTAGGAGTCACCACTCCCACAACACGGGTTGCACCCAACCCTTACACCTAGAGACCAATCGGTCCTTTACAAAGAAATATAAAATAGCTTGTAAGAAATACAAACAACTTATGGAGACTAAGGTGTCCCTCTTCGTTCGACGACGTGTTCTTGAAGTCAACGAAGAGTCCACAACCCTAAATCTCACTTGGAGTGAACCTTCCCGAAACCGGCGGCGGCTTGGAGCGGCGGCTAGGTTCACAGAATAAGCGGCGGCGACGGAGAGCTGCTAATGTGCAATCGAGATTCAAACTTCGTAGCAAAGGAAGCAAGGTCTTCCAACGGTCACACTAGGATCGGTCGTCTCGATCGATTCGGAAGGGGAATGTTTTTCCCGATCAACGAATCAAGAGACAAGGGATCTCTGGTTAGACACGTGAGACGCTATGCTAGCCTAAGCTTCTGTCGCTGGAGATCTGGAAGAACTTGAGATCAGCAGCGGCGACACCTGTGCGACCGGCAGAGACGATCGGCGGAGCAACATCGAGAGCTAGGGCTCGACGGCGGCTGTCCTTTTTGAATTCGCGTATCTCGCTCTTTTTACTGTTCACCAATACCTGTATATTTATACATTAGGTCATAAAGATGACCGTTGTGGGCCCCACAAAAGCAAAACCGAAGTCCGGTTCGAAATACTGCTTGAAACCTGGACCGGTCGAGGAAATGTCCGAAAATTGCCCAAGTCAAATTCGGCGAGAATCGAATGTGATTCTCGACGAATCGGCGAGAATCACTTACGATTCTCGCCGAATTCTACTTGACAAATTCTGGCATCACAGGTTATACAGGTCGGGGAGAATCGGCGGGAATCACATTAGATTCTCACCGAATCGTCGAGAATGCAAAGACATTCTCGACGAATCGGCGAGAATCACTTAGTGATTCTCGACGATTCTGCCTTAGAGAATTTTCTGGCGGCGTTGAGTCAGCTGGCCTCAACCAGCGAGAATCATCTAGTGATTCTCGACGAATCGGCGAGAATCACTTAGTGATTCTCGACGATTTACACTTGGACGATTTCTCCTCTTTCAACCCGTGAGCTGGTCTTTAGCCCATCCTTGCTCCTTGTCTGCTCTTGCTTTATCATAGCCCTGTACTTGAAATTAAGTACACCCCAATAGAGAGAGTACACGTAGGCCAACACACTGATCTACTAAACAAGGGATTACGTCGCGCAGAACCGTGTATATTGACCCACTGCACCCTGACATTGGTGTGTACCTAGCATGGAATAACTGCAAGCACAACTTGAAGGAATTCATCAAATACATAGTGAATTCATCTTAGCTTGATAGGAGGCTTCCTCAAATCCAGGTGATTGTGGATACAATACCCAACAATCTCCCCCTATTTGACGAAGCCAAAATCCTACTAAGCTAAGATGAATTTCAACACTTAAGACAAAATATGCATTAACCAACAGAGTGAACAATAAACGTAATTAGATCAATGTGAGAGTCAAATAATAAACCACACACATGTATATATAAATATGAATATCCACACAGAAATGTTCACATGATCACATGATAAAGAAAGTTTAAATGTGATAATTCCAAATGCTAACATCCTAAAGATCTTTGTCCTTAGCTATGTCTTCTTTAAGTTGCTTAGCTAATAACTTTCTGCTTTGTCGCTCAAGATACTCCTTGGGCTTTGGATAGTATCTCGGAGGAGGGGCTTTATCTGCCGCGGTGTTGTTCCTGAAAAATATGCTACGTTTAACTTCAAATTCTTTATGCCGCTCCCATTCGTACTGACTATATACATCATTTCGATTTATTTGCCCCCTCTGCAGTAACAAAAATGTGTCCAAGATGATAGTCTTTGATACAGGACTCCATTTTTCATTCCTCACATCATCCTCCTTCAATCTGATCTTCTTTTCAGCTTGCGTTTCCCTAGAAGTCCCTTCTTGAATTTTTCTCTTGTCCCTGGCTCTTGCTATGGCTTCTTGATCAAACCAGCTTCTTCGTTCAGCCCTTTCAGGAGCTTTCTTTGCCTCGGCTTCGCTCATTGGTACTTCTTCAGTCCTTATTTCACCCGCAACTGTACCAGCAGGACCCACATCCTCAAGCGGAGCGACAGGAACATGCATTCCCGATGCCTCTATTACCAGCCAGTGGGCCGTTTCAAACATGTACCTATTCGAATTATCGAATTTGTATTTGTCAATTATTATTTATTAAGTTGAATAAAGGTGCAGTTATGATTTGGTAGTTTTGAAAGGCATACCTATTAGTCTGATCGAAGTTTAGAAGTACTAACTCTTGAAGCCCCGCCATCTTAGCGTTATACGCTTCCTCCCCCTTTTTGGCTTCGGCGGCTATAGAGTTTGTATAGGAATGCAGAGATGCATCAATGTGCTTCACAGTTTTACTGAATTCGTCCAGTAGAGATTTCTGATTTGCGTTCAGCGTTACCATGTTGGCATCAAATTTTTGTATGGTCTCTGCCACAACATGAACATTTTTATTGACTACTGTCAGGTCGTCAGTATTCTTCTTCAGTCCTTTCATGAGAAGAGATACGGCTGTGCCTGCCTCTGTATATTTTTCATCAAATTTCTTATCCATCACATCTATCTTGTGGTTGATCGGAACCACATTCTTAAGCATGAGATCCTCAGAGTCCCGCAGTCTCTTTAGCACTTTGTTGTGGGATTTCTCAAACGTATCCTTGAGCTCATCTAGCATTCCTTGGACAAAATTAACGGTGTGAATTCCTAGGTTTGCTTGAAGTGGAGGAGCAGTAGGCAGACCCTGGTCAGGCTCCCCAGCAGAGGTACTGGGAGAGCTGGACAGTATAATAGAGTCCACAGGGGGGACAAAGGGTTGCTGAGAGGGCTCCCCCTGCATTCCTGCATCCGACCTCTCAGGAGCTTGGTCCTTAGATGAACCAGCAGCATCCTCCTGAGGATCCACAACTTTCTCCGTCTCAATTACTTCTTCCTCCATCTCAGTCTCCAAGTGCTCAAGCATATCTGCAGAGTTGTGCATGTCTTCCTCTATTTCTTCTTCCTCCTCCTCATTAGCCACCTCATCTCCCAGGTCATTCATATCTTCCTCACCTTCCTCTTCCTCTTCCACATCTGCCACTTCCTCCACACCGTCCTCTTGCACAGTCTCCACAGCATCTTTAGCTATCTGAGAAATATCAGATATGATGTTTGCAAAAGAGTGTACAGGCTCCCCCTCAGTTCTTGCAATCAGTGCGTCAGGAATTTCACTGGGTGCTGTCATAGAGTGTGCGGGAGTACTGGGGTCCTCGGCCAGAGATGCTTCCTCTTGGTTTATTTCCCTGGCAACCTGCCCTATTCGCCGCTCCCACTGGTCGAATATGCTTACGTCCATCTTATTCAGATAGTGCAACGACACTCCTTTGCTCATGTCGAATGTATCTCCGTCCAGTTGATTCAGATAGAGGCTGATGATTCTGCCAAAGCTGGGGGTACGGAGTGTGTCTTTAATTCTTTCAAAGAGCATGGCTCCCCAATTAAACCGCTTTCGGCAGACGATTGCCACCAGAGTCTTGAACATTTCTCCTGAAATGTGGTCGTGGGATCCTGGTTTGCAGATTAGAGCCTTCCCAACGATGTCAGACAACAATTTCCCTCCTCGTTCATGTCTTTCCTTTTGATTGACCTGGTCCCCCTGGCCAGTCCACCGAAGGATAGGGTCCTTGCTCTATCCTCTTCCTCCAGGTAATCTTCTTCTTCACAACTGGATAGCTGCAGACACTGGGTCAGTTTCCTGGCGAATAACTTGACCTTCTTCCCAGCAACCTTGATCTTGATGGAAGTGTCTTCGTGACGGAGCTTGGCAGTTGTAAAGAACTCCAGGACTTCCTTTTCCAAGATCTTGCAAGGGTGCTCCAGCACAAACGTCAGTCCTGCTTCCTCGAGCATAATGATTATGTTCCGGAACTCGTCTGAGGCCTGGGAGAATCCGGTTCTCACGAGCTCGCATCCAGTGGTCAGCCCAGCAGACGTCCGTGGGGCCAGAGCAAACTAGAAAGGATGGGTATATCAATTTCCAAGTCTAAGGATCTCTGAAACCAAGAGAGTGAGAACCAAATCTACACTGAGCTCAACACACGGTAGGGGACATTACCTAGTGTGGAGAGGCAGTGAAGGTTCCGGAGAGTCGGCGAGCCTGGTTGCGAGAGAGACGCCGATCTGAGGCGAGGCTTGGACGAAACCCTGGTTGCGAAGACTCCAGAAGTGTCGTTAGATCCCCACGCAGCGCTGAAGGAGGAACCCGCGGGGAGGAGAAGTCGAAGGGATTCCCGCTGGGAGGTGTCGTTGGACGAGAGCTTGGAAGAGTCTCGGCGAAGAGCTGGAAGTTGAAGAGTCGGCGGGATTTAGGTTAGATCGGCGAGACTTAAGATGATTCGGAGGAATTTGAAGAGTCGGCCTGAGGAGTCGGCGGGATTTAAATTTGGTCCATTGTATAACCGGGTTTATGCATCTATTAATGTCCGAAGCCTTCGTTCGACGATACTATGGTGGAATTTAGTATGAGGGAAGTCGCTGAGATTCCAATTTATGTCGTTGTCAAGGGTAAGAAAGTCTTAATAGGCATAATGGTTTCTTAATCCAACCAGGGGGTTCAAAATTTTCAAGGGCGGACTTATGGCTGACAATGTCAAACTAATCACTACTAAAGTAACTGAAGGTTATCTTACGCTTATACTCCTTCCCTAAGTGACTGGGCATACGTGAATAATTTTTCTATATGACCATCCAATATCAAAAGAAGTGAACTCATTATAAAGTGTGGATATGTCAACATACATAAATACATATATGGAATTGTTTATGCTTTATGGTTCAAACATTTACCGCTAATTGCAGTTACCTGTGATAACAAGATGTAACCTTCACATTACCAGCAGAGAGTATATCATGAGGTCAGTATGCATGTGCCTGTAATGAAGGCACTGCTCCCATTCTCGACACTTTTTCCCCGTCATTCTTGGAGCATCTCCTGTCCGGTTCCCATCAGGATTGCGGGAACCCAGACCACCCTGCAGAAAAGAGTTATCTTGCCTTAGGAATCCAATAAGTATTGGGTCCTAGGTTCCTGTCAGCAAAATAGTTGGAATGCCTCCCCTCAGGAATCCTGGTGGGAGGACTAACATTTCCTCGAGGATGTGGAAGTCCCCTAGCCTTTGACACAGAAGAGTTGTGCCAACAATCTATGGCAAAATGACCCACTTTGCCACAACACCAACATTCATGAATGTTGTATCGCCGTTTGTGACCTGAAATGGTGACTGAGGTAGTCATAGTTCTAGGTCTAAACGGGATAGAGCCAGATAAGCTAACAGAATTGTCTCTTCCATCGTGACTATTGGAAGGGTGGAAAGAATGCATATGGCATGCGTCATGAGGCCTGGGAGGTGGTGCCTTCCTTTCAGTCAGCCCCCTTCCAAGGACCCTATGAGTCCCAACAACATGATTTCTAACCCCCCTTTCCTGAGTCCTAGGGAGGTGAGAGGCGCATTGTGAGCTGATGCTGGAAGATTCATGACTAGTTGGGGCTGTGGCTGAGAATACAAAGGGCTTGGTGGAATCCTGAGGTATTCTCTTCTGGGTGTCCATGACAGCCCTTGCATTTTGGGTGCCTCCACATGAGGGCAAATCAGCCTTGTAGTGACCACGATTATTCCTGTGGTCATACCTGAAGGCATGATGAGTACTCTCCCTACCTGAGATGGGGGGACGGAATATCGTTCCCCATTTCTCCAAGACTTAATAATACGGGAGATCCACCCATTTTCTTCCTTTCTTTTGATAGCATCAACCTTGGAGAAGTTCGATACTATCCTTTTCTCATTTTCTAGACGTCTCTCTAGATCTGAGATTTGAGTGTCCTTTATCTTGATAGATTCCAATTGGTGATCCATCAAGATCTTCAATCTAGCAATCTCCAGAGCTTGCTCCCTAACAAGTTGGTTGCTTTTATGAAGAGCACACTCAAGGGAATCAAGTGTTTCAAGCCATGGAGTAGGGCATTCCTTATCCTGGGCAACACTAGAGGGTCTATCCTCTGAAACATTCCTGTCTTCAGGAGTTTCAGAGGGAGAGGGGCAAGATGAAGGAGTTACCTGCTCCTGACTTAGCTGTTCTGAGGTAACGTTCAGATTGACAGGGACAGCTGCGTTATCTTCATCAGGGCAGTCTTCCTCAACTTCCTCCTCAATCTCTGATAAGGAAACTAGAGCCCTGATATAGAGAGATTGGTCATCACTGTCATCTTCTGAAATGCTGACCCCCACATAAGCCTCATCCTCTCGCTGGCAACCTGTTTCAGCAGATACTGATCCATCCATGAGGTCTAATATTGTCTGCCATAGGGACTGGGCTGTCCTACACCTTTCAAGTCTTGATCGAAAAGGTCCAGACCAGACTTCCATGATGATTCTACGGATCTCTTTATCCAAGTTGAATAAGGAGAGTTCAAGCTCTGATATCTCAGAGACATCCATAGGTGTTTGAAGACCCTTTCCAGAGCAGGAGGTCTTCATAGGAATGAATGGACCCTCTTCCAGGATGATTGATGTCCGCGGGTCAATGGCCTCCAAGTAAAAAGATACCCTCATCTTCCAGATGGGGTAATATTCCTTTGTGCACATAGGGAGTCTAAGCGGAGAGATATCATATTCCAGCTCCATTCTTGTTGATACAGGTGGAAGGATTCAACTCAAGGTGTGAACTTTTTGATCAGTAACCTCCCTCTGATACCACTTGAAAGTTCACCTAGTGCCAACTAGCTTCACCTATGGGGGGGGGGGATAGGTGACTTGCAGCGTATTTGCGGAATTAAAATTGTACCTGCAGAATCAAAACAAACCACACAGCACAGAAAATAACACAGGCAATTTATAGTGGTTCCCCGATTTGGGTACGTCCACTTTCCCCCTTCGACCTATCTCCCAACCAGGGACGACTCGGTCACTTCACCAACAGGATTGAAATCCAATCCTTGCACTACCGGAAGGAACCCTTCCACACGTAGGAGTCACTACTCCCACAACACGGGTTGCACCCAACCCTTGCACCTAGAGACCAATCGGTCCTTTACAAAGAAATATAAAATAGCTTGTAAGAAATACAAACAACTTATGGAGACTAAGGTGTCCCTCTTCATTCGACGACGTGTTCTTGAAGTCAATGAAGAGTCCACAACCATAAATCTCACTTGGAGTGAACCTTCCCGAAACCGGCGGCGGCTTGGAGCGGCGGCTAGGTTCACGGAATAAGCGGCGGCGACGGAGAGCTGCTGCTGTGCAATCGAGATTCAAACTTCGTAGCAAAGGAAGCAAGGTCTTCCAACGGTCACACTAGGATCGGTCGTCTCGATCGATTCAGAAGGGGAAGGTTTTCCCGATCAAGGAATCAAGAGACAAGGGATCTCTGGTTAGACGCGTGAGACGCTATGCTAGCCTAAGCTTCTGTCGCCGGAGATCTGGAAGAACTTGAGATCAGCAGCGGCGACACCTGTGCGACCGGCAGAGACGATCGGCGGAGCAAGATCGAGAGCTAGGGCTCGACGGCGGCTGTCCTTTTTGAATTCGCGTATCTCGCTCTTTTTACTGTTCACCAATACCTGTATATTTATACATTAGGTCATAAAGATGACCGTTGTGGGCCCCACAAAAGCAAAGACCGAAGTCCGGTTCGAAATACTGCTTGAAACCTGGACCGGTCCAGGAAATGTCCGAAAATTGCCTAAGTCAAATTCGGCGAGAATCGAATGCCATTCTCGACGAATCGGCGAGAATCACTTACGATTCTCGCCGAATTCTACTTGACAAATTCTGGCATCACAGGTTATACAGGCCGGGGAGAATCGGCGGGAATCACATTAGATTCTCGCCGAATCGTCGAGAATGCAAAGACATTCTCGACGAATCGGCGAGAATCACTTAGTGATTCTCGACGATTCTGCCTTAGAGAATTTTCTGGAGGCGTTGAGTCAGCTGGCCTCAACCAGCGAGAATCATCTAGTGATTCTCGACGACTCGTCGAGAATCACAAGTGACTCGAATCGGCGAGAATCACTTAGTGATTCTCGACGATTTACACTTGGACGATTTCTCCTCTTTCAACCCGTGAGCTGGTCTTTAGCCCATCCTTGCTCCTTGTCTGCTCTTGCTTTATCATAGCCCTGTACTTGAAATTAAGTACACCCCAATAGAGAGAGTACACGTAGGCCAACACACTGATCTGCTCAACGAGGGATTACGTCGCGCAGACCCGTGTATATTGACCCATTGCACCCTGACATTGGTGTGTACCTAGTATGGAATAACTGCAAGCACAACTTGAAGGAATTCATCAAATACATAGTGAATTCATCTTAGCTTGATAGGAGGCTTCCTCAAATCCAGGTGATTGTGGATACAATACCCAACACTCCATATACAACTCTGGATCATTTTCGAACACTAGGGATATCTGCATATCTCTGAAAGACCGGACTAGCTCCATGGACATCAGATGTGGTCCTTTCCCTGAGGTACCTCCTCTCTGGCTCAAAGCATCTGCCACCACATTCGCCTTCCCAAGATGGTAGTGCATGGTGTACTAGAAATCTGACAAGAACTCCACCCAATGTCTCTGTCTGATGTTGAGTTCCTTCTACGTGTCCACATATCTTAAATTCTTATGATCAGAGAAGATGTCATAGTGAACTCCGTAGAGGTAGTGCCGTCAAATCTTCAGAGCAAAGACCACTGTACCCATCTCCAGATCATGCACTAGATAGTTATTCTCATGTATCTTCAGCTGTCGGGAGGCGTAGGCTATTACGTGCCTATTTTGCATCAAAATGGCACCCATCCCCTGGTAGGAGGCATCTGTGTACACCTTTAATCCCTCCCTTCGTGACGGAAGCACGAGTATGGGAGCCGAGGTAAGCCGACCTTTCAACTCCACAAAGTCCACCTCATACTGTGGAATCCAAACGAAACGAGATTCCTTCTTCGTCAGGGATGTAAGAGGGAGTGCAATCCGGGAGAATCCTTCGAAGAACTTCCAGTAATATCCGGCAAGTCCCAGAAAGCTCCGTACATACGTGGTTGTCTTCAATGGTGTCCAATCCTGCACTGCCCAAATCTTGGCCGGGTCTACTGCCAACCCAGCACCGCTGATAATATGACCTAAGAAGGCCACCTCCTTTAACCAAAATTGGCATTTGCTGAACTTCGCATACAGTTGGTGCTCCCGTAGCCTCTCTAGAGTCAAAGTCAGGTGTCTTGTATGCTCCTCCTCCGTCCTTGAGTAGATGTGGATGTCGTCAATAAATACGATGACGAATACATCCAAATACTCCTCGAATACCCTGTTCATGAGGCTTGTAAATGCTGACGGTGCATTTGTGAGCCCGAAGGGCATCACTGTAAACTCAAACAGTCCGTACCTACTACTGAAGGCGGTTTTAGGAATGTCCTCCTCTCGAATCCGTAGCTAGTAATAACCTTACCGCAAGTCAAGTTTCGAGAAGAAATGTGCTCCTTCCAGTTAATCAAACAACTCATTAATCCTTGGCAACGGGTATATATTCTGGACCGTCAGTCTGTTCAGCGCTCGATAATCAATACACAAGCAGAGACTTCTGTCCTTCTTCTTGACGAATAGCACCGGGGCTCCCCACGGTGAAGAGCTTGGTCGGACAAACCCTGCCTCTATTAGTTCCTGCAACTGGCTTCGGAACTCTGTCAACTCTTTTGGGGCCATCCGGTAAGGATCCCTAGATGCCGGCTTGGCCCCCGACACAAGCTATATCTGGAAGTCATTCTCTCGATCCAAAGGTAGTCCTGGAAGTTTCTCTAGAAAGACGTCAACAAAATCTCGCACCACTGGAATGTCAGTCACAGACTCCTTGGCCTCCGCCATCTCAAATAGAATCTGATAGACCTCCTCTCCCTGCAGATGGGCCTTAACGGCCTGCACTGAGGATAATAGTATACGAGAGGCAAGTCTTATACCGTCGACGACAATGAAAGAGTCCCCATGCCTCACGGTGATCCTCTTTGCTTGGCAATCAATCTGGGCCATGTTGCAATGCATCCATACTATGTCCAGGATCAAGTCGTAGTCCGTCAACTTCAAAAGCATCACTGGAGCCTCAAACGCCTTTCCACCGATTTCTACCTCCATGTTGCAGTGGTCCGAGGTAAGGAGTTCAGATCCATCGGGTAGTCGCACCCTCATCTCCGAGCCCGTGAATCGCTCCACGCCTTCCAATCCTTCTACGAACGTCTCTGACATGAAGGAGTGAGAAGCTCCAATATCGAAAAGCGTGCGAGCAGGCTTGCCGCTTATGAAGACTATACCTGGTGTAGTTAAATGTCTTAGGATTCTATAACGAGTTTTTCTTTCCTATTTATTCTATCTAGTGCAGTTCTACAAATTTGTCAACAGAGAAAGGGGGAAATTCTTTTTAAATAATTAATCATCTCGGCGTACCTACTATGACCTGCTCTGGGTTCCGAGGCTGCGCAAGGTCCAAAGCATACACCTAATCTCTTTCTTGTCTATGATCTCCCCCTGGTATCCACGTCCTCGGCCATGATCTTGGCCTCCAAAATATTGCGCTGGCTGGGCAGCCGGTGGAGCTGGTGGGGGTGCCCCTCTCATAGGGTAATTTCTACGGATGTGCCTAACCTGATGGCAATGGAAGCACTCTGGCGGGGGATATCTCATTCCCCTGGGTCTCTGGCCCTCCCATGTCTGAAGAGGTGTTGGAGCCACCACCACTGGCTCCCTTGTTTCCTGGCTTGCCTCCTGACGAGGCTGGTCCTCGACCCTTCTCCCGTCCGTGATACGGGCTCGTCTCTGATCATTCCTTGCTCCTCAACCCTGATCCTCCGCTGGCCGTTTCCGGCCCCGAGTAGCTTGCCAATCAGCCTCTATCCTCTTGGCCATCTCTAACATCCGAGGTATATGCCCGTCAGATACGAATAGTAGGGCCTCCCTCAAGTCCTCTCGCAGGCCCTTATAGAACCTCTTGATGTATCCTGCCTCATCCAGCTGATAGGAGTCAGCAAACCGGGCTAAATGGTTGAACTCCCGGTGGTACTCTACCACTGTCTTATTGCCCTGCTTCAGTTGTAAGAACCTGTCATCCAGCTCATCCTTAGCCGACTATGGAACAAAATGCTCCAGTAACGCGGCCCTGAACTCCTCCCAAGTAATCTCTGCAATCTCCATATCTGCAAAAGTCGTGTCCAGCGACGTCTTTAACCTTCTCTTGGCATGAGACTCCAAGCAAGAGACCACCAATAGCACTCTCTCCTCCCAGGGGCACCGTATCTCGGTGAACATCTCGTATATAATGTCCAGCCATTCTTCCGTCCAGACAGCTGACTCTGTCCCTAAGAAGGATGGGGGAGAGAGTCCTCGGAAGATGCTCAGCCAGTTGGCTCCCGGGTTTGGCTGCGGGACGGGAACCTGTTAAGCCCTGAAAGCCTCCAAAATGGCTGTCAAAGTCTGCCCCCTCTCCGACTGCAGGAACGGAGTGGGGACCGTGGGAGGTGGTGCAACATTCGGAGTCTGCTGGACTCTGCCCTGTGGTGTAGGCTGTGTTGGAGGCTCCATATCAAAAACCATCTGTAAGCAATTGACTCAAGCCTAATTCGCAGTGGATAATTACATGTGATTCCCCACATGGGCACACCATGCTTCCGCTGCTTAGTTTGTCCTCAAACTAAACCTGCATGGGGGTGACCCAGGGATTTGTGGACTGGTACTTTTCCGATCGAGGTTCCTCTGATACCACTTAACTTTTGTTTACTTTTCTTTATGCACATATAATATTTAACATGTCCGACAACCGAGCCAAAGCTCCGCTGACCAAACTGTCCGACTCAAAACTAACCGAGTCGAAGCTCTCCGGACCAAACTGTCCATCTCAAAACTAACCGAGCTGAAGCTCCCAACAATCTTCCTGTGCTAATAGTGTTTGTGAAATGTGGAACCCTAATTACTAAGTTACTCTTTCTGTTTGTTAATACAATTTACGTTAACCCAGGACTGCCACCGGCATACCCCGTGAAGGGCTCTCAAAGGGCACTAGGAACTATGATGGTAGCTGAAGCCCATCGTTCCCATTCGCAAGGCACTTATTATTATTGGTTTATTCCCTTTACCCATTCCCTTCTCATATTTCAGTAGGCTAATCCTAGGGTGATTTTGACTCTTCCTCTCCTCGGGGAAGACGAGCTTTCGTCGAACCCGAGCACCTCTAAACTCTAGCCCAATCACTTATCACAACACTTCCTATCCTTCTATGGTGAACTCATCCACATCTATCCAACCCAGCAAAATGACTAACTCCTACACCATGTCCAATCATATCCTATCGCAATTAACCCAATTAGCCAATTGAAGACCAACTTAGGCTATATGTCGAATCGGATAGGAGATATTCCAAATAATCATCCAAATGCCCTAAATTATTTACTGGAAACTCATCATGGCACAAATAGACTAAATCCAGAAAATTGTAATTTTCCTAATTTATCTGGCATTTAATTAATTTCCTTAAATCTTCCAAAGGCTACTAGTTTGAACATGAACTATCCTAAGTACTCATGCAAGATGCCTAACAAAATTATGATAAATATTAGGTTAACTCAGTTATGTAAATCCAAGGTATCATAATTTTTATAGCATCTAAGGGGCCTTAAAACTATTTTAGAAATAATTTCTATTTTTCATTATTAATGAATCAAGTACAAAAAATTGTCATGTAAAAAATTATGAATTAATTATATTGAGCTAATACAACTCTAAAAACATTATTGGCCAACTTTCATAATTTTTCAGCGGGGATTAAACTCTGAATAAAATAATTATCAAAAATATCAATATTATGGACTTGTAAGGAAAGTACTGTAATCAACCCTCTAAAAATTATGAATAAATTTCTACAATCATATTTTGGCCTGAAATCATCTATGCCTAAGTATCATAATTTTTCAATAGATATATCATCTATGAATAATTTTATACCACCAAAGCCCCTTTTTAACATTTGTGCATGATGTACTAGATTTAATTAATCAAAAATTATACGAAAAATCAAGGGCAATAATTTTAACCTAATACATTTATGCCAAAGTTTCAAGGGGTTTCAATGAACAGAATGATTATTAATAAATAAAACATTATTCAGGACTATATCATACCTAACAAATAAAATACCAAAAATATTGCTCATAAAATTCCAGTAAAATTACTAAGGGTTGTTTCTACTTTAGAACTCATGCTCCTTAAGTTTCACACCCTTTTGATGAGTTATATTGCCTTGCTTTATAAAAAAGTGATTATACCCTAAAACTAGGGTTAGGGTTTTGAGGGGGTCAAAGGCTTCCAAACACACTAAAATTTAAAACAGAGGGCCATAGCTACCCTATGATCCCTTCCACCAAGTGTCAAATCATTCTAAGGTCATTTGACCCCATGACCTTCAAACCCTAGAAATCTCCATAAAGGGGCCTACCCTAGGTCCCTAGGTCTACCCAACCCCAAACCACCCCAAATACAATAGGAGGTTGTTACAAGCCATAAAAAATCAGAGGCCCAAAAATAGGCCTTTGTTGAGGTGATTGGACCACTTAAACATCAAAAGAGCATTTGGACCAAATTACCCTTATTATAGCAAGACTAGGGTTTGAAAGCTTCCAATTCAAACCACCTCCAAATGTCATAAAATTATAACCAGAGGTTAATAATGATCCCATGTATCACCCACCAAAATTTGGATGAGTTTGGAGTTCATTTGACCCATATATTAATTTACCCTAGAGAAATTAAATTATGCACAAAACTATAGAAAATTTTTTCCCAAAAATTCCCATTTTTAGGCAGGGTCTAGATAAGGTCTAGGGTGACTCCCTGCCAAAATTTCATGTCATTTGGACCAAAGATGAGGTGTGGGCAGTCATTTCAATTTCTGCCCAACCATATGTATAGACCCCACCAAAATGAGTGCTCTGGTCAAACCAAGCACCCATATTAGTTCAAACTAATTTTGCATTAAACTAGACTCATCAGGCTATAATTTCTATGTTGACAATTTCCTCTGAATTTGCCTCTAAGTATTTTTAAAAATTAAAGACATTAAATACAAAAAGTGTGACAGAATGAAATAAAATGAAATATATAATCCTATAGTTTGAAATCAAACGCAGCACGAATCTTGGCGTGGATACTGCGGCCCGGGATCATTGTCTACCTCCAACCAACGATCCTGATTGCGCACTCCTGGGCCAACTTCAAACCTCCATAGCCGACAATCCGGCCACATCCCCGGCCAGCCACCGCTACCAACACCTCCCTTGAGGTGGTGGCTATCGACTAGCGGCGGCACAGCCACCGGAGGGGCGAATTCTGGCGGTTCTGCAAGGAAGTTTTTCTGCCCAAAACCATGAAAATCAAGATTTGGTTCGGGCTCAATTGAGCCTGAACCTTGAACCTAAGCATTTTTATGATCTACACATTAGACAAGGAGAGAAGGAGGACCTTGTCGGCGGCCTGAAGGCGAGAAAAGCGGCGGGACACCATGGACGACGGCGGTGGCGCTCGGCTTCTGCAACAGTACTGTGGGACGGCTTGCTCCTTCCAGGTGAGAGTTCGAAAACGCTTCCCTCTGCCCACTGATGATGTTTAAATGGTCAATTGAGGAGGGGGCAGCTGGTTCTTCAATGCCCATCAAAGCACCATTAAAGACATGGGCTCGAGTTGAGAGGAGGGGGCTGAACCTACTTCTTGGTGGCCGGGAAATGGCTGGAATCAACTCCTATTCCCTAGAGGAGTTGATTGCAGCCATAAAGGGTGGTTGTTGGCCTGCTTTGGCCGATTCCCACACCATTCCTCCTCTTCCCAATTCTCTCTCTCCACCATTATCATTAAATGAAGCTCCTTTCTCTCTCCTAGTCACCAAGTTGACTGGTCAACACCATAGGATATGTGCAGCCAATTTAATAATAATAATTATGAAAAATATAGTTAGCCTAAGGGGAAAAATGGTTTGAGCTTGGGTTAGCCCAATTGGGCTAATTTGATCTATTTCAAGGATTGAGTTGACCTTGGTCAAATTTACAATTTGGGTTGACCCTAATGGGTCATTGGTGACCCATTCGATTCCCCTAAGTTCTAGGTAAGTGTTGGGTATTGCATCCTCAATGTACCTTATTTGAAGAAGCCCCTGTGCAAGCCAAGGTAAATAGACAATGTATTTGATGAAATATTTTCTAGTTGTGCTTGCAATTATTCCATGCTAAGTACACACCAATGTCAGGGTGCAGTGGGTCAATATACACGGGTCTGTGCAACGTAATCCCTCGTTGAGCAGATCAGTGTGTTGGCCTATGTGTACTCTCTCTATTGGGGTGTACTTAATTTCAAGTACAGGGCTATGATAAAGCAAGAGCAGACAAGGAGCAAGGATGGGCCAAAGACCTGCTCACGGGTGGAAAGACGAAAATTCGTCTAAGTATAATTCGTCGAGAATCACTAAGTGATTCTCGCCGATTCGTCGAGAATCACTTGTGATTCTCGACGAGTCGACGAGAATCACTAGTTGATTCTTGCCGGGTTGGGCCGGCTGTCGCGACGCAGTCAGAAAAATCATCTAAGGCAGAATCGTCGAGAATCACCAAGTGATTCTCGCCGATTCGTCGAGAATGACTTTGCATTCTCGACGAGTCGGCGAGAATCCAAGGTGATTCCCACCGATTCTCCCCGGCCTCTATAACCTGTGCAGCCAGAATTCTCTAAGTAGAATTTGGCGAGAATCGTAAGTGATTCTCGCCGATTCGTCGAGAATCACTCTCGATTCTCGCTGAATTTGACTTAGGCATTTTTCCAAGTCTGTCTGGACCGGTCCACGTTATCTGCGGGATTTTGAACCGGACTTCGGTCTTTCTGCTGGTGGGGCCCACAACGGTCATCTCTTGACCTAGTGTATAAATACTCTGGTATTTGTGTACAGTAAGAGATACAGAAGACATACGAAAGAAAGCGGCCGACGAAACCCTAATCTCGCGATCTTGCTCCGCCTCCGTCGCCGCAGCCGATCACCGAAGCCGATCTCGATCTCCTCCAGATCCTCGGTGATAGAAGCCAAGTCCCGCACAGCGTCTCACGTGTCTATCCAGAGATCCTTTGTCTCTTGATTTGAGATAGGGAAATTTTTCCCCGTCCGAATCGATCGAGACGATCGATCCTCGTGTGACCGTTGGTAGACCTTGCCGACTTCGCTAAGAAGATTGGATCTCCAGTGCTTTGCTGCTGTGTTCAGTGCCGCCGCCAACACCGAGAGCCTTGCCGCCGCTTGACGCCGCCGCCGGTCTCGGGGAGAATCTCTCCAAGTGAGATCTAGGGTTGTGGACTCTTCGTTGACTTCAAGAACACGTCGTCGAACGAAGAGGGACACCCTATTCTCCTTACATTGTTTGTATTTCTTACAAGCTATTTTCTCTTTCATTATATAGGACCGATTGGTCTCTAGTTGTAGGGTTGGGTGCAACCCGTGTTGTGGGAGTGTTGACTCCTACGTGTGGAAGGGTTCCTTCCGTTAGTGCAAGGATTGGATTTCAATCCTGTTGGTGAAGTGACCGAGTCGTCCCTGGTTGGGAGATAGGTCGAAGGGGGAAAGTGGACGTACCCAAATCGGGGAACCACTATAAATTGCTTGTGTACTTTTTGTGTGCTTTGTTGTTTTATTTTCTTGTGCAGGTATAATTTCAATTCCGCTAACACACTGCAAAGACACCTATTCCCCCCCCCCCCCTTTAGGTGAAGGTAGTTGACACTAGGTGGACTTTCAAGTGGTATCAGAGGGAGGTTGCTCATCAAAAAGGTTCACACCTTGAGTAGAATCCTGCCACCAGTGTCAAGAAGCAGACAGATATCCTCCATGGACGGACTCAAGCACTCCGGCAAAATCCCAGTATGCACCAGACTGAACTTTCCTATCTGGAAGGAAAGAATCAGATTCTACATGGAAGCAGTCGACCCCCGGCTCTTCATGATAGTGGAGGAGGGACCTTACATTCCCACTAAGGACTCCACCATTGATCCTACCAAGAAAGTACCCAAGAAACTTTCGGAAATGGACAAGGACGAAATGGTGCTGTTCGGACTCGACAAGAAAGCTCAGAACATCCTGGTGAGCGCAATTGACGACTCTATGATGCAGAACTTCAGCAACTGCAGGACAGCCAAGGATCTCTGGAGCTGTCTGATTGTCCTAATGGAGGGCACAGATGAAGTGAGGGACGATCGAAGATCCCTCCTCAATCAGAAATATGAGGCCTTCAGACAAGGGCCAAAGGAGGAGATCAGAGTCACCTTCGAAAACTTCCTCAAGATCGTCAATGCACTCAAAGGATATGAAAGAGTGTTCACTGACGGTGAACTCAATGATAAATTCCTTAGGTCCCTCACTAAGGAATGTGACACAAAGATCTGCGCCATCCGCGAGTTTGGCAGACTTGCGGAAACCGACCCTCAGATTCTGTTCGGGAAGCTCATGTCCTATGAGCTTCAGTTGAACACAAGGAAGGCTGAAGAGGAAGCAGAGAAAGCCACGGCCAAGGAAAAGACGGTGGCTGTGAAAGCCATTCAATCCAGAAAGGGTAAGGGTGTTGCTTCCTCCCGTGCGTGGAAGAGGGATGAAGAGGAAGACTCTGAGCCGAGCTCCTCCGGATCAGAGATATCTGAGGAAGATTTATCCCTTATCACACGAGAATTCAAGAAGTTCCTCAAGCTGAGGAATCAGAGAAAGAGAAACGGCTCCTCCTCAAGGGATCAGAAGAAGAACTATTCTTATGACAGGTATGTTTCCAAACCGAACAAACACCGCTCTTCTGACATTATATGCTTTGGTTGCAACAAGCCAGGACACGTCGCGGCCGACTGCCATCAAGGCAAGAGGGAAAAGGGAAAGGGAGAGGAGCACAGGTCCTTAAAAGACAAGAAGAAGGAGAGGAGTTACATCGCAAAGAAGCCAAAGACGCTGAGTGAATCTGACACGTCAGACACCAGTGATGATGAGGAAGCCTACTTTAGGCTAATGGGTCGCTCTGACTCAGAAGGAGAATGCCCCCCATTTACTGGGAAGGTAAAAGCTCACACCCCTCTCTCCGACTCTGACTCTGATCCTGAGTCTCAGGATGATGATGCTAAGGATAGCCCCTCTGCCCTTGAAGCTGAGCTCCTAGATAAGTATGAGCTTTTGCTCAATACATTCCTGAAATGTCGAAAGAAACTGAAGGCGGAAAAAAAGGAAGTTAAATTCCTTAAAGGTGAGAGTGTATCCCTGAGGGAAGAGATCACCAGTTTGATCTCCCTCCGACAGGAGCACTTGGACCTGACTTCAAAGCATTCAGAGTCTCTTAAGCTCCTTGATCTTAAGCAGGAGGAAGTCGACAAGTTGGAAGAACTACTTGCGGCAGAAAGGAAGATCGTCAAGAGCTTCTCTATGCCAAAAACTGTTCTTCCATTAGTTGATACCTTCTCTGCTCAAGCCAAAGGGGCTGGCTTGGGGCACGTAGGGGTATCTAGCTCCTCGTCCAGGAGAAACAGGAACAGGAGAAAGAATAAGGCTGCCAAGAAAGCCTCTGCTGATGAGAAAAGAAAGGCCCCACTCAGTCCTGTTGAGTTCAGAAAGCCTAGCTTTCCCTGTAACCAACATGACTTTGAGTCAACATATGGGCATCACTTCAGGCCCTCGGTTGCAAAGCCGAAGAGCCGATATGATGGGTGGACCTTTCCCCGTAACTTTAGTGAGAGTGTCTTCAAGGCACCTTATGAGGAAATCCATTTAGGAAATTATGGTCAATTCTCTAGCGGCCATAATAGGAAGCTGGCACCTAAGGCCAAGCATGTTACACTGAAAAGCCAAGAGGTGAAGAAGTCATGTGACTGTGGTCATCATGTTGCCTCCACCTCCAGGTCTTCGGCCCCAGCTAAACCCCACGTTTCAAGGGTAAAGCAGGCGCCCAAGTGGAAGTATAACAGGTTTGACTGCTGGTGCTGTGGCAAAATTGGTCACTTTGCCGTGGATTGTTGGTTTAATCCAAGGTATAACGAGACTCCTTATGTTAGCAATGCGAGGCCGACCACTCGTAGAGTTAACCAATCGAGGGGGAGTATGCTAACAAGGAATCTAGGACCCAAGTTTGATTGGGTTCCTAAGGCAAATTAATTCTGTTTTGCAGGGATGTCCAAAGGCCAACAAAACTCCTATTTGGTATTTGGACAGTGGATGCTCCCGTCACATGACCGGGACAAGAAGCCTGCTGAGGGAGTACTCTCCAGTCGAGGATGGACCCAAAGTCATATTTTGGGGATCTGATCGGGGAGTCACCAGAGGTTACGGTACGATTTCCAACGGTATACTCTCTATCACTAACGTAGCTTATGTTGAAGGGTTAAATCACAACCTGATCAGCGTAAGCCAGTTATGTTATAAAGGGTATGACGTTAAGTTCTGCAAGGATAAATGCCTGATAATATCATGTGACTCTTCGGAGACCGTATTAACAGGCATTAGGAGCAGAAATATTTTCTGTTTAGACTTTCTTAGTTTAGATTCTTCTACCCCAGTATGCCTCGTTGCTAAAGGCAGTGCATCTCTTTGTGAACAATGGCATAACAGATTGGCACACATTAATTACAAGACGATTAATATGCTGTTTTCCAAAGACTTAGTAAGGGATGCTCCCCTTATTAAGTGCATCAAAGATAGTCCATGTCCTGCCTGTCAAATGGGCAAGCAGACTCGGGCTACCTTTAAGGGCATCCCAGACAAAGATTCCTCCAGATGTCTATATCTTCTGCACATGGACTTGTTTGGTCCAATGCAAGTTCATAGCTTAGGGGGAAAGTCGTATACGCTAGTGATTGTAGATGATCACTCTCGGTTTACGTGGGTGTTCTTTTTAAAACGCAAGTCTGATACGTTTGACATCTTCACCAGTTTTGTCAAGCAGATACAGAACGAACTTAACTGCTCAGTGGTCAAAATCAGAAGTGACCACGGAACAGAGTTTGAGTCTGGGGCTTGACAGAGTTCTGTGAAGAGCTTGGTATCTTTCATGAGTTCTCCTCCCCTCGCACTCCTCAACAGAATGGAGTGGCAGAGAGGAGGAATAGAACACTCATTGAAGCATGCACGACAATGTTGAATGACGCTTCTCTCCCAGAATACTTCTGGGCCGAGGCTGTCAACACGGCCTGTCATGTATAAAACCGGGCATTGATCAACAAGAGCCATCGTATGACTCCTTATGAGCTACTGAAAGGCAAGAAACCAACCATGTCCTATCTGAGGATTTTTGGCTGCAAATGTTATGTACTGAATAATGGGAAGTACCCGCGTACTAAGTTTGGTGAAAAATGCTTCGAAGGCATATTCATGGGCTATAGTAGCCACAGCCGGGATTACAGAGTTTTCAACAAGAAAACTCTAGTGGTAGAGGAATCAATAAATGTTATATTTGATGAAGGAAGCTTGCTTAACTGCAAGACTTCTAGTTGTCTTCCTAAAGCTGCAGGTGCCAGACTCGAAAAGCTTCAACTTGATGACTCCGAGAAAGATGCAACTCCAAAGTATGTCAAAGTCTCCATATCTACGCCGATCGGAGAAGTTGAAGCTCAAAATGAGGCAAATCCTTTAGAAGAAGGAGATGCCCAAGAAATAGTTGAAGTTCCTGATGCAAGAGTTCTAGAGTTCAGACACGTGAGGGATCATCCCAGAAATCAAATCATTGGAGATCCCCAAGACGGTGTCAGAACTCGCCGAGGTACTCTTAACGAGATCTTGCATCTTAGCTTTCTGTCGCAGGTGGAGCCAAAGAAGTTCGACGAAGCGAACAAAGACGCATCGTGGATTTTGGCCATGCAAGAGGAGCTGCATCAATTCGAAAGATGCGAAGTCTGGACGCTGGTTCCCAGACCAAAGACGCAAAATGTGATTGGCTCCAAGTGGATCTTCAGAAACAAGTTGGATGAACATGGAGTCATCATCAAGAACAAAGCTAGACTGGTGGCTCAAGGATACAGACAGGAGGAGGGGATTGACTTTGACCAGACGTTTGCACCAGTTGCTCGGCTCGAGGCAATCCGGCTATTCCTAGCCTATGCCTCTCACAAAGGATTCACAGTCTATCAGATGGACGTGAAATCGGCTTTCTTGAATGGAGATTTGAAAGAGGAAGTATACGTTGCTCAACCTCCAGGTTTTGTCAATCCTATTTATCCTAATCATGTATATTTTCTTAATAAAGCGCTATATGGCCTAAAACAAGCTCCTCGAGCTTGGTATGAGACATTGTCTAGTTTTCTTCTTGAGAACAAGTTCTCTAGAGGAAAAATAGATAAGACATTGTTTCTCAGGGAAGTCAAAGGCAAGATTTTGTTGGTGCAAATCTATGTTGATGACATTATATTCGGCTCAACGGACAACAATCTTTGCAAAAAGTTTTCCAAACTTATGCAAGGAAAGTTTGAAATGAGCAGTATGGGAGAGCTGAAGTATTTCTTGGGACTTCAAGTGAAACAGTCTGAGGAAGGAATCTTCATTTCTCAGACGAAGTTCACAAATGAACTCCTCAAGAAATTCGGAATGGAGAATGCAACCTCTATAAGGACTCCAATGGGATCCACTATGTCTCTGGATAAGGATGAGAAAGGTAAACCTTTCGATGAAACCAAATACAGAAGCATCATTGGATCCCTGCTCTACCTTACTGCCAGTAGATCGGATATCATGTTCTCCACATGTGTTTGTGCCAGATATCAGGTGAACACTAAGGAATCTCATTATGTCGCTGCAAAGCAAATTCTTAGATACCTTAAAGGTACTCCCAATCATGGCTTGTGGTACCCGAGAAACAATGATGTCGAGCTAATAGGTTTCTCAGATGCTGATTTTGCAGGGAGTAGGGATGACAGGAAAAGCACCTCCGGGACATGCCAATTCCTCGAAGAAGGCTTATCTCCGGAACAGCAAGAAGTAAAATTGTGTCGCAACCTCCACAGCAGAGTCTGAGTACATCTCGGCAGGAAGCTGTTGCGCACAACTCCTATGGATACGGAACCAGTTAGCAGACTATGATCTCCAGTTCAAGGAAGTACCAATGTACTGCGACTCCTCAAGTGCAATTGCTATCGCAAACAATCCAGTATCGCATAGCAGAACGAAGCATATTGAAGTGCGCTACCACTTCATTCGGGAGCACGTGGAGAACAAGGACATCTCTCTCTGCTATGTCCCCACGGACAAGCAGATAGCAGATATTTTCACAAAGCCCCTAGACGAGGCCAAGTTCAGTCTCTTCAAAACTGAATTGGGGATGCTCAACTATGAGGAATGAAGACTCCAGATGCTCCTGGCTCGTGCATCTAGGGGGAGCATCTGCTAGAAACTCAAGTGAAAACATCAGTGCACGAACTGAGGGGGAGCATGGTGTCAGGTGCACCAGACCCAGATTTGCAGAAGCCAAAAAGGGGGAGATTACCCTCTCGGCTAAGGCTAAGGTAGTTCAATGTTCTAGTCTGCTCTCAAGTAACTGGTAATGCATATCCTTATCACCTCACTTTTAAGGTTTGGTTTTTCATTCCTATATGCTCTATTCACCTTATCTTATAGGGTTTAGGCTTCTTCAAATAGGGGGAGATTGTTGGGTATTGCATCCTCAATGTACCTGATTTGAAGAAGCCCCTGTGCAAGCCAAGGTAAATAGACAATGTATTTGATGAAATATTTTCTAGTTGTGCTTGCAGTTATTCCACGCTAAGTACACACCAATGTCATGGTGCAGTGGGTCAATATACACGGGTCTGTGCAACGTAATCCCTCGTTGAGCAGATCAGTGTGTTGGCCTACGTGTACTCTCTCTATTGGGGTGTACTTAATTTCAAGTACAGGGCTATGATAAAGCAAGAGCAGACAAGGAGCAAGGATGGGCCAAAGACCTGCTCACGGGTGGAAAGACGAAAATTCGTCTAAGTATAATTCGTCGAGAATCACTAAGTGATTCTCGCCGATTCGTCGAGAATCACTTGTGATTCTCGACGAGTCGACGAGAATCACTAGTTGATTCTTGCCGGGTTGGGCCGGCTGTCGCGACGCAGTCAGAAAAATCATCTAAGGCAGAATCGTCGAGAATCACCAAGTGATTCTCGCCGATTCGTCGAGAATGACTTTGCATTCTCGACGAGTCGGCGAGAATCCAAGGTGATTCCCACCGATTCTCCCCGTCCTCTATAACCTGTGCAGCCAGAATTCTCTAAGTAGAATTCGGCGAGAATCGTAAGTGATTCTCGCCGATTCGTCGAGAATCACTCTCGATTCTCGCCGAATTTGACTTAGGCATTTTTCCAAGTCTGTCTGGACCGGTCGACGTTATCTGTGGGATTTTGAACCGGACTTCGGTCTTTCTGCTGGTGGGGCCCACAACGGTCATCTCTTGACCTAGTGTATAAATACTCTAGTATTTGTGTACAGTAAGAGATACAGAAGACATACGAAAGAAAGCGGCCGACGAAACCCTAATCTCGCGATCTTGCTCCGCCTCCGTCGCCGCAGCCGATCACCGAAGCCGATCTCGATCTCCTCCAGATCCTCGGTGATAGAAGCCAAGTCCCGCACAGCGTCTCACGTGTCTATCCAGAGATCCTTTGTCTCTTGATTTGAGATAGGGAAATTTTTCCCCGTCCGAATCGATCGAGACGATCGATCCTCGTGTGACCGTTGGTAGACCTTGCCGACTTCGCTAAGAAGATTGGATCTCCAGTGCTTTGCTGCTGTGTTCAGAGCCGCTGCCAACACCGAGAGCCTTGCTGCCGCTTGACGCCGCCGCCGGTCTCGGGGAGAACCTCTCCAAGTGAGATCTAGGGTTGTGGACTCTTCGTTGACTTCAAGAACACGTCGTCGAACGAAGAGGGACACTCTATTCTCCTTACGTTGTTTGTATTTCTTACAAGCAATTTTCTCTTTCATTGTATAGGACCGATTGGTCTCTAGTTGTAGGGTTGGGTGCAACCCGTGTTGTGGGAGTGTTGACTCCTACGTGTGGAAGGGTTCCTTCCGTTAGTGCAAGGATTGAATTTCAATCTTGTTGGTGAAGTGACCGAGTCGTCCCTGGTTGGGAGATAGGTCGAAGGGGGAAAGTGGACGTACCCAAATCGGGGAACCACTATAAATTGCTTGTGTACTTTTTGTGTGCTTTGTTGTTTTATTTTCTTGTGCAGGTATAATTTCAATTCCGCTAACACGCTGCAAAGACACCTATTCCCCCCCCCTTTAGGTGAAGGTAGTTGACACTAGGTGGACTTTCAGTAGGGTTGGGTAGGGTTGACTTGGCACCTTGGAGGTCACTTGATCCTTGGTAAGGGCACTTTGACCACTTTGGGGCTAGAGTTGACTTTGGTCAACTTGGCCTCTAGGACTGAACCCAATGTGTCCTTGGTGACCCATTGACACCACTTTATGTCTAGGAAGGCCTGGGCAGGGTTGGTTGGGAACATTTAAGGCCAACTGCCCTTTATTAGGACACCTTGCCCAATTTAGGCCTTTGATGGTCCTAGGTCAAATTGGCCATTTTGGGTCGACTCTAATGGACCCTTAAGGCACTAGTGGACCCTCTAATAAGCTAGTGATGTTGTGGTGGGTTCATGGAGTCCTGGTGAAGCTCTAAGGTCAATCCCTAGGTTTGGTGATGAGGTTGTGCCATTGGCAGACAAAAGTGATTCTCACCTTGGCCTTTGATTACCTGGCCCTTTTTAGCTTCCTAGGGTTTTTTCATGACCTAGTCATGACCCAAAACCATTCTTAGGGGTTTAGTTGGAAATTGGATGTTACACTTGCACCGCCTTCCGCAACACCGATATATAGAATACGTCGTGTAGATCACTCAATTCCACTAATAACTTCAGTCGATAAGCTGCTTCACTAATTCGCTCCAGAATCTCAAACGGTCCAATGTACCTCGGGCTCAGCTTCTTCAAGTGTCGTACCCGTGAAACACCCTTGAACGGCTTAATCTTCAAATATACCCAGTCGCCAATAGCGAACTCAACGTTCCTATGCTTGGCATTATAGTATTTAGCCTGCCTGTCCTGAGCGATCAGCAACCATTCTCGAATAGATCGTACCAACAAAGTGGCGTCTTCCACTCTTGTAGTTTGTATAGCTTCGACTCACCCGTTTCCAACCATGACAACGGCGTGCAACATTTTCTATAGTATAGGGCCTCGAAGGGGGCCATTTGAATACTTGCTTGGTAGCTGTTGTTATAAGCAAACTCCACCAAGTACAGGTGATTTTCCCACTGCTTTCTGAAATCCAAGACGCACATGCGAAGCATGTCCTCCATCGTCCTGTTGAACCTCTCGGTCTTACCATTCGTCTGCGAATGAAAGGCCATGTTGAAACTCAGCTTGGTTCCCAACATTTGATGCACTAACCTCTAGTAATTGGACGTGAAACGTCTATCTCGGTCACTTACGATGCTGCGGGGCAAACCGTGTAGTCGAACAATGTTATCCATGTAGAGTTTTGCCAGTTTATCCACCGAATCATCCTTCCTATTAGGAATGAAGTGCGATACCTTCGTCAATCTATCTACGATCACCCAGATGGCGTCGTTTCCCTTCTGCGACCTTGGCAACCCATGCACAAAATCCATTGAAATATCGTCGAACTTCCACTCCGAGATAGGTAAGGACTTCAAGAAACCTCCGGGCTTTTGGCACTCCTCCTTCACCAAGGCGCATGTTTGGCACTTCGCCACATAAAGTGCCTCATCCTTCTTAAGTCTTGGGCACCAGAACAACTTTTTCATATCACAAAACATCTTCGTGCTCCCTGGGTGAATCAAGTACTTGGTATGATGAGCCTCGCACATAAATTCCTCCCGCAGTTTACCCATATTTGGGATGCACAGAAGATTGTCCTTCCACAACAGTCCATCAACAACACCAAATTGGGAATTTGACCCATCCAAAGCCTCATCCATGATCTGCTTCATGTTGTTATCCAAATCCAGAGCCTGTCGAATCCTATCAGCAAGATCATACTGCACCTATGTCCTATCCAGTTATTCTTCGACACTAGTCTGCTTGTCAACACAAGAGATCTCCAATGCCCCCAACTCACGAACTAAACGCTCATCATGTATTGACAACCAGTTGTCCTGTGCGGGAGCCCTGCGACTCAACGCATCAGCAACTGCATTGCCTTTCCCAGACACATAGTGTATCTTGAAGGTGTAGTCACCCAGGAACTCCATCCACCTCCGCTGCCGTATGTTTAGGTCCTTTTGATCCAACAAGTACTTTAGGCTCTAGTGGTCGGTATAGATATCGACCTTCACACCATACAGGTAGTGCCTCCACAGCTTCAGGGAAAATATCACGGCCGCTAACTCCAAGTCATGGACCGGATAATTTCTCTTGTGTACCTTCAGCTGACGCGAGCCATAAGCTATTACACTTCCATGGTGCAAAAGGACACAACCCAAACCACTGCCTGAAGCATCACTGTAAATCTAAAATCCTTCGGTCCCACTCGCCGAACATAGAACAGGTGTCGTGGTCAATTATCTTTTCAGTTCTTCGAAAGCTTGTGCGCACTCAGGCATCCAAATAAACTTCTGATCTTTCCTCATCAAATTCGTGAAGGGTAACGCTATCCGCGAGAATTTCTCTACGAAGCGCCTGTAGTAGTCGACAAGTTCCAGAAAACTCTGGACTTTCGCTACCGTAGACAACACAGGCCACTCCCGTATAACAACTATCTTAGCCGGATCCACTACAATTCCCTCTCCACTAACTATGTGACCAAGGAAGAGGACAACCAAAACTCGCATTTGGAGAACTTTGCATACAGTTGGTTCCACCTCAACATCTCCAACACCAAATGTAGATGCTTAAAGTGATCCTCCTCACATTATGAGTACACCAATATATCGTTGATAAAGACTATCGCGAAGTGGTCCAGGTACTCTTTGAATGTTCTATTCATCATATCCCTAAACACGAATGGCGCATTAGTCAGCCCAAACAACATGATGGTGAACTCATAATGCCCATACCACGTGCTGAAAGCTGTCTTGGGGATTTCACTTTCTACTATCCTCAACTGATAATATCTGGACTTAAGATCCAATTTCGAGTATACCGATGACATAACTAACTGATCGAACATATCGTCAATCCTTGGGATCGGATACTTATTCTTCTCCATTAACTTATTAAGCTCTCTGTAATCAATACAGAGTCGCAAACTTCCGTCCTTCTTCTTAACAAAGAGGGTCGGTGCGCTCTAAGGCGACAAACTTAGACGCACATAGCCCTATTCCAACAGCTCTTGAAGTTGAACTTTCAGTTCTGCCATCTCCTTAGGCGTTAACCGATATGGAAAGCGTGACACAAGTTTGGCACCTGGCACTAGCTCAATAGAGAAGTCAATCTCTCGCTGAGGTTGGGCTTAAGGGAGATTGCCAGGGAACACATCAGGATACTCGGATACAACCAGGATACTGTCCAAAAAAGGCTTAGGATTTGAAGCCTCCACTAGTGTGAAGAATAGCTCTGCACCAGCACGAACTGCCATATCCACCTGAAGAGGAGACATCAAATTCTTGCTCTACCCTTTCAAGCCTGCAAATGTCGTCTCACGATCAGTCCTCAATTTGACCTCCTTGTGGTTGAAATTAATGTATGCATGCTTGCTTCGAGAGCCAGTCCATACCAAATATCACATCGAACTCCACTAATGGCAGTAACGAATCTTGCAAGTCGAACTCCTGATTCCCAATCTGTATCTTTACGCAACAAACTCTATCAGCGCGCATTGAGCACCCATTAAGCAAAAACACATCCAATTTGTCCTTTGCCATCGAATAAGGTACTCTAATGCGCGATACAAATCCTTCGGAAAAAAAGGAAGGTGAAGCTCCCGTATCGAACAGTGCTCTCGCCGGATTATCGAAAATCAAAACAAATCCTAGCACAAGCAGTAATAAGCTAACATGCGCAAGGTAATAAGTATTTAAAGCTAGATTGCTATTACCTTAACACGTACCTGTCACCACGTCAGCTTGCTTTATGGCCTCTTGCTGTCCAAGGTTATAAACTCTAGGTTGGGTTGGAGCATAGTGTGATGCGGTTGACTCCACCGCCTTCCCCTTCTTCTCATAAGTTGCTACAGGCTTCCTCTCGGACATAGAGCGTCTGCTCTGAAAATCTCGTGCATAGTGTCCCGGCTTTCAACAATTATAGCATGCGCCCGGGGTTCGGCCTATAGTCGCCCCAGATGCACCAGAAGAAGGGGTTGGACCCAAAGTCCTATCCTTCTTATTCCACTTGCGGAACACAGATTTTGAGGAGTTCGTCACTTAGAACTCCGTCTTCTTTGCACTAAAGTCCTTCTTCGCTTGGAATCTCTTCATATCTTTCTCAAGTGACCAGGCCATATTGACCAGGGTCAGGAAGCCCTGCATCATAGGGCTCGAGAGTAGTAGCCTTAGGTCATCACACAAACCTTCATAGAACTGGTTAATCATACGCTCCTCATCAACCATAGTGGATCTAGCATAATGACCCAACCGTGTGAACTCGTGGAGGTACTTGTCCACGCTACTGTCTCCTCGCGTCAACCTCTGGAACTCATTCTCCATCACGATCCTTTGAGCCGAGGTAAAGTACCTTGCCAAGAATAGTCTCGAAAATACCTCCATCGAGACGTCTGTGAGTTACCTTCCACCCAAGTGATGTAGCTCTAAACCTTCCAACCACAACCTTTCCTCTCCATTCAACGGGAAAGTGGTTATGGTGGTCTTCTATCACTCCTCTATTTCCATAGCTATCAAGACTCCTTTTACTCGGGAGAGCCAATCCTCAGCTTTGGATGGGGTTCCAGTCCCTGAGAACACCGGAGGATTAAAGCCCATAACATGTTTGAGCTGCTTTTCGGTCACTTTTCTAGGTATCAACGGCTCTACCACCACTTGCTCAACCCTTCTAGGTTCTGCCGCTTGAATCGGTTCTTGCTCCACCGCAGGGGATTGGTGTTGTACCTTCCTTGCTGGCTGCGAATTTATCATTGCAAACACTACTTCAGCCACCAGTCTTATAGTTTTTGCCGATGGAGGGGTTGTAGGCACGTCATTCGGTGCGCTACTTGCCTCAGAATACGGGTGTTCTGAAGGCCTGCACCACTCCTGGTCACCTATAAACGTACTGGTCTCTTAAGGAAAGAGAGCTAAACTAGCAATCTAACTAGGAAAGTATACCTATCGAACTGTAGCTAGGGGACACAAGTGTCGTATTGAAATTCAGGAACTGTTGAGTAAACCTACTCACACGAAAACTATTATTTTATCGATGGAAAGGTTTACGGTTAAAGAGAAATCTAAATGCACTTAAGAAAGTAAATATTACACTAAAAGAGAACTAATTGCAGTTAAGTAGAGAGCTAATACAAACGATTACACTGAAGGGTTGAAACAATGAAATGGAAAAACACTTGATTGAGAATCACCTCGGCAAGAGTTGACAAAAAATGCGATAAAAAACCTAACTTAATAGGTTAAAGGTCCTTGACCGTTGAGATTACTAAAGCTTGAATGCGCTTCTCTCAAAGTCATGCCCAACTAAGTTTAGGAAGGTCCGACCGAACTCTAGTTCAAATCAGAGGACTAAAACTCGATTTACTCTAATCCTGGAGATTTGGACGTCTGCCTCTCTCGAGGGGTGTGTGCAACTCTCTTTACTCTTAAGTGTTCACTTCAAACTACGAGCCTCTCAGCTAGCGAAGAGTGAAAACAGAGATGGAAATTATATATCGATAATATAATTCCAAACGAGAATAATCAAGAGTAAATCGAAGGCCTAAACCCAAAAAAGAAAAAGTAAATTCAAAGCATCATAACTTAATCAACTCGAACCTCGGATCATCAAGATCGAGTACAAGGAGGATTAGTTAATCATAGCGAAGTGGAGGAGGAGGGATGAGAATAAGAGCATTCAGAACACAAAGTAATAATGGGGCACTTTATATTAATAATGAAAGAGAGCTACACATGAAATGAAAGATTACACTTCCAAGAAATAAAACTAAGCTAGCATTACATTAAACTACCAAAACATATACAAAAGCTATTAAAAAAGCTTAAACTAAACTAGTGTTAAGAAAAACTAAAATGAGAAAGAGAGAGAGAGGAAAAGCATAAAAAACACTAAGAAACAAAAGGGCAGCACCTCCCCTCTCAAACCAAAACTGTTCTGGAATGCAAGGGGTGGCCTTGTATTTATAGGTGAAAATCTCGGGTTGGTCACGCCCTCTGTCACGCCCGAGGTGGGCGTGTTAGGGGGGCGTGACTAGTATGGGGTTGACCTCGGGCTCTAGATTCTAGCGGGAAGGATGATTACTTCTGTACGATGGTGTACACGCCCTGGGTCACGCCTATGTAGGGGGCGTGACACGCACGTCGTGTCAAAATCATTGGTTGGAAATCCGTCATTCATCGGAAAAGGTTGAACATGCCCAGGGACAGGCCCGTGTAGGGAGGGCATGTTAGTACTGTTGATGTGCAGGGCTGAAAAACTTTAATTGCGACAGCAGGCTTCGGGATGAGGGTGACATGCCCAGGGACACGTCTAGGGAGGGCGTGTCAGAGGGGCATGACATCGGTTTTTCTCGTTATATTGGATCTGGCAGTAGACTTCCTCGGGATCAGGTCACACACCCGGTGACACGCCCAGGGAGGGCGTGTCAGGGGGCGTGTTAGGGCATTTTTTGGCCATAATTTCTGGAAACCTGCAAAAAGAGATGAAAACAATAGTGGCAATAAAATATACATAAGGAAGTCAACATATAAGCATACAAGACATGATTTGCACATTATAAACTAGAAAATACCCTAATAGTTTAGACTACAAAACGAACTATCAAATTTCCCCAAGCTTAAGCTTTTCTTGTCCCCAAGCAAAGATATAAAAATTAGGTAATCAAAAAAAGTGACTAATCAAAAAGTTCTAATTATGCTTACACAAGTATTATGCGAAATTCTTAGTAGGGAGATGGTGAAACGTAAACCTAAAACAATTATTTAAACATGGTTTACAATTTATAAACTTTACTAATGAAAATAAATCATCCAAAATTTCAACAAGTTTCTTTAAATAAATTTAAGCAAGGCAACGAAATGAAAAAAAACACATTGAGTTGTTACTAGATCCAAGCAACACATTATGACTATATCAATTAAATAACAAATCTAAATTAAAATCCAAAACTAATACTGATTTACTTTTCTTCTTTTCTTAACTAATAAATAAAAATCAAAAGCATGAATCAAAAAGACTTATTAGGACCGAAATGCATGGTTTAGTATTATGATTAGGAGTGGAATTCAAAGATAAACAAGGAGGCTCAAAAATCACACAAACCAAAACAAAGAGTTTCAAAATTTTTATTGTAAATAAAATATATTTTTTCTTTCTTTTTCTTCTTTTAAATTTTCCTTTTTTCTTCTTCTTCAAAATAAAAGGCATAATTAATTTTTCTTTTCATTTTGAATTGGCCAAACAAAAGTAAACACTTCTTTTGAGCATACTTTTTCAAAAACTTCTCCAAAATTATCACAAAATAACCTATCATAATCATGAAAATTTTTAAATGAAACTGAAAAAGGCTAGTGTGATTAGATAGGTTGGAAAATTTTGCTTTGGTGAAGATGAAATAATAAGTGGAGCTATCAATTGAAATTGGAAAAAGGCTAAAAAGCGGCTAACTAGGGGTAAATTTTTTTAGGTTGGCAAAAAAGCTCAAATGAAAATAAAAATGTCCTAAATCATTTTCATGCTTTTAATTTATCTAAAGCACAGTTTTGAAAAATTTCAAAAAGCAAGCCCTAAATAATAAAAGAAGATTGATGAAATTATCTTAAAAATTGAAATAATAGGTGACTTGGATCGTTCACATCTACTACGCTAAGTAAAAGTCTACTTTACCAAAATTATCAAAAATGAAAAGGAAAATAGTGGATGATGAATTTTCGAGAAAGTAAAGAAAATAAAGGACGAAAACCATAATAAAAATGCGAGTTTTAGATAAAACATTTAATGTAAGCATGCTACAATGAATTAGAAATACAATATGGCCAACATTTTACTTGTGAAATATAATTAAAAACAACGATTAGAAATATTATAATTAGCTAAATTCTTTATATGTGATTTTTAGTAAAACAAAACAAAAGAAAGGGGTACTTTTGAAATACCAAAAAAACATCTAAACTATTAAAGGAAAAAACAAATAGTACATATATTTTTTTATATTTTGAAGTATTCTCTTTTTTTGGATTTTTGAAATATTTTCTTTCCTTTTTATGGATTTTTAAGAAATATAAACAAAATAAAGACAAGAGAAGGAGAAAATTCTCCCCCAAGCTTAAAATAGACATTGTCCTCAATGGAGAAGGGAGGTTAGAGAGAGAGAGAGAGAAATTAAAACATAAATAAAAGTACAGAATTGAAAAACAGGTACTTCCCCGGATTTATGCATCGCGAAAGTTGAGTGATGTTGCTCCCCCATGCTTGCACTTTGGATCTTCATGAAATGACTTCTTTGGACTTCGTGATGGATTCAATAGCGTTGGAGCAGGCGATCGCAAAAGCTACAGCTTTTCGGAGCAATCAAGAGCAAAAATTGTAAAATAAAGAAAATAGAAAAAGGTAACTTGGGTTGTCTCCCAAGAGAGCCCTTTGTTTAAAACGTCATTTGAGCTCGACGCAACAAAATAATATTGTCCAAAAATATTTTTTCCAAAATAATAATTAAATTTTTTAACAAAAGCAAAAAAGTCTTAAATTACAGTTCGTGCAGCAGAAATTTAACATTGTTCGGACTGACATCATCATCACCAGAAAAATATAGTTTAAGACGCTGCCCATTTACTTTGAAATCACCCTTATCAGGGTGGAAAATTAAAACAGTACCATAAGGAAAAACTTCTAAAACAGAAAATGGCCCAGACCATAGTGACTTTAATTTGCCCGGAAATAAACGTAATCGAGAATTATACAAAAGAACTTGGTCGCCCAGCTTAAAGGTTTTTGGGTGCCTTAAGTGCTTGTCGTGATAACGTTTTGTCCGCTCTTTATAAAATTTATTGTTTTCGTACGCATAAGAGCGCCACTCGTCGAGCTTGTTAAGCTGAAATTTTCTAAGGTCGCCGATAGAGTGGGGATTGAAATTTAAAAATTGCAAGGCCCAAAAAGTGCGGTGTTCTATTTCTATGATTAAATGGCATGATTTTCCATAAACCAACTGATACGGCGTACATCCAATGGTAGTTGTGTACGTTGTTCGGTAGGCCCATTGAGCATCGTCTAATTTGGCTCACTAGTCTTTCCTAGAAGTTGAAACAGTCTTTTCTAAAATAATTTTTATCTCTCTATTCACTACTTCGACATGTCCGTTTGTTTGGGGGTGGTAGGCAGTTGAAAGTTTATACGTAACGCCATATTTAATAAGAGTTTTAGAAAGTTCCGCATTACAAAAGTGTGAACTCCTATCGCTAACGATGGCTCGCGGCGTACCGAATCGAGAAAATAATATTTTCAAAAACGTAACTACAAATCGGGCATCGCTAGTAGGCATAGCTTGGGCTTCAGCCCATCAAGAAATATAATCGACGGCAATTAAAATATATTTATTCCCGAAACTAGAAGGAAAGGTTCCAACAAAATCAATTCCCTAGAGGTCAAAAACTTCGCACTCAAGGAAATAATTTTGCGGCATTTTATTTTTATTTCAGCCCGACCGTTTGCAACTATCACACCTACTCACAAAGGCTTGCGCATCTTTAAACAGGCTAGGCCAGTAAAACTCGCGCAAAACACTTTGTGGGCGGTGTGAGCAGCTTGATAGTGACCACCAGTCGGTCCTTCATGCAAATGTTTTAAAATATCTAAACCTTCTTCTAAAGAAACATATCTCCTTATCACTTGTTCCACACAGACTCTGAAAAGATGCGGGTCCTCCCAAAAATAGTTCTTCAACTCAGAAAAGAATTTCTTCTTTCGTTGAGAGGAGAACTCTTTTGGGAGCACACGAGCCACTAAATAGTTTATGATGTGTGTGAACCAAGGAGAAGTAGATGTGTTAATTGAAAGCAGCTTCTCATCTGGGAAGAAATTGTTAAATGATTTTTCTTATAATTTTTCAATAAACGGATTTTCTAATCAGGAGAGATGGTCGGCGACCAGATTTTTGGCTCGTCGCTTATCACAGATCTTTTATTCAAACTCCTAGAGGAGTAAGACCAAGCAAATCAGGCGCGACTTGGCTTCCGTCTTAGCAAGAAGATATTTGAGGGCCGAGTGGTTCGTGAAAACGATAATTTTTGAATGTGTAATATAAGGGCGGAATTTATCAAAAGCAAACACTACAGCTAGGAGCTCCTTCTCAGTTGGGTGTAATTCTCTTGTGCTGATGTAAGTGTTTTACTTGCATAATAGATGGGATGGAACTTTTTAGATACGCATTGACCTAATATGTCTCCCACCGCGAAACTACTCGCATCGTGCATAATTTCAAAGGGACGGTCCCACAACGGAGCTATCATAATGGGTGCATTAATTAACTTTTCTTTTATTAATTCAAAGGCAGACAAACAAACTTCATCAAAAATAAATGGGTTGTCTTTTTCTAAGAGCTGAGTAAGAGGTTTGGTGATTTTGGAGAGGTCTTTTACGAAACGATGGTAAAAACCAGCGTGTCCTAAGAAACTTCTTATAACTTTGATGTTCGTAGGCGACGACAGCTTCTCGATAACTTCTATCTTAGCAATAACTACCTCAATACCTCTCGCAGAAATTTTATGACCTAAAAGTAATCCTTTCCTCACCATAAAATGGCATTTTTCCCAATTTAGGGCAAGGTTAGTTTCTTCGCATCTTTCTAAGACTTTTTCTAGATTTTCTAAATAACTATCAAAGGCATCACCGAACACGGAGATATCATCCATGAATACCTCCATAATGCTTTCTACGTACTTATCGAAGATAGCGAGTATACATCGCTGGAATGTAGCTGGCGCATTGCACAATCCAAACGACATTCTTCGATAGGCGAAGGTGCCGAAGGGACAAGTGAACATAGTTTTCTCCTGGTACTCGGGGGAGATGGGGATTTGAAAATACCCGGAGAGACAATCGATAAAATAGTAAAAGCTATGGCCGGATAATCGCTCTAAGATTTGATCGATGAACGGCAAGGGAAAGTGGTCCTTGCGGGTAGCATCATTCAACTTATGATAGTCAATACACATTAGCCACCCCGTCACCGTCCGTGTCGGGATTAAATCATTATTTTCATTTACAACTACAGTTATCCCTCCCTTTTTCGGCACTACCTGAACAGGACTAACCCACTTACTATCAGATATAGGATAGATAATTCCTACATCTAAGGGTTTCATAACTTCACCCTTTACAACTTCTTTCATGTTCGAATTTAGACGGCGCTGAGGTTGTATGGAGTTATACGAATTATCTTCCATTAAGATTTTGTGAGTGCAAAAAGATGGGCTTATGCCCTTGATATCAGATATCTGCCAGGCAATAGCTCGGCGATGTTTACGAAAAACTAGAAGGAGTTTTTCATTTTGGACTTCAGATAAGTAGGTCGAAATAATCAATGGTAGTTTGTAATTTTTTTCTAAGAAGGCATACTTGAGATGTTCAGGTAGTTCTTTTAATTCTAGGGTAGTGGGTTCTTCATACGAGGTTTTAAAAATTATTTCTTTTTCAAAAACTATGTCTTCGTAGACTTTTGTATATGGAAAATTAAAAGGGGTGGGGCTAGACACCATGGCAGCTTCTTGTAGAGGTTCCATTGGAAGAGTAAAGGGAGGACAAAAATCAAAAAATTCATTTTCACTATCAGAAGGGCAATAGGAAGATTCATCACATAAGGTATTTAATAAGAAACAAGCATCATCATTTTCCAGGGTATTTTTCATCGAAGGGGTGATAGAGAAGCTCACTTAATCGTCGCCTACTCGAAGGAAGAGTTTACCATTGCTTACATTAATGATAACTCGTGAGGTGGAAAGGAAGGGTTGGCCAAGGATCAAGGGTACCTCGACGTCTTCTTCGATGTCCAATATGATGAAATCCACTAGGAAGATGAATTTGTCGACTTTGACTAGAACATCCTCCACTATTCCTAACGGGTACTTAACAGATCTATCGGCGAGCTGAATACTCATGCGTGTGGGGTTGAGGCTACCAATTCCTAACTTCTTGAACAATGATAGGGGCATCAGGTTGATACTTGCACCTAAGTCAGCCAATGCGTGCTTGACAAAAAGATCACCAAAGACACATAGAATAGAAAAACTACCCGGATCACTGATCTTCTTTTGTAAACCATTTGCCAATACAGCAGAGCACTCAACATTTAGCGTGACGTGCGACAACTTCTCTAACTTCCTCTTGTTAGTCAGGAGGTCCTTATAATACTTAGTGTACTTTAGCATCTGGGAAATAGCATCATGGAAGGGTAGGTTTATGTGGATTTGCTTAAGTATTTCTAGGAAGCGAGAGTATTGATCATCCTGACATTGTTTGCTAAGTTCGGAAGGGTATGGTGGAGTTGGATTATTTTTAAAGATGGGTGGTGGAGTGAGATCTTTTTCTAATGCAGGGAGAGGAGTGATAACTGTTCTTCATCAGAGGGTGGAATTTTTAAAACGGGAGAAGAGCTTGCCTTGGGCTCTTCGCTAACCATACCAGAAACTTGCCTCCCACTCTGAAGAGTTATACCTTTCGCTTGCTCTCTCGGGTTGGGCTCAGTATTGGAAGAAAGAGACACGGCGAGTCGCTCCGAAATAATTTTTGCGAGTTGTCCTACTTGAATTTAAAGTTTTTAATGCTTCCGGTTAAGGTTCTAATAGTAGCGTCATTTGTGGTTATATATTTATAAAGTAACTGCTCCATGCTTGGAGGTTTTGGATAGTTTTGAAGAGCTGGAGGTGGTGCAGAAAAATCATTTTGAGGTGGCGGGCGCATCGCATTCAAAGGGTTACTCCACGAAAAAATTGGGTGGTTTCGTAAAGATGGATTATAACTATTCGGAAAAGAGAAACCCAGAGCATGAAAATTCGCAGCAGAAAAATTATTAAAAGCATTTCTAGGCATATTATTAACGTAATCTAATTGTTCGGGAGCAGGAGTTGCAGATTCCCATACCTAAGGGGTGGAGGCAGCAGTCATCTCCGTAATTTTTTTACTTAATACTTCCACTTGTAGAGCTAGCTGGGAGACATTGTCTACTTCAAAGATACTTGCAGGTTTGTTTGGGCGGGACCTAGGAACATTCCACTGATAGGTGTTCATGGCCATGTCCTCAAAAAGCTCAAGAGCTTCTTCCAGGGTTTTGCAGTTTAAAGTACCGCCAAAAGCTGCGTCTATCATTTGCTTTGTGTTTTGATTTAACCCGTTATATAACGTCTGCACTTGTAACCATATTGGCAGCGTGTCATGAGGGCATCATCTTAAGAGTTCTTTAAATCTTTCCCAGGTTTCATACAAAGTTTCAGAATCAATTTGAAAAAAGACAGAAATATCGTTCTTAAGTTTTGCGGTTTTGGCTGGCGGAAAATAATTCGCCTGAAATATTTCAGTTAGTTGATCCAAAGTGGTGATGCTCCCTCTTGGAAGAGTGTTCATTCACTGTTTTGCTTTAGTTCTTAGGGAGAAAGGAAATAATCTTAGCCTAATAGCATCATTTGTAATACCATTTATCTTGAAGGTGTCACAAATCTCAAGAAAGCTTGTTATATGTGCTTTCAGATCTTCATCTTGAAGTCCGTCATATTGCACATACTATTGCACCATTTGAATTATGCTAGGCTTTAGTTCAAAATTATTATTAGCTATAGCAGGGTGCACTATACTGGATTCTGTTCCCTCTAGATTCAGTCGTACATAATAGGATATAGGCTTATGCACGACCTCCTCCACGTGCGGTTCTTCCATTCTTAAACTAAAAAGTGACTCGGAATCCTCAACCGGTATTCGGAAAGTAGGGCCATGAAATCGCGATATTCTTCGAAGAGTACGCTCAATTTCGTGGTCCAAGTCCAAAATAACTGATGGACTCCTGCGGGTCATGTACTAGAAGAAGAGAAGATAAAGAATGAGAAATAAATAAACTAGAAAAAGAGAAGCTAAAATTTTTTTTGAAATAGATTTTTTTTATGTTTTAACTCCCGAACTTCCCAAGGGCTACCCAATGAAGGGTTCGCAAGGTACCAGACAAGATAGTGGCATTTAAAGCCACATTGCACTTTTCGAGAGAGTTAGGTGGTGTAGAAAAATTGTGATGTGGATTTTTATTAAGAGCGTTAATAATTTTTTTGATTTTTAATTTTTAAGGAGGATGAGAAAGAGAAATGATAAAAGTAATAGGTTCGTGTTTTCAAATTATCAACAAAAGTTGCTCCCCGGCAACTGCGCCAAAAAATTGGTGTCTTAAGGAAAGAGAGCCGAACTAGCAATCCAACTAGGCAAGTATACCGATCGAACTGTAGCTAGGGGACACAAGTATCAAATTGAAATCCGGGAACTGTTGAGTAAACCAACGTAACTCACACGAAAACTATTATTTTATCGAAGGAAAGGTTTAGGGTTAAAGAGAAATCTAAACGCACTTAAGAAAGGAAATATTTCACTAAAAGAGAACTAATTGCAGTTAAGTAGAGAGCTAATACAAACGATTACACTGAAGGGTTAAAATGATGAAATGAAAAAGCACTCGATTGAGAATAATCTCGGCAAGAGTTGACAAAAAATGCGATAAAAAACCTAACTTAATATTGTAAAGGTCCTTGACCATGGAGGTTTTGAAAGCTTGAGCACGCTTCTCTTGAAGTCGTACCCAACTGAGTTTAGGAAGGTCCGACCGAACTCTCATCCAAATAAGATGCCTAAAGCTCGCTTTACCCGGTGAACCCCACTATTGGATTTTACTCCAATCCGGGAGATTTGGATGTCTGCCTTTCTCAAGGGGTGTGTGCAACTCTCTTTACTCTTGAGTGTTCACTTCAAACTACGAGCCTCTCAGCTAGCTAAGAGTGAAAACAGAGATGAAAATTATATATCGATAATATAATTCCAAACGACAATAATTAAGAGTAAATTGAAGGCCTAAACTCTAAAAAGAAAAAGTAAATTCAAAGCATCATAACTTAATCAACTCGAACCTCAGATCATCAAGATCAAGTATAAGGAGGAATAGTTAATCATAACGAAGTGGAGGAGGAGGGATGAGTAGAAGAGCATTAAGAACACAATGTAATAAAGGGGCACTTTATATTAAAAATGTAAGAGAGTTACACATGAAATGAAAGATTACACTTGTAATGAAATAAAACTAAACTAGCATTACATTAAACTACCAAAACAAGTACAAAAGCTATTACAAAAGCTTAAACTAAACAAGGGTTAATAAAAACTAAAATGAGAAAGAGAGAGTGAGAGAGAGAGAGAGAGAGGAAAAGCATAAAAAACACTAAGAAACAAAAGTGCAGCACCTCCCCTCTCAACCCAAAACTGTTCTGGAATGCAAGGGGAGGCCTTGTATTTATAGGCAAAAATCTCGGGTTGGTCACGCCCTCTGTCATGCCCGGGGAGGGCGTGTCATGGGGGCATGACAAGTACGGGGTTGAACTCGGGCTCTAGATTCTGGAGGGAAGGATGATTACTTCTATACGATGGTAGACACGCCCTGGGTCATGCCCGTGTAGGGGGGGGGGGCGTGACACGCACGTCACGTCAAAATCATTGGTCGAAAATCCACCAGTCATCAAAAAAGGTTGAACATGCCCAGGTACACACCCGTGTAGGGAGGGCGTATCAGTACTCTTGATGTACAAGGCTGAAAAACTTTAATTGTGGCAAAAGGCTTCGGGATAAGGGCGAAATGCCCAGGGACACTCCCAGGGAGGGATTGTCAGAGGGGCGTAACAGCTATCTTTCTCGTTATATTGGCTCTGGTAGTTGACTTCCTCGAGATCGGGTCACACGCCCGGTGATACGTCCAGGAGAGGGTGTGTCAGGGGGGCGTGTCAGGGCATTTTTCGGCCAAAATTTCTGGAAACCTGCAAAAATAGAAAAAAAAAACATTAGCAGCAATAAAATATCCACAAGGAAGTCAAAATATAAGCATACAAGATAGGATTTGCACATTATAAACTAGAAAATACCCTAATAGTTTAGACTACAAAATGAACTATCACGTACAAAATACCATTAAGTGACCAAACAAAATTGCAAAAAGAAATTATAAGAACACGCAGGTTCCTCAAACATGTGTATTTTCATTCCTTAATGGACATTCATGGGTTCTTTTTATGTTATAACGATGACACACATACATGTGCTCACTACCCCTTTAAAGAATTCATCCGCAAATTCAGTTAAGCATGACTAATATCGGTAGTCTTATAACAAATTGTAACACCCCTACCGTCACACAGCATATAACAGAAGGTCCGGTCGGGGCCCGATGCCATATACCACAGACAAACTGTAGGGTTATTAAATTTAACCATCCTTCCAATAACACATGCCCTAAATAGAGCACATTCTACCGGAAGCATTTTAAATGTTTCAAAGAAAAGAACCCAAGCCACAGCATGAATGTCCACTAAAACCCCCAAAGCAGGAATGAGCGTACAAATACACAAAGTACTTAGACTTATGGCCTTAAATGAGTTTACTTTAAACAAATAGTGTCTTCCAAACATCGTCACACATGTCGGGCACACATGAGAATAAAAGTAAAAAATTTGCATTGTCCATCAAGGTCCGGCTCAGCAACAAGGGCTTCAGCCTGCTATTAGCCACTAGGCTCTGCAGCACCTGCAATCAACATTCTACCATAACGGTGGCAAACAAAAGCAATGGTCAGCTAAAGCTGACCAAATTATAACGACCCCACCCCAGATTTGGGGTGGCGGTGCTCCTTCCCTGCATTTTAGTAGAAAATCCAAACAAGATAGTGAAATAACAGTACACCACAGGCGTAGGCATACACGACCACACACCCCGTGCACTCAGGGTACATTCTCGGTGAACTCGGTCAACCACCGCCCCTAGGACGACAATAACGTGAGCGAACAGTGTTTTTCAGCTGAATCCTAAGACCCGCCCTCTATGCCATCAGTAGGACTCTTAAATCGAACCACATAGAGCGGGTACGGTTCCACTCAGCTCGTTACTCACATCGCCACAACAATTCAAGTTATCGACACGATTTAAGGTTCCCCGAAGCCCGAATATTGATCAAACAAAAGTACATAACCCGGTTATGCACAAGGTTGGCTCCCAGGCCACCAAAATAGCAGAACTTCGCTTCTACCCAGATTTCCAAGTGCACCTTGGAGTTATTCCCCAAGGCTCCTTGTTGCAATCTACTGCATAGAAAACCCGAAAAGTAAATGGCATGGAGTCTTTGCCGGCACTACAAGCATAATGAAAACATCATTGATCCAAACCAACTTGTTCGAGTAGGCTTCACACACCATGCATATGTCCGTACTTCAATTCCGGACTCTATATGCAAAACAACGGGGACTATTCATGTCCACCCAAAGGAATACCTCGCACTCACCGCTCACTCGCGGGAGTTTCCTATGCAAAAAGGAGGAGGACTTCACATGTCCAAAAAGAGAATCGTTACCCTTGCGTTTTGCTTTGGCGCCATGGAGATCTAGAAGTTTTCACCGCAACGGCCTCACCTCCATATCTGGACTCGGCTCGAGAATCGGGGCTCTGAAGCTCCACCGGCGGACGGAGTTGACCTTCTCCTTCTTCCTTACTCTACCCTCTCCTTAAACTTTTAGAAAGAGAATGGGTGAAAAGAAATGAGGGTTACACCCTCATCTCCCGGCCATATACTAGCAGGGGAAAGGCTGAGCCGTCAGATCCTATTTTTAAGGAAATGAACGACCACAATTCTCCCTGAAAATAACTTTCCTGGGCAAAACACGGCTTGTGACACGCCCGTATTATAGGCCGTGTTCCACACTCGCCGTAATCCAGTAAACACAGAACAGGGCACGGCCTCTAACACGGCTTAGGACACGCCCGTGTCAAACATGGACATGCCCGTATCATAGGCCGTGTGGCCCAATCGACGTTGAAACCGTCGCATCTCGAACAGGAAATGGCCATGTGACATGCCTGGGTCACAGGCTGTGTGACAAACACGCCTTCGGACACGCCCGTGTCCCATGCCGTGTAACTTACTCGACACATCCCGGCTAACAGCCTGAGCAGGACATGGCCATGGACACACCCATGTCTCAGGCCGTGTACCCAACCTCAAAGGATCATCGACTGTATTTCGTCAACCACACAGGAAATCATCAAACCTGAGCACAACATGACCCTGGACACACACATGTCATAGGCCGTGTGAATTTAATAAGACTCCAATTTGGCCTTAAAATACTACCATATCATTTCCGATTTTTGGGGCATTACACTTGATGTAAGCAATAATAGGGGTCCAATGAGGATGCGATATGTGGCGGAGTGACTCAACCCTAATAACTTATTATAAAGAGGAATAATAGAACCCTAGCCATCACGATCTTTCACCTTGTCGAGCCGTTATCGTGCGAAACCGTCGGGAGGGAAGCAGATCACTGGAGTCGAATTTTTGGAGAAAGGCTTTCCAACATTTTCCGTGAAGAACAGCGCCAATGGAGAAGAACCATGTTGCCAAGGAGAGTGACGAGATCCATGGCTGGAACCATTGGAAACAAGGTGTGCTTCCTACCATCTCCCTTGGTGCTAGATATGCAATTATTTTCTAGGATAGATGTCGAATCGAAAGAGTTTGACGTGCGAGATGAAGATTTCCTTGGAAGGGACCAAGCTAGGGCCTTGCCCTAGCGATTAGTTGCCTTCAACCTCTCTTCTCTTTTATGTGAAGGTGGTAGACTTGGTTTTGTGAAGAAGAATGGTCCTATGAGGGTGAATAAGGGAGGAGGAAAATTTGTATTTGGTTTGGAAGAAATATCTAAAGAAAGATGATGAACCGATGCCGTTCATCTTGCTTTATGATGCGTGCAGAATTCTGTTTTCTATGCGCAGCAAACTTCAAGGCCATTTTTGGGCATGATACGACCAGATCTGGACTTTTAACTAAACACAAAAGTCGTAACCCTTGGAAATACCTTTCCATTGGATGGTTAAACGTTTTCATATATGGTATGTAGCCTCAAGAAAGTCCAATCAAACTTTTTGGGCTGATATGTGATGCGAGCAGGGGTTCAGATTTCATGCGGCGTGATTAGGAGGAAAGTGCACCTGTCGTAAGTAGTACAGGATATTCCAGTGGGGAATATCGAGATCATATATTTTCCGGGGCCGGTTGACTATTTCTACTCCTTCCGGAGGGGCAATTATTTTACCGAAAATAACTTGTCGGGTTTTAGTTTACTAAAGAATTTATAAAAGGGAGTTGTAAAAAAGGACTAAGAAAAATTCGATGAAGGGTTAACGCTCGGCATCGAATCAGATCAAAACTATAATGACACTTAATAATAATAGAACTTAGTTTTCAAATTAATTAAAGGCAACTTGGCCGTGGAGGTTCCACAAACATGAGATCACATATCTCTAGGAATATCGCTCACCTGAACATTACGACTATTCGACCAAACTCTCGTCCGACGAAGGATTCCTCATAATGCCCGCTTTACTCTAAGAACCCCGCTATTGGGTGGGGAACCCAATCCGATAGATTTACGCTTCTCCTCTCTCGAGGGTATGCACGCAACTCTTTTTACCCAAGGGTGATCAGTCCATAAGCACGACCTCTCGGCTAGCTAGCATATGGATAACAGAAATAGTGCCCACACATCGATATGTGGTTCTACGCATCGTAAACCTAGGTCAAACCTTAAACACTTCAATTAAAGTGAGAAAAAGATCCTTTAATTATTTATAGTGATTTTATATGTCCCAAAGCTCTTCGATGTCGAGGGATAAGAACGACTAGCCACTCATCGGTATGGGGACGGCTTAAGAGTTTGATGAGGCACGAGTTCAAAACAAAATGCTAAATAGTAATAGAAAGAGGAAATAAAAATAACGTAACGTTAGGAACAAAAGGCTAAAAAATTTAATTGCTAACAAAGAACTCACGCGCACATCGAACCATAATTAAGAAAAAGCAAAGTTATACAAAAAAACATAATTGAAATGACAAGTCCTACTCAAACGAGTATGCGGGAAATTACATGTCCTACTCAAACGAGTAGGCAGGAAATTACAAGTCCTACTCAAACGAGTAGGCGGGAAATGACAAGTCCTACTCAAACGAGTAGGCGGGAAATGAAAGCGAGTCCTACTCGAATGAGTAGACGGGAAATAAATGCACACACACACACTCTCTCTACATAATTGAAAGAAAGCAATAAAAATTATCTCATACACACACACACACTCTACATAAACTTGAGAAAGCAATAAAGAAAGCAATAAAAGAAAGAAATAAAAATTAACTCATACACGCACTATAACATCCAATTTCCGGCTAGACCCCTAGGAGTCGGTTGGTTGTGACAGAACCCTAGGAAGCCCCAAAAAAATTGAAATAAATCGACCAAGATTCCGGGTCACGGGTTGTTCACGCCCGTGACCGACCCGTCACGCCCGTGACCTAGGGCGTGACTCATTCGACGATCGTCGATCTCAGGCAGACAATCGTCAGGCGCAAAATTTTCAACCTAGCCCTATCATGCCCGTGACCCAGGTGTCACGCCCGTGACCAAGGGCGTGACCCCCTTCGGCGACCATCGATCTCAGCGCGACGATCGCCGAGTGCGGATTTTGCCTCATGACCATATCACGCCCGTGACCCATATGTCACGCCCGTGACCCATATGTCACGCCCGTGACCTAGGGCGTGACCACCCTTCGACGATCGTCGATCTCAGTTCGACGGTCGTCGAACCCAGAATTGGTCACCCGGGCTTGTCACGCCCGTGACCCATGTGTCACGCCCGTGACCTAGGGCGTGACCACCCTTCGATAATCGTCGATCTCAGTTCGACGATCGTCGATCCCAGAATTTGCCACCCGGGCCTATCACGCCCGTGACCCAAGTGTCACGCCCGTGACCTAGGGCGTGACCACCCTTCGACGATCGTCGATCTCAGTTCGACCATCGTCGAACCCAGAATTTGCCATTCGGGCGTGTCACGCCCGTGACCAGGGCCGAAACGTCAGCCAGACTTTAAATCTCGGTAACCGATGTCTTAATCAATTCTGATTATGGAATGAATAGCTGGAATATTTATTATTCGTTTTTGTCTTTAATTATTTAATAGAATGAGAGAGTGAGGTCCAATAGGAAATCGCCACCTGGATCAGCCAATTCATCTTCCACATTTTCCTCTTCCCAACATCATAACCGAAACGTTATTAAGCGAAACATTAATGGCCATAAGCGTTAGACCTTTCCCCTCCCTCCTTTTTACTGCTTTAAAAAGGCCCCTTAGGTTCAAGGATGAAGTTTCCCAACCCTTACCTGAAGTTTCGAGCCTCCTACTGTGCTATAGAAGAGTTTCAGCGACGCCACCACCGCACCATGACAGTCCGACATCCATCACACCTCCAAACCGTGAATAAGGTCCTCCTCTACTCCTTCTTCTATGGACAGATCTTAGAAATCATTAGGAGAGATATCGGGCTCAAAAGAGCCGGATCGGGTGAGCGTTTCCATGTTTTTCCAAAAATTTCATGGTGGCGGGTTCGCCGGAAACCGCCTCTCCGGCGGCCGTGCCGCCGCCCGATGGTAGCCCTCACCCCAACAGAGGTGGTGGTGGTGGTGGCCGGCCAGGGAGATGGCTGGGTGGCCGGGAAATAGCTTTGGAAAAGCTATAGGAAAATAAGTTTTCAGGGCTCTGGTTTCGGGCTGTAGAAGAAGATGAACAGTGCCATGAAGTTAGATTCTATTTTTTTGAAACAATTTCTGAATGAAAATATTTGTCACTTTAAATAATTTGGAAAAAATACCTAGAGGCTCCTACAGAAAAAATAGTTAACACCAATAATGTACCTCTTTGAGTCTAGGTAATTTTAAAATTTGTTTCAAGCATTTTGGACCACAGGATAGACCTCAGCACTCAATTTGGTGAGGTCTACCCATAGGGTTTTCCTGACATTAGAAAAATTCCCCACTCCAATCCAGTCATCACAATGACTTGAAATTTGGGGTGTGGCCTAACCTTACCTAAATCTAGGTACCATCCAAAAATTAGGATTTTTGGGAAATATTTTTCTATAGTTTTTAGAAAAATTCAATAATCCTAGCTTAATTTAATTAGATTGCTAAATGACTTCCAAACCCTCCCAAATTTTGGTGAGTGGTCCCTGGGTGTAACATAAGGTTCTGGTAAAAATTTCATCTCATTTGGAGATGTTCTGAATAGGGTTGTGTCCAACCCTAGGATGATCCTTATAGGATAATTTAGGATCAAACACCCCCTTGGTATTTGAGTGGCTATATCGCCTCAACAGGGGCTGATATTTTGGTCACTGACTTTTTTTGGGTATGACACACACTCCAAGGGAGTTTGGAGTGGTTTGGTGTAGGGTAGCCCTAGAACCCTAGGGAAGGTCCCTTAATGGGGATTTGTAGGGTTGTGAAGGTCATGGGGTCAAATGACCTTGGACTGACTTGAAATTTGGTGGAGAGGACCATAGAGCTATTTAAGTCCTCTGGTGAAAATATTTGGTTATTTGGAGACATTTAGCCCACCTCAAACCCTAACCCTAGTTTAGGTCACCAACCTTTATTTGAATTATTAAGCTATCAACTGAACTACAAATCTAGTAAAATTTGGGTAGAGTTATTTTATGGTCCAACTAGACATAATATAATTTTGTTGAGCTTTTTGGTTTAATTTATACAGTACTTTATTTACAACTCTAATTGTGCCCTGGATATTTATTTTGATGATTATGGAATTTTCTGTTCACTGGAATATTATGAAATCTTGGATTAAGGCATCTTATAGCAAGATATAATTTCTGTAATTTTCTTGGAAATTTTATCTGATTATTTTGGATACTTTATTCTTTAATGTACTGATTGTGATATATAGTCAAAAATACAAATAGTGCCCAATTATTAATTGGAAAATTATGAAATTTGGTCAGTGGGTGTTTCATACTACGATAGACACCCTGTAATTTGCTCTAGAATTTTAGATGGATAAAAACAGTACCTCCTTCATTAAGTTAGGAAAATTAGTATCTTGAGTTAAAATAAATTCAGAGTTCAATTGATGGAGAAAAATTATGGTACTTGGTTTTTGATGGTTTTAGGTCACTACATAGCTTCTATAATATTCTTGGGATTTTTGGATAAATGTTTTCAGTACTTCCTTCATAATATACTAAAAGTGGCCTAAAATGGTAAATTAGGGAATATTGGCCTAAACACCTCTAGAATTTCTCAAAATTTGGAATTACTGTTTAAATGACTTATAGGATATTTATTAATTTTTATGATGATTTATTGTTGGCTCATTAGTGCACTTCATGTTCATACTAGGGCATTTGGAATCTTAGAATAAATAAATTAAATGCCCAATAAATAAGAAAATCATTATTTTCTAGATTTAGACTAATTAGGGCATGGTAGACCTTCAGTAAATATTATATGGGAATCGGAAGACAGATGGGAGTACCACCCCTTGCATACCTCATAAAGCTTAGGATGGTCTGCGTTTAGTAAAAACTGCAGAAGCCGAACTAGAGTGGGTAATGAGCTTGGGGAGATGGAATTTTGGTAGATTGCTGGTTTGGATAGTGTGAGTTAAATCAAGTTCATTATTGGAAGTCAGGATGGGTAGGGTGTGAGATTGACTTGCGATAAGTAGTGTTCGGGTTCGACGGTAGACCGTCCTCCCCGAGAAGAGGAAGAGTCAAAGTCACCCTAGGTTTAGCCCACTGTAATATGAAAAGAGAATGGGTTAAGGGAACCAATCAATTATAATAAGTGCCTTGGAAAGGGAGTTTTGGGATTCACCCCATCATAGCTCCTAGTACCGCTGCGAGCCCTTCACCGGGTAAACCTCGGGAAGTCCAAGGTTAACCTTAACTCTTTGGAATAAAATGATCAAGAGTAACCCTATTAATAGTTCTACCTCACACCTACACTTGTACACTTAGGAAGAAGAAATGGTATGGAATGGGTAGAGTAGGTCCGTGGTCTAAGGGCCTACTAGTATTGATGGTGGTTGGTTTGTAATTGGGAAGTCCAGGGAACGGGATGCTCGGGGACTTGGTATATGCTTAGTAGCCTAGAGAGCTGGAGGCTCGGTAATAGGAGAACTTGTACAAATATAATTGCCATGATTGCATGTGCATAAATGTGGTGGGTCATCGGTACTAGGCGATCGATCACACCGACAGCGGTACGTTGACTCGGCGGTGTGGGACACTTAGCCAAGGAAAGCCTGGTGGGTACAGCCAGCACAAGTATGTGGATACTCTAGGTTGTGTTCTTCTAGGGGCGTACGAAAGGGCTAGGCCTGGTAGTGTGGTTACCCGCCTAGGAGTGGGGGGCCCGACTCACTGTCTCCGTTTGCCACAACGGAGGTTCCTGGGCGTGAAGCTAGCCTCCCGAACAGGGGGAACTAAAGGTCTGTGCGCATAGAGTCGTGTGGGTGTGTTGCACTTACTTGTGCATTTCATAGCATAATTGTGTGTCATAGCTTAAACATGCCACCTAACTTATAAAATGGTATGGGACGTTTTATACGATAGGCCATGCAAAACGACCCCTTGGTCTATAGGGGTAATCCCTATAAATCAATGGTTATATTTATTGTATTTTCACTTACTTGCCTTTCCTTGCTGTTTGATAACCGACACCCCAACGTATAAGTGGTATGGGACACTCTATATGATGGGAGCCCTGCTAAAGATCCCTTGGCTTATGCGCTTTCACATATAAGTTAAGGTTACATTTCCTACTTTCTGTTATTACCGTTTTTACTATGGAATTGCTAGCATAGGTCTGCTGTCACCTGCTTTTGACTTACTCTCCACCTTCATATCCTTCCCTTTCTTCCTCTCCGCTCGGTACCTAGGAGCCATGGGGGAAGGGGTAGGGGATGATAGGGCTTAGTCTTTATGACTAACGGTTTTCGAACCACAACATTTTAGGTGTACCATATGGGAGGGTCACGGATTTTGCAGCTTCTGACGGAGTTGACCCCGCGACCGTGTTACCATTGTCACCAGCCAGGACATACACGGGTCAAATGCCCCTTGATGGGTGTGATCCCACCAGCTCAGCAGCCAAGAGGCCGAAGACGTAGACGCAGACGTGGATTGCGAGGCGGCGACTGCAGGCCGAAAAGGAGGAAGCACCCGCAGAGTACGGAATCGGTGGAGATGGGCCAGTCTAGCTTGGGTGCTCTCAGTTCGGTGACAATTACGGTGACGCTTAGTTTTAGTTTTGCTTCCGCGAGTGACTTGTAGTGAGGATATGATGTACTGGGCACAAGCCCTCTTTTTGTACTCTGATATATTATTATTGTGGACACTCCCTTCGTGGAGATTTATTTATTTACTTGTGGTTACTGTGGACTTGCTTTTACTTCATTATGCTACTATTCTGCGATCATAAAGGGCCGACAGAATTGGCGTTTTGTAGTGGCGGCCTTCCCGTGAGTCGGTGCCACCGCAAAGCGGCAGTTCTGGGCTAAGACCCCGGTGTTTGAAAAAAAAAGGGGGTTTTACAAATGGTATCAGAGGAGACCTCGATCAGAAAAGTAGCAGTCCACTAGCCCTGGGTCACCCCTGCTTGAGTTTAGTTTGGGGACAAACTAAGCAGTGGTGTGCCCATAAGGGAAATCACATGCGAAGTCCACTTCATCGTTAATTGGAATCCTTCTTTGTAGCCTGTGGCCTACCCTGCCCCCAGCAGGGAACACCTCCGGCTGCGAAGATCTCATCTTATCATCCTCTAACCAACGATTTAGACTCAACCAACTAGGACTCATGACTAACCATGACAATCTATAGTATGCCCTAGTTCAAAATAGACCTTGGGTATGAATTTGGTTAAGGTAAGGAGATACCCAAAGAGAATAAAGGAGGAGTTTAGCATGAGAATGACTACCTAAGACGTAAACTCAGGTGTCCCTACTATCCCAATCAACGATTATTCGAAGAGGTAGACTACTTTAAGGAGAATTGAGACCAATAGTACATTAGCAGAATGGTAAAAGACAAGTAGTCTTAACCCTCAACACCGGTAATGAAATTACTTGGAGGCAACCACCGAGACAAACACTGAGGGTCGGATAGGAATTCAAGTTCGGAAGATACCCATTTGGGATTGGGAATATTTTGACCCGGATAAGGTTGTCGTAAATGTGACTCAGAGGGTTTAAAGTATGGAGTATATTAATGAGTTTCAGGGTGGAACCCCAAGTCGAAGAATGATGCCCTAGAGATTGTGCACCCAGCTAGGACAGATGTAACATTGTAATATCACGATACTTAGCCCAAGATAGGTAGGGGCTGATCTTTTATTTATTGGGGCTAAACTTTTGTTTATTCGGCAAATTTGTACCCAGCTAGGACAGATGTAACAGGGTAATATCAAGATACTTAGCCCAAGATAGGTAGGGGCTGATCTTTTATTTATTGGGGGCTAAACTTTTGTTTATTGGGCAAATTAGTATTGGCTTGGGTTCCCTTGGACCTAGTTTAGGGAAAATGGCGTAACAAAGATGTTTGGAATGATGACCCGTAGTGTTAACAAGACAATGACATGGTAATAAGACGGAATGATTTCGAGAATTAACTATTATCACGTGAAATTAGGTGACGGGTAACAAGATTCGGGATATCTGAGAAGGTAAAGATTTAATCGCTAGGTTGTATCATCAGAAGGATGATGTATCTCAGAACATGTACCCCCGGAGTGGAAATTTGAGGACATCGCGATGGATTTTATTCATGGACTTCCCCGATCACGAACGGGAAACGACTCGACTTGGGTCATCGTCGATCGGTTAACGAAGGTGGTCAGATTCATTCTGATCAAGAAGGATGACTCTGTGGGGGGGGGGGGGTGGGTACTAGTGCGGAGATTTGTGGAGCAGTTTGTTCGATACCACGGGGTGCCCAAGACAATCGTGTCGGATCGGGATGGCTGGTTCACTTCAAGGGAGTGGAGATCCGTGCATGCTCATTTAGACACGCGATTGACCTTCAGCACCGCATTCCATCCCCAGACGTACGGGCGGATAGAACGCACCAATCGGACACTGGAAGGTTTTCTGAGGCTATGCATTTTGGGCCAAGGGGAACCATGGGAGAAGCTCCTACCCTTGATCAAGTTCTCCTATAACAACACCTACCAGTCCAACATCAGGATGGCGCCTTACGAAGCCTGGTATGGAAGGAGAAGAAGGACCCCACTTTCTTAGATTCAGGACGAGGATCCGAAGGCATTGGGATCGGATTTTGTCGAAGACACCGAGGCTTAGGTGAGACTAATCAGAGACAGGATGATAGAGGCACAGAGCAGACAGGCTAAGTATTATGATGCCCGACATCGTCAGGTGGAGTTCAAGTGGGGGACCGATTGTTTTTGAAGATCCGGCCCATGCATGGAGTTTCACAGGTGCGTGGTCGGAGGAACAAGCTCAGCCCTAGGTATATGGGCCCTTACAGGATCCTGGAGCGGATCGGGGCCCTAGCTTACAGGCTGGAGTTGCCACCAGAGCTGGCAGCTCTGCACGACGTATTCCACGTTTCTTCACTTAGGAGGTCTTTACTGCGCCCGGAGCAGCAGATTTTGACCACAGATGGACTGGTAGCTTCCGACTGGTCAGTTCACCTAGAGCCGATTCGGATCGATGGCAGAGGGGTACGGACCTTGCAACGGAAGAAGGTTCCATTAGTCAAGGTTCTGTGAACAATCATGGGCAGGAGGAGCATATATGGGAGTCACAGGACTTGATGCGGCAAAAATAACCGGGACTTCTCAGTCAGGTATACCTCACAACCCCTCTGGACCATTAATTTGCGTTCCTATTTTAAACCAATAAGACTGAAATTTCAAGAATAGGGACTAATCCTTTGTTTATTGGGATATACACCATATCAATTGGACGAACTGGTTTTGGAATCAAAACTGCACACAGCAAACCTAACGTAGAGATGTAATCTTTCAATTCTCATGGGATGTTATAAGCTTCTTTTCCCAATTAGAGTCCCGTAGGCTTAACCTTGATTTTGGGGACGAAATCTTTGTTTTGTTTATTGGCCTTTCCCCTCCCTCCTTTTTACTGCTTTAAAAACACCCCTTAGGTTCAAGGATGAAGTTTACCAACCCTTACCTGAAGTTTCGAGCCTCCTACTGTGCTATAGAAGAGTTCCGGCGACGCCACCACCGCGTCATGATAGTCCGACGTCCATCACGCCTCCAAACCGCGAATAAGGTCCTCCTATACTCCTTCTTCTATGGACAGATCTTAAAAATCATTAGGAGAGATATCACGCTCAAAAGAGCCGGATCGGGTGAGCGTTTCCATGTTTTTCAAAAAATTTCATGGTGGCGGGTTTGCCGGAAACCGCCTCTCCGGCGGCCGTGCCGCCGCCCGACTGTAGCCCTCACCCCAACAGAGGTGGTGGTGGTAGTGGCCGGCTAGGGAGATGGCTGGGTGGCCGGGAAATAGCTTTGGAAAAGCTACAGGAAAATAAGTTTTCAGGGCTCTGGTTTCGGGCTGTAGAAGAAGATGAGCAGTTCCATGAAGTTAGATTCTATTTTTTTGAAACAATTTCTGAATGAAAATATCTGTCACATTAAATAATTTGGGAAAAATACCTAAAGGCTCCTACAGGAAAAACAGTCAACACCAATATTGTAGCTCTTTGAGTCTAGGTAATTTTAAAATTTGTTTCAAGCATTTTGGACTAAGGGATAGACCTCAGCACTCAATTTGGTGAGGTCTACCCATAGGGTTGTCCTGACCTTAGAAAAATTCCCCACTCCAATCCATTCATCACAATGACTTGAAATTTGGGGTGTGGCATAACCTTACCTATATCTAGGTACCATCCAAAAATTAGGATTTTTGGGAAATATTTTTCTATAGTTTTTAGAAAAATTCAATAATCCTAGCTTAATTTAATTAGATGGCTAAATGACTTCCAAACCCTCCCAAATTTTGGTGAGTGGTCCCTGGGTGTAACATAGGGTTCTGGTAAAAATTTCATCTCATTTGGAGATGTTCTGAATAGGGTTGTGTCCAACCCTAGGATGATCCTTATAGGATAATTTTGGATCAGACACCCCCTTGGTATTTGAGTGGCCATATCGCCTCAACAGGGGCTGATATTTTGGTCACTGACTTTTTTTGGGCATGACACACCCTCCAAGGGAGTTTGGAGTGGTTTGGTGTAGGGTAGCCCTAGAACCCTAGGGTAGGTCCCTTAATGGGGATTTGTAGGGTTGTGAAGGTCATGTGGTCAAATGACCTTGGACTGACTTGAAATTTGGTGGAGAGGACCATAGAGCTATTTAAGTCCTCTGGTGAAAATATTAGGGTATTTGGAGACATTTAGCCCACCTCAAACCCTAACCCTAGTTTAGGTCACCAACCTTTATTTGAATTATTAAGCTATCAACTGAACTACAAATCTAGTAAAATTTGGGTAGAGTGATTTTATGGTCCAAGTAGACATAATATAATTTTGTTGAGATTTTTAGTTTAATTTATACAGTACTTTATTTACAACTCTAATTGTGCCCTGGATATTTATTTTGATGATTATGGAATTTTTTATTCACTGAAATATTATGAAATCTTGGATTAGGGCATCTTATAGCATGATATAATTTCTGTAATTTTCTTGGAAATTTTATCAAATTATTTTGGGTGCTTTATTTTTTAATGTACTGATTGTGATATATAGTCAAAAATACAAATAGTGCCAAATTATTAATTGGAAAATTATGAAATTTGATCAGTGGGTGTTTCATACTACGATAGACACCCTGTAATTTGCTCTAGAATTTTAGATGGATAAAAACAGTACCTCCTTCATTAAGTTAGGAAAATTAGTATCTTGAGTTAAAATAAATTCAGAGTTCAATTGATGGAGAAAAATTATGGTACTTGGTTTTTGATGGTTTTAGGTCACTACATAGCTTCTATAATTTTCTTGGGATTTCTTGATAAATGTTTTCAGTACTTCCTTCATAATATACTAAAAGTGGCCTAAAATGGTAAATTAAGGAATATAGGCCTAAACACCTCTGGAATTTTTCAAAATTTGGAATTACTATTTAAATGCCTTATAGGATTTTTATTGATTTTTATGATGATTTATTGTTGGCTCATTAGTGCACTTCATGTTCATACTAGGGCATTTGGAATCTTAGAATAAATAAATTAAATGCCCGATAAATAGGAAAATCATTATTTTCTGGATTTAGACTAATTAGGGCATGGTAGACCTTCAGTAAATATTATATGGGAATCGGAAGACAGATGGGAGTACCACCCCTTGCATACCTCATAAAGCTTAGGATGGTCTGCGTTTAGTAAAAACTGCAGAAGCCGAACTAGAGTGGGTAATGAGCTTAGGGAGATGGAATTTTGGTAGATTGCTGGTTTGGATAGTGTGAGTTAAATCAAGTTCATTATTGGAAGTCAGGATGGGTAGGGTGTGAGATTGACTTGCGATAAGTAGTGTTCGGGTTTGACGGTAGACCGTCCTCCCCGAGAAGAGGAAGAGTCAAAGTCACCCTAGGTTTAGCCCACTATAATATGAAAAGGGAATGGGTTAAGGGAACCAATCAATTATAATAAGTGCCTTGGAAAGGGAGTTTTGGGATTCACCCCATCATAGCTCCTAGTACCGCTGCGAGCCCTTCACCGGGTAAACCTCGGGAAGTCCAAGGTTAACCTTAACTCTTAGGAATAAAATGATCAAGAGTAACCCTATTAATAGTTCTACCTCACACCTACACTTGTACACTTAGGAAGAAGAAATGGCATGGAATGGGTAGAGTAGGTCCATGGTCTAAGGGACTACTAGTATTGATGGTGGTTGGTTTGTAATTGGGAAGTCCAGGGAGCGGGATGCTCGGGGACTTGGTATATGCTTAGTAGCCTAGAGAGCTGGAGGCTCGGTAACAGGAGAACTTGTACAAATATAATTGTCATGATTGCATGTGCATAAAAGTGGTGGGTCATCGGTACTAGGCGATCGATCACACCGACAGCGGTACGTTGACTCGGCAGTGTGGGACACTTAGCCAAGGAAAGCCTGGTGGGTACAGCCAGCACAAGTACGCGGATACTCTAGGTTGTGTTCTTCTAGGGGCGTATGGAAGGGCTAGGCCTGGTTGTGTGGTTACCCGCCTAGGAGTGGGGGGCCCGACTCACTGTCTCCGTTTGCCACAACGGAGGTTCCTAGGGTTGAAGCTAGCCGCCCGAACAGGGGGAACTAAAGGTCTGTGCGCATAGAGTTGTGTGGGTATGTTGCACTTGCTTGTGCATTTCATAGCATAATTGTGTGTCATAGCATAAACATGCCACCTAACGTATAAAATGGTATGGGACGTTTTATACGATAGGCCTTGCAAAACGACCCCTTGGTCTATAGGGGTAATCCCTATAAATCAATGGTTATATTTCTTGTATTTTCAGTTACTTGCCTTTCCTTGCTGTTTGACAACCTACACCCCAACGTATAAGTGGTATGGGACACTCTATACGATAGGAGCCCTGCTAAAGATCCCTTGGCTTATGCGCTTTCGCATATAAGTTAAGGTTACATTTCCTACTTTCTGTTATTACCGTTTTTACTATGGAATTGCTAGCATAGGTCTGCTGTCACCTGCTTTTGACTTACTCTCCACCTTCATATCCTTCCCTTTCTTCCTCTCCGCTCGGTACCTAGGAGCCATGGGGGAAGGGGTAGGGGATGATATGGCTTAGTCTTTATGACTAACGGTTTTCGAACCACAACATTTTAGGTGTACCATATGGGAGGGTCACGGATTTTGCAGCTTCTGACAGAGTTGACCCCGCGACCGTGTTACTATTGTCACCAGCCAGGACATACACGGGTCAAATGCCCCTTGATGGGTGGGATCCCACCAGCTCAGCAGCCAAGAGGCCGAAGACGTAGACGCAGACGTGGATTGCGAGGCGGCGACGGCAGGCCGAAAAGGAGGAAGCACCTGCAGAGTACGGAGTCGGTGGAGATGGGCCAGTCTAGCTTGGGTGCTCTCGATTTGGTGACAGTTACGGTGACGCTTAGTTTTAGTTTTGCTTCCGCGAGTGACTTGTAGTGATGATATGATGTACTGAGCACAAGCCCTCTTTTTATACTCTGATATATTATTATTGTGGACACTCCCTTCGTGGAGATTTATTTATTTACTTATGGTTACTGTGGACTTGCTTTTACTTTATTATACTACTATTCTGCGATCGAAAAGGGCCAGCAGAATTGGCGTTTTGTAGTGGCGGCCTTCCCGTGAGTCGGTGCCACCGCAAAGCGGCAGTTCTGGGCTAAGACCCCGGTGTTTGAAAAGAAAAAAAAGAGGGGTCTTACACGCACACACTCAACATGAAGTTGAATGATCAAAATGAAAATTAATCTCATACACTCACACACATAATTTAAAAAGAAAAACAAAGTAATCGAAAAATTAAAATAAATACATTCCTACTCCAAGAACATGCTAAAAATCAATAAAAAGATGAAATAAAAATAAAAAGAGCAAAAGTTTTTAGAAAAAAAGCTAAAAATCAAAGTGTTTCAAAATATTAAAATGATAACTTTTTCATTCTTATAATTTTATAAAAGAGTGTAAAAAAGTGGAAAATAGGTTGACAAGAACAAAAATTTTATAAAAATAAAAAAAAACTAAATAAAAAAAGGATAGAAAGCCACTTTGAAAACACTTTTATAAAACCATAAAAATGAAATTAAAGTACTAAAAAAACTAAACCTAAACCTAAGCAAAGAGAGAAGAAAATAAAAGCTATGATAACAACTAATAACTATGATAGAAAACATAGAACAAAAACTAAGTAAACCAGATCTATGAAAACATAAAAATATAACAACATAATATTAAACTCATACGCCCACACACACATTTTAAAGAGAAAGAAAGAGAAAAATAAAGGATAAAAGTTGAATAAAAGTGGGGCACTCATATAAATTCCAAGACAACATGAGGAGAGAAAATCTAACATATTTTATTAAAGGAAAAAGGTTATTACAATGCTAAAACAAACATAAAATTCTCCTTACATAGCAAGAAGTGTACCCAAGCAGCCCACAAACAACAAAATTGGCCCAAAATTTGAACCCTTGGTCATTACAGAAAAGTTCTATTTATAAGAGAAATTTCAGGAGTGGCACGCCCTAGTCACGGGCATGATAGGGAGCGTGTCAGGATGTCTTGTAGAAGACAGTTAAATTTTGGTGATTGGTCGATTTCTGGAAGCTTTTGGAATGGGACAAGTGTTCGTCATGGGCATCACAGGGTTATCACGGGCATGTCAGCAAGGTATGACTGTTGAAGACGTCGAGCGTCGAGCTGGGATCGACGAACATTGAGCTTGAATCGATGAACGTCGAGCGGATGGACACGGGTGTGTCGGGGGGGCACGGGTGTGACAGCGGTGTCGAGTGGTTTCTGGAAGCATCGAGCGCAGTGTCTGGAATTTATTCATCGAACACAGAGTTATGAAATTCATCGAGCGCAGAGTCTATAATTCATCGAGCATAGAGTCTGGAACTCATCGAGCGCTGAGTTATGAAATTCATCGAGCATAGAGTCTGGAACTCATCTAGCGCTGAGTTATGAAATTCATCGAGCGTTGAGTTATGAAATTCATTGAGCGCTGAGTTATGAAATTCGTCGAGCGCTACTCGACAAATCGTCGAGCGCAAAGTCTGGAATTCGTTTGAATCAAATTCGTTGAGCGCTGGGATCAAATTCGATGAGCACTTGGATCAAATTTGTTGAGCGCTGGGATCTAATTCGTTGACTGTTGCTCGACGAACGCGATCATTTCTGTACAGGAAGCATATTTTTTTCACTGGAATCAAAGTAACACGCGCAGGTCACGGGCGTGACTATTTTGACACGGGCGTGTACTTTGAAATTTTGATGTTTTCTGCAAAAAAATTTTGAAAACAAAATAAACTTAAGTTAGAATGATATTTACAAAAAAGGAACAATTTATTGGAGAAAAATAACAGAGAACTACAAAAATAACCTAAAACCACTTATATAAAGTGACACGCGCAGGTCACGGGCGTGACTAATTTGGCACAGACGTGTACTTTGAAATTTTGATGTTTTCGGCAAAAAAAATTTTGAAAACAAAATAAACTTAAGTTAGAATGATATTTACAAAAAAGGAACAATTTATTGGAGAAAAATAACAGAAAACTACAAAAATAACCTAAAACTACTTATATAAAGTACTGAAAAAATATGAATATTTACAATTCATCAAATACCCCCATACTTATGCTTTTGCTATTCCAGAGCAAAAGTTGGAGATATACTTATAAGAAATTTAAAGAAATTCTAAATTTAGCTGTCGCTTGAATCAATTAAAAGAGAGATCAAAAAGAACAAACGGGCTATAAGAGATAAGTCATAATCCATGAAAATTATTTAAATGGAGGAATAGTTTTGGCCGAAAAGAATTCTTGAAGTAACCAAATAGCAAGCAAAAATTGTAATCGTTAGCTAACAAAAATAGATTGAAATTATATGAACTTTAGCTTATAAGAGTTTTAAATTAAATAATGCAATTTAAAATTATGCTCTCAAAAGATTTTTAAATTAATTCTAGAATCATTGAAATTGCCTAAGGGGGTTGTTCTGGTTTATGAAGATGGTTTGGGTTTAGAGGTGAGGCAATTATTTCTCAGACATCTAATGAATTTGTTTTTATATGTGGATTTTTTAGGAAAATGAAATCTTATTTTCCTAACATATATATATTTTGAACAACTTTATATAATTCAATCTATATGTATAGGAGTAATGAATTTTATCCTCTTATTCCCATTGACATAGGTTCTTTTTAGGATAGAAATTTTATCATGTCAATTAAAACATGATAAATATGGATAGATAGGGTTTATTTTTTTCAAGAAGAAAACTAGTTTTAAATAAAAAATTTTGAAAGCAATTTTGATAAATTGAACGTTTCTGTATTTCAAAAAGGTTGAAGTAAAAATAATTAAAGTCGATAGTAGTTTTTTCTAACATAATACACGTGCCTCTATTTTAGATAAATTCGAAGTAGTCAATAAAACAAGTCTCATATCTTAAGAAGAAAAACATAAGATATTCTTTAAAACTTAACCTGCTATTTAAATCTATCAATCTATAATTAATAAACGAATAGTAAACAAAGAATTAATGAAATTCGCATATAAATAAACTTGCAACTATCTTTTTTGAGAGCAAAAAAAGTTAAGAATGGAATATTCGATTTATTTGTTTTATAATTTTTTGGATTTTTAAAGTTATCATCCTTTTTTGTGTGTTTTTAATTTATTATCTTTTTTTGGAGTTATTATCTTTTTTTATTTTGTCTTTATTTCTAAAATAAGCACAAAATATTTACAAAGTAAATCTAAATATAATTTTTTTGAATTTTTGTTTTGTAATTTTTTTTGAAATTTTTTATGATAAAATATATATATATATTTCGAATTTTCATTTTATAGTTTTTTTTTGTTTAGTTTTGTTTTGTTTTTATATTTTTAAAATTTTTTAAGTGCGAAAAAAGGAAGTGCGGAAAGGAATGCATGAAAATGACTCACATACTTAATTCCAACATTGTCCCCAATGTTGCAATATAAGTATATGGAACAAAAATGAAATGAAATGCAATATGTACAAAAATAAAATAAAAAAGGGGTAGGAACTTCCCTGGAACATGTTCGTGTAGCTTGACTATTATGGTGGGGTTATAATGTTGAGGAGGATTATGGTTTCGTTAACACCAATCACTGGATTGCCCGCTATGTATAACTTTAACCAATGACCGTTTACTTTAAACGACCCTCTTTTTCGGTGGGAGACGAGTACGATCCCATATGGCCAAACCTCTTCAACTTTGAAGGGGTTGGACCAACGTGATTTTAGTTTTCCCGGAAAAAGTCTAAGGCGTGAATTGTAAAGAAGGACAAGATCGCCCGGAGAAAAAAAATTTGGGTCTTAATTTTTCGATCGTGATAGAACTTAGAACACTCCTTATATAACTTATTGCTCTCGTAAGCGTTTGCATGCCATTCATCGAGCTCGTTTAGTTGCAGTTTTTTATTTTGAGTAGCTAAGTTAGCGTCGAGGTTTACGTGTTTTAAAGCCCAAAGAGCGCGATGCTCTAGTTCTACGGGGAGATGGCACGCTTTGCCATAGACTAATCAAAATGGTGAACAACCAATTACGATTTTGTATGCCGTAGGATACACCCACAATGCATCGCCGAGTTTGACGGACCAATCTTTCCTATTAAGTGAAACGGTTTTTTTCTTATATACGCTTAATCTCTTGATTTACTGCCTCGACTTGGCCACTTATTTGCGGGTGGTAGGGGGTGGCATGTTTGTGCGTGACTCCATATTTAGCTAATGTCTTAGCCATTTGTGCGTTACAGAAATGCGTTCCCCTATCGCTCACAATAGCTCGATGTGTGCCGAAGCGAGAAAATAGTTTTTTAAGAAAGGTAACAATGACTCGCGCATCGTTTGTGGGGAGAGCATGCGCTTCCACCCACCTTGATACGTAGTCGACTGCCACTAAAATATAATTATTTTTAAAAGACGGAGGTAGGGGCCAGCAAAAGCGATGCCCCATAAATCGAAGACTTCGCTCTAAAAATAAATTTTGGGGCATCTCGTCACGACGAGAGATGCTGCCCGACCGCTGGCAGCTATCGCAGGAGCACACAAAATTGTGAGTGTCTTTGAAGAGAGTGGGCCAGAAGAAGCCCGCCTCCAGCGCCTTCCGCGCGGTCCGGTTAGCTTGATAATGCCCACCGGCCGGACCCTCGTGGCAGTGCCTAAGTATTTGCGTGTACTCTACACCCGCTACGCATCTTCGGACCGCCTGGTCCGAGTAGATACGAAAAAGAAAAGGGTCCTCCAAAAAAAAAATTTCAAGTAAGAAAATAATTTCATCTTTTGTTGGCATGATAAGTCTTTTGGGAGTACCCGCGCAACTAAATAGTTCGCAAAATCTGTGAACCAAGACGGAGAAGGCGAAATGGTATTTATGGTTGGGAGGCATTTCTTGGGTAATCTGCCACTTATATCAGATTCGACGAGCGCTTCCGCACCCGGATATTCTAAACGGGAGAGGTGGTCGGCGGCTAAATTTTTCGTGGCCTTCTTATCCCGAATCTCCAAATCAAATTCTTACAGGAGCAGAACCCATCGAAGAAGGCGGGGCTTGGCGTCCGTTTTAGCTAGTAAATATTTAAAGGTGGAGTGGTTGGTAAATACGATAATTTTAGATAGCGTTATATATGAGCGAAACTTATCAAATGCGAAAACAACGGCTAAGAGTTCCTTTTTCGTTGTCATGTAATTTCCTTGTGCAGAAGTGAGCGTCTTGCTAACGTAATAGATAGAATGAAAATATTTGTTTATGCGTTGGCTAAGAACAACACCTACGGCAATATCACTAGCGGCGCACATAATATCAGATGGAAGGGACCAATCGGGCGCCACTAAAATGGGAGAATTTAAAAGTTTTTGTTTTATAAAATTAAATGCGGACTTGCATTCGCTACTAAAGACAAAACTAGATTCCTTTTCCAGGACGCGAGTAAGCGGCTTTGTTATTTTAGAAAAGTCTTGAATAAAGCGCCTATAAAAGCCCGCGTGGCCTAAGAAACTCCTAATGGATTTTACCTTGGAAGGCGGAGGAAGTTTTTCTATAATTTCTACCTTGGCCTTATCTACCTCCATCCCCTTAGAAGAAATCTTATTGCCGAGAACCAAACCTTCTCGAACCTAAAAGTTACACTTTTCCCAATTCAAAATGAGATGCTTGTCCTCTCGTCGTTAGAGGACATGATCCAGATTCTGAAGACAAGCAGGGAATGAGCATCCGAATACAGAGAAGTCATCTATAAAGATTTCCATAATGTCTCCTACCAGCTCGACAAAGATTGCCAACATACATCTTTGGAATGTAGCTGGCGCATTGCAGAGTGTTGGGTATTGTATCCACAATGTACCTGATTTGAAGAAACACCTGAACAAGCTAAGTTGAATTGACAATGTATTTGATATTCTTCCATCAAGTTGTGCTTGCAGCTATTCCTTCTAAGTACACACCAATGTCAGGGTACAGTGGGTCAATATACACGGGTCTGCACAACGTAATCCCTCATTGAGTAGATCAGTGTGTTGACTCATGTGTACTCTCTCTATTGGAGTGTACTTATTTTCAAGTATAGGGTTAAGGCAGATCAAGAGCAGAAGAAGGAGAAAAGATGGGTCAAAGACCAAGTCATCAAAGGAAGGAAGATAAAATTCTTCTAAGTCAAAATTGACGGGAATCACAAATTGATTCTAGCCGACTTCGACGGGAATCGTTAGTGATTCCCGCCGATTCGACGAGAATCAGTCTGCATTCTCGCCGAATTATTTCGGCTGACAGTTTTCGAACAGGAATTCTGCCAATGCAGAATTGACGGGAATCGTGAGTGATTCCCGCTGACTTCAACGAGAATCAGTCTACATTTTCGCCGACTTCCTCTGTCTGACTGTTTTCCAATAGGAATTCAGCCAAGGCAGAATTAACGGGAATCGTGAGTGATTGCCACCGACATCGACGGGAATCACCACCGATTCCCGCCGATTTTGCCTTAGGCCATTTTCCCTCGTTCGCTGGACCGAACCAACCTGCCATGCGTTATTTCGGACGGGGCTAGGGTTTCTCCTTGTGGGTCCCACAACGGACTTTAATTTTGGCCTTAGGTATATATATGCGCGTATTTTGAACCTCTACTGTATCCATTCATGTGAAATCAAAAGTAGCCGACGCAGTGCCCTAGCCGATCGCGGAAAATCGCCGATCATTGTCGCCGCACGCAATCTCGTCGCCGCCGTTGATCTCAGGGTTTCTTTGATCTTCCAACGACAGTACCGAGGCAAGTTGAGTGTCTTACGTATCTCTCTTGAGATCTCTTGTCTTCTGATTCGTAGAACGAGACTTGTTCTCCATTCCGAATTGGTGGAGATGATTGATCTGACTGAGATCGTTGGTAAACCTAGCTTGCTTCTTCAAGAAGTTTGGATCTACAAAGTATCGCTGCCGCAATCACTTTCCGCTGCCGATCTTGAAAGATCCTCTCCAAGAGAGAACTACGGTTGTGGACTCTTCGTAACTTTCAAGAAAGCTTCAACGAACGAAGAAGGACATCAGAATCTCCAAAAGCTTTGTTTGTATTTTCTTTTACATTCAATTTTTATTTGTTGTAAAGGAATTTTTATTACTAATTGTAAGGGTTGGGTGAAACCCGTGGTTGTGGAGTTGTGACTCCTTTGTTGGAAGGGTTCCTTCTGTTGTGTGAGGATTGGATTTCATTCCGTTTGGAGAATTAACCAAGTCGTCCCTTGGTGGTAGATAGGTCAAAGGGGGAAAGTGGCCGTACCTAAATCGAGGAACCACTATAATTCTTTGTGTGTTTTTCTGTGCCGTGTTTTTTAATTTGTGCAGGTAAATTTAATTCCGCAAAATACTGCAAGACACCTATTCCCACCCCCATAGGTGGATTTAGTCAACACTAGAGACTTTCAAGTGGTATTAGAGGGAGGTTGCTCATCAATAAGGTTAACGCCTTGAGTAAGATCCCGTGTCTAGTGTCAAGAAGAATGAAGATCTCAGAAATGGACGGACTCAAGTATTCAAGAAAGATCCCAGTGTGCACCAAGCTGAACTTTCCCATCTAGAAGGAAAGGATCGGGTTCTACATGGAAGCAGTCGACCCCCGACTCTTCATGATAGTGGAGGAGGGACCTTATATCCCCACAAAGGCCTCCACCATTGATCCTTCAAAGATGTTGCCCAAGAAGATCTCCGAAATGGATAAGGATGAGATGGTGCTTGTCGTACTAGACAAGAAAGCTCAAAACATCATAGTAAGCGCCGTCGATGATTCCATGATACAGAATTTCAGCAACTGTAGGACTGCCAAGGACATATGGCACTGCCTGATCATTCTGATGGAAGGCACAGATGAAGTAAGGGATGATCGAAGATCCCTTTTGAATCAGAAGTATGAGGCCTTCAGGCAAGGTCCCAAGGAAGAAATCTGAGCGACATTTGAGAACTTCTTGAAGATCATCAATTCCCTGAAGGGTTATGGAAGAGTGTTCACTGATGGTGAACTAAATGACAAATTCCTTAGATCCCTTACTAAGGAATGGGACACCAAGATCTGCGTCATCAGAGAATTTGGCAAGCTGGCAAAAACTGATCCCCAGATTCTGTTTGGGAAGCTTATGTCCTATGAGCTTCAGCTGAACACCAGAAAAGCTGAAGAAGAAGCCGATAAAGCCGCTGCCAAAGAAAAGACTATAGCCCTGAAAGCCAATCACTCAAGGAATGGCATGGGTGCAGCCTCGTCCCTCTCCTGAAAAAAGGATGAGGAAGAAGACTCTAAGTCAAGCTCTTCCAGCTAAGAGCTATCTGAAGAAGAATTCTCCTTCATCACTCGAGAGTTCAAGAAGTTCCTCATGATAAGGAGTCAAAGAAAGAGAGACGGCTCCTCCTCCAAACATCAAAAGAAGAATTACTCTTCTGACAGGTAGGAATCTAAACAGAAAAAACATCGCTCTACATACATTATTTACTTTGGATGCAATAAGCCAAGCCACATCGTTGCTGATTGCCACCAAAGCAAGAGAGATAAGGGGAATGGAGAGGAGTGTAACACCCCAAAAATTGGAAGAGGAATCGACGGCGTCGTTTTGGCCAAGTTTGGGTTTTGGGGGTAGGCACACGGCCTGTGACACGGCCGTATCACAAGCCGTGTTGCGCCTGGGTCATCGAGCCGTGTTGCGCCTGGGTCGCCGAGCCGTGTTGGTCGACGATCGGCGAGAAGGCACACGGCCTTGGACACGGGCGTGTCTCTGGCCGTGTCCTTCTCGGGCTGTTCGCAGAATTTATTCTGCTAGGCATGACACGGGTTACGACACGGCCGTGTCGGGGCTGACACGGGCGTGTCGAGGACCGTGTCTTTGGCCGTGTCCTTCTCTGGCTGGGAATGTTGGTCGATAGGGGGGAGCGACATGGGCCTCAACACGGGCGTGTCAACGGCGACACGGCCGTGTCGGAAGCCGTGTCAAAGGCCGTGTCAACGGCCGTGTGCTGGTTTTTGAATCGGTCGAGACGGCGAATGGCTAACACGGCCATGCACACGGCCGTGTTGCAACCCGTGTTCGGCCCAGATTTTCTATTTTGGGTTCCGATCGTGGCCGTTCGTTCTTTTCTTTGGAAGATCCAACGGTGAGGGGGCCTCCCTGGGCGGTTTAAGGCCGGGAATAGGGTTCCAAACCCCCATTCCCCACTTTCTTTTATCTCTCTAAGTTCTAGAGAGAAGGGAGAGCAAGGAGGCCAAGTTCCGGCCGCCGGCGAAGCTTCGGAGGTCCGTTTTGCGAGCGGAGTTCAGATCCGTGAAGGTGGGAGCATTGCGGTGGTGTTCAACTGAGCAAATCTTCTCCATGGCTAGGAAGAGGGGACGGAAGGTAACGACACTTCTCCTCTCGGTTTTTAGGATTTAGGATGCATGAATAGCATCCCCTTCCTTTCGTATTTTGAGCACCGAATCTCTCAAATGAGAGGGATTCGTGTAGCCTAGGTTCAAGAGGAACCTCCGGGTTGAGAATGTTCATCCCGGCATGCTTTGCATTAGAGATCCACTCCGTTAGCGGATTAGGCATTGTGGGTGAAGCCGTGGTCGCGACCGTTAGTCCGACCCGGTGATGTTGCATAGCGAGGTTCGGGGACTCGGTAGAAATCCGTTGCGGCAATACGCCGTTGTATGTATGCGTTTTCCCCCTTATATTTGAGTGAGTACTCGTGGTCGGAACCGGGCAAGGTTAGCTCCGTGTTGTGCGGTAGATGGTTTCCTTGGAGCACGGGAAAGACACGGTGTGAATGGTGATTGGGGGGGAACCTTTGTTTGTGCTGTGCAAAGGCGCGGCTATGTCTCCGTGGTCGGCTGGCTATCCCGTGACGTGCAAGTCATGTGGGGGAAGTGTCCCGGCGAGACTAGCCCCTTGTGTGGACTGACGAGAATGTCGAGCGGAGGGCAAGCCCGGGCAATGTGGCCATGAGCGGGTGGGGTCCAGCAAGGCTTCTTAGAATCGGTCTGTGTGAGACGAAACCCTGATGTACGAAGTCAGAAGGTGCGGGCAAGCCCCGGGGCATATGACCCTTGTGTGGGTGGGGCCTTTGCAAGGTTCCGTGTGACGGCGTGTGTGCCGTTAGGGACATGGTGGTTCCCTTTTGTTTGCGGCTTTAAGCCGATGGGGAAACGGAAGGACCCAGTGTTTGATGTTGTGCTAGATGCATACGAGCTAGGGTGCCTTGGGTGAAACCCGGGTTGCATTCATGTTGCATAGTAGGCCCCTTTTCACCTTGTACAAAACATAGAAAACATGTATGTTGTATGAGACATACAAGCCTGTTTTACCGCTTTAATATATATGCTCTTTTGGTATACGAAGTGCTAACTTGCAGGTGGAGTGGTACCCCGGGGTCCGTTAGGGACGGCCGGGAGGAGATGTGTTTGTTACATAGTAGAGGTCAGCCTTTGCTGACCCACGTTACTTCAAATCCTTAGAGGGCAAGGATCGCATGCAGGAGCTAGCGCGCCGGGCAAAAATCCCTAAGCCTCATGAAGTGTTGCTATGCTTGGATTTTTCCTTTTGTGTTTGCTACTCTTGTTATGTTTATGTCCGGCTTGCATGCAGAGGTAGCCTAGGAGTGCTTGGCACATTTATATTTTTGGACTATTATTGTGTAAGGCCTTAAGGCCATTTGATACTCTATCGTTAGTGGATAACTTCTGTCGGTTAATGTTCTGTCTCCGCTGTGTTTGTCTGGAGTTTTGAGATTGGGTAGTTTTCATATCATCTTTTAATACTAAAGCTGTGGCGACCGTATGTTGTAGGGCCCCGGCCGGACCCATATTATATGGTCTTTATAGGGGAGGTGTTACAATTTGGTATTAGAGGGAGGTTTGCTTCCCAATGAGAAGTTTCGCGGTCGAAAGTATAAGTCGAGTCGCCTATAAGAAGTTATCCACATAGGAGTATCGCGGGACCATGAGTGTCCTTGTGTTCGAGTCTTGCAATTAGAGACTGATTTGCGTTTTCTTGCTTGTGTTTAGAGTGCAAGCAATGAGGCTGGGACCTCGAGGCCAAGAGAAGAGCTCTCGGCATGTAGTGCGACTGCGCAAGGTCCGCTAGGGATGGGGGTCACACCGGGCGACTTCTGCCGTATGCTTGCAGAAGCGATGGTGGCGGCCCAAGCTGCAGCGACAGCACAGGTAGCAGCTCCCGTTGCTCAGGTAGCAACACCTGCTACCCCGGTCACGGCAGCGACCGTGCAAGTTGAGGAGGCCAGGCGGGCAGAGCCGCAGGCCGAGAGAGTGGTTGTCGGGCAGGGGGACCGGCAGATGAAGTACTTTTTGAGCTTCCACCCTCCAACCTTTAAGGGAATCGGCACGCCCACAGATGCAGAGGATTGGTGGGCTAGAATTCAGGAGCTTCTGAGGGCGGCAGAAGCGCCCGAACAGAAAAAGGCAGAGTTCGCAGCCTTTATGTTGGAGGGAGATGCCAAGTTATGGTGGGTGAGCCACAGTGGCCGGCAATTGCTAGGACGCACACCGTCCATCGAGGAATTTGGGAATGCCTTCCTGAAGAAGTACATTACCGCCTCAACGAGGTTAGCCCTCCAAAGGCAGTTCCTACATCTGGTGCAGCGAGACAAGTCAGTGGATGAGTATGTTCAGGAATTTACTCGCTTGGGTCGTTATGCGGGAACGACCATGGCAGACGATAAAGAGAGGAACAATCTCTTCTATCATGGATTGAGGGAGAATCTAAGATAACCCCTCATATCGATGAAACGTGCGGGTTTCAACGAATTGGTGGAGGTGGCCCGAATTTTGGAGAGTGACATGGAGCGATCCCAGCATCGCAAGGGTTTCACGCCCAAACAGGGGGAAGAGAAGAAGCCTGCTCAGTCCCACGGAAAGGTAGAAGGGAGCCGATGGAAGAAGAAGCCTTCCCCATATAAGTCGGGCGAGAAGAGTAATTGGACGTCCGGAGGGTCACGCTCTAAGGGCCCTCAAACGTGTTATAGTTGTGGCAAGCCAGGCCACATAGCAAGATTTTGTACCCAAGGGGGCACGGAGCAAGAGCCAAGGCAGGAGCAAACTGCGCGCTCCGGCCCCAGTGCCGCGGAGAAAGGGAAAATGGCGGAGTCGAGTGCTTCCCGGTTTCAACCAGTGCAGCCAAGGGCCTACAACCTTGGGCAGCAGGAAGCAATCCGCCAAATCGATGTGGTGACAGGTATGAGAGTTCAACCTGCATCGTAGATTTCTTCCTTTCAAGCCTTTTTATGTTTGTTGCATGTGTGTAGGCTTTGTAGTGGTATCTGGGTACCCCGCTAGGGTACTTTTTGATACGGGAGCGTCGCACTCCTTCCTTGCGGAAAGTTTCACCCGGAGGATTGGAGTTGAGTCCTTTGCAATGGACTCAGAGTTGAAAGTGTGCATGCCCAATGGGTCGTCTATGACAACCAGGGCTAAAGGGCGGATTTGTTGGAGTCTTGAGGGAGTCGACTTCATATTGGTAGCGGCGATCTTGCCGTTGTCCGAGTTCGATGTGATTTTGGGGATGGATTGGCTAGCGGAGCAGCGTGCCAGTATCGATTGTTTGTCCAAGGTGGTAACCCTGAGGAGCGTGGGGCAAGCAGATATCAAGTTTGAGGGTCTGCATGGAGTGGCATGTTCCCTAGTTTCGACACCTCATCTAGTGCGAGCTGTTAACCAAGGGGGTGTAGCTCTAGTAGCGTTGTTGGAGGTTAGCCTTTCTAGGCTGTCTCTTGGAGAAGTGCCCGTGGTGGCGGAGTTTGGAGATGTATTTCCTGAGGAGCTACCGGGAGCACCTCCTCGGCGGGAGATTGATTTCTCCATCGAGTTGGTGCCCGATGCTAGACAAGTGTCGCGTCCACCCTTTAGGATGGCACCAAAGGAGTTGGCTGAGCTCAAGGTTCAGTTGCAGGAGCTTTTAGAGCAAGGTATATCAGGCCCAGCTCTTCACCGTGGAGTGCACCAGTGTTATTCGTAAAGAAGAAGGACGGTAGTATGCGTCTGTGCATAGACTACCAAGAGTTGAACAAATTGACTGTCAAGAATAAGTATCCGATTCCTCGGATAGACGATCTCTTCGACCAGTTGGTGGGATCGGTGGTGTACTCCAAGTTGGACTTGAAGTCCGGATATTATCAGTTGCGGATTCGTGACGAAGACATACCCAAGACCGCATTTGGTACGAGGTATGGTCATTTTGAGTTCTCGGTGATGCCGTTCGGGCTGACGAACGCGGCGTCCGTGTTCATGGACTTCATGAACCGAGTGTTTCGCGATTATTTGGACTGGTTCGTATTCGTCTTTATCGATGACATATTGGTGTATTCCAAGTCAAAAGCGGAGCACGAGTCGCACTTGCGGATAGTGTTACAAGTGTTGAGAGAGAACCAGCTCTATGTGAAGTTCTCGAAATGCGAGTTTTGGTTGGAAAAGGTGGCATTTTTGGGCCATGTAATCAGTGGGGACGGGGTGGCAGTGGATCCAACGAAATTAGAAGCCATCAGAGAGTGGCCAGTTTTGAGGACCGTGGCGGAAGTCCGGAGTTTTCTTGGACTAGCCGGGTACTACCGAAGGTTTGTGGAAAACTTTTTGCGGATAGCTCTACCCCTCACTTCACTAACTCGTAAAGATCAGAAGTTTGTATGGACTCAAGAGTGCAATCAGGCATTTGAAACCCTGAAGGAGAGGCTAATGACGGCGCCGATCCTAAGTCTACCAAAGGGGACCGAAGGATTCCAGATCTTCAGCGACGCATCTGGATGCGGTTTAGGGTGCGTGTTGGTGCAGCATGGTAGTGTGATAGCTTTTGGGTCGAGGCAGCTGAAGCCTCACGAGAGAAATTACCCCGTCCATGATTTGGAGTTGGCGGCAGTAATTTTTGCTTTGAAGTTGTGGAGGCACTACGTTTATGGTGCAAAGGTGGAGATCTTCACGGACCACAAGAGTTTAAAGTATCTCCTAGACCAGAAGGACCTAAATATGCGGCAGCGCAGGTGGGTCGAGTTCCTTGGGGACTACGAGGTGGCGATTCAGTACACACCAGGGAAAGCCAATGTGGTGGCAGATGCTTTGAGTAGGAAGTACTCGGGGCAAGGAAATTGGATTGAAGCTCACGATGAGCGGTTAAGGCGGGACTGGGAGTCCCTTGGTTTGGAATGTGTGGCAAGAGGCGAGTCTAGCGTGGCTCGACTAGATTGGATTGAGATGCAGAGTGACTTATGCGATCGTATTCGGGAAGCGACCCGTGTAGATACGGAGTTCCAACCTTTCGTGGAGGAAGCTCTAAAGGGCGAGGGTAGCGCCTGGGAGATGGTTGATGGGATTCTGAGGAAGGGCGGAAGGATTTGTGTACCGCAGTTCGGCAAGCTCCGCGAGGAGTTGATGTTTGAGGCCCACTTCACTAAGTACTCCATTCACCCGGGCAGTACAAAGATGTACTTGGATTTGAAGAAGTCCTATTGGTGGCCTGGGATGAAGAGGGGCGTAGCTTTGTGTGTGAGTCGGTGCCAAACTTGTGCCTTGGTGAAGGCCAAGTGTCAGAAGCCGGGCGAGTTCTTGAAGCCTCTTCCAATCCCCGAATGGAAATTTGATGACATCTCCATGGATTTTGTGCATGGGTTGCCTAGTTCGCAGCAGGGTAATGATGTCATTTGGGTGATTGTGGACCGCTTGACCAAAGTGGCACATTTCATCCCAAATCGGAAGGAGGACGGTGTGGAAAAGTTGGTGGAGTTGTACGTCCGCAATATTGTACGACTTCATGGGATTCCGAAGAGTATAGTCAGCGACCGGGATGGACGTTTCACGTCTAAGGATTGGCGGTTGGTACAGAAGAGCTTGGGCACAAAACTCAAGTTCAGTACGGCCTTTCATCCTCAAACCGATGGGCAAACTGAGAGAACGAACCGTACTTTGGAAGATATGCTAAGGATGTGTACTCTCGACTTCGGCAAGAAGTGGGAGGATCACCTCTTCATGGTGGAGTTTGCTTATAACAATAGCTACCAAGCTAGTATCAAGATGGCGCCATATGAAGCTCTTTATGGGAGGCGGTGTCGAACACCGATGTCTTGGACAGAGGCGGGAGACACAAAGCTTTTGGGGAAAGAAGTGGTAGCCGACGCTAGTGAGCTAGTGCGAACCATCCAAGAGTGCATGAAGGTAGCTCAAGATCGGCAGTCGAAGTATTTCAATGCTCGCCACCGACATGTGGAATTCGCTGTGGGCGACTGGGTGTACCTTAAGATCAAGCTGTTCAAAGGCGTTTCACGAATTTGCCGACTCAAGAAGCTGAGTCCGAGATTTTTGGGACCATTCAAGGTCATCGAGCGAGTGGGAGAGGCAGCGTACCGGTTGGCATTGTCCACAGAGCTAAGGGGATTGCATGACGTTTTTCACGTCTCCGTTTTGAGGAAAGCTTTGTTAGAAGCCAGCGTGGTGATTGAGCCGACGGCGGTGCCAGTAGAGGAAGACTTGAGGACGCGAGTTCGTCCAATCGGGATAGAAGATTCAGAGGTTCGGCAATTGCGGAACAAGGAAGTCAGACTCGTAAAGGTCCGTTGGGACAACTGTGGCTGCGAGGAGCTCTCATGGGAGCGAGAGCAAGCCATGCTGGAGGAGTAGCCCGAGCTTTTCTCCTCAGGTACCGTTTAGAATTTGTGTACTTTCCATGTTTTAAATTTCGGGACGAAATTCTTTAAAGGGGGGAGGATTGTAACACCCCAAAACTTGGAAGAGGAATCGACGACGTCGTTTTGGCCAAGTTTGGGTTTTGGGGGTAGGCACACGGTCTGTGACACGGTCGTGTCACAAGCCGTGTTGCGCCTGGGTTGTCGAGCCGTGTTGCGCCTGGGTCGCCGAGTCGTGTTGGTCGACGATCGGCGAGAAGGCACACGGCCATGGACACGGGCGTGTCTCTGGCAGTGTCCTTCTCGGGCTGTTCGCAGAATTTATTCTGCTAGGCGTGACACGGGTTACGACACGGCCGTGTCGGGGCTGACACGGGAGTGTCGAGGACCGTGTCTTTGGCCGTGTCTTGGGCCGTTTCCTTCTCTGGCTGGGAATGTTGGTCGGTAGGGGGAGTGACACGGGCCTCGACACGGGCGTGTCAACGGCGACACGGCCGTATCGGAAGCCGTGTCAAAGGCCGTGAAAAAGGCCGTGTGCTGGTTTTCGAATCGGTCGAGACGGCGAATGGCTAACACGGCCATGCACACGGCCGTGTTGCAACCCGTGTTCGGCCCAGATTTTCTTTTTTGGGTTCCGATCGTGGCCGTTCATTCTTTTCTTTGGAAGATCCAACGGTGGGGGGGCCTCCCTGGGCGGTTTAAGGCCGGGAATAGGGTTCCAAACCCTCATTCCTCACTTTCTTTTATCTCTCTAAGTTCTAGAGAGAAGGGAGAGCAAGGAGGCCAAGTTCCGGCCGCCGGCGAAGCTTCGGAGGTCCGTTTTGCGAGCGGAGTTCAGATCCGCGAAGGTGGGAGCGTTGCGGTGGTGTTCAACCGAGCAAATCTTCTCCATGGCTAGGAAGAGGGGACGGAAGGTAACGACACTTCTCCTCTCGGTTTTTAGGATTTAGGATGCATGAATAACATCCCCTTCCTTTCGTATTTTGAGCACCGAATCTCTCAAATGAGAGGGATTTGTGTAGCCTAGGTTCAAGAGGAACCTTCGGGTTGAGTATGTTCATCCTGACATGCTTTGCATTAGAGATCCGCTCCGTTAGCGGATTAGGCATTGTGGGTGAAGCCGTGGTCGCGACCGTTAGTCCGACCCGGTGATGTTGCATAGCGAGCTTCGGGGACTCGGTAGAAATCCATTGTGGCAATACGCCGTTGTATGTATGCGTTTTCCCCCTTATATTTGAGTGAGTACTTGTGGTCGGAACCGGACAAGGTTAGCTCCGTGTTGTGCGGTAGATGGTTTCCTTGGAGCACGGGAAAGACACGGTGCGAATGGTGATTGGGGGGGGGGAACCTTTGTTTTTGCTGTGCAAAGGCGCGGCTATGTCTCCGTGGTCGGCTGGCTATCCCGTGACGTGCAAGTCATGTGGGGGAAGTGTCCCGGCGAGACTAGCCCCTTGTGTGGACTGACGAGAATGTCGAGCGGAAGGCAAGCCCGGGCAATGTGGCCATGAGCGGGTGGGGTCCAGCAAGGCTTCTTAGAATCGGTCAGTGTGAGACGGAACCCTGACGTGCGAAGTCAGAAGGTGCGGGCAAGCCCCGGGGGATATGACCCTTGTGCGGGTGGGGCCTTTGCAAGGTTCCGTGTGACGGCGTGTGTGCCGTTAGGGACATGGTGGTTCCCTTTTGTTTGTGGCTTTAAGCCGATGGGAAACGGAAGGACCCAGTGTTTGATGTTGTGCTAGATGCATACGAGCTAGGGTGCCTTGGGTGAAACCCGGGTTGCATTCATGTTGCATAGTAGGCCCCTTTTCACCTTGTACAAAACATAGAAAACATGTATGCTGTATGAGACATCCAAGCCTGTTTTACCGCTTTAATATATATGCTCTTTTGGTATACGAAGTGCTAACTTGCAGGTGGAGTGGTACCCCGGGGTCCGTTAGGGACGGCTAGGAGGAGATGTGTTTGTTACACAGTAGAGGTCAGCCTTTGCTGACCCACGTTACTTCAAATCCTTACAGGGCAAGGATCGCATGCAGGAGCTAGCGCGCCGGGCAAAAAGCCCTAAGCCTCATGAAGTGTTGCTGTGCTTGGATTTTCCTTTTGTGTTTGCTACTCTTGTTATGTTTATGTCCGGCTTGCATGCCGAGGTTGCCTAGGAGTGCTTGGCACATTTATATTTTTGGACTATTATTGTGTAAGGCCTTAAGGCCATTTGATACTCTATCGTTAGTGTATAACTTCTGTCGGTTAATGTTCTGTCTCCGCTGTGTTTGTCTGGAGTTTTGAGATTGGGTAGTTTTCATATCATCTTTTAATACTAAAGCTGTGGCGACCGTATGTTGTGGGGCCCCGTCCGGACCCATATTATATGGTCTTTACAGGGGAGGTGTTACAAGGAGCACAAGTCCTCTAGAGATAAGAAGAAGGAGAGGAGTTACATTACTAAAAAGCCAAAGACACTGAGTTAATATAACTCTTCAGACTCAAGTGATGATAAGGAAGCCAACTTCGGGCTAATGGGTCGCTTCGACTCAGATGGAGACTGTCCCCCATTTAATTGGAAGGTAAAAGATCGCACCCCCCTCTCTGAATCTGACTCTGACTCTGAGTCTCATGAAGATGACCACGAGGACAGTCCATCATCCCGTGAGGCTGAACTCCTCGAAAAGCATGAGCTTCTGCTCAATACTTTCGATGAGTGTCGAAAGAGGTTGAGGGCTCAGAAAAAGGAAGTCAAATTCCTTAAGGCTGAGGGTGTGTCCCTAAGAGAAGAGATCACTAGCTTATTTCTCTCCGACAGGAACACATGGACCTGACTTCTGAGCACTCAGATTCTCTAAGGCTCCTTGACTAAAAATAGGAAGAAATCAACAAGCTTGAAGAACAGCTTGCGGCAGAAAGGAAGATTGTCAAAAGCTTCTCTATGCCCAAGACCGTTCTTCCTCTAGTTGATGAATTCTCTGCTCAAGCTAAGGGGGCTGGCTTAGGGCATGTGGCTGTGCCTGGCAAATCATCCAGGAGAAACAGAAATTAGAAGAAAAATAAGGCTGTTAAGAAGGCCTTTGCTGCAGAAAAGGGAAATGCCCCACTCGGTCCTGTTTCATTCAGAAAGCCTGGCTTTCCTTGCAATGAGCAGGACTTTGAGTCAACCTATGGCCACTTCTTCCGGCCCTCGGTTGAGAAGCCCAAGAGCCGGTATGATGGTTGGACCATCCCACGCAACTAAGGTTAGAGTGTCTTCAAGGCACCTTATGAGGAAATCCAAGTGGAGAATTATGGCCACTTCTCTAGCGGCCATAATAGGAAGCAGGCACCAAAGGCCAAGCCCGTCATACTGAAGGAACAAGAAGTGAAGAAGTCGTGTGACTGCTGTCATCATGATGCCTCCACCTCAAGATCCAAGGCCCTGGCTGGACCCACCGTTCCAAGGGTGAAGCAGGAGCCTAGGAAACTGTACAACAGGTTTGATTGTTGGTGTTGTGGCAAAGTTGGTCACTTTGTCATGGATTGCTGGTTTAATCCAAGATACAATGAGACTCCTTTTGTTAGCAATGCGAGGCCGACCACTCGTAGGGTTAACCAACCGAGGGGGAGTGTGCTTACAAGGAATCTAGGACCCAAGTTCGATTGGGTTCCTAAGGGAAACTAATTTTGTTTTGCAAGTATGTCCAAAGGCCACCAAAACGCCAATCTGGTACTTGGACAGTGGATGTTCCCGGCATATGACCGGGACAAGAAGCCTGTTGCGTGATTACTCCCCAGTCGAAAATGGACCCAAAGTCATCTTTGGAGGATCTGATCGAGGATTCACCAGGGGTTATGGTATGATTTCCAATGGTGTATTCTCTATCACATACGTGGCCTATATTGAAGGGTAAAACCATAACCTGATGAGTGTAAGCCAGTTGTGTGATAAAGGATACGACGTTAAGTTCTGCAAGGAAAAGTGCTTGATAATATCGTGTGCCTCTTCGGAGTCGGTATTAACGGGCATTAGGAGCAGAAATATCTTTTGCTTAGATTTTCTTAGCTTAGACTCTTCTACCCCCGTATGCCTAGTAGCTAAAGGCAGTGCATCTCTTTGTGAATAATGGCACAAGATATTAGCACATATTAATTTCAAGACTATTAATATGTTGTTTTCCAAGAATTTAGTAAGGGATGCCCCTACTATTAAGTGCATCAAAGATATCCCTTGTCCTGCATGCCAGAAGGGCAAATAGACTCGGGCTATCTTTAAGGGCATTACAGACAAAGACTCTTCCAGATGTCTTTATCTTCTGCATATGGACATGTTCGGTCCAGTGCAAGTTCATAGCTTTGGAGGAAAATCATATACGCTAGTGATTGTTGATGATCACTCTCGGTTTACGTGGGTGTTCTTCTTGAAACGAAAGTCAGATATATTTGACATCTTCACTAATTTTATCAAGCAGATACAGAACGAACTTAACTGCTCCGTGGTCAAAATCAGAAGTGACCATGGAACAGAATTCGAGTCGGGCGCTATGACAGAATTCTGTGAAGAACATGGTATCTTTCATGATTTTTCCTCCACGCGTACTCCTCAGCAAAACGGAGTTGCGGAGAGGAGAAATAGAACGCTCATTGACGCATGTATGACAATGTCTAATGACACTTCTCTCCCAGAGTACTTCTGGGCAGAGGCTGTCAATATATCCTATCACGTGCAAAACCGAGCCTTGATCAACAAGAATCATCGTAAGACGCCTTATGAGCTATTGAAAGGCAAGAAAACCAATCATGTCCTATCCAAGGATTTTTGGTTGCAGATGCTATGTACTCAATAATGGGAAGTACCCACGTACTAAATTCAGAGAAAAATGCTTCGAAGGTATCTTCCTGGGCTATAGTAGCCATAGTAGGGCATATAGGCTTTTCAATAAGAAAACCCTAGTGGTAGAGGAGTCCATTAATGTTGTATTTGATGAAGGAAGCCTGCTTCATAGCAATTCTTCCAGTGGCATTCTTGAAGATTTAGGTGCAAGGCTTAAACAGCTAAGTCTAGATTAGACTGCTAAAGATGGAACTCCCAAGTACGTCAAGGTCTCCATCTCAACGCCACCTGGAGAAGATGACGGTCAGGATAAAGAAATTCTCCCAGAAGAGGGAGGATCCAGATAAGTTGTTGGAGCTCCAGATGCCAGACTCTTAGAGCTCAGACACGTGAGGGATCACCCAAGAGATTAGATCATAGGAGATCCTCGGGACAATGTCAAAACTCACAGAGGTACAATTAACGAGATTCTGCACCTAAGTTTTCTGTCACAGGTTGAGCCAAAGAAGTTCGACGAAGCGAACAAAGATGCGTCTTGGATATTGGCCATGCAAGATTAACTGCATCAATTCGAACGATGCAACGTCTGGACGCTTGTTCCCAGACAAAAGAAATAGAATGTGATTGGCACTAAATGGATCTTCAGAAACAAACTGGATGAACACGGTGTCATCATCAAGAACAAGGCCAGACTGGTGGCTCAAGGTTACACACAAGAGGAGGGGATTGACTTTGACCAAACCTTTGCACCAGTTGTAAGGCTCGAGGCGATCAGGTTGTTCCTGGCATATTCCTCTCACAAAGGATTCACTGTCGATCAGATGGACGTGAAATTCTCGTTCCTAAATAGAAATTTGAAAGAGTAAGTATATGTCGCGCAACCCCCAGGTTTTGTTGATCCAACATTCCCTAATCATGTTTACTTTATTAATAAAGCATTATATGGCTTAAAACAAGCTCCTCGAGCTTGGTATGAGACTCTGTCTAGTTTTCTTCTTGAGAACAAGTTCTCGAGAGGAAAAATAGATAAGACATTGTTTCTTAGGGAAGTCAAAGGCAAGATTTTGCTGGTGCAAATCTATGTCGATGACATAATATTCGGCTCAACGGACATTAACCTGTGCAAGAAGTTTTCTAAAGTTATGCAAGGGAAGTTTGAAATGAGCAGCATGGGTGAGCTGAAGTACTTCTTGGGACTTCAAGTGAAACAGTCTGAGGATGGAATTTTCATTTCTAAGACGAAGTTCACAAATGAACTCCATAAGAACTTCGGAATGGAGAATGCAACCTCTATGAGGACTCCAATGGGATCCACTGTGTCTCTGGACAAGGATGAGAAAGGAAAACCTTTTGATGAAACTAAATACAGAAGCATAATTGGATCCCTGCTCTACCTTACTGCTAGTAGACCGGATATTATGTTTTCCACATGCATTTGTGCCAGATATCAGGTGAACACGAAGGAATCTCATTATGTCGCTGCAAAGCGAATTCTTAGATACCTTAAAGGTACACCAAATCTTTACTTATGGTACCCAAGAAACAATGATGTCGAGTTGATAGGCTTTTCAGATGCTGATTTTGCATGAAGCAGGGATGATAGGAAAAGTACTTCCGGGACGTGCCAATTCCTTCAGAAGAAGGCTTATTTTATGGAACAGTAAAAAGCAGAACTGTGTCGCAACCTCCACGGCTGAATTTGAGTACATCCCAGTAGGCAGCTGTTGCGCACAACTAATATGGATCAGAAATAAACTCGAAGATTATGACGTGCAGTTCAGAGAAGTTCCTATGTATTGCGACTCCTCGAGCGCTATAAAAATTGCGAACAATCATGTGTCGCACAGCAGAACAAAACATATTGAAGTGCGCTACCACTTCATTCGGGAGCATGTGGAAAACAAAGATATCTCTCTCTGCTATGTCCCCACGGATAAGCAGAATGCAGATATCTTCACAAAGCCCCTAGACGAGGCCAAGTTCAGTCTCTTAAAAACTGAACTCGGCATGCTGAACTATGAAGATTGAAGACTGAAGGGCTCAAGGCTCTTGGATCAAGGGGGAGCACCAGCGAGGAACTCAAGATCGGGCACGGATGCAAGAACTGAGGGGGAGCATTATGCTCCAAGTATAGTCCCAGATTTGCAGAAGCCGAAAAGGGGGAGATTACCCTCTCGGCTAAGGCTAAGGTGGCTGCCAATGTTAAGTATGCTCTCAGGAAAATGGTAATGAATTTCACTCTCAACTGAATTTTCATTTTATGATTTTCATTCTCATCGGTTCTATTAACCTTATCTTGTAGGGTTTAGGATTCTTCAAAAAGGGGGAGATTGTTGGGTATTGTATCCACAATGTACCTAATTTTAAGAAACCCCTGAGAAGATAAGTTTAATTGACAATGTATTTGGCGTTCTTCCATCAAGTTGTGCTTGCAGCTATTCCATTCTAAGTACACACCAATATCAGGGTACAGTGGGTCAATATACACGGGTCTGTGCAACGTAATCCCTCATTGAGTAGATCAGTGTGTTGACTCACGTGTACTCTCTCTATTAGAGTGTACTTATTTTCAAGTATAGGGTTAAGGCAGATCAAGAGCAAAAGAAGGAGCAAAGATGGGTCAAAGACCAAGTCATCAAATGAAGGAAGAGAAAATTCTTCTAAGTCAAAATCGACAGGAATCACTAAGTAATTCTCGCCTGACTTCGACGGGAATCGTTAGTGATTCCCGCGAATTTGACGAGAATTAGTCTTCATTTCCGCTGACTTCTTCCGGCTGACAGTTTTCGAACAGGAATTCTGCCAATGCAAAATCGACGGGAATCGTGTGTGATTCCTGCCGACTTCGATGAGAATCAGTTTGCATTTCCGTCGACTTCCTCTGGCTGACTGTTTTCCAACAGGAATTCAGCAAAGGTAGAATCGATGGGAATCGTGAGTGATTCCCGCTGACATCGACGAGAATCACCACTGATTCCTGCCGATTTTGCCTTAGGCAATTTTCCCTCGTTCGCTGGACCGAACCAACCTGCCATGCGCTGTTTCGGCCGGGGCAAGGGTTTCTCCTTGTGGGTCCCACAACAGACTTTAGGGTTGGCCTCATGTATATATATGCGCATATTTTGAACCTACTGTATCCATTCACGTAAAATCAAAAGTAGCCGACGTCGTGCCCTAGCCGATCGCTGTCGCCGCACGCAAGCTCGTCGCCGCCGCTGATCTCAGGGTTTCTTTGATCTTTCGACGACAGTACCGAGGCAAGCAGAGCATCTCACATATCTCTCTTGAGATTTCTTGTCTTCTGATTCATAGAACGAGACTTGTTCTCCATTCTAAATCGGTGGAGACGATTGATCCGACTGAGATCGTTGGTAGACCTAGCTTGCTTCTTCAAAAAGTTTGGATCTACAAAGTATCGCCGCCGTAATCACTTGCCGCCGCCGATCTTGACAAGATCCTCTCCAAGAGAGAACTCCGGTTGTGGACTCTTCGTAACTTTCAAGAAAGCTTCAACGAACGAAGAAGGACATCGGAATCTCCAAAAGCTTTGTTTGTATTTTCTTTTACATTCAATTTTGATTTGTTTTAAGGGAATTTTTATTCCTAGTTGTAAGGGTTGGGTGCAACCCGTGGTGGTGGAGTTATGACTCCTTTATTGGAAGGGTTCCTTCCGTAGTGTGAGGATCGGATTTCAATCCGTTTGGAGAATTGACCGAGTCGTCCCTTGGTTGGAGATAGGTCGAAGGGGGAAAGTGGACATACCCTAAATCGGGGAACCACTATAATTCTTTGTGTGTTTTCTGTGCCGTGTTTGTTAATTTGTGCAGGTAAATTTAATTCCGCAAAAGACTGCACGACACCTATTCCCCCCCCCCTCTCCATAGGTGGATTTAGTTGACACTAGAGACATTCACAGAGGCCAAATGGCATTCTCCGATATGCAAAGGTGCCAAACGGCTAGGTAAAAGTTGTTTTCTCTTGGTCATCGGGGGAAATGGGGATTTGGAAAAACCCCGAGAAACCATCAAGAAAACAATAATATGGAAGACCGGATAAACTCTCCAGAATTTGGTCTAAAATGGTACTGGGAAATGGTCTTTACGGGTGGCATCATTAAGTTTCCTATAATCGATGCACACTTGCCTACCCGTAATAGTACGAGTTGGGACGAGTTTATTATGCTCATTTTCCACTACGGTTAGACCGCCCTTCTTGGGCACGACATGAACGGGACTAACCTAAGCATTATCTGAAATAGGATAAATAATCCCCGCATCTAATAATTTAATTATTTTTTCTTTAACGACGTCTTTCATGTTTGGGTTAAGACGTCGCTGCGGCTGAATGGTTTTGCGGCAATTATAGGTAAGGAAAATCTTATGGGTGCAAAAAGAGGGGTTAATCCCCTTAAGATCAGAAATTTGCCAAGCAATTGCGTGGCGATGTTAAAGCAAAACATCCAATAAATCGGAAGTCTCTGAATCGCTCAAACGCAACGAAATGAAAACGGGAAAGATATCATTTTTTTCCCAAAAAAACGTATTTGAGAGATTCGGGTAGGGGTTTGAGGTCTAGGATGGGCGGTTCTTCTAGCGAGGTTTTGATTCTAATGTCTTTCGAACCAATTGGTTTGAAAGGCAAATCAATAGATTTATACTCTTCGCAGTTAAAATTTTCGATCAAAAAAATATCATCGTTAAGAAAAATTGACTCGAAAACAAGAGAAGAACGATCTCAAAAAAAAAGTATCTAAATTATAACAAAAATCATCACTCGATGATGAGTCCTCCATCGATGGACTAATAGAGAAAGTAACCTCATTATTCCTACCCGAAGGAGGAGACGGCCGTTACTCAGATCAATTATTGCGCGGGAGGTGGCGAGAAAAGGGCGACCGAGTATAATTTGTACATCGGTGTCCTCCTCGATGTCCAAGATGACGAAGTCTACCGGATAGATAAACATGTCAACTCGGACAAGGACATCCTCCACTACCCAATTGGGAACTTAACCGAGCGATCCGCTAATTATATATGCATATTAGTTGGGGTCGGAGTTCCCAAACCTAATTTTTGAAAGAGAAAAAATGACATCAAATTAATGTTCGCGTCTAAATCTGCTAGAGCGTATTTTACTAATATTTTGCCAAAAAGGCACGGGATTGAAAACCATCCCGGGTCATTTTGTTTTGGGGGAAATTTATTAGTAAGAGCCGCCGAACAGTCTGCGTTGAGAGAGATATGCGAAATATTTTCTAATTTTTGTTTATTAGAAAGAAGTTCTTTCAAATATATCGAATACTTAGACATCTACGAGATCGCCTCGCAGAATGGAACATTAATATGAATTTGTATTAATAGTAAAATAAATTTTTTTATCGCGCGTCCTTACGCTCATTATCTAACCTATGCGGATACAGCAATGGCTTTATTTAAATTATTTTTTTCGTTTAAAATCGTTAAAGGCGGCGTAATCGAAGAAGGGAGAATAGGGGTCGGAGAAGAAATATGTACCTGAGGATCGATCCGTTTTGCATCGACCACCTCCTTACTACTATAGAGGGTTATAGTGTTGGCGTTCTCCCAAGAGTTGGGCTCCGTGTTTCCCGGTAGTGCCCTGAGTGCGCGCTCGGACATCATTATCGCAAGTTGTCCAACCTATAGTTCAAGATTTTTTAGCGATCCAGTGATGTTCCGGATATTTGACTCGTTGGACGCTATGTATTTATAAAAATTTTCCTCAACTGGAGAAGGTTTCGGAGGAGGAGGCGGGAAATATGATGGCGCAAAAGAATTAGGGGGGCGATGCGCGTTGTTCGCATTGCTCTAAGAGAAATTTGGGTGATTCCTCCAACCTGGATTATAGTTGTTACTATAAGGGTTATTGTTGGGGTTGAAGGAAGGATGACACGAATTTCCCACGAAGTCTACGAACTCATCGGCCTTGCAGACGTTAGGTGGAATAAAATAAGGTGGAGTGGAGGAGGCATCAGACATCTCCACCACCTGCTTTGTTAACCTTTCAAATTGAAGGGTTAAGAGAGCTGTGGAATCCACTTCAAAAAGGTCGGACACCTTCTTAGCGCGTCCTCGCGGGACATTCCACTAGTAGGCGTTCATAGCCATTACTTCGATAAGAGCTTGGGCAGCCTTGGGGGTTTAATTATTTAAAGTGCCCCCGACAGCCGCATGAATCATTTGATGTGTTCGATTGTTAAGCACGTTGTAAAAGATTTGGACTTGCAATAACGCTGGCAACGCGTGGTGCAGACACATGCGGAGGAATTATTTAAACCACTCCTAAGTCTCAAATAGAGGCTCGAGATCATTCTGCACAAACGAAGAAATGTCCGCCTGCAACTCTGCAGTTTTTACGGGCGGAAAATACTTCGTTAAGAACCGTTCCGCAAGCTAGACCCAGGTGGTGATACATCCTCGCAAAAGGGAATTCAACCACGCCTTAGCTTTATATTTAAGGGAAAAAGGAAATAAGCGCAAACGAATGGTTTCATCAGTGATGCCATTAATCTTAAAGGTGTCGCAAATTTCTAAATAATTAGATAAGTGAACATTCGGGTCCTCATCTAGCAGTCACTCGAACTACATGGTGTTTTGGATCATTTGAATGACCCTCGGTTTTATTTCAAATTTATTATTCTCTATCGTAGGGCGATTAATACTAGACCCAGTATCATCCAGGTTAGGTCGGGCGTGATAAGACAAAGTACGCTCGGCCTCTTGGGCAGGGTTAGGGTCAGCCATAACTACGGTAGAGGGTTCTCCGATAGATTCGTCGGGTTCTAAAAATAGATTTCGGCTTTGAGATCGAATACGCGCAAGGGCGCGTTCGATCTCAGGATCAAAATCAAAATTTTCAGACTCCGAGGGTTGTCCACGGGTCATACACCCTAAAATATAATCTAAATAATAAACACTTTTTTTGGATTTTTAAATAGAGTATTTAATTTTTTTTGTTTTAGTTTTTAGAAAATAGGTGAAAGTAATAGACTCCAGAATTCAAAATAGCAACACGAAGAGTTCCCCTGTGATGGCCCTAAAAACTTGATGCGCGCGGGGGTTCGGATTCCGCGCGGCACGATTAGGAGGCAAGTGCACCTGTCGTAAGTAGTACAGGATATTATAGTGGGGAATATCGAGGTCGTATATTTACCGGAGCCGGATGACTATTTCTACTCCTTCCGGAGGGATTATTATTTTACCAAAAATAACTTGTCGGGTTTAAGTTAACTAAAGCGGTTATAAAAGGGAGTTGTAAAAAAGGACTAAGAAAATTTTTATGAAGTGTTAACGCTCGACATCAAATAACATCGAAACTAAAACGACTCTTAATAATCATAGAACTTAGTTTTAAAATTAATTAAAGGCAACTTGGTCGTGGAGGTTCATCAAACATGAGCTCACCTATCTCTAGGAATATCGCTCACCTGAATATTCAGACTATTTGACTGAACTCTCGTCCGACGAAGGATTCCTCTTAATTCCCGCTTTACGCTAAGAACCCCGTTATTGGGTGGGGAACCCAATTGGGTAGAATTACGCTTCTCCTCTCTCGAGGGTATGCCCACAACTCTTTTTACCCATGGGTGATCAGTCCATAAGCATGGCCTCTCGGTTAGCTAGCGTATGGATAATGAAAATAGAGCCCACACATCGATATGTGGTACTACACGTCGTAAACCCGGGTCAAACCTTATGTAACACCCCGAAACTCAAAAGAGTGACTGGTGACGTTTTAAGCCAAGTCTGGGTTTTGGAGCAGGTGTCACGGGCATGACACGGGCGTGTCACGGGCGTGTCACGGGCGTGACACGGGCGTGTCACGGGAGTGTCACGGGCGTGACACGGGCGTGTCCCAGGGCGTGTCACGCTAGGGATTTTTCTGAGTCATGCACACGGGCCATGACACGGGCACAGACACGGGCGTATCACATGTGACACGGGCGTGTCGGGTGCCGTGTCGCAGGCCGTGTCCTCCTTAGGAAACAATTGTTTGCAGTTGCATACGGGGCGTGACAAGGGTCATGACACGGTCGTATCGCATGCGATACGAGCGTGTCGGAGGCCGTGTCAAATGCCGTGTGCTGGTTATCGCGTCGGTCGAGACGGCGAATGGGCGACACGGCCCTGGACACGGGCGTGTCGCAGGCCGTGTTCGGCCCAGATTTTGTAAAATTAGGCTGAATCGCAGCCGTTCGATTTCTTGATTTGGGATCCGACGGCTCAGGGTTGTTGCTGGTATGTTATATCCGGGGAATAGGGTTTAGAAGCCCTCATTTCACTTGGGATTTATCTCTCTAAGATATAGAGAGAAGGGAGAGCAAGGAGGAGGAAGAAGACCAAAGATCCGGTCACCGGCGGAGCTTCGGAGCTCCAAATCACGATCCGAGTCCGGATCCGCAAAGGCGAGGCCGATACGGTGCTTTCCATCCGACTAGATCGTCATGGCGTCGAGGAAAAGCGCAAGGGTAACGATTCTCTTCTTGAGCATGTGAAACTCTTCTTCCTTTGCATGGGAAAACCCCTCTCCCGCGAGTGTGCGGCGAGATTGTTGTATTCCTTGGGGTAGATATGTAAAGTCCCCTTGTTAGAGTCCAGAATCGTAGTACGGACATAGGCATGATGTGTGAAGCCTACCCGGACGTGTTGGTCTTGATCGGTGATGATTTGCTGTGCATTTTTTAGTCGGAGAAGACTTCGAGCGTTATGATTGTTTTCGGGTTGCTATGCGGTAGAATGCATTAGGGAATCTTGGGGATTAACACCGAGGTGTACCCGGAAATCTGGACAGAAACGCATTTCTATCATATCGGTGGTCTGGGAGCCAACCGGGTACATATCGGGGCTATGTACCATGTTTGAACGATATTTGGGACTGGGGATGCTTAGCCCGCGTCAAATGCCAAATGGCAACGGAGGGGTTGAGCAACGGGCTGGTGGACCCCTACCCGCTCCATTTGCTCGGTTAAAGCGACATAAAGTTTTACGTGGGACTTACCGAGGTTTGGAGATCGAGTCTACGCTACATCCGAAAGGACTAAATTCTCACGAGGTTGCCACCCTGGGGGTGGTGGCGGAGTCGAGGACCGGACGGGGTTCGGACTGGCCCGCCGAGTAAGTTCCCTGAGAGCATGGGGTGTACGGCCGTGTGAGCGTGCACCTATGATGTGATGCTTATTTCGCTATGTTGCATGTTTTGCTAACAAGTGCAGGGAAGAAGGTTTGCCGCCCCGGTTTGGGGGCGGAATCGTTATAATTTGGTCAGCATAGCTGACCGTTGCCTTTGTTTACCACCGTGCGGTGGATTGTTACTTGCGGGTGCTGCGGAGCCGAGAGGTAAATAGCGGGCTAAAGCCCGAGTTGCTGTGCCGGCCCTCGAAGGCAAAGTTTTGAGTGTTTTCCTTTTTGTACTCATGTGTGACTGGCCTGCATGCCGAGGTTTGGAAGACACTTTTTATTAAGCAAACTCTTGTAAGGCTATAAGGCCAGTATTCGTGTATTAAATATTCCTTTTTGGTTTGAGTAGTGGACATTCATTCTTTACAGGCTTCTTTATTCTTTGTACAACTTAATAATTTACTTCCGCTAGATACTCTGTGTAGGACGTTGTGATTAGTTGAATGGTCTCAATAAGTAACCAACTGGTCTGTCCGTAGTATATGGCGTCGGGCCTCGGCCGGACCTACTGTTAAATACTATGCGACGGATAGGGGTGTTACAAATTGGTATCAGACTACTGGTTTCGGTCAAGCTTAAATGAATTCGTGGACGAATTCACTTTAAGGGGTGGTGAGCACATGTGTGTGCGTCATCGTTATAACATGAAAAGAACCCATGAATGTCCACTTAGGAATGAAAATACACATGTTTGAGGAACCTGCGTGTTCCTATAATTGCTTTTTGCAATTTTGTTCAGTCACTTATGGTGTTTTGAACGGCTATAGGTGTCCGGGAGTGGAGCATGGCAGTCTAAACACATGTTTGCTGAGCAAAGTACTGCACCAAGTAACGTTCCTGAGACCCCTACGTCTTTGGAAACAATAAGAAGGGTGGTTGAAGCGGTGTTCACTATGAATAACGCACAACATGGGAGTAATGTGCAACCCTTTGTACCTGAGATGGCCCCAACATCGGGCGATATGTTGGAGCAAAGGGCTTTTGGGGGTCAATTAGAGCAGCAGATGAGCATGACTGTGGTGCAGGTAGCGCATTCAGTTGACACATATTTGCAGACATTATTTATGATAAGGCGCTACCCAGGCTTTGAATGGGAAAGCGAGCAATCTATAGTTGATAGATTTTATAACGGTCTGCTCAGCGAGTTGCGTATCCTACTGCTAGGACAAAAGTTATTGGGATTCCGAGCTTTGGTGGAATCGGCCAGAGCTTTGGAGGTGGAGTTGGGGAAAACTCACCAAGTACCAGTGAATAGGGTACCAAACCCTACAGATCCTATATGGACTGTCTATCGAAAGACGTTGAGTAAAGAGGCTAAATCATCTACTAGCCAAACCACTTACAAATGTTATTCTTGTGGCAAGAAAGGGCACTTTGCCAGAGAGTGTTGGGTGGATGTTTAGAAGACAACGAAAGTTTTGATAGGAGCAGTCGAAGATGCTATGACAAAGGATTCGGTGGTCAAGTTAACAACCTCAAAATCTGGGTACCGTAGGTGGTACAAGAAGGCTAGGAGGTCGGGTCTAGTCCCTTTTTCTAGCACATCCGGAGCGACTACAGTTCAAACCCCAAATGCATGCTTTGCTTGTGGAAATCCGGGGCACTATGCCCGGGATTGTTGGAGTGGACGCCCAATGTCCAAAAAGAAGCCAGGGGAGATATCTGTAGAGAAAGGCAAGGCGGTGGCGTCCACCGCATCGCTATTTACTCCGGCCCAATCGGGAGTGAACATCCTTGGCCAGTAGGAGGCCATGTGGCCGAACGTCGGGATGTCAGGTATGGTTTTTCTTGTTAGCAAACTAGTTCCTTATGACGGATACCTTATGCGTGGTAACTTAGAACTGGAAGTTCTAGGCTTTGTCTTGGATTATTGGTTGTCCGGAGAGAGCATAGTTTCGATATGGGGACTTCGCATTCCTGTTATCCGAAGAATCTGTATCGCGCATCAGAGTTTTCAATTTGATGGTAAAGGAATAATTCGGATGGTTATTGCCCAGTGGTCGTCCAATGCGCTCGGAGATACAGTCTGGGCGGTATGAGTCTTATTGAAAGTCAAGGATTCGACTTGCTAGTGTCGTTGTTGCCGCTAGTAGAGTTCAACGTTATCCTTGGTTTGGACTAGCTTTAGGGGCAGAAGGCTTTTATCGTTTGCAATTGTAAGGAGACCTAGCTGGGTGTTGGGCAGGAGACATCGTTTGCGGAACTGAAGGGATCGAGCAGGACTCTAACGTCTGCCATCCCGGTGGTCAAGACCGTTCATGCGGGTGCAGAGCTGTTCTTCACGTTAGTGAAGGCTGTAATGCCTAAGTCCACTCTGGGTAGTATCCCAGTGGTTTGTGAGTATCCCGATATGTTCCCGAACAATCTCCCTGGAGCCCCACCGTAGCGAGAGATCAATTTCACGATTGAGTTGTGCCAGGTGCCAAACCTGTGTCACGCTCTCCTTATAGGCTGATGCCAAAGGTGAAAGCGCAGTTAAAGGTTCAACTAGAAAAGTTGATGGAGCAAGGGTATGTGCGTCCAAGCTCGTTGCCTTGGAGCGCACCGATCCTTTTTACTCAGTAGAAGGACGGGAGCTTGCAATTTTGTATCTGTTGCAGAGAGCTGTATAAGTTTGCAAAAATAGGACAAGTAATCGATCCAAATAATCGATGATCTTCTGATCAGTTAGTCGAGTCTTCGGTGGACTCAGTAGTGGATCGTAAGTCCGGTTACCCTCATCTGAGAATAAGGGTAAGTGTTATCGCAAAGGCAGTGTTAAGCACGAGTAATGAGCAATCCGAGTCTACGATCGTGCTGTCTTGGCAGTCAAGTGTGGCATCAGTGTTCATAGACCGGATGAACGGAACGTTCATGGAGTACCTAGTCCATTTTGTGATCATCTTCATCGACGACACATTGGGTGTAATTGTAGTGTGAAGGGTATCGCTTCTGAATATCTACTGTTGGTTCTGTGGACGCTAAGGAGGAACCATGTATACACCAAGTTCTCCGAACACGAGTCTTGGGTTATCCTCGTAGCGCTCCTCGGTCCTATAGTTGGTAGAGTGAGAGTGTGTGGGTCTAGCGTTGTTAGTCGCAATACGAGGGTGGCCTGTGTCGTCTCGGTAGCGGAAGTCTAGAGTTTCTGGTGTGGTCGGCTACCACAGGCGCTTCGTACCGGACTTCTCACAGATAGATTTACCCCTCGCAATGTTGTCAAGGAAAAGCTTAAAAGGATTGCTTAGATGCGCGAGTGCGCCCAAGATGTGAAGGGTTAATGAGTTGGTCAACCACGCCGCTAGTGTTAAGTTCGCCGAGTGGAACCAAAAGCTGTGAGATCTTTGGCACTGCCTTAGGCAGTGGATTGGACTGTGTGCTGCTGCAGTGTGGTAATGTTGTGGCTTATGGCTCGCATTAGTTGAAAGAGCGTGAGGGGAATTGTCCAGTCCGTTATATGGAGTTTGTGGCCGTGTGTTTTGCACAAAAACTAGGGAGGCTTTATGTGTATGGTGCAAAAGTCGGTGTCTGTACCGATCATAAGAGCCTGATACATCGGTTGGATCGAAAGGATCTGAAATTGAGGCAACAAAAATGGATGGAGTTCCTGGGGGACTATACGTTTGAAATTTATTTTTTTGCTCATTATAAGGCAATGTAGTTGCAGATGCATTGAGACGCAGGGCTTCCGCCCAAGTTAATTAGTTGTAGGTTCATGTTGAGGGTTTGACCCGGGAGTTGGAGATGTTATCTATCTCTTGCGTTGACAAGCAGACTAGCGTCGAAGCATAATTGAACTGGTCGGAAGACCAGTATGACCTGGTTGATCGTATTTGGCAGACTATGCTTTGGGAAGCAGCGTGAAGGAAATCAAGAATACAGCTTCGATGGGTCAAAGTCCCAAATCGACGATTGAAGGTGGGCTACAAAGGAAAGACAATCGTTTGTGCAGCCCAAGCATGGGTAATCTATGGGTTGAGTTGTGATACGTTATGCCAAGTACTCAACTCTCTAAGGAGGACCAAGTTGTGTCGATATCTGAAGAAGTGCTCTTGTGGCCAGAACTCTAGAAGGTCGTGGCACTATGTGAGACAAAATGCCAGCCTTGCGCCTTAGTGAAAGCAGAGTGCCATGTGCCAGGGGATTCTTTAATCCTTGCCTAGTTCGGAATAGAAGTTCGACTGGACTGTGTGCATGGTTTGCAAAAGTCACAGTGGGGAAGCGACGCCGTGTGGGTGATCGTAGTTGTGTTAACTTTAGTGTCACACTTCATTCCGCATAGGAAGGATAATTCGGCGGAGTAACTGGCAAATGTTTTTGGATAACATAGTTAGACTGCACGGTGTGCCCCGCAACATCGTGAGCAATCGAGGTGGGCGTTCTACGTAAAATGATTGGAGGTGGTTACAGAAAGTGCTTGAGACTAAGTAATAGTTTAGCCCAGTCTTGCATTCGCGTACAGATGAGCAGACTGAGTGGGTCAACAGGATGTTGGAGGACGTGCTTCGCTTGTGCGTTCTGGACTCCGGGAAGCAGTGGGAAGGCCATTTTTTTGGAAAAGTTTGCGTACAACTTTAACTACCGAGCGAGCATATAAATGGCGCCCTTCGAGGCCCTATAAGGTTGAAGTTGTCGCATGCCATTGTCGTGGCTAGAAATGGATGAAACGAAGTTGTATTTAAAGCAAGAGATGGTAAACACTACCCCTTTGGTGTGATCCATATGAGAACTGTTGCTAATCGCTCAGGGGAGGCAGACTAAGTACTTTAATGCCACGTATCAGAATGTGGAGTTATTGGATGGCATATAGGAAGTTATAGTCGTTCAAGAGTGTTTCACGGGAGAGACGCTCGGGGAAGCTGAGCCCGGTATACCTTGGACACTTTGAGATTTCTAGAGCGGTTTGGTGAGGCGGCGCAAGAGCCTTCGAATTTGATCGTGAGTGATCAAGTTTTGGTGGATGAAAGGTTGACGACTAGGGGCAAACCTGTTCATTTTGGAGACCGTGAAGTCGAGCTACTTTGTTTCAAGGAGATCAAGATAGTCGTGGTCCGGTGGGGCAATTGCGAAAGCAAGGAGCTCTCTTAGGAATGATAGCAATCTATGCTGGATGTGTACCCGGAGTTGTTCCGCCTGGGTACCGCTGAGAGTTTCTGTTTTCTCTCCTTTAGTAATTTTGTGGACGAAATTCTTTTAAGAGGGGGAGAGTTGTAACACCCCGAAAATCAAAAGAGGGACGGGTGACGTTTTAAGCCAAGTCTGGGTTTTGGAGCAGGTGTCACGGGCGTGACACAGGCGTGTCACGGGCGTGTCACGGGCGTGACACGGGCGTGACACGGGCGTTTCCCAGGGCGTGTCACGCTAGGGATTTTTCTGAGTCATGCACACGGGCCATGACACAAGAACAGACATGGGCGTGTCACATGTGACACGGGCATGTCGGGTGCCGTGTCGCAGGTCGTGTCCTCCTCGGGAAACAAGTGTTGGCAGTTGCACACGGGGCGTGACACAGGTCGTGATACGGCCGTGTCGCATGCGACACAGGCGTATCGGAGGCCGTGTCGAATGTCGTGTGCTGGTTATCGCATCGGTTGAGACGGCGAATGGGCGACACGGCCCTGGACACGGGCGTGTCGCAGGCCGTGTTCGGCCCATATTTTGTAAAATTTGGCTCAATCGCAGCCGTTCGATTTCTTGATTTGCGATCCGACAGCTCAGGGCTGTTACTGGTATGTTATATCCGGGGAATAGGGTTTATAAGCTCTCGTTTCACTTGGGCTTTATCTCTCTAAGATCTAGAGAGAAGGGAGAGTAAGGAGGAGGAATAAGACCAAAGATCCGGTCACCGGCGGAGCTTCGGAGCTCCAAATCACGATCCGAGTCCGGATCCGCGAAGGCGAGGCCGATACGGTGCTTTCCATCTGACTAGATCGTCATGGCGCCGAGGAAAAGCGCAAGGGTAACGATTCTCTTCTTGAGCATGTGAAGCTCTTCTTCCTTTGTATGGGAAACCCCCTTCCCGCGAGTGTGCGGCGAGATTGTGGTATTCCTTAGGGTAGATATGTAAAGTCCCCCTTTTTAGAGTACGGAATCGTAGTACGGACATAGGTATGATATGTGAAGCCTACCCGGACGTGTTGGACTGGATCGGTGATGATTTGTTGTGTATTTTTTAGTCGGAGAAGACTCCGAGCGTATGATTGTTTTCGGGTTGCTATGCGGTAGAATACATTAGGGAATCTTGTGGATTAACCCCAAGGTGCACCCGGAAATCTTAACGGAAATGCATTTCCGTCATATCGGTGGTCTGGGAGCCAACCGGGTACATAGCGAGGCTATGTACCGTGTTTGAATGATATTTGGGACTGGGGAAGCTTAGCCCGCGTCAAAGGCCAAATGGCAACGGTGGGGTGAGCAACGGGCTGGTGGACTCCTACCCGCTCCATTTGCTCTGTTAAAGCGACCTAAAGTTTTACGTGGGACTTACCGAGGTTTGGAGATCGAGTCTAGGCTATGGCCGAAAGGACTAAATGCTCACGAGGTTGCCACCCTGGGGGTGGTGCCGGAGTCGAGGACCGGACGGGGTTCGGACTGGCCCGCCGAGTAAGAGCCCTGAGAGCACGGGGTGTACGGCCGTGTGAGCGTGCACCTGTGATGTGATGCTTATTTCGCTATGTTGCATGTTTTGCTAACAAGTGCAGGGAAGAAGCTTTGCCGCCCCGGTTTGGGGGCGGAATCGTTATAATTTGGTCAGCATAGCTTACCGTTGACTTTGTTTACCACCGTGCGGTGGATTGTTGCTTGCAGGTGCTGCGGAGCCGAGAGGTAAATAGCAGGCTAAAGCCCGAGTTGCTGTGCCGGCCCTCGAAGGCCAAGTTTTGAGTGTTTTCCTTTTTGTACTCATGTGTGACCGGCCTGCGTGCCGAGGTTTGGAAGGCACTTTTTATTAAGCAAACTCTTGTAAGGCTATAAGTCCAGTATTCGTGTATTAAAAATTCCTTTTTGGTTTGAGTAGTGGACATTCATGCTTGGCAGGGTTCTTTATTTTTTGTACAACTTAATAATTTACTTCCGCTAGATGCTCTGTGTAGGACGTTGTGATTGGTTGAATGGTCTCAATAAGTAACCAACCGGCCTGTCCGTAGTATATGGCGTCGGGCCCCGGCCGGACCTACTATTATATACTATGCGACGGATAGGGGTGTTACACCTTAAGCCATTTAATTAAAGTGAGAAAAAGATCCTTTAATTATTTAAAGTGATTTTATATATCCCAAAGATCTTCAATGCCGAGGGCTAAAAACAGCCAGTCATTGGTATGAGGATGGCTTATGAGTTTGATGAGGCGCGAGTTCAAAACTAAACGCTAAATGGTTATAAAAAGTGGATATAAAAATAACGTAACTTTAGGAACAAAAGGCAAAAAACTTTAATTGCTAACAAAGAACTCACACGCACATCGAACTCATAATTAAGAAAAAGCTAATTTAAACAAAAGGAAAACATAATTGAAATGACAAGTCCTACTCAAACGAGTAGGCGGAAAATTACAAGTCCTACTCAGATGAGTAGATGGGAAATTACAAGTCCTACTTAAACGAGTAGGCGGGAAATTACAAGTCCTACTCAAACGAGTAGGCGGGAAATGACAAGTCCTACTCAAATGAGTAGGCGGGAAATGAAAGCGCGTCTTACTTGAGTGTGTAGGCGGGAAATAAATGCACACACACACACACTCTCTACATAATTGAAAGAAAACAATAAAAATTATCTCATACACACACACTCTACATAAAATTGAGAAAGCGATAAAGAAAGCAATAAAAGAAAGCAATAAAAATTAACTCATACATGCACACACTCTACAAGAAGTTGAAAGATCAAAATGAAAACTAATCTCATACACTCTCACACACACAATTTAAAAAGAAAAACAAAGTAATCAAAAAAATTAAACAAAAACAATCCTACTCCAAGAATTTGCTAAAAATCAATAAAAAGATGAAATAAAAATAAAAAGAGAAAAGTTTTTAGAAATAAAAGCTAAAAATCGAAGTGTTTCAAAATATTAAAAATGATAACTTTTTCATTCTTATAATTTTATAAAAGAGTTTAAAAAAGTGGAAAATAGGTTTACAAGAACAAAAGTTTTACAAAAATAAAAAAAACACTAAGTAAAAAAATGATGGAAAGCCACTTTGGAAACAGTTTTATAAAACCATAAAAATGAAATTAAAGTACTAAAAAAACTAAACCTAAACCTAAGCAAAGAGAGAAGAAAATAAAAGCTATCATAACAACTAATAACTATGATAAAAAACCTTGAACAAAAACTAAGTAAAACAGAACTACGAAAACATAAAAATATAACAACATAAAATTAAACTCATACGCCCACACACACATTTTAAATAGAAAGACAGAGAAAAACAGAGGATAAAAGTTGAATAAAAGTGGGGCACTCATATACATTACATGACAACATGAGGAGAGAAAATTTAACATATTTTATTAAAGGAAAAAAGTTATTACAAAGCTTAAACAAACATAAAAGAGAGGGGGAGAAAATACTCCTTACATAGCAAGAAGTGCACCCAAGCAGCCCACAAACAATAAAATTGGCCCAAAAGATTGAACCCTTGGTCATTATAGAAAAGTTCTATTTATAAGCAAAATTCCGGGGGTGACAAGCCCTGGTCACGGGTATGATAGGGGGGCGTGTCAGGCTGGCTTGCTGAAGACGACAAAATTTTGGTGACTGGTCGATTTCCGGAAGCTTCTGGAACGGGACACGTGTTGGTCACGGGCATAACAGGGTTTTCACGGGAGTGTCAGCAAGGTATGACCGGTGAAGGCTTCGAGCGTCGAGCTAGGATCGACGAACGTCAAGCTTGAATCGATGAATGTCGAGCGTATGGACACGAGCATGTCGGGGGGGCACGGGCGTGACAGCGACGTAGAGTGGTTGCTAAAAGCGTCGAGCGCAGAGTCTGGAATTTATTCGTCGAGCGCAGAATTATGAAATTCGTCGAGCGTTGCTCGACAAATCGTCGAGCGTAGAGTCTGGAATTCATCGAGAGCAGAGGCTGGAATTCGTCAAGCGCTGAGTTATGAAATTCGTCGAGAACTGAGAAATGAAATTCGTCGAGCGCTACTCAACGAATCATCGAGTGCAGAGTCTAGAATTCATCGGGATCAAATGCGTTGAGTGCTGGGATCAAATTCATTGAGCGCTGGGATCAAATTCGTTGAGCGCTGCTCGACGAATGGCTATCATTTCTATGCAGGAAGCAGATTTTTTCACTGGAATTAAAGTAACATGCCCAGGTCACGAGCGTGACCAATTTGACACGGTCGTGTACTTTGAAATTTGGATGTTTTCTGTAAAAACAATTTTGAAAAATAAAATAAACTTAAGTTAGAAGGGTATTTACAAAAAAGGAACAATTTATTGGAGAAAAATAATAGAAAACTACAAAAATAACCTAAAACTATTTATATAAAGTACTAAAAATATGAATATTTACAATTCATCAATATGTTATACGTGCAGAAATCTGCTTTCTATACGCAGCAGACATCGAGGCTGATTTCAAGTATCTTACGGTCTAATATAGGTGTTAGCCCAAATAAAAAAGTTGTAGTCCTTGGAAATACCTTTTCAACGGATGGTTACTCATTTTCATATGAGTCCTATAGACTAAGTAATGTCAAGTCAAAGTTACTATTCAGCCAAGTCTTAAATACAAGATACTCTCGGGTTAGTGTAGAATTGGGTTGAACTTGGTAAGGAAGCCATAGTGAATTAATGTTGAGGTTTGCATATGGCTTGCTGAACTTAAAACTATTTGTGTCTATGTTAAACAAAAGGTTGATGAGATTTAGTTGATAGACCCTTAAGTAAACAAATTGTTGGTGGAATTCGATTGTAACAACGGTTTGAAAGAGGTTGGCAAACAAATGGTTTGGATGAGTTTGAGAACAAATAAATTGATATATTCGATTGTACAAATGATATTCCTGCGGAAGCATAATTGATGGTGAATGCTTGACTCTAAAAAATAATTTGATGAGGTTAATGCATAGTTATGTGGTTTGATGATTATTGAGTTGTATTTAGTAGTCCACTGCTTAGAGTTGTGCCTCCCTTTAGGTAGCATTGTGAGGTTGGTATGTTGTTTAAGGTGGCTTGCCACCTATATAATTAATAAACCCTTGTGTGGTATGAAAATATGGAAGGGTTTGAAGTGTGTGTGTGTTGTCGCACTGAAATGGTCTGTTGATAAGGGACTCAGTGTGGAGCCCTTATATGTGAAATGCAAGTGGTGTGAGTTGAAACACCGTGTTATAATCCTGGGTTAAGGATAGTGTGGCAGGTCTACGGGATCGCCAGTCGTCACACTGATGGTAGTTGACAGATAGACTTTGGATAGTTTGGTCGTGTCCTCGATGCTCATTCCCGAGGACCTTTTCATTGTAAGTGGACAATTTGGCTATTTCCTCTGTGTTCATTCCCGAGGCCCTTTCCATGCCACATCGGTAGGACAGGTTGGGCTGTGTTCTTGGTGAACATCTACCCAAGACTCCTCTTAGCCGTAGTACGCATGTGAGCTCTGTTGTTGTGTTCTTAGCGTTGAGGCATATGGATGCCTGGGCTTGGTAGTGTGGATGCCCGCCTAGTAGTGGAAAGGCTCGTTCCTCTGTCACCGTCTGGTCACAACGGATGATGCCTGAGAGGTTAGCTACCTGCTCAAAAAGTGGGAACTACAAGTCTGTGTTGACATAGAAATTGCAAATGTGTGAGCATGGGTGAGTCATTGCATTGCATTCATTTCATCGCATTACATTACATACACAAGATCTTTGCCATATAAGTTTGTATGGACACTCATATATGATGATTTAATTTAATGTTTAGCCGATCCTTATCTTATATGTCTGTATGGGCATTCATATAAGTTAAGTTAATTTCCTGTCATAGATTACCTTCTTTTGGATTGTTATAATTGTGTATAACTGCTAGACTAGAATGCTGATGAATTTGATATACTTTTCTGTTATTTCTACTCACATGGTATCTATATATTCTCCACCTAATTTTTACTACTGCTTACATACTTATATTGTACCCCTGCTCTCTTCTCCGCCCTGTGCCAAAGAGTCGCCGGGAGAGCAGATGTGGTAGCCACTTAGTATTTTTGACTAACGGTTGCTACGTCTTCCTTTTTAGGAGGAAACACGACAGATAGAGCAGCAACAGGTTTTGCAGGAGGGAGGCTAGGCCTAAACAATAGGGCCTGAAGTAACGGTACCATCGATGCCATCATTGACAGATGTGAGTTTTTAAAGAGACTCATTTTGTATCCCTTTTGGGCATGTGTACTCTGATATTATAGAAGCTTTAGTTGCTTCTTATTTTTGTTGTACTTGTGGACTTATATACTAGTGTGCATTTTGACTTCTGTTTTATATTCTTTATGTTGGGTTGGCATGGATGATATGTTTAGCCGGCAGGATAGGCGTCTTATAGTACAGGTTCGCCCGTGTGTTGATGCTACTGCAAGGCGGTTGTTCTGGGCATTAGACATCCCTCGGTCGTGTTTTATGTTCTGGGAGGGGGGGGGTCTTACAGGCTGTACTGAAATTTAGTTTAGTACCCAATAACTAGTTGATTAGCCTCCAATCATTCAAAGTAAAGTGCCTATCTCGGTCACTGACGATATTACGGGGCACACCGTGCAAACGTACTATTTTATCAACATACAACTTAGTCAGTTTCTTAACTTAATTTTCCTTCTTATTCGGTATGAAGTGCGAAACCTTTGTCAACTGGTCAACGATCACCCATACGGCATCATTCCCGCTCTGTGATCTTGGTAACCCATGCATGAAATCCATAAATATATCATCGAACTTCCACACCGAAATTGGCAATGACTTCAGGAAACCACCAAGTTTCTGACATCCCACTTTTTCCAAGGCACAAGTATGACACTTCACCACGTAAAGAGCTATGTCCTTCTTTAAACCCGGCTACCAGAACATCTTTTTAATGTCCTAATACATTTTTGTGCTTCCTAGGTGGATTGAGTATTTATTAAAGTGTGCCTCATATATCAATTCTACCCACAATTTAACCACATTAGGGATGCACAATCGACTAACTTTTCTAAAAAGGCCTTCATCCAAGGAAAATTGGGAATTTGACCCATCCACTGCATAGCACTTCATACTCTCATCGAGTTCCATCACTCATTGAATCTTGTCTGCGAGGTCAAATTGCACTTCTTTACAGTTCAAGCCCGCATTTATAGTGGTATTCTTGTCAACACAAGAAATATCTTAGGCCTCCAACTCCAGGATCAGATGCTCCTCATGCATCTGTAGCCAACTTTCTCGCACTGGAGTCATACGACTAAAGGCATCTCCGACCACATTTCCCTTCCAGGGAGTGTAATGAATCTTGAAGGTGTAGTCCTCGAGGAACTCCATCCACCTTCGTTGCCACAGCTTAACTGCAAAAATCACAGCCTCCAACTCCAAATCATGGACTGGATAGTTTTGCTCGTGCACTTTCACCTGACGTAAGCCATAATCTATAAATTTTTTGCACTGTAGAAGAACACAGCCTAAGACGCTCCCTAAAGCATCACTATAAATCTCATAACCGTCTGTAGCACTTAGCGAACTCAAAATAGGCGTCGTGGTTAGGCGACTCCTCAACTCCATAAAAGCACATGTGCACTCAGGTGTCCAAATGAACTTCTGATCTTTCCTCGTTAGTGTTATGAGAGGTAAGTCTATCCGCGAAAAGTACTCTACAAAGCGCATGTAGTAGGCAGCAAGTCCAAGGAAGCTCCTGACTTCCGCTATAGTAGTCAACAAAGGCCACTCTCGTATCGCAATGATGTTCACCGGATCCACAGTAATACCATCTCCACTAACCATATGGCCAAGAAAAGCCACCGACGATAGCCAAAACTCACGCTTTGAGAACTTTTCATAGAGTTTATTCCTCCTCGGGGCGTGCAAAACCATCCTCATGTGATTTGCATGATCTTCTTCTGATTGATTTTACACCAATATATCACCAATAAAGATGATCACAAATCGATTTAAAGACTCTCGAAAAGTCCGGTGCATCAAGTCCATGTGTAACATCCCATTTCCGGCTAGACCCCTAGGAGTCAGTTGGTTGTGGTAGAACCCTAGGGAGCCCAAAACTTGAAATAAATCGACCAAGAAATCGGGTCACGGGTTGGTCACGCCCGTGACCGACCCGTCACGCCCGTGACATAGGGCATGACCATGATCGCCGATTCCAGGTCGACGGTCGTCGACCCAAAATTGGCCCCACGGGCATGTCACGCCCGTGACCCGCCATGTCACGCCCGTGACATAGGGCGTGACACGCTCGACGATCGTCGATTCCAGTTCGACGTCGTCGAACCAGAATTAGTCACCAGGCATGTCACGCCCGTGATCCACAATGTCACGCCCGTGACAAAGGGCGTGACACGCTCGACGATCGTCGATCCCAATTCGACGATCGTCGAACCAAATTTGGCCACACGGGCCTGTCACGCCCGTGACCCAAGTGTCACGCCCGTGACCACCCTTTGACGATCGTCGATCTCAGTTCGACGATCGTCGAACCCAAAACTGGCTAACCGGGCCTGTCATGCCCGTGACCTATGTGTCACGCCCGTGACCAAGGCCGAAATGACAGGCCAGGTTGGAAATTTCGGTAACCGACGCCATAATAAATTCTTACCATGGGAATGAAAATCAAGAGTATTTATGGGTCGTTCCCTACTTTAATTATGTTAATAATTAAGGAAAAGTGGGTCCAATAGGAAATTGCCACCTGGCAAACACCTCTTCATCTCCAACGTTTCAACTGTCATTCGTCATAACCGAAACGTCATTAAGGGGATTAGTAATGGCCGCGAACGTTTCATCTCCAACGTTTCATCCTTTCCCCTCCCCATTTGCTGATCTATAAAAGACTCCTAAGAGCAAGAGGAAAAGGTTACACTCCCTCAAACTATTTCAGACCTCCGCCTTGCTGTTGAAGAATTTCCGGCGATGCCACCACCGCGCAAATGGCTTCCCGACGCTCTGCACGCCTCCAACCCGCGAACAAGGTCCTCCCCTCCCTCTTCTTCTGCGGATAGATCTTAGGAATTGTTAGGAGAGATATTGGGCTCAAAAGAGCCAGATCGGGTGAGCGTATTCGTGGTTTTCCGAAAATTTCATGGTGGCGGGTTCGCCGGAAACCGCCTCTCCGGCGGCCGTGCCGCCGCCCGACGATAGCCCTCGCCTCAACGGAGGTGGTGGTGGTGGTGGCCGGCCAGGGAGATGGCTGGATGGCCGGGAAATAGCTTGGAAAAGCTACAGGAAAATTAGGTTTTTAGGCCTCTGGTTCGGGCTCTGAAGAAGATGAACAGTGCCATGAATATTGGATTCTATTTTTAAAACAATTTCTGAATGGATTTATCTGTCATGTTAAATAATTTGGGAAAAATACCTAAAGGCTTTTATAGGAAAAGTGGTCAATATAGAAACTGTAGCCCTTGAAGTCTAGTTTTATTCAAAATTAATTTCACTCAATTTGGAATCCTGGTTAGACCACAGCACCCTTTTTGGTGAGGTCTATCCAGAGGGCTGTCTTGACCTTAGAAAAATTCCCCACTCCAATCCAGTCATCAAAATGACTTGAAATTTGGGGTGTGGCCTAATCTTACCTATATCTAGGCACTATCCAAAAATGAGAATTTTTGGAGAATATTTTTCTATAGTTTTTAGGAAAATTCAATAATCCTAGCCGAATTTAATTAGGTAGTTAAATAATTTCCAAACCCTCCCAAATTCTGGTGATTGGTCCCTGGGGTCACCATAAGGTTTTGTATAATTTTTCATCTCATTTGTAGATGGTTTGGACTAGAAATGATCAACCCTAAGTTTTGCCCTAATAAGGGGTCTTAGGTTAAAAGTGCACTTTTGAAGTTTGAGTGGTGAGATCACCTCAACAGAGGCTGAGATTTTTACCACTGGCTAGTAATATTCTCTAGCACCCCCTCATGGAGTTTGAGGTGGATCGGGGTAAGTTTACCCTAAGGACCAAGGCCAAACCCTAAGGATGGATCTTGGTGGTTTGTGAAGGTCATGTGGTCAAATGACCTTGGATTGACCCGAAATTGGGTGAAGGGAACCATAGGGCCAATATAGTTCTCTGGATGAAATTTTAGTAAATTTGGAGACCGTTGGGATACCTGAAAATCTAACCCTAGTTTAGGGCGCAAAACTTGTAGAGATAGGAAATGACACTAAATCACATTGAAAAGTGGTGAGATTTGGGGAGAGTGAATTATGGGGATGGTAAAAGCTCTGGATATTTTTCTACGAATTTTATGTTCAATATTTTGGATACTTCCTTTAATGATTTAGTAGTTGTATGATTTGCTTAGAAAATTTATTATGGAATACACACTCTCTGGAAAGTGATGAAATTTAAGCAGAGAACGTTTATTATGATTTTAAATCTCTGTGAATTTTTATGGGATTTTTGGAAAGATTAATTCTAAGGCTCGCTTCATTAAGTATGTTTTACCTTGATTATTTGATTAAATCTTTAGTGGTGGTTAGCAAGCTAGTAAAATTATGATTCTCTGCACAAAGATCTTTTATATATCATACTTCTGACTAGTGATTTTTCTATAATTTTTAGATGAATAATTTCAGTACTTCCTTCACTACGTAGAATTAACATGATTATACTGAATAAATTATTTAGCGGTTAAATACTTTCTATAAAATTCTGAGAATTTGTATTTGAGGTTATTTTGCTGTTATTTAATGTTCATGATTTTTGAGTAGCCATTACTTAGGAAGATCATGTAGTTCATGTTTAAAATGACCCGTGGCACGTCCTTTGGGAAAATTAAATAAATATCAGATTAATTAGGAAAATTATAAGTTTCTGGATTTAGACAAAATATGATATGGTAGACCTCCAGTAAATATTATAGGAGATTTGGAAGATAATTTGGTGTACCTCCCCTTGGGTACCTCATATAGTTTAGGATGGTCTGCATATAGTAAAGCCACGGAATTTTGATAGTTGATGGTTGGTAGGGCAAACTAGGATCGAGTTCATCATTGGGAGACTTGTTGGAATAAGGGAGTACGGGAACGACGAAAGATCGTCCATCCCGGGAAGAAGAGGAAGAGTCTTAATACTCTAGGGTTAGAACTAAAGTAACTAAAAGGGGATCGGGCTAAGGGAGATCAACCAATAATAATAAGTGCCTTGCGAAAGGGAACTTCGGGCCGTAATGCCGCCGTCTTGGTTCCTAGTGCCCCTTGAGAGCCCTTCACGGGGTATACCGGGGGTAGTCCTGGGCTAACGTAAACCGTAGAGATAATAAATTAAAAGAGCAACTAGTATAACTAGGGTTGCACAAACTCACTCACCGATAGCTAGGAAAGTAGGATAATAAGACTTGTTGCCATTCAGACAGTAGCTCTGAAGGTAGATGCACGGACAGGACTGTCCGGGGGGCCGAGGGCTCGAGGGTTGGAGTACAGAATAAAGGTGGTGGGTCTTCGGTACCTGATCGTCGTTCACACCGACATCGGTATGCTGACTCGGCGGTGTGGGACACTTAGCCAAAGAAAGTCTGGAGGGTACATCCAGCAGCAGTACGCGAATACTCTAGGTTGTGTTCTTCTAGGGGCGTACGGGAGGGCTAGGCCTGGTAGTGTGGATGCCCGCCTAGGAGTGGGGGGCCCGACCCACTGTCTCTGTTTGCCACTGCGGAGGTTCCTGGGAGTGAAGCTAGCTGCCCGAACAGGGGGAACTAAAGGTCTGTGCGCATGGAGTCGTGTGCATGTGTTGCACTTGCATGAATCATGGCATAGCATATCACTACACTCATATTTGCATACAACCGACACCCCAACGTATAAATCGGTATGGGACTTTTTATACGATGGGAGCTTTGCAGAAGATCCCTTAACTTATAAGTTTGTATGGGCATTCATATAAGTTAAGGTTACATACTTACTTACTTGTTGCTTACTTACTATTCTCTAGCTGCCTTTTATACAATTTGCTATTTATTAATTGTTCTACCTATTACAACATTTATACTGTTCACCTGTTATAACTTGCTAGTTATGTCTACCGTCACCTGCTTGACTATTCTCCACTTTTGTAGCTTCCCTTTCCTCCTCTCCGCCCGGTGCTTAGGAGCCGTGGTGGGAGGGGTAGGGGATGATAGGGCTTAGTCTTTATGACTAATGGTTTTCGAACCAAACATTACAGGAGCTCCGGATGGGAGACAGGGACCAGCACCAGCGGAGTACGGTGCGCATGGAGGTGGGACAGTCTAGCACCGGTGCACCTGCGACCAGCTCCGTGAGTGATTAGTATTTTCTTAGCTTCCGCGATGAGTGACTTGTAGTGAGGACTCTGATGTACTGGGCTCGAGCCCATTTATCTATTTTCCTATTATATGTATTGATGCACTGGATATGATTCACTTTTATTTACATGTTTCTGTGGACATGTTTACATTTTTTGTATAAATACTTCTCTCTCTTGTGATCGAAAAGGGCCGGCAGAATTGGCGTTTTGTAGTGGTTGCCTTCCCGAGATGTCGGTGCCACCGCAAAGCGGCAATTCTGTGCTAAGACCCCGGTGGTTGAAAAAGAAAAAAAAAGGGGGTCTTACAAGTGGTATCAGAGGAGACCTCGATCGAAAGAGAAGTAGTCCACAAAAACCTTGGGCCACCCCCGTGCGAGCTTAGTTTGCGGACAAACTAGCAACGGAAGCAGTGGTGTGCCCATAAGGGAAATCACATGTGAATCATAACTCTTCTTAAATTCCATTCATTCGCTCTCTAACAAATGGAATTTTTGCTTGTAGCCTGCGACGAACCCTACATCGCAGCAGGGGACACCTCAGGCTCCGAATGTGGTCCCGACTCCGCCAGCACCCGTTCCGTTCCAGCAGACGGAGATGGGGCAAACACTGACGGCCATCCTGGAGGCCTTCAGAGCTCAGCAAGCCCCGGACCCACAGCCAAACCCCGGGGCCAATTGGATGACGGTCTTCCGAGGACTTTCCCCTCCATCCTACCAGGGGACGGAGTCTGCAGTACGTACGGAGGAGTGGTTGGACACCATTTATGAGATGCTGGCAGGGATTCGATGCCCCACGGAGGAGGCAGTCGCTTTGACAGTCTCCTACTTAGAGTCACACGAAAAGAGAAGGTGGAAATCTCAGCTGGACACCACCTTTGCAGGGATGGACTGTGCTGATATTACTTGGGACGAGTTCAGAGCAGCGCTCTTGGGATATTTTGTACCTCAGTCGGCGAGAGATGACCTGGAGGATAGGTTCCTGCGGTTGAGGCAGGGGAACAGGACTGTGGTGGAGTACTATCAGGAGTTCACTCACCTGGCCCGTTATGCGGACGCTTACCAGTTAGACGATGCTGGCTACGCCCGGAGGTTTTATAAGGGGCTACAGGATGACATGAGGCAGGCCCTCCTTTTCGTTTGAGAGGGGAGTCTGGCCAGGATTCTGGAGATGGCTAAGAAGAGAGAGGCGGATCAGCTTACAGTGAAGAATCGGAAGAGACCGGCTGATGATTTAGTGATTGGAGGTCGTAGAGACCGTCCTCGGGGACAGGTTATCGGGGAGAGAAGGAACGGGGATCAGCCTCGTCAGGAGTTTGGGCAGGAGCAGAGGACTCAGGGGGTATTGGCTCCCCAGCCTATACAGATGCTGGAAATGCCAAGGACGGCAGGGCAGCCACCGGTATGCTATCAGTGCAACCAGCCGGGGCATATCAAGCGGAACTGCCCTGTGGGGCGAGCACCCCCACCATCACATCAGGGCGCTCCACCTCCCCGACGGTTTGGCGGACGAGGACAGGACCAAGGACGAGGATTTCAGGATCGAGGTCGTAGGCCAGAGAGAGAGCAGGTGTATGCTCTAGACCTGACACAGCCCCGGGACCCGGAGCAGGTTATCACAGGTATGGCAGTACTTTTCAGATTTTCTTCATATAAACTACTATTTTAAACATAACCTGGTTAGAAATTAAGAGAAGATAAACTACAATAAGAATAGTAAGACATTTAATTACCCCAGGCATAGTATTCGTGAGCGGCAAGCCCGCTCACACCCTCTTCGACACTAGTGCGTCGCAATCATTCGTGTCGGAGGATTTCGTGAAAGGACTGGCAGGAGTGGAGCTAAGCACCGGGAAGATGCTGAGGGTGCGCCTACCCGATGGATCAGAGATATTGACCTCAACTCATTGTGATATGGAAGCGAGGATCGGCGGAAAGGCGTTTGAGGCACCAGCGACGGTTTTGAGGATGCCAGATTACGATCTGATTCTGGGCATGACCTGGCTGTACTGGAACCATGCCCAGATCGATTGCGTGGCGAAGAGGATCACCGTGAGGCACGGCGACTCCTTCATTGTTATCGAAGGTATTATATCAGCACCTCGTACTTTACTATCGTCTGTGCAGGCCGTTAAGGCCCACCTACAGGGGGAAGAGGTTTATCAGGTCCTCTTTGAGGCTGTCGTAGCCAAGGACTCCATTGCGGATATTCCAGTGGTGCGGGACTTCGCCGACGTGTTTCCAGAGAAGCTACCAGGGTTACCCCCGCACCGAGAGAAGGACTTTCAGATTCAGCTCGTACCGGGGGCTAAGCCGGTATCCAGAGCTCCCTATCGAATGGCCCCAAAGGAGTTGGTGGAATTCCGAAGTCAGCTTCAGGAGTTAGTGGAGGCCGGGTTCGTTCGGCCTAGCTCATCACCGTGGGGAGATCCGGTGCTGTTCGTTAAGAAGAAGGACGGGACCCTTCGACTGTGCATCGATTACCGGGCTCTGAACAGGTTGACAGTCCGGAATACTTATCCTTTACCACGGATAGACGAGCTTTTTGATCAGCTGGAGGGAGCTCATTGGTTCTCAAAGCTGGATCTGAGGTCAGGATACTACCAGCTCCGTATTCGGGAGGAGGACATCCCGAAGACGGCCTTCAGCAGCAGATACGGCTTGTACAAGTTTTCCGTGATGCCATTCGGGCTCACGAATGCACCCTCCGCATTCATGACTTTGATGAATCGGGTGTTCGAGGAGTATCTGGACGTCTTTGTCATTGTATTCATCGACGACATTCTTATCTATTCAAGGACGGAGGAGGAGCACGCGAGACATCTAGCCTTGACCTTGGAGAAGCTGCGTGAGCACGAGATGTATGCCAAGTACAGCAAGTGCCAGTTCTGGCTAAAGGAGGTGGCCTTTCTGGGCCATGTCATCAGTGGAGCAGGTCTGGCAGTGGATCCGGCAAAGATCCAGGCAGTACGGGATTGGCCACCACTAAAGTCGGCCACGGATGTTCGAAGTTTCTTGGGACTTGCCGGTTACTACCGGAAGTTTGTAAAGGGGTTCTCTCAGATTGCCCTCCCTCTTACGTCTCTGACGAAGAAGGAGTCCCCTTTTATTTGGACGCCGCGATGCGAATCTGCCTTCCAGGAGCTGAAGGATCGTCTCACCTCGGCTCCTATCCTTGCTCTTCCATCAGGGAAGGAGGGATTCCAGGTGTATGCAGATGCTTCCTATCAGGGGATGGGTGCCGTCCTTATGCAGAATGGGCACGTAATAGCCTATGCCTCCCGTCAGTTGAAGCAGCACGAGCAGAACTACCCTGTGCACGATTTGGAGATGGGGGCAGTCATTTTTGCCCTTAAGATCTGGCGGCACTATCTCTACGGGGTACATTGTGATATCTTCTCCGACCACAAGAATCTGAAGTACGTCGACACCCAGAAGGAGTTAAACATCAGGCAGAGACGCTGGGTGGAGTTCCTTTCGGACTACCAGTATACCATGCACTACCATCCAGGGAAGGCGAACGTGGTTGCGGATGCTCTGAGCCGGAGAGCGAGTACGACTGGAGTAGGCCCGCAGCTGATGGCTTTGGAGTTGATTAGATCATTCGAGGAGATGCAGATTTTGCTAGTGTCTGAGGATGACCCGGAGCTGTACATGGAGTACCTGGGGTCGATGGCTACTACTGATGACATTCGAGACCGCATTAGAGATGGGCAGATGCGGGACGAGAGAGCTGAGCCGATATTCCGAGCCTTGGAGGAAGGCACGACAGGGGATTACTCTTTGAGGGATGGGCTCCTGTGTTTCCGGGGCAGAGTCTACATACCAGCAGGAGGACGGATCCAGGAGGATATTTTGACGGAAGCTCATTGCAGCCGATATTCGGTACACCCGGGGATCACCAAGATGGCAAAGGATTTAAAGAGGACGATGTACTGGCCGGGTATGAAGAAAGATATTACGTATTTTGTGACGCATTGTGAGGCCTGCCAGCTCGTGAAGGCGGAGTGTAGGAACCCGGCAGGCTTGCTGCAGCCGCTTCCAGTGCCGGAGTGGAAGTTTGAAGATATAGCCATGGACTCCATACATGGGCTACCTAGATCCCGTGCGGGGAACGACTCGATCTGGGTGATAGTGGACAGGCTGACAAAGGTGGCCAGATTCATCCCAGTGGCAAAGGACACACCGGTCAGTGTATTAGTACGGAGGTTCATTGAGCAGTTTGTGCGTTATCATGGGGTGCCCAAGACTATCGTTTCGGATCGGATGGGCGGTTTACATCCAGGGAATGGAGATCAGTCCAGGCCCATCTGGGTTCTTGGTTGACATTCAACACCACCTTTCACCCTCAGACCGACGGACAGACAGAGCGCACTAACCGTACACTGGAGGATCTGTTGCGACTATGTATTTTGGACCGTGGCGGGCCTTGGGAGAGATTGTTACCACTGGTCGAGTTTTCATACAACAACGCTCATCAGTCCAACATAGGCATGGCTCCATACGAAGCGTTGTACGGAAGGAGGTGCAGAACCCCACTATCATGGGTTCAGGACGAGGATCCGCATGCACTGGGCTCTGAGTTTGTGGGAGATACAGATGCTCAGATTAGATTGATCCGAGACAGGATGTTGGAAGCCCAGAGCAGACAGGCAAAATACTACGATGCGAGGCATCGCCAAGTAGAGTTCCAGGTAGGAGACCGGGTTTTCTTGAAGATACGGCCGATGCACGGAGTCTCGCGGGTTCGCGGGCGGAAGAAGCTCAGTCCGAGATATATGGGGCCCTATAGGATCCTAGAGTGGATCGGCCCCTTAGCCTATAGACTGGAGCTACCGCCGGAGTTAGCGGGATTGCATGACGTCTTCCACGTCTCCTCACTTCGGAGGGCTCTGCTACGCCCTGAGCAGCTGATTTCCTCGGCAGATGGCCCAGTGGCCTCGGATCGGTCAGTCGATTTGGAGCCTATCAGGATTGACGATACAGCAGTGCGGGTCTTGCGACGGAAGAAGGTCCCGTTAGTCAAGGTTCTGTGGAACAATCATGGGCAGGAGGAGCATACATGGGAGCCACAGGACTTGATGCGGCAAAAATACCCGGAACTTTTTCGTCAGGTATACCTCACAACCCCTCTGGACAATCAATTTGCCTTCCTGTTTTAAACCAATGGAACTGAAATTTCAAGAATAGGGGCTAATCTTTTGTTTATTGGGGTGTATATACCTAGTTAAGTGGACGAATTAATCTTAGATTCGAAACCGCACAAACAAACATAACGTAGAGAGATAATCTTTCAGTTCTCATGGGATGTTACAAGCTTATTTTTCCCGATTAGAGTCCCGTAGGCTTAACCTTGATTTCGGGGACGAAATCTTTGTTTTGTTTATTGGGATTTGTAACATCCCAATTCCGGCTAGACCCCTAGGAGTCAGTTGGTTGTGGTAGAACCCTAGGGAGCCCAAAACTTGAAATAAATCGACCAAGAAATCGGGTCACGGGTTGGTCACGCCCGTGACCGACCCGTCACGCCCGTGACATAGTGCGTGACCATGATCGTCGATTCCAGGTCGACGGTCGTCGACCCAAAATTGGCCCCACGGGCATGTCACGCCCGTGACCCGCCATGTCACGCCCGTGACATAGGGCGTGACACGCTCGACGATCGTCGATTCCAGTTCGACGTCGTCGAACCAGAATTAGTCACCAGGCATGTCACGCCCGTGATCCACAATGTCACGCTCGTGACAAAGGGCGTGACACGCTCGACGATCGTCGATCCCAATTCGACGATCGTCGAACCAAATTTGGCCACACGGGCCTGTCACGCCCGTGACCCAAGTGTCACGCCCGTGACCACCCTTCGACGATCGTCGATCTCAGTTCGACGATCGTCGAACCCAGAACTGGCTAACTGGGCCTGTCACGCCAGTGACCTATGTGTCACGCCCGTGACCAAGGCCGAAATGACAGGCCAGGTTGGAAATTTCGGTAACCGACGCCATAATAAATTCTGACCATGGGAATGAAAATCAAGAGTATTTATGGGTCGTTCCCTACTTTAATTATGTTAATAATTAAGGAAAAGTGGGTCCAATAGGAAATTGCCACCTGGCAAACACCTCTTCATCTCCAACGTTTCAACTGCCATTCGTCATAACCGAAACGTCATTAAGGGGATTAGTAATGGCCGCGAACGTTTCATCTCCAACGTTTCATCCTTTCCCCTCCCCATTTGCTGATCTATAAAAGACTCCTAAGAGCAAGAGGAAAAGGTTACACTCCCTCAAACTGTTTCAGACCTCCGCCTTGCTGTTGAAGAATTTCCGGCGACGCCACCACCGCGCAAATGGCTTCCCGACGCTCTGCATGCCTCCAACCCGCGAACAAGGTCCTCCCCTCCCTCTTCTTCTGCGGATAGATCTTAGGAATCGTTAGGAGAGATATCGGGCTCAAAAGAGCCAGATCGGGTGAGCGTATTCGTGGTTTTCCGAAAATTTCATGGTGGCGGGTTCGCCGGAAACCGCCTCTCCGGCGGCCGTGCCGCCGCCCGACGATAGCCCTCGCCTCAACGGAGGTGGTGGTGGTGGTGGCCGGCCAGGGAGATGGCTGGATGGCCGGGAAATAGCTTGGAAAAGCTACAGGAAAATTAGGTTTTTAGGCCTCTGTTTCGGGCTCTGAAGAAGATGAACAGTGCCATGAAAATTGGATTCTATTTTTAAAACAATTTCTGAATGGATTTATCTGTCATGTTATATAATTTGGGAAAAATACCTAGAGGCTCCTACAGGAAAAGTGGTCAACATAGAAACTGTATCCCTTGAAGTCTAGTTTTATTCAAAATTAATTTCACTCAATTTGGAATCCTGGTTAGACCACAGCACCCTTTTTGGTGAGGTCTATCCAGAGGGCTGTCTTGACCTTAGAAAAATTCCCCACTCCAATCTAGTCATCAAAATGACTTGAAATTTGGGGTGTGGCCTAATCTTACCTATATCTAGGTGCTATCCAAAAATGAGAATTTTTGGAGAATATTTTTCTATAGTTTTTAGGAAAATTCAATAATCCTAGCCGAATTTAATTAGGTAGTTAAATAATTTCCAAACCCTCCCAAATTCTGGTGATTGGTCCCTGGGGTCACCATAAGGTTCTGTATAATTTTTCATCTCATTTGTAGATGGTTTGGACTAGAAATGATCAACCCTATGTTTTGCCCTAATAAAGGGTCTTAGGTTAAAAGTGCACTTTTGAAGTTTGAGTGGTGAGATCACCTCAACAGAGGCTGAGATTTTACCACTGGCTAGTAATATTCTCTAGCACCCCCTCATGGAGTTTGAGGTGGATCGGGGTAAGTTTACCCTAAGGACCAAGGCCAAACACTAAGGATGGATCTTGGTGGTTTGTGAAGGTCATGTGGTCAAATGACCTTGGATTGACTCGAAATTGGGTGAAGGGAACCATAGGGATAATATAGTTCTCTGGATGAAATTTTAGTAAATTTGGAGACCATTGGGATACCTGAAAATCTAACCCTAGTTTAGGGCGCAAAACTTGTAGAGATAGGAAATGACACTATATCACATTGAAAAGTGGTGAGATTTGGGGAGAGTGAATTATGGGGATGGTACAAGCTCTGGATATTTTTCTACGAATTTTATGTTCATTATTTTGGATACTTCCTTTAATGATTTAGTAGTTGTATGATTTGCTTAGAAAATTTATTAGGGAATACACACTCTCTGGAAAGTGATGAAATTTTAGCAGAGAACGTTTATTATGATTTTAAATCTCTGTGAATTTTTATGGGATTTTTGGAAAGATTAATTCTAAGGCTCGCTTCATTAAGTATGTTTTACCTTGATTATTTGATTAAATCTTTAGTGGTGGTTAGCAAGCTAGTAAAATTATGATTCTCTGCACAAAGATCTTTTATATATCATACTTCTGACTAGTGATTTTTCTATAATTTTTAGATGAATAATTTCAGTACTTCCTTCACTACGTAGAATTAACATAATTATACTGAATAAATTATTTAGAGGTTAAATACTTTCTATAAAATTCTGAGAATTTGTATTTGAGGTTATTTTGCTGTTATTTAATGGTCATGATTTTTGAGTAGCCATTACTTAGGAAGATCATGTAGTTCATGTTTAAAATGACCCGTGGCACGTCCTTTGGGAAAATTAAATAAATATCAGATTAATTAGGAAAATTATAAGTTTCTGGATTTAGACAAAGTATGATATGGTAGACCTCCAGTAAATATTATAGGAGATTTGGAAGATAATTTGGTGTACCTCCCCTTGGGTACCTCATATAGTTTAGGATGGTCTGCATATAGTAAAGCCACGGAATTTTGATAGTTGATGGTTGGTAGGGCAAACTAGGATCGAGTTCATCATTGGGAGACTTGTTGGAATAAGGGAGTACGGGAACGACGAAAGATCGTCCATCCCGGGAAGAAGAGGAAGAGTCTTAATATTCTAGGGTTAGAACTAAAGTAACTAAAAGGGGATCGGGCTAAGGGAGATCAAACAATAATAATAAGTGCCTTGCGAAAGGGAACTTCGGGCCGTAATGCCGCCGTCTTGGTTCCTAGTGCCCCTTGAGAGCCCTTCACGGGGTATACCGGGGCAGTCCTGGGCTAACGTAAACCGTAGGGATAATAAATTATAAGAGCAACTAGTATAACTAGGGTTGCACACACTCACTCCCCGATAGCTAGGAAAGTAAGATAATAGGACTTGTTGCCATTCAGACAGTAGCTCTGAAGGTAGATGCACGGACAGGACTGTCCGGGGGGTCGAGGGCTCGAGGGTTGGAGTACAGAATAAAGGTGGTGGGTCTTCGGTACCTGATCGTCGTTCACACCGACATCGGTACGCTGACTCGGCGGTGTGGGACACTTAGCCAAAGAAAGTCTGGAGGGTACATCCAGCAGCAGTACGTGGATACTCTAGGTTGTGTTCTTCTAGGGGCGTACGGGAGGGCTAGGCCTGGTAGTGTGGATGCCCGCCTAGGAGTGGGGGGCCCGACCCACTGTCTCCGTTTGCCACTGCGGAGGTTCCTGGGAGTGAAGCTAGCTGCCCGAACAGGGGGAACTAAAGGTCTGTGCGCATGGAGTCGTGTGCGTGTGTTTCACTTGCATGAATCATGGCATAGCATATCACTACACTCATATTTGCATACAACCGACACCCCAACGTATAAATCGGTATGGGACTTTTTATACGATGGGAGCTTTGCAGAAGATCCCTTAACTTATAAGTTTGTATGGGCATTCATATAAGTTAAGGTTACATACTTACTTACTTGTTGCTTACTTACTATTCTCTAGCTACCTTTTATACAATTTGCTATTTATTAATTGTTCTACCTATTACAACATTTATACTGTTCACCTGTTATAACTTGCTAGTTATGTCTACCGTCACCTGCTTGACTATTCTCCACTTTTGTAGCTTCCCTTTCCTCCTCTCCGCCCGGTGCTTAGGAGCCGTGGTGGGAGGGGTAGGGGATGATAGGGCTTAGTCTTTATGACTAATGGTTTTCGAACCAAACATTACAGGAGCTCCGGATGGGAGACAGGGACCAGCACCAGCGGAGTACGGTGCGCATGGAGGTGGGACAGTCTAGCACCGGTGCACCTGCGACCAGCTCCGTGAGTGATTAGTATTTTCTTAGCTTCCGCGATGAGTGACTTGTAGTGAGGACTCTGATGTACTGGGCTCGAGCCCATTTATCTATTTTCCTATTATATGTATTGATGGACTGGATATGATTCACTTTTATTTACATGTTTCTGTGGAATTGTTTACATTTTTTGTATAAATACTTCTCTCTCTTGTGATCGAAAAGGGCCGGCAGAATTGGCGTTTTGTAGTGGTTGCCTTCCCGAGATGTCAGTGCCACCGCAAAGCGGCAATTCTGGGCTAAGACCCTGGTGGTTGAAAAAGAAAAAAAAAGGGGGTCTTACACCATGAATGTCGATGGCGTGTTTGTTAGCCCAAATGGCATTACAGTGAACTCATAGTGACCATAGTGTGTACCAAAATATATCTTGGGAATGTCACATTCCCTAATCCCCAACTGGTAATAGCCAGACTTTATCTAGCTTTGAATAGATAGCCGATCCCACTAGCTGATAAAATAAGCCATCAATCCGTGAAATCGGATACTTGTTTTTTTTTTCTCCGTCAGCTTGTTCAATTCTCAATAATCAATGCATAGACGTAAGCTTCTGTCCTTCTTCTTCACAAAGAGGACCGGTGCACTCCAAGGTGACACACTTGGACATATATAGCCTTGCTCTAGCAATTCTTGAAATTTAACTTTCAATTTTGCCATCTCCTTTGGCGCTACTAAATATAGTGAGCGGGCCACAGGTTTCGCACCTATCACCAACTCAATAGCAAAGTCAATCTCTCACTAGGGTAGTAACCCGGGGAGAACCTTAGGAAACACATCTTCATAATTTGGCACAATAGGAACGTCACTCAGACTAGGCTTCGGCTCAATGGCCTCCAATAGCATGAAGAATAACTTCGCAGCCTTCCGAACTGCCTAGACTACCTGGAGAGCAGACATCAATATATTGCTCGATCCTCGCATACAAGCAAACTTAGTATCTCGTTCAGTGTTCTGTACTAGCGTGACTTCCTCGGAGTTGTAATAAATACATGCACGCTACTCCGAGAGCTAGTCCATACCAAAGATTACATCAAATGCCGATATTGGCAGTACAGACTCTTTTAAAACCAAATCCTGACTTCCTATCTGTACCTTAATACAAAACTTTGAACCCGTGTTCACCTTTTATTCTTAAGGCAATATTATCCCAACCTCTTATTTATTATAAAACTCCAAGCATAGAAAGTAATACATTATGCCAAATCAAAATACTTCTTCATTAGTCTGTGAACAATAGGTTCGTACATGTACAACATGCACTTTTGCATAAAGTAAAAATTATAGTACGCTATTACAACTACTTATTTAAGTACACTTGTAATTTCATTTCAGTTTGTTATCGTCGGAGGGCTGTTTCGGCAATCTCGAGCATAATGTCCTTCTTTGGCACACGTGTAGCAAGTAAGTGGAGCTCGCCCTGCAGCTGCTCCATACTTAGCCTTCTTTTTCTTCGAGACATCACTATGATAATCACGGGCAAAGTGTCCTAACTTGCCACAAGTAAATCAAACATATGGAAAACACCTTTTCTTTTTTCTTATGATAAAAGAAGAAGTAAATTTCAACAAACTAAACCTCTTTCACCACTTGCGAGAGTTAGATTTTGAAAAGGTCGACACGTTGAAATATTGCTTTGAGTTGACTTTTTCAAAGTCCATTTCCAATGACCTAGCGGACATTACCAAGGCATAGAATCCAATAAAATCTGGACCCACCAACAGAAGTCGTAGCACATCGCGCAGACCATCATAAAATCTATTAATAATAGTTTCCTTATTTTCAAACATAAACTCTGCATGTTGACTCAACATAACAAATACATTCAAGTACTCCTCGACCATGTGCATTTCTTGCATCAAACACCTATTCAATGCCTGAGCCAATGCTCTTCCAATTACAATCTTCTCAAGTATACTGACCAGCACCAAATCGATCACAAGAATAGGGGCTACGCATGCCTTTCAGGTTGGGCATTGATCATTGCGAAGACCACATCAACTATCAAATGAACTATCTCTGTAGAAGGAGGAGATGTTGGCACCACAATTGGTGTATTACTCTCCGCCGAGAGTTAGGGTTCACCCTGCCCCGCACCAATTCTAGTCTCCTATGATCATGAAACACACAATTAAGCAACTAAAAATATTGCAAAAATCAATCATAGGAATACGCAAGTTCCTCAAATATGTTTATTTTCATTCCTAAATGAACATCCTTGAGTACATTTTGTTATAACGGTAAGCACATATGTCACAACCAGCATTTTCTCAAAATTTAAATAATATATCAGAGTAAGAGAAAATACGTATCACGATGCCACACCGTGTACGGGACAACTGCAGACACTCAGGCAAGATCCTACTCATAATACTTTTCATGAAATTCTAAAGTTTTTATGATGAAAACATAGTTAGAGTTTTAGGTTTGATGGTTGTGTCCCTCAACTCAGCGGATCAACTAGTCCTCGGGCAAAAATATAAATATACGCAGTGGAAAATACTTTGTTTTGTTCATTTATTATCCGATATGAGCTTGAAAATATCATAGAATAATTCATGATATGCACACTTCAAGATTTTGTATGAGTACAAAAGAGCCTTTATAGGCCTTTAAAATAGAGTGATATTTGATTGAAAGAGATGTTATGAGTATGAGATAAAACCGTTGATCTTTTTCTACTTTGAAAATAACAAACATGTAACCTAGCATAAAACCTTCCTAAAGAGCAAATAGACAAAACGACTCAGCAAGAAATAGCGTAAAAGCTAGCGAATAGTCTAAACATTTACCACAAAATTGGTGTGTGCGTACACAACCTAACACGAACACATAGAATCTAAATGTATGTCTGATCAAAAGGATAACAATAAAACTACCTCACGAAGGTGAGGGAGGAAAACCATAGTTACTAAATCCCATGCAAGAAACCACCAACTCTAGTTGCTCAGACTGCCACTGCTCCGAGCCTGAGGCATCCAAGAGAAAAAACACCTCAGCAAGAATGTACAAGTGGTAGCAAAATACAAAGGTAAATAAATGAAGTGAAAAGGGGGTACCAACCTAAGACAGAATAGCTGAAAGAAAAACATCAGCACTCAACCACAATATAATAAGTAAGAATGAACTCATATGAGATTAGACATACCGAACAACACCAAGTGCGTTAAATATCTATGCTTTATAAAACATACATATGAGTAAGTGTGTATATATAAGAGATTGATCAGCTCATCATAGAGCAATAATTATCACCGGGAAATAACCAGGACGTGTGGTGGGGGAAACCTCCCCAACACACCAACTGTCATAACTTCATAAGGGCCCAAGGAAAGGTGGTCTTCTTTCTCGACACACCTAAAACCAGGGAATAATCGGCACCTACGGTTGTGGAAACCTCCCCCACTCACCCAGTCATAAACCAACACTAGGGAAACCAACCAGGTATACTGATTCACAAAATAGGTCACTATGGCGGTGGTAAATTCCACTAATGCCCACATCCCCAATAGTTCACAACATACACTAAAAACAACACAAATTGTATAACGACTAAGTTAGCTGCAATACTAGTCTTATAGAAATTAAATTCACAAAACATACTTACCCCTCGACGGGTAAGACTAACTTCTTTAAATAAGATAGCCTGATTAGATGAGACTGTACTTGTCTCAAAGAATACTAGAATTAAATTGACGAATACCTCCAATCTGGACAAATAATAGGAGTGTCTTGACAAAAAGACTAAAATACCTAATAGATAGGTTCTAGACTTGACAAAAATAGGAGAGCAGTCACGATGAGAAAAAGAAGGGAGTTCATCTTAATGAAAGCTGATGGATATTTTCTCCACGCTAACGCGTGTTTCCAATTGATGAGGCAAGTGTACCTTTCGTTCGGAGTATAGAATCAAGTGTCGTATATCGACTCGGGGCTGTCGAGTACTTGTACTCACAAGGAAAGCTATTATCTTATCAGAAGAAAAGGTGGTTTTTGTTGAACGGAAAAAGAAGCGTTACACTAATAAAGAGAAATTCGATAATGGGGAAGCTAGAGCACTTGATCTATAATCCCCTTGGGCTAAAATAAACCTTCTTGAGAAATAAAGAAATGCAAGTTCTTAACTACTCACTCGACCGTGGAGGTTCCTAAATTACAAAAGGGTCTCTTTCGAGCTCATGCTTCTGACTAACCTTAAGTTGATCGATTAAGACCTTTCGGCCAGTCGAAACCCCTTAGCTTGCTTTAGGCGGTGAACCCCACTATTGGATTTGACTCCAATCCGGAACATTTACGTCATCCTCTCTCGAGGAGTGCATTCAACTCCTTTTATCTTTGAGTGATCTCCTTGTATCCGCAACCTCTCGGTCATTTAGGATACGGATCTTAAATCAAAGATCATATCCGCGTAATATGAATTCGATAGAATAAAAATCAAAGATAAATTGTAGCGAGTACAATTAAGAACAAGACATTTGATGAAAATGAGAAGATTTTTTTTATTCCAAGGTTCATCATGAACAAGTGCTAAAAGAAAATTAGCTACTCATCATGTTTAGGGAATTACAAACTAGGGTAGAGAAAGACATGCTTGAATTAAAAACAAGTAAAATTAAAAGTAACAACAATAGTAATCTTGACTAGAAATGGAAAATACAGCAAAAGAAAACAACAAATTACAAGACTCCAACTCTCCAAAAATTCCCCCTGAGCATCTGAAGTTGTGTGGAATTTATAGGAAAATTTTCTGTTTGGTCACGCCCTAGGTCACACCAGTGCCCAAGGGCGTGTCAGGCTCGGAACCGTCATCTTGAAACCCCGGGAACGTTGGAGGAGAAACCGCCAAAATCTTTTAACTGACTGGTCATGCCCCTAGGTCATGCCCGTGACATAGGGCATGTCAGGCCTGTTTCTGGAAAATGGCGGGAAGCTGAAAATGGTGGGAGTAAACTGCACTTGATTGAGGTGTCATGCCCCCTGGTCACGCCCATGATAAGGGGCGTGTCTAGCTGTAACGGCATTCTAGCGGCAACGGCACGAACGACGGATTAATTAGCATAAAATGCACTTGACACGCCCTGGGTCACGCCCGTGACCCAGGCATGTCATTTTAATCTGACGTGGCAGCGGCTAACTGTCTTCCACCGGCTGGCACGCCCGTTCATGGGTGTCATGCCTATCTGACATGCCCAAGTAGGGCGTGTCGAGCTTCTTCGGCCTTTGTTCGACGATTTCTGATTGATGTACTTGGCTCGTGTGTGTCACGCCCCTAGAGGGCATGTCACAGGGCGTGTCTAGGCCGAGAAGAGGAAAAATCCACTTTTGCTCCAAAAATTCTACAATTAAGTCCTGCAAGATTGAAAATACTTTTATTAAAACAAATATATATATAATATAAAAACAAGTTAATTATAAATTTATTATTATAAAATTGATATATAAAATCTAACTATTAATTGGAAATATTAAACTAAAAATAGAAATAATTAGAGTTATCAAATACCCCCATACTTATCCGTTTGCTAGTCCCGAGCAAACAACTTCCTATAGGGAGTAGAAAAATTTTAAAAGCTAGAAAAGAAAATTGAACCTAAGGAGTAAAATGCGAAGTCTTATGCCTATGCTTGTAACTATTTTTGTAGAAAAACTTACTCAGCATACAAATTAGGTTTTCATTTTTCTTAAAATGTGTTTCCACTATTATTTTTACTTTTAAAATGAAAATCGATAAATCTTAAAGTTATATTTAGGGAGAGTGTAGCGTGTGTACTAAGATAACATTGCATGAAAGAAGATCATAATACCCTCCAAAGAAATCCATCAATGTTGATGGCCATAGGCTTGCCCTTTCACACTCTCGCCACGGCACTAGTCTAACTTATAAACATAAATCATTAGGGATTAATTAGGTTGAAATGTAGGCTTAGGTTTTTGGTGAGGATGGTCAAAGATAAAAATGATGGCTAGTCACACCAAAACCTAGAGAAAGCTTGCACACAAAAATTTGCTAGGGCTTTAAGAACGCAGCCAAATCCATGTCCTTTTATATTTTTCTTATATTTTTTTCACTCACTTATGATGTTGAAAATTTTTTCCTACCTCTTCATTTTTTTCTTAATAATTTTTTTTTCTTTTTTTTGAAGAGGAGAGAAAAATAAATCAACTCTTTTTTTATAAGAAACGAGCCACCAAAAATTAAAAGGCTCTGAATTACTCACAGACCTTGTTTGTATATTTATGTTCAAGCTTGGTTTTAGGTGTGCAATTAGGTTGCTTTTTAGGCTCTGGTAAAATGCTTGGTGGAGCTAAAAGAAAAGAATAGGGTAATAGGCTCAAAATGGCTTAACAACGATAAAAAAATTTAGGTATCGGTACAATGGCTCAAACTTGCCAAAAGAAGTGCCTAAATCATATTTATGCTAATGAGTCTAACTTATGCAAAGTCTTGAGAATAGTTAGAGGGCAAGTTCTAGACATCGAGAAAGAATACCTCTTTCTTGATCCGCGAAATATCTCTCTAGTAGACTTCTATTTACTCACCTAAATTATTTTAGATTTTACCGGTTTTCAAAATGAAAGTAAAATAAAACATTTCCAAGCATTTAGAAAAATGAAAATCTAATTATATGCTGAATATTTAAATCTACATAAAATTCTACTTACACGTGCACTTAACTAGAAACACAGCATGACCAACAGTTTTACTCCAAAATTCAAAATTCAATTAAAGCATTAAAATTCTCTAAACCCTATAAAAAAATTGAATTACTAAGAATTTTGCATGTGAATAAATATGAAAATAACGACTTCTCTAATTAAAAATTAAACCTAATTTTTTTGTTACTTCTTAGACTTCCCGAGGTATATCCTATGAAGGGCTCTCAACGGTACTAGGAGGAAAGATGGGGTGATATCCCAAACGTCCCTTTCTAAGAAATTTAATTTTCGATTTTATGAATTTTTTTTGTTTTTTTAATTTTTGAAAAACAAAATTCATGACAAGATTTATTTTTTAAAAAATTTTTGATATGTTCTTTTTTTAAAAAAAAAATCTTTTTTTGTGGTTTTTTGTTTTAAAGTTTTTTGAAAATTTTGTATGTTTTGCTTGAGAAATATCCCTCCCCCATACTTAAGTAATACATTGTCCCCAATGTAAAAAATAATAAAGAAAAGAAAGAACAGGAGACTTCAGTGATAATTCCAAACCAGCATTATTGTGGTTCGCTCAATGCCCCCGGTAGACCGGTTCCAGATCGGTCTGCCTTAGCCCCGGGCGATTGAGTACGCACACAGTCATAGTAGAAATAGAGAAAATGTACAAACACAACTTTGACGTAGAAAACCACGGAAAGGGGAAAAACCACATGGCCGGGTCTGTGCCAGCCAAACTCCACTATCTGCCTCTGTTACGGTGCTCTTGGAAAGAGAAAGCGAGGGCGACAGGCCGCGCCTCATTGCAAATACTAGGGAGTTGAGAGAGCTCTCCTTGGGTGACAGGCCACCGCTTAGGATTCCGTGCACTTTAACGTGCCTCTTTCTTGAGCGCTTGCTCTTCTTGCTCGCACGCCGCAGGATGCCTGCGCTCTATGCCTCGGGTTGAGGAGGGTTGCCTTCACTGCCAAGTTAGTGAGTGAGAGAGGAGGCGAGTAGATAGAGAAGCTCTAGGGAAAAGTAGGAATGAAGAGAGAGAAAGCGAAGGAGAGAATGAAGTCGGATCCCTTGAAATGAACTATCAGGGGTGCTTATATAGGGTTTCCGAGGTGGTTAGGGTGGTTACGGTGGTTACGGTGGTTAATCGTAGATCGGAGGGTCACGATCACTTGTGGCGATCGGAGGGCCGTGATGGCCCGCCATGATCGGACGGTGGAGAAAAGGCCGACCCACGACGGTGGTCGGAGGAGGCACGTCGGCTGATGGCCTCCCGAGGGAGGATACGGCCGATCGTGAGGAGGAGGCCGACCACGACTGATCGGCCGCGGAGGCCGGCCCCAAGGGGAGCGGCCGGCCATGGACGGCCGGCCGTGGCCGCCGGCCGCAAGGAGGCGGCAGGCCCCAGACGGCCGCCCGCGACCGTCGGCAACGCGGGGGCGGCCGGCCCGTAAGGAGGCGGCCGGCCGCAACCCGCAAGGAGGCGGCCGGTTGCGGCCGCTGGCCGCAAGGGGGCGGCCGGCCCCGGATGGCCGGCCGCGGCCGCCGGCCTCAAGGGGGCGTCCGCCCCTGGACAGCCATCCGCAAGGGGGCGGCCGGCCCCGGGCGACGGCTGCATGGGGGAGGCCGGCCCCAGGTGGTCGGCCGCGGCCGCCAGACGCATAGGGGCGGCCGACCGCTAAGGGGGGCGACAGGCCGTAGGAGGCCGGCCGCCACCTGCCCGTAAGGATGGCAGCGGCGGCGGTTGCGATTTTGCGCGGGGGAGTTATGATCCGGTGCACAGGAGTTACGATCCGGTGCGCAGGAGTTAAGATCCGATGAGTGGGAGTTACGATCCGGTGTGCGGGAGTTACGATCCGCTGCGCGGGAGTTACAATAATTATTTATAAATTAAGGGGTACCCATCATTTGCCCCCCAAAATCCTGTCGTCTTGGAGCGAACGACAAGCACGGGAATTTTTCTTTGCGACTGGGCTAGGCGGCGATGGCCGGAACGGGTACTAACACCAAAATGGGTGGTGACGGCGACAGTGTTAAGGTAAGAATTCGAACGAAGAGAAGGTCCGAGCACCGGGCGAGGCTGGAGGGGCTGGCCCCGCGTGCGGGTGTGCGCGGGGCTGGCCCCAGGCACGGGTGCGCGCAGGGCTGCACCCGCACGGGGGTGCGCACAGGGGCGTGCGTGGGTGCGCGCAGGGGCGTGCGCGGGTGCGCGTGAGGCTGACCCCGCACGCGGGTGTGCGCGGGGCTGCACCCGCGCGCCGGTGCGCGCGGGGCTGGTCCCATGCGCGGGTGCGCATGGGGCTCCACCCGCGCGCGGGGTGCGCAGGGCTTACCCTGCTCGCGGGGTGCGTGGGGCTTACCCTACGCGCGGGTGCGCGCGGGGCTACACCCGCGCGCGATTGCGCGGGGCTAGCCCCGCGCGCGGGTGTGTGAGGGGCTGACCCCACACGCGGGTGCGCGCGAGGCTGTGCCTACGTGCGATTGCGCGGGGATGGCCCCGCGCGTGGGTGCGCGCGGGGCTGGCTTCTCGTGCGGGTGCGCGCGGGGCTGAAACCGTGCGCAGGGTGCGCGCAGTGCGGCCACTCTGCTTACGAGTGGCTCGGCGGCATGCGCGGGCTGATTTCATGCGCTCTTTGCTTGCGTGCATGGCTCATATGTATGGGCGTAACGTGCGCTCGGACTCGCTTTTCTAACCTTACTTTTCTATTCTTTCAGGTTTCCAAGCGGGGTGTGCAGAGCCGTCCTATGCGGCTACGTTCGAGTCTTTCCCTCGAGCATATGGATATATGGCAGAGGCGCTTCAACCTGCCCTCTGATTTGGAGGTGCGGATCCCTAGTCCTGAAGAGCGGGTGCAAAACCCTCCGCGAGGTTGGACGACTCTTTGTGAATCATCACTTCGGTGCGATTTTCGCCTTCCGGCTTGCGAGGAAGTTGCCGAGATTCTGAAGTTCTGCTGCATTCCTGTGTTGTATTTTACCCCTCTTGAGACGACATGGATCATGGGGTTGATCGCATTCTTTCGTGAGTGTGGATCTAGGTTTTCCTTGGATATTTTCAAGGATTGGTGTGAGGTGCGCGCCGATGCCTGGGTCCGCGTGGACGTCCTCAGCAACAAGCGGTGGCTGGAGTTTGAGACCCGGGTGGACCGTCTCCACGGGAATACCTTGTTCGGATACGTCAGGAACCAAGGTGGATTGCCAGAGGTTTTGAACGTGCTTCCAGACCGTTGCCGACGTTCTAGGAGACAAGAGCAGGAGTTTACTCCCTTCCTTGGTTTTGCGGAGCCCTGAGAGCTGGAGAACATCTTGTACATCATCTCTACTTTCGTTGATGAGAAGTGCATGTTATTATGCGGGTTGTCTGTTGATTTGGACGTGCTGCCGCCATCCCTCTCTCCCGTGATAGGAATAGGAAGCTAGTGTTTGTAGGCCATGGAGCTGAGGAGGCGGGTCTGAGCCTCCTGCCGTTACAGGATGTTCTTTTAGAGGCGGAGGCCCCTTGTAGCTTTGGAGTTGGAGGCGAGCTGAATGACGCGGATTTTGAGGTCCTGGGGTCCTCTACCCCCCAAACCTCCCCAGCACGGGTTGCGGTGCGGCAGGTGGTGAAAGGAAAGAGGGTCTCCTCTTCTTTGGAGGAAATGAACCATGCTGTATGTGCGATCTCAATTTTTGAGTGGCGGCTTTTGAGGAAAGTTATTATGACTTGTCCCTTTTCTTTTGCAGATGTAGACTCAGGCGAACATTGCACTTACGTGGAATGTCCACTACGTGAGCCTGAAGGGCAGCTATATGGCCCTTCAGGGTGAGCTCGAGAAGGCGAGGAGTGCCCTTTCGGATCTGAAGGGGCGATGAGAGCGCAATATTTCGCGACTTAGGCAGATTGGATCCGAGCTGCGATGTGAACTAGAGGACGCCAAAGCTGCACACAGGGCTAAGAAGACGACTGCGGAGGAGACTTTGCGTCTTCTAGACAAAGCTCGGGCAGAGCTGGAGCTATCCAGGGCGGAGGTGATGTGTCTTTCCTCCATGGAGCGGGAGGTTGAGCTAAAGGCTGCTGGTCTGGCAGAGTACCAGGATTCTGTGGATTACATGTGAGACTGGTGTCTGATCTCGGAGGAGGTCCGTGAGGAGGTGTGTACTCAGGAGGTAGAGCCATTGATGGAGGACTTGCGGGAAGTCGCATTCTGCCAGGGGATGGCGAAGACACTTCGGATGGTGTCCTGGAAGCGGGAATGCGATGTTGCCGACCTCGGTCTTGAGGATTTGTCTGAGGAGGATGGCTCCGATGCTGAGGAGGGCGTGGCCGCTGAGTGACAGCTACATCTCTTTGATGCTCTTTGCTGATTTGTATACATGTACTTCTTTGTACTGGTGGGCTTGTCTCCGTCGATTTGTACCTTTGTACTTTTTTGGTTTGTACCTTTGTACTTGATATGTTTGTTGAGTTGTTTTCACTGCTTTTGCTTCTGATTGTTGCAGCCGATAGTTGTCTTAGCTAAGCACCAACTGCGAGGGGTAGGCCGTGAGCGGTGGAAGAGTATTTGCTCTGGATGGGGTTGAAGAGTTATGCGAGCTCCGGCCTATTGTCGGCGGGAGGCAATGTTCGTTCGAACCCCTGCGAGTTGCGGTGAACCCGGTGGAATTGGAGGGGCGTGGCCCTGTAGACCCTGACGACGTCGCAACTTACTACGAGGCGGAGGGCATCCCCTTGTGCCAGGGTAGAGAAGCTGAGACCATCGCACTGCGGGCTACGCATAAATGAGGGAGATGGCTCTTGACGACGTCGTGACTTGCTTCGTAGGAGAAGGGAAAGCCTTGCCACCATGAGAGCGAGGTCAAAGCCGCCATGCTACAGTCTGCGGGGGACTCAACGTTTTGGTCCCTTTGGCGACTCCGCAACCTGTTGCTAGGCTGAGGACATCACGTTATTGGCAGCGCAAAATTGGGGGAACTGGACCCCGACGATGTCGCAAACCACTGGGAGGATGAAGGGTGCACCCCTGAACCGCGCAAGAGAGAGTGAAGCCATCGCGCCACAGTGTGGCTGTGGTTGGTTAAGATGTGGATTTAGCGGGGCCGGAACCCGATTTAGTTGCGATTGTAGCTTAGTAAGGCACCAGCCGCAAGAGGGGCAGGCCCTACGAGGGTGGGGCTTCAGACTTCGGATGCAGGTGAAGAGTCATAATCCTCGGCCTATTGTCGGCAGGAAGACATGGTCGATTCAAACCCCCGCAAGCAGCTGATGGACCATGAGGTTATAATTACACTAATCGTTGGGGCTTTCCTAGGATGGCGGGGCATCGAGCTTTGGATGCAGGTGAAGAGTCATAATCCTCGGCCTCTTGTCGGTAGGAGGACATGGTCGATTCGAACCCCCGCGAGCAGCTGATGGACCCTAAAATTTGCGAGGCATGGCTTCGAAGACCCGGACGACGTCGCAACCTACTACGAAGCGAAGGTCGGGTCCTTGCGCTGGTTGAGTGAGGTAGAGGCTATCACGCTGTAGGCTGCGCACAACTGAGGGAGCTAGTCCTTGACGATGTTGCGACCCGCTCCTTAGGAGAAGAGTGAGCATTTCTGCCATAGGAGAAAGGTCGAGGCCACCGTGCTAAAGTCTGCGTGAGACTTGGTATTTGGTCCCCAGGCGACGTCGCGACCTGTTTCCATGCCGAGTCTGTCGCGTAATGGTCCGCGGTTAACCGGGGGTGCTCATTCCCGACGATGTCGCAATCCACTTGACGGGTGAAGGGCGAACCTTTGAGCCGTGCCAGGGGGATCGAGACAATCGTGCTATAGTTGCTCGCCGGACCCCAGGGGACGGATTCCAAATCGGTCTTGCAAGTTTTAGGAGTTAGTGATATTATAATCACAGTATATAAAGGTAAAGAGATGGGTTGTTTCGTTATTTCTTTAGCCTGGTCGCGCCATTGCACGATGATGGATTCCAAACCGCCAAGTGGGTTGCATGTTGATGGGTCCAGGACCGCTTTGTGGAACTAATAATCTTGGACTCAGGGGGGTCTGAGGGACGAGATGTCCTTCTAACGTGTTTGCTGCAAGGCAAGAGTTAGAATGAAAGCATAAAAAGCAGTAAGCAGGATAGTATGTGCATGAGGGTTTTCCTCGCGACTTTATAGTTGTCTTTGGGTAGTTTTATATAGATAAAAAATTTTAGGAGGCGCGTTTGCCTCGGTTCTTGCCCCTATCCAGAGCGACCTGTTAGATTCGGTAGATGCTGGTTCCTGAGACGACCTCCGGCCGTGCTTGGTGCAGATAACATGAGTGTGCCACGTCCTTGCTTCCCCTGACGACTCCAACGCCTGCAGGCGTGACAAACTTCATTGCGAGGTGCGGAATTGACAGGACTTCCTGGAAAGCTGTCTGGAGGGGGCGACAAAAAATCGCGTTGTAGGGCGATTCTGTATCGACCACCACGAATTGCACGTCGTGGGAGACCTGCCTTGGAAATTCTCCTAGTGTTACTGGAAGGGTGAGGGTGTCTGCCATGGACACGGGCACCCCGCTGAAGCTGTAGATTGGGCCTGATGCTGGATGAAGATTTTGCCTTTGGATTCTCATACTGGTTAACGCGGTCATGAATATAACATTTACTGAGCTGTCGTTATCCACTAGAATTCGCTTCATGCGGAAGCTTGGATTGCCGATTTATGCTACAATAACTAGCGGGTCTTGATGTGGTGTGCGGAGGCCCTGGAGGTCCTCCTCGGTTAAGCTAATGGTGGGAATGATTCCAACCGCCTTGTCCTCTTGGGGAGCGGAGATGGAGTTGACCGTGGGAAAGTGAGAGAACTAAGTTGTCTACCTAAATCACCTAGAGGGGGTGAATAGGTGAAATGCGTGTCAAATGCGGAATAAAAAATTAACACAGCACAGATCAAGCAATCACACAGACGACAAGAGATTTATAGTGGTTCCCCAATCTTGGGTACGTCCACTTTCCTCACCGATCTAGCAAACCACTAGACTCGGCTACTCCACTATCTCGGATTGAAAACAATCCTACACCTCGGAACCACGTTCCTACCAAACTCGATCCAAACCGGATCTACACTCGGAAGATAAAGCCTTCCTATAAATCTCGGAGAAAAACTCCTACAATGAAATTTGTTTGAAAAGAAAATACAAACAATATATTGCACAGATCTAGATCTTTGATAGTCTTCTTCCTTGAGAACTTTGGCTTGATCAGAATATGTTGAAGACGACTTGAGAGAGATCCACAGATCTGAAAAACCGAATCACCTCGATCGAGAAAATAGATCAGAAATCTTTGAGGCTCGGCGAGATCGAGTGATTATCTTTCGTCGGGATCTCTGGAGAAACAGAGTTGAAAGCAGCGATCGGAGATCGCCGATCCAGACCTTCTTCCGTGAATGACAATGGCGGCGGCGTGAGAAATTAGGGTTCACGGGAACTTCTTTCTTTCTTAAAATAATAATCTCTGTAAAGCTTGTTATTAGTCAAATCTGAAAGGACCAATTTATAGGTGGACTCCAACGATCAGAAATTTAATTAGGGATGACACGTGGACCAATCAGAAATGATTAATTCGAAATACACAGCGAAAATGTACTTGGAGAATTTCAGGAATGTTTGAACAGATATACTCGAGACAGAGAAGAGACATACTCGAGTATAAGATGTTATATACTCGAGTGGATAGGAGGAGCATACTCGAGTATAAGAAGAGAAGCTACTCGAGTGATTCAGAGATCAACACTCGAGTGATTTTAGAACTACTCGAGTATGAGAGTATATACTCGAGTAAAAACACTTAGAGAAAATTTCTCAGATAAAATAGAAAGAACTACTCGAGTAGAAGAGTTGGAGATACTCGAGTGAGGGGAAAATGAACTACTCGAATATCTTGGGAAGACTACTCGGGTAATCACTAAACTACTCGAGTATGAAAAATAACTACTCGAGTACAGAGTCACTTACTCGAGTATATAGGGAACTACTCGAGTAGGTAGACTTAGAAACTTTTTGAGATGTGAAGTGCAGATCTACTCGAGTATGAACAGAACACTTACTCGAGTAACTAACCAACTACTCGAGTACAAGTTATTACCTACTCGAGTACGATACAGTCTACTCGAGTATGTAATCCAACTTACTCGAGTACAGACTCACTTACTCGAGTGTACAAAAGAGATACTCGAGTATGTGGACTTTGAGAAAATTTCGGATCTAAGAACAGAAGGATCTACTCGAGTATAAAGTAAGACCTACTCGAGTGACTAACTATCTACTCGAGTATAAGCTTATCTACACGAGTATACAGAGTCTTCTCGAGTATGTCTAAGGATCTACTCGAGTACTAGGTCACTTACTTGAGTAGATGAAGGAAGCTACTCGAGTATGTGGACTTAGAAAAATTCTTCTGAAAAGAATAAACTTCAATACTTCAGTCCACCAATCCAAGTGCATGTATAGGAAGTGTATCCCAATAGAGAGGCTATACATGGGCCAACACTTTGGATCACACAATGAGGGATTACATTGTATGGTCCTGTGTTTGGTGACCCATTATAGACTAACATTGGTCTACACTTGACAATAAGAACCTGCACACATACAACTTAAACACAATATCAAATACACCTTAATTCATCTTAGTTCAAGGTCTGACCTCCTACAAATCTGAGGTATTGTGGAGACAAATCCCAACAGAAAGGGAAAGTCGAAGATGACTTCCACAATCCCTACGACCTGCCTGCCCCCTGCGCTTCTCGATGAGCAGGTGGCGGCTCTCTCTGTGCAGGCGGGGCCCCGTGTTGCTCTCGAACACATCCTTGCAGAAAACACCCGAGTATTCCCTGTCGAACAAGGCGCTCTATCTCATCTTTCAACTTTACACACTCTTCAATAGTGTGCCCGGTTCCTCGATTGAAGTCGTAGTACTTTGACGGATCATCCCTTGGATTGGGTGGGAGCGCCCTTGGCCTCTGGTGTAACATCCCATTTCCTGCTAGACCCCTAGGAGTCGGTTAGTTGTGACAAAACCCTAGGAAGCCCAAAATTTGAAATAAAGCGATCAATATTTTCGGGTCACGGGTTGGTCACGCCCGTGACCGACCCGTCACGCCCGTGACTTGGGCGTGACTACTTCGACGATCGTCGATCTCCACGAGAGAATCGTCGAACGTGCTGTCTGGGCATGTCACGCCCGTGACCAAGGTGTCACGCCCGTGACTATGGGCGTTACCCCATCGACGATCTTCGATCGCCGTGAGACGATCGTCGACCTTGCGGACCGGGCATGTCACACCCGTGACATGAGTGTCACGCCCGTGACCTAGGGCGTGACCAGTCTTCGACGATCGTCGATCTCAATTCGACGATCGTCGACCTCGAAATTTGCCATTCGGGCATGTCACACCCGTGACCTAGAGGTCAAGCCCGTGACCTAGGGCGTGACCAGCCTTCGACGATCGTCGATCTCAATTCGACGATCGTCGACCCAAAATCTGCCGTTCGGGCCTGTCACGCCCGTGACCCAAGGTATCACGCCCGTGACCATCCATCGACGATCGTCGATCTCAGTTCGACGATCGTCGAACCCAGAATTGGCTATTCGGGCCTGTCACGCCCGTGACCTATGTGTCACGCCCGTGACATTGGCCGAAACGATGGTTCAGGCCCGAAATTATTCTAACACGCGTGGTAATAAATGCTGGTGTGGGAAGTTACACCAGGAGTAATTTCAGGCCGTTTTCCTTCTGTAATTATATAATAAATGAGGAAGATAGGGTCCAATAGGAAGCCTCCAGTTGGACACACCTGTTCAGTTTCCACCGTTTCTTATCCCTTCAATGTAACCGAAACATTAAGGGGAGAACCTTCATGGCCATAAAGGCTTTACCCATTCACCTTCCCACTTTCTGACTTATAAAAGCCCACCTGGAACCAGAGGAGAAGGTTACATGCTCAAGAAAACGGGTCAGACCTTTGTTCTTGCTGTAGGAGAAGTTCAGCAACGCCACCACCGCGCCATGGCACCCCGTCGTTCTTCTCGCCTTCAAACCGCGAACAAGGTCCTCCTCTGCTCCTTCTCTTTCATAGGCAGATCTTAGGATTCTTAGAAAGGAGGTTCGCGCTCAACGGAGCCGGACCCATCTCTCGTTTTCATGAGAAAACCATGTAAAAGGTATTTTTTGAGTTCGCCGGAAACCGCCACCTCCGGCGGCCAAACCACCGCCGACCGATAGCCGTCGCCTCAACGGAGGTGGTGGTGGTGGTGGCTGGCCAGGGAAGTGACCGAACGGCCGGCGACGGATCACGGAATGCTTATAGGAAAAATGGTTTTTCTTGTCTGTTTTCGGGTTCATGAAGAAGATGAACAGTAGAATCAATATTATAATCCATAGATTATTATATATTACATAATGGAAAAATAGGTTATTTGAATGTATTTTTGAGACTGCAAAAAGAGGCACTTAGAGGCTGAATTAGGAAAAATGACCAGTCACAAAAGTTATAGCCCACTGGGTCTACTTTAATATAAAATTGATTTTATTCAATTTGGGTGAGTGGTTTGACCACAGCACTCATTTTGGTGGGATCAAGACCTAGGCTAAGTAGAAATTGAAATGGTTGCCCACGGTTCATAACATGTCCAAATGACTTGAAATTTGGACTGGAGATCTATAATATGTATATCGAGAGGCTGTCCAAAAATGAGAATTTTTGGAGAACTTTTGCCTAAAGTTTTTTGTAAAATTTTAATAAACATTATAAAATTAATTAGGAGATGAAACTAAGTCCAAACTCTCCCAAATTTTGGGTGGTGGTCCCTGGCATCAATGTTAAGATCTGTACAAAATTTCAACTCGATTGGTCGAGTTTTGAATAGGGAAGTATCAAGTCCTAGATAGGTCTTGGTGAAGGGTACTTTGGGGAAAAGTACGATTGGAAATGGAGTGGACAAATCTCCTCAAAGAGGCTGAAGTTGTGGCCACTGATTTGTTGAGTCTATGCCTACCCTCTTGGGTAACATGGTGTGGATTAGGGTGGATTTTACCCTAAGAGATTGGCTCAAACCAAGTGTGTGGTAGTTTGAGGTTTGTGAAGGACATAGGAGCAAAAGCTCTTGTATGCCCTTGAAATTTGGAGGAGAGGGGGATGGTATGATGAAAACCCTCTGGTTGAAATAGTGAAGGGATTGGAGGTAATTAGGTCCCTCGGAAGTTGAGATTTTGGTTTAGGATTAATATGTATTTTAGTTATTTTAAGCACTAAATCTAATCCAAAAATTATGAAACTCGGGAGGAGGGAGTTTTAGGATGCTTTAGACTTATGATAATTTTCCTGGAATTTTATGATTGATAAATATTATACTTCATGTGTTAAAGGGTTATTAGCCCGATTTGTTGTTTCAAATATTTGGAGGTTTTAAATTAATTATAATCAGTTAAAATTCTGGATTTAGATCTTGAACAGTAGAACATTGATCCCTGGATTTTTATAGAATTTTTATGTTGAGTAAATCTAGTACTTTATTCACAGATGATAGAAAGGGGCTTTTATGTTTAAAAATTAATTATGGATAAAATACTTGCTGGAAAATTGTGAAACTTGACCAGTGCTAATTTTAGGCATTTATCTGCATGATATAAATTATTTATAATTTTTGGAAGAATATTTTCTGTACTTGATTCATAAACAACAGAAGTTAGAGATTATTTCTAAAATAGTTTTCATGCCCTTTTAATGATAGAAAAATTATGATACTTAGGATTTAACCTATTGAGATAACCTAGTATCTATCATAAATTTGATGGACATCTTGCATGCGAACTTAGGGTAGTTCATGTTCAAACCGGTAGTCCTTGGGATTTTCGAGGAATTTAATTAAATGCCAAATAAATTAGGAAAATTTCCATTTTCCGGACTTAGGTCATTTATATCATGGTAAGTCTCCAGTAAATAATTTAGGCCATTTGGATGAGTAATGGATCATTGCATAACCGGTTCGACATGTAGCCTAGGTCGGTCTACATATAGCAATTGTGAATTGAAATAAGACATGATCTGAGGAAGACATTGGAGTTAAATAATTCATTTTGTTTGGGTGGGCAATAGTGGAGGAAATCGCAATAGGAAGATATAAAGAGTAGTGAGTAGTGGTGATAGCTAGAGTTAAGAGGTGCTCGGGTTCGACGAAAGATCGTCTTCCCCGAAGAGTGGAAGGTTTAAAAATCACCCTAGGATAGTCTATCGTAATGTGAGAAGGGAATGGGTTAAGGGAAATAAACCAATAATATTAAGTGCCTTGCGAAAGGGAACTTCAGGCCGTAATGCCGCCGTCTTGGTTCCTAGTGCCCCTTGAGAGCCCTTCACGGGGTATACCGGGGGCAGTCCTGGGCTAACGTACTCTGTAATAATAATCTGGCAAGAGTAACTTAGTAACTAGGATTGCACTTTTCACAAACACTGTTGGCACAGGAAGTTTGATGAGAGCTTCGGCTCGGGTGATTTGGAAACGGACGTTTGGGTCCGGGGAGCCTCGGCTCGGTTGGTTAAGAGACGGACGGGATGGTCCGGGGAGCTTCGGCTCGGTTGGTTGGAGACGGACGTTTGGTCCGGGGAGCTTCGGCTCGGTTTTGTGTGTTTACGAATAAACTTGCATGTGCATAAGATAGGAAAAGTTAAGGTGGTGGGTTTTTCGATATCGGGGAGTTCGATTGCACCGACACCGATATCGTTGACTCGGCGAGGTGGTTAGCACTTCGCCAGCAGAAGTCCGGTGCGCCAGCCGGCAAGAGTACGCAGGCGTCCGCTTAGTGCACCAAGCGTTGAGGCGTACGATAGGTTAGACCAGTGGTGCTTTTACTGGTTTTAAGGTGGGCGAGGCCCAACCCACCGCTTCCGTCTGCCACTACGGAGGTATCCTGGGAGGTAACGGCTCCGAAAGGGGGAACTAAAGGTCTGTGTGCACAGAGTCGGGTGTGTGAGTTGCACTTGCATGTTTCATCATACCCACTAGCATGTCATAGCATAATCGATTCATTTAACCCTGACACCTAAAGTATAAGTGGTATGGGACGCTTATACATTAGGACCTGCAAAACGACCCCTTGGTCTATAAGCTTGTGTGGGCAAGTTTATAAATCAAAGGTTAATTCCAATATATAACAACCATTGCTGTTTGATAACCGACACCCCAACGTATAAGTGGTATGGGACACTCTATACGATGGGAGCCTTGTAAAAGATCCCTTTTTCTTATGTGTTCTCGCATAAGTGAAGGTTTAAATTCATATATTTACTTTTCTTATTGCTGGACCTATTATAACAATCATATTAACTGCTCACTGAATACATCTTGCTAGATTAAGTCCATAGTCACCTGTTTCTTGATTTATCTCTACCATCATGTCCTTCCCTTTCTTCCTCCCCGCTCGGTACCTAGGAGCCATGGGGGAAGGGGTAGGGGATGATATGGCTTAGTCTTTATGACTAACGGTTTTCGAACCGCATCATTTAGGGGATCGTGGAGCCCAGCATGGAGGAGCAGCCCCAGAGATCGGTGCGCCTAGAGATGGGGCAGTCTAGCTCTGGAGTTCACACAGCCGGGACCGTGAGTCTCGACCTTCAGTAGTTTCTATTTTCGCTTCCATATGAGAGACTTGTAGTGAGGACATATTGTACCAGGCATAAGCCCGTATTTATAGTACTCTGATGATTTCTGTGGACACTCCCTTCGTGGAGATTTTATCTTATTTACATGTGATGTATTATTGTGGACTGCATTGTTCTTATTTCAATAATTATGCTACTTTTCTGTGATCGAATTGGCCGGCAGAATCGGCGCCTTGTGGTGATGACCCTTCAGGACGTGAAGGAGTCACCGCAAAGCGGCGGTTCTGGGCCTAAGACCCCGGTGGTTGAAAATGAAAAAAAAATGGGGTCTTACAAGTGGTATCAGAGGAAACATCGATCAGACGGAAGTAGCAGTCCACAAACCCTAGGTCACCCCCCGCTCGAGTTTAGTTTGGGGACAAACTAAGCAGCGGAAGCAGTGGTGTGCCCATATGGGGATCACATATAAATTGTCCCCCTTTATGTAATATTTGAACGTTTTCTCAGCGTGTGTTTTTGTTACGCAGCCTCCAGCACGGACTACGCCACAAGGTGGAGTTCAACAGGCTCAGGATGTTGCACCACCCCCACCGTCCCCAACTCCTTTCCTTCAGTCAGACATGGGACAGACCCTGACTGCCATTCTGGAGGCCTTCAGGGCCCAGCAGGTTCTGGCCCCGCAGCCAAATCCGGGGGCCAACTGGCTAAGCATCTTCCGAGGACTGGCTCCCCCGTCCTATTTGGGGACAGAGTCGGCTGTTCGGACGGAAGAGTGGCTAGATATCATGTACGAGATGCTGACCGGGATTCGGTGTCCATGGGAGGAGAGGGTGGCTCTGGTTGTCTCCTGCCTGGAGTCCCATGCAAAGAGGTGGTGGAAGACGCTGTTAGACACGACATTTGCTGATAGGGAGGTTGCGGAGGTTACTTGGGAGGAGTTCAGGGCCGCACTGCTGGAGCATTTCGTTCCGCAGTCGGCTATGGATGATTTGGAGGAGCGGTTCTTACAGCTGAAGCAGGGTACCCAGACCGTGGTGGAGTACCATCGAGAGTTTGACCATCTGGCTCGATACGCAGATTCCTACCAGCTGGACGAGGCAGGGTATTTCAGGAGGTTCTATAAGGGCCTGCGGGAGGACTTAAGGGAGGCTCTGTTGTTTGTATCTGACGGGCCCATCTCCCGGATCTTGGAGATGGCCAAAAGGATTGAGGCTGACTGGCACACCACCCAGGGCCGGAAGCGGCCAGCAGAGGATCAGGGACAGAGAGGTAGGAATGACCAGCGGCGGGGTGCTGTACCAGAGGGGAGGAGGACAGAGGACCAGCCTCGTCAAGACGTGAGGTAGGAGCCGAGGGAACAGGTGGTATTAGCCCCTCCCCCTCTTCGAATGCAGGAGATGCCGAGACCCGGGGGAATGGCGTATCCCCCACCAGAGTGTTTTCTTTGTCATCAGATTGGGCACATTAGGAGGAACTGCCCCATGAGGGGGGCACCACCTCCAGCACATCAGGGCGGCCCACCAGCTCAGCATTACGGAGGCCGAGGACGCGGCCATGGTCGTGGATACCAGTGGGGAGATCGTAGACAGGAAAGAGAGCAGGTATATGCTTTAGACCTTGCGCAGCCTCGAAATCCGGAGCAGGTCATAGCAGGTACGCAGCAATGCTTCTTTATTTTCATAGAATTTCCCTTTTAGTTATTAAAACTCAGAACCGCACTAGATAGGTTAACAAGGAAAGAAAATTCTTTATAGAACCCTAAGATGTTTAATCACCCCAGGTATAGTCTTCATCAGCGGCAAGCCGGCCCGCACGCTGTTCGATACTGGAGTTACTCACTCCTTTGTGTCAGAGACGTTCGTAGAAGGACTGGAGGGTGTGGAGCGGTTCACAGGCTCGAGGATGAGGGTGCGACTACCAGATGGATCTGAGCTCCTTACCACGGATCATTGCAATATGGAGGCAGAAATTGGTGGAAAAGCGTTCGAGGCTCCAGCGACGATTTTGAAGCTGACGGACTACGACCTGATCCTGGGCATGGTATGGCTGCACTGGAACTATGCCCAGATTGACTGCCAGGCAAAGAGGATCACCGTGAGACACGGGGACTCTTTCATTACCATCGAAGGTATAAGACCTGTCTCTCATATACTCTTATCTTCGGTACAAGCCGTTAAGGCCCATCTACACGGAGAGGAGGTCTATCAGATTCTATTTGAGATGGCGGAGGTTAAGGAGTCAGTGACAGACATCCCGGTGGTGCGAGATTTCGCTGACATCTTTCCGGAGAAACTGCCAGGACTACCTCCACACCGAGAGCAGGATTTTCAGATACAGCTTGTGCCGGGAGCCAAGCCGGCGTCTAGGGCCCCTTATCGGATGGCCCCAAAGGAGTTGGCAGAGTTTCGGACTCAGTTGCAGGAATTAGTTGAGGCAGGTTTTGTTAGACCGAGTTCCTCACCATGGGGAGCACCGGTCCTGTTCGTGAAGAAGAAGGATGGGACACTCCGCCTGTGCATCGATTATCGAGCACTAAACAGGCTTACCGTCCGGAATACCTATCCGCGCCCACGGATAGACGAATTATTCGACCAGCTGGAGGGGGCCCATTATTTCTCGAAGCTGGACTTGAGATCAGGATACTACCAGCTGCGGATCCAGGAGGAGGATATCCCGAAGACGGCCTTTAGTAGCAGATATGGCCTGTATGAGTTCACCGTGATGCCCTTTGGGCTCACGAATGCTCCGTCGGCGTTCATGAGTCTCATGAACCGGGTTTTCGAGGCCTACTTGGATGTGTTCGTCATAGTATTCATAGACGACATCCTGATCTACTCTAGGACGGAGGAGGAGCACACTCGGCATCTGGCACTGACCTTGGAGAGGTTGCGGGAGCATCGCCTTTATGCAAAATTCAGCAAGTGTCAGTTCTGGTTGAAGGAGGTGGCCTTCCTAGGCCACATCATCAGCGGAGCCAGGTTAGCAGTAGATCCAGCAAAGATTCGGGCAGTTCGCGATTGGCCGCAGCTGAGGACAGCCACCGATGTACGCAGTTTCTTGGGACTTGCCGGTTACTACCGGAAGTTCGTGGAGGGGTTCTCTCAGATTGCCCTCCCCCTCACATCTTTGACAAAGAAGGAGGCACCTTTTGTTTGGACCCCGCAGTGCCAGGCGGCTTTCCAGGAGCTGAAGGACCGACTCATCTCAGCCCCTATTCTGGCCCTTCCATCCGGAAAGGAAGGATTCCAGGTGTATACCGACGCATCATACCAAGGGATGGGAGTGGTGCTGATGCAGAACGGACATGTCATAGCATATGCCTCCCACCAGCTGAAGACCCATGAGAGGAACTACCCGGTGCATGACCTCGAGATGGGAGCGGTCGTTTTTGCTCTGAAGGTCTGGCGCCATTATCTTTATGGAGTCCACTGCGATATCTTCTCCGATCACAAGAACTTGAAATACGTGGACACGTAGAAGGAGGTGAATATCAGGCAGAGGCGTTGGGTGGAGTTCTTAGCAGATTATCAGTATGAGATGCACTACCATCCAGGGAAGGCAAACGTGGTGGCCGACGCGTTGAGCCGGAGAGCTGCCACTTCCGAAGCTGGGCCCCAGGTTATGTCCATGGAGCTAGTCCGGTCATTCAGAGATATGCAGATATCCCTAGTGTCCGAGGATGACCCAGTTCTGTATAGGGAGTATCTGGCATCGATGGTGGCCATAGACGATATTCGGGATCGCATTCGGGACGGACAGAGGACAGATGCGTGGGCGGAGCCGATGTTCCGAGCTTTGGAGGAAGGTTCGACAGAAGATTATTCCCTGAGAGATGGTTTGCTCCACTTCAGAGGCAGAGTATATATACCCGCAGGAGGCCAGATCCGAGAGGATATTATGATGGAGGCGCATTGCAGCCGGTACTCGGTACACCCGGGGATCACAAAGATGACCGCTGATTTGAAGAGGACGATGTTTTGGCCGGGCATGAAGAAGGACATTACGTACTTCGTGACCCATTGCGAGGCGTGTCAGTTGGTGAAGGCGGAGTGCAGGAACCCCGCAGGATTGTTACAGCCACTCCCGGTGCCGGAGTGGAAGTTTGACGATATAGCGATGGATTTTATACATGGTCTTCCCCGGTCTCGGACAGGGAACGACTCGATTTGGGTGATTGTCGATCGGTTGACGAAGGTGGCCCGCTTTATACCGATCAGGAAGGATGACTCGGTGGGAGTGCTGGTACGGAAGTTTGTGGAGCAGTATGTCCGATATCATGGCGTGCCCCGGACGATAGTGTCGGACCGCGATGGACGGTTTACATCCAGGGAGTGGCGGTCAGTGCAGGCATATTTGGGCACCCGGTTGACTTTTAGCACGGCCTTCCACCCTCAGACGGACGGGCAGACCGAGCGCACCAACCGGACCTTGGAGGATTTACTACGGCTGTGTATACTGGACCGAGGGGAGCCGTGGGAGAAGATGTTACCGTTGGTCGAGTTCTCCTATAATAATAGCTACTAGTCCAGCATCAGGATGGCACCTTATGAAGCCTTGTATGGAAGAAAATGTAGGACCCCGCTTTCTTGGGTTCAAGACGAGGATCCGAAGCTGTTGGGATCGGATTTTGTTGAAGACACCGAGGCTCAGGTGAGACTGATCAGAGATAGGATGTTGGAGGCGCAGAGCAGACAGGCTAAATACTATGACGCCCGGCATCGTCAGGTGGAGTTTCGGGTAGGGGATCGAGTGTTCTTGAAGATCCGGCCCATGCACGGAGTCTCACGGGTGCGCGGTCGGAGGAAGAAACTCAGACCTAGGTATATGGGCCCTTACCGGATCCTGGGGCGGATTGGACCCCTAGCCTACAGGCTAGAGTTGCCACCAGAGCTGGCAGCTCTACACGACGTCTTCCACATCTCTTCGCTGAGAAGGGCTCTACTACGCCCGGAGCAGCGGATTTTGACCACCGAAGGGCCGGTAGCTTCAGACCGATATGTTCACTTGGAACCGGTTCGGATCGACGACAAAGGAGTGCGGATTTTGCGCCGCAAGAAGATCCCCTTAGTCAAGGTTCTGTGGAGAAACCACGGTCAGGAGGAGCACACTTGGGAACCGCAGGATCTGATGAGGCAAAGATACCCGGAGTTGTTCAGTCAGGTACATCTCACCACCTCTCGGTATACTACTATAGACTGCCTTCTTTTTTTGGAATGTTAAGACTAGATAAGGAAAATCCAGGACCTAGGCATGCGCACTTAATCAGAAAGGTAGGGGCTAATCTTTTGTTTATTGGGGAGATTGTCTTCGTTATCAAACGAACAGTCGCCTGAACCCAATAGAAAGATCGTATGGGATGTTACAAGTTTAATTTATTCCGATAGAAATCCACGTAGGCTCAACCTCAATTTCGGGGACGAAATTTTTGTTTTGTTTATTGGGATTTGTAACATCCCATTTCCGGCTAGACCCCTAGGAGTCGGTTAGTTGTGACAAAACCCTAGGAAGCCCAAAATTTGAAATAAAGCGATCAATATTTTCGGGTTACGGGTTGGTCACGCCCGTGACCGACCCGTCACGCCCGTGACTTGGGCGTGACTACTTCGACGATCGTCGATCTCCACGAGAGAATCGTCGAACGTGCTGTCTGGGCATGTCACGCCCGTGACCAAGGTGTCACGCCCGTGACTATGGGCGTGACCCCATCGACGATCGTCGATCGCCGTGAGACAATCGTCGACCTTGCGGCTCGGGCATGTCACGCCCGTGACATGAGTGTCACGCCCGTGACCTAGGGCGTGACCAGACTTCGACGATCATCGATCTCAATTCGACGATCGTCGACCTCGAAATTTGCCGTTCAGGCATGTCACGCCCGTGACCTAGAGGTCACGCCCGTGACCTAGGGCGTGACCAGCCTTCGACGATCGTCGATCTCAATTCGACGATCGTCGACCCAAAATCTGCCGTTCGGGCCTGTCACGCCCGTGACCCAAGGTGTCACGCCCGTGACCATCCATCGACGATCGTCGATCTCAGTTCGACGATCGTCGAACCCAGAATTGGCTATTCGGGCCTGTCACGCCCGTGACCTATGTGTCACGCCCGTGACATTGGCCGAAACGACGGTTCAGGCCCGAAATTATTCTAACACGCGTGGTAATAAATGCTGGTGTGGGAATTTACACCAGGAGTAATTTGAGTCCGTTTTCCTTCTGTAATTATATAATAAATGAGGAAGATAGGGTCCAATAGGAAGCCGCCAGCTGGACACACCTGTTCAGTTTCCACTGTTTCTTATCCCTTCACTGTAACCGAAACATTAAGGGGAGAACCTTCATGGCAATAAAGGCTTTACCCATTCACCTTCCCACTTTCTGACTTATAAAAGCCCACCTGGAACCAGAGGAGAAGGTTACACGCTCAAGCAAACGGGTCAGACCTTTGTTCTTGCTGTAGGAGAAGTTCAGCAACGCCACCACCGCGCCATGGCACCCCGTCGTTCTTCTCGCCTTCAAACCGCGAACAAGGTCCTCCTCTGCTCCTTCTCTTTCATGGGCAGATCTTAGGATTCTTAGAAAGGAGGTTCGCGCTCAACGGAGCCGGACCCGTCTCTCGTTTTCATGAGAAAACCATGTAAAAGGTATTTTTTGAGTTCGCCGGAAACCGCCACCTCCGGAGGCCAAACCACCGCCGACCGATAGCCGTCGCCTCAACAGAGGTGGTGGTGATGGTGGCTGGCCAGGGAAGTGACCGAACGGCCGGCGACGGATCACGGAATGCTTACAGGAAAAATGGCTTTTCTTGTCTGTTTTCGGGTTCATGAAGAAGATGAACAGTAGAATCAATATTATAATCCATAGATTATTATATATTACATAATGGAAAAATAGGTTATTTGAATGTATTTTTGAGACTGCAAAACGAGGCACTTAGAGGCTGAATTAGGAAAAATGACCAGTCACAAAAGTTGTAGCCCTCTGGGTCTACTTTAATATAAAATTAATTTTATTCAATTTGGGTGAGTGGTTTGACCACAACACTCATTTTGGTGGGATCAAGACCTAGGCTAACCAGAAATTGAAATGGTTGCCCACGGTTCATAACATGTCCAAATGACTTGAAATTTGGACTGGAGATCTATAATATGTATATCGAGAGGCTGTCCAAAAATGAGAATTTTTGGAGAACTTTTGCCTAAAGTTTTTTGTAAAATTTTAATAAACATTATAAAATTAATTAGGAGATGAAACTAAGTCCAAACTCTCCCAAATTTTGGGTGGTGGTCCCTGGCATCAATGTTAAGATCTGTACAAAATTTCAACTCGATTGGTCGAGTTTTGAATAGGGAAGTATCAAGTCCTAGATAGGTCTTGGTGAAGGGTACTTTGGGGAAAAGTACGATTGGAAATGGAGTGGACAAATCTCCTCAAAGAGGCTGAAGTTGTGGCCACTGATTTGTTGAGTCTATGCCTACCCTCTTGGGTAACATGGTGTGGATTAGGGTGGATTTTACCCTAAGAGATTGGCTCAAACCCAGTGTGTGGTAGTTTGAGGTTTGTGAAGGACATAGGAGCAAAAGCTCTTGTATGCCCTTGAAATTTGGAGGAAAGGGGGATGGTATGATGAAAACCCTCTGGTTGAAATAGTGAAGGGATTGGAGGTAATTAGGTACCTCGGAAGTTGAGATTTTGGTTTAGGATTAATATGTATTTTAGTTATTTTAAGCACTAAATCTAATCCAAAAATTATGAAACTCGGGAGGAGGGAGTTTTAGGATGCTTTAGACTTATGATAATTTTCCTGGAATTTTATGATTGATAAATATTATACTTCATGTGTTAAAGGGTTATTAGCCCGATTTGTTGTTTCAAATATTTGGAGGTTTTAAATTAATTATAATCAGTTACAATTCTGTATTTAGATCTTGACCAGTAGAACATTGATTCCTGGATTTTTATAGAATTTTTATGTTGAGTAAATCTAGTACTTTATTCACAGATGATAGAAAGGGGCTTTTATGTTTAAAAATTAATTATGGATAAAATACTTGCTGGAAAATTGTGAAACTTGGCCAGTGCTAATTTTAGGCCTTTATCTGCATGACATAAATTATTTATAATTTTTGGAAGAATATTTTCTGTACTTGATTCATAAACAACAGAAGTTAGAGATTATTTCTAAAATAGTTTTCATGCCCTTTTAATGATAGAAAAATTATGATACTTAGGATTTAACCTATTGAGATAACCTAGTATCTATCATAAATTTGCTGGACATCTTGCATGAGAACTTAGGGTAGTTCATGTTCAAACCGGTAGTCCTTGGGATTTTCGAGGAATTTAATTAAATGCCAAATAAATTAGGAAAATTTCCATTTTCCGGACTTAGGTCATTTATATCATGGTAAGTCTCCAGTAAATAATTTAGGGCATTTGGATGAGTAATGGATCATTGCATAACCGGTTCGACATGTAGCCTAAGTCGGTCTGCATATAACAATTGTGAATTGAAATAAGACATGATCTGAGGAAGACATTGGAGTTAAATAATTCATTTTGTTTGGGTGGGCAATAGTGGAGGAAATCGCAATAGGAAGATATAAAGAGTAGTGAGTAGTGGTGATAGCTAGAGTTAAGAGGTGCTCGGGTTCGACGAAAGATCGTCTTCCCCGAAGAGTGGAAGGTTTAAAAATCACCCTAGGATAGTCTATCGTAATGTGAGAAGGGAATGGGTTAAGGGAAATAAAACAATAATATTAAGTGCCTTGCGAAAGGGAACTTCGGACCGTAATGCCGCTGTCTTGGTTCCTAGTGCCCCTTGAGAGCCCTTCACGGGGTATACCGGGGGAAGTCCTGGGCTAACGTAATCTGTAATAATAATCTGGCAAGAGTAACTTAGTAACTAGGATTGCACTTTTCACAAACACTGTTGGCACAGGAAGATTGATGAGAGCTTCGGCTCGGGTGATTTGGAAACGGACGTTTGGGTCCGGGGAGCCTCGGCTCGGTTGGTTAAGAGACGGACGGGATGGTCCGGGGAGCTTCGGCTCGGTTGGTTGGAGACGGACGCTTGGTCCGGGGAGCTTCGGCTCGGTTTTGTGTGTTTATGAATAAACTTGCATGTGCATAAGATAGGAAAAGTTAAGGTGGTGGGTTTTTCGATATCGGGGAGTTCGATTGCACCGACACCGATATCGTTGACTCGGCGAGGTGGTTAGCACTTCGCCAACAGAAGTCCGGTGTGCCAGCCAGCAAGAGTACGCAGGCGTCCGCTTAGTGCACCAAGCGTTGAGGCGTACGATAGGTCAGACCAGTGGTGCTTTTACTGGTTTTGAGGTGGGCGAGGCCCAACCCACCGCTTCCGTCTGCCACTACGGAGGTATCCTGGGAGGTAACGGCTCCGAAAGGTGGAACTAAAGGTCTGTGTGCACAGAGTCGTGTGTGTGAGTTGCACTTGCATGTTTCATGATACCCACTAGCATGTTATAGCATAATCGATTCATTTAACCCTGACACCTAAAGTATAAGTGGTATGGGATGCTTATATATTAGGACCTGCAAAACGACCCCTTGGTCTATAAGCTTGTGTGGGCAAGTTTATAAATCAAAGGTTAATTCCAATATATAACAACCATTGCTGTTTGATAACCGACACCCCAACGTATAAGTCGTATGGGACACTCTATACGATGGGAGCCTTGCAAAAGATCCCTTTTGCTTATGTGTTCTCGCATAAGTGAAGGTTTAAATTCGTATATTTACTTTTCTTATTGCTGGACCTATTATAACAATCATATTAACTGCTCACCGAATACATCTTGCTAGATTAAGTCCATAGTCACTTGTTTCTTGATTTATCTCTACCATCATGTCCTTCCCTTTCTTCCTCCCCGCTCGGTACCTAGGAGCCATGGAGGAAGGGGTAGGGGATGATAGGGCTTTGTCTTTATGACTAACGGTTTTCGAACCGCATCATTTAGGGGATCGTGGAGCCCAGCATGGAGGAGCAGCCCCAGAGATCGGTGTGCCTAGAGATGGGGCAGTCTAGCTCCGGAGTTCACACAGCCGGGACCGTGAGTCTCGACCTTGAGTAGTTTCTGTTTTCGCTTCCGCATGAGAGACTTGTAGTGAGGACATATTGTACCAGGCATAAGCCCGTATTTATAGTACTCTGATGATTTCTGTGGACACTCCCTTCGTGGAGATTTTATCTTATTTACATGTGATGTATTATTGTGGACTGCATTGTTCTTATTTCAATAATTATGCTACTTTTCTGTGATCGAATTGGCCGGCAGAATCGGCGCCTTGTGGTGATGACCCTTCAGGACGTGAAGGAGTCACCGCAAAGCGGCGGTTCTGGGCCTAAGACCCCGGTGGTTGAAAAAGAAAAAAAATGGGGTCTTACATCTGGAGTGCCAGATCGCCTTGAATGGCATATAGGACGTTGGCATGAGTTGTGTTGAGAGGGGTGTAATTCTGGGGAGGCCCGTAATGCTGGCCTATCCGAGGCCCCTGATTGAGATGCTCGATGCGACGGTTCTCATCGCGCCTCTCTGCACGTCTTTCGGAGGGCTGCTACTACTACTTCTGCCTCTTTTGGCCTCCTTCAAACTGTCGACGGTGGGCCTCAATGGCCTCTTCTGCGGCTATCTGAGCTTCCACCAGGTGTACCAGATCTGCATAACTAGGGATCGTATCCCGCATTCGAGCGGAATAGAATCCGCCTGGATGGAGTCCCCCAAGGAAAACTCCTCGAAGGAGTTCTGGGTCTACCCAAGGGATCTATCTAGCTTCTATAGTAAATCGGCGGAAAAATTCTTTCAAGGTCTCGGTTTCACTCTGTCGGATGCCGGAGAGGTGGGATGGATCCTTTGCGATCCTGCGATTGGCCTCAAACTGATCAAGGAATTGCTGGCTCAGTTGGGGAAAGTTTCTGATTGACCCCTCTCGGAGGGAATAGAACCAAGTGCGGGCCTGCCCCCTTGTGGGTGGTAGGGAATACCTAACAAAGTAGTGCATCGGGAGCATTGCAGAGGTGGAGGATCGTGTAGAAGTGGTTGATGTGCTCCCAAGGATCGTCCACTCTGTCGTACGCTTCAACGTGGGGGATCTTGAATCCCTGAGGGACGGGATAGGACAGCAATTCAGGAGCCAAGGGTGATGCCCCCCGAGGGGGGCGCCGCGTCGTCATCGCTCGTCGGCCGACTGGTCCAAACTCTTCTTTGAACATTTCACGGAATGCTTCCTGAGTCATTCCTGCACCTGGCTTTGCTGGGACCGGCTGCTGCTGATTACTAAGGATAGGGGCGATTCCTGCTACCCTGATGTGGTGAACGGGATGCTCGACGCTGTCGTGCCTTGACGACTCGGATTCTTGTTCTACGGCCCTCTGGCCTTCTGCTGGTGGTACTGGTAGATTTTCCTGAATTGGGCCCCCCGCGGGCACGTGGGGGCCTGCGAGTTGCCTTAAAAGGGCGAGCATCTCGATCTGAATGTCTGGCGGGGGCGCCATGTTATCGGGCAGAACCGCCCCAGGTGCTGCGACGTCTTCTTGCAGTGGCGCATTCGCTAGAGACTGCGACGCGGCTTGATTCTCCTGCTCATACCGGATCGACCCCCTAGTCATTCGGGTTCTCTTTCCAGCCATTCTGTCTCGCCCTCACAAACTTCTGAGTCTTGTTTCGCTTTCTGGGAATGCTTCCTACAGACGACGCCAAACTATTGTGGTTCGCTCAATTTACCCGGTAGACCGGTTCCAAATCGGTCCGTCTTAGCCCCGGGCAATTGAGTACGCACACAATCACAGTAGAAACAGAGAAAATGTACACACACAACTTTGACGTGGAAAACTACGGAAAGGGGAAAAAACCACGTGGCTGGGTCTGTGCCAGCCAAACTCCATTATCTGCCTCTGTTACAGTGCTCTTGTAAAGAGAAAGCGAGGGCGACAGGCCGCGCCTCGTTACAAATACTGGGGAGTTAAGAGAGCTCTCCTTGGGTGACAGGCCAACGGTTAGGAGTCCGTGCACTTTTACGCACGCCTTTCTTGAGCGCTTGCTCTTCTAGCGCGCGCCGCAGGATGCCTGTGCTCTATGCCTCGGACTTAGGAGGGCTACCTTCACTGGTACTTCACTTCCTTCCTTCTCTGGGAGGCGTTCGTGGGAGAACCTGCCAAGTTAGTGAGTGAGAGAGGAGGAGAGTAGAGAGAGAAGCTCTGGGGAAAAGTAGGAACGAAGAGAGAGAAAGCGAAGGAGAGAATGAAGTCAGATCCCTTGAAATGAACTATCAGGGGTGCTTATATAGGGTTTCCGAGATGGTTACAGTGCTTAATCGCAGATCGGAGGGTCACGATCACTTGTGGCGATTAGAGGGTTGTGATGGCCCGTCATGATTGGACGGTGGAGAAAAGGCTGACCCACGACGGTGGTCGGAGGAGGCGCGTCGGCGGATGGCCGCCCGAGGGAGGAGGCGGCTGGTCGTGAGGAGGCGGTCATCCATGACTGATCGGCCGCAGCGGCCGGCCGCAAGGGGGGCGGCCGGCCACGGACGGCTGGCCGCGGCCGCCGGCCACAAGGAGGCGGCTGGCCCCAGACGGCCGACCGTTGCCGCCGGCCGCGAGGGGGCGGCCGACCCGCAAGGAGGCGGCCGGCCGCCGGCCCCAAGGAGGCGGCCGGCCGAGGCTGCCGGCCGCAAGGGGGCCGCTGGCCCCGGACGGCCGGCCGCATCCGCCGGCCGCAAGGTGGCGGCAAGCCCCGGCCGGCCGGCCGCAAGGTGGCGGGAAGCCCCGGACGGCCGGCCGCGGCCGCCGGCCGGAAGGGGGCGACCGGTCGCGGCCGCCGGCCGCAAGGGGGAAGCCGGCCCCGGACGGCCGGCTGCAAGGGGGCGGCCGGCCCCGGGTGGTCGGCCACGGCTGCCGGCCGTATGGGGGGACGACCGCTTAGGGGGGCGGCCGACCGCTAAGGGGGTGGCCGGCCGTGGGAGGCCGGCCCACGGCCGCCACCCGCTCGTAAGGATGGCGGCGGCGGCAGTTGCGATTTTGCGCGGGGGAGTTACTATCTGGTGCACGGGAGTTACGATCCAGTGCGCCGGAGTTACGATTCAGTGCGTGGGAGTTACGATCCGATGCGTGGGAGTTACAATAATTATTTATAAATTAAGGGGTACCCATCAAGCATCAAAAGATACTTGTAAGGTAGAAGCAAAGCAAAACATAAAACTTTATATATTTTTTTTTTGTTTTTTTGTTTTTTTGTCAAAATAAAAACAAATACATAAAAACAAAGATACAGATACAGAGAGGCGACCCTCTACAAGTCCAAAGAAATGAAAAGATAACTACTCCTGGTCGGGAGCGTCCCCGGGCTGCTGATAGAAAGTCAGCATGTTTGCGAAATCACGGGTAATATGCGCCATGGAAGAAGTATGGTTTTGCTCGAGCACATCAAAGCGCGCATCAAAAGAGGCGAAGCAACCATCAATATGGGTTTGCATCTGGTCTATGCGAGTATGTAACAATCCAAATTGCTAATCCCAATAATTTTGAGGATCGGGCGTTGGGGTAGAGTGCAGCGGTGGTGGCGGAATCTGGGGGGAATGATGAGTACCGCTGGGACCGGCACCATGATCATGATCAAGATCCCCGCCACCAACGAACGGGGGAATAGCCTAAAACTCTCCTTTGCGTCAGCGTGCTAGGCCGAGAGCCTGAAGGGTCGGGAACTGAAGAGCCTATGGCATTAGCATGCAAGTGAGCCGCGGAAGAGCATCCCAAGCACTGGTCTGCTTGGCGAGGAAAGTGATGAAATTCAGGTCGTGCACCGCTCCCAATCTCACATTTTCGGCCTGGTGCCAAAAAAAATGGCGAGCATGTAACCAAGGTTGAGTAGGACCCATTAAAACATACTATATAAGTATAGTAAGTCTGCCCGAGTCACCACGCCATGGCTATCGCCGCGTCTGGAAGGTTGTGGAGAATGCGCAAAGCGGGGGAAATGAGGTGGCTACCCTTGGATTTCTTTGGGATGTAGGGGCGGCGTCATTACTGATTTCTGACCAAAAAGTGAGGAGGTTGAAATCGGGTGGGAAATCAGATTTAAGGTCGAGGTAAACGGGGGAAGTGGAAAAAGCCTCCGAGCAAAATCCCATGGCGACATTGAGTTGGCAGATGGTGAGCTGGTGCATCATCCTGCCCATGCAAAAAATGATGAAATCATCATGCACTGCCCAACGGAACTCAAACGACGCCAAGAACTCGATGGTGAGCTATAGGAAAGCTAGCTCCGAAATGGAGAAGAGGGGAGCCCATCCCGGGGTGGATAGAAATCCCTGAACTATCTCCGTCGCTTTGAATGTGGCAAGGATGGCCCAGTCCAAGATCCGGAACACGCCAAAGGGTTTGGAGCATAGTCGCTCGCTCCGGTCTTGCTGGGTGGTATTGTCGAAAAGGAGTATAGCTTCCGTCGATTCGGGATCTACAGGGTGTTTGGAGGAAGAAGCGGAGGAATGATGGTGGTGGCGAGGCATGGTGAGAAAGAAAGAGGGAAGAAATTCGGCCACAAGGAGAGGGGAAGAGAAGGTTTGAAGGCTGGAGAGTGTGGAGAGAAGAGAAGAGAAAAATTCCTATTTAGAAGTTTTCGGGTCGGTCACGCCTCCTGTCACGCCCGTGACATGGGGCGTGACAAGCTCGGGTCAAATGGAAAAGGAATCCGAGGCAGACTGCCTCAGATTCAGGGGGCATGCCCCAGAGTCACTCCCGTGACTGTTAGAGTCATGCTTGTGAATCTGGGCGTGTAGGAGGTATCCAATGCCCGGGGCGGGAATACGAGGCGCTGGCTTGGGATTCTACTGTCATGCCCTTGTGTCACGGCTGTGACAATGGGGCATGTCGGTCAAATTGGCCACGTCAAATGGAATCCGAGGCAGACTTGGTCAGTGCCTCGGATACCTACGATACGTGCATAACACGCCCGTGACAATGATGGTCACGCGCGTGTCATGTCCGAAAGACGGACAGGAAAACCGAGGGAGGAGGAACCTCTAGCAGGTTAGGCGAACCACGCCCTGAACACGCCCGTGACAGGGGCGTGTACAAGAAAAAAAACGGAAAAAATATATTATTATTATTATTTTATATATATATTTTTGGTTTTGCTTTATTTTTTGCTTTTTAAAGATCAAAAAAAAAAAGAATAAAATAAAAGCTACCGACTTGAAGAATTACGTCGACTTGACGTTCGTCACCGAACCGATCGTCATGCATCAATGCCCTTCAAACCTGTAAAAAAAATTGAAAAAGAAAATAAAAATAAAACGAAAGGATAATCGTGGGACTCCTCTCACGAGCGCTTTGTTTATGGTCGGTGAGCTCGACCATAATGATGCGCGCTATGTTATGGGTTTTTCGGAAATATAAGCCGACACAGGAACAAGAAGTTTGGGGCTCTCCGCTAGAGATAGATATTATAAATGATCTAACACGTATTCATGTTCTAAAATAGGAGGTTCCTGAAACGACGTTCTTAAAGGGTCACCATCTAAGTCAAGAGTTGCGAAAGTAGGTGAAAGTGAGGGGATAAGTTGTAAACTACTCTAGAGGGGGGGTGAATAGAGTATTCAAAATTTTATGAACACTTAGTCAGCTCCCTTGGAGTTTATTTGCGGAATAAAAAATCTGATACTTGAACCCTAAGAGCCTAACACAGTGAAGTGCACAAGTGAAGAAGTTGACTGAAATTTCAGTTAACTACAAGCCTATTACAGCAACTAGCAACCCTAGGTAGTTCTAACACAGCCACAGAATAAACAAATCAGCAAGAACCAGAGAGACACAGGATATATAGTGGTTCCCTTTAAATAGGTACATCCACTCTTCTACCACCCTGGTAGGAATCCACTACAGGTTTTTGCTAAGGTGCCCTGCCACCAATGATCTGATTCAGGTAGATCAAACAGACCCTTTGAGCTTTTGATAAGGATGCTCAACCACAGGTTGTTGATAAGGTGCCCTGTCACCAACGTTCACTTTTGAAGAGGTGTGAACAAACACTTTTTACAAAAGGGGTTGAGAGGGTTAGATTATCTTCTCTGTTTTAAATACAGATTAGAGAAGATTTGTGGATTCTCTAAAGAATCAAAGTCTCCCCCTGGCTCAGTGAAAGTCCAGGGAAAGCCTTTGCTTCAGGATGAAGGAGTTTCAGATAAACTGAAACTAAATCCTCAGAGATCTGTAGACTGATTTTTATCAGGTCTTCAGATTCTGGAGCACTTGAAGCGGAACTGGAGCTCTTTCTGAAGTCTTGAAAAACTCTAAGCGGAATGCTCAGGAGACTTTGAGAATGAAAGATGATTGCTCTGGGCTTTTGCTTCAGGAAAACTTTTCTTCTTCTTGTTGTGAGATTTGTGAAGAGCTGCTCTGATGATGCTTGAGCGAATGAATAATATTTCTCTGTGTCTATCACTTCTTCTTTTCTGAGAGAAGAATCTCTTTTAAATATGTCTTCACGTTTTTCCTTTGGAACGGCTCTATTGATTTGAATTCTCGAGCCCTGCATCAGATTGTCTCAAAAAAGAATATAGTAATAGGAATAGAATGGCCTATTAACTTTCTGTCAGTCCCAATAAGGAATAAAATAAGCGGGAAAAATATCTCAGCATAAAGACGTACCATTCTTGGAAGTAGTACATAGTACCAACAGCTAGAAAACAGGCTGGAAAGATAAAGTCAACGCAATTTGTATAATAGGACAAAATGCTTTATCAAGAATACTGAATCCCGTGATTTATGCTTGACAGAATTTGTAATCAATTTATTTGAATTTAAACCATAAATTTAGCAACAATAATATCAGAGAATCAATCTAACCACCAACTAAAACACTTGGAAATAAACCAAGGAATAAAATAAATACGAACAGATAAAAGCAGACAGAAATCGTCGAACAGGAGTTCGATGATCGTCGACCTGCAAACAGATCGTCGACTAATAGCAGGAATCTGTCGGAACAGAAATCGTCGACCAGAAATCGTCGACCAGCTAATAGATCGTCGACCGGCTAACAGATAGTCGACCAGCAAAGGCAAATATCTGTCGAGACAGAAATCGTGAAGCAAGAACACGATCGTCGATCTATTGATGACAGATCGTCGACCAACCTTCAGAGCGTAGTAAGCTTGCTCTGAGATCGTCGACCAACGGTCGACGATAATTGTCTTGACTTCAACGATTTAATAGCCCTGCTATCGTCGACCAATGATCGATGATCGCGAGGCCTCGTTCGACGATGGTCGAACGGAAAAGCCTTAACCAAAACACATTCTAAAACTACTATCCTAAACTCTAGGTCAGTCATATACTGCCCTAGGGAGACTAAGCAAAGTCTAAACAGGATCATATATACATTATATAGATCAAGAGAGGGCTGCAAGGGGATCACATAAGCCAAAACACATCTAGGGTACCAACAATCTCCCCCTATTTGGGTTATGTTATCCAATCCAGTTTAAAGGCTAAAGCAGACAACAACAAATCTAAAGATTAACCAGAATGTTAAAACACAGGCAATACACAGAAAATATAACAAGCATAAATCAGCAGAAATGGAATGTATCAAGCAGATTTTTCAGCATGTTTAGCATCAGATGAGTTTTTGGGTATTGCAGCTGGTTTGAAAATAATTTCTCTGTTAGGGTTTGCTGCTTGTCTCTTGGATAGCATTAGATCATGTTCACCTATGATTTTCTTTTCAGCATAACTTGGTAGAACTGCAGCAGGATGTAGTCTCATGTATTCCTCAGTGTCAAAGGCTTCTGGATTGACTTGAATTCTGCTGAGTTCCTTTTCTCTGAATTCTGACATTGTTGAGTAAGCTGTAGGAACTAGTCCTTGAGATTTGGCTCTCTCCATCATGCTTAGTGCAATAGACTCTTTGAATCTTGCCATAGAGGCAATCCTTTCAGCTTCAGTTTTATCTGATGGAGAGGGAGGTCTATCAGTATCTGTATGAGCTGCAATCTCCATGTTCCTTTGAAGAGCTGTAGCAAGTTTGCTTGAATCAAGAGGAATCTGTGCAGCCTTCTTAGGATCTGTTTCAGCATATAGAGATTTTGGAGGAGCAAGTTCAATGAACTTCTTATGGGATTTCTTTGAAAGGACCACTCTTTTTCCTTTTAATTCAGTTGTCTCAGCAGCAGCAGGTTTTCTTGAAGAAGAGGATGGACCTTTCCTGGGAGGAGAAGGTTTCCATTCTGAAATTTTCTTTTTAGGAGAGGGAGGAGGAGAGAAGGTAGGTTGCTGAAAAGTCATCTCCTTTATTTGTTCCACGAGAGCATTGTCATTTCTTTTTCTTCCCTGTCCTGATACATCTTGGCCTCCCTGGCTTTGATTACTCCTTCTTTGGTAGGTCTGAGAAGTGTTAGAACTGGCTGACCTTGCAGAGGGGGCAGAAGAGAGACTTCCAGAGGCTCCAGCACCAGGAGGTGGAGGAGGACCTCTGGGGGGGAATTTCTGAATAGGAGTGTCATATCTTTTTCTTCTCTTATTCTCTCTTGTCTGATTCTTTGAAAGTCTCATCCAAGGCTGAAATTCTTTGCTCTTGGGATCAATTCCCTTCAGAATAAAATAGGGAACATCCTTGTCTGGATTAGCAGCAGGAGGAGCAGATGCCTTTCTTTTCTGGGCTACAGCCTTTTTCTTCTTTTGGGAGCTATCAGAATTTTCAGGATCATCATCATCAGAGGAGTGGGATGAGGTTCTGCCAGCATAATCATCAAAGTTTTGTTCAGAAGGATCCTTGGCAGCAGGTTCAGCTTCGTCTTTCTTTTCTCTTTCTTCTTTCTCTTTAGCTTCCTCAATGGCATCTTGCCTAAGGAGGGCATCAAGATCCACATTTGGAGACCTCTTCCAGAGTTCTGATTCTGGATACAACTCAGGAACTGTCTTGGGGACCAGTTCTGCAATAGAAGGAATGGATAGAGGATAGGTAAGGATAGGTGGAGAAAAGATGATGATATCTGCAGGGGCAGATGCTTTCTCTAGAGAGATGGCTAGGGAATCCAGATGATAATTAGCCATCCCTTCAATGTACTCAGAGGCAATGTTCTCAGCCACAAAGGCTATAAATTGTTCTAGGTTTAGAGTACCTGAGCTTGAGTCCATTTCAGTCATCTTGGGAGCATTGTCTGCCCTATCTTGCACATCTTCAATTTCTTCAGCAGCAGCATCAGCAGGGATGTTGATGTTTTCAGCAGCAGCAGCATTTATGGTTGTGCCTGCATGCAAAGAAAGATAGGTTAACAACCAAGTGGGAATAAAATATTCCCCCCAAGGTGAACAAACAACAGGTAATAGATAGGATTACCTGAAGATCTACACAGGATACCACTTTGCATCTAGGAAGGAGGTTATAATTCCTTCTAGATGTTCAGTGACATCAGGGATAGACACCTCTGCAAGGCACAAGAGGAGTGCCATACAGGAAAAGAAAAGAGTATCCTTGACCAAGGGGTCATCAAGGTACTCAGGTCTATAAGGGACCATTTTCTCTTGAAAAGAGGGAACAAGAGGAGTAGATGTGAGTGAGGACTCACAGTCTAGGTTAAGATAGGATTCTAAATCTTTATCAGAATCAATGGATTTAGCAGCATCAACTTGCAATACTGATGTGAGATCATCAGCAGCTGTGATGGAAAGGAAAGAATAAGAAATTAACTCAAAGTTGGAGTTTGAATTAATTAGAAACTTAAATAAAACTATACCATCAGGTTGAGCAGCATCATACTCACAGGTGTCCATGGGGACTTCCTCATTTTCTTTTTCAGGAACTTCTTCCTCAGAAGCTAGATTCACTAGGGAGTGAATGTCTTTGTTAGATACAAATATCAAATTGAAGTCCTGATTATATCCTTTGGAGGAAGAGTTTTAAGGTTTACCTTCTGGTTCTTTCTCTGGACTCTCTTGAGGTTCTTCTACAGTTCCTTGAAGGGGAAGAGAAGAATTGTCCTGAAGGGTCAGGGCATCACCTGAGACCACTTCAACAGACTTCTCCCCCTGCATGACTTCAGTGGGGACTGGAGTCATGCATCTTACTGAAGAGGGCTCAGCAGAGGGATGAGATGATTTTATGGCTTGAGTAAGGGCATTGATGGATGCAATGAGAGGGGCATTGGCAGCCTCAATCATTTTTGGATGGAGGGAGTAATGAGCTCGACAATATGTGCAAGCAATTCAGGAGTTATCTGAAATGCTGATGATGTGGAGGTGGATGGAATGGAAGCAGGATGATCTGCCACATGATCAAATGAGTCATGTGGAGATGGGTGAACATCAACATGAGTGTGGGATTCATGTTGAGAAAGATGCGTGAGGATGGTAGCAGTCACCATGTCAACACTGGCTGAAGCTGCCAGATGTTGTGGTGTTGGTGACTGGTGTGGAGATGCAGGTGGAATGAAGGATGCATGTTGTGGTGCCACTGCAGGTGTTGTAGAGGAAAGTAATGCAGGAGAAGAGGATGCAGGGATAGAGAGGGAGGAAGGAGGGATTACTGAGCCTTCCCCAGTAAGCGGGAGAGCGGCCGAATCAGCCCTTGTGTCTGAAGGAGGGTTAGGATCAACCCTGGCTGACTTCTTGATAATCCTTTGGGATTTCTTGAATAGAGAGGGGTCCAACCTCTTGCTAGCATTGACTGCGGAGGGTGCAGAAACAAGCAGCAGGGGTGCTTTCACATATAGAAACACACCCAATACCCTGGCAAGATTTACTTCTTTCTGATTGTTCTTTCTCCTTATTAGTTCAAACAGAACTTTTCCCCAGACAATCTGTGCCTTATTCACCAAAGCTGACATCAGGGCAAACTGTTGCCTGTTGATGTTGTCATGAGCAGAATGTTTTCCCAAAACGACCTTGCCCACCAGGTCGGCCAGAAACTTGTACTCTGGAGACAGGTTTATCTTTAGCAACTTAGCTGGAACACCCTCAGCATGGCCCATCACAGATAGCATGCGGCCATATTCTTCTGCAGTTTGCTCATAGTCCTCAGTTCCTGTTGGCAGACCAAACAGCTCAGTCAATACTTCAGGAGTCAGAATGACCTCCTCGCCATTTATCTTTCCTGTCATGGCTTCGTCGCTGGAGGACGAAGTGTATACCCATTCACGAATCTCTGGTATATGAATCTTAGGAGAGAACGACATAAATTTCTTGAGGCCTTGGTCTTCACACAGCTGCAGAATATCTTGGATTGGTTGATCGCATCGGCTGAAAGAATCAAAGTCGACACAGAATCCAGTGTCGAACTTCATTCCGGAGAGAACAGCAGAAGGAATCGCCATAGGATTTGAGAGAAGATGGCGAATCGAGAAGCAGAACAGGGGAGAAGAGAATCGCGCGGGATTAGAGTTCGAGAGCGAATTCTAAGCCAGAAGATGGAATATGAAAAGACGGAGCGGAAGGATGACGATCTCCAGACCTAAATCGACTATTAGAAATAAATCTGCGATCGTCGATCCCGGAATGAAATCGGTCGTCGAACACAGACCGACGATAGTCAATGTTTGACTAATCATTAAATATCGACCGACTACAAGCAATCACCACGATCGTCGATCAATAAATGTTGGTCGACGATTCTCCATACAACACAGAAAATCTGTCGTCGACCATTGGTCGACGATAGATACCTAAGGAGAGATCGTAGACCAGTTGGTCGACGATTTCTGCCTTACTAAAGAAACGCGATCTGTCGTCGATCAGTGGTCGACGATAGATGCCTAGTCGAAGATCGTCGAGCGGGTCGTTCGACGATTTTAGACAGAAAACAAAACTATCTTAATTTTCACTACTCTGAACCATTAATCATACCAAGCTGGTTCAGGAAGAACAAATGCCTTTGTTCATCAAGGGGCTTAGTGAAAATATCTCCTCTCTGCATTTCTGTGGATATAAATTCCATTGCTATCTTGTTCTTTTCCACATTATCTCTCAGAAAGTGATGTCTAATCTCAATGTGCTTGGTCCTGGAATGGTGCACAGGATTTTGAGCAATTGATATTGCACTGGTACTGTCACACAGAATTTTTGTGTTTGAGTGTGTGTACCCATAATCCACTAGCTTATTTTGAATCCACAGGATCTGTGAACAACAACTAGCTGCTGCAATATATTCAGCCTCAGCAGTTGAAGTAGACACAGATGCCTGTTTCTTGCAAAACCAAGAGACAAGTCTCTCTCCCAGGAACTGACAAGTCCCTGAGGTGCTTTTCCTGTCAACTCTACAACCAGCATAATCAGCATCTGAATATCCAATTAATTCAAATCCTGACTCAGCTGGGTACCACAGTCCTAAGTTAGGGCATCCCTTAAGGTATCTCAAGATCCTCTTGAGAAGAGTTAAGTGAGATTCCTTTGGGTTGACCTGAAACCTAGCACATAGGCATGTAGCAAACATTATGTCAGGCCTACTTGCAGTCAAATACAGCAGGGAACCAACAATGGCTCTAAAGTTCTTTTGATCAACAGGCTTGCCATTAACATCAGAATCAATAACTGCATTTGAGGCCATAGGTGTGCTCATTGATGAAGCATCAGACATTCCAAATCTTTTAACCAGCTCTCTGGCATATTTTGATTGAGAAATGAAAATGCCATCAACACTCTGTTTCACTTGGAGACCAAGGAAATAGGATAACTCACCCATGCTGCTCATCTCAAACTTAGAGTGCATTAGTTCAGAGAACCTCTTTCATAGTTTGGGATCAGTAGAGCCAAATATAATGTCATCTACATAGATTTGAACTAACAGTTGTGAGTCCTTATGATGTCTAATGAATAGGGTTCTATCTACTACACCTCTCACAAACTTGTGTTCTAGAAGAAAATTTGCTAAGGTCTCATACCAAGCTCTAGGAGCTTGCTTAAGTCCATAGAGAGCCTTTTGGAGTTTGAACACCTGAGTGGGTAAGGTTGATGAAACAAACCCTGGTGGTTGTTCAACAAACACTTCTTCCTTTAAATCTCCATTGAGGAAGGCACTCTTCACATCCATTTGGAAGACCTTAAATCTTTTATAGGCAGCATAGGCTAGGAAAATCCTAATGGCTTCTAGTCTAGCTACAGGGGCAAAAGTCTGATCATAATCTATGCCTTCCTCCTGTCTATAGCCTTGAGCTACTAGCCTAGCCTTATTTCTAACTACTATGCCTTGGGCATCAAGCTTGTGTCTAAACACCCACTTGGTGCCTATGATCCGTTGGCCTCTTGGTCTTGGAACCAAAGTCCAAACTTTACATCTTTCAAACTGGTTAAGCTCCTCTTGCATTGCTATAATCCAGTGGGGATCAAGCTCAGCATCTTTAATGGTTAGGGGCTCAACCTGAGAAAGGAAACAAGCAAACATCACATTTTTGTTGAGTTGATGTCTTGTCTGGACTCCTGCTGAAATGTCTCCAATCACTTGAGATACAGGGTGATCTCTAAGTGTGACAAGATCAGTAGGTTCAACAATGATCTGATCTTCAACAGTTTCAAGGTTTAATTCCTCATGTGGAATTTGATCAACTGTTGGAGTAGGTGCTTTAACTTCAAGAAGTTCTACATCAGATTCAGAGTCTGAGGGAGCAACCTGAGGAGTTTGTTGGGGATGATTCTCCTGTGTGAGTCTCAAACCTTCCAAATCCTTACTTACTCCTAGGACTTGCACTGTACTATTAGAGGAAGAGTCCTTCTCCTTATAATACATGACTGTCTCATCAAAAGAGACATGTGCAGACTCTTCTATCTTAAGAGAGGATTTATTAAGGACCCTATAGGCTTTGCTTACTTGAGAGTATCCTAGAAAAACTCCCATTGATGCTTTTGCCTCAAATTTTCTAAGGTATTCTTTGTTATTGTTATGAACAAAAGCAACACAGCCAAATACTCTAAAATAGTCTATTTTAGGTTTCACTTGCTTAAGTAATTCATAGGGAGTCTTACCCTTAAGTTTATGTATCAGACTTCTGTTCAATACATAGTTAGCTGTGCTGACTGCTTCAGCCCAAAAGGACAGAGGCATGTTAGTATCGGCCAACAATGTACTTGCAGCTTCAATTAGGGTTCTGTTTTTCCTTTCAACTACCCCATTTTGTTGAGGAGTTCTAGGAGCAGAGAAGCTATGTTTGATACCTTCCTTCTCACAGAATTCTTGCATAAGAAGAGACTCAAACTCAGTACCATGATCACTTCTGATCAAGGCAATCTGAGTAGAATACTCACTCTGTATACATTTTAGAAAATCTGTAAGAACCTTGAAGTTATCAGCCTTAGTTCTCAAGAAGAATACCCAAGTGAACCTAGAGAAGTCATCTACAATTACTAAAGTGTAAGACTTTCCTCCAAGACTCTGTACTGCAATAGGACCAAATAAATCCAAATGTAGCAAGTACAGAATCCTGGGAGAATCACTTTTATTAACTGATTTAAAGCTATTTCTTGTTTGCTTACCTAATTGACAAGCTTTGCAAAGGCCTTCCTTCTTGTAGGGGCAAGAAGGTAAACCTCGTACAAGATTGTATTTAGCCAACCTAGAAATGTTTTTCAAATTTACATGACTAAGTCTCTTATGCCAAAGGGTATTATTACTGGTTACTTCATTAAATAAGCATATTTCAGATTTGGATGAGTTAAAGTCTACAACATAAACATTTCCAATTCTAATGCCTACTAACACAACAGTATTATTCAAAGAAATATTGCAGGCAGTGTCAGTAAACCAAACCTTGTATCCAGCATCACACATTTGACTTACAGAGATTAGGTTGTGTTTTAGTCCTGAGACATAAGCTACTTTCTTGAAGGTTACAGCTCCTATGGTGAAGCTGCCATACCCTTCAGTCTGTCCACAGCTGGAATCCCCAAATACAACTTTTGGTCCCAGCTTAGCTTTGAAACCTGACAGGTTCTTCTTCTTTCCTGTCATATGCTTTGAGCATCCACTATCCAGATACCATTTGTCATGTATGACTGGATAGGTCTTCACCTGCAGAAAGAACAGTTATACATTGTGGACCCAGGTTACCTTGGGTCCAGTATTCTTCACAAAAGAAAAACTAGATATAAAAGATTTTGCAGGCTTAGATTTATATCCTAAAGGGTGTGATCTCCTAGGTGGGATAATCCATTCAGTTGAAGGATTAAACAACCTGGGGTGGTGATTAGGATTTGAAGTTCTGGAAGTTTGATTTTTATTTTCCAGCTTAAGTCCAGATCGTCGATCAATGGTCGACGATCGCAAGCCATATCGTCGATCATTTATGGTAGAACGAAGTTCTGGATTCCACGATCGTCGATCACTGGTCGACGACTCAAGATGAGATCGTCGACCTCCTGCACCAAAGCTATTATACTCAGTGTAGGTGTTCAGCGATCGTCGATAGTCGTTCGACGATTGGTTTGACGATCGTCGATTAATGTTCGACGATTTTTGTAAAGCTAGAAATTTTTTCTTGCATTTTTCAATTTCCTCAGTATTCTTCATTCCTGATTCAGAAACAAATTTTACTGGAGTGCTAAATCTCTCCTTTGTGAGGAGGATGGGTTCACTAGGTGTAGCACCTAAGCCTAGTTTATCATTACCAACCCTAGTGTTTGCTATACAGGTTATTTCAGATAATTTGAGGCTTCTGCCATTTAATTGTTCTTCTAACCTCTTAGATTTAGCTAGTTCTAATTTTAGGAATGTTACTTCTTCTTTTGAGCACTCTAATTCCTTTTCTAATCTGATTATTTCAGTACCTTCCATGTCTAGTTCCATTATTTTTAATCTAAGTGACTTAATTTCTTTTTCAGATAATAGTAAATCTAAACATAGAGTTTTAAATTTTAGTTTGAACTCAGGAGATGAGAAGTCAAATGAGTCGATTACCTGGTCCTCCATAAAGGAATCTTCTTCATTGTCTCCTTCTTCTTCAGAATTCTCTGCAGCTGACAGAGAGCTGCAGGCATCAATGGCCATGAGGCAGACCTCTTTGGCTTTCTTCTCTTCTTCTTCTTCTGAATCACTGGAGCTAGAGGAGCAGGTATCCTCTTCTGTTTCACTCCAGGTAGCAGCCACAAATCCCTTGTCCTTCTTCTTGTATTTGTGTGATGAGGACTTGGAGTGGTGCTTCCTGTATTCTTTCTCATGTTTCTTCTCCTTGTGTTTCTTCTCTGGACAATCTGGAGCAATGTGTCCAGGCTTGCTGCAAACATAACAAATGATTTCTTTAGATGGAGTCTTGTCATACCTTGGCTTGTCCTCATGCTTGGAGAACTTCTTTCTGAGGTCTCTTCTTCCCATGTTGAAGAATCTCTTGGCAATGAGTGCCAGTAACTCCTCATTTGATTGACTTCCTTCAGAAGTCTCAGCAGCCTTAAGAGCTAGAGAGTGCTCTTTCTTTGTAGGAGTAGGAGTTTTTACTTCAATTGCAGCAGCTCTGCTCTTTAGAGTTTGCTCATATGACTTGAGCTTTCCCAACAGAGCTTCTGTGGAGAGTTCCACAGTGTTTCTTCCATCCTTGATGGGCCATATCCTTGAGTCCCAAGAGATGGGAAGGCACATCAGGATCTTGTCATTGACTTCTGTCAGAGTTATCTCCTTGTCCAAAGACCTCAATTCACTTATTATTGAACTGAGTCTTGTGTACATTGTGTCAATGTCTTCAGCATCATCTTTCTTGAAGTTTTCATACTGAGAGGTGAGGTTGGATCTCCTGTCCTTCCTCTCATCAGCTGAGCCAGCAACTATGTGGTTGAGGGAATCCCACATAGCTTTGGCTGAGGTGCATTCAGCCAGCTTCTGGAATATCTCATCAGACATTGTCTGAGCTAGGATATTCATTGCTTTAGCATCAGCTGCTTTTGCCTTCTTGTAAGTTTCATTGTAGTCAGGTGGTGGCACAGCACTGAGATCAGCAGAAGTGGAAGCAGCAGCAGGCCTAGCAGGTGGTCCTGTCAAAATAGAAGAAAAGATATCTTCATCAATAGAATTCATGTATAGTCTTATCCTGGCCTTCCATATGCCAAACTTGGACAAGTTGCATACAGGTGGTCTGGTGCTTGAATAATCCTTAGACTGGGCCATGTGTGAAAGTGTTTGTGAGTGGTATCAGGAAACAACTTATCACTGGATCTTTTAACTCAGGTGTTAGCCTGTATGAACAGTGAACCTCCCTCTGATACCAATTGAAAGTGAGGGGATAAGTTGTAAACTACTCTAGAGGGGGGGTGAATAGAGTATTCAAAATTTTATGAACACTTAGTCAGCTCCCTTGGAGTTTATTTGCGGAATAAAAAATCTGATACTTGAACCCTAAGAGCCTAACACAGTGAAGTGCACAAGTGAAGAAGTTGACTGAAATTTCAGTTAACTACAAGCCTATCACAGCAACTAGCAACCCTAGGTAGTTCTAACACAGCCACAGAATAAACAAATCAGCAAGAACCAGAGAGACACAGGATATATAGTGGTTCCCTCTAAATAGGTACATCCACTCTTCTACCACCCTGGTAGGAATCCACTACAGGTTTTTGCTAAGGTGCCCTGCCACCAATGATCTGATTCAGGTAGATCAAACAGACCCTTTGAGCTTTTGATAAGGATGCTCAACCACAGGTTGTTGATAAGGTGCCCTGTCACCAACGTTCACTTTTGAAGAGGTGTGAACAAACTCTTTTTACAAAAGGGATTGAGAGGGTTAGATTATCTTCTCTGTTTTAAATACAGATTAGAGAAGATTTGTGGATTCTCTAAAGAATCAAAGTCTCCCCCTGGCTCAGTGAAAGTCCAGGGAAAGCCTTTGCTTCAGGATGAAGGAGTTTCAGATAAACTGAAACTAAATCCTCAGAGATCTGTAGACTGATTTTTATCAGGTCTTCAGATTCTGGAGCACTTGAAGCGGAACTGGAGCTCTTTCTGAAGTCTTGAAAAACTCTAAGCGGAATGCTCAGGAGACTTTGAGAATGAAAGATGATTGCTCTGGGCTTTTGCTTCAGGAAAACTTTTCTTCTTCTTGTTGTGAGATTTGTGAAGAGCTGCTCTGATGATGCTTGAGCGAATGAATAATATTTCTCTGTGTCTGTCACTTCTTCTTTTCTGAGAGAAGAATCTCTTTTAAATATGTCTTCACGTTTTTCCTTTGGAACGGCTCTATTGATTTGAATTCTCGAGCCCTGCATCAGATTGTCTCAAAAAAGAATATAGTAATAGGAATAGAATGGCCTATTAACTTTCTGTCAGTCCCAATAAGGAATAAAATAAGCGGGAAAAATATCTCAGCATAAAGACGTACCATTCTTGGAAATAGTACATAGTACCAACGGCTAGAAAACAGGCTGGAAAGATAAAGACAACGCAATTTGTATAATAGGACAAAATGCTTTATCAAGAATACTGAATCCCGTGATTTATGCTTGACAGAATTTGTAATCAATTTATTTGAATTTAAACCATAAATTTAGCAACAATAATATCAGAGAATCAATCTAACCACCAACTAAAACACTTGGAAATAAACCAAGGAATAAAATAAATACGAACAGATAAAAGCAGACAGAAATCGTCGAACAGGAGTTCGATGATCGTCGACCTGCAAACAGATCGTCGACTAATAGCAGGAATCTGTCGGAACAGAAATCGTCGACCAGAAATCGTCGACCAGCTAATAGATCGTCGACCGGCTAACAGATAGTCGACCAGCAAAGGCAAATATCTGTCGAGACAGAAATCGTGAAGCAAGAACACGATCGTCGATCTGTTGATGACAGATCGTCGACCAACCTTCAGAGCGTAGTAAGCTTGCTCTGAGATCGTCGACCAACGGTCGACGATAATTGTCTTGACTTCAACGATTTAATAGCCCTGCTATCGTCGACCAATGATCGACGATCGCGAGGCCTCGTTCGACGATGGTCGAACGGAAAAGCCTTAACCAAAACACATTCTAAAACTACTAGCCTAAACTCTAGGTCAGTCATATACTGCCCTAGGGAGACTAAGCAAAGTCTAAACAGGATCATATATAAATTATATAGATCAAGAGAGGGCTGCAAGGGGATCACATAAGCCAAAACACATCTAGGGTACCAACAGTAGGTGCGCGTGTGACCAAATGAGTATCACTAATTTCATGAGAGATTACATTTAAAGTTTCAAAATTTTCATCCTGAAAAATCGGTGAATTTTGTTTTTCAGAAAATAAGATGGAGTCTTCTTCGGGAGAATCCTCCAAATAGTAGCATGAGTCGTCATGTGATAGCGAATGTTTCATAGACGAGTCAAAATTAAAGGTAACTTTTTCATCTCTGACTCTATAGAGAAGTTTACCATTACTAACGTCGATAATGGCGCGCGCAGTCGAAAGAAAAGGGCGACCGAGAATGAGTGGTACCTCAGTGTCCTCTTCGAATTCAAAGATGACGAAATCTATCAGAAAGATAAATTTGTCAACTTTGACAAGCACATCTTCTATGATCCCCATAGGGAGCTTGACAGCCCGATCCACCTATTGAACTCTCATTCGTGTGGGTTTAGGCTCTCCTAATCCAAACTTTTTCACTAAAGAATAAGGCATTAAATTAATGGAGGCGCCTAGATCGGCTAACGGACGTTTTACTCATAAATCACCAAATTGACAAGGAATAGAGAAACTACTAGGGTCGGGTAATTTCTTAGGTAATTTATTGAATAAAACTGTCGAACACTCTGTGTTCAATTTAACCGTAGAGATATCCTCAAGTTTCTTTTTATTAGACAAAAGATCCTTGAGGTACTTAGCATATTTCGGCATTTGTGTGATGACTTCGCAAAACGGTAAATTAATTTGAATTTTTCTAAACATATCTAAAAAATTTCCGTGATGCTCATCCACCCGGTCTTTTTGCATTCTAGACGGGTAGGGAAGAGGCGGTTGATAAGCTTTAGGTTTATTATCATTAGAAGGCTTAGGCGAAGGAGAAGATGTAGAAATTGTTACCTCCATATCAAACGGTATTCGAGAAGTTGTTACCTCCTTCACGCTCCGTAGAGTTATGGCTTTAGCGTGCTCCCTTGGGTTGGGCTCCATATTGCCCGGTAGCGCTCCTTATTGGCGATCAGAGAGCATTTTGGCGATTTGCCCAATTTGGGTCTCCAAATTACGAAGAGATCCGGTGAGATTTCAGATGTTGGCATCATTTGTAGTCGTATATTTGGTGAACAACTCCTCGAGATTGGGAGCTTTTGGAGTTTGTGGTGGAAAATAACCGGGAGGAATGGTGTTAGGTGGGCGAGCCGCATTCCCCGGATTACTCCAAGAGAAGTTTGGGTGATTCCTCATACCCGGGTGATAGGTATTACCAAAATTATTACCGTGATTATAAGGCGGCCGATTCAAATTACCCATGTAATCCACATGCTCGGCAATATTAGAAGGCTCCCAATATTGGGGCTCACCTGTAGGTGTAGACGAGGAAGCAGTCATGTCATTCATTTATTTTTGCAATTTCTCAACCTGGAGAGATAAACTAGAAACCGTATCTATTTCGTATATCCCTGCCGGTTTAGGTGGACGAGACCAGGGTGTACTCCATTGATACGTATTCATGGCCAAACCTACTATAAGTTCTTGGGCGGCTACCGATGTCTTTTTATTTAACGTTCCACCGGCGGCTGCATCAATATGTTGCCTCGTTTGTTGATTGAGGCCATTATAGAAGGTCTGCACTTGCAACCAATCGGGAATTGCATGATGCGGACAACGACGAAGCAATTCCTTGAATCGCTCCAAAGTATCATATAACGTTTCCGTATAAACTTGGGAGAAATAAGTAATATCATTGCGCAATTTTACCGTCTTAGCGGGCGGAAAATATTTCGTGAGAAATTTTTCCGTCATCTCGGCCCAAGTAGTTATGGAGCCTCTTGGGATGTAAGACCCCCATTTTTTTTTCGACACCAGGGTCTTAGGCCCAGAGTCGACGCCTTGCGGTGATACCTTCGCACTCGGGAAGGTTGTCACTACAAGACGCCGACTCTGCCGGCCAATCTCGATTATAACTGTAGCATAAGAAGAGATGCAAGTCCACAGATAGTACATATAATAAAATCTCGGGCTTATGCCCGGTACATCAAGTCCTCACTACAATTCTCTCATCGCGGAAGCAACTAATGCAACTATTATAGTTCGGGACTCACTGTCCCTGCTGTCTGGACTCCAGTGCTAGACTGTCCGTTCTCCAAGCGTGCCGACCTCCGGGGCTGCTCCTCCATGCTGGGCTCCACGATTCCCTAATATGATGTTCGGTCGCCCGTCAGTCAAAAAGACCAAGTCCTATCATCCCCCACCCCTTCCCCCATGCTCTAAGGCACCGGGCGGGGAGGAAGAAAGGGAAGGACATGAAGTGGAGAGTACAACAAAAGCAGGTGACGGTGGACCTAGTCTAGCAATTCTTTGAATATAAGTGACAGTAATAACTGAGCATAAAAGACAATTAATATAAGTAAAGTAACCTTAACTTATGTGAAGCCACATAAGCCAAGGGATCTTCTGCAAGGCTCCCATCGTATAAGTGTCCCATTAAACTTATACGTTGAGGTGTCGGTTATCAACATCAATTATAAATATAGTAAATTGACCTTGACTTATAAACCTGCCCCACACAAGCTTATAGACCAAGGGGTCGTTTTGCAACTCCTAATGTATAAGCGTCCCATTAAACTTATACATTAGGTGTCATAGGTTATTATGAATGATTATGATATGCATCTATATGGAGGGTTAATGATGTTCAAGCAGTGTAACTCACACACCCGACTTTGTGTACACAAACCTTTAGTTCCCCCTTTCAGAGCCGTTACCTCCCAGGATACCTCCGTAGTGGCAGACGGAAGCGGTGGGTTGGGCCTCGCCCACCTCAAAACCAGTATAGCACTACCGGTCTGACCTATCGTATGCCTCAACGCTTGGTGCACTAAGCGGACTACGCGTACTCTTTGCCGACAAGACCGCCGGACTTAGTTTGGCGAAGTGTAAAACCACACTTGCCGAGCCATCGTATTGGCGTCGGTGCAACGACCCTCCAACACCGAAGACCCACCACCTTAGGTATTTCTTATGCACATGCAAACTTGATGTATCAACCTCCGAGCCAACGCTCCCCGGACAAACCCGTCCGTAATAGTCAACAACCGAGCCAAAGCTCCCCGGACTAACCCGTCCGGCTTAAATTCCAAACCTCATCCCTTTGAACACCGCGGGATGACGCCCCTTTGAACACCTCGGGACGACTTAACCCTTTCCCTCCAACTCGTCACGAGTGAGAACAGATACAGTTTACCTAGCCTATTAGACTACTCATGTCTACCGGTTGTTACACTTAGTATTTTAGGATTAATCCCAGGACTGCCCAAGGTATGCCCAATGAAGGGGGTCTCGAAGGCACTAGAAACCAAGATGGGATGAAGCCCAAAGTTCCCTTTCACAAGGATAATTAATTTAAGTTGGTGTTTACCCATTACCCATACTTCACTTGTTATTACTTAGCAACCTAATGACTTAAGTTGTTATCGGGAGGGCGATGGCCATCCGCCGTCCTCCACTCTAAGTGTTACCCGGTGACTTGCACTTTTACTCTCGTCACTAAGATGACTCTACCCACCAGGGTTATACCTCCAAACTTATTCTCTAGTTCAATCGTCGATTTATCCCCCAGTGGGCCTTAAGGCATAACGTACTTTTACTATGCGCAGCCCATGACCTAATACCACCCCGAAATCGAACTTCTAAATCCATGGTCCAACTGACCCCAAATATTTATCCTAGGGTGGTATGGACTAATGAAATGAATGTGTTGATGTTCATAATTTTCCTAGGTCATTAAGGCCTCTAATTAAATCATTTAAATTATTCTCTAGGCCATTTTACACATGAAGTGGTATCAATTAAATTCTACCGACCTAAGGGAATTTTCATGAGTTGCATGTGAGTAAAATATTGTTGTCTACAAGATGTCATAATTTTCCTTTTTATATTTCTATTTATTCCATAATTAATACAATGTCTACATATTTATCATTTTCCAAATGAAGTATAAGAAATATACAACCCAAAATTCCAGGAAAATTACTGAGCATTTATATCACTACTTTATGACTAATGGAAGAGTTTCATTAACATATACAGTGTAATGGCCTACCAAAATCCATTCTTAATTATTTACCAAAATACCATTATGCTTATTTAATAATTTACAGTGTATCCAAAAATTCTGAAATAATTCTACAAGACTAATATAACAATTATGCAACTCTAGAATTATTTCTACAATTTTCCAACATGTATTTCTACCAATTCATGAACAAATATAAAAAGGGTAAAATAGTAATTTCCATGAATTTTGCTCTAAAAGTTGTCAAACAGAGGTATAGAATTTTCCTAAGTCAAATAAAAACTTCATTTTTGACTTGACTGATTTTGGGGATCTTTCCTTGATTAAGACCTATTTCTACAATTTATTTTCCAAAAAGGCCTTTATTTTGAAAATACCAAATAATGGGATTTTTGATCCCAAAAATCCCACAATTAATTTTAGATGTCAAATTTGTCCTAAACATCCTCTGGAAATAGTTTCAAGCTTTTTAGAAGTCCCAAAAATGGATAAATACTCATCATAGCAACTTTTGCTATTTGCACACCAAGGTTAAGTCTAGCCTACACATGCAAGTGGGTTAACCCAACATGCAGTGATCCATATGGGCTGAAAATTTAACCATGCCCTAATATTGTCCTCATAGACATGCCACCAAAAATTGGGGCCTTTTGGAGTTGAAATACTCCATGAATCACCTAAAGAAGTCTAGGGGTATCTAAGTAATTTTCCCCCTAATTTTAATTCCAACTAATCCCATTTTTGGGCAGGGCCTAAATATGCCCTAAAATTGTTGCTGGCCAAAATACCAGGACATTTGGGACTCTGGATGGACTTGGGCATCTCCTTTAATTTTCTACATTTTTGCTATTTGCAGCCCAAGACCATCCCTCTTTCAACCCTTACAAGTGAGATATATCAACATGCACAAATCTAAATTGGCTAATATTTTTACCATAGGTCTAATATACCCCCAAGGGCAGGCCACCAAAATTTGGGGCCAATTGGGGTTGATATGCTCCAAAAATCAACATTAATTGATTTATCAAATTTTGACTAAAACTATAGGATTATTTTCCCCAAAAATTCCCATTTTGGGGGAGGGTCTATATATTCCTAAATAAGCCACATGCCCAAAATTTCAGCCCATTTGGACTTAGGGTTTGGGCAGGGCACTCATTTAAATTTCTGACCTACCCTAGGACCAGCCCTAGAAAAGTGGCTCTACAGGGCAGTATACTTAACCAAATTTTTTGTGTAACATATCAAATTAAAGCTAACTTCAAGACCTATAATCTTTATGTTGAACATGTTTTATGAAAATGTCCATAAGGGCTCTAAATTTGACATGAAAAGAAGGCTGTTTTACAAGGCAGAATAACACTATTCATAAATTATATAAATACAGGATTTATATATTTGCATGGCACGAATCTTAAAGCCATCTGATGGCTGCTGCTTTTCTTCTCCAATCCAGCATGCAGGAACCAGCCGGCTTCTTGAGATTTCTCGGGGAGTTTCCCGGCGGTTGCCGGCGGCGACACCACCGGGAAACTTCATCTCCCAACTCACGATGGTGGGGGCTCCCTTTTCCGGCGACTAGGGCGGCGGGAGGCGGCGGCGCCACCCAACCTGTGAGCTTCCCGATCTCCATTAATGGAGGAAAAACTGAGCTCGGTTCGGGCTCATTCGAGCCCAAACCCTATCCCTAACAATCCTAAGATCTACAGCATGAAGAGAGAGGTGAGGGAGGACCTGCACACGGGCTTGGATGCGAGAGGAGCGGCGAGAGACCATGGTGGTGGTGGTGGCCGAATTTTTGAAGCTTCTTGGTGGCTGCTTGGCTCCTTCAGGTAGGTGGTGGAAGTGAGTGAGGGGAGTCCTGTGAAGCTTTTAAAGGGGAGATTGGGGGTGTTAGGTGGCTGGTAGGCTTCATGGCCAATATTGGCTAAAGTCAACAATGGTGGCTAGGGTAGGTGGGGGGTGAGGCTTGGTCCAAACCAGTCAAAAGGTGGCTGGTTGAGTTGTGTTAGCTTGTCTTTTCCTAGAGTAATAAATTGGGGAGGTTGGGGAAGGGGGAGGGTGAGCCCAAAGTCTCCTCTTATATTTTATTCTACTTTCTCTCTCCTCCATGGGTGAATTTTCTCTCTCTACACTTCATGCTGAATTTTGGCTCCTACCTAACCCAAAGGCAGCCCACAAGTTCATTTGGTCACTTAAGTCATGGTTAGCCCAATTGAAATGGGCTTGAGCTTGAGTTAGCCCATTTGGGCTAACTTGACCCAAAGTTGGACTAGGGCCCACCTAGGTTAATTTTATCCTTGAGATTTCCTTAATAGGTCCTTGGTGACCCATTAGCCTCCCCTAGGGTCAAGGTGGGGTTGGATTGGCCCTTGGAGGTCACTTGGCCCTTAACTAGGGCATTTTGACCATTTTAGGTCAAGGGTTGACTTTGGTCAAACTAGCCCTTTTGATTGGTCCCAATGGGTCCTTGGTGACCTATTGGCCTCTCACTAGGCTTATGAGGGTAGGGGTGGGGTCCATTGGGCTAAGGGACTGCAGTTGACCCTTGTGTAGGTCAATTTGACCCAATTAGGGTCATAGTTGACTTTGGTCAACTTAGCCCTATTGACTACTCTCTATGGGTCCTTAGTGACCCATTGACCTCTCACTAGGTCTAAGAAGGTATGGGTGGGGTCTACTGGGCCAAGGGACTGCAATTGACCCTTGTGTAGGTCAATTTGACCCAATTAGGGCTATAGTTGACTTTGGTCAACTTAGGTTCTTTGATTGCTCTTCATGGGTCCTTAGTGACCCATTGATCTCTTTCTAGGGTTATAAGGGTATGAGTGGGGTCTTGGAGTCTTGGTGAAGCCCCATGATCACTTTTAACCAAGGTTTAGAGATCTGCTAAGTGCAGACCATAGTGACCCTATCCACACTACCAGGTCCACTTGACTCTTTCTTGGGCTTCCTAGGGTTTTGTCATGACAGAACCACTCTTAGGGGTCTAGTTGGAAATGGGATGTTACATGGGAGAGAACTCAACCACTGCTTTGCCTTGGTGCGCAAAGAAAAAGGAAAAAGCCTTAGCCAAATGGCATCATCGGAAACCCCGTTGATTTTAAAAGTATCGCATATTTCTAAAAGTTAGAAATATGCGCATTTGGGATCCTCATCTTGAAGCCCATCAAATTGTACTGATTGTTGTACCATTTAAATGATGCTTGGCTTCAATTCAAAATTATTGTTCGTAATAGCAGGGCAAACAATACTTGATTGTGCCTCATCCAAATTTGGTCGGGCATAGTAGGACATAGTCCGTTCTTCGGCCATATTTGGATTTTGATTACCCAAATTAGAAGAAAATTGAGCGAAAGAAGAAGAAGAAGAAGAAGATGGTGAAGAAGAAAAAGTGTTACCTACGGATTCCTCAACCAAATCTGGAGAATTGAGGTCACGGAGTCTTAGGCGTCGCCGTAAGCTTTGCTCGATCTCCGGATCCAAATCAAGTAGATTTGACGGATTCCCTCGGGTCATACACCAAAAAAAAATAAAAGTTAAAAGTTTTAAGATTTAAAAATTTATAAAATAGAATTTCCCGGACTTCCCAAGGGCTACCCAATGAAGGGTTCGTAAGGTACTAGGCGGTATTGCGGGATGAAAACCCGGCACGGCCCTTTCGCAAGAAATTTTAATTATAAAATTTAAAGATAAAACTTTCGAATAAAAAAGAATATTTTTTTTTGAATTAAAAAGAAAATGATAAAACTAATAGATCTTTGCTTTCGAAATATCAACAAAGAAAAGTCCCCGACAATGGCGCCAAAAACTCTAAAGATATTTTCTCCACGCTAACGCGTGTTTCCAATTGATGAGGCAAGTGTACCTATCGTTCGGAGTATAGAATCAAGTGTCGTATATCGACTCGGGGCTGTCGTGTACTTGTACTTACAAGGAAAGCTATTATCTTATTAGAAGAAAAGTTGGTTTTTGTTGAACGAAAAAATAAGCGTTACACTAATAAAGAGAAATTCGATAATGGGGAAGCTAGCACTTGATCTAGAATCCCCTTGGGCTAAAATAAACATTCTTGAGTAATAAAGCAATGCAAGTTCATAACTACTCACTTGACCGTGGAGGTTCCTAAATTAAAAAAGCGTCTCTTTCGAGCTCATGCTTCTGACTAACCTTAGGTTGATCGATTAAGACCTTTCGTCCAGTCGAAACCCATAAGCTTACTTTAGGCGGTGAACCCCGCTATTGGATTTTACTCCAATCCGGAAGATTTACGTCGTCCTCTCTCGAGGAATGCATTAAACTCCTTTTATCTTTGAGTGATCTCCTCGTATCCGCAACCTCTCGGTAATTTAGAATACAGATCTTAGATCAAATATCATATCCGCGTAACATAAAATCGACAGAATAAAATTCAAAGATAAATCGTAGCGAGTAGAATTATGAACAAGACATTTGATGAAAATGAGAAGATTTTATTTTATTCCAAGGTTCATCATGATCAAGTGCGAAAAGAAAATTAGCTACTCATCATAGTTAGGGAATTACAAACTAGGGTAGAGAAAGACATGCTTGAATTAAAAATAAGTAAAATTAAAAGTAACAACAATAGTAATCTAGACTAGTAATGGAAAATACAGCAAAAGAAAACAGCAAATTACAAGACTCCAACTCTCCAAAAATTCCCCCTAAGCATCTGAAGTTGTCTGGAATTTATAGGAATATTTTCCATTTGGTCACTCCCTAAGTCACGCCCGTGACCTAGGGCATGCCAGGCTCGGAACCATCATCTTGAAACCCCGGGAATGTTGGAGGAGAAACCGCCAAAATCTGTTAACTGACGGGTCACGCCCCTAGATCACGCCCGTGACATAGGGCGTGTCAGGGCTGTTTCTGGAAAACAGCAGGAAGCTGAAAACGGCGGGAAGATGAAAACGGCGGGAGTAAACTGCACTTGATTGAGGTGTCACGCCACCTGGCCACACCCGTGACAAGGGGCGTGTCTAGCTGCAACGGCATTCTGGTGGCAACGGCACGAACGACGGATTAATTGGCTGAAAACGCACTTGACACGCCCTGGGTCACGCCCGTGACCCAGTTGTATCATTTTAATTTTATGTGGCAGCGGCTAACTGTCTTCCACTGGCTGGCACGCCTGTGCATGGATGTCATGCCTATCTGACACACCCAAGTAGGGCATGTCGAGCTTCTTCGGCCGCTGTTCGATGATTTCTAATTGATGTGCTTGGCTCGTGTGTGTCACGCCTTGGTCATACCCCTAGAGGTCGTGTCACAGGGCGTGTCTCGGCCGAGAAGATTAAAAATCCACATTTGCTCCAAAAATTCTACAATTAAGTCCTGCAAGAATGAAAATAATTTTATTAGAACAAATATATATAAAATATAAAAACAAGTTAATTATAAATTTATTATTATAAAATTGATATATAAAATCTAACTATTAATAGGAAATATTGAACTAAAAAAAAAAATAATTAGAGTTATCAAAAGTGCAACTGTTTCGACTAACGGGTAAATCAACTCAACGGGATAAGCAACCAGATTCACGACGGACTAGAAATTTAGGCATAAACAGCAAGAATTCGTCAAGTTGACTTGACGTATCAACAAGCATTCATCGAGTTGACTCGACAAATCAGCAAGGAATCGTCGAGTAGTCTCGACAAATCACACAACTCGACGTAAAATCTGCTACACCACTCGACGCATTACACTTGGCAATTATAAAGACATTCGACGAATTGAAGGATACTCGATGAATATAACTTAAGGGATTCAGAGACAATCGACGAATTTAAGTCAAACTCAACGAACTGAGACACTCGACGAATTCAAGGAAACTCGACGAATTGAGCTTAAGGGATACAAAGATACTTGATGAATTCAAGTCAGACTCAACGAACTAAGACACTTAACGAAATCAAGGATAATCGACGAATTTAACTTAAGGGATTCAAAGACCCTCGATGAATTCAAGGATACTCAATAAATTTAACTTAGGGGATTCAGAGGTTGTTGACGAATTCAAGGATACTCGACGAGTTAAGGAACTCGATGAATTGAGCTTAAGGGATTTAAAGATACTTGACAAATTCAAGTCAGACTCAACGAACTGAGAAACTCAATGAATTCAAGGAAACTCAACAAATTTAACTTAAGGGATTCAGAGATATTTGACAAATTTGACTTGGGCCGATTCCTACCCTACACCGATTCAGCAACCCCTAATCCCTACCCTATTCCTAAGTTTTATGCAGAAAAAAAAGATAACAGGAACAAAAGAACAAGCAAAAGGGGGAGGAACCACCACTTTACTCAAAATCTCCCGAAAAATAGCCTCTCTAGTGCTTCGCTTCAAGGGTCGGCCGCAAGAACTCCTCGCCTACGATCTCCAAAACTTTTCGAGGTAAAACAAGGGTTATGGTCAAATACCCTAACGAAAAATATCCACAAAATGGGAAAATCTTATCGTACACGTGAAGATCTCGGCGAGAGCTTTCCGGATCGATTCTCCGTCGAAGGTTTCGTGCACCGGAACTCCAATGGGAGGCGGCTGGAAGGCTTTGCAATGTCTGAGTCACTCTCTTCTTTACGCCCTTTGAACTGTCAATTTGGGTTAGATGAGGAATAAGGTTTCTAACATAGGCACACGCACATACACATATATATATAATAATATTAATATAATAACCAGAAAAAACCCAAATGACGAGAATGACCAAATCACCTCGGATCTCGATGAAATTCGCACCAAGGCTAAATTTTGGTGCTACGAATCCAAATCAAACTCGGGTTAAAATTCCCCGAAGTTTAAAACAACAACCATCCTTATAAAATCCACTGACATGCCAATCAAGCCCGGATCAAAATGAAACTTCACAAACACTCTTAAAATTTATTACTTTAAATTTTCCCAAATCAACACTCGAATTTCGATGAGTCTAAGAACTTCCATTAAAAGGATTAACATAACACCAAAGAACAAAATCACGCACCAATGGCGGCACCCCGTTAACTACGCATAAACGTAACGCCCTTACGTCATTAATACGTCTCTATGGAGATCAAAATAATTATTGAAAATTCAGGGGCATTACAACCACTCCGCCTAAAAGAAAGTTTTGTCCCGAAACAAGATACGCAAATCGAATCTGAAATAGAAAGGAAGTAACCCAAAGGTTTTCGGATAGAAATACTTACAAAGGGAAAACTTGGAGAAATGTTGTGGATGAGACTATCTCATAGCCGATCCAATTCCCAAGTCTCGCATTCGACGTCTTGGTTCTGCCAAAGAACCTTGACCATGGGATTCGTCTTTCTCCGCAAGACCCGATCCTAATCTAGACAAAGCTTTTCACAAATATGCATCACAGAGATACTCATTTCTTCCAAGGATTCCAGACCTAACAGCGGTCTCTCACCAATCTCAGCCAAAAATAAGGGAGTTCTTCAACGTCTCTTATACAAATCCTTAAAGGCGGCCATTTGCAAACTCTCTTGATAATTATTATTATAGGCAAATTCCATCAGTCCAAGACGTTAATCCCATGCTCCACCATGGCCCAAAATATAGCATCAAATCATATCCTCCAAAATTTTATTAACTCTTTCCATTTGACCATTGGTCTGCGGGTGGTAAGCGGTTGAATACCTGAGGTCAGTGCCCAACCCTTCCTACAAACTTTGCCAGAAATGTGACATATACCAAAAGTCCCGATCTTACACAATACTTACCGACACTCCATGCAATCTGATGATGTTGGAAATATTGCCCTCAATGTTCAATAGATTTGATTTGAAGAGACATCACCATCAACACTGAGAGCATAGTTGTATTGGATGTTGTTTAAGCTCATCATGTGAAGGTTGTTCCTTGGAATAAGGTTAGACAGGTTGTCTAAGTGATGGTGATTGGTGGTCACAAGGTAGGCAGGTAGAGAGATGGAAAATTTTTCTAAGTCCACAGGCGTTGATTGAGGATAGCTCACTCAATTCCAGATGCAATGAAAAGTGTTTAAGTACACAAGCGTTGAGTTAGGATAGCTCACTCAGCGCCAAATGCAAATAAATGTGTTCAAGCCCATAGGCATTGAGTGAAGTAAGCTCACTCAATGCTAGATGCCAAGGAAGGATGCTGGAAAGGCTGAAAATCACTTAAGTCCAAAGGCGTTGAGTAAAGCTAGTTCACTCAACGACATACAAAAAAAGCGTTGAGTAAAGATGTGGACAGTCAAAGCCCAGCAGTCTGTAGAGAAATTCTGCGGCTAAGTCCATAGGCATTGAGTGAAGGCAGTTCACTGAATTCCATATAACATGAAGCATTGTGTGATGTCAAAGCATCAGAAGTGTCAAGCAGAGAATCTAGCTAAGTACAGAAGCATCGAGTGAATACTGCTAACTCGACGCCTAAACTTTTAAAACTACAAAAGTATAGATGGCATTGAGTGATGAAGGCTCACTCAATACATAGTGACAGAAAACTATCTATATTCTTTGGCATTGAGTGATTAAGACTCACTCAACGCCTACTGGTACAGAAGGATTGGCTAAGGCTAAAAGCATTGAGTGAAGCCTATTCACTCAACGCTCTCATTGCCTGATATGCAGAAAGAATGGCTAAGGCCAAAAGCGTTGAGTGAAGATTATTCACTCAACACTCTAAACGCATGAGATGCATAAAGATTGGCTAAGGACAAAAGCATTGGGTATAGCTTGGTCACTCAATGCTCTCAACGCCTAAGATGCAGAAAGATTGGCTAAGGCCAAAAGCATTGGGTGAAGCTTGTAGACTGAACGCTCTTAATGCCTGAGTAAGACAGAATTCTGTCTATGTGTTTTGGCATTGAGTGAAGCTTGTTCACTCAATGCCTGTACTAAAGGGTTTGAATTTGACTAAGTCAACAGGTGATGACGCCAGTAAAAGTCAACTGAGTTCAAAATGTGGTAGGATAGCAACAGAACAAGACAAATAGCGTTGCAGGTCTATAGGTTGACTTTTCCTGTAAAAGATAAAGTTGTAGCTATCAACTTCAGTGGGGCCCACTGGTCAAAATAACCATTGATCGGCGGAATAGAAAAGGAGGAGATCAGATCGAATAAATTATCTTTTGGAAAACATGCTAGACTTCGTCTTCTTCCTCGGCCATTGTTGCAGAGCTTGATAAAGCAAGTTCAGATCATCTTATCTAAAAGTTCTAAAAGATAGTCAGTGCCATTTTCACCTACACTAGCAAGGTCAGAGAAAATCTTTGAAGAAGAAGAAGCGGCCAAGGTCTAACCCTAGCTGCAGCTGATCTGAATGTTGAACCAAGTTGTTGTAGCTATCTTCATCTGCTACAGCAAGTTCACAAGAAATTTCTAATGTAAAAGAAGGAGCACCAAGTTTACCCTTGCTGCAGCAACTGGAAGCAAATAAAAGGTAGTTGTTGTCATCTTCACTATCAACAGCAAGTTTATAGTGAATCTCTGAGAAAGAAGGTGTAGCAAGGGCTAACCCTAGCAGCCACTTCACAGTTCTAGTTAAACATTCCTAAAGAATATATTCTGGAAGCTGTGAAAAAATCAAATTTGGGCTGAATCAACTCAGTCCAAGAAGGGAAGAAGAAGCAGAGCAGCTGTTCTGCAAGTTACTTCCAGCACAATCAAAGATCTACACTAGTTGCTGTGAAGAAGATAGGCCTGAGAATTTCTCAGTTCAAAAAGCAGTAGGCTCAAGGACTATTTCCCTGGATTCAAAGTTGGGCTGAGTTTATCTATGTCCAGGAAGGTTGGGACGAAGAAATTTCTCTTGTGTCAAATCAAATCACCAACCCACTTCTATTATGTAGGATCCAGTCTTACATCTGAGCTATGGGGCCTTTGTGCATGAGATTGTAGGATCCCTGATGTGGATCTGAGGTAGTGATTTGACCTGATAGTAGGATCCATTTTGGATCTGAGGTAGGGCTTTTGATCTTGAGGTAGGAGAGTCGTTATCTCTGAGTGTAAGACCTTTGGGTCTGAGGTAGGATCCATCTTTGGATCTGAGGTTGGGACTTTGTGCCTGAGCTGTATGAAAGTCATTCTCTCTAAGGTAGGGCTGTCCTCCCAGCCTGAGTTATAGGGCCTTGGGGTCTGAGGTAGGTGATCTTTGATCACTAAGTTGTAGGGCTTTGTGCCCGAGCTATAGGTCTTGGAGGAGACTAAGTGGTCCTACGGGATCGTGTTGTAAGCTCTTAGGAGCTGAGATTGGAGAAGTGCCTTATCGAACAAGTTTTTAGAAAGATTGGAGGGAAAGTAAATGTACTCTCTAGGGAACCACTATAAGTTCTGTGTGTACTCTTTGAGTTTGTCTTGAAAGTAGAAAACTACTAACTCACAAAGCACTTAAAGAAGGAAAATAAAAAGATAGTCACTAAGAAAAATAAACCTATTCACCCCTGTAAATGTTTGTTTTAGGATAGAGTAACCTAGAGGGGGGTGAATAGGTCAAATTTTTATTCAAGGCTACTATAAGATAATGAAAATTACTTTTCTATCTTTATTACCCCAGTCAGATGAAATAGGAATACTAAACAGCAATTAAAGATCATCACAGCACATCAAACACAGCACAACAATCACATCACAATACACAAGATTTATAGTGGTTCCCCAATTGATGGGTACATCCACTTTCCCCTTCGCCTATCTAGCAATGAACTAGATTCGGTCAAACCCCTTTTTTCTTTACTCAGATCCTCAGATCTTATAGCTCAGAGCCATGCTGGCTCCTATAACTCAAACTATACCAGTCTTACCACTCAGATCACCAAGATATTACACCTTGAGTTCTTCCCAAGAACTCACCTCAGAGTGAATCCACACTCCTACACCTCAGGAAACCCCTAACCTATAACTCAGAACAATCAGTTCCTACACCTCAGAGAAATACCCACTTCTCCTACCTCGGGCAACTCCTTCCCTACCTCAGCCTTTATAACACATGCTTACAACTCAGAGAAATTAATTCCCCTACACTCAGATCTACAAGTAGATCTTACAAGATTAATGATGGTGAAAAGAAAGATTCAGAATTAGTCACCCAATAAGAAAGAAACGGGTGACTGCTTCTTAAACTGAACTTGATAAATCAGCTTCCCTTGATCCTTATTGTAGATGATTTGATCCGACCCTTCTTAGCTTTTTAAAGCTTCTTGAAGTTGAAATTAGGGTAGATCTAGGTTGGAGAATGTTGAAGGCGATTCTTGATCAGGCTTCTCTCCACCTTTTGAATTCTAACAAATTGCTTCTTAGATCTGGCTTCACCAATTTTTTCTTACTAACTTTTCTGAAGAGCTGATCTCTTTAAATAGGCTATGTCAAGGGTAACGGACCGATCAGGTTAATAACTGACATCTGACAGTTTTGACAGTTCTGACAGTTGTCAGGACCTCTGGCTAGATTTCTATACTCAGGAAACAATTCTACTTGAAGTGTTGAAACTTGACTGTTGGATGTGTCGACACCAGTCCTGGGTGTCAACACTACTTTATAGTGATGTCGACATACTTATGAATGTGTCGACACGGCCTTCACCTTGTCTCGACACTGCTAATGTAGATTGTGTCGACACAAGTCTAATGTGTCGAAACAACTCACTTCCTGACTGATGGTGTCCACCCAAGTCCTGTGTGTCGACATAACTTTATCCTTGACTCAACACTCTTGGTGTAGAGTGTGTCGACACTAGTCCTGAGTGTCCACACAAATACTTCTTGTCTCAGCACATCTTTGACAAAGGTGTCGACACTAGTCTAGTGTCTTGACACTTTTGTACTTAGCTTTATTTGCCTACACAAGAAGTTAATATACATCAAATACAACTATGTGTATATCATTGAGCTGAAAAGGATTTTTCCAAATCAGGTACTCAGTTTCCAATATACCCAACAATCTTCCCCTATTTCGAGAAATCATAACCCTACTCAATGATAAACACATGTTCAATATTATGAATTAGACATAAAGATAACAGTGATGTTCTATAACACAGACAAGATCACATATTACATTATACATAAATCAACAACAATAATGATGAACAGAAGATGAAGCAAAAAATTGCAATACTAATTAATTAACACATAGAATGTTTGTGCAACCCAAAATTTTCATTAATAGTTTGTCAAAAGATTTACAACTTTGAGCTTTGGTTATACAAAGTTTTTAAAACAAATACAAAACTAAAATTTCCTAAGGTAATACTTGTTCTCTAATAACAATCCCCTTTCTAGACTGTACTTTGGCTTTAACTTCTGGTTCCTTATCATCAGCAACCTTCTTGCCCTTGTCGTCCTCAGTCTTTGCAATTTCTTCCACTTTCAGCCTTTGTCTTTCAAAATAGTGGTAGGGCTTTGGAAAGTATTTACAGGGAACAATAGAATTAGCAAGAATCCTTCCTGTCTTTAAATCATATCTGAATTTTAGAATGACATCCTGCTATTTTAGATGCTTAGCTCATTCCTGCTCTGAATACAACTTACCCCTTTCAGTTATATTATCATTAACTGTTGTCCATGTAGTGAGAATAATAGATATGGAGGTTGGGCTCCAATGCTCAAAATCTGGCCTGGCCTCAGCTTGTTCTCTGAATCTCTTCTTTGATAGCTGAACCTATATTTGCTTAGAAGTAGAAGACTTGTCCACTTTCTCACAGATTACATTCTGATCTAAACCTTGAGGAGGATTGTACATAGTCTGTATAGCCTGTTTAATATCCTCAAATGGAGCCGGTTGGCAACCAGACTCAGTAACTTGATCTTTATCATACCTGATGGGAGAGTAGCCTAAAGTCTCTCTTATGCTATTGGAGGTCCAGATAGCATAATCAGCGCATGTCTTTATCATCTCTCTCTCCCCCTTTATGATTTCTCTTTCAACATGATCTCTTAAATCATTCTTATGAAATCTTAATTGGCCTTCCAAGTGATTGATACCAGAAGTTAGAGTTGTTTAAGTAGATGATCATCCAACTCCTTATCAGATGCTTTGATATCTTGTAACAGTGATGCTTTATGAGCGGCCAGTCCTTTTTCCATTTCTTTTGTAGTGGAATCAATCTTAGTTCCCAAACCAGTGGCCTGGTTCTTTATTTCTTCTAATGTAGTATTATGCATTATGATCAGATTTTCATTCATTCTATTCTGATTCTCAAGGACATAGCCTTGCTTAATTGCCACATCATTTTCTAGTTGTTTGTCTTCCAGTTGTTGCTTGGCCAGGTAGACAACAACATTTGCTCCTTTCTAAAAAAAATTGGTCATGTCTTTCTTCACAAATGTACCTCAAACCTGATTGATTTTATATCTTGAGCCAGTTGGAATTGTAACTCTTTATGGCTTTCATCAACATATTTCTCAAGAGCTGTCCTATGATTATCCAGCATTATCTAAATTTGCACTAGTAGAGAGTTAGTGTCTACTGTAGGAACAGGTGGTGTTCTAGATTGTAAATGCTCTTTGTAGCTTCTGCTCCTTTTCTAATTTCAGATTGTTTTCTCTTTTTGAGCTGAACAACTTGCTCTTTCTCTAAATCTGAAGAGCTTCCCATCTCCATAGTCTTATCGTGCTCAATAGACTTCTCTTGTATATCTCCTCAAGTGCCTAGGGCTTGTTCTGGTAACTACCCCTTAACAGCAGCAACTCCATCACCAATATTTATGGTATCTTGGTTTATTCATTCTTGCACCTCTTTAGTAAGAGGAATTACATCCTCTTAAACATTAGTCAAGTATTGGTCGGGAATAGCAACAGGTTCCTGAAAAGTTTCTAGATCTTGAACTACTTCTATTATAATGGTAGTATCTGTATCCATTGGTAATTCAATGAGGTTCTATAACGACCTCCCCAGCACCACACTCGCAAGAACGACCACCGGCACCCCCAGCACCATGCTCAAAAGGGTTCAACCTAACCAGGTCTGCAGACCATGTACCCCAACCCCTCTCCATCCATAGATGGGTTGTTGAGGTTGGGGATCGAACCTGAGACCTCCTTGATAAGGAGTTTTCAAACCACTCCTCATCATCAACTGAGCTGCATGGTGTTGTGGTCCCATAACCCACAGGTCCCAAGATCGAAGCCTGACTCTAATACCATATGTAATACCCCTTTTTTTCTTTTTAAACCGCGGTGTCTTAGGCCCAGAACCGCCGCTTTGTGGTGACACCATCACGCCCAGGAAGGTCATCACTACAAAATGTCGATCCTGCCGGCCATATCGATAACAGAATAGTAGCAAAAGTATGAGGGTACATGAAATGAGAACTCTAACACATGTCCACAATAATCACATATATAGTAATAATTCTCCATGAAGGGAGAGTCCACAGCAATAATAATTAAAGTACTGTAATTAGGGCTCATTCCCGATACATCAAAGTCCTAACTATAATTCACTCATCGCGGAAGCAAATCTTTAACAACTACTAGCAAACGGGACTCACTGTCCCAGCTGTCTGAACTCTGGTATTAGACTGTCCCGTCTCCAAGCGCTCCGACATCTGGGGTTGCCCCTCCAAGCTGGGCTCCACGATCCCTTAAAATGATTTGGTCCGAAAACTGTTTGTCTAAAAGACTAAGTCCTATCATCCCCCACACCTGCCCCATAACACCTATGCACTGAGTGGGGAGAAGGAAAGGAAAGGTAATGAAGGTGGAGAATAACAAAGGTAGCAGGTGGAGGCGGAACTACTCTTACAGTTCTATATAAATAGGAAGCAGTAACAAAAGTATGAAGACAAAATTATATGAATGCCCATACAAACACATAAACTAAGGGGTCTTCTGTAAGACTCCAATCATATAAAGAGTCTCATACCAATTTATACGATAGGGTGTCGGTTTCAAGCAAGCAATATATATATCCATAGAATATTAACCTTAGCCTATAAGCACGTTCACGCGAGCTTATAAAGTAAGGTGTCATTTTACAGAGCCTATTGTATAAAGAGTCTCATACCAATTTATACAATAGGTTTCAAGGGTTATATGCAATGAATATCCTATATCATGTAATTATGTTATGATGTGAATCATACAAGTGCAATGCACCCACTCGACTCTGTGTACACAATCCTTTAGTTCCCCCTTTCTAGAGCCTAACCTCCATGGATACCTCCGTAGTGGCAAACGGAAGCAGTGAGTTTGGCCTTGCCCACCTCTAAACTTGTAATTACACTACCAGTCAGACCTATCGTACGCCTCGACGTTGGTGCACTAAGTGGAGCTTGATGCGTTTTAATGGCAAGTGTACCGGTCACACAAGTAATATAAAATTAGTAGCTTTCCCAAGTATCGATCTCTTCAAGGAACACAGTAAGGGTGGAGTTAATATCGAGGAGGACTTGAGATGGAATTCCTTAGGTCGGAGTTAACGATGGGGGGTTTTGATGGTTGCTGAAAAGGAAAATAAAACACTATCAACTACTGCTATGCAATGCCGCTATACATCGCTTCACTAGGCGGGTTGGAAGACTACACAGGCAGTTATGCACAGAATCGCTGGGCGGATGGGCGAGTAGGCAAGCATAAGAACCAAAATAATAGCGGAATATGAGGGTCATAAGAACCTCTTCGCTATGCACGCTTCTAACAATTGCTAGAACGTCAAGAACAGATGGATGGAGGATGGAAAATAAGCGTACCTCAAGCAAATAATGAAAACATACAATCACATAGACATGATTACACATAAACATATATTACAATAAGCATACTTCATCAAATACAATGAGTTCAACTATACTATCAACAACAAGAGAAGATAAGTGTGTGAAATCGATTGGATCCAAAGTCTTGTCGAGGATTCACGCTAGATTTGCCGGGTTGTCAATCTGAATCCTAGCTCAGTCCTCAACTGCGTCTGGGATAGAGGAGGCTGTCACTCACTCCCAATGAACCCGTCTTCTTCATGTCACGAGCCGGTGGAGGATGACACAACTTCTCCTAGCTTGATGGAGAAAGCTAGGAAAAAACTCTTCTTGAAGCTCATGGATGAAGAAGGAGGCCGAGAGGAATCTCCGGATTGGATTTGGCGTTCATTGCTTGCCGGGATCTCCTATCCTTGGAGGAACGACGGATTTCTCCCTAAAATTGCGGAAGAATTGGCTTGAAGAAGTCTCCTTTCAATGGCATAAAATCTGTGCTTAAATAGAAAAAGATCAGAAAATGGTCACGCACGGTCCCACGCACGACCGTGCGCTAACCATACGTTATTAACTTACAGAGCTTGATCGCGGAAGAAGATGCGTTGACCCGTGCGTTTTACTCGTGCACGGGCGCTTCCGCCTGTGCATGAAGGAAATCGCACGGGTAAACATAGAGCGTAGAAAACAGTGTAAAATAGGGGAACCGTGTGTTTTACTCACGCATGGGCGTGTTTGCCCGTACGTGAAGGAAACACACGGTTTACCCTAGAATGCAGGAATAAAGAGAAAATGTGCAGACTGTGCGATTCCTTCTCGCACGGTTTGGCCTAAACCGTGCAGGAACAAAACGCATGGGTAGAAACAGAAGTCCCCAGAATTGCTCTGTGAAACGCACGATTGCACTTAAACCGTGCGCGAAAAAATGTGCACGACCGTGCGTTTTACACAGAAACTGGAAAATGAATCTGGGACATCTCGACTATCTGCACAACAATGAAATCAACTGGGCCCCATCTCCCAGCACCAAAATGAAATCAACAACTACAAAAAAAACATGGGGAGTACCATGTGATTACCCCCCAACAAAAGAATGCGCAATTGCACACCCTCGGTCCAAAATAGTGCACTTAGCATGAAAAACAGAATAAATGAAATATAAACGATAACATACTAAAAGTGAAGTGCAAGCGCATGAAAACTATCCCAGATGAGTCCGAAAAACCCTATATAAATCGAACTCATCACACTCCAAGACTTACCTGTTTGCGCATCCCGAGCAAACACAATCTATGCAGATTGGGAAAATAATCTAACTAACATAGAAATTGAAATACAGAGTACCATGCGAAGTCGCATGCTCGTACGCGTACAAATATTATTGAAGAAATTTCTAAGTATGCAAAATAGTTTATACTTTTCACATTGCGTATCACAATTTTATTACTACTCAAAATGGAATCACGGTGAATCTACCAGTCACGTATAGGAAGAAAGTAGGAAGGACACTAAGGTAAGCTTTGCCAAAGACCGGGTCTCACGATCACCTCCAAAGGAATCCACCAATGTCGGGGACCATACGCTTGCCCATTCACACTCTCTCCACGACGCTAGTTTGACTCAAGCGTGAATCCATAGGACTTAAGGATAATCACGGGGCTTGGGTTACGACAAGGTAAACAAAGATAAACAGGAAGACTATGCACCAAACCCAAATGAGCTATCATAAAAAGAATCCCTCTGCTAAACCAAAATACATGTGGGTACACCACAACCCAGACTTAACTTTTAACATATGGGTGCGTGCACCGCCTACACCAAATAGAATCACATCTCCAATATGATTTTCAATCAAACTTTTTCTCTTTTTTACTTCTCATTTTCACATATAGTTTTTTCAAATCATTTTCTTTATTTCCACAATTTCAGCAAATAGAAGCTTTGGAACACATCCACATATTCACATGAATACCACCACATCACATCCCAAAATTCAAATGTAAAACATTAAAGCTCGACTTGGGTGTGCGACTAGAATTGACTATGAGGCTTTGGTGAAATAATGGTGGAGCTGAATCAAAAGAAGGGGTAGGCACAACGGGGCTTAGCGAGGATAAGACGTTAGGAACGGTACAAAGCTCAACTGGGCCAAAATAATGGCCTACATCACACTCACGTTAGACTAACCATGCACCAATGCTTCGAGAGTATCTTGGGGCAAGTTCTTAGCCACCGAAAAAGATGATCCTTCCTCCCAACTCGAGCAAAACGAGTCTAGTTATGGCTACACATATCCCTACACTACCGTTCGTTTCACATCGGATTCACCAATTTTTGAGTATAATAAAAAGTATTTACGCAAATAGAAAAATATAAAACTATAAGCATACAAAAAACTTATTCTACTCCAATTTCTACGCGAGACGAGAGCACTCGACTAGGAGCACTATAGGAGTCAACATTTTACTTTGTCTCACAATCCTATGTCAGCATAATAACTTTCCCAAATCATACAAAAGATACGAGTTTAACTCGCAGCACATTAACCGCTAAGCACGCGCTCATGTGGGTGCAGTGGTGTGCGATGCAATGAACTAATCAAAATTAAACTATAAAAGCCTCTAGTATGCACATGAAATGTACACGTACAAAAGGTAACACATACTGACTCTCCCCTAGACTTAAACTAAACTACACAACATATGATATAGACATTTAAATCAAATAGAGACAAGGGAAGAGGTTACCCAATGCTCAGCTAGTGAGCATACAAGAAGACGCGTGAAAAACCTGAAGCAGGCCCGCCATACGAAGAATCACAACCCCGTCAATACGAAGTTGCCAAGAATACTTGCAGGGGTGAGCTCCGCAAAAACAAAAGAGAAGTATACAATATACAAAGAAATACTAAACTAAGTTAGACTTGAAAAATAAAAATGCATAAAATGAAAGATAACTGCTGGGGTTATTGTAATCCCAGCATGACTTATAAAATTCTATACATTTCTAGCTAATGGGCCAATGAAAAGAAAAATGCACAGGCAACTATTCCATTATCCGTTTTGGTAATGGGTACCGATACGGAGAGAGAATAGTTACCCCTCTGCCTAAATAATCATACTTGCTCCTCGCAAGTAGAGGAAAAAGGAAGTAAGAAGAGGAGGAGCACTGGTCCTCACTCATCTCACCACAAAATAAATCCTTGCCCAGCAAGGTGTCGTCTACTACATGGAGATGGCATGAGTAGAAAGCAATCAATGGAGCTTCCTCAACAGAGGATGAATCAACCTCCTCACAAAAGAGGATGTTATCATCGATGACTCGAGCTGAAAGCTCCAATTCCTCGTGAAGCACCTGCGGAGACTCAACCCGCACGGGCTCAGATATAGAAAGGGGATCAAGAAATAAAGGAGATGAAAAACTAAAATAATCAATAATAGGGGGAGTGGTCTTGGTCTCACTCCCAGCAGGATCCAGGCAGAGATCATCGTCGGTGTCATATGAGTGGTATCGAGGGGAATCCAATAACAGGAGGTCCTCGGTGGTGGTTTTGACCTCCTCATCCAACAAGGAAGTGGAAACTTCCTCATTAGAGAGGATCTCCTGATCAACACACCTCGGTGCATCCACATGTTCCAAGATGTAATACTCTCCATTGATGAGAATAACATCCTCATCACACATGGGCACAACCTCAGGCTCAGAATTACAATCCGGCCTAACATCATCAACTGGCTCACTAAAAATTTGGATTGATAATTCTTGCGAAGAATGCGGAGGAACAACAACATCAAAGAAAATATGTGTGGGTTCCTTTGGGGGTGAATCCAAAAGAGGGAAAGAATGCATAGGGAGAGACGGCACCACAATATCGTCACACCGATCAGCAGAAAGTCAGATGCTTATATCCGCAGCACTCCCCCATAGACAAGGTGGTATTACAAATACATCATCAGAATTAGATGGGGCATCCATTTGTGAGGGCGATAGAGTGAATCAGATACCCGGTTAATCATCCTCCTCCAACTGGCGCTGAAATTTTGCGCAATCTTTCAACACTGCTCAGTGCTCCGACAATACAAACACCATTTTCCATTACTCCTCGGTCCAGGTTGGAACGGAGAGGCATAAGAGAAAGGTGAAGGCGTAGAAGAGAAGTGACCATAAGACCTGGGTATTGTGCATGAAGTACCATAAGAGGACGGTGCTCTATACACTGAACCACTAGATTTATGCTCCAAATCTTAAGTGGGGCACTCATCACTACCATGCCTATAATCACCACACCATCGGTAATGGATATTCATATAAGAATACATGGTGCAACCACAAATAATTCACCAATAGAATTTTCTAAGCAAAAATTAACTACACGCTAGCAGATAAAAGAAAAGGAATGTCTGCTGCAAAAAAAATTAAAACTAAAAAAGGAATAAAGAAAAGTAAGCAACAAAATCTAAAAACAAAAGCAAAGAAGAGACATGAAATAAATAAATGGAAAAGGGCTTCTATCTCCTATCCCCCTCTCCAAAAACTCACACGACTGTGCTCCCCGGTAACGGCGCCAAAAACTTGATGCGTTTGAACGGCAAGTGTACCAGTCGCACAAGTAATATAAAATGGATGGCTTTCCCAAGTATCGATCTCTTCAAGAAACACAGTAAGGGGGGATTTAATATCGAGGAGGACTTGAGATGGAAGTCCTTAGGTCGGAGTTAACGATGGGGGGTTTTAATGGTTGCGGAAAAGGAAAATAAAACAATATCAACTACTCCTATGCAATGTCGCTATACATCGCTTCGCCAGGCGGGATGGAAGACTACACGGGCCGCTATGCACCGAATTGCTGGGAGGATGGGCGAGTAGGAAAGCGTAAGAACTAAACGAACAACGGAATATGAGGGTCGTAAGCACCTCTTTGCTGCGCACGCTTCTAACAATTGCTAGAACGACAAGAACGGATGGATGGCGGATGGAAAATAAGCGCACCTCAAGCAAATAACGAAAACATACAATCACATAAAAATGATTACGCATAAACGTATATTAAAATAAGCGTACTTCATCAAATACAATGACTTCAACTATACTGTCAACAACAAGAGAAGATAAGTGTGCGAAATCAAACGGATCTGAAGTCTTGCCTAGGATTCACGGTAGGATTCGTCGGGTTGTCAATCCACGTCCTAGCTCGGTCCTCAACTATGTTTGGGGTAGAGGAGGCTATCACTCATTCCCAATGAACCCATCTTCTTCGTGTCACAAGCCGGTGGAGGATGGCACAACTTCTCCTAGCTTGATGGAGAAAGCTAGGTAAAAACTCTTCTTGAAGCTCAAGGATGAAGGAGGAGGCCGAGAGGAAGCTCCGACTTGGATTTGGCGTTGAATGCTTGCATGGATGTCCTCTCCTTGGAGGAACGGCAGATTTCACCCTAAAATCATGGAAGAAGATGCTGGAAGAAGTCTCCCTTCAATGGCAGAAAATTTGCGCTTAAATAGAAAAAGATCAAAAAAATGGTCAAGCACGGTCCCACGCAGGACCGTGCACAAACCGTACGTTATTAACTTACAAATCTTGATCGCGGAAGAATATGCGTTGACCCATGCATTTTACTCGCGCACGGGCCCTTAAGCCCTTGCGTGAAGGAAATCGCACGGGTAAATACAGAGCGCAAAAAACAAGGTAAAACAGGGGAACCATGCGTTTTACTTGTGCACGGGCGTGTTTGCCCATCCGTGAAGGAAACACACGATTTACCACAGAATGCAGGAATAAAGAGAAAATGTGCAGACTGTGCGATTCCTTCTCGCACGGTTTGGCTTAAACCGTGCAGGAACAAAACGCACGGGTAGAAACAGAAGTCCCCAGAATTGCTGTGTGAAACGCACGATTGCACTTAAACCGTGCGCGAAGAAATCCACATTACTATGCGTTTTACACAAACTGGAAAATGAATCTGGGACATCCCGACTACCTTCACAACAATGAAACCAACTGGGGCACCAGCTCTCAGCACCAAAATGGAATCAACAACTACAAAAAGAAACATGGGGAGCACCATGTGCTTACCCAACAAAAGAATGCGCAATTTTACACCCCGAGCCAAAATAGTGCACTTAGCTTGAAAAATAGAATAAATGAAATATCAACGATAACATACTAAAAGTGAAGTGCAAGCGCTTAAAAACTAGCCGAGATAAGTCCGAAAAACCCTATATAAATCGGACTCATTAGAGCTCCAGCGTAATCTTTGTCGGCTGGTCCACCGGACATAATTTGGCAAAGTGCTAAACCACACTTTCCGAGTCAACATATTGGCATCGGTGCATCGATCCTTCAACACCGAAGACCCACCACCTTATAATTTATGCACATGCAATCTTGATGTATAAACCACCGAGCCAAAGATCCCCGGACTAACCCATCCATCACAACCAACAATTGAGCCAAAGCTCCCCAGACTATCCTGTCCGTCACAATTATCTACCGAGCCATCGGCTCGCCGGGCTAACCTGCCCATCACCAAAACCACTGAGCCTACCACTCGTGAGACCCAACCTAACTTCCTGAGACACCAGGGTGTGTGAAAGTGAACCCCTAATTATACTAGTTACTCTTGAAGGTTTTTATTCTTACAGTTTAGGTTAGCCAAGGACTGCCCAAGGCATTCCCCGTGAAGGGCTCTTGAGAGCACTAGGAACTACAATTGGCTGAATCCCAAAGCTACCTTTCGCAAGGCACTTACTGTTATTGGTTAATACCCAATTCCCCATCCCTTTTAATATTATTCTTGATCTAATCCTAGTGTGTTATGACCTTCTCTCTCCCCCTCCACGGGAAAGATGATCTTTCGTCGATCCCGAGCACCGCCTAATCCTAGTCAACCAAGCATTCTACTCATCCCAACTTCCAATGATGAACTAAATTTCATTTTACCCAAACAAGCAAACTATTAAACCCAAGCTATATGCCCAATTCAAGCTATCACATTTTCTGCAATTTTACTATATGAAGACCAACCTATACTATATGTCCTACATGATAGGAGGTACTCCAAATTTTCATTCAAATGCCCTAGGATATTTAATGGGGGTCTATCATGACATGATTGGCCTAAATCCAGAAACCTATAATTTTCCTAATTAATTTGGTATTTAATTAATTTTTCCCAAAGTTAGTCCATGGGTAATTTGAACATAAAGTATGATATTTTCTCAAGTAATGGCCACCAAAAATTATGAACACTAGATAACAGAAGAATAACAGTAAATACCAAATTTCATGATTTTCCAAAAATGATTTGACCTCTAATTAATTAATCCAATAATAAGCCATTAATAATGGGTAAAGAAGAAAGTACTAAAGTTATTCATCATAAAATTGTATAAAAAATACTAAATCTCAAGGATAACCAGAAAGGTCCTCTGACCAAAAATCATAATTTATCAGACTTAAATAATGCCAAAATAAATTCAATTAATTTTACTTAGAAAACAGCACATTGTGAAACAACACCTACAGATAGATTTCCAAAAAATCCACAAAATTTCACAAAGATTTAAAATGTCATTAAAGGTCTACTTACCAAATTTCTTAAGTTTCTATTAAGTGATTTATTCAAAATAAATTTCTAAGTAGAAGGTGTAACTTTTTGGGTTAGGAATGAAGTACCCTATATAATGATTTAAAACACATATTAAAAGTCTCTAGCGCTTGTTATAATCCTAAAACATAGCTTCACTAAGTATCATCCAAACCCAAGGTTAGAAAGTCACATAATAAAATTCTTCAATATAACTCATGAAAGTGCACTTTTTAAAGCAACCTACTTGTAAACTCATCCAACCAATATGTAGTATAATTCAGTGGATAATATGGTTATGAAAATGACTTTTACCAAAATGTCAAGCAATTCCAAAGTCATATGAGCCACTAGACATTTCCTAACGTGTGTGGACCCAAAAACTTACCCAGTGGTTTATGTTGTGTGCATGTGTCAAAATCCCACCATATCCCTCCCTAGGGCTTATCACCACCCTAGGATCACATAGACTAAACACCAAGTCCATACAAGGGAATTTCACCCCATGCCCTTCACAAATCCCCAAAGTCCATTCTTAAGGTTTGAACATGGGTCCTAGGGCAAGTCTACCCCAATCCACCCCAAATTCCATGTGAGGGTGTATAGCATCATATCAAACAAGTGGCCCAAGTTTTAGCCTCTGTTGAGGTGTTTTGACCACTTAAACTCAAAGGGAACACTTTGACCTAAATACCCCCCTTTATTCCAAGGCTAGAGTTTACAAAAATTCAACCCAAATCATCTCCAAAAGAGATGAAATTTTATCCAGGGCCTTATAATGACCCGAAGGACCACTCACCAAAATTTAGGAGGGTTTGGAGGTAATTGGGTCCTCTAATTAATTTACCCTATGATTATTACATTATTTCAAAAACTATAGAAAAATTATCTCCAAAAATTTCCATTTTTGTACATGACCTAGATATATGTAAGATTGACTCGCTGTCAAATTTTCATATCATTTGGATAGGTGGTGAAGTGGGGGCACACATTTAAATTTCTGACTAGACTTAGGTATAGACCCCACCAAAATGAGTTCCCTTGTCAAACCAGATATCCAAATTGGTTCAAATAAATTTTAAAAAACACTAGACATCCAGACCTACAAACTTCATATTGACAACTTTCTTTGTACAAACCTCTAAATATTTTTAATAATAAAAAACATTAACTACATTTTTTGTGACAGAAATCATATAAAGTGAATTATTTATCCTAAGATTAAAAATAAATCAGCACGAATCTTAGCGCAGTATAGACGGCATCTAATCATCTTCTCCAGCGCGCCAATTACCAGGATTAAATCTTCCTATAGCTTATTCCATCGCCTTTTCCCGACCACCCGGCCACCTCCCTGGCCGGCCATCGCCGCCGCCACCTCTGTCGAGGTGGTGGCTATCGCCATGCTGCGACACAGCTGTCGGAGGGGAGGATTCTGGCGATCTCGTAACCATGCCTTTCTCAGAAAAACCAGGAAATCGAGGGCCTTGATCAGGCTCAATTGAGCCCGATTCTCAATCTAAATGAATCCTAAGATCTACCCATAGAAGAAGGAGCAAGGGTGGACCTGAATTACGCCCTGAGAGCGGGTGTTGTGCCTCCTTGCCATTTTCGGCCGCTGATTTGGGCTTTTCTGCAACCTCCACAGTAATAGCAACTAAAACAAGATTGGAACGGGGAAAACACTAGCTCTTATTCCGGTGAAGGTTCTTAAAGAAGGAATTGGGGAGATGAGGCTTGTAACTCCTCAATTTTTGAAAACACCATTAATGGCCATTTTACCCTAATTTCAGTTTTAGCCAAATTTAGGGGGCTGAGCCACCCTACTGGCCGGACACCTCTTAGAAACTCTTCCCCTGCCTCCAAGGAGTAAAATCCCAAAAAGGTGGGGAAGTTTTGAAACCTCCATGGCCATGATGGCCATTAAGCCCCATTTTCTCTCTCCTCCAAAGTGGGTAACTCCTTTCTCTCTCTCTTAGTCATCACTCTCTTAATTTGGTGGGCCCAAAATGTTTCTCTCCACTTAATTGGACTAATGGGCCACACCACTTGGGCTTAGCCCACTTAAAATGGGCTAGGTTAACCTAAGTTGACCACTTTGACCCATGAGGTTACTTTGGTCAACATGACCATTTGGGTTGACACAAGGGGTCCTTGGTGACCCCTTGGCTTACCCTTAGGTCTAGGAAGGGTTGTGTAGGGTTGACTTGACATCTTGGTGGTCACTTGCCCCTTATTTTGGGCACTTTTACCACTTTAGGGCTAGGGTTGACTTGGGTCAACTCAGCCTCTAAGGTTGACCCCAATGGGTCTTTGGTGACCCATTGATTTCACCTTAGGTCTAGGAAGACCTAGGTAGGGTTTGTTGGGCACATTAGAGGCACATTGCCCTTATGTAGGGCACCTTGCCCAGTTTAAGACTAGGATGATCCTAGGTCAACTTGGCCACCCTTGGTTGACTCCAATAGACCATTAGTGCTCTAATGGACCTTCCAATAGGTTGGTGAGGTTTTGGTGGGGTCTTGGAGTCACGGTTAAGCCCCATGATCATCCTAAACTAGTGTTTAGAAACCTACTATTTGCAGACCATAGTGATCTCACCTACTTTCCTAGGTCCACAAGGTCTTCTTGGGCTTCCTAGGGTTTATTCATGACCTAGTCATGATAAAACCATTCCTAGAGGTCTAATTGTTTGAGGGATGTTACAGGTTCTCCCCCTCAACTTGATGCACCTCATGCAAATTCTTCCCCTGAACCTGAACACTAGTTCAAGGTGAGTACCTTGGAGATCTTCTTTGTTCTTCCTCAGCATCCTTATCTAAACTGAAGTTCACCTCTTCTTCAGAATCATTAGTTGATTCAACTTCCTCTATAATAGATTTCTTGCCCTTTACCTTCTTAAACATCTTAGGTTCAGGAGTCTCTTTAGACAAGACCCTGTCCCATCTAGACAAAATTTTTAGGTCCATCCTTCTCATGTGATTGATCTTTGTTCTAAATTTCTTATTAATGATATCTGGAATAGTCTTAACCAGATTCAAACTAACTATTCTGCCCATATTGGGCTTCTAAATTCCTTCTACTATTCTATCAAACACAACCTTGTTCCAATCAGTCTTTATCCTGCAAATTATTCTTGTCATCAGGTTGAACATGAAGGATGAAATCCTATCATGTGCTCCAGTCTTGCAGAGGAGCACCTTTCCTATTACTTCATACAATAATTTCCCTTGGGAATTCATTCCCTTCCTGTGTAGTGAAGTACCAAACATGGTGGTTGGAGCCAATCCACCCCACTCTAATGCCTCTGTAGTCTTGTTGGAATCAAGTTCTTCTTCCTGTGTTGTTCTTGGAATCTGAAAAACTTTGGCCAGCCTTTTTATTGTGACCTTTACTCTTGCTCTATTAACATTTGATTTGATCTTGGCTGACTTAGTGTTGAGAGAAACATTGGAAAATAATTCAGATACCTCTCTCTTCCATATATTAGTTTGTTTTAAAAGTAGATACTCAAGACCTGCTTCATTGACTAGGTCTATCACCTTCTTGATTTCCTCCTATGCTGAGTCGAATGTGTTTCATACTAGCATATAACCCTCGTTGATGTTATCGTCCATCTTTGGTGCCATTGGAGTTGAGAGAATTTGAGATTGAGAGGAGTCAACTAAGGATTTCTCGCTCTCGACACTTTGGGAACAGTCTCTCAAGATTTCTGGTAAGTGTTGTCGACAACTCATTGCACCTTCTATTTATAGTAACTGTATGTGGTAGGCAAGAAGGCGGGCTGCATTTAGACTTATCTAAAAAATTCAGGAAATGCCTAGTGTCGATACTGAAAACCTACACAGTCAAGATGTGTCAACTTAAGTTGACACAAGGTTCATGTCTCTCGACACAGCCCTAAGGGTCTCGACACGCTTATGTATTGACACAAATTTTTAATTTCTCAACACATTATAATCTATTGTATCGACACACATTCTGGTGTCTCAAAACAATATTGCCTATAGTGTCGACAAACACTGTGGTATCTCGACACAATTCTTGGACTTAGACAAAATTTGTGTTCTTACTATAATTTCTTGACTTATATCAAGTCTTTCTTCTTTGTTTAGATTTGTTGACAAGGTTAGTTATCGTTTATCAGTTGTACAGTCTTTTATTGTTACTAATTGAAAATATTTACTCAATGTTCAACATACCTAGTTCAAATTTAAAGTAATTCAATTTTCTTTCATCTAGGGGATTTGTAAAAATGTCAGTAACTTGTCTTTCTGTTGGATTATACTATAAGCTGATATTTTCTTTTTCAACATTCTCTATGAGAAAGTGATATCTAATTTCTATATGTTTAGTTCTACTGTGTGAAACAGGATTATTAGCAATGGAAATTGCACTAGTATAATCACAAAACATAATAGATTTACTTAGTTGTATACTGTAGTCCAATAGTTGATGCTGAATCCATAGCAACGTTGTACAGCAGCTTCCACCAGATATATACTCAGATTCTGCTATTGAAATTGCAACACTGGTTTGCTTCTTGCTACTCCAACTTATGAGTATTTTCCCTAGAAATTAACAAGTTCCAGAAGTACTCTTTCTGTCTTCTTTGCACCCTACAAAATCAGCATCTGCGTATCCTGTGAGTTCAAAATCACTATCCATAGGATACCAAAGCCCAAGATTGGGTGTGCCCTTAAGATATCTTAGTATTCTCTTTACAACAGTATAATGAGACTCTTTGGGGCAAGATTGGTACCTAGAACAGACATATGTAAAGAACATAATATCTGGCCTACTACTAGTTAAGTAATGGAGTGATCCAATTATGCCTCTATACAAGGTTACATCTACTGGTTTCCCATATTCATCCTTGTGTAGTGACATAGAAAAACCCATTGGTGTTCTCATGGTAGAATAATTCTCCATACCATACTTCTTAATTAACTCCTTAGTGAACTTATACTGAGAGATTGATATACCATCTTCAGATTGTCTAACTTGGAATCCCAAGAAGAATTTTAGCTCACCCAAGCTGCTCATTTCAAACTTGTCTTGCATAAGCCTGACAAATTTTCTACACAGCTTCTCATTAGTAGACGCAAAAATTATGTCATCTATATATATCTAGACTAGGATGCTTGATCCTTTGATGTCCCTAAGGAATAGTGTCTTGTCTATCTTTCCACTAGAGAACTTCTTTTCTATAAGAAAGGTAGACAGGGTCTCATACCAGGCTCTAATTGACAATTTTAACCCATACAAAGCCTTGTGCAATTTGAGAACATGAGAGTTGAGTTTAGAGTCTATAAAACCTAGTGGTTGCTCTACATAGACTTCCTCCTTCAGTGTACCATTGAGGAATGCTGACTTTACATCCATCTGGTAGACCTTGTATTCTTTGTATGTTGTATGAGCTAAAAACAACCTTATGGCCTCTAGCCTAGCTACAGGAGCAAAGGTTTAGTCAAAGTCTATGCCTTCCTCTTATTTATATCCTTTAGCCACTAATCTAGCTTTGTTCTTAACAATAACCCCATATTCATCTAGTTTATTCCTGTAAATCCACTTAGTGCCTATGACATTGTGATCACTAGGTCTAGGAACTAGACTCCAGACTTTGCATCTCTCAAATTGATTGAGCTCTTCTTGCATAGCAATAATCCAGTTGGGGCATGAATTAGCTTTTTCAAACTTTTAAAGTTCTACCTGAGAGAGAAAGCTAGAGTATAGAACCTCATTGTGATGTTTACTCTTAGTAGTTACCCCTAACCTGACATCACTTATTAACTGATCAATAGGATGATTTCTAAGGTATCTAATAGCTACTAGCAGGTGCCTACCATCACCTAGTTCTGCAAGAGGATTAGGATGATTCTCTTCCTCCCCCTGAGCAGTTACTGTATCTTCTATAGGAATTTCTACATTGTCTATAATGTGTAACTCTATATCAAGTGAGTCACCTATTTTTAACTTTTCCATTCTAGAGTCTACATCACCTATACTAGAGTTATTAGAAATCTCATTATATAAAAAAGATGTTTCATCAAAAACTACATTTATAGATTCTTCCACAACATGATGTTTCAAGTTGTAGATTATGTATGCTTTGCTATGTGCACTATACCCTGCAAAGATTTCTTCATAGGATTTCTCTGAAAACTTAGTTAGATAAGTTTTCCCATTGTCCAATACATAGCACTTACTACCAAAAATTTTGAAGTAGGACAAATTTGGTTTTCTGCTTTTCATTAGTTCATAGGGATTCTTGTTGTGATTGTTGTTTATCAAGGCCCTATTTTGAACATAGCATGTTGTGTTCATAGCCTCAGCCCAAAAATATTTTGGGAGAGATGTATCACTCAGTATTATTCTAGCTGCCTCAATGAGAGTTCAATTCTTTCTCTCAGCAACTCCATTTTGCTGTGGTGTTCTTGGAGAGGATAACTCCTGAAAGATCCCTAGTTCCTTAAAGAATTTTGTCATCTTTTCAAATTAAAATTCTGTACTAGGGTCACTTCTAAGCTTGACCACAGAACATCTCATCTCATTCTGAACTTGTTTGACAAAATCTGCAAGGATGTCTAGTGTTTCAGACTTTATCCTTAGGAAAAATACCCAAGCAAACCTAGAGTGATCATCCATAATCACATAGGTATATGAATTTCTACCCAAACTAAGAACTTGCATGGGACCAAATAGATCCATATGAAGTAAGTAGAGACACCTCTCAGTGTCTTTGGACTAAATGCTCTTAAAGGAGACTTTTGTCTGTTTGCATTTCTGACATGCAGGACATAAGCCTTCTTTGAAGCATTTGAGATGGGGACTATTTCTAACTAAGTCCATAGAGAATAGCTTGCTCATAGCTTTATAGTTTAAGTGAGTCAGCCTCTTGTGCCATTGCACACATAATGAGTCTTTCTCACTAGCTACTAGGCATACAATGATTTTTCATTTACACTTAAGAAATTTAGAAAATAAATGTTCTCACTCCTAGTGTCTGATAAGGTGATCTCTTGATCACTTGAATTCCTTATCAGACACTTGTCATTGTGGAAAATAATTTCATAACCTATATCACAAAGATGATTTATGCTTATCAGATTGTGGTTCAATCCTTCCACAAAAGCCACTTTTGTGACTGTAACTAGGCTATTAGAAATGTTACCATATCCCTTGGTGAGTCCTTTCTCTGACCCTCCAAAGATGACTTTTGGTCCATTCCTAACTGGAGTATAATCTCTTAGCAAACTCCTTGTTCCAGTCATGTGCTTGGAAAAACCACTATCCAAGTACCATACTGGCCTTCCTGTGGTACTTGGTTCCACCTGCAAACACAAAAATAGTTCACCTGAGGCACCCAAATAGTTTTGGGGCCTAGTTCCTGTTAGGCTTTACTGTGTGAAACATAACAGGCTTTCTAAAAAAACTGGTTGAATCATATATGAAGGTGCTGTTGGATTATACCAACAATCTAGAGAAAAATGCCCAACCTTCCCACTACACCAACACTCAAATCTATTGTATCTTTTCTTTGGTTGCACATTTTAAGTTGTTCTTTTGTGCTACACAAAATTGTCATCCAACTTCCATGGTAGTGGTACAAAATTAAAACCCTTACCTTTCTGATTTAAGTGTGGTGCACTAGGACCAGATCCAAGAATTCCTTGGCTTCTTTGATTAATCACCCTCTGTGGAGGTATTTGGCCTTTATTGTCATTAGATGTCTGTCCCATCCAGCAAGGCTCTTTATTGACCTTGCTAGTAGAGCACTCAAACATCATGTGTCCAGGAACACATGATCTCAAGCATCTGTTAGAAGGTAGATACTTGGAGGGTTGCTTAAATAGACCCATTGGGGCTTTAACCTTAGGTACAGATTTCTTTTTGAACTTTTTGTTCTTGACATACCCTACACCACTTCTAAATGGTGCAGAGAAGGTGTCTATGATAGGTAGAACTGACTTGGGTTTTAAGAATTGAGTTAGGAGCTGTATTTCCTGGGTGAGCTTTGCTTCTAGGTCCTTGACAGTCTTGACCTGTTCTACTATTACCTCTGCCTGACTATCTATCTTATTGGTTAGTTCTATAAGCATCAATTTTTTCAGGTCCAACTTTATGCTGGCCCTTTCCAACTGAAAATATACTCCCCTCAGAGATTCTAATTCTCTGGCCTGATCCTTAGCAAGATGTTTATTTGCAATTAAGGCCTTTAGTAACTTCCCATATATGTTGATAAGAGAGTTAAAATCAGCTTCAATGTCTGAATCATGTTCTCTATTATTTGAGGAGTGTGAACATGATTCATTTTCTTATGCAGAAAAAGAATCTGAGGCTAAACTATGAGAGATTGATTTTACCTTAGCAGGATCTGAACAATCTTGTTCTCCTTCTCCTGATTGGGTCTCCTCAATAGCCATCAGGCCCAAGAGAGCCTCCTCCTCTTCTGATTCTGATAAATTAGATTCATTGTCAGACAGTGTAGACTATCTCTTTTCCAAGAGGCTTTTGTCAGCTTTCTTGTGTTGTTCATCCTTCCAGTTCTCTGACTTTTTCTCCTTTCTTTTTTGTTGGGCAATCAACTATGAAATGCCCTTTCCTGTTACAATAATAACACACAATATTAGTCTTACTATATTTGTTTGGAGAAGAACCATACCTGTCAGCATATTTCTTTTTATTGGGCTTATCTGGATGATTAGTCTTCTTGAGACAAGAGTCTCTAACTTGTCCCTTCCAGTTGCCTTGCTTTCTTCTCCTTAACATCTTCTTGAACTGTCTAGAGAAGAGAGATAGTTCCTCCTCAGTCAGGTCTCCTTCTGATGAGGATGATTTTGAACACTCAGAAGCTGTATCCAGTCTTTCAGAGAGTGTTGACTTCTCTCTGACTTTCCTGGATGACTCAGCCTTTAGGTCCAAGGTCTTTTCTCTGCTGTGTGCTCTAGCTGAATCATCTTCAGACTTCCTAAGATTGAGCTGTAACTCATGGGACAACAGCTTTCCAAATAGAGCATGGGGGTCTATATTGGCTAAGTTCCCCATTTCTCTTATGGCACAGATCTTGATGTCCCATTCCTTGTTAAGGGACCTCAAGAACTTGTCATTAAGTTCGTAGATAGTAAATTTCCTATCTTAAGTTCTCAGGTTGTTTACAATTCTGAAGAACTTTTCAAAACAATCAGCCACTAAGTCTTTCTTATCCTATCTGAAGGCTTCATATTGTTGGTTTAGCAGAGATTTCCTATCATCTCTAACCTCATCAGTTCTTTCCATGTAGACCATCAGTGACTGCCATATTTCTTTAGCTGTCTTGCAATGAATCAGATTCTGAAAAGTGGAATCATCTATTGTACTGAATATTATATTATGTTCCCTCTTATACATAGAGGACAGAATTATCTCATCCTTATCCATCTCTATGTAGGTATTTTGTGTCTTGATGTTGGCATCAAGAACTGACACTTTCATGGGAATGAAAGGTCCTTCAACCACTGTGATGTATATTTTTGGATCTGCTGCCTCCATGAATAATCTGACACTTTCCTTCCAAATTCCAAAATTCACTTTGGAGCAGACTGGGAGCTTGATGGAATTATTTTCCCTCTGAGCCAAAATATATCTTTCTCTATAATCCTTTGGATTCTCACTAGGCTGTATTGCCTTCTCAGTGAACCTCCCTCTGATACAAATTATTAATGTTTGTTTTAGGATAAAGTGACCTATAGGTGGGTGAATAGGTCCAATTTTAATTCTAGGCTACTGTTAGATAATGAAAATTACTTTTCTATCTTTATTACCCTAGTCAGATGAAACAGGAATACTAAACAACAATTAAAGATCATCACAGTACATCAAACACAGTATAGCAATCATAGAATAGTACACAAGATTTATAGTGATTCCCCAATTGATTGGTGCATCCACTTTCCCCCTTCACCTATCTAGCAATGAACTAGATTTGGCCAAACTCCTTTTTTCTTTACTCAGATCCTCATATCTTACAGCTCAGAGCCCTGCTGGCTCCTACAACTCATACTATACCAGTCTTACATTCAGATCACAAAGATCTTACACCTTGAGTTCTTCCCAAGAACACTACCTTAGAGTGAATCCACACTCCTACACCTCAGGCAACCCCAGACCTATAACTCAGAACAATCAGTTCCTATACCTCAGAGAAATACCAACTTCTCCTACCTCAGGAAACTCCTCCCCTACCTCACCCATTATAACACAGGCTTACCACTCAGAGAAATTAATTCCCCTAAACTCAGATCTACAAGTAGATCTTACAAGAATAATGATGGTGAAAAGAAAGATACATAATTAGTCACCCAGCAAGAAATAAATGGGTGACTGCTTCTTGAACTAAACTTGATAAATCAGCTTCCCTTGATCCTTATTGTAGATTATTTGATCCGACCCTTCTTAGCTTTTCAAAGCTTCTTGAAGTTGAAATTAGGGTAGACCTAGGCTGGAGAATGTTAAAGATAATTCTTGATCAGGCTTCTCTCCACCTTCTTAATTCTAGCAGATTGCTTCTTAGATCTTGCTTCACTAAATTTTTCTTACTAACTTTTATGAAGACCTGGTCCCTTTAAATATGCTCTATCAAGGGTAACAGGCCGATCTGGTTAATAACTGACATCTGACAGTTCTGATAGTTGTCAGTTCCTCTGGCTAGATTTCTATACTTAGGAAACAATTCTGCTTGAAAAGTTGAAACTTGACTGTTGGATGTGTCGAAACTAGTCCTGGGTGTCGACACTACTCTTGTAGTGATGTCGACATACTTCTGAATGTGTCAACACGGCCTTCACCTTGTCTCGACACTGCTTTTGTAGAATGTGTCGACATAAGTCCAGTGTGCCGACATAACTTACTTCCTGACTGATGGTGTCGACCCAAGTCCTGAGTGTTGACACAACTTTATCCATGACTCAGCACTCCTAGTGTAGAGTGTGTCGACACTAGTCCTGAGTGTTGACACAACTACTTCTTATCCCAACACATCTTTGACAAAGGTGTCAACACTGGTCTAGTGTCTTGACACTTTTGTACTTAGCTTTTTTTCCTGCACAAGAACTTAACATATATAAAATACAACTATGTGTATATTATTGAGCTGAAAAGGATTTTTCTGAATCAGGTACACAGTTTCCAATATACCCAACCCCCCCACTAGGTGATTTAGCTATCCTTGAAATTAAAGACTTCCAAGTAGTATCAGAGGGAGGTTGCTAAAAAAGGACATAACAGTCTGAGTAGATCCCCAAGAATAGCTAAAAGTTTGCACTTATGGGTTCAGGAGTGAACCATAAGGAGTGGAGCTCAATGGATCTTCAATTCTGCAGCAAGGAGAACTTTTGGATTTGGAAAGAGAAGGTCAGGCAGTTCATGGAAGCCTCTGATCTTAGGATCTTGTAATAGTTCAAGAAGGTCCCTTCATCCCCATGAAGGTCTCCAACTTAGATGTAGATGTACAGACTCTAAAGAGTTATATTGAAATGTCTAGAGATGAAATCATCTTGGCAACTATGGATAAAAATGCACAAAACATCATTGTAAGTGCCTTAGATGACTCCACCTTTTAGAACTTGGTCCACTACAAGACAGCCAAAGAAATGTGGGACACATTGACTGTCTACATGGAAGGCAAGAAGAGGATGATAAGGAAGAAGATGCTAACTGCTGCTATGGGATGATGGTTATGTCAGATTAAGAATCCTGCCAGGATCAGCCTGGTACAGATTAGGTACATTCTCTAACTAGTTATTCTTATTGTTCAGGTTATAAGACCAGTCCAGATTTTGAAGCATCTTCATCCAGTGATGAAGATGACTCTGTGTCTGAGGTAGATGTTAATCAATTGATTGACATATATGGTGAAATTTTGGAGACTTTGAGAAAAAGAAGAAAGTTGGCCAAAACACAAGCTGTGGAGATTACCTCCGTTCAGCTAGATCCTGCCCAGCAGGCTGAGACAGCATCTTTGCTGGATCAGAAGGCTAGGAAATTCAGCCAACTAAAGGTCATCTCAATCATCCAAATTGAGACCATAAGACAGAAGAACAAGATCATTTTGGATCTTGAAGAGAAGCTCCTTAAATAAAAATGCTTGTGGCTGAATTCTCAAAGCCCAAGTCAGTGTTTACCTTGATAGACTCCTCCTCTCAAAAGGGTAAGAAGAGGTTGGGATTTAAGGGAAGCACAAGAGTTGCCTATTCCAAAGGGAAAGGCAAGGCTCCAGCTTAGCATCTGGCTTCTGAGCCTCCCACTCCTTTTTTGAAAGTTCAGTTACCTTCAAACAGGTATGACCAAGAGAGCATCTATGGTCACTAGATGAATGGTAGATCAACTAGTGTGAACAAAAATGTTCACCTCTATGGTGGAAGATATAGTAGGGGAATGAGTGACTTTAAGGCTCCTCATGAGGAAATTCAAATAGCCCATCATGGACCATTATTTTTTGGTACCCCAGCCCCCTCACTCAAGAACAAGCCAGTGGCTTTCACTCAAGCCCATCCAGCAAAGGTTCAGACCAAGGGAAAGTCTGTTAGCAGGCCAAAATCTAGCAATCTCGGATGCTATAAATATCATGAAATCTACAAAGAAGACTACTGCAAATGGCAGTCAAAGCTAGCCAAGAATGACTACTGAAAGGCTCACCTTCAGTCAGATTCTTGCTGAGAGGAACTTGAAGAAGGTTGTTGCACCTCTTCCTTCTGTTCAGTCAGCAGTTAACCATACTATAGGACTTGATCAGAAAAGAAGATATAACATCCATGAGTGTTGATGCTGTAGTAAAGTGGGTTACTATGTCATAGATTGCTGTCACAACCCTTGTGTGCCAAGGGCGAGGGAAAGCCTTCTCGACATAGCTAGTGTTAGTCTTCCAAACAGAAAATCTGTAGGAAGGCATGTGCATTTTTATGCTAATCAGAACCTAGGACCCAATAATTATTGGGGTCCTAAGGTAAAGTAAACTCTATTTTGCAAGATAGTCCAAGTGCCCATGCCCCCATATGGTATTTGGACAGTGGTTGCTCTAGGAATTAGACTAGAATAAAGATCTAGCTTGAGGATCATACTCCAGTAAGAAATGGAGTTAAGATCACAAGTTAGAGATGGATAAACGGACCATCAATATCACTCCACCTACTACCCAAGGGGAGGAAGATGGTGTATTGTTGTGTGTATTCCTAAAAAAGGGAAAAGTACACAAGATCTTGGTAAAGTCCTTCAAGTGGTATCTGACTGGATAATCAGACCAGCAAAACCCAGCCATTCAAGCCCTAAGATGTCTAACTGATGGGACATAGTACTGTTTCCACTTCCGTAAAATAGTGAGGAGAAGAACAAGAAGGTTGTTCTCATCACTGAGGAAAGCAATAAAAGTAGCTCTTCTGAGAGCAGCAAGGAAGGAGCACATAATGCTCAGCTGAATATTTATCAAATGGTATCCTCAGCTGTCAGACTCTTCTAAAGAAACAATAAGAGAAATGTATGCTTAGGTTTTGGTGTCTTCCGAACCTGCAACAAAGTATGTCCAAGTCAGTAGGTTTTATGGATAGGAATATGCACATTTTAAGGGGAAGACTGTCAAGCAAGATTCTCCTATTTGGGGAGCATGTTAAGTCAAGGTTGCTGGATAAGCTTGAGTCTTACCTAAAGAATCTCCAACATATATTCGATCAGCAGAACTGCTGAAGACCTAAATGTTTCTATGGATAATGTTAAGATTGAGGAGGAGATTCAAACAAATCTCCCCGCTTAAGATGATATAAGTGTCATTGAGAAGACTGAAGATGCTTCAAAGGATAGTGATCTATTTAGATGAAGAGGTAGATTAGCCCAAGATCTCCCTGTCTTATAATATTGTCTCCCTTTCTGAAGAAGTAATAAAGGGGAGAGAAGGCAATGGGAGATGGCCATGATCAAGGGGAGTATGTTGTGTAAGCAGAGATGGTATACAAAAGAGACAGAACAGACCAAGTGGTATACAGCCAACTCAAATAGTCAGATAGCTAGAGCCAGAGGCAAATCTTTTGCTGAAGAAGTGGAATAGATCTGGCTCAGCAAGAAAAGACTTTCAAGTGGTTGGTCACTAAAAAAAATCTATTTCAGTAAGAGGAGGAAGTAGTGAAAGAACAAATCTTCCTCCTCCTGGTATCATAAGAAGGATCACAATAAATCTGGGAAGATGCTCTCCAAAGGAGACATGTATGATCCTAGAACCAGAAAACATATTTCTTCTAACATAATAGGTTATTGTTGTAGCAGAACTGGGCATGTCAGTGCTGACTTCCCAGTTAGTTGAAAGGAGAATAGGTGAGAAGAAGCACCTCCACCATAGGGTGCAAGAAAGATAGAAAAACAAGGATGGAACTTGTCTATTCCAAGGGAGAAGCTGATGTCATTGGAGCAGCAAGAAACAAACCAGTCTTAAAATCTTAACTCCAGAATCAGATCAAATATCTTTTAAGAGATGCTATGCTCATATGTTATGAATCCATCATCAGCTCCATAGTACAGGACCATAACCTCCAGATAAGTAGAACTCCTTTTTATTGAGATTCTACTAGTGTAATCTTAATTGCTAGGAATCTGGTATCTCATAGCAGGACTATGCATATTAATATAAAGTATCAGTCAGTTAGGGAGCATGTGGAAAAGGAAAAACTCAATCTTGAGTTTGTCCCCACAGACATGCTAGTGGCTGATATCTTTAATAAGACACTAGATGATGTCAAGTTCAACAACTTCAAGTTGGGTATGTTGAACTTGGTATTTCTTTAGGTGCTCCATATTATATTTCTGTTGCAGAACTCACCTCTCTTGCAGGTAGATAAGTCTGTCACTTGATATCAAATCTCTTAAGTGATATCAAATGGTATCAAGGCTAAGATGTACTCAAGTGTTTAGTAGAGAGAAGATAGCATATGCTCCACTTGAGGGGGATCAAGTAAAGATGCTCCTGTTAAGGGGGGGGGGGCAAATTAAAAAGTTGCAAGAACAAGTTCAGCTTCCTGTTAAGAGGCAGACAGCAGCTGTAGTGGATCAAGGATCATCACAGCTAATCAGCGGGTCCTCAGGACTATGCACAGTATGAGGGGACATGACCCTAGTAGATGATTTTTGTTGTGCTGTCACTACTGCTGCTATAAATACATGTTGTTGTAGGACAAGAGGAAAAGCCAGCACCTCCCTTACTATAGGTCCACTATGTAGAAGCTTTAAGTGGTATTGGACTAGCATTAGATCACGTGGAACAATGTTAGCAGCTAGCTCAAGTGGTTGTAGTGATGTGTTATATCAATGTATCGGCACAAAAGGTATGACTTCTAGTCAAATAGTTTGTTCACTAGGATAATTTCTCAAGTGGTATCAACACTGAATTTTATCAAGTGATATAACATCAAGAGTTAATCTCTCCCTTGATGTTATCACCTCCCTCATTTGGAATTTTTTTTGAAGAAGCCAGAAAGGGGGAGAGTTAGGCAATAACTTAAACCCTAAAGCAGGAGGTGTAGATATTCTATTAAGATCCTATAGGGAGAGGTAGGCAATACCCTAAGTAAGGGGAAAGATGGTGGGTAATACATGCCACGAGGGAAATGTTGAAGCAATACTTGACATGACCAAGTCATGTTAAGTAAGTGCATGTTACCTGGAGAGATAGGCAATACCCTAAGTAAGGGTAATGATGATGTGTAATATACACCAAGAGGGCAATGTGGAAGCAATACTTGACATGCCAAGTCATGTTAAGTAACTGCATGTTACTTGGAAACATTCAAGTAATATGAAGAGTGCAATGTTGAGTCATTGCATAGTATGTTTCCACCATCAAAGGGTTAAGGAAAGTCCTCCACTTAAATGTTAAGTAGTGAGGAGAGCTGTAAGTTGCATTGATTTTTCAAGTGGCATGAGAAAGCTTACAGCTGCTTCTAAATTTTAAATGCCTTATGGGTAGATGCTTCTTAGTATTGCTGTGTGTTCTGCCTTCTTCAAATATGGGGAGATTGTTTGGAATATTGCCCTCAATGTTCCTTAGATTTGATTTGAAGAGGTAACACCATCAACCCTAAGAGCAAAGTTGTATTTGATATTGTTTAAGCTCATCATGTGCAGGATGTTCCTTGGAATAAGGTTAGACAGGTTGTCTAAGTGATGGTGACAGGTGGTCAGCGAATGGGCAGGTGGAGAGACAAAAAATTTGTCTAAGTCCACAGTCATTGAGTGAGGACAGATCACTCAACGCTAGATACAAAGAAATGTGGTTAAGTCCACAGGCGTTGAGTGAGGACAACTCACTCAATGCCAGATACAAAGAAATATGGTCAAGTCAACAGGTGTTGAGTTAAGTTTGCTCACTCAACTCCAGATGCCAAAGAAGGATGCTGGAAAGGCTGTAAATGGCCTAAGTCCACAGGCGTTGAGTGAATCTAGTTCACTTAATGCCATACAACAAAAAACATCGAGTGAAGATGTGGACAGTCAAAGCCCAGCAGTCTGCAAAGCAATTTTGTGGCTAGGTCCATGGGCATTGAGTGAAGACAGTTCACTCAACGACATATAACATGAAGCATCGTGTGATGTCAAAGCGTTAGTAGTAGCAAGCATAGAATCTAGCTAATTCCAAAAGCATCGAGTGAATACGGCACACTCGATTCCTAAACTTTTAAGACTACAAAAGTCTAGATGGCATTGAGTGATGAAGGCTCACTCAATGCCTAGTGATAGAAAACTGTCAATGTACTTTGGGGTTGAGTGATGAAGTCTCACTACATGCCTACTGGTAGAGAAGGATTGGCTAAGGCCAAAAGCGTTGAGTGAAGCTTATTCACTCAATGCTCTAAACGCTTGAGATGCAAAAAATTGGCTAAGGCCAAAAGCGTTTAGTGAAGCTTATTCACTCAACGCTCTCAACTCCTGAGATGCAAAAAGATTGGCTAAGGACAAAAGAGTTGAGTGAAGTTTGGTCACTCAATGCTCTCAATGTCTGAGATGCAGAAAGATTGTCTAAGGCCAAAAGCATTGAGTGAAGCTTGTTCACTCAACGCTCTCAATGCTTGAGTAAGGAAGAAACCTGTCTAAGTGTTTTGGCTTTGAGTGAAGCTTGTTCACTCAACACATATGTTAAAGTGTTTGAATTTGACTAAGTCCACAAATACTTACATCAGCAAAAGTCAACAAAAGTAAACTGAGTTAAAAATGTGGCGGGATAGCTATAGGACAAAATAAATAGCATCACAGGTGTACAAGATGACTTTTCCTGTAAAAGATAAAGTTGTCGTTGTCAACGTCAATGGGGCCCAAGGGTCAAAATTGTCGTTGATCGGCGAAATAGAAAAGGCAGAGATCAGATCAAAGAAATTAGATTTTGGAAAACGTGCTAGACTTCGTCTTCTTCCTCGGTCATTGTTGCTGAGCTTAAAGAAGCAAGTTCAGATTATCTTATCTGAAAGTTCTAAAAGATAGCTGGTGCCATTTGCACCTGCACCAGCAAGGTCAAAGGAAATCTTTGAAGAAGATGAAGAAGCAGCAAAGGTCTAACCCTAGCTGCAGCTGATCTGAAATCCAAACCAAGTTTTTGTAGATATCTTCACCTGCTATAGCAAGTTCAGAAGAAATTTCTGAGGTAAAAGAAGGAGCTGAAAGTTTTACCTGTTCTGCAGCAACTGGAAGCAAATAAAAGGTTGATGTTGTCATCTTCACTGTCAATAACAAGTTCAGAGTGAATATGGGGGAAATAAGGTACAACAATGGCTAACCCTAGCAACTGCCACTTCACAGTTCCAACTGAACATTCTTGAAGAACATATTATGGAAGCTGTGAAGAAGTCAAAGTTGGGCTGAATAAACTCAGTCAAAGAAGAAAAGGAGAAGCAGAGCAGCTTTTCTGCATGTTACTTCCAGCACAATCAAAGATCCACACTAGTTGTTGTGAAGAAGATAGGGCTGAGACTTTCTCAGTTCAGGAAGCAGTAGGTTCAGGGACTATTTCCCTTGAGTCAAAGTTGGGCTGAGTTTAAATAAGTCCAGGAAGGTTGGCACAGAGAAATTTTCTTGTGTCAAATAAACTCACCAACCCACTCTCATTCTGTAGGATTCAGTCTTGGATCTGAGCTGTAGGGTCTTTGTGCCTGAGATTATAGGATCCCTATTGTGGATCTGAGATAGGGCTTTGTCATAAGAGTAGGATCGAGTTTTGATATGAGGTAGGGCTTTTGAGCCTAAGGTAGGAGAGTCATTTTCTCTGAGTGTAGGACCTTTGGGTCTGAGATTGTGTTGTTGTATGGTTATCGGGCGATCTGGAGGTCTGACCCTGGCGTCTTGGTGACCTGGCAGTCTGGCAGTCTGACCCTGGTGGCTTGAAGACCGCGCGGTCTAGCGGTTTCTCTCCAATGGTTTGGTAGCTGAGATGTTGCTGATTGGAGATCGGGCAATCTGGCGGTTTGACACATGCGACTTGAAGACCGAGAGGTCTAGTGGACTAGCTGTCTCCCCTAGCGGCTTGTCTTTTCTTAATAGTTGTTACCGGGCGGTTAGCCTATTCGTCTAACCGCGCGGCTTGTGTGGTCTATTTTTTGTATATCTGTTTGTACCTGTAATTATTTGTCCCATATTGCTTATTTGTAATCTCTCCCCTCTCATTCATTATAAAAAAGGGAGGCTATACCTTTGTAATACATACTTTTTTTATTATAAAAATTCTATTATTCTAAATTTTGGTCTATTCATTATTGTTCGCATATGGTATCAGAGGACTCGATCTTTTCCACCTGATTCTGTGAGCTTCTTTTGTCCATTTGGTTTTGCCCTTTCTTCTTGCGACCTGTTTGTGTGGCTATCTTTTCTTATTTTTCACTGCCCTCTGTGTGTGCGGCCTCTCTATTCGATCTCCCTCCCTATTCGTGACCTGTCTTCGCGGTCTCTTTGCTCCCTGCTCTCTCTTGCTTTCATGCAGACTCTTCTTTATTCGCGTGGTTTTTCTGATCGAAACCTGTTTTGTGACCTCAATTTATTCCCGCGATCCCCTCCGATTCGCGCGGCCTCCATGCTGTTGCGCGGCCTCTTTGCTATTCACGCGGCCTCTTTTCTATTCACGCGACCTCCTTGATCTTTTCTCCTTACTGTTTTCCCGACCATATTCTACGTCTTCATTTCTATTCACTCAACCTCTTTATTATTCGTGCGGCCTCTTTGTTGTTCGCATGGCCTCTTTTCTGCTCGCACAGCCTTATTGCGTGGTTTCTTTTTTATTCGTGCGGCCTTTTTGCTGCTCGCGCAACCTCTTTGCTGTTCACACGCCCTCTTTTTGCCTCTCTCTTCTCTTCTATGGCTATCTCCAATACCTCTACCACTACTACACTACAATCCACCTCGGTGGTATCATCTTCAGGTAGTGCTCACGTCGTTAATCAAGGAAAATAGCTGATAAACTCTGGTGCTACCAATCATATGACCGACAATCCTCTGCATTTTTCTCTCCTAAAAACACATGATCGGTTGCCCCCAGTCTTTATTGCGGACGGCTCTCCCTCATCGTTCAATGGGACGGGAGTGGTTCAAGAAACTTTGTCTCTTCGCTTGGCGGATACTCTCTACGTGCCCAAGTTTCCTTGCAATTTATTATTAGTAACTTTTGTATGTAAGAAACTACAGTGTTCCGTCACATTAACTCCTACTTCTTGTTCTTTTCAGGATCCGGGCTCCCAACAGACGATTGCTATTGGTACTGAGAGCGGCGGCCTCTACTTCCTCAACAACATTTCTGCTTGTCCCCCTTCTCCTCTTCTACAAACCTCTTGCAATAGCATCTTCGCATGGGTCATCCTCCTCCATGTCTTCTTCGTCATATTCTGCCCCACCTCCAACCACACATTCCTCCTCTCAACTATGACTCATGTCAACTTGTCAAGCATCACCGCTCCTCCTTCTCACCATAGCAAGGCTGTGGATCTTCCCGTCTGTTTGATCTTGTTCACTCCAATGTCTGGGGTACTGCTCCTACCCTCACTGTTGGTCATGGTAGTTCATATTTCATAACTTTTATTTATGATTTTTCTTGTTGTACATGGGTGATTCTCTTAAAAGATAGCTCCGAATTATTCTCTTGTGGACATCTTTTTATTTTATAATTAAAACTAAGTTTGATGTCTCTATTAAAATTTTTCGCTCTGATAATTCCAAAGAATATCTTAGTCATGACTTTTCTTCTTTCTATATGCAAAATTGGATTGTTCATCAAACTAGCTATGTCTATATCTCACATCAAAATGGCATGGAGGAACGTAAAAACCGTCACCTCCTTGATGTTGCTCGCACTCTGATGACAAAGATGCAGGTTCCTCACTCCTATTGGGGCTATGTCGTTCTCATATCCTACTCTCATAAATCACATCCCTCCACAGTTCTCCACGATCAAATCCCATTCTCTATTCTCTATCCGGGAAAGGATCTGTTTCCTCTCCCTTTGCTATCTTTGGGTGCACGGTTTTTGTACACGCTCACTCCTCCACCCGTGACAAACTCTCCCCATGTTCCCCCAAATGTGTCTTTTGGGTTACTCTACCACTCAGAAAGGTTATTGTTATTTTGACCATGTTCTTTTCAAGCAGTTCATCTCTGCGGACGTAAACTTCTTCAAAAATGCGTCTTATTTCTCTCGCGACTCTTCTTTTCTTCCTAATATTCTTGCTTCTCCATCCGTCCCCTCCGTCCCTTCTACACCTACTGAAATTTCTCCTCCTCCACCGTGTCCACCGTATCCTCCTCCTCTCTCTCTCTGCCTCCGCTGTCTTCCTCTTCTTTGCAGCCATCTCTCTCCACTCCTGGGGTAGCTCTCTCCACCAGAGATGCACCTGATACTGAGGAACATGCCGACCTAGATCTTCCCATTGCTCTTCACAAAGGGGTGCGAACATGTACCCAACACTCGCTTGTTGTTGTTGTAGTTTCTTATGCTCGTCTTACCCCTTCTCGCAGGACTTTTGCGTTGTCTATCTCTGCCACTTCCACTCCCCGTACCTACCAGGAATCCCTTAATGTTCCTCATTAGAAGGATGCCATTGATGAGGAAATTGCCACCCTCACTGAGTATAGTACATGGACCCTTGTTCCTCCTCCATTGGGCACCAATGTTATTGGTTGTCGCTCAGTCTTTGTTATGAAGTTAAGTCCAGACGGTAGTGTTGATAGTTACAAGGCACGCCTTGTTGCCAAAGGCTTCACTCAGACTTATGGTGTTGATTATTTTGACACATTCTCTCCCGTTGCTCATCTTAGCACTATTCTGGTACTCCTCTCTGTGGCCATCAACATAGATTAGACCATTTCCCAACTAGATGTCAAGAATGCCTTTCTCAATGGTGATCTCAGGAGTATGTCTACATGGAGCAACCTCCTGGGTATGTTGTTTAAGGGGAGTCACGGGCATGCCGGCTGAAGAAGGCCATCTATGGCCTAAAGCAAAGCCCTCAGGCTTGGTTTGACAAGTTTAGCAGAATTGTGGTGGTCGAGGGTTTTACAAGAAGTTCTGCCTATCACTCATTGTTCATTTGAAAAATCTCCCTAGGTCTGGTGGTTCTTGCTGTATATGTGGATGATATTCTTCTCACTAGAGATGACAAGGCTGGAGTAGCCTTGACAAAGATTCATCTCTGTCAACACCTAGTCACGAGGGATATGGGCTCCCCAAAATACTTTCTATGGATAGAAATCTCTTGAAAGCCCAAATCATTGGTCCTCTCCCAATGTAAGTATGCTCTTGATCTTTTAAAAGAGATAGGGTTGACTAGGGCTAAACCTATACGATGCCTCATGGCTACTGGAGAAGATCAAACATGGACAGATGACTCGCCTCCTCTATCAGATGTTATAAGGTACAAGCATTTGGTCAGCAAACTCATTTATTTCACGGTAACCAAACCCGACATTTCCTACATTGTAGGCAAGGATATCAAGTTCATGCAAGCTCCTAGGGAGTGATATCTACAGTCTGCCCTGAGGATATTGGAATATATTAAAGCGGCGATAGGTAAAGGATTTATGTTTCAGAAGAATGTTCATTTAAAGGTTGAAGCGTACTCGGATTCGAGCTATGCTGATAACAAAGGAGATCTCAAGTACACATCGGGCTTTTGCACATTTGTGGGGGAAACCTTGTGATCTGGAAGAGCAAGAAATAGTCTGTCGTCTCCAGGTCTTGTGAAAAAACAGAATATCGAAGTATGGCATCGACCACATATAAAATAAAGTTATTATGGGCTCTCATGCTTGACTTAGGAGAGGTCTACAACCATCCTCTACCTATATTTTGCGGCAACAAGACCGCTAAATATATCTCCAAAAATCCGGTCTTCAATGAGAGAACAAAGCACATTGAAGTTGACTGCAATTTTATTTGGGAAGAGATTTTGAAGAAATAGATTTGTACTCCGTTCGTTACCTCCCACAATGAGTTAGCAGATATCTTCACCAAGCCTGTGTCCATTTCCTTTTTTTCATATTTGTGACAAGATAGACATAATTGATATATATGCTCCAGCTTGAGGTGGAGTGTTAATCTATGGTGACCGAGCAGTCTGGCAGTCTGACCCTGGCGGCTTGGTGACCGGGCGGTCTTGCGGTCTAACCCTGGCGGCTTGAAGACTGCGCGGTCTGGCGCTTTCTCTCAAGTGGTTTGGTAGCCAAGATGTTGCTGATTGGAGATTGGGCGGTCTGGCGGTTTGATGCATGAGACATGAAGACCAGGCGGTTTAGCGGACTAGCCGTCTCCCCTAGCGGCTTTTCTCTCTTAATAGTTATTGTCGGGCAATTAGCCTATTCATCAAACCGTGTGGCTTGTGCGGTCTATTTTTTATATATCCGCTTGTACTAGTAATTATTTGTCCCACATTGCTTATTCGTAATCTCTCTCATATTCTCCATTCTATAAAAGGGAGGCTATACCTTTGTAATACTTACTTTTTTGAAAAATAAAAATTCTGTTATTCTAAATTTCGGTCTATTCTTTCTTGTTCGCACAGGTACGATCCAGCTTTAGATCTGAGGTAGGGCCTTTGTGCCTGAGCTGTAGGAGAGTCATTCTCTCTGATGTAAGGATGTCCTCCCAGCCTGAGTTGTAGGGCCTTTGGTCCTGAGGTAGGTGATCTTTGATCACTGAGTTGTAGGGTTTTGTGCCCGAGCTGTAGGTCTGAGCGGAGACTAAGTGTTCATGCGGGATCGTGTTGTAAGCTCCTAGGAGCCGAGATTGGAGAAGTTCCTTGTCTAACAAGCTGTTAGAAAGGTGGGAGGGAAAGTGGACGTACCCATAATCTAGGGAACCACTATAAATTCTGTGTATGCTCTTTGTGGTGTGTCTTGAAAGCAAAAAATTACTAACTCACAAAGGACTTAAAGAAGGAAAAAAAAAGATAGTCACTAAGACTAAGAAACCTATTAACCCCCCCCCCCCCCTCTAGGTGATTTTGCTATCCTTGAAATTAAAGACTTTAAGATGACTTCATCCAAATACAACTCCGCTATCTTTTACATGGAATAACCAATCTTGAAGGGCACAAAATGAGCACACTTCGTCAATCTATCAACTATGACCCACACAAAATCATACCATCTGGGAGACCTCAACAAACCGGTAACAAAATCCATAAAAATACTCTCCCACTCCCCCCAACCTATAATATCCAACAAAGTTAATTTACCTCCAAGCCTTTTATGATCTGCCCTAACATGTTGTCAGGTAAACATTCAGGTACAAACTTGGCAACATCATCCTTTATCCCATACAACCAAATAATCTGATTCAAATCCATATACATCTTTGTGGAATCAGGATGGTAAAGAATATCAACTTCATAATCCGCAATAAGTTCCTTCCATCTTCTCTAGCGCATATTCAACTCCTTTTGAGTGAAAACATACTTTAAAATTTTATGGTCCGTAAAAAATCTTGCACAATGCGCCATACAACAACTATCTCCAAAACTCTAAGATATAAATCATCGTTGCAAACCCCAAGTCATACATAGGATAATTCTTTTCATGAATCCTCAATTGCCTTAAACCATATGCTATCACCATTCCTCCTTGCATCAAGACACTCCCAAGCCCTACGTGCGATGCATCTATAAAAATAATACACTCCACTCTTTCGGTAGGTAAAGTCAAAACTGGGGCAGTGCTCAATCTTTCCTTCAATTCCTGAAAGGCTCCTTCGCACTCATCACCCCAATCAAAAGCTGAATTCTTTTGCATAAGCTTAATCAGGGATGCAAACAACACAGAATCCTTCCACAAACCTTCCATAATATCCTGCCAATCCTAAGAAACTCCTTGTTGCCTTAGGCATTATAAGTCTCTTCCAATCCAACACTACAGCTATCTTCACTAGGTCCGCCAAAAATCCATCCTTGCTTATAATATGACCCAGGAAAGAAACTTGCGATAGCTAAAACCCGCACCATAGGAATACCCTCAACACGCAGCACACCACGAGCAGCTTCCAAAAAAGAAATAAGGTAAGCAGAATAACCGGAATCCAAAAGTTTCTGAGCACATACTGTGGAAATAATCGGAGAATCCTGATGTAGGAAACCAAACACAACCATGGGTTGGCCATAGTCCATCATGAAATCCAGACGCTCTACCTAGCATTGGTCTATAACGTCACATCTGGACCCCCATTCCATGCCCAAAAATCATATCGAAGTCTCCCAAATCTAGCACCTTCAATCGACATTCGCTAGAAGGACCACTAAAAGAATAAGACAACTCTGGATCGGGATTTAAGTAAGATGCTCTATGAAAGTCATAACCACGATCGAGTGGGTATCACTAGAATCAAAGATTATGCCCGCCTAACTATTCTTTACCTTTAACTCGCCTATAAAATAGTACAGGTAACTACTGTAACCGAAATTATATCTATAATTACTAGCTAACCACTAGATCAGGATCGAACTTAATATCACTCGGGTTGAAGACTGAGTTTCTTCCTCGGTCACAGCAATTAGTTCATCTTTTCCTTTATCAAAATATTACAGCTGCACCAGGGGCTAAGACTGCGGGCACCCAGACTTCAAATGCCCTTTCTGCCCATACTAGAAATAGACTTTATCCTTTACCCAACAATGGGCAATGTCATGCCCCTTTTGCTTACACGAAGCACAAATTAGATCCCCTTTGGGTGTCCTCTGCATCGAAAGCACTAGAGACTGCTTCTGAACACCCAACCTCTTAAAACATTTTTCGAAGGGGTAGCTCGAATGTCTACAAAAGCTACATGCATCCTTGCTTCCTCTCTTTTGTGCAGGGCCAGATGTCCCAAAGCTTTCACCAGCCTCGACCTTTCTCTTTTCTTTCCTCAACAACATACCACGATCCTTGGCATTTTTAATAGCTTCAACCCTCAAGGCAGCTTCCACTGGTTTCGCATTAGTCTCAGATTGGTAAGTATTGACAAATTGTTGGATGTCATTTTGGAGACCACCCAAGAAACTTTTAACTCTACATTCCTTAGCAACTATCAAATCAGAAGCAAACCTATCCAATTTATTGATCTCACTCTCATGCTCATCCACTACGGGGGTTTGCTCACCAGAATGCCACCCCAAGGTTGCAGTCAACAATGCCTGCAACTATGCTTGCATTACAACCATCTGCCTTGATAGAGTCTCAATGCTTATACGCAGCTCCTCTAACATCGCTTCACTATGAGCACCTGAATACTCACCCTCAGACTGAGGAGTCATCCTCAATGTAAAATTATTTGGGGCTATCTTCTACAAATATGAACGAACAACTCATCAAAACCAAGCTTAACACTAGAACTAGTCTACTTAGTTCAGATCATATATGTATAGATACGTGCTCTTGCTGCTACCTTGCTCTAGGAATACCTAAAATGATGTTACGTTTTTAACTTAGGATAATGAACCATCATACCACTGACTCCTGTGTATAAGATATGAATGCTTAAACCTTCATTTTAAATCATGTGTGTACGAGTGTCATCATGTAGATCTTATCTTGGCACGTGTGCTAATGTTATGTTATGTTATGCATCCTAAAAAGGCCTTAATGCATGTCATGAGCGACATACAGATGAAATATTATACATCACATACTACATAATATCGCATGTAACGAAAAAAAAATTCTAATGGGCATCTATCTGATGATTGTTATGCATCTCATACCACATAACTGTCGCATGTTGCTTCCAATGTGGATTCATATATAACCACATATTATGCATCACATACTACATAATATGCCCCATATACTTCTTGTCATGCTTATAAGTGTAGTGTTCATGCTTTCGCTGAGACATACTGTTGACACTTAGGTGTGTGTATACAATGAAATTAGACAACTAAAACTATATCAGAATTAGTTGTCTGACCAACTTGTCGAACAACGTTGCTCTGATACGAACTCTCACAACCCGCATTTTCTCATCATTTAAATAATATATCAGAGTAAGAGAAAATACGTGTCATGATGCCACGCCGTGTAGGGCACAACTGCAGACACTTAGGCAAGATCCTACTCAAAATACTTTTCATGAAATTCTCAAGTTTGTTATGATGAAAACATAGTTTGAGTTTAAGGTTTGATGGTCGTGTCCCTTGGATCAGTCGATCAACTAGTCCACGAGCAAAATTATACATATATGTAGCCGAAAATACCTTCTTTAGTTCATTTATTATCCTATATGAGCATGAAAATCCCAAAGAACAATTCATGATATACACACTTCTAGATTTAGTATGAGTACAAAAGAGCTTTTATAGGCCTTTAAAATAGAGTGATATTTGATTGAAAGATATGCAATGAGTATGAGATAAAAGTGTTGATCTTTTTATACTTTGAAAATAACTAACATGTAACCTAGAATAAAACCTTCCCAGAGAGCAAGTAGAAAAAATAACTCAGCAAGAAATAGTGTAAAAGCTAGTGAATAGTCTAATCTTTTACAACAAAATCGTTGTGGGCATCAACAACCTGACACAAACCCATAGAATCTAAATGTATATATGATCAAAAGGATGAAAACAAAACTACCTCACGAAGATGAGGGAGGAAAATCACAGCTACTAAAGCCCACACCAGAAACCACCAACTCTAGATGCTCAGACCGCTACTGCTCCTAGCCTAAGGCATTCAAGAGAAAAGAACACCTAAGCAAGAATGCACAAGTGGCAGAAAAATACAAAGGTAAATAAACGAAGGAAGTGAAAAGGGGGGTACCAACCCAAGACAAAACTGTTGAAAGAAAAACATCAGCACTCAACCACAATATAATAAGCAAGAATGAACTCACATGAGGTTAGATATACCAAACTGTACAAAGTGCGATAAAGATCTATGCTTTATAAAACATACATGTGAGTAAGTGTATATATATAAGAGATTGATCAACTCATCATGGAGCAAGCATTATCACCGGGAAATAACCATGACGTGTGGTGGTGGAAACCTCCCCCCACACACCAACAGTCAAAACTTCACAAGGGCCCAAGGAAAGGTGTTCTTCTTTCTCGACACACCCAAAACTGGGGATTAACCAGCACCTGCGGTTGTGGAAACCTCCCCCACTCACCCAATCACAAACGAACATTGGGGAAAACCCACTAGGTATACTGATTTATAAAACATGTCACTGTGGTCGTGGTACATTCCACTAACGCCCATAGCCCCAAATAGTCTGCAGCATACGCTGAAAACATCACAAATTGTATAACGACTAAGATAGCTGCAATACTAGTCTTATAGAAATGATAAATCACTAAACATACTTACCCCTCAATGGGTAAAACTAACTTCTTTAAAAAAAATAGCCTGATTAGATGAGACTGTACTTGTCTCAACGAATACTAGAATTAAATTAACGAATACCTCCAATCTGGATGAATAATAGGAGTGTCTTGACAAAAAGACTAAAATACCTGATAGATAGGTCATAGACTTGACGCAAATAGGAGAGCAGTCGCGATGAGAAAAAGAAGGGAGTTTGTCTTGATGAAAGCACAACTGTTTCGACTAACGGGTAAATCACATCAACGTGATAAACAACCAGGTTCAAGTCGGATTGGAAATTTAGGCATAAATAATAAGAATTTGTCAATTGTACTTGACGTAACAAAAAGCCTTCGTCGAGATGACTCGGCGAATCAGCAAGGATTCGTCGAGTGGTCTCGACAAATCAAATAGCTGGATGAATCAAATAACTTCATTCTTCCAGATGACTCAACAAATCAGCAAGGATTCATCGAGTGATCTCGACGAATCACACAACTCGACGCAAACTCTGCTACATCACTCGATGCATTACACTGGGCGATTACAAAGACACTTGACGAATTGTAGGATAGTCAGCGAATTTAACATAAGGGATTCAGAGACACTCGACGAATTCAAGTAAGACTCAACGAACTAAGACACTCGACGAATTAAAGGAAACTCGATGAAACGAGCTTAAGGGATTCAAAGATACTCGACGAATTCAAGTCAGACTAGATGAACTAAGACACTCGATGAATTCAAGGATACTCGACGAATTTAACTTAAGGGATTTAGAGACACTCAATGAATTCAAGGATACTCGACGAATTCAAGGAACTCGACGAATTGAGCTTAAGGGATTAAAAGATATTCGGCGAATTCAAGTCAGACTCAACGAACTGAGACACTCAACGAATTCAAGGAAACTTGACGAATTTAACTTAAGGGATTCAGAGATACTTGACAAATTTGACTTGGACCGATTCCTACCCAACACATATTCAGCAAAACCTAATCCCTACCCTATTCCTAAGTTCTATATAGGAATGAAAAAGATAACAGGCACAAAAGAACAAGCAAGAGGGGGAGGAACCTCCACTTGCCTCAAAATCTCCCGAAAAATAGCCACTCCAGCTCTCCGCTTCAAGGATTGGCCACAAGAACTCCTCGAATACAATCTCTGAAACTTTTCGGGGTAAAACAAGGGTTATGGGCAAATACCCTAACATCAAAAATCCACGAAACAGGAAAATCTTACCGAACACGCGGAAATCTCGGCGAGATCTTTCCATATCTATGCTCCGTCGAAGGTTTCATGCACCGGAACTCCGATGGGCGGCAGCCGGAAGGCTTTTCAATGTCCGAGTCATTCTCTTCTTTCTGTCCTTCAGACAATCAATTCGGGGAAGATGATGATTAGGGTTTCTAACATACGCACATATATATATATATATATATTATTAATATAATAACTAGAAAAAACCCAAATGACGAGAATGACCAAATCACCTCGGATCTCGATGAAATTCGCACAAGGGCTAAATGTCGGTTTTAAGAATCCATCAGCGAAGTCGAAATCAGGATCCGACAAACCAAACTCGGGTTAAAATTCCCTTAAGTTTAAAACAACAACCATCCTTATAAAATCCACCGAGATCCCAATCAAGCCCGGATCGAAATGAAACTTCACAAACACGGTTAAAATTTATTACTTAAAATTTTCCCAAGTCAACACTAAAATTTCGATGAGTCTAACAACTGCCACTAAAGGGATTAAAATAATGCCAAAGAACAAAATCACGCACCAATGGAGGCGCCCCGTTAACTACGCGTCAATGTAACGCCCTTATGTCATTAATACAACACTATGGAGATCAAAATAATTATCAAAAATTCAGGGCAATTACAACATACACGTACTCGCCACCCCTCAAAAGAATTGAACCACGAATTCGCAGTAGGAAGACCGAGACAAGAAGCTGATAGCAAATTGTAACACCTCCATCCGTCGACGTAGAATATAACTGAAGGTCCGGTCGGGGCCCCACGTCATATTCCACAGACAGTCAGCGGAGTTACATGTGAATATCTGATGGAGCCGACTTCCCACGACATGTGGCCAAGGAGAATCCTCTCTCTAACGATGATGGTGACCCGATAGATATTAATGGAGACGACGGCCCGCAACTACTTGAAGATGGCGATGGCACACTGACACTTGACCATGAAGAGCGTCGCCACAATAGCCGTCTGGAGCGCAAGCCCATTTATAATTTATTAATAATAAATATTAATAAATTATTATAGAGTATTAATATATTTTATTATTTGTTTTATTTCAAAATTATCATTGTTATTTTGTGTTTAATTTCATGTATTAGTTGTTACATGATTATGTTATAAAACCATGAGTTTAGATTTCATTTTTCATGTTAGGCTGCATGTAGCAAGTTGGAGTGTTTGTTGTAGCCTATATATAGGCATGTACCCCCTTTGTTTCTCATTAGTGAATGAATGAAAAGAAAACCAATTTCAAGAATTGAAATCCTCTTCCTCCACCAAGGCAAGTTTTCGGCCCTCCTCCTTCTTCCTCCTCTTTGGCCGCCGACCACCTCTCCCCCCTCTCTATCAGAACCTCCCTCCTTCTTCCTCTCCTCTACTCCCTTGCATACCCGAGCCCTAGCCACCACCTTCCTACCCGGCCCCTCCTCCAACCTCCAAGTTACCACCTCCTCTCTCACAAACCCGATCACCACCATACTCCAACAAGCCCGACCCCTTCCTCATCCCCGTCCTAAATCCAAATATCACTTTCCAAATTAAGCTCTTAGCCTACCATAATAGAAATATTTCATTCCCTAAATATTTCTCAATCCACCACCTTTTCTCTCTCCTGCCTTATTTAGAGATATTTGTTTCCATATTTAGAAGATTCCGCCCGGACTTTCCAAATACAGCGTGACACGAAGAAGGCGACGAAATTCTCTCCCTCCGGCGTAGCTCTGGTGGTGTCGTTAAGGAACGATTCTAGTCGAGTGAATCGGATTCATCAAATCCGGTTGGGTAACGAAAATTTCCACCTTTATGAGTTTCTCTTCTTTAGATAATTCTTGTGGCATTGGCAAATAGCGCGCCTTGTGTAACGCTTGATTTTTCATGGTTAAATTTCTTTTAGTTATTGTCGTGTTTATTTCTTTCGTTTAAGTTCGTGAGGTGTGGCGGCCCTTGTTTGTATTTTGTTGGGAGAGAACCACCCTGCCCGAATCTTTTGTTTTCAGTGGTTTCTCTTTTGGTACAATATGCTCGATCGAACCGTGTGGGTTCTTTTCGCTTGAGAGGACCTTGGCGTATCGCCTTGGTATTATTTTTAATGGCTTTGCGAACCATCCGTAATTGTTAGTGTAGTAATAATATTAATTAAACCGTTGCGACGTTAAATGCTTAAATGTGATGTGAGAGTTATTCGAGAGTGTCGCGTTTGTTTCCTCGAGCACCAAAATGCTCGAAAGAGCGGGCCTACATCAATTTGGTATCAGAGGGAGGTTCTCGTCAATTTCCTAATTGGCACTCCTCTACCTCTTATGTGGCACGTACGTACGCACTCACCCGTTTCGTTGTAGATCAATATTTAGAAAATTAGTTTTCATGAAATGCATTGAAATTCCACAATTTCAAATTTCAAATAAAAAAACAAGTAAATTTTAAATTTTAAATTTCAAATTTCAGAATTCAAATTTCGAATTTCAAATTTAAAAATTAAATTTTCAAATTTCGAAATTTCAAATTTCAAATTGTAAAATTTCAAAATTTAAAATTCAAATTTCGAAATTTCAAATTTCAAATTTCAAAATTTAAAATTCAAAATTCAAATTTACAATTTCAAAATTTCAAATTTCAAAATTTCATATTTCAAATTTCAAAATTTAAAATTCAAATTTCAAATTTCAAATTTCAAATTTCAAATTTCAAATTTAAAAATTCAAAAATTCAAATTCCAAATTTCAAAATTTTCTCCAAATTACAAAAAAAAAAAATTTGTGGTCTGCCAATAGCCGGATAAATTTAATTTTCATCAATAAGAAAAATCAAAAAAAATTTAATTAATAATCTACATATTTTTGCCAGCAAGAATATCAAAAAAATATTATATATTATTTTGAAATATTAGCGGGAAAAAATTTATCTATGAAAATAAAAAGGTCAGACTATTTTTCTTCTTTGCATGTGCACCGGTTCCGGTTGAGTGTTCTCTCCAGTTTCCTCTAAAATGTCCCATGATGTCAAAGCCTCCCGAGGAAAACTATAGGTTCCAATAAAAAGGTAGGGAAATCTGTCCATTCCCCAATAACGGATGAGATTATTGCTTTAGTTGCTCAACTAAAGGCTAGTCAAGTAGCACCGCCACTGTGCACCTATAGGGGTGTTAGGATTCCTGCTCCGACATATGATGGGCTAGGTGGACCGCGAGTGTTTCTATGTTGGGTGAAAGACATGGAGCGTTATTTTGAGCAATATCATATTGTGGATCCCCACAAGATTTCCATTGCGAGATTTCAACTCTTTGGTCGAGCCTATACCTTCTGGAACAATGAGGAGAGACGTTTGGGGATGCCCTCCGTCGACTCACTTGTCGATTGGCAGATTATGAAGAATATTTTAACGGACGAGTATTATCCGCCCTACTATCGTTCCCAGTTTTCTGATTATAGGAGTGACTATAAGTCTCACGCTTGATCCTTGCTCCGCCAAGATCTGACTATTTCGAGCACATGTGCACCTATCGATGAAGGAAAAGAGAAGCTTAGGACCCTTGTCCCTAGTTCGATAGATGTGATTGCTAGGAATGCCATGAGCCCACAGGGAGAGAGTGTTCCTATCAGCATGATTGAACCTGAGACTGTGATTAGGATTGTGCCCGTCAGTGTGGACGAGGCTATTATCACTGACGAGTGTAGCGACATTGAGGAGATTGGTTACCCTAGTGACTTGGATGAGGATTTCTCTTTTGAGGAATCATCTCCACCCCCCTTCAATGATATTTTAGTCATGGAGTCTTATGATGACCCTGAGTCAGAAGACGTTCTGGTAGAGTCGGCAGAGTCATCCGAAAATGAGAGCGTACATATTACTGATTTAGGTGATGACTTGCTAGGACCCGATATTATTATGGTTGACCCGGGCTTATTAGATATTTCTACAGTATTGGAAGAGTCATCTTGGGATGGTTGTTCAGTTTGGGATAATTTTAGTGTGATACATCCGGGAGTTAGTTCCTTGCCGGTATCATCTCCGCTTGGTATTCAAGCCAATTTATATACTCCCCGGGATTCGATTTATCCATCCCCATATTTTGACTTAGACGATGTCCCTACCTCATGGGAAGAATTGGTCGATATAGGATGTGATGTTGAAGTAGATTTACCCTATGAGAAAAGTTTATCATTGGATGATGGTAGCCCTGAGGGCCCGATAGGCTTTTCTCTGATGATAGCTCCTTCGCCTGAGGCCCGAGTTAGTTTGGAAATTTTATCGAATCTGCCTACTATTGAGACGATCACTGTTTCTGACTTAAGTAAAATTTCTAATGATTTGGTGGATTCATTCTGGGGCGAAAAGTTAACTGAGGATGAGTTTTCTGTGAGGACGAATCCACTATTCAAGTTTACCTTTTGTTTTAAAGGCTTGCAACTGGAGGCGTTCTCTTGGACGCTTAATCCATGCTTTGACGTTGAGTGTGACTTGGTTCCCCCCATGGAGTCAACCTTGTCGACTCTCTCTCCGATTCTCTTAGCTCGAGTAGATGATTTAGTGATTTCTAGCCCTTCATATTTAGAGAAGTTTATTATTCCAGCCTTTCCATTAAGCTTACTTAGAAGGACGTGGGCGAACGTAGTTGGTGACGAATGTTTTCTACTGACTATTTATTATGACATTTTTAAATCAAAATTTAATTCCAAAGTTAAAATGAAAATGTTGGAACCCACTACATTAATCTTTGAACTTAAAGCACCTGTGCCACCGAACATAATTCCGTTATACTTTACTATTAATTCAAGTCATGTGGCACATAGGTTCTCCCCTCATGGTTTTAATTTAACTAGGCACATTTTTAATTTCTTGACCCTTCTAAATGCGTCCTTTAAATTACTTGCGAGGTTGTGTCGAATAGTCGTCCACCGTTATGTTAATGGTTTGGTTTTGGTTTGTCTCACCCCTAAACGGATGCCCCCGGGCACTTTAGAAATATTAATGAATTGGCTAGTCTATTCTTTACGAATTTTATGGAAGTTTGGTGACATGGCATTCCTTTTAAAATTTTCCACTGAGTGGGGCATAGCTCCTATTTTAATCGTTACATACTTTACGCTTTATGCTTTAATGCCACCTGAAATGTCTACCTCTCAGTATATATTTTCCACTATGCTTTCTATTGGGTTTGGTGGTGACAGTTTTCTAGGATCGTTCTCCTTCTCGGTCTCCATCGGAGGTATGTTGGTGGATGTTGTTGAAATTCTTTTTCCTTCTTTGGCTAACGCGTATTTGAGGTCCCTCCAAGACCACCTTTTGCCATGCAGGTCCTTCTTCCCCGCCGACGACCTTCCTGGCGAGTACACACAGGCATACTCATCAGTGATGAGTATTTTTAAGAGGGGGAGGAATTATGGAGCCGACTTCCCACGACATGTGGCCAAGGAGCATCCTCCCTCTGACAATGATGGTGACCCGGTAGATATGAATGGAGACGATGACCTGCAACTACTTGAAGACGGCGATGGCGCACTAACACTTGACCATGAAGAGCGTCGCCACAATAGCCGTCCGGAGCGCAAGCCCATTTATAATTAATTAATAATAAATATTAATAAATTATTATGGAGTATTAATATATTTTATTATTTGTTTTATTTCAAAATTATCATTGTTATTTTGTGTTTAATTTTATGTATTAGTTGTTACATGGATATGTTATAAAACCATAAGTTTAGATTCCATTTTTCATGTTGGGCTGCATGTAGCCAGTTGGAGTGTTTATTATAGCCTATATATAGGCATGTACCCCTTTGTTTCTCATTAGTGAATGAATGAAAAGAAAACCAATTTCAAGAATTGAAATCCTCCACCTCCTCCAAGGCACGTTTTTTGCCCTCCTCCTTCTTCTTCCTCTTTGGCCGCCGGCCACCTCTCTTCCCCTCTCTATCTCGGCCTCCCTCCTTCTTCCTCTCCTCTACTCCCTTGCAAACCCGAGCCCTAGCCACAACCATCCTACCCGGCCCCTCCTCCAACCTCCAAGCCGCCACCTCCTCTCTCACAAACCCGGCCACCACCAAACTCCAACAAACCCGACCCCTTGCTCAGCCCCGTCCTAAATCCAAATATCACTTTCCAAATTAAGCTCTTAGCCTACCATAAAAGAAATATTTCATTCCCTAAATATTTCTCAATCCACCACCTTTTCTCTATCCTGCCTTATTTGGAGATATTTGTTTCCATATTTAGAAGATTCTGCCGTGACTTTCCAATTACAGCGTGATAAGAAGAAAGCGACGAATTTCTCTCCCTCCGGCGTAGCTCTGGTGGTGCTATTAAGGAACGATTCTAGTCGAGTGAATCGGATTCATCAAATCCGGTTGGGTAACGAAAATTTCCACCATTATGAGTTTCTCTTCTTTAGATAATTCTTGTGGCATTGGCAAATAGCGCGCCTTGTGTAACGCTTGATTTTTCGTGGTTAAATTTCTTTTAGTTATTGTCGTGTTTATTTCTTTCGTTTAAGTTTGTGAGGTGTGGCGGCCCTCATTTGTATATTATTGGGAGAGAACCACCCTTGCCCGAATCTTTTGTTTTTGGTGGTTTCTCTTTTGGTACAACACGCTCGATCAAACCGTGTGGGTTCTTTTCGCTTGAGAGGACCTTGGCTTATCGCCTTGGTATTATATTTAAGGGCTTTTCAAACCCTCTATAATTGTTAGTATAGTAATAATATTAATTAAACCGTCGTGACGTTAAATGCTTGAATGTGACGTGAGAGTTATTCGAGAGTGTCGCGTTTGTTTCGTCGACCACCAAAACACTCGAAAGAGCGGGCCTACATAAATATCAAAGCTACTAAACAAATCCTAACTCAGAGTATTCTATGGGAAGCTTCATGGGTTATTAGAACTCAAGTAATAAATAATGTCCACCAATATTCCACATAGAAATGTTATACAAAATACACCAAAAAGTGAGGCCTTAAGGCTTTACAATTGTTCTTCATAAAAGTGGCTTATAAATATCGGCTGCAGGACGACCACACATTAAAACAATAAAAGCTCTTCACTTGGCCTTCGAGGGTCGGCATAGCATCAAGGGCTACAACCCGCGATTTCCCCTTGGCTCTCCAGCACCTGGACAGGGACATTCCACCATAAAGGTGGCAAACAAGGAAACGTTCAGCTTTGGTTGACCAATTTATAACGAACCTACCCTATTCCCGAGGCAGCGAAATTCCTTCCCTACAGGCATATCATTCATATATATATATATATCACACAAAGGTACAACTTAAGAACCATTCAATATATCACGAAGGTATAAATTAAGCACCATTCAAGATATCATAAACATTTACATCACCAACCAAATGTTTAGTTCTCTCAGCGCACCTTATCGTTGTACCGGATAACCCGCGGTACCACCACCATCCAAAAGTCCGAGACTGATGGTAAACTATGAGAATTATTAGTCTGGCACATAGCTAAGACTCTCCCCCATGCCAACAGTAATTGGCATGTACTTTAGGTCTATTACCCGTATGACATGAGAGCGGGTACAGTTCATCCTTTTCCCATTGCTAAAATTGACATGACATCGCCAAAAGCCGAGTATTTGTGGCTAATGGACAGATATGTGTCTCATCCCCTTTCTCGTAAATTAAATATAACCAACGTTATATTCAATGGATGGATCTCATGGCCATCATAGCTCAGCACTGAGGCTCGCTGCTCACATACCAGCCACATGATCTCCGAGAGACAAGCTTCGTAATCATAATGCTATCTGGGAGCTATCTCTAGCAATAGACACTATTGTCTGGCATTAATAACAGAACATCTCTTTATGTCTCCAGACTCAACCATAATTGGAACATCTTTCCCTAAAACCTGCAACATCCTGTAGTGCCAGAAACTGGACTTTCATAACATATATAGCTCACCAAGTACTATTGCTAGTGATAGCTACTGTCACTTGGAGATACCCAACAGTTATCAAAACCGTGGAATTCTTTGGGTATTTTCCTGGAGCATATCTCTAGTACTTCCTGCTACTCCAATTCACAGGCACAACCCTTTCGGACTCCATAAAATACCCATTTATACTCGAAGTCTTCTCCGGCATGCAAATTAAAACATTACCAATCCACACCAACCTGTCCGGATGGGCTTCACACAGCATGCCTATTTCATACTATGATTTCCGGATTCTATAAGCAAGACTACCCGGGTATATCACATATCAACCCACCGAAATTCCCTTCACTCTCCGCCCTTTGCTGGGGATTCCATGTATATACAAAAGTAGGACTTCACATGTCCAAGAAGGAAGATCGTTACCCTCGTAGATTATTTTGGAGCAATGATCAAGCCTTCTATCCGGATGGAAAGGATTGTCTTGCTTTGCTCTTCATAAATCTTGCTTCAGATCCTAAATCCAACCGCAGGATCTACTTCACCAAGCTTCTAAAGCTCAGCTTTCAGCCTTTCCTCCCTTTCTTCCAAGGTTTGATGAAAAGGGAGGAGAGAGAGTGAGAGAAGATAAATGACTCTTCTCTTCACCTCTTCTCTATCTAAGTAGCCTCCGGAATAAACTCAGCCACACGATCCTTTCTTCAATATGAATGAAGGGCCACGATTTCAGCTGACAAGTCAAACTTATCGCTATCGCCGTGTGATATCAGCTATTGCCTGGGCGATATCATCGGTAGCCGCTTTAACCCCAGTTAACACAGCACTTCAGCCACTTTCCGGCCATCCAACATGTGTATAACTACCACGTGGCACTAGCGTCAGCGATAGTCACTATTGTATGGCAATATCTACATATGAGATCTGTTTTCCAATTTTTGGGGTGTTACTTCGCGTTCGGTGTTTTCCATAGTATGACTTCCTTAGAGTTGCAATCAATACAAGCACGATGCTCTGAGAGCTAGTACATACCAAAGATCACATCAACCTCAGATATCGACAACATAGATGATTCCAAGCCAAAATCATGACTTCTTATCCGCACTTTAACACAAAAACTTTTTACCCGTGTTCACCCTTTATCTTAAGGCAATATTATCCCAATCACATATTTATTTCTCATATTTATTACACAAATCTAAGCACAGAAAGGGATACAATATGCCCAATCAAAAGACTTCTTATCAGTCAGGGGAACAACAGGTACGTACATGCATAGTATGCATTCTTACATATAGTAGAAAGTATAGTAGTCTATTACAGCTACACCCTTAATCACACGTGTAATGTCATTTCAATTTGTTATTGTCGAAGGGCCATTTCGACAGTCTCAAGCATAATGCCCTCCCTTTGCCACATGTATAGCAATTAAGTGGACCTCTTCCTGTAGCTGCTCTAGACCTAGCCTTCTTTGTCCTCGAGACATCACTATGACAATCTATGGCACGGTGTCCTAACTTGCCACAAGTAAAGAAAATATATTGACCGCACCTTTTGTTTGTTACTATGATAGTAGAAGAAGTTAATTCAAACAAACAAAACCTCTTCTTCCACTTGCGAGAGTTAGATTATGAAAAGGTCGGCGCATTGAACTCTTGCTTTGACTTGACTTTTTCCAAGTCCATTTCCAAAAACCTAGCGGTCATCACCAAGGCATTGAATCTAATTAACTTTGGACCCACCAACAGAAGTCGTAGCTCATCGCGGAGACCATCATAAAATTTGTTGATTTTAGTTTCCTCATTTTCAAACATAAACTTTGCATGTTGTCTCAACATGACAAATGCATACAAGTACTCCTCGACCGTGTGTGTTCCTTGCATCAAACACATATTCAACGGCTGATTCATGGCTCTTTCTATTACAATCTACTCAAGTCCACCAAGCAGCATCGAAACCACCACAAGGACAGGGGCTGTACATGCCTTTCAGGTTGGGAATTGATCATTGTGAAGGCCACATTAGCTATCATCCAAACCGTTCGGGCAGAAGGAGGAGGTGTGGACACCTTAGCTGGTGCATTACTCTCTACTGAGTGATGGGGTTCATGCTGCCCCGCACCACTTCTAGTCCCTTATAATCGTGAAACACATAATAAATCAACCAAGAACATTACAAAAAGAAATCATATGAACACGCAGGTTCCCCAAACATGTGTATTTTCATTCCTAAGTGGACATTCATGAGTCTTTTATGTTATCACGGTAGCGCACATACACGTGCTCACCACTCCTTAAAATATTTAGACCATAAATTCTAAGAAGGTAGGCCGACACCAGAAGCAGATACCAAATTGTAACTCTCCCATCCGTCACAAAGTATATAATAGAGGGTTTGGTCGGGTCCCCACGCCATATTCCCCGGATAGTCAATGGATTTATGCTTTGAAATACCATATCGCTTACGCATCCTAACTCAGAGTGCATTCTAGCAGAAATATTTTACTTTAGAACCTATTGATGTATGGTGTTCGAGCGGTCTGGCGGTCTGCCCCTGGCGGCTTGGAGACCGGGCGGTCTAGAAGTCTGCCCCTGGCGCCTTGAAGACCGTGCGGTCTGGCGGTTTCTCCCCAGTGGTTAGTTAGCTGGTTGTTGCTAATTGGTGATCGGGCGGTCTGGCGGCTTGACAAAGGTGACTTGAAGACAGTGTCAGCTTGATTTCTCTTCATTGTGGTTACCGGGCGGTTAGTCTAACTGTGCGGCTTGTGTGGCTTGTTTAGTTACTTGTTCCTGTAATTATTTGTCCCATATTGCTTATTTATAATCTCTCCTCTCTCCTCCATTCTATAAAAGGGAGGCCATACCTTAATAAACATTACATTTTTTGGATAATAAAATTTTGTTAGTCCAAATTTTCCGTCTTCTTTTCCTTGTTCGCACATGGTATCAGAGGACTCGATCATTTCCTCCTGATTCCGTGAGCTCCGTCTGATCACATGACCCGTCTTCTCGCGACTTGTTCTCGCGGCTTGTTCCTTCTTTTCGTAACCTGTCTTTACGACTTAATTCTCCCTCCAGTTTGCGCTCTGTTTGCATGACTTCTTTCTCATCCTGGTCATTGCCCTTCGTGTGCGCGACCTCTCCGTTTGCCCATTTTTTTTCTCACCGCGACTTGCTCTTAAGTCATCACGACCTGCTCTTCTCGCCGCGACTTATTCCTAGTCGCTGCATCCTCTTCTTCTCGTCATGAATTGTTCTTCTCGTCGCGACCTATTTGTCTAGCCGCGCCCTGCTCTTATTCGATGTGACCTTGTCTCTTCTCTCTGTTCACGCGGCTTGTCTCTTCTGTTTGTGCGGTCTCTTCTGTTTTTTTCTCTATTCTCTTCTATGGCCCTCTCTGATACCTCTACCACTATTACTCCTGTGGCCCACCCTCCTCCTCCTACTCCTTCAGGCAACCTTGGCACCATTTCCAAACTCATCAGTTCCAACTACCCAGACTGGAGTGTCTCCTTCACCTTTCTTCTCCGCTCACAACGCAAATGCCATCATCTCATCGATGACCCTCCTCCTCGAGACTCCGCTCTCTTTAATGATTGGGATGCTAGCGACTCCCTTATTCGCACTTGGCTGGCTAACATCCTTTCTGATGAGTGCCTCCCTGTCATCCATCATGATGAAATGGTCAAGGCTGCATGGATTTATCTTACCGCTCTCTACTCAAAGGGGGATCAGACATCTCGCATTTATACTCTGTATGCAGACCTCTTTGCTCGTCCCTCCATGTCTCCTTCCACCGCTTACCAATAGTTCAAGCTCTCGGAGCCGGGATTCTCCAGAATCGCCCTTCTCTATGGATATGGATTAGCAACACAAGCACTTCCAGGATCTTCTAGTTGTGTGCTATCTTCTACGACTTCCTCTGTCTTATGACATGATCTATCAACAGATCCTTAGTGAGGTAGATTCTCCCACCTTGGATGCCACTACTGCCCGCATCTCTACAGTTACCTCTCTGCTACAACGTCCATTATTATCCTCCCCTCCTCAACCAGACCACTATACTCACCAAACTTAGCAGAGTGGCTCTGGTGACCGCAACCACCAATCCGGCGAGCGCGGCCCTTCCCGTTTTCACTGCTCTCACTATGGCCGCACCGGCCACACGGTTGATCGCTGCTGGAAGAATCATCCTCATTTTCGACCTACTGCGGACACTTCCAGCTCCTCTTCAAAGTAATCCACCTCAGTGGTCACGTCTTCAGGTAGTGCCCATGTAGTTACTCAAGGTAAATTGCTGATCGACTCTGGTGCTACAAATCATATGACCGGCAATCCTTAGTGTTTTTATCTCTTAAAAACACATGATCGGTTTCCCCCGGTCTTTATTGTGGATGATTCTCCCTCACCGATCAATGGGACAGGAGTGTTTCAAGTCACTCCATCTCTTTGCTTGGCATATACTCTATATGTGCCCAAGTTCCCTTGCAATTTATTATATGTTACTTCTCCATGCAAGCAACTATAGTGTTCCGTCATATTCACTCTAACTTCTTGTTCTTTTCATGATCTGGAATCCCAACAGACGATTGCTACTAGGACTGAGTGTGGCGGCCTCTCCTTCCTCGATAACGTGTCTGTTATATCTGCCTTCTCCTCTTCTTCTACTAATCTTCTACAGTGGCACCTTCACCTTGGTCATGATCCTCCACGACTTCTTCATTAGCTTTTGCCCCAGCTTCGTCCGCAGAGTCCTCTCAACTGTGATGCATATCAGCTTGGCAAGCATCACCGCTCCTCCTTCCCACCGAAGCAAGGTCGTGGATCTTCCCGTCCATTTGATCTAGTTCACTCTGATATCTGGGGTCCTGCTCCTACCCTCACCATAGGTCGGATTAGTTCATATTTTGTAACTTTTATTGACGATTTCTCCCGCTGTACTTGGGTGTATCTTTTAAAAGATCATTCTGAATTATTCTCTGTATGGACATCTTTTTATTTTATGATTAAGACTTAGTTTGATGTTTCTATTATAATCATTCACTTTGATAATGCAAAGGAATATCTTAGTCATGATTTTTCTCCTTTTTGTATGCAAATTGGAATTATTCATCAAACTAGCTGTGTCTATACATCACAGCAAAATGGTGTGGCGAAATGCAAAAACCGTCACCTCCATGATATCGCTCGCACTCTGATGACAAAAATGCAAGTTCCTCACTCCTTTGGGGCTATGCCGTTCTCATCTCCTACTATTTCATCAATCACATTCTCTCCACAGTTCTCCACAGTCAAACCCCATTGTCTATTCTCCATCTGGGCAAGGATCTGTTTCCTCTCCCTCAGCGTATCTTTGGGTGCACGACTTTTTTTCACGCTCCCTCCTCCACCCGTGACAAACTCTCCCCACGTGCCACCAAATGTGTATTTCTAGGTTACTCTACCACTCAGAATGGTTATTGTTGTTTTGACCCCATTCTTCGCAAGCAGTTCATCTCCGTAAACATAACCTTCTTCGAAAATGCGTCCTATTTCTCTCACGACTGCTCCTTTCTTCCTGATGTTCCTGCTCCTACAGTCCCCTCCATCCCATCTTCAACTACAGAGATATCCTCTCCTCCGCTGTGTCCACCATCTCCTACTCCTCTCTCTCCACCTCCGCTATCTTCCTCTTCTCTACAGGCATCTCTCTCTACTCCTGGGCCAGCTCTCTCTGACACGGATACACTAGAAACTGAGGAACATGTTGACCTAGATCTTCCAATTTCTCTTCGTAAAGGGGTGCGGACATGTACCCAGTACTCCCTAGCTACTGTTTTTTTATGCTCATCTTACTCCTTGCAGGAATTTTGCATTGGAAATCTCTGCCACTTCCACTCCCCGCACCTACCAGGAATCCCTTGATATTCCTTATTGGAAGGTGGCTATGGATGAGGAAATTGCCACTCTCACTGAGCGGGGTACATGGACCATTGTTCCTCCTACGTTAGGCACCGATGTTGTTGGCTGTCGGTGGGTCTTTAATGTGAAGTTCAGTCAAGACGGCAGTGTGGATCGTTACAAGGCGCGACTTTTCGCCAAAGGCTTAACTCAGACTTATGGTATTGATTATTTTGACACCTTCACTCTCGTTGCTCGTCTCAAAACTATTCAGGTTCTCCTCTCTATAGACGTCAAAAGGGATTGGCCAATTTCCCAACTAGATGTCAAAAATTCTTTACTCTATAGTGATCTTTAGGAAGATGTATACATGGAGCAACCTCCTGGATATGTTGCTCAGGGGGAGACATAGGTATGCCGGCTGAAGAAAGTAATTTATGGCCTAAAGCAAAGCCCTCGGGCTTGGTTTGACAAGTTTAGTGGCATTGTGGCGGCCGTGGGTTTTGCCAGAAGTTCCTTCAATCACTCATTGTTCATTCGTAAAACCTCCTTGGGTCTAGTGGTTCTTGCTGTATATGTGGATGATATTATTCTCACTGGAGATGACCAGGCTTAGATAGCCTTAACAAAGAAACATCTCTGCAAACACCTGCTCACGAAGGATATGGGATCCCCAAAATACTTTCTGGGGATAAAAATCTCTCGAAAGCCAAACTCCTTGGTCCTCTCCCAACGTAAGTATGCTCATGATCTTCTTAAAGAGACAGGGTTGACTGGGGCTAAACCTGCCGGATGCCCCATGACTACTAGAGAAGATAAAACCTGGACAGATGACTCGCCTCCTCTATCTGATGTTACATGGTACAGGCGTCTGTTCGAAAAACTCATTTATCTCACGGTAACCAGACCCGACATCTCCTACGTTGTAGGCAAGGTTAGTCAATTCATGGAAGCTCCTAGGGAGTGTCATCTGTAGTCTTCTCTGAGGATATTAGAATATGTTAAAGCGGCGCCAGGTAAAGGACTATTGTTTCAAAAGAATGGTCATTTGAAGGTTGAAGCATACTCAGATTCTAGCTATGCTGATGATAAAGGAGATCACAAGTCCACATTGGGCTTTTTCACATTTGTAGGGGGAAACCTTGTGAGCTGGAAGAGAAAGAAACAGTTGGTCGTCTCAATGTCTAGTGCAAAACTGGAATATCGAAGTATGTCATCGAACACATATGAATTAAAGTGGTTACGGGCTCTCATGCTTGATTTAGGAGAGGTTTACAATCATCCTCTACTTATGTTTTGCGACAACAAGACCGCTATATATATATCTAAAAATCCGGTCTTCCATGAGAGGACAAAGCACATTGAAGTCGACTACCATTTTATTTGGGAAGAGATTTTGAAGAAACAGATCTGTACTCCCTTTGTTACCTCCGACAACGAGTTAGCAAATATCTTCATCAAGCCTGTGTCTGCTTCCTTTTTTAACATTTGCAAAAAGTTGGGCATGATTGATATATATGCTCCAGCTTCAGGGGGAGTGTGATGTATGGTGTCCGGGCGGTCTGGCGGACTGTCCCTGGTGGCTTGGAGACCAGTCGGTCTGGCGGTCTACCCTTGGAGACTTGAAGATCGTGTGGTCTGGAATTTTCTCTCCAGCGGTTAGCTAGCTTGTTGTTGCTGATTGGTGACCGGGCGGTCTGGCGGCTTGATACAGGCGACTTGAATACAATGTCGGCTTGTCTTATCTTCATTATGGTTTTCGGGCAGTTAGTATAACCATGCGGCTTGTGCGGCTTTTATAGTTACTTTTTCCTGTAATTATGATTCCCACATTACTTATTTGTAATCTCTCATCTCTCCTCCATTCTATAACAGGGATGTCATACCTTTGTAAACATTACATTTTTTGGATAATAAAATTCTGTTAGTCCAAATTTTCGGTCTTCTTTTCCTTGTTCGCACAGAACCCGAACACAAGAATGTCCACTAACAATAAAATAGGAATGATATTCAAAATACAAAAAATGTCTTGGCCTTAAGGCCTTACAATTATTCTCTTTATAAATGTATCTTCCATACATCGGCACACAGATCGGCCATACATGAAAATAGTAAATGTTTGCCTTTTGGCTTTCGAGGGCCAGCCAATCGCAGCATAAGGCACTTTAGCCCTCTACTTTCCACTTGGCTCTCTAGCACCTGCATAAGTATTACCCACCAAAATGTGGCAAAACAAAGGAATGGTCAGCATTAGCCGACCAAATTATTACGACCTCACCGCCCACTCTCGGGATTGCGGCTCTCCTTCCCTACAAACAACAGTATATATATATATATCTTATGGCAACAAAACGTGCATGTAAGCACCATTCTCCATATACGTAGGCACTCATAGCCATGCGCCCCGTGCACTCATGGCACATAATCGAAGTACCAGATTTTTCCTAAGACAACCACCATCCATAGTCCCAGACTTGATGGTCCAAACTTGAGTATTTTAGTTTTTCTAGCTCATGGCCTAAGACTCTCATTATGCCAATGACGTAAGACAAGTACTTTAGGCAATCTAGCCAGGAGTGACATAACGCAGGTGTTGGGTATTGTATCCACAATTACCTGGATTTGAGGAAGCCACCTGTCAAGCTAGGATGAATTCACAATGTATTTGATGAAATATTTTAAGTTGTGCTTGCAACTATTCATTGCTAAGTACACACCAATGTCAGGGTGCAGTAGATCAATATACACGGGTCTGTGCAACGTAATCCCTCGTTGAGCAGATCAGTGTGTTGGCTTACGTGTACTCTCTCTATTGGAGTGTACTTTTTTCCAAGCACAGGGTCATGAAAGATCATCAGCAGACAAGGAGCAAGGATGGGCCAAAGACCAGCTCACGGGTTGAAAGACGAGAATCGTCTAAGTGTAAATCGTCGAGAATCACTAAGTGATTCTCGCCAATTCGTCGAGAATCACTAGTGATTCTCGACGAGTCATCGAGAATCACTAGATGATTCTCGCCGGGTTGGGTCGGCTGTCTCGACGCAGTCAGAAAATTCTCTAAGGCAGAATCGTCGAGAATCACTAAGTGATTCTCGCCGATTTGTTGAGAATCACTAAGTGATTCTCGCCGATTCGTCGAGAATGACTTTGCATTCTCGACGATTCGGCGAGAATCAAATGTGATTCCCGCCGATTCTCCCCGGCCTCTATAACCTGTGCAGCCAGAATTCGCCAAGTAGAATTCGGCGAGAATCGTGTGTGATTCTCGCCGATTCGTCGAGAATCACCTTCGATTCTCGCCGATTCGTCGAGAATCACCTTCGATTCTCGCCGATTTTGCCTTGGGCGATTATTCCGAATTCCTGGACCAGTCCATGTTACCTGCAGCTATTTGAACCGGACTTTGGTCTTTGCTTTGGTGGGGCCCATAACGGTCATCTCCATGACCTATTGTATAAATACATAGGTATTTGTGTACAGTGGTACACACATACAGAAGACGAAAGCCGAGCCGCCGACTAACCCTTAAATCGCGAACCAGCTCCGCCTCGGTCGCCGCCGCTCGTGCAGTGGTAACCGTAGCTGATCTCGATCTCCTCCAGATCCCCGGTGATAGAAGCCAAGTCTTGCACAGCGTCTCACGCGTCTAACCAGAGATCTTTTGTCTCTTGATTTGAGATAGGGAAGTCCATCCCCGTCCGAATTGATTGAGACGATCGATCCTAGTGTGACCGTTGGAAGACCTTGCCGACTTCGCTAAGAAGATTGAAACTCCAGTGCATCGCTGCTGTTTTCAGTTGCCGCCGCCAACACCGAGAGCCTTGCCGCCGCCGGTCTCGGGGAGATTTTCTCCAAGAAAGATCAAAGGTTGTGGACTTTTCGTTGCCTACAAGAACAAGTAGTCTAACGAAAAGGGACACCTAGATCTTCAAGTTGTTTGTATTTCTTATACACTCCAATTTCTTTTACATTGTAAAGGAACATTTGGTTCCTAATTGTAGGGTTGGGTGCAACCCGTGTTGTGGGAGTGTTGACTCCTACGTGTGGAAGGGTTCCTTCCGATAGTGCAAGGATTGGATTTCAATCTGTTGGTGAAGTGACCGAGTCGTCCCTGGTTGGGAGATAGGTCGAAGGGGGAAAGTGGACGTACCCAAATCGGGGAACCACTATAAATTGCTTGTGTCCTGTCTGTGCTATGTTGTTTTGTTTTCTTGTGCAGGTACAATTTTAATTCCGCAAATTCGCTGCAAGACACCTATTCCCCCCCCCCCCCCATAGGTGAAGCTAGTTGGCACTAGGTGGACTTTCAAGTGGTATCAGAGGGAGGTTGCTCATCAAATTAAGGGGTTAACACCTCGAGTAAGTTCCTGCATCTAGTGTCAACAAGAAGATCAGACTCAAGCATGGAGTTGGATTATGATGTCCCTCCTCTAAGACTCCCCTCATATACAAAGGAGTACTATCCTGTATGGAAGATGAGAGTACTATTTCATCTGGAGGCCATCGACCCTCGAGCATCACTCATTCTAGAAGAGGGTCCCTTCATTCCCATGAAGGCTTCCAGCTCGAGGAAAGATCTCCAAATCCCCAAGTGTCCCAAAGAGATATCGGAGACAGAGCTCTCACTATTCAACCTGGACCAGGTGATTCGTCAGATCATCACTGATGTCTGGTCTGGACCATCTCCCTCTAGAGTGGTCAAGTGTAGGATAGCCAAGTCCATATGACAAACCATCTCAGACCTCATGGAGGGATCAAAGAAAACAGGGACCAGTCGTCAATAAGAGGATGAAGCCTATGTAGGGGTCCTCATTTCTGAAGATGAAGGGCATGATCAATCTGTCAGTATCAGGGCTCCTGTGTCCTTGTTAGAGACTGAAGAAGAAGTTGAGGAAAGCAGTTCTGATGAAGCTGACTCAACAGTCTCTGCCGATATTAACGGTAACCCTGAACAATAAAGCCAGGAGCAGGTAACTTCTTCCTCATTCACCTCTCCTCTTGAAGTTCCTGAAGACAGGAACAATTCAGAGGGTAGTCCTTCCAAAGATGCAAGGGATATGGATAGCTTCAATCAAAAGATTGAAAATCCTGATTCCCTTGTGAGTGCCCTTCAGAAGAGCAACTTACTTGTGAAGGAGCAAGCTAAGGAGATTGCTCAGCTGAAAATCTTATTGGTTCTCCAATTGGCATCCAATAAGGTTAAGGACTCTAAAATCTCAGATCTAGAGAGTAGTCTAGAGAATGAGAAGAGGATAGTATCCAACTTTTCCAAGGTTGATGCTATCAAAAGAAAGGAAGAAAATGGGTGGATCTCCCGAATTATCAGTTCATGGAGAAATGGGGAAACGGTATTTAGACCCACCCACTCTAGGAAGGAAAGGTACTCATCATGCCTACAGGTATGACCATAGGAACAACCATGGTCACTGCAAGAATGATCTGCCCTCATGTGGAAATACCCACAGTGCCAGAGCTGTCATGGCTACCCCTGAGAGAATACCCAAGGCTCATCCTGAGCCCTTTGTATTCTCGGCCTCAGCCCCAACTCATCATGAATCTACCGGAACCAGCTATCACTGCAGTACATTCCACCCTAGGACACAGGAAAGGGGGGTCAGGAAACATATGGTAAGTACCCATGGGGCCTCTGGAAGCGTGCTGACTGAAAGGAAGGCACCACCTCCAAGGCCACTTGACACTCACCACATGCATTCTTTCCACCCTCCCATGTGTCACGGTGGAAAAGGCAATTTTGTGAGCAGAACCGGCTTTATCCCATTTAGACCTAAGATCATGACTACCTCAGTCAACAGATCAGGTCAGAAACGGCGATACAACATTCATGAGTGTTGGTGATGTGGCAAGGTGGGTCACTTTGCCGTAGATTGTTGGCACAATCCCTCTGTGCCAAGGGCAAGGGTATATCCACCTCCTCTGGGCAGAGGTAGTCTTCCTGACAGGATTTTTGAGGGAAGGCATTCGAGTTTTTATGCTAACAAGAACCTAGGACCCAATACATATTGGGTTCCTAAGGAAAGGTAACACTCTTTTGCAGGGTAGTCTAGGTTCCCGCAACCCTGATGGAAACCAGACAGGAGATGCTCCAAGAATGACGTGGAAAAAGTGTCGAGAATGGGAGCAGTGCCATCATTACAGGCACATGCATACTGACCTCCTGATATACTCTGTGCTGATGATGTGAATGTTACATCTTGTTACCACAAGTAACTGCAATTAGCCTTAAATGTTTGAGCCATAAAGCATAAACAATTCCATATATGTATATATGTATGTTGACATATCCACTCTTAATAATGAACTCACTTCTTTTGAAATTAGATGGTCATATAGAAAAATTATTCACGTATGCTCAGTCACTTAGGGAAGGAGTATAAGTGTAAGATAACCTTCAGTTACATTAGTAGTGATTAGTTTGACATTTTCAGCCATTAGTCCGCCCTCGAAAATTTTGAACCCCTTGGTTGGATTAAGAAACAAATATGCCTATTAAGACTTTCCTACCCTTGACAACAACATAAATTTGGAATCTCAGCGATTTCCCTCAAACTAAATTCCACCATGGTATCATCGAACAAAATTCACCCGTGCGAACCAAATTCCGCCATTCCCGACGATCAATATTCAACTATTGTAGTTTCCGTCGAACAAAGCCTTCGGACATAAATATATATAAACCCGCTTATAACATCGAACCTAAATCCCGCCGACCCTTCAAATTCCAATGTTCGGCGAGACCCTGTCCAAGCTCCGTAAGAATCCCTTCGACTTCTCCTCCCAGCGGGTTCCTCCTTCGGCACTTCGTGGTGACCTAACGACACCTCCTGAAGACTTCCTCTCGCAACCAGGCACTCGTCCAAGCTTCACCTCGGATCGGCTCGCCGTCTCTCTGGTAAAGCAGCCGGAACTTTCACTGCCTCTCCTCACTAGGTAATCTCCATCTTGTCCCTTACCATGACTTGAGCTTAGTGTAGATTTTGTTCTCTCTCTTGGTTTCGGAGATCCTTAGACTTGGAAATTGGTATTCCCTTTCTTCCTAGTTTGCTATGGCCCTACGGACTTCTGCAGGCCTGGTCACTGGATGCGAGCTAGTGAGAACCGGATTCTCCCAGGCCTCGGACGAGTTCCGGAACATAATCATTATGCTCGAGGAAGCGGGACTGACGTTCGTGCTGGAGCACCCGTGCAAGATCTTGGATAAGGAAGTATTGGAGTTCTTTGCAACTGCCAAGCTCCGTCACGAAGACACTTCCATCAAGAGCAAGATTACTGGGAAGAAGATCAAGTTATCCGCCAGGAAACTGACCCAATGCCTGCGGCTATCCAGTTGTGAGGAAGAAGATTACCTGGAGGACGAGGATAGATCAAGGACCCTATCCTTCTGTGGACTGGCCAGGGGGACCAGGTCAATCAAAAGGAAAGACATGAACGAGGAGGGAAAATTGTTGTCTGACATCATTGGGAAGGCTCTAATCTGCAAACCTGGATCCCACGACCATATTTCAGGGGAAATGTTCAAGATTCTGGTGGCGATCGTCTGCCGAAAGCGGTTCAATTGGGGAGCCATGCTCTTTGAAAGAATTAAAGACACACTCCGAACCCCCAGCTTTGGCAGAATCATCAGCCTCTATCTGAATCAGTTGAACGGAGATACATTCGACATGAGCAAAGGAGTGCCTCTGCACTATTTGAAAAAGATGGATGTAAACATATTCGACCGGTGGGAGCGTCGAATAGGGCAGGTTGCCAGGGAAATAGACCAAGAGGAAGCATCTCCTGCCGAGGACACCAGTGCTCCTGCACATTCTATGGCAGCACCCAGTGAAGTTCCTGACGCACTGATTGCAGGAATTGAGGGGGAGCCTATACACTCTTCTGCAAACATCATATCTGATATTTCTCAGATAACTAAAGATGCTGTGGAGACTGTGCAAGAAGACAGTGAGGAGGTGGTGGCAGATGAAGAGGCAGATATGGAGGAGGAAGAGGAAGGTGAGGAAGATATGAATTACCTGGGAGATGAGGTGGCTGATGAGGAGGAGGAAGAAGTAGAGGAAGATATGCACAACTCTACAGATAAGACTAAGAACATGGAAACTGAGGAAGTGGTGGAAGAGGAAGTAGCTGATGAGAGGATGGAAGTGGTGACTCCTCGGGATGTTGCTGATGTTCTATCTGAGGAACAAGCTCCTGAGAAATTGGATGCAAGAATGAGGGGGAGCCCTCTCAGCAACCTTCTGTGAACATTCTGGAACATCCTACAGTGGATGCCGGTATTCCTCCCGTGGAATCTATTCGAGTGTCCAGCTCACCCAGTGTTTCTGCTGAGGAGACAAACCAGGGCGTGCCTGATGTTCCTCCACTTCAAGCAAATATAGCAAATCACACGGTAAACATTGTCCAAGGAATAGTGAATGAGCTCAAAGTATCTTTTGAGCAAGCTCAAAAGAAAGTGTTAAAAAGAATTAAGAAGTCTGAGAATCTAATGCTCAAGAACGTTGTGGAAATTAATCACAAACTGGATCTAATGCAGAAGAAGTTCGTAGACAAGTATACAGTAGCCGGCAAAGCTGTCACTCTTCTTATGGAAGGTCTTAAAAAGACTACAGATACTATGGGAATAGTTAATAGTAATGCACATGTTGTGGAAAATAGCATACAGAAATTCGATGCCAACATGGTGCTTCTAAATGCAAATCAAAAAGGCCTGCTGATTGAGTTCTCAAACTCTCTGAAGCACATAGATGAGTCCCTGCACTCCTATGCAAACTCCATTGCAGTCGAAGCCAAAAAGGGGGAGGAAGAATATAGTGCTAAAATGGCTGAGCTTCAGCAAATCATCATCAAAAACTTCGACCAGTCTAATGTATATATTTATGACAGTTGCCGGTGGTTGCTCAAACAAGTATTAGGCACCGATATCCCTGAAAATCCTGAGGGTAATCCTGCTCCTGAGACTTCTGAGAATAATACTGTGAATGATGAGGGAGTAAGTGCAGAAGGAGTTCCTAATGAGGGAGCAAGTGCAGAAGGAGTTCTTTTAAGTGAAGCTGATACTCAAGGGGCTGCTAGGGACAGTTCCAAAGCAAAATTGATGGCCATGTTTGACAAAGAAGCCCTAGCAAAAGCCAGGAACAAGAGAAAAATTCAAGAAGGGACATCTAGGGAAACGCAAGCTGAAAAAAAGATCAGATTGAAGGAGGATGATGTGAGAAACGAAAAATGGAGTCCTGTATCAAAGAGTATTATCTTAGACACATTTTTGTTACAGCAGAGGGGGCAAATAAATCGAAATGATGTATATAGTCAGTACGAATGGGAGCGGCATAAAGAATTTGAAGCTAAACGTAACATATTTTTCAGGAACAACACCGTGGCAGATAAAACCCCTCCTCCCAGATATCATCCAAAGCCTAAGGAATATTTCGAAAGGCAAAGCAAGAAATTCCTGGCTCAAAAGCTTAAGGATAGTCTTGCTAAGGAGAAATAGGCTTAGGACCTTTTCCGCTTCTTATTGCATATCAATTTTCTCATATTATCATATGAGCAAGCCTTGTGGATTTATATATATATATGATTTCATGTTTAACTCAAGTATTGTTCTGCTTGCTTTTGTTTTTGTACGTCTTATTTATTCTCTGGATGGTGGTATTCATCTTAGCTAGTAGGATTTTGGCTTCGTCAAATAGGGGGAGATTGTTGGGTATTGTATCCACAATTACCTGGATTTGAGGAAGCCACCTGTCAAGCTAGGATGAATTCACAATGTATTTGATGAAATATTTTAAGTTGTGCTTGCAGCTATTCATTGCTAAGTACACACCAATGTCAGGGTGCAGTAGGTCAATATACACGGGTCTGTGCAACGTAATCCCTCATTGAGCAGATCAGTGTGTTGGCTTACGTGTACTCTCTCTATTGGAGTGTACTTATTTCCAAGCACAGGGTCATGAAAGATCATGAGCAGACAAGGAGCAAGGATGGGCCAAAGAACAGCTCACGGGTTGAAAGACGAGAATCGTCTAAGTGTAAATCGTCGAGAATCACTAAGTGATTCTCGCCGATTCGTCGAGAATCACTAGATGATTCTCGCCGGGTTGGGTCGGCTGTCTCGACGCAGTCAGAAAATTCTCTAAGGCAGAATCGTCGAGAATCACTAAGTGATTCTCGCCGATTCGTCGAGAATGACTTTGCATTCTCGACGATTCGGCGAGAATCAAATGTGATTCCAGCCGATTCTCCCTGGCCTCTATAACCTGTGCAGCCATAATTCGCCAAGTAGAATTCGGCGAGAATCGTAAGTGATTCTCGCCGATTCGTCAAGAATCACCTACGATTCTCGCCGATTTTGCCTTGGGCGTTTTTTCCGAATTCCTGGACCGGTCCATGTTACCTGCAGCTATTTGAACCGGACTTTGGTCTTTGCTTTGGTGGGGCCCACAACGGTCATCTCCATGACCTATTGTATAAATACACAGGTATTTGTGTACAGTGGTACACATATACAGAAGATGAAAGCCGAGCCGCCGATGATAGTTTTACTTTCAAGACAACCTAAACACCTAGAGGGGGGGTGAATAGGTTCTAATTTCTTGTTTATACTTCTAGGCAGAATTCAATTACAAATTAAGACATCTAGCACAACATTCACAGATAATTAAGCATTACAGATTGCACAATGTTTTATAGTGGTTCCCCAAGGTCTGGGTACATCCACTTTCCCCCTTCACCTATCTAGCAGTATGCTAGATTCGGCCAAACTTCCACTATTCTCAGATCCTCAGATCCTACAACTCAGAACCTGGATAGGTTCCTACAACTTAGGCTCAACAGCCCTACCTCAGCCTTGCCTCAAGGCCTACCACTCAGAGAATAAATTTCTCCTACACTCAGGCAAATAGCCCTACCACTCAGAGATCACCTCTCCTACACTCAGCCTTTATAACACAGGCTTACAACTCAGATCTGTATAAACAGATCCTACAGAAATTTAGAAAAGATATTTTAATGTCTTGCCTTTGTTGAGAGAGAAGAGGACAAGACACTTCTTGATCAGCTGATGAAATCAACTGAATCTGAGCTTTCTTCAAAGCTTCTTGAATCTGAACTTAGCTGAGTTGATTTCCAAACTGCTTCTTGAGAAACCACTGATGGCTTCCTTCTTCTTCTTCATGATGACTGGATCCCTCTCTATCCAACACCTTTTCTGATACTTCAGACTTCTTCTTCTTCTTCTTAGATCTACTGATGAAGATCTTCTTTAGAGCTTAGCACTTTCTTGAATTAAAGCTACAACAGGATTGTAATCCTTCTGTTTCTTCTTCTTAGATCTTCTTCAGTTATCTTTTTTAATTAATTTTTTTTAACTTCCTTCTGAATATGTCTATTTATAGACTTTCTTCATGGTAACCGGCTAATCCGGTTTCTAACTGATTTCTGACAGGTCTGACAGCTTCAGTTAAACGGTGGCAACCCACAGCTGTCAAGTCTTCAAACAGTTCCTGTACCTTAGCCTTGGACAGCAAAATGTCGAGATAGTCTGTTAGAAAGTGTCGAGACCAATCTGTCTATCTGTGTCGACACAAGTGACTTTGGTGTCGACACAGTCTTTGATGATGTCGACTGAGTTGCCTTTAAGTCGACACAGCTTCTTCAGAAAATAGCTTGGTCTAGACTCTGCAGTGTGTCGACACAAGTCCTGTGTGTCGACACAGTTGTTGTAGATTCAGAACTCAGTATGTGTCGACTCAGCCTTCAGGTGTCGACACAGAAATATTCAACTCTGCCAAAATGTGTCGACTCAGTGTACTGGTGTCGACACAAGCATAGTCGACTTCTGCCAATATGTGTCGACTCAATCTTCTAGTGTCGACACATCCACCTAGTGTCGACACAGTTGAGGTCGACTATCCTCTTTTGTGAGTCGACACACTTTCTCTGGTCGACTATCTTTCACTAGTCGACTATCTTCCACTAGTCGACTATTTTTTTCTGGTCGACTATCTTTCACTAGTCGACAAACTTTCTCTGGGTGTCGACTATCTTTCACTGTGTCGACACTGCTTCCTAATGCTGAGGTCGACGATTTTCTTTATGTGTCGACACTGCTTCCCAGTGTCGACATAAGTGTGGTTGACTATCTTTCTCTGTGTCGACACTGATATTCTGAAGTGTCGACACAAATATTCTGAAGTGTCGACACAATTTCTTCAGGTGTCGACATGTGGACTTAGAATATTTTTCTACATTCTTTAATACTTTTTCACCTGCACATGTCAACTCAAAACAACATCAAATACACCTTGATGTATATCATTGAGCTAAGTTGGGCTTCTTTAAATCAGGTACACATTTTCCAATGTACCCAACAATCTCCCCCTATTTGGAGAAGTCATAACCCTATAGCCAATGATATACACCATTTATAACAAGTATAAACTGATGATATATGACATAACAGGAATACTTAATATAAACAAAATAAAAACAATCCATCACAGAATGAACATTATTTGATACCAACCAACATTTTGTTTATAACTTGATAATGTTTGAATACAGAGATTTACATTTAATGATTTAATCAAAACATTACAAAATACTTTGAAAGAACTAAAAATTAAGACTGATCAGGCTCTTTAATGACAATCCCTTTGCCAGATAGAACTTGAGCCTTCACAGGAGCTTCAGAACCTTCAGCTGGCTTCTTGCCTTTTAGATCAGCCTTCTTCTTTGCTTCTTCCTTGAGCCTTTGCCTTTCAAAATAATGAAAGGGCTTTGGGATGTACTTGCTTGGCTCCTGAGCATCTGGAGGCAGCCTACCCATCTTTGCTTTTCTTCTAAACTGTACTATGGCCTCTTGCCTGGCTTCATACTTTGAAGGATCAAGCGCATACCCAATTGAAGGATCAAGCGCATACCCAACTGCACCAAAAGCCCGGACTGTTGGAGAGGGCGCTACTTAATTTTTTATATAAGTAGCAAAGCGCCACGGGTCAAGTGAAGGAACGCCGGACCCAACAATCCCCCCCCCGGCGTCCAGCACAACCCGTCGGCTCAGAGGTGGGGTTACCACATGGCCCACACGGCTCAGAGGTGGGGTTACCACATGTCCACGGTTGCCTGACCCACCAGACCCACACAAGTAGAAGGGAAAAATCAGGATTTAATAGCGCCCCCCCGGTCTTGAACCCGTGACCTCCTCTGATACCAATTGAAGGATCAAGCGCATACCCAACTGCACCAAAAGCCCGGACTGTTGGAGAGGGCGCTACTTAATTTTTTATATAAGTAGCAGAGCGCCACGGGTCAAGTGAAGGAACGCCGGACCCAACAATCCCCCCCCGGCGTCCAGCACAACCCGTCGGCTCAGAGGTGGGGTTACCACATGGCCCACATGGCTCAGAGGTGGGGTTACCACATGTCCACGGTTGCCTGACCCACCGGACCCACACAGGTAGAAGGGAAAAATCAGGATTTAATAGCGCCCCCCGGTCTTGAACCCGTGACCTCCTCTGATACCAATTGAAGGATCAAGCGCATACCCAACTGCACCAAAAGCCCGGACTGTTGGAGAGGGCGCTACTTAATTTTTTATATAAGTAGCAAAGCGCCACGGGTCAAGTGAAGGAACGCCGGACCCAACATACTTCTGCCATTCCATCTCATTGTACCACTTGCCTCTTTCCTGCACTTGGTCTTTGACAGCCTTCCATGCAGTGAGTATTATATTTCTGGATGTAGGACTCCACTGCTCAAAGTCTGGCTTAAGTTCAGCCTGCTCTCTAAATCTTTTCTTAGAAAGTAGAGCATCTTGCTGGTCTTTCAAAGTAGCCTCAGGCTTATCAACCTTCCCAAGAACAACATTAGTAACCTCCTTTGGAGGACTATACATTCCTTGAACTTGCTGATCAATCATGTCAAAATCTGGAGGAGGGTAAATGACTTGGGCAACCTCAGGTTGATTGCCTTCAAGTAGACTTGTTTGTATTCCTGACTCAGCCACCATAGCATCATCACACAATGGTGGATATCCCAATGTGGCTCGAATACTATTGGTCACCCATTTGGTGTGCTCTGAGCCTGCATGAACTAACATCCTCTCCCCCTTTATGGCTTCTCTAGTAACATGATCTCTCGGATCTTCCTTCTGAAATCGAATTTGGCCATCCAGATAATTCACACCCTCTTTAAAAAATGGTTTTAACTTTTGAAGCTTGTCAGATATTTCTTTTTGAGAGGAAGTGATAGCAGTTTTAACAGAATCAATAGCAGCTTGAAAGTTCTTATCAAATTCTTCCATTTCTTTTGCTCTAGCTGCAGACAGGCCTGGAATAATCTTTTTCAATTCCTCTATGATCTCATGATGAGATTCAGTTAAATTGTCATTCATTCTTAACTGATTTTCCAAGACATAGCTTTGCTTTAAAGCAATATCATCCACCTTAGGGATGATAGTCTGCTGTTGTTTTGCCAAATACACCACAGCATTACCTCCCCTATGGAAGCAATCTGTCATCTCCTTTTTTTGCATATTGACCTCAAACCTAATAGATTTTATATCTTGAGCTAAGTCAAACTGCAGGGACTTGTTGTTCTCATCAACATATTTTTCAATGTCCACCCTGTGTTCATCCAATTTCACTTGTAAATCAACCAAAAACTTGTTATAATCAAAGTCAGAAGGAGTGTGATGTGCTGTAGACTGTAGAGCCTGCTTATAGCTCTTGCTCCTTCTCTAGAAGACCATAAGTTTTCTCTTCTTAGCCACCCTGGCTTCTTCATTCTCAGAATCAGAAGTACTATCAATTTGAACTCTTTCTTTGGGAGGAGGAGGAACAGCTGCTTTAGTGCCATGTTGTACAGTCTCAATATGCACTGGCTCCCCCTCAATTTCTTGCTCCACTTCCAGGCTATCAGTAATTATTTCATCATTTGGGAATAACTCCTTTAGAGTATATTCCTTCTGTGCTGGATCATTTGCAGTATTCAAATTTGAAGATAGATCAATTTGAGCATCTTCTTGCACTTGCTCCCCCTGGACCTGTGCAGAAATAAAAATATTAGAAATCTCTTCTGTAGGAAAATACACCAGCACCCCCTGCACCTGTACCTGGTCATAAGTAGATACAGTTTGTGTAGGTGAATAAACTTGCTGAGCTGGTATTCTTACTTCTTCTTCTTGGATTCCAGGTATTGTGGCATCCTGAACTTGTGTAGAAGCGGGCTGATCTTCAACCTCTTGTCTTACTTGCTCTTCTTGTTGGTGCTCAGCACTGGTAGCATGACCTGGGGATCTCTCAGGTGAATCATGCCTTTCCACTTCAGGCATCTCTTTGGTCAGCACCCTATCCCATCTGGAGAACAATCTCATGTCCATCCTTCTCATGTGATTGATTTTTGTTCCAGGTTGTTGTTGCATAACAGCAGGAATCTCCTTACTTAGGTATATACTCATTATCCTAGCCAGATTTGGCTTCTTGATTCCTTCCTTAATCTTTTCAAAGATTACAGATGACCAATCTGTTGGAATTGTAAACACAATCCTAGTCATTAGGCTGAACATATAGGCAGAAATCCTATCATGTCCACCTGGCTTGCACAGAATAACTTTTCCAACCACTTCTGACAGAAATTTGCCCTGTTGATTCATTCCTTTCCTATTGAAAGCAGCTCCAATTTTCATGGTGGAATCCAATCCACACCATTGAAGAGCCTCCCTTGATTTAGAAGCAGGGACATCCTCTTCATTCTCAATTATAGGTAATTGCAGAATTGTTCTTAACTTACTTGGTGTAATCTCCACTGGTGACCCATGAACTGTGGATTTTATCTCTTGACTTTCAGAGACTACAGATGCAGAAGTAAAGAACTCATGCACCTCCTTCTTCCATATCTTTGATGGTTCGGAGACCAGAAATTCTAAACCTGAGTCAGAGAGGAGAGAGATAACCCTGAGAACATCTAGAGGGGCAGCAGCAAAGGCCTGGCGCACCAACTCATATCCTTCATTCACATTATCTTCAATCTTTGGCGCCATTGATCAGTCGAGAAAGCTTGAAAGATGAGAGAAAGAGAGAGAGAGAGAGAATGTCGACACAGGGTTTCGAAAACCTTGTAAGTGTGTCGACAGAATGGGTTTTTGACCTATTTATACCTTCTGTTTAAAGAAGATCAAAAGTCGCCAAAAACAGACAATAAGTGTCGACACAGATGGAATGTGTCGACACAAATGTCTATGTCTCGACTTCATGTCCGTCTATTATGTGTCGACATCAATTTGCTGTTTTGTCGATACCAGAGATATATAGTAGAGCTTCAGAAATTCTGTGTCGACTCTTAGTATAAGTGTCGACACAAAATCTGTAAGTGTTGACACCACTATCCTGGTGAAGTCGACACTACATTCCTGGATAAGTCGACAATAAGATTCTTAAGTGTCGACACATATTTTCTGTGTCGACACAACATCTCTGACTTGTCGACATTACTACCCTGAGTCGACACATTATTACTGAATGTGTCGACACCAACTTACTTAGCCAATTTCTGTTTGTTCAACACAACTTATAAGTACTACTAAGTACTTGATACTACTTCAATGTGTCTTTATATCACTTGAAGTCTTGTTACCACTTCAACTCCATTGTTGATGATTTTGTGATTACACTAATCAATGGTTAACATACCTAATTCAATTTTGAATTTATTAAATTTGGTTTCATCTAGGGGCTTAGTAAATACATCTGCTATTTGATAATCTGTTTTCACAAATTCCAATGAAATGTCTTCTTTTTCTACATGTTCTCTAAGAAAATGGTATTTTATTTCTATATGTTTAGTTCTACTATGAGAAACAGGATTATTAGCAATAGAAATTGCACTCTTAGAATCACACAGAAGAGGTGTTCTACTTACTTGAATACCATAATCCTTAAGCTGATGCTGCATCCATAATAGCTGTGCACAGCAGCTTCCAGCAGCAACATACTCAGACTCAGCTGTGGAAATTGCCACACTGGTCTGCTTCTTACTACTCCATGATATTAGTCTTCCTCCCAGGAATTGACAAGTACCTGTAGTACTCTTTCTATCCTCTCTACATCCTGCAAAATCTACATCTGAATAGTCTGTTAGTTGAAAATCTCTATTGCTAGGGTACCAAAGACCTAGATTAGGTGTGCCCTTAAGATATCTCAGAATCCTTTTGACTGCAGTATAATGAGATTCTTTAGGGCAGGCTTGGTACCTAGCACAGACACATGTAGCATACATAATATCTGGTCTACTAGCAGTGAGATATAGTAGTGAGCCAACTATCCCTCTATACAAAGTCTCATCAACAGGTTTACCTGCATCATCTTTGCATATAGGCATACTTGTTCCCATAGGAGTTCTCATGGTGGAGGATGACTCCATACCATATTTCTTAATCAATTCTTTGGTGAACTTAGACTGTGATATGGACAAGCCATCATCAGTCTGTCTTACTTGGAGTCCCAAGAAGAATTTCAGTTCCCCCATACTGCTCATCTCAAACTTCCCTTGCATAAGTTTGGCAAACTTTTTACAAAGGTTGTTTTCAGTAGATCCAAAGATTATGTCATCAACATAGATCTGTACTAAGATGATCTTGCCTTTGGATTCCCTAAGGAATAGAGTTTTGTCAATTTTTCCTCTTGAGAATTTATTCTCAATAAGGAAAGTAGACAGGGTTTCATACCAAGCCCTTGGGGCTTGCTTTAACCCATACAGAGCTTTCCTAAGCTTATAAACAAAATCAGGTTTAAGAGGATCTACAAAACCTGATGGCTGCTCTACATATACTTCTTCTTTAAGATCACCATTCAGAAATGCTGACTTCACATCCATCTGGTATACTTTGAAGTCTTGATAGGCTGCATAGGCAAGGAATATTCCAATTGCCTCCAGCCTTGCTACTGGAGCAAAGGTTTGATCAAAGTCAATCCCTTCTTCCTGCCTGTATCCTTTTGCAACCAATCTTGCTTTATTCTTTACTATTATTCCACTTTCATCTAGCTTGTTCCTATAGATCCATTTTGTGCCAATTATGTTGTGGCCTCTTGGTTTAGGAACAAGCTCCCAGACATTGCACCTTCTGAATTGATTCAGCTCCTCTTGCATAGCATCAATCCAGTGCTGGTCTTGGATAGCTTCTTCAAACTTCTTAGGCTCAATTTGTGACAGGAAACTTGAATGTAGAACTGTGTTTTGATTTCTGCTTCTAGTTTGCACCCCCTGTCTTGGATCACCTATTATCTGATCAGCTGGATGATCTCTTAAATGTCTTGTAGCTGGAGGAAGATTCCCTTCTGGTTGAACATCTCCAGCTCCTTCATTTAGCTGAATCTCTTGGTTTTCTTCAGCTTCTATAGTGTCTTGTTCTCCCCCTTGACAGAAGTCTTCATTTTCCAATGCCCCATCTTCCTTTGATACTTCAGTAATAGTGAGCTTGTCCATACTTTTGCTTATATCTGTTGAGTCATTTGATCTACAAGACAACTCACAGTTGATTAATCTTGTTTCATCAAACACAACATGCACAGATTCTTCAACAACTTGAGTAGTCAAGTTGAAGACTCTATAGGCCTTACTATTTGTGTTGTACCCAACAAATATCCCATCCTGGGATTTGGCAGCAAACTTAGTCAAATATGACTTGCCATTGTTAAGTATATAACACTTGCAACCAAAGATCCTAAAGTAAGAAAGATTTGGTTTTCTTCCTTTCACAATCTCATAGGGAGTCATTTTGTGGCTTTTGGTGATAGTAGCCCTATTGATCACATGACAAGCAGTGTTAACTGCCTCAGCCCAAAAATATTCTGGGAGAGAGGTGTCACTCAATAGAGTTCTACCAGCTTCAATTAATATTCTATTCTTTCTTTCAGCAATTCCATTTTGCTGAGGTGTTCTAGGTGAGGAGAACTCTTGGAAAATCCAAAAGTCTTTACACAATTTTGTTATGCTTTCAGATTGAAACTCAGTACCATGGTCACTTCTGATTTTGACCACTGTACTATTTAGTTCATTCTGAATTTGCTTTACAAAATTCAGTAATACACTTGGGGTTTCAGATTTTTGTCTCAGAAAGAACACCCATGTAAATCTTGAATAGTCATCTACAACTACAAAAGTGTAGACCTTCCTACCTAGACTGTGAACTGGCATAGGACCAAAAAGATCCATATGCAAGAGGTATAAGCACCTCACAGAATCCTTGATTTCAAGGCTTTGAAAGGAGGATTTTGTCTTCTTGCCCTTTTGACAAGCTGAGCATATCCCTTCCTTTATACACTTAACTTGAGGTCCATTCCTCACTGACTCTTTGCTAAAGAGTTGGCCAATTGTCTTGTAGTTTAGATGAGCCAATCTCTTGTGCCACTTAACACAATGAGAAGCATTGTCATCAGCTACAAGACAGATGGGTGAAGCCTTATTCTCACATTCAAAATTAAGACAATATACATTTCTCTTCCTATACCCTGTCAGAATGATCTGTTGATCACTTGACCTCTTGATATGACATCCATCTTTAACAAATGAAATGTCATATCCTAAATCACTTAGCTGGCTTATGCTTATTAGATTATGTTTCAAACCTTTTACATAAGCCACTTGAGTGATAGTAATTAGGTTAGAAGAAATGTTACCAAACCCTTTGATGACTCCTTTTTCAGATCCACCAAAGATCACTTTAGGTCCATCTTTGACAGATGAATACTCCTTCAGCAGCCCCTTTGTTCCAGTCATGTGCCTGGAACAACCATTATCCAAGTACCATATAGGGGCATGGTTACTTGGATTCACCTGCAACACAGAATTACTTACCCTTAGAACCCAAGTAAGTCTTGGGTCCTTGGTTCAGGTTAGCATTAATAAAGCTACCATAACCTCTTCTAACAGGTAGACTATTGTTCTTTATAACACTTGGGTTATACCAGCAGTCTAGTGCAAAATGGCCTCTCTTGCCAAAGCACCAACACTCAAACTTATTGTATCTAGATCTAGATACATCCTTGTCAGAAGAATTTCTGTTCATTGCTGGTGCTTCAGCAACTTCATCTACTGATTTCTTAAAACCATTGGGTTTATGACCATAGGTAGGCCTGCTTGCATTTACACCCTTGTTCTTCAGAACATTAGTCTTAATATGACCTTGAATATCTTCATGATCATATTTGTTAGAAGGCACTTTCACCTTACTAAACTTTATGGGGACTGAAAGGTTTAGTGGCTGAGCAGTAGCTTTGCCTTTCCTCTTGAATCTGCCAGCCCTGAAGTTACCTTTGAATCCTAATCCAGCCTTACCCTTTTGAGTGACAAATTCATCTATCAAGGGTAAGACAGATTTTGGCTTAGAGTAACTAGCCACTAAATCCCTTTCAATTCTAAGTCTGGCCTCCAGACTCTTCACTTGATCATTAGTATAATTAATTGTGCCCATCTGAATAATAGTTATATTCTTCAGCTTGGCAATTTCATTTAATTTTTGATCAATAACTTTCTCTTACTCAGTTGTAGCAACCCTTAGTTCAGCAATTTCCTGAGCCTGAGATTTAACCAAGTTCTTACTTTTCTTAAGGGCCTGCAACAAGTCCCCATACTTGTCTATCAATTGATAGACATCTCCTTCAGATTCAGATGCATCTACATCACTTGATGCAGATGTAGCTGATTCTTCACTGGTACAACAATCAGATGTAATAGAAGGACATTGTACCTTATTAGGACCAGACTGATTCTGGAATATGTCCTCTTCTGATCCTGCCATCAGCCCCATACACTGATGATTCTTTTGTTCATTGATGGAGTCTAGCAACTGCAGAAACTCCTCTTCTTCAGATGCAGCATATAGTCCAATATATGCTTCAGCTTCAGATTCTGACTCTGAAGTTGACTGGTCTGTTAGACTCTTATCTTTCTTTGCAACAAAGGATTTCTCCTTCTTGCCTTTCTGATGAGTCTTCTTCTTGTCTGAAGACTCCTTTCTCTTATCAGGACAGTCAGCCACTACATGTCCAGGCCTATTGCAACAATAGCAGACAATCTTTGAAGTAGAGGCTTTGCTGGGCTTTGATCTGCTCTTCTCTTTCCTTGATGACCTTTTCTTCTGATAATAGTCATCAACTTGCTGTGATGTGGAAGGCCTAGACTTCCATTGCTTCTTTTTCAAGAACCTCTGGAATTGCCTTGTGAATGCAGCAAAGTCTGCATCTGAATCATAGCTTTCTGAACCCTTATCTGAATTTTCAGCACTATCTTCTGCAAATTCCTTAGGAGGAGATGGTGATTTCCTCCTATTCTTTCTAGTGGCTTCTGCATTAAATGTCACAGTCTTTTCTCTATGCTCTCCTCTTGAATTCTTTTCCTCCTCCTTCCTCACCATAAGTTGTATTTCATAGGATAACAACTTTTCAAACAAGGTGGGAGGAGATATCTCTGCCAATTTAGCCACTTCTCTTATGGCACAGATCTTTATGTCCCAATCCTTTGTTAAGGATCTCAAGAATTTGTCATTCAGTTCATAAGTACTGAAGACACTTCCATAGGATATAAGCTCATTCACAATTCTATAGAATTTCTTGTAGCACTCAGTTATGCTATCAGATTTTCCTTGTCTAAAACTTTCATACTCCTGATTGAGCATAGATTTCCTGTCCTGCCTTACTTCTTCAGATCCCTCCATGTAGACAATCAATGTGTCCCACATCTCTTTGGAGGTCTTGCACTGAATCAGATTCTGAAATGTTGAATCATCTATGGCACTAACAATAATGTTCTGAGCTCTTTTGTCCATGGTTACCAAGATGATTTCATCCTTGGTCATTTCTGAATAACTCTTTGGAGTTTGGATATTTGCATCAAGAACTGATACCTTCATTGGAATGAAGGGGCCTTCCTGTACAGTGATGTAAATCCTTGGGTCAGATGCCTCCATAAACAGTCTGACTCTTTCTTTCCAAATTCCAAAAATTTCTTTCTTGCATATGGGTAATTTCATAGACCCTAGCTCCTTATGATTCTCACCAGAACCCATCTTTTTGAATCTTGATTCTGCCTTTCAAATCTACCTCAGACTGTTAAGTCCTTTTTGAGGAACCTCCCTCTGATACCACTTGATAGTTTTACTTTCAAGACAACCTAAACACCTAGAGGGGGGGGGGGTGAATAGGTTCTAATTTCTTGTTTATACTTCTAGGCAGAATTCAATTACAAATTAAGACATCTAGCACATCATTCACAGATAATTAAGCATTACAGATTGCACAATGTTTTATAGTGGTTCCCTAAGGTCTGGGTACATCCACTTTCCCCCTTCACCTATCTAGCAGTATGCTAGATTCGGCCAAACTTCCACTATTCTCAGATCCTCAGATCCTACAGCTCAGAACCTGGATAGGTTCCTATAACTCAGGCTCAACAGCCCTACCTCAGCCTTGCCTCAAGGCCTACCACTCAGAGAACAAATTTCTCCTACATTCAGGCAAATAGCCCTACCACTCTGAGATCACCTCTCCTACACTCAGCCTTTATAACACAGGCTTACAACTCAGATCTGTATAAATAGATCCTACAGAAATTTAGAAAAGATATTTTAATGTCTTGCCTTTGTTGAGAGAGAAGAGGACAAGACACTTCTTGATCAGCTGATGAAATCAACTGAATCTGAGCTTTCTTCAAAGCTTCTTGAATCTGAACTTAGCTGAGTTGATTTCCAAACAGCTTCTTGAGAAACTACTGATGGCTTCCTTCTTCTTCTTCAAGATGACTGGATCCCTCTCTATCCAACACCTTTTCTGATACTTCAGACTTCTTCTTCTTCTTCTTAGATCTACTGATGAAGATCTTCTTTAGAGCTTAGCACTTTCTTGAATTTAAGCTACAACAGGATTGTAATCCTTCTGTTTCTTTTTCTTAGATCTTCTTCAGTTATCTTTTTTAATTAATTTTTTTAACTTCCTTCTGAATATGTCTATTTATAGACTTTCTTCATGGTAACCGGCTGATCCGGTTTCTAACTGATTTCTAACAGGTCTGACAGCTTCAGTTAAACGGTGGCAACCCACAGCTGTCAAGTCTTCAAACAGTTCCTGTACCTTAGCCTTGGACAGCAAAATGTCGAGACAGTCTGTTAGAAAGTGTCGAGACCAATCTGTCTATCTGTGTCGACACAAGTGACTTTGGTGTCGACACAGTCTTTGATGATGTCGACTGAGTTGCCTTTAAGTCGACACAGCTTCTTCAGAAAATAGCTTGGTCTAGACTCTGCAGTGTGTCGACACAAGTCCTGTGTGTCGACACAGTTGTTGTAGATTCAGAACTCAGTATGTGTCGACTCAGCCTTCAGGTGTTGACACAGCAATATTCAACTCTGCCAAAATGTGTCGACTCAGTCTACTGGTGTCGACACAAGCATAGTCGACTTCTGCCAATATGTGTCGACTCAATCTTCTGGTGTCGACACATCCACCCAGTGTCGACACAGTTGAGGTCGACTATCCTCTTTTGTGAGTCGACACACTTTCTCTGGTCGACTATCTTTCACTAGTCGACTATCTTCCACTAGTCGACTATTTTTCTCTGGTCGACTATCTTTCACTAGTCGACAAACTTTCTCTGGGTGTCGACTATCTTTCACTGTGTCGACACTGCTTCCCAGTGCTGAGGTCGATGATTTTCTTTATGTGTCGACACTGCTTCCCAGTGTCGACATAAGTGTGGTCGACTATCTTTCTCTGTGTCGACACTGATATTCTGAAGTGTCGACACAAATATTCTGAAGTGTCGACACAATTTCTTCAGGTGTCGACATGTGGACTTAGAATATTTTTCTGCATTCTTTAATACTTCTTCACCTGCACATGTCAACTCAAAACAACATCAAATACACCTTGATGTATATCTTTGAGCTAAGTTGGGCTTCTTTAAATCAGGTACACATTTTCCAATGTACCCAACAGCCGACTAACCCTAAAATCGTGAACCAGCTCCGCCTCGGTCGCCGTCGCTCGTGCAGTGGTCACCGTAGCTGTTCTCGATCTCCTCCAGATCCCCGGTGATAGATGCCAAGTCTTGCACAGTGTCTCACACGTCTAACCAGAGATCTTTTGTCTCTTGATTTGAGATAGGGAAATCCATCCCCATCCGAATCAATCGAGACGATCGATCCTAGTGTGACCGTTGGAAGACCTTGCCAACTTCGCTAAGAAGATTGAATCTCCAGTGCATCGCTGCTGTTTTCAGTTGCCGCCGCCAACACCGAGAGCCTTGCTGCCGCCCTTTGCCGCCACCAGTCTCGGGGAGATTTTCTCCAAGAAAGATCAAAGGTTGTGTACTTTTCGTTGCCTACAAGAACAAGTAGTCTAACGAAAAGGGACACCTAGATCTTCAAGTTGTTTGTATTTCTTATACACTCCAATTTCTTTTTCATTGTAAAGGAACATTTGGTTCCTAGTTGTAAGGTTGGGTGCAACCCGTGTTGTGGGAGTGTTGACTCCTATGTGTGGAAGGGTTCCTTCCGATAGTGCAATGATTGGATTTCAATCCTGTTGGTGAAGTGACCGAGTCATCCCTGGTTGGGAGATAGGTCGAAGGGGGAAGTGGACGTACCCAAATCGGGGAACCGCTATAAATTGCTTGTGTCCTGTCTGTGCTATGTTGTTTTGTTTTCTTGTGCAGGTACAATTTTAATTCCGCAAATTCGCTGCAAGACACCTATTCCCCCCCCCATAGGTGAAGCTAGTTGGCATTAGGTGGACTTTCAGCAGGTACAGTTCAGCTCTTTCCCTTTGCTCAAATCGCCATGTCATCGTCGAAAGTCAAAGTAATCAAAGCCTAACGACTGGACACGAGTCAACCTCCCCTTTCCTATTTGTCTCTTATGTCCATATTAGCTGGGCACTTTAGGCCCAACAGCTTCAATTACTGAACATATTGTCCCCAGGACCAGAGCTCGCAATCAACACAATAATGTCTCTTATGGCCATAATAGCTGGGCTCTTCAGGCTCAACATCTTCAAACAATGGCCCCCAGGTCTCTAAGAGACATGCCTCATAAACATAACTCACTGGGAGCTATCGCCGGCAGTAACACTATCACCGCGTGGTAGGGGACAAAATCTCGTTTCTTCCCCAATTTTGGGTGTTTTCCTAGATATCATCTCCAGTACTCTTACAGCAGCAGCCTGCACACCCCGTGACCCCGGATTCTACATGCTTATCCATGGAGTCTTCTCCAGCATACAAAACAAATCATCACCAATCCATACCAACGTGTCAAAATGGTCTTCACACAACATGCCTATTGCGTACTTCGATTCCAGATTCTATATGCAATTTTTAATAGGGATCATAATGTTCTACCCGCTAGAAATCACCCTTTTCTTCACCTTTTGGTGAGGGGTTCCACACAATTATGTAAATCAAGGACTTCAGCACAGGCAAGCTAGAAAAGAAAAAAGGCTCTTCTTCACTTGTCCAAGGAGAAAGCTGTTACCCTTGTTGATAGCTTAGGAGCCATGATCTTGCACTTGACCCAAATGGAACTGATCACCACAACTTCCTCTCCACAGATCTGGCTTTGACTCGTGGATCCGACTACAAGAACATCTTCACAATAGTGTTAGATCAACCTTGCCCTTAATCTCATCGCCTTTCCCTTCTTCTTCCTCAAGTTCCAAGATCCAGGAGAGAGAGAGAGAAAGAGAGAAAAATTAGAAAATAATCTCATCAATAGCCTTTATAAGGAAGCTACCACCGCGAGGTACCTTTGCTACCGTCGCGTGGTATCTTAGGCATTGGCCGCTTTTCTAATCAGCACCGCTCTGCCACTCAAGACCACCTCAAACTTATCTGACATGTGGCAAGCTACCTCCGGCATTACCACTATCGTCAGGCAGTACCATCCCGAGACAAATGTTGATGTACTCCGGCTATCTCAGCGTGATATCACACTACCACCATGCGGTAGGCTCTCAATGTATCAATTCGTCGAGAGCGTCGAGTGGTATCGCCGGGAATTAACTTTCTATCGCTGCGTGGTACCTTCACGAAACAATGATTGATTTAACTCAACTGTATACCTCTAGCATAAACTTTACCGCCTTGTGTTAACTCCTAGTAATCAACTCATTATTTTCAGGAACTTTGGGGCATTAAAAAATTAGTCGCAGGCAAAAAAATGAATAATAAATATTTAATTGCATTTTTGAGGATTATAGAGCATATGTCTGGAAAGATTATTTTTTTTGTTTGCGAAGATTTATTTGATTTGTTCAGCATCCGTGTTTGCATTTTAGGTTTATTATTGAATAATTAATTAGGTTTAAGGGCTTTGACTAATTTGAGTGCACACATCAGTATATTGATGTAGTAGAAATATCAAGTTTTACATTGTAACATTATCAAGTTTACATAGCAGTACATTGTATTAATAAGTTTTAAGCTCAAGATAATTAGGGGTACAAAAATGCCCTGTGTGGTGAGGCTAGGCTCGGGCCTCTTAAGCCTGGACTTCTTTGCTATTAGACCCAGGCTGAGCCCTGCTAAAACAAGGCTCAGGTAGGGCCCGAGCCTCAGAAAAAGGAGAGTGCCTAATTAAGCTCTTTAGATCAGGCTCAATCAGGCCCAAATTCTGGCGGCCAGCTGTTAGGATGCAGTCACATATCAGTTCAGCAGTTGTTTGTCGTCCAGATCACAACACATGGAGAGCTGGATTAAAACAATAATTCATTAAAAGCAGGATCTTCGTATATGTGGCAGCATCATCTCTGAGTTCGCAAATCAACCAGCAAGCATCAGCCACCAAATTAAATAAGCAAAGGCTGGATCTTCCAACACATGGCAGCATCATAGTTGTGTCTGCATCCCAACCAGCAAGCATCAGACACTGATGATAATAGTACCGTTACATTGGATATTAATGTAATTTGCCTTTTGGGTCAAATGTAGGTTATAAAAGGGAGTAGTGGCTGTAATATTTGTTATGCATGAAATAAGATTGTTTTGTTGTTTGACTCACTCTTTCTCTCTTTATCTCTCCCTCTATATATCTCTCTCTCTAGATATGCTCTCTCTTTTTCTTTCTCTCTCTCTCACTGACTCTCCCTCTCTATCGGTACCGGTAATCTTTCAGGTCACCGGTTGTTTCTCTCTTGCCTGATCGAGAAGGACCTAACATTTGGTGCTCTCATTCCTTGATCTCACCTTTCCGCATGGCAGACCATACACGATCGAAAGAAAAGCACAACCAATTTCTTGAATTATAAGAATATTTCCATGTAGAGAAGGAGGCTCGGAAAACTCAAATAGCCAAACTTCGTGAGGACATCCAGACTAAGGAAACTTTCCTCGTCCAGCAAATCGTCGAAACAAGAACGGACGCTGCAGACAAATTCGACACATTATGTTTTGATATGATGGCTCAATTCAAACAAATGCATACCTCCTTAGATATTCTACATGCGTGCACAACACCATTAGAATTTGGCGCGGCCTCTACTTCACAAGGCATTCTTGGCCACTCACCAAACATTTCAGCATTGCACCAGGCCTTTTCTTCCCTTTCTGATATTAAATTTAACTGTATGCATTTTAGTGAGGGCGACTCGAACGACTGGCTATATAATTTACAGCTTTATTTTCAATATAAAATACCAACCAAAGGGATTATCTGTTGATCACGGCGTGTCACCTTGATCGGCTAGCATCACATTGGTATCAAGCGAAACTACGTGATCTGCCCAATATTACATTCACATATTTTGTTGATGATTTAATGAAATATTTTGGCCTCTCTACGTATGAAGATCCAGCGGGATCCTAAAACAATTGCAACAAACCACCTCAATCACCGATTACAAGAACCATTTTGAAGAACTACTAACAAGAGTGCCCGGTCTTACTCCTGGTTTGTCACTAGTATGTTTGTCTCAGGTCTTAAACCTAGTATACATAGTATAGTGAAAATGCAATGGCTGACGGATTTACACGATTCCTACGCACTTGCACGAATGGTAGAGGACCAGGAATTAGACACCACTCCTTCCCACATACTATGCCCATGCGTTGATAGTCCACAAACACAAAAACACAACACCCTACAATACACATCCACCAATACCTCGTCTACAATGGCACCCCCATTACTAATCAACCGGAAATACCTAAACCACAATACCCACCAAACTATCCATTTGTTGTCTCTCATCCTGAAAGTTAGGGGTTAGATCTGGTATACTCTAGGGGTGAATAGAGTATTCTTTGGGTTTTAAAACTTTTGCTGTAAATAAAAAGTTGTTCCTAAACCTATATAATTTGTCACAGGCAAACAGCAAATATAAGTAGTCACAACCACAACAACCTAACTAGCACAGCCACAACAAGAACAAAAATAAAAGGGCATCCAGACAATACAAGAATTTTATAGTAGTTCCCCAACCTGGGTACATCCACTCTTCTACCACCCTAGTAAAAATCCACTCAAGTTTTTGATCAGGTGACTGCCACCAATGAGCTTTTGATCAGGTGCTCAATAGCCAAACCTAGGAAGGTGGAGCTTTGAAGGTGGATGTGTCTTTTGATCAGGTGATGTGCAACTAGGAATAATTTTGAAGGGAATTAAAACCCTGTATATAGTGGGGTGAGAGAATGATTTTGTATTCTCTTTCTCAAATACAACTGAGAAGACTTTTGTGGATATTGACTTTAGCAATGAACTCCCCCTGAGATATTGAATGGTTCAGGAAGGTGGAGCTTTGCTATAGGGTGATAGTCCTTCAGACTTTTTTGCTTTGACCAGAAGATCTCCATTAACTTCTTGACTGATGCTGTAATTGTTGTCCTTTGAAGAATCCTGAGATGAGAACAAAAGAAGACTCTTGATTTTTAATGGCTGTTCTTCTTCTTCTTCAACTTAAACTTCTTCCTCTGGTCTAGCACTTGTTTCTCTCTATCACTTTGTTCTGTGTACTCTGCATCTCAGAGTGTTGTTCAGAGAGAGAGAGAGAGCAGAAGATCCTTGTTTTCTATTATTGTTCTTTTCTTTTGTATGTCTTGTTGTTCTTTGTGATATTCTTGTCGGAAAGAGGAAAATCCCCTTTTATATTTTACATATAAATTTGCTTTTTGAATTTTTAATTCCTTCCTGCATTTAATGCTGACGGCCTTGAGAATGTTTTCATTGATTGATTTCCCCATCTGTCCCTTAAAAAAACGGCAAGCAAAATCCTAATGAAGACATAACTAATGCTCCGTCTAACGGTAATATTCAGAGAATATTTTAGCATTAATTACTCAGGAATTATTGCATTATAATAGGGACAGAAGGATGAAAATAACCAAATCTGGATTGGTCGTGCTGAGTCCACAGTTCGTCGAGCTGAGAATTGATGTTCGTCGAGCTGAGATTCAAGATCGTTGACCTGAGAACTGCTGAATGCTGCTTGATGAATCTTTCCAATTCTGTGCATCAAGATCGTCGAGCTGAGAACCAAGTTCGTCGACTGGAGTTGGATTCTGGACTTAGAAATATTGAGATGTTTTCTGGACTTTAGTGTTGAAGCAGATGATCCAAAAATCGTCGACCTGAGAAATGATTTCGTCGACCTGAGTTCGACAAACGTCGAACTCTTTTTCTAAGTCTTGATATTTCTCTAAGTCTTGAATCTTTGGCAGACTGTTGATGGCTGGTCCATGCATTATTGACTCTAAGGACTTGGCCTAGACTCTAGGACACAACCATGACCCTTGCTATATATGTTGGGTCATATGATCCTAACTTAGTGAACCTAGCCCAAATTCAACTAGGGATCCAACAATCTCCCCCTATTTGGGTGAGATCACTAATTACAGACTTAAAACAAAAAATGTACAAAGCAAGAAAAACATATATCTGACAAAAAAGAAAATAGCATACGCAGCAGTTATATATATATAGTAAGCTTTGTTTCATGAATGAGAAAATAGTTTTAACAATACCATAATCAAAGAAGTTCAAAATTTATTTCTTCTGCTACTTCTCCTTGTGCTTCTCCTCTTTGCTTTTGTCCCCAGGTTGAGTGAATATGATTTCCCTGTTGAGATTGGCTGCTTATTTCTTTAACATATACAGATGAGATGCTCCAATCATAGTCAGGGTTAAGGTTCTAGGCACAACAGCCTCTGGGTGTAGTGTCATGTACTCTGCTGAATTAAAGACCTTCATGCTTACTTGAAGTTTGTTCAGTTCCTTTTCTCTGTAAGATTACATAGTGGTGAATTTTGATGGATCTTCTCCTTCTTCTATTGCTTTCTTTATCTGTGATAGGCCAATTAGCTCTTGGAGCTTGCCATTCTTAAATTTGGATCAATATCCATATTAATAGTTGATTGATCATCTTGAGGATATAGCAGGGTGACAGGTTTGAATTGTGAAGATTGAGCTTGAAAACTTGTCATGCTATGCTTTTCATCACTTTGAGTATACAGAGATTTAGGAGGAGGAGCTTCACTAAACTTCCCTTTAGGCTTATGAGATTCACTATGCCTTCTGGATTGATGTTGAGGAGCTTGCTGTTGAGGAGGAGAGAATGAAGGCTTTTGGTAAACAACTTCTTTTATTTGCTCAGCTGAACTTATTTTCCTTTGTTGTTGAGTGCCACCTTGGGATTGATGTCTGGATGATCTTTCCTACCTTTGATAGGTTCTTGTGAAAGATGTAGGCTTAGAGGATACATCTGAACTTTGAGGAGCAACTCCTGAGGCACCAGCAGTAGGAGGAGGAGGACCTCTCCTAAACTTCTGAGGTGGAGAAGAGTATCTCCTGCTCTTCCTCCTTTCCTTTTGTTCATTCTTAAATAGCCACATCCATGCTGGTATACCCTTATATGGGGTAATAATTTGCAGAATATAGTATGGTGTGTCATTTACAGGATTGGGTTTAAGGGCAGGAGGTGGAGGAGCTTTCCTTTTCTTGGAGACTTTCTTTCTCTTGGGATCCTCATCTAAGTCATCATCATCATCATCATGATCTGACTCTTATGGATTGTCATATAGTGCATCTATTTCTCTTATTGTCTCATCAGGTATTGCAAATTTTTCAGTCTTGGAGGGAGCTAGAGGAGGAGCTGGAGAACTATACACTTCAGTGCTTTCAACAGCTGACTTATTTTCTTCTTCTATTTCAGCCATGACCAGTGCATCTAAATCAGGCATTGGAGAATGATAAAAAAAATTAGTGCAAGAGGGGATGAGATAGTGGGGTAAACAACTCTAGGAGGAGACTCTTGAGTAGCAAAAGTGGCCTTAAGACAAACTTTGGGGCTTATTGGTGTGGAATAAGGAATTATAACCATGGATGGCTTAGTGCTGTCTGCTGTAAGGTTATTAAAATAGACTGTATCTATTGGTTCTGTTGTTACTGCTTCTATTGTTTCTGCTGCTGCTTCTACTGCTACTTCTGCTGTTACATATGCTGCTTCTTCTATAGCCATAGATAGCTTAGTGCTGTCTGCTAGAAGGTTATTAAAATAGACTGTATCTATTGATTCTGTTGTTGCTGCTTCTACTATTTCTACTGCTGCTTCTGTTATTTCTACTGTTGCTTCTGCTGTTTTTGCTGCTGCTTCTGCTATTATATCTACTGCTACTTCTTCATTGAGTATTTCCCCTGCCTGGTTTCAGTAGCAACTGAAGCCAGGCGCCTTCCTGAAGAGGGAGCAGTAGAGAGAGCTGAAATTTTGGCAGCAAGGGTAGAAATGGATGCAGCAAGAGGGGAAATTGCCTCTGCTATGATGGTCTTGAGAAGGGTTTTGAGTAGTTCAAGGAGTGGTTGTATAAGGGAGGGATCCAATTGTGGTGAGGCAGAGGTTGTGATAGGGGTTATTTGAATGGGGATAGAGGTTGGGATGGTAGTAGTTGGTGGAGTTAGAGATGGAGCATCTTGCATATGAGTGTCTTGAGGAAATTCATTTTGAGGATAAGGAGTATTTAAGGGGGATGATAGTAGATTGAAGTTTGGTAGAGATGACAGATTGGATAGGGGAATGTCAGCCAAGTGAGCTGGAAGAGTAGATGAGGGTGGTGTTGGTTTTGATGTATCATGATGGGGGGAAGGAGTATGAGGGGGAATATGGGTTTGAGATGTTTGTATTGGGGATGATGGAGGTGTGGGAGTAGAGACTGTAATATGAATGGAAGGTGGGGTTTGTTGATTTGCTATCTGAGATGGAGTTTGGAGAGCTAGAGCGTGTGTAGTGGTGGATGGAACCTCTTCAATAGGGTGGGAAGTGGCTGGAGCAGCCCTTGTACTCTCTAAAGTGTTGATGGAAGAGGAGGTAGCCTTGGAGGGCTTGGTGATGGTCCTCTCCCATTTGCTAAAGAGGGCACATGTGAGCCTCTTGCTAGCATTTATGAATGTGGTCGGGGGGACAAGGGATTCAGCAGCCTTTTCCTTTAGGAAGATCCCTAGGATTCTTCCAAAACAAACATCATTCTTTGTATTCTTTTTCTTAATCAGATCAAACAAGATCTGAGCCCAGTTAACTTGTTTCTTATTCACCACTGCACACATGACTAGGAATTGGTGCCTAGTGATGTAGTCATGGGCAGTATGCTTGCCCAGCAAGACTTTCCCTACAATGTCTGCTAGAAATTTGAATTTAGCAGACAATTGTTTCTTCAGCAATTTGTTAGGGTTATCTCAAGAATAACCCATTTGGCTGAGCATCTCAGTATATTCCTCATTCTCAATTTCTAATTCTTCTGTTCCATTATTCAATCCAAAAATTTAAGTTAAAACTTCAGGAGTAAGGGAGACGGCATTACCCGATATAGTTCCAGTCATCGTATTCTCTTCGGTTGTGGATAATGTATAGACCCACTCCCTGATTTCTGTGCCATATATTTTAATCCTTGTAGAGAGCAAATACTTCAACTATTGTCCTTCAAGCAGTTGTAGGATTTCCTGAAAGATAGGGTCGGAATATTGAAATGACTCGAAATCAACATCAAATCCAGTGTCAAATCTCATTGCCGCGAGAGCTCTTGCTAGAATTGCCATGAGAGAACCTGCAAGAGAAAAATGAAGATCAAGTACAAGGGAACTGAAAGGGTGGGACAGAGGTCGAAGAAAACCTAAATATAAGGTTTTCAAGAATATGAATCGACAAACTCCGTTCCACTAAAAGTAAATAATTCTTCAATCTGAGGTCGACGAAAAAATTTAGAGTTAATCAATTCGTCGAGCTCAGTCTGAAGGTTTGAAGACATTTCGTCGAGCTCCGTTCGATGAAAGTTTTCTTAAGTAGATTCATATATCTCAGTTCAACGAAACTAACTTCACTAACAGAGAGTTCGCCGATCTCAGGTCGACGAATATCTCAAGAACCTTTCCTAGTTCGCCGACCTCCGTTTTACGAAATTTGAAGAGTTCTTCGAGTGCAGACAGAAACAAAACTAAGTCTTCTCCATTGATCATTCCAAGCTGATTTACTGAGAACAAGTGATTTCTTTCATACAGGGGCTTGGTGAAAATATTAGCTCTTTGTAAATCAGTGTAGATATAGACAAGTTTTATTTTGTTTTTGTCTACACACTCTCTAATGAAATGATGCCTAATGTCTATATGATTAGTCCTACAGTGATGGACTGGATTTTGTGTTATAGCTATAGCACTTGTGTTATCACATAAGAGAGTTGAATTATTTAAGTTGAAGCCATAGTCCAGGAGTTGGTTTTGGATCCACAACATCTGGGAAAAGAAACTGCCAATTGCAATATGTTCTGCTTCAGCAGTTGATGTTGACACAGATAACTGCTTCTTACAAAACCAGGACAATAATCTCATACCAAGGAACTAGCAAGTTCCTGAGGTACTCTTTCTGTCCACTCTGCATCAAGCAAATTCAGCATCTGAGTATCCAGTTAACTCAAATTCTGACTCAGTTGGATACCAGAGTCCTAGACTGGGACAACTCTTTATATATCTCAAAATTCTTTTTAGAAAAACTAGGTGAGATTCTTTAGAGTTCACCTGGAACCTAGCACAAAGACATATGGCAAACATGATGTCAGGTCTGCTTGCTGTAAGGTATAGCAGGGACCCAAAAATGCCCCTATATAATTTCTAATACACAGGTTTTCCATGTGACTCAGAGTCAATTTCAACATTTGTAGCCATGGGTGTTTTCTTTGCTGAGGCATCAGCCATCCCAAACTTCTTTATAAGCTCTTTAGCATATTTAGCTTGGGAGAGGAAGATGCCATCAGGGAGCTGCTTTACTTGGAGACCAAGAAAGTAGGAGAGCTCACCCATGCTACTCATCTCAAATTTTTAATCCATGATGTCAGAGAAACTCTTGCATAATTTGGGATCAGTAGACCCAAATATAATGTCATCCACATATATTTGTACTAACAAAGTTTGGTCCTTATGATGTCTAGTGAATAAGGTTTTATCTACTATGCCTCAAATGAATTTATGCTCTATCATAAAGCTAGCTAAGGTCTCATACCAAGCTCTTAGAGCTTGCTTTAGACCATAGAGAGCCTTATCTAATTAAAATACATGATAGGGATGAGTTGTAGAGATAAAACCTGAAGGTTATTCAACATAAACCTCTTCCTTTAGTACTCCATTCAGAAAAGCACTCTTTACATCCATCTGATATACTTTGAACTTCTTGTAGGCAGCAAAGGCAAGAAAGATTCTAATTGCCTCTAATCTTACAACTAGTGCAAATGTTTGGTCATAGTCTATCCCTTCTTCTTGCCTATAACCTTGAGCAACAAGCCTAGCCTTGTTTCTCACAATTACACCTTGGGCATCTAGTTTGTTTCTATATACCCATTTGGTTCCAATGACTGGGTAGTCTTGGGGTCTTGGAACAAAATCCCAAACTTTACATCTTTCAAATTGGTAGAGTTCCTCTTACATAGCAATGATCCACTGGGGATCTTGCTCAGCATCTTTTATGGATTGAGGTTCAACTTGAGAGAGGAAACAAGCATGCATCAAGTCTTGGTTGAGTTGATGCATTATCTGTACACCTGCTGTCATCCCTCCAATCAATTGAGATCTGGGGTGATCCCTTAGTGTGACAAGATTAGTGGGCGGAGTTGGTTCAGCAACAACATTTGGATTTAATTCCTCTTGTGGAATTATGTTTATTGTTAGATGAAGTTCAGTCTCTTCAGTGCCTTCTTCTTCACTTTCTTCTTCATCTTGTGGAGAAGGATGTGTTGGAGCCTCTTGGGTGAGGCTTAGTCCATCCAAATTCTCACACAAGTGAGGTACCTGCAAAGTATTATTGGTAGAAATCTCTTTCTCCTTGCAAGACATGTTAGCCTCATCAAAAGTAACATGGATTGATTCTTCAATTTTTAGAGATGATTTATTGAATACCCTATAAGCTTTGCTTACTTGGGAATATCCTAGAAAAATTCCCTCTTCAACTTTAGCTTCAAACTTTCTAATATATTTCTTATTATTATTATTATGTATATAAACATACACATCCAAATACTTTAAAATAGGTTAGTTTAGGTTTCTTCCCTTTAAGTAATTCACAGGGAGTCCTATTCTTTAGTTTATGTATCAAGCTTCTGTTTAATACATAATTTGCTGTGCTTACAACCTCTGCCCAAAAGGATAGGGGCATGTAAGCATCTGCAAGTAATGTGCCTACAGCTTCAATAAGGGCCCTATTTTTCCTTTCAACTACCACATTTTGTTGGGGAGTTCTAGGAGCTGAGAAGCAGTGCCTGATACCTTCCTTCTCACAGAACTCATGCATAAGAGGAGACTCAAACTCTGTACCATGATCACTTTTGATCCATGCAACATGAGTAGAGTACTCAATCTGTATGGTCATGAGAAAATCTGTAAGAACTTTAAAGGTATCTGACTTAGATCTCAGAAAGAACACCAAAGTGAACCTTGAGAAGTCATCTACAATAACTAAAGTGTAGGATTTCCCTCCTAGGCTCTGTACAGCAATGGGTCCAAAGAGATCCATGTGTAGCAAGTACAAGATCCTAGGTGAATCACTTTTATTTACTTATTTCAAGCTAGATTTAGTTTGCTTGCCTAGTTGACAGGCCCTGCAGAGGCCTTCCTTCTTGAAGGGACCAGAAGGTAAACCTCTCACAAGGTTGTCTTTTGATAGCCTAGTAATATTTTTCATGTTTAGATGTCCTAGCCTTTTATGCCATAATTCATTCTGATTACTAATTATATTAAGTAAGCAGATATCTGAATTGACAGCATTAAAATCAACTAAATATATATTTCCTTATCTATTCCCAATTAAAACATTTTGTTTTTCTTTATTTGAAATAGTATAAGATGTTGAGTTAAAGTGTACATGGTAACCTTCATCACATAATTGACTTATGGAGATGAGGTTATGCTTGAGTCCACTTACATAGGTCACCTTCTTGAATGTGACCGCTCCAATTCTTACTTGTCCATGGCCTTTAGATTGGACACACTTCAAATCACCAAAGATTACCTTTGGTCCCAGCTTGGTCTTGTAGTTGAGTAGATTTTCATTGTTGCCAGTCATGTGTTTGGTGAAACCACTGTCCAGGTACCATAGTTGATTCACAACTAGATAGCTCTTTATCTGCAATAAAAAAAGTTTGTTGTTCTTGACCCAGGTTACCTTGGGTCCTTTATATTGCTGATATGAAAAGCTAGATATTACAGAAAATTCTGGTTAAGATTTGTATCCTAATGGATGATATCTTCTAGGTGGAATTATCCAATCAGCTAATGGATTAAATGGTTTCCTAGATTTATTAGAGTTGCTGTTATAGTTATGATTATTAGTAAGTATTTCTGTGTTCGACGAAATGTTGTGAGTTCATCGATCAGAGTTCGACGAATTGGGATGAGATCGTCGATCTCTGCTCAGAGGATGAACAAGTTAATTTTTTGTGCCCCAAGTTTGTTGATCTCTACTCGACGAACCATACACAATTTGTCGGTCACAGTAAGACGAATGATTATTATTGAAATTTTCATTCAGAGATCGTCGTACTGAGGTCGACGATCTGTTCATATATCTTCGATCTAAGTTCGACGATAACTACTGAACATTATTACTTTTATTCTTCTTCTGATTTTTAAGTTTTTTTTTGTTTCAATCTGTTTAAGAACTTCATCAACCTTATTAACCTGTTCAGTATTTTTCTTTCCTTTATCAGAAACAAAATTTACAGGTTTAGAATGATGATTCTTTTGGATTAGAATTGGTTCACTGGATGAAGCTCCAAACCCTAGTCTACAGTTATTAGTTCAGCACATTTAATGTGCTGGTTATATCTAACAATCTTAAACTTCTTCCATTCAAAGATTCATCTAATATCTTAGCTTTGCTAAGTTCAGATTTCAGAAAGATAATTTGTTTATTTGCAGAATTTAGTTCAGCCTTTAACCCATTGTTTTCAGAAATAACATTTTCTTTTTTTTCCTAGTCTTTCCCTAAGTGTCTTAATTTTTTTTCTAAATTTATTAGATCTATGCACATGGTTTTAAATTCAAATTGAAATGATTCAGAACTATAATCAAAAGAAGAAAATACCAGATCAGCTTCAGATGCTGAGGCTTCTTCAGTGTCTGATTCTTCCTCCTCTGAATGACTCCTGGAAGCATCCATGACCATGAGGCAAAATTCTTTGGCCCTTGACTCCTCTTCTTCTTCACTGGAGCTGGAAGATGAGGATTCATCTTCAGTTTCATTCCAGCTTTCATCTATAAATCCTTTCTCCTTCTTCTTATGTTTGCTGGAGGAAGGCCTACTGCTTTGCTGTCTTTTGGAGTTCTTCTCTCTTCTCTTCTCCTTCTTCTAATTCTCTGGACACTCTGAGAGGAAGTGTCCAGGTTTCCAGCAGCCAAATCACACCACTTCTTTAGTGGGGGCTTTATCATACCTTGGCTTGTCATCCTGCCTGGATGACTTTCTTCTGAAATCCTTCTTTGCCATTTTGTAGAATCTTTTGGCAAATAGACTCATCAACTCTTCATTAACTGTTGGATTCTCTATCTCTTTAGCAGCCTTGAATGCAATGCTGTGCTCCTTCCTTGCTGGTGGAGGTGTTCTTTGCTCATCTGCTTCTCTGGATTTGATAAGCTACTCATAGGACTTCTGCTTTCCCAAAAGAGATTCAGTGGAAATCTCATTTAAGCTCCTGGCCTCCTTGATTGGTAAGATCCTTGAATCCCATGAGCTTGGAAAGCACATAAGGATTTTATCATTCACCTCTGTGAGGGTGATGTCCTTATCCAAATTTTTAGCTCATTGATGATAGAGCTTAACCTATTATACATGTCAGCTACAGATTTTGCTTCCTCCTTCTTGAAGTTCTCATAGTGGGATATAAGATTTGATCTTATATCCTTCCTTTCATTAGTATATCCAGCCACCATTTGATTGAGGGAGTCCAAGATGGCCTTGGCTGATGTGCATTCAGCCACTTTTTAAAAAATGTCATCTGACATTGTTTGGGCCAGGATGTTCTTTGCATTGGCATCAACAATTTTGGCCTTCTTCTGAGCCTCAGTCCACTCAGGTGGTGGAACTGCATTACTGCTAGATGTTGCTGTAGAGGTAAATGCCTGAGGGGGACCTGTCAAGATAGAATTGTAGATATCTTCATCAAAATAGTTCATTTAAAATTTTATTCTTGCCTTCCAGATGGCAAACTTGTTTAGATTGCATACTGTAGGTCTGGTTCTTGCATAGTCTTTGTTCTGTGCCATGCTGTGTGTATGATTCAAATAGAAATGAAATGTCAGATCTAACTTAGGATCTTTGGTTCAAGGGTTAGCTTGTACAACCAAAAGAACCTGCTCTGATACCAATTGAAAGTTAGGGGTTAGATCTAGTATACTCTAGAGGGGGAGGGGGGGGTGAATAGAGTATTCTTTGGGTTTTAAAACTTTTGCTGTAAAAAAAAGTTGTTCCTAAACCTTTATAATTTGTCACAGGTAAACAACAAATATAAGTAGTCACAACCACAACAACCTAAATAGCACAACCACAGCAAGAACAAAAAGAAAAGGGAATCCAGATAACACAAGAACTTTATAGTGGTTCCCCAACCTGGGTACATCCACTCTTCTACTACACTAGTAGGAATCCACTCAGGTTTTTGATCAGGTGACTGCCACCAATGAGCTTTTGATCAGGTGCTCAACAACCAAATCTCAAGTCTTTTGATCAGGTGACTTGCAACCAGGAATAATTTTGAAGGGAATTAAAACCCTGTATATAGTGGGGTGAGCGAATGATTTTGTCTTCTCTTTCTCAAATACAACCGAGAAGACTTTTGTGGATATTGAATTTAGCAAAGAGCTCCCCCTGAGATATTGAATGGTTCAGGAAGGTGGAGCTTTGTGTTAGGGTGATAGGCCTTCAGACTTTTTGCTTTGACCAGAAGATCTCCAGGAACTTCTTGACTGATGCTATAATTGTTGTCCTTTGAAGAATCCTGAGATAAGGACAAAAGAAGACTCTTGATTTTTAATGGTCGTTCTTCTTCTTCTTCAACTTAAAGTTCTTCCTCTGGTATAGCACTTGTTTCTCTCTATCACTTTATTCTGTGTACTCTGCGTCTCAGAGTGTTGTTCAGAGAGAGAGAGAGAGAACAGAAGATCCTTGTTTTCTGTTGTTGTTCTTTTCTTCTGTATGTCTTGTTTTTATCTGTGATATACTTGCCGAAAGGAGGAAAATCCCCTTTTATATTTTACATATAAATTTGCTTTTTGAATTTTGAATTCCTTCCTGCATTAAATGCTAACAGCCTTGAGAACGTTTGCATTGATTGATTTCCCCAATTGTCCCTTTGAAAAACGACAAGCAATAATCCTGATGAAGACCATAACTAATGCACCATCTAACGGTAATATTCAGAGAATATTTTAGCATTAATTACTCAGGAATTATTGCATTATAATAGGGACAGAAGGACTAAAATAACCAAGTCTGGATTCGTCGTGCTGAGTCCAAAGTTCGTCGAGCTGAGAATTGATGTTCGTCGAGCTGAGATTCATGATCTTTGACCTTAGAACTACTGACTATTAATTGATGAATCTTTCCAATTCTGTGCATCAAGATCATCGAGCTGAGAACCAAGTTCGTCGACTGGAGTTTGATTTTGGACTTAGAAATATTGAGATATTTTCTGGACTTGAGTGTTGAAGAAGATTATCCAAAAATCATCGACTTGAGAACTGAGTTCGTCGACCTGAGTTCGACGAACGTCGAACTCTTTTTCTGAGTCTTGATATTTCTCTAAGTCTTGAATTTTTGGCAGATTGTTGATGGCTGGTCCATATATTGTTGACTCTAAGGACTTGGCCTAGACTCTAGGACACAACCATGACCCTTGCTATACATGTTGGGTCAAAAGATCCTAACTTAGTGAACCTAGCCCAAATCCAACTAGGGATCCAACACATCCGCTGAACGACAATGTTGTCGGGACCTTGGCTTGTGCTACAGTTGTAACGACAAATATACTTATGGAAATCTTTGTAAAGTTTAAGACCCCCCCCTCCCGGAACACAAAACACGGTACGATAGGTGTCTTATGCCCAGAACAGCCGCCTTACTGTAGTACTTACACTCGGGCTAGCCTGTACCACAAGTCGCCTATTCTGCCGGCCACAACCATTATCATTCATTGCCGACCTAACCAGAATATAAGACACCAAATTCAAATCCACACAAAGAATAAAAGTCCATGAATATAACAAAAGTAGAGAAGTTACAACAAGCTTTTAATATCAGATTACATAAATAGTTGCCAAAAAGGGCTACATCAAAAACCTCTCACACTCACATCAGTAACCGACGGTAGCGACAATACCATCCCCTAAGGCACTATCGTCCTAGCCTGGCTGTCCGGATGCATAACATGATGCTGTACCTGCGGGGTTTCCTTCTAAAAAGGAAGATGTAGCAACTGTTAGTCATAAAGATTAAGTTGCTTCACATCCGCTCCCCCAGCGACTCCTCGGCACCGGGCGGAGAAAGGAACAGGGTACAATATAAATGAAACATAGGTACAAGCAGGTCGTATAGACTGAATATCACTATGTATATAAAGCAGTGTAATAAATGAGCAACATCTTAATCTAGCAATTCTACCATCTACAGCAACATAAGAGTATAGAGCTATAACAGAATGTAACTCAACTAATATGAATGCCCATACAAACATATAGGTTGAGGATTGTTCAACAGTAAGTAACTCATCGTATAGGAGTGCCCATACAAACTTATACGATGAGGATCTTGTGTATGTAATGAGGTGTAATGGAATGTATGCAATGCAATGACTCACCCATGATCACGCACATGTAATTGCTATGTCGACACAGACTCGCAGTTCCCACTTTTCGAGCAGGTAGCTAACCTATCAGGCGTCATCCATCGTTTCCAGATGGTGATAGTGGAGCGGGCATTTCCACTACTAGGCTGGTCTCCACACTACCTGGCCTAGGCCCCCATACGCCTCAATACTAAGAACACAATAGAGGAGCTCACATGCGTACTACGGCACAGTAGGTGTCTCGAGTAGATGTGCACCGAGATTCTAGCCCCGAACTGGCCTAAGGTGTGATACGGAAGGAGCCTCGAAAATGAGCATGAGTGTAATGCCCTTGACTTTTCCGATAATTATTTAATCCTCTTGGTGACTTCATTATGACGTAAGGGCGTTACGTTAGTGTAGAGTTGACGGCGCGGTGTCATAGTGCGTTTTGCGTCCGTTAGGTCGAGCCGACCAAATTTTGGAATTTTCACTGAAATCGTAAAATTTTGGGTTACAAAGTTAAGTTAATAAATTTGTGACTCACTCGTCAAGTTTCATCGCGATCCGGTCATTTTTGGAGCCTCTGCGAATTTCTGAAGCTCTGTACTTTTTTATGTTCGCCATTAACTTTAGAAATTAATATCTTGGGAACGGTGCGTCGGAATTTGATTTCGACTTCGCCGTTGGATTCGTAGCGTCATCGTTCTCTTATGACGCGATTTTCATTCGAATCGGCGCGCGTTTAGCCCTCCGTAATGATATAGTAATTAAATGTATTATTATAATTAATATTATAATTAATGTTATTATATATATTATATTATTATATTTAAAAATATATATATATATATGTATATTATTAAAACCCCTCTTCCTTGTCAAAAAGAAGCAGCCGGCCCGATACCCCCCTTCCCTCCTCCGTCCTGTGCGAGTAAGAACCAGAGCGGCGATTTTCTTTCCGTGAATTTTCCGGCGGCCGCCACCGGAGCTACGGTGCTCCAAATCACGATCCGAGCATAGATCCGGAAAGCTCTTGTCGAGAGCTTCGCGTGCGCGGTAACATTGATCTCTTTCGTGAAACTTTTGCGTTAGTGTTTTTTCGGCCCTAACCCCGTTTGTCCGTTTTCTTGTAGATCTCGCTTTCCCGTGCTTCCGTTAGGACCGATCCGCAGCGTGGAGCAATTTGGAGGACGTTTTCGAGCGCGATTTAGGCAAGTGGTGCTCACGTGCAATTTTCTTCCTTTTGTTCTCGCCTCCTATTGTAGAATTGATCGTAATTATGGTTTGGAGTCGCGATTTACGCTAGTCGTTGTCGTCTAGAGATTTGTGTGTGACGCCTCATGAATAGATTTGTTCGTCGCGGGTAAGCTCGACGAAAAACCTTGTCGCCTTCCGACGGAGTTCTATGCGTCGGAAACCTTTTTATCTTCTGTCGTGTTGTATGTGCGTCGTATCTCTCGCTAGTCGTGTCGGTTTGATTTTCTCGTCATCTTGACCAAACAAAATGTTCGTCTGTCGTGAGTGCCACAATTATTGTCCAATGTTACTTTTGTACCTAGTGTAACCCCTCTTCATGTCATTGTCGACACGTCAATTGAATCGTCGCGTCATTTCAACCATGTTATGTCTCCTTGTTGATGTATAAGTATCGTATGATCCGTTGAAGTTTTGTTGGTCAGAATCTTTGTCATCTTCCAACGGAGGACTGTACGTCGGAAGTTTTGTTGTCTTCTGTTGTGTCGTTTGTCGTCGCGACATCATGATTATCGCGCCGCTTTGACCAAGTTATCCTCTTCGCTTGATTTTAAGTGTCGCTTTGACCAAGTTAACCTCTCAGCTCGATAGTACGTGTCCTTTTGACCATGTCCATCACTTCGTTGGTCGTTCGTATCGTTGGAATGTAGTTTGTCGGAAGCCTCGCCGCTTTCGGTTGTTTTTAGTCGATGAAACCCTTGTTGCCATCCGTCGCTGCATTTGCGCGTGTGTTGGTTGGATTGTCGTGATGATTTAAGCTAGTGTCCCCTTATGATCCCAGTTTTAGTCGTAAGCGTCGTTAGTTGATTCGTTTATGTTGTGGACTTGGAAGAATATTGTGGTGAAGGCATTGGAGTTCTGCAAGGCAAATTTGTCTCTGTGTCGATCGTATGCTACGATCTGGTTTTAGTCCTTGTTAACGGTGTCATGTACACTTAGCAGGGTCGTTACAAGAGAGAGAGGTTTTGTTTTTGTTGGCATGTTTGTTTAGAGTTCTTCTTGGTTTGTTGCATTTATATGTATATATATAATAAAATATTTGATAACTATGGACTCTTGGTTGGCAGTGGATATAGGACCGCCACCTCAGTGCCTTGTTTTGATGGCATATTTTATGGACTATTGGTTGGCAGTGGATATAGGACCGCCACCTCAGTGCCTTGTTTTGATGGTATATTTTATGGACTGTTGGTTTGCAGTGGATATAAGACCGCCACCTCAGTGCCTTGTTGTTGTGGGTCATACACCCAGGCTTTGCCCGGTGTTTTGATGTCATGTGGAGCTGATCAGTCTCTCTTAAATCATGAATTATTATGTAAAAAAGAAGATGAAAGATATATATATATATATATACATATGCATATATTTCTCTCCAAGTTGTGTGATTGCTTACCTTGTGCAGCATAGTTAGTTCCTCTATGCCCTTTTTTTGTGTTTTATTGATTATACTGACTATTTGGTGATATCTTATTCGTACAGTTTCTTGCTACTCGAGGTTTGTTGTTCCTCTTTGGTTTTCATAGCACTACTTGTAACTTGCTTCTGAGGTGTTCTTCTTTTGAATGCCTTAGGTTCAGAGAAGTAGCAGGTTTAACTGTCAGAGTTGTGCTTCTGGTGCTGCGAGCTGCTGCAGCTGTTTGTTTCCACCTCAGAATGTTGAGGTAGTTGTTTTGTTAGACATGACAATTTCTCTGTGGGTTTGTGTCAGCTGTTGACGCCCATATTCTTAGATTTCTTTTTTTATGTTAGGTTACTTGCTAGTAGTACTGCTGTTACTTACTGTTAGTTTTATACTTGCTCTCTGAGAATATTTTATGTTATGATGCATGTTAGGTATTTTAAATATAAAATAAAACTGCATTTTTTTGCATAGTTCCATAGCATGCTTTTAAACCTGTAAAGTACTATTTTAAAGGTTATAAAACTGCTTTCTTACTTATAGTAAATCTAGAAGTCACATGTTCATTGCATTTTATGTTGAGTTTTCATTCTTATATAGGGTGACAAATGAATCAAACTAGTGTTTTCTGCTGTGTAAACCTATACTTTCTCACTCGTGGACTAGTTGATCCACTAGACCGAGGGACACGGTCAGCATACCTAATAATAAAGCAATGTTTTAAAACATAACTCATAGTCTTGTTATAAAAATAAGTGATAGGACAAGGTTGCCTGAACGTCTGCAGTTGTCCCCTGCACGGCGTGGCATCACGATCGCGTATTTTCTCTCACTCTGATGGTATTTTAATACTGAGAAAATATGGGTTGTGACAATGAGGACAAAGCCCAACCGTTCACTTGGCACGGAAGGAGCCTCGGGATATGAACACCGAGGACCAAGCCTAACCGCCCAAGGTCTAGCTGTCAACTCCCATCGGTGTGACGATTGGCGGGCCCGTAGACCTGCCACACTATCCTTTACCCAGAATTACGACACCGCGTATCGACTCACACCGCTTGTAATACAACCACATCGTGGCATGGAAGGAGCCTCGAGACATGAACACCGAGGACCACGCCCAACCGTCCATTATGACTCTTCTCAATAACACTAACACATGCGATCAGATATCCGCACTCTCATCCAATCACAATCCAGTGTCCAAGGCACCTCAAGGGTTTACCACAAACACAGGTGGCAAACCACCACATACAATGGACCATCTTAGACTCCCATATATGACAAGCTTCAAGATCATGATTACGTCCAATGCTATGGTCACACAACTTTAGCATCACCACTTACAACTCCTTTACCAAACTCAATCTTTTGTGCGCACATGAGTTAATCGTCTATCTATCACATCACATGTTCATAACAATCAACAACGACCGAATACACAAGTTCTAGTAAATCTTGTTATTAGACGACTAATTACTCTTCGTTCAATAACCCCCACCAAGTCATTTCGTTCAACCACATACCATTTTACCATTTATTTACGTGGTGTCTATCCGGTAATTTTATCACGCATTGAATTATCATAATTAGGCATATTATGATTCGCCTACAACTTAATGTTGGATTGTTACAAAACCTCCTCCGAGTCCAAACCCAACTATACACTAACCAAGGAATTTAAGGTGCAGAACACCTGCTGGATAGCAACTTCAATCAGAGATTCTTGTGGCTACAGGAATACGGTGAGTGTGTGTAACCCCTCGATGGAAAGTTTTTTCCATGGGCTACAACTTTAATGTTCAGTCTGCAACCCAGATCAGGCTGTATCACACATGAAATTGGCTCCAAAGCCTGCTGCGTACAGAATACAATTTCTGCACGCTTAGTCTGACAGCACTTTACTTCGATCAGACATTCCTGTGGCTACAGACTTCACTTGAAGGCATGTAGCCACTCGTTGGAAAGTTAATTCCAAGGGCGATGACTTTAGTGTTTAGTAGAAAGCCCAGATCTTGCCATATCTTGCCTGAAAATAGCAAAGAAGGTCGCTGCATGCAGAACGCAGATTTCTTCATGCATGTTGAGGCAGAATGAATGGCATTGGTTCATCTTCCTCCTCAAGCCGATTCTCCCAAATCACAACCAGAAGTTCCTCCAACCTTATTCACCCTCTTAAGGCCATTCCTCTTCACGAAACCACCCAAATCATCACTTTGAAGGAACGGGAGGTTGAAGATGACTAAACCTTAGAACACAAGTTCTAGCATGGCCCTCCTAGAAACCTTAATCTCACACATCAAGACTAATTTGAGTCGATGTCTCGCATAAGGATAACTATAGATCTAGCACTAAGGGAGAGAGGAGGAAGCTCACCTCATTTCCAGCGGTTCCGCCATCTCCGGCCATGGATCTTGTCATTCTTCTCGTCGGCATCCCTTTTCCTTGGCGACGGTGGTGATTCCTCACGGAGTTTGGTTGGATCCAGCAAGTTCTTCCCTCCTCCAGAAGTTTTCTCAAGAAGATATGGCTTGGAAGAGAATGAAATGGGCTAGGGTTTCATTTTGCCTTTTTATTCAGAAGTGACATGGGTACGGACACGCCCGTGTCCTTACACGTGTCCTGCTCGGGCGAATCGGCGTCAACGGTTCGACTGCCGGTTCGTGCACATACACGGGTACTAACACGCCCGTGTCTATACCCGTGTTAAGGTGACACGGCCGTGGTTCTGCCCGTGCCTCTACTCGTGTCCTTCTCGGGACAATCCTGCTTATTCCTGATAGATTCACACGGGTAGAGACACTCCCATGTCTCTACCCGTGTCCTTCTCGGGTCAGACCACTCAGCACCATTTTCTTATCACTCAACGCCATGCCACTCAATGCCATGGCACACGGGTAGGGACACGCCCATGTATCTACCCGTGTCATACTCAAAACAGGCACTCAACGTCATTCTTAAGACCACCCAACGCCACTTGAGTTCTGGCAAATGCATACGGGTAGGTACACGCCCTTGTATCTACCCGTGTCCTACACAAGCCCAACTTCTCTTTTCCCCACGAGTGCGCGCCTGATCTCCTGCACTCTCTAAGCCTAAATCAGCTCTCCTGACTCAAAAGCGCGCACAAGGGCCTAGCGCGAACCGGGACGTTACAAATCCTATAAACAAAATAAGAGATTTCGTCCCCGAAATCGGGTTAAGGCTACGGAGAGAGAAAAACATAAAATAAACATAAAATAATATAAGCTTTTAAAGATTACCTTGATGACATAGCTTCGGATAGCGCTTTTGCATCAAGTCCACCGGCTTCCCGCGTATACTCCTATTTCCCATGATTGGACCACTGCACTTTTACTATAGGAACACTTTTGCGGCGCAAAATCCTCATCTCATTGTCTACTATCCGCACAGTATCTAGTCGCACCGACCTATCAGTTGCAACTACTCCATCAATGGTTGGGACATATTGTTCGGGCCGCAACAATACCTTTCGGAGTGACAACACATGGAATACTTCATGAATATTCTCTAGCTCTGGCGGTAACTCCAACCGTATGCCAACAGACCAATCCTTTCCTATATGACGTAGGGTCTAACGTACCTTGGGCTGAGCTTCTTCACACCACGTACCCGAGATACTACATGCATCGACCTTATCTTTAAAAATACCTTGTCGCCCACTTGAAATTCCACCATCTGGTGTTTTGCATTATAATACTTTGCTTGGCGACTTTGAACCTCGAGCATGCGGTCCCGTATTAGCCTCACAGTTGCATCAGTATTATCTATGTATTCAATTCCCAAAACCTTCAGATCTTCATCCTACACCCAAGACAAGGGTGTTCTACACCTTCTTCCATAAAGGGCTTCATGGGGCGCCATCTTGATGCTAGCTTGATGCCTGTTGTTGTATGAGAATTCTACCAAGGGTAGGAGCCTTTCCCACGGCTCTCCTCCATCCAACACACACTACCTCAATAAGTCTTCCAATGTCTTGATAGTCCTTTCAAATTGCACATCGGTCTGAGGGTGAAACTTTGTGCTAAAGGTAAGGTGTGAACCCAAATATGCCAGCACAGCCTTCCATTCCTTAGAGGTAAACTGGCCATCTTGGTCAGAGACAATTATCTTTGGAACGCCATGATACCGTACGAATTGATCCACAAAAAGGCTTACCAAAACATCCATGTGTGCTTCTTTCTTCATAGGTATGAACCGGGCTACCTTCGTCGAGCGATCAACGATTACCCATATCGAATCATTCCCTGAGCGGGAGCGAGGCAAACCGTGGATGAAGTCCATGGATACATCCTCAAACTTCCACATGGGGATGGGCAATGACTACAACAATCCACTGGGGCTCTTGCATTCTGCCTTCACCCTTTGACAGGCCTCGCAATGCGTAACAAAATGTATGACGTCTTTCTTCATTCCCGGCCAACACATGGCCTTCCGCAAGTCGGCGTACATCTTAGTAATCCTAGGGTGCATAGAATACTGAGAGTAGTGTGCCTCTCTCAAGATATCTTCCCGAATTTTATCGCCCTTGGGAATTTAAAGCCGGCCACGGAAATGAACAAGGCCGTCCTTTAGAGAGTACTCGTTGGTTCTCCCATCTTCAATGGACTTTATTGTTGGGGATAAAGCCTCATCCCTTCCTTACTCCGCCCGGATCCGGTCTCGGATATCGCAAACTATGCTAATCGTGGTAAAGTACTCCGCATACCCATCCGGTTGATCCTTATACACCAAGGTGATCTCCATCTCCTCGAGCATCCGAGCTAACTCCATACGCATCAACCGGGACTCGGGGCTTGTTTTTGGTACCTTCCTGCTCAAAGCATCGGCTACGGAATTTACTTTTCCGTGATGGTAGTTATGGGTGAATTCATAATCGCACAAAAACTCTAACCACCGCCGCTGTCTTAGATCAATTCCTTCTGGGTATGGACATACTTTAAGTTCTTATGATCCGAGAGGATTTTGCAGTGTACGTCGTATAGGTAGTGCCTCCAAATCTTCAAGGCGAACACAACTGCTCCCAACTCCAAATCATGTACTGGATAGTTGATTTCATGCTTCTTCAATTGTCTTGAAGCATATGCAATCACATTCCCATGCTGCATCAATACCGCTCCCATTCCTTGATATGATGCATCCGAGTAAACTTGAAATCCTTCTTTCCTGGATGGAAGGGCTAGGATGGGTGCGGATGAAAGTCTGTCTTTTAGTTCTTGAAATACAGCTTCACATTGGGGTGTCCACTCATATGGCACACCTTTCTTTATTAGGGAAGTAAGAGGAAGAGCAATCTTTGAGAATCCCTTTACGAACTTGCGGTAGTACCCGGCAAGTCCAAGGGAACTCCGCACGTTGACCGCTGACTTCAAAGGCGACCACTCCTTCACAACACGCACTTTAGCTGGATCCACAGCTAGCCCAGCCCCACTGATCACATGACCCAAGAAAGCAACCTCCTTAAGCCAGAATTCACACTTGCTGAACTTGGCGAACAGGGCATGCTCTTTTAACTTCTTCATTACTAAGGACAGATGCCCGACATGTTCTTCCTCCATCTTGGAGTAGACCAAGATGTCGTCGATGAAAACGATGATGACGAAATCTAGATAGGGCTCGAACACTTTGTTCATCAAGCTCATGAAAGCTGATGGGGCATTTGTGAGCCCAAACAGCATCACTGTGAACTCATACAAGTCGTACCTTGAGATGAAAGCCATTTTCTGAATATCATCCTCTTGTATTCTCAATTGATAATACCCCGAGCGCAAATCTAGCTTGGAAAACCAATGCGCTCCAACCAGTTGATCGAACAACTCATCGATCTGAGGTAACAGATAGGTGTTCCATAACGTCAGTCAGTTGAGCTCCTGATAGACTATGCATAATCGCAGTGTTCCATCTTTCTTCTTAACGAATAGAACAGGGGCTCCCTGATTCTATAACCTCTTGATGCTGAACTCTAAACTTGGCGAGTTCCTTCGGGGCTATTCGGTAAGAAGTCCTGGAGACAGGCTTGGCACCCGGTACTAACTTGATTTGAAAATCCACTTCTCTGTGTGGGGGTAATCCTGGCAATTTCTCCGGAAATACTTCGGGGAAATCGCGCACCACCCGCACATCCTTGATATCCAACGCCAACTCCTTCAGCTCGAAATAAATCATGAAAACTTCATCCCCCTTCATGTGAGCTTTTAAAGCCTGGACTGAAGATAACATCATACGGGGCGCAAAGTTAATACCTTGAAAGATGACCTCTGATTCTCCATGTCTCAATGAGATCCTCTTTTGCGCACAGTCAATGTTCGCATAGTACTGACCCAGCCATACCATGCCCAGAATGAGCTCAAACTCTGACATTCACAAGACTGTGGCAGGGGTCTCGAAGAGCTTTCCTTCAAGGAGAACCTCAAACTCGCACTTCGCGGTTGCCGTCATCTCCGATCCGTCTGGAAGGCGCACCCTTCGAGCAATACTAGTGAAGTACTTTACTCCATCTATATCTTTGATGAAGTCTTCAGACACAAAAGAATGTGAGGCACCGGTGTCGAATAATGTATAGGCCAGTTTCCCGCCGACCATTACGGTGCCTAAGTATCAATAATAATTCTCAAGCTAAGTGATGGGCTAAAACCCAAACAGGCAAGCGTACCTGTCGAATCGTAGTATCAAGGTCGTATTTAAAACTCGGTGCAGACAAGTACTATTACTCACAACGAACCTATTATCCTACCGAACGATTAATGAGTTTGAAAATTAAAATACACTAAACTTAATTAAAAGAGAAAATAAACTATTGCGAGAAATGTGCTCGATCGACGATTCACTTTGAAATAAAATAACGAAATAAATGAGTTTAGCACTTGTAAATCTATTAAGACCGTGACGGATCCGATATTAGGAAGTAATCTCGCTAGAGTATTAAATCCCCTAACTTGTAGACGTTTTGACCGAAATCTCTTTACAAGTCAAAATGGCCTAAAGTCGCATTATCGAAGTGACCCGCACTATTGGATTTGACTCCAATCCGAAGGATTTACGTCATCCTATCTCTAGTGGTGCGTTCAACTCCTTCCTTCCTTGAGTGATCTTTCACATTCACGAGCCTCTCGGCTACTCAAATATGAGATCGGAATCTACTACCGTATACTAGCAATACGGAGTCGATACGAAATAAATCAAGGAAGGATCAAAAAAAGGAAAATACAAATGCAAACATAAAATAAAAGATGCGTTATCTCATTGCAAAGATCATCGCGATCGGGCACAAAAACTATTTAGCTACGCATATTGGCAAAGGAAACCAAAATAAAAGAAAGAGAATTTGTTTGCATTGCTTGATAAAAAGGAAGAGAATACAAAAAAGAGAAGACTATATTATAAAGAAAATTACAACAATGAAAGAAAATTACAACAAAGGTAGAACCACTCTTGAACTATCACTCTACCAAAACTACTTCCAAACAAAGACTTCACTCAAAACTACTTAACATAAACAAGAGGCAAAGGGTCCTTTATATAGGAGAGGAGGAAGGATCTAGATGGCAATGAAGAGGCAAAGGTGTGGCCGGCCATATAGGGGGGAATGGTTCATGCATGAGTTTAAATGAGGGGAGAGAGAATATGGGAGGTCCAATGTATTGTATTAAATGGAAGGAGAGAGAGGAGGCTACATGCATGCATTTTATTTTAGGAAAATGAAAAGAAAATATAAAATAGAAAAGGGGGGAATGAATGAGGAATAAAGTGGAGAAGAAAATAATAAAGGGGAGAGAGAGTGATGAATGAGGTGGCAAGGTGCATGCATGAAAGTGGCCGGCCACATGCATGGGAGGAAATGTTCATGCATGGCAATTAATGAAGTGGGGAGAGGGAATACATGAGGTGGCCGGCCACATGCATGAAAGAAGGCTTGTTGGGCTTCAATGGGCTCGGGTAGAGGCTTGTAGGAGTAGGTGGGCTGCTTGGGATTTGATGTAGGCTCGGGTAGCATAGGATTTGATGTTTGGGGGATGATTTCTTCAAGTGGGCTGCACCATGGGCTCGGCTAGGCTCATATTTAGATGTAGGGGCTGCTTGGGCTCGGGCTGCACCATATGGAGGCTCGGGTTGGTCTTGCTTGGTTACTTGGGCTGCTCCAAAACTTGTGGGCTGCATCATATAGGCTTGATAGCATGGAGTGCTGCTTCATGAGGTGAACCATAGGCTCGGGTAGCATGCTTTGGAGGGGGCCGGCCACCAAAGGCTTGAATCCTACAAAATAAAACAAAACAAGACAAACATTAGACACGTAATATTATTTATAAATATTACATAATAATAATAATAATAAAACTAAACATAATATGAAATACTCTAATAAGACTAAATATAACAATAGTAAGTCATTAAACAAAACATTTAACAAAACATAAAAAATAAATAACAAACATATAAAACATAAACATAAACATAACTAAAATTTAGAAATTATAATACCGTAACATAAAAGACATTTAAACGAGAAATAAAAGAAAACAAACATAAAATAAAAGAAATAATAAATAAACTTAGGAACTTAGGCTACTAAATTATACCAAAAATGATGACTAAAACAAGTCATCACTAAGCGTCTAGTATATCTTAAGCAACTTGAGGGTATTAATGAAAATAAAATGACTAACTGTAATCATACCTGCAATCACCTCCTGAGGGTTCCACTCTTGAGTCATGTCCAACACATAGATCTGATCCCGAGCAGGCCCGGGGTTTCCTCCTCTTGGTCCTCGTCCTCGACCACGCATGTGCCCCCGCCCTCGAGGAGCTGCTGGAGGGAAAGCAAGAGGCGCATTTCCAAATAGTTGCGGGCAGTAGCGTTGAATGTGGCCCGGTTGGTTGTATTCGAAGCACACTCGCTCCTGCCACCCACCGGGTTGCTGAAATTGTTGAGGTGGAGGCAATGCTGGCGGTTGCAAAACCGGGCGCTCCATTCTAAAATTCTGGGGGAAACGTCCGCCACCTCTTCGATATCCTCTTCCTCCTCTATTATCAAATCTCCTTCTATTGCTAGGGTCGGCTTTCATCACGCCCTCAGCTAGCCTCTTACCACTTCCCAAGTGGTCCGCTTCCAACCTCTTTTCCATGTCAATAATCTCGGCTAGACTAGAGTCCGCTATAAACAAAAGGGCTTGCCTCAGGGGGTCTCACAAGCCTTTATAGAATCGTTTTGTGTATCCTCTATCGTCCAACTCATAAGAGTCAGCAAATCTAGCCAAGTGCTGAAACTCCCGTTGGTATTCTGTCACCGACTTTGACCCTTGCTTTAGTTGCAAAAACCTCTCTTCAAGATCATCCCGAGCAGCCGAGGGGATGAAATGCTATAAAAAGGCTTCATATAATTTGCTCCAACTAATATCCGTGTACACCCGTCCTTGAAAAGTGGAGCCCATGAGGGACTTCCACTACCTTTTGGCGTGCAGCTCTGAGAGTGTCACTACAAGGGTCACCGCAATGTTGTTTGGGCACCTTATTCCTGCCAACAGTTCTTGTACAGTGTCGAGCCATTCTTCCGTATGCACTGCCGACTCCGTCCCAAGGTAAGCGGGAGGGGAGAGAACTCGGAAAGTGCATAACCAATTGGATCCCGGACCCTACTGTTGTACAGGGGCTTGTTGGGATTGGGACCTGAAGGCGTCAAAGATAGATGTGAGCATCTGCCCCAACTCTGATTGTTGGAATTATGTAGGTACGGATGGGGTGGGGGTGCCCCTTACTGGATCAACATGCACTGGGATCTACATGTAAGGTACAAACTTAAGGTTAGGTCGGCTAATCTAAGGTTAAAGATGGACAAACTTAGTGTGAATTACATATGGGCACACCAATGCTTCCGCTAAGTCAGTTTGTCCGCAAACTAACTAAATGAACGGGGGTGGTACCATTGTTGAATGACTTCGTCAGTTCAGGATCGTAGCAATCTGATACCATTTGTAAGACCCCCCCCCCTCCCGGAACACAAAACACGGCACGAGAGGGGTCATATGCCCAGAAAAGCCGCCTTGTAGTAGCACTAACACTCGGGCTAGCCTGTACCATAAGATGCCTATTCTGCCGGCCACAACCAATATCATTCATTGCCGAACTAACCATAATATAAGACACCGAAGTCAAATCCACACAAAGCATAAAAGTCCATGAATATAACAAAAGTAGAGAATCTACAACAAGCTTCTAATATCAGAGAACGTAAATAGTTGCCCAAAAGGGCTACATCAAAAACATCTCACACTCATATCAGTATTCGACGGTAGCGACGGTACCGTCCCCTCAGGCCCTGTCATCCTTGCCTGGCTATCCGGCTGCATAACCTGCTGCTCCACCTTCGAGGTTTCCTCCTAAAAAGTAAGACGTAGCAAACGTTAGTCATAAAGACTAAGTGGCTTCACATCCGCTCCCCCAGCGACTCCTTAGTACCGGGCGGAGAAAGGAACATGGTACAATATAAATGAAAATAGGTACAAGCAGGTCGTATAGACTGAATATCACTATGTATATAAAGTAGTGTAATAAATGAGCAACATCTTAACCTAGCAATTCTACCATCTACAGCAGCATAAGAGTATAGAGCTATAACAGAAAGTAACTCAACTTATATGAATGCACATACAAATATATAGGTTGAGGATCATTCAGCAGTAAGTAACTCATCGTATAGGAGTGCCCATACAAACTTATACGATGAGGATCTTGTGTATGTAATGAGGTACAATGGCATGTATGCAATGCAATGACTCACCCATGATCACGCACATGCACTTGCTATGTCGACACAGACTCGCAGTTCCAACTTTTTGAGCAGGTAGCTAACCTCTCAGGCGTCATATGTCGTGGCCAGACGGTGACAGTAGAGTGGGCATTTCCACTACTAGGCTGGTATCCACACTACATGGCTTTGGCCTCCATATGCCTCAACGCTAAGAACACAACAACGGAGCTCACACGCATACTACGGCTCAACGGGTGTCTCGGGTAGGTTTGCACCGAGATCCTAGCCCCGAACTTGTCTAAGGTATGATACGGAAGGAGCCTCAGAAATGAGCATGAGGAACAAGCCCAACCGTTCACTTGGCATGGAAGGAGCCTCGGGATATGTACACCGAAGACCAAGCCCAACCGCCCAAGGTCTAGCTATCAAGTCCAATCAGTGTGACGATTGGCGAGCTCGTAGACCTTCCATACTATCCTTTACTAGGGATTACGAAACCACGTTTCAACTCTCACCGCATGCAATACAACCACATCGTGGCACGGAAGGAGCCTCGGGACTTGAACATCGAGGACCAAGCCCAACCGTCCATTATGACTCTTCTCAACAACACCAACACATGCGATCAGATATCTGCACTCTCATCCTTTCACAATCTGGTACCCAAGGCACCTATAGGGTTTACCACAAACACAGGTGGTAAACCACCATATACAATGTACCATCTTAGACTCCCATATATGACAAGCTTCAAGATCATGATTACGTCCAATGCCAAGGTCACAAAACTTTAGCATCACAACTTACAACTCCTTTACCAAACTCAATCATTTGTGCGCACATGAGTTAATCATCTGTCTATCACATCACATGTCCATAACAAAAAACACCGACTGAATACACAAGTTCTAGTAAATCTTGTTATTAGACGACTAATTACTCTTCGTTCACTAACCCCCACTAAGTCGTTTCGTTCAACCACATACCATTTCACCATTTGTTTACGTGGGGTCTATCCAGTAATTTTATCACGCATTGAATTATCACAATTAGTCATATTATGATTTGCCTACAACTTAATAATGGATTGTTACAAAAACTCTTCCGAGTCAAAACCCAACTATAAACAAACCCAAGAATTTCAGGTGCAGAACACCTGCTGGACAGCAACTTCAACTGGAGATTCCCATGGCTACAGGAATCCGGTGAGTGCATGTAACCACTCGATGGAAAGGTATTTCCATGGGCTACAACTTTCATGTTCATTCTGTAACCTATATCAGATTGCATCACACATGAAATTGGTTCCAATGCCTGCTTCGTACATAATACAATTTATGCACGCTTAGTCTGACAGCCCTTTACTTCGATCAGACATTCCTGTGGCTATAGACTTCACCTGAAGGAGTGTAGCCACTCGTTGGAAAGGTAATTCCAAGGGCTATGACTTTAGTGTTTAGTAGAAAGCCCAGATCTGGCCATATCTTTCCTGAAAATTGCCAAGAAGGTCGCTACGTGCAGAACGCAGATTTCTTCATGCATCTTGAGGCGGAATTAACGGCATCGGTTCATCTTCCTCCTCAAGCCGATCCTCCCAAATCACAATCAGAAATTCCTCCACCCTTATTCACCTTCTTAAGGCCATTCCTCATCACGAAACCACACCCATCATAACTTTGAAGGAAGGGGAGGTTGAAGATGACCAAACCTTAGAACACAAGTTATAGCATGGCCCTCCTAGAAACCTTCATCTCACACATCAAGACTCATTTGAGTGGATTTCTCGCCAAGGATAACTATAGATCTAGCACCAAGGGAGAGAGGAGAAAGCTCAAATCATTTCCAGCGGTTCCGCCATCTTCGGCCATGGATCTTGTCATTCTTCTCGTCGGCAACCCTTTTCCTTGGCGGCGGTGACGATTCCTCACAGAGTTTGGTTGGTTCCAGCAATTTCTTCCCTCCTCTATAAGTTTTCTCCAGAAGATGTGGCCTGGAAGAGAATGAAAACGGCTAGGGTTTCATTTTGCCTTTTTATTCAGAAGTGACACGTGTAGGGACACGCCCGTGTCCTTACCCGTGTCCTGCTCGGGCGAAATGGTGTCAATGGTTTGACTGTCGCTTCGTGCACATACATGGGTACTGACACGCCCGTGTCTGTACCCGTGTTAAGGTTACACGACCGTGGTTCTACCCGTGCCTCTACCCATTTCCTGCTCGGGACAATCCTGCTTATTCCTGATAGATGCACACGGGTAGAGACACGCCCGTGTCTCTACCCGTGTCCTTTTCGGGTCATACCACTCGACACAATTTTCTTATCACTCAACGCAATGCCACTCAACGCCACGGTACACGGGTAGGGATACGCCTATGTTTCTACCCGTGTAATACTCAAAACAGGCACTCAATGCCATTCTCAAGACCACCCAGCGCCACTTAAGTTCTGGCAGATGCACATGGGTAGGGACACACCCATGTCTCTACCTGTGTCCTACAAAGGCCCAACTTCTCTTTCCCCCACGAGTGCGCATTTGAACGCCTGCACTCTCTGAGCCTAAAGCAGCTCTCTTGTCTCAAAAGCGCGCACAGGGGGCCTATCGCGATCCGGGACGTTATATAAAGGCTCCAACACACTGTTATACTTCCAGGGTAGTGCTGAACCCGAACTTCCAGACGACACTAACGAAGAACCAATTCAGGAAGTCGTTCACCAAAGTGGTTCTATATGCTTCAATGCCCTTACCGATGAACTTTCCAGTACATTTCTAAGAATGATAGCCCAAATAGGAACCCACTCATTACAAACATCAATTGACAATGGTAGTTCCCACGATTTTATATCCAACCGTATAACAAGATTTTTATAATTACCCATACTTGCCATCCAACCTTTTAAGGTTTTTATGGGCAGTGGTATGTCAGTTTTATGCACAGGCAAATGTGTGGACATAATCCTGCTCATTCAAACCAATGTGTATAAAATAAATTTATACGTCTTGAACCTTCATGGGGCGGATGTCATCTTGAGAGTACGATGGTTTCAATCCTTAGGACTGGTGACCACCGATTACTCAACCCTCACAATATCTTATAGCACAACACAGGGTCCAATCTCATTATAAGGCCAGCCCTCAAACCTTGATAGGACGGTTTCATCATCGCAGGTTGCTCTATTAATGTACCTACAATGATCGGCACTATGCATACAAACCGACAAGCTACCACAAGACAATACATGTAGCTCTCCGGGTTCAGTTTATGACCCAAACTTAGCTTTCAAATTTAAGTCTCTCTTGTACGAATATAAAGTACTATTCCAGGAAACTCCATATTTCCCACCATAAGGTTCCATTGAGCACACCATACCCCTCCTCCCTAATTCCAAACCGGTAAATGTTAAACCTTATCGATACCCTCACTATCAAAATAATGAAATTGAAAAATTAGTCCTTGAAATCTTAAATTTGGGTCTGATTACGTCCTAGCACATCTAGTTTTAGTTCCCCAGTCATATTAGTTAAAAAGAAAGATGGATCGTGGAATTTTTGCATAGATTATAGGGTCTTGAACAATCTCACAATAAAGGATAGATTCTCAATACACCCCGTAGATGAATTATTTCATTATCATTTTTTTTACAAAATTAGATTTAAGAGTAGGCTACCATCAAATCTGGGTTGCCGAAGAGGACATCTATAAAACATCCTTTTAAACACATCATGGACTCTATGAATTCACTGTCATGCCATTTGGCCTTACAAATGCCCCCATCAACATTCCAATCATTAATGAATTCCATTTTCCGCCCCTACTTACGTAAATTTCTGGTGGTCTTTTTCAATGACATACTAGTTTTTAGTACCACAGAACAAGAACACTTAGACCATTTGACCACGGTTTTCCAAATACTATATACTAATGTAATGAAAGTAAAATACTCCGAGTGTTTTTTTAAAAGGAAATAGAATTTTTAGGAAATTGCATCACAGAAGGCACGACGTACCCTAATCATACTAATATTCAGGCAATCGAACAATATTCCACACCAAAAATGCAAAAGTACGTACGAGCGTTCTTAGGCTTAGCATGTTTCTATCAAAAATTTATTAAAAACTTTTCAACTATAGGTGCCCCCATTATCCGAATTACTAAAAAAGAATAACTTTGACTGGAATTCTCACACAGAGACGACATTCCAGTCATTAAAACAAGCTTTAATATCAAAACCAACGATATCTTTACCAAAATTTGCAGAATAATTCACCATAGAAACTGATGCCTCAGGAATATGAATATGAGCAGTGTTGGTACAAAACTAAACCCTGATAGCTTACTTCAGTAAGAAATTGACACCACATATGCAACGAAAGTCTACCTACGTACGAGAATTGTACACGGTTACTTCAGCAGTTGCCAAGTGGAGATAATATTTACTAGGGCATCAATTTCAAATTCTAATAGACCATAAAAGCTTACACAATCTTCTAACACAATATTTGCACACAACAAAATAGCAAATGTTCTTAGCCAAACTAATTGGATTTTATTATATGATCAAATATAAACCTGGGAAGAATAATATAGTATCCGACTCACTTTCAGGATTGTGTTCCGACCACTCTGAATCTACCACTTACTCAACAAAAACCCCACACAACACAACAACATACCTACTCACCATTACAATATCAACATCCACCTCTTCCTTATTGGAAGGTCTCCCAACAGCTTATGTCGCTAACCAATTTACCCAGCAATCGCTATGTAAAATACAAACAAACACTAATACCCAACCTGACTAAACACTAAAAGGGAATAGAATTTACTTCGAACATAGGCTATTTTTATTCCAGAGCACTAACAGATCGTTAGAAAAATAATAACCAATTCTCATAATACCCTCTATGGTGGGCATTTAGGGATAAAGGCAACATTGCACAGAATCCAAAATCACCTTCACAGGCATAACATGAAAAAAAATATTACTGACTTTATCAACAAATGCGAACTTTGTCAAAAGCTAAACTTTCTAATCATTTATCGTATGGATTACTTCAACCATTACCTATTCCAAACCAAATTTTGTCATATCTGACTATAGACTTCATCATTCACTTATCTGAATCCAATAATTTTACAATAATTATGGTAATAGTCGATAGACTATCCAGGGCTGCCCATTTTGCATCCTTGATTCCTCCATTAACTGCACCAAATGCTGCCTCATCATATTGGGAATCAGTAGGAAAATTACACGGCCTACCTACATTAATAATCTCAGGACGTGATACAATTTTTCTGTGCAATTTTTGGAAAGACTTATTTACATTTCAAGGAACCAAACTGCTGAATAATTCAACCTATTACCCCCAAATAGATGGGTTGACAGAGCGTACTAACAAAAGCCTACAGCAGTATTTACGAATGTTTAGTCATGAGCATCCAAAAAAATGGTCTAATTATTTAAGCCTAGCGGAATATCTTTTCAATACGACTCTAAACACATCGACCGTCATGACTCCATTTGAGGCCATGTTTGGTCATCCTCCCTCTGGGCTTCTTACTTATTGCACAGGAAACAACAAGAATGATGTAGTAGACATTACTCTCCAAACTAGGGACGCAATAATACATCAACTCCGACAACACCTCCAGTAATCTCAACACTGTATGAAGACTTTTGCTGACAAAAGAAGAAGTGAAAAAAGCTTTCAGATCAATGATTGGGTGATATTAAAATTACACACCAACCGACAACTCACGCTCAAGTGAAAAAGTTGCAGGAAGCTCTATCTCCGTTATTACGAACCTTTCTAGATCGTGGAAGTTGTGGGAGAAACAGCATACAGACTTTGACTCCCAGAGGAATGCAAGATACACCCAGTATTTCACATCCCCCTGCTCAAACCGTATAAAAGAGACAACCCCAAACATGTGACATCCTTACTAATACTGAGTCACAAGAATATGCCCTAGAATATTCCTTTAGTCATGGTTAATATACGATAGATTATATGCAATAATCTGCTAATCCAGCAAGAACTAGTCCAGTGGAAGGATCTTCCACCCGAAGATAGCACCTGGGAAGATCTAGACTCTCTACCTACATATCTCCAGCACTCAACCAATGGAATTGTCGTAACTCCTACCACAACCGAACTCACAGATCTACTTCCAGCAACTTGGTAATAACAGAATAAACGCACTCACCAACGACATCCTTCCCAACATCAACACCCAGATGAAAATTAGAGAGATAATACCAGTATTTGTTGCAGTGCTTTCAGACAGCTAAACCCACTCCTCTGATCCATTTGTTTTGATACTTTTCAAACACGACCATGATTTTCCCAAATCTGTCCGCTAGATTTTCCCTCCAACCATTCTCCTAAACTCTAAACACTCGGCAAAGATGATAACAATGAGTACACCGTTCTTTTTAAAAGGGTTGGGTATTGTTAGGATGCAGACGCATATCAGCTCAGTAGTTGTTTGTCGTCCAGATCTCAACACATGGAGAGCTGGATCAAAACAATAATTCATCAAAAGAAGGATCTTCTTATATATGGCAGCATCATCGCTGAGTCCGCAAATCAACCAGCAATCATTTGCCACCAAATAATATAAGCAAAGGCAGGATCGTCCAACATGCGGCAGCATCATAGCTGTGTCTGCATCCCAACCAGCAAGCATCAGCAACTGATGATAATAGTACCGTTACATAGGATATTAATGTAATTTTCTTTTTGGGTCAAATGTAGGTTATAAAAGGGATAAGTGGCTGTAATATTTTTTATACATGGAATAAGATTGTTTTGTTTTCTACCTCACTCTTTCTCTCTCTCTCTATCTCTCCCTTTCTATCTCTCTATCTCTAGTTATGCTCTCTCTTTCTATTTCTCTCTCTCCCTCGCTCTCACTGACTCTCCCTCTTTATCAGTATCGATAATCTTTCTGGCGACCAGTTGTTTCTCTCTTGACCGATCAATAAGGACCTAACACCAGCATTTAATAAATGTATGCTGCCAGCATTTAATAAATTTTGGTTGACAGCATTAGCCAGCATTTATAATAAATGTTGTTTGTTGTGCCAGTTTATGCTAGGCGGCCAGCATTCAATTGTTGGCCGCCCAGCAGGCTTTAAGGCCTATGTGGGCCTAGGCCCAGGCAAGGCACCAGGTCGGGTCCTGACCATATATGGGGGCTGGTGAGCTCTTTTGGGCCTAGCCCAGGCCTAACTAGACCCAGACCTAACCAGGCTCAAACCCAAGTAGGCAAGGGCCGGGCGACCAGAATCGGGCCAAATTTGCACCCCTAAAGATAATGCTAAATAGTGAGCGCTTGAAATTTGGTTGTGCTTCATAAGATGGACTAATGGCAGAAACTAATGCAAGGGATTAATTTAATTTCAATTTATGTAGATGAATTTCTTCATGCAACTGAACAATAGAATTATTCAATTCTCGTGGTTCAATTCCAGCATGTAACCGAACAACAGAATTGGAATTCAGCAAAACAACAATTCCTGTAATTTTTGGAATTGATAAATTCCAATTCCTCAATTCCAAATCTTACAAACAGAACGGACCCTTAGTGAATTTTATAATTTTCTTTATTAAAATTAAAAATAATAATAAATTTGTTTTTTTGTACTTTTAAATTTTTTTTAATTTTGATGTAAAAATGTAATTTATATTTTTTTCAATATTAATAAAGATTAATTTTTCTTGTCCATCTCATTTCTTTTCATTTATAGTATAGTTTTTAAATTTTTTTAAATAAAGAAAATTTAAAAAAGGCCTGGCCTAGCCTTGGGGCCTAAGAAGGCCCCCTGCCAGGGTTGGTGCTCGAGCCCAGCCCAATCCCGGGTAAAGCAAGGCCCGAACCCGAGCCCGGGCGACAAAAGCCTGGGCTCGTCAGGCCCGGTACTAGTCCGGCCCAAACGAGCTTTTTGGATAGGCCTATCAGAGAGGGAAGGGAAGCTTAAAGCTTTTGTGAGCTACAAATCGTCGGAGAATTGAGAGAGAAGAGTGTTCCTCAGTTGGAAACTATCGAGTGAGGGGTCTTCGGAGGTCAAGGAGATGAAGGGGCAGCGATTTGAGTTATTTTTGCCGGAGAAGAGAGGTAGGAGCTCTTGAGAGCTAGACCTTGCCAGAAAATGGAGATTGTTGGCTTAAAATTTATGTAGAAGCGTAGAGTGCGGCGGTTTACAGCCCTGCCATGAGAAGAGGGTGGTGTGATGTTTGATCGCTTTGTTGGGGAATTAGTCATATTTATAGGTGTTGGTTGACCATGGCTGCTTGGAGGCCGAGAATGACCTCTTGGAGAGGAACGTCGGGTTGAAGGAGCTCGTTTTGGAGCTTAGAGATTCCCGTCGACCAAAGGTAGGAGAGGAAGTAATCGTTTTGGATAGGAGAAGCTCGTTAGAGCTCCATTTGGATGGAATGGTCGGCTGCTATGGAAGGATTCGAGTTGTTGTAGGCAGAATTTTTCCATCCGGAGTCCAGACTCTAAGTGATCTCCGAGGAGATCAAATATGATCTCCGAGGAGATCAAAATATGATCTCCTATGAGAAATATACATTCCGCCTTCCACACGAGGCAATTGGATTGCCGCCCTTCCTTACTCCCCGTGATAAGTTAGCGTGAAACCCAGACATAGATTTCGCAACGAAGCTCAGTAGTAAAAATTATGCATGTTGTAGGAGGGAATAGGAACAGGGTTAAAGGGATAATGAATAATAACCCTAAAATTATATAATATATACACTAAATTAATTAGGTTTACAAAGAAGGCCTCTCCCATCTCTTTTGAAATCTCATAAATAGATTTAGGGGATTCAAAATCTGTCCTGGATGATCTTGTTATGACCGTCTCATTGACACACACCCACCAAAATGATCCAAAGTCAATTTTGAGATCATTTACTCATTTTATGCTTCCCTGCGCGTGTGCGTCCCAATGTGAATTAAATGTCAATAACCACTCACATGATGTTAGAAATGGACGTGGATGATTTCGTTTAACTTGTATCATTGTTATGAGTCTGAGAAAACTGACCGGGGTTTATTCTGAGGTAATTTGCTCAATGTTCACTTCTTAGGTAAATTTGTTACTTAAAAATGCATCGACCCATCAAAATCTCCAATAATCATAGGAATTATGGGCAATCAACTTCGCCAGATTCATATAGACTTTATGAGTCCAACTACACTAACTGAAATTGATTCTGAGGTCATCTGCTCAAAAAGTCATATTTGAGGCATTGTGAAGCTCGATATTGACTTTTTTAGTCAACTTCATAAATATGCATTGGAATATAACGAAAAAATATCTTTGAATTCATATTGATCATTATGAGTGCAACGTAATTTACCAGAAACCTTTCAGGATTCACTATTTAGAAAGCCTATTTGAGTCACTGTAGCTCAAGTTTTAGGGTAAACCCATTTTAATCAGTTTGTCATACCATCAAGTTCTCACAGGCCCTGATTAGGCTCATCAATAGAGGTCGAATGAATCCACTAGGTCCCATATGAGGTTCAATGGTTGGGTTCCAATTTTGGGAAGTCACATGGAGCGTGATAGTTGTCTTCACAGGCTTCATAGGGAGGCATAGTTCCACAAGAGAGAAAGCAACCTACCATGAGTCATCAGACCTGCGACCTCTGTAGATGTATTGGACCTAGAGTGGTATTTCTAAAGGAGGCTAACATATAGGGTCCCTTAGACTATGATGATATCATGGTCACCTGCAGATCCTCTAGCCAAAAATATTGATCTTCTCCGATCCCTATTATATCATGTTCTTCAAATATGGAGAACATGGTAGGAGCAACTCAAACCATGTTCTTCATATTTTGAGAACATGATACTTATATATATATTTATATATAAATATATATATTTATTTATTTATTTATTCATTTATTTATATATATATTTATAATGTACATAATATTAAAATATTTATATGCATACATAAATATATATATAATAATTATAGTGATAAATTTTAGTTTCACTAAAATCTCTTCTCTTTTTTTATGATAAATAATAATTAGAAGGTATTCAGTATTAGTCTCGTTTTGTAAATCTTGAAAAGACGATTTTTTGATAAATTATATATCAAATTTGAGGAAGTATATTAACAGTGACGAAGATTATAACTTAATACTAAAATTTTTAAATAAACAAATTAAGTAATAAAATAATAATAATAATGCCCGGCTGCATTTCCTCTCCCTCCATAAAATTTAGAGGAGGAGAGAGAGGATCTTCATTTATGCAGCTCAATTTAGCAACCAATTGGAGCCTCTTTTTGGTAAAAATGGAGGATCAACATTTATAGAGCACGATTGGAGATGCTCTAAGGAGGAGGAGAGGAATCCATCGACACATCTTTTGTCAAAGTGACTGTGACATGCAAAAAGGCTAAAGGGAAGTTATGGTCATTACCACAATGATTATTGTGTTTGCTCCTAAGGTCATGGGGAACAACCGAGTCTCTGCGGTCAGCATATGTCTGTAGTGTTTGCAACTAGAAACTTGCATGAGGAAGTTCTAATTGGTTGTCTCTCTAGTCGTTGCAATTCCTCCCCTTTCTTCTGAAATATGTAATGTCATTGTTTTTAGATTGAATATTAATTATGATCTTACAAGAAATAATGTAATTATTCTAGTGCAGCGCAAGAAGGGGTATAGTTCAACTAGACTCTTAGGGTCGTATAAATGGAAAACATTTACTACTGATTGCCCTTCATCTCAAACCTCCGAGCATCCTAGACTCAGATAGAAACGGTGTGCCCTAAAGCCCTTCATTGTATTGACAACATTTAGTATCATTTTTTGATCTTTCATCGACGACATTGAGGAGTACGTCATATATGCCCTTTTGTAGGAGAGAAGAATAATTCGGTGAGAGAAGATGGACCATTGTTCTATATTGACACATTCCAATTGGGTCTTTTCATACCCCCTACCTAGCACGAGGTGAAGGAGGCACTCCTTTGTTTAATCCTATTATCTACACAAATCTCCTCTGGGAACATCTCCATGTTGGTGGCCTTCGCCGTCAACCTCCGACCGCAGAAGCTGAATTGGAAACTTTTGCAAAAATGCACCTTCCAATTATGGTGTTTTGGCACTTTGCTCCCCAATTTATTAAAATTTCCACAATGCACCCCCCAAATATCATTAGTCTTGCATTTTGCACCCCCCCCCCCAAATATCATCAGTGTTGATCCAACAAATACCAAATATTACCCCATTTCACCAATTAGCAATAGTAATATATCACAATGCACAACTAAAAATTAAAGTTCCCAAAATAAGTACATTAGTCTCTTGCAAAAGTCTCATATAAATTAAGATAACATTAAAGATCTCATTGGTTAATATAATAATATTACAACACAAGTAAGAAACAAAATAAAATTTCCAAACATATTTCGACGAGCTCCAAAATGATAGATAAACTTTGACGTAAGCAAGACACTTCATCTGTGTTGGATTTTTTCTATACATCGCAACACTTGTGCGCAGCAGAAGAAAGAACAAGAAAAGCCCAAAAAGAAATAGATCTTGCGATGAATATTGATCAAAAAGTAAAGTGTTGTAAATCAAAAATTACTTTTGTGGTATTGAGTCACTACTCAACCGAGATGTCCAAGAAATTTTGCGGGCACTTGCAGCTGGAGTTCCGAGCGCAGATTAAATTCCACGCCTCTGCAAGTGATCCACACGAATGGAAGAACCCTTAGACTCTTGTCGCACTGGATCTAGGTTGGAGGAAAACACTATGCGTCTTCACAGACTATAAGATCTAGTCTAGAAAAGGCGGCGGCGACAGGCGCTTGAAACGAGCTGAGCGACAACGATTGGATCGGGATTTTCGGAAACGATTTCCGTCGGCCCTTCAATCTCGTGTTTTGTACTTTCGCTTCACGACTATCAGTTAGCGCTTGTATACACGTATGTCAAAACCCTAAGACATCTTCAATTTACCCAAAAGAATAAACAAAAGAAAGTCGTCGCTATCGGCAAACCCATAATATATGGAATATAATTCGTCGAATCAACCCTTGACTCAACGAATCATCAAGTGGACACAACACACTCAACGCATGTCAGTGCCTCAACACTTGAATCAATGAATCAGCATTTTACTCGACGAAGCGTCGAGTGCACTTAAAGCTTAACTCGACAAAGCGTCGAGTGCACTTAACGCTTAACTCGACAAATCAACCCTTGAATCGATGAATCGTTGAATGGTCTCAACGCACTCGACGTTAAACTTGACGAATCAATACTTGACTCGACGAATCATTGAATCGTCTCGACGCAAGACTCGATGAATCAACACTTGACTCGACGAATCGTTGAATGGTGTCGACGCTAGAATCAACGAATCAACACTTGACTTGACGAATCGTCGAATGGTCTCAATGCTCGATGCCAGACTGAACGAATCAACACTTGACTCGACGAATCGTCGAATGGTCTCGATGCCTGACTTGATGAATCAACACTTGACTCGATGAATCATCAAATGGTCTCGACGCACTCAATGACAGACATGACGAATCCATGCTTGACACGAGGAATCGTCAAATGGTCTTGACGCACTGAACTCTTGGATGTGTGTCCTCAACACACTCAACGCCAAGCTGCTTAGTCCTTCACTCATCACATGAGTAGGACCAACATAATCCATTCCTCCAATTTATCAAAAATTCAGGCTGATTACCCTTTTGAATACTTAGTACATTCTTATGTGCGACCATGATAGGATCATATTGCGTTCGTAGTAAGCCTACATGCTTAATCACTTCCAGATCACAATGGTAACACCAATAGTCTCACACTTGATCTTGAAAGTATCAAACAAAAGCTTCACAAATAATGAGCTGCATCTAGCAATACATCATTGCTCCCCAAGCAAAAAGAGTTTAAAACTCAAAAGCCATTGTGAACAATGCATCAGTGTTGTTATATCCCTTGATACCTTACATACAAATAGAATTTGAGGTATAGACAGTGTTACCCTCATAATAATTCAATCCCAGTTTCCTAATCTAGAATGGACTTCTAGAAATCAGTGAGTCCAATATTATATATTGACACAACCAAGCACGGTCGTGCATTTCTCAGTCTCATTCCATTAAGGAGCCCATGGATGCAACTCTTGTCATATAGGAGGACAAATCCCATTTTTGACCACACACAAACACCCAAACGATTCGTAACGTACCCAATAACCACCTTTATAATCCAATTTTCTTAAGACTATACTTTTGATAGCATCAAAGCACGCTCTTCCTCACTTGATGAATGTTGTGACTTCAGGTCAAAGGACCACAAACACCATTGCCACTTGAGCCATACTTGTGATATATTCAAATAACTATCCACAAAGTATTCTCATGTTGGGTCTGTCTAGTACAACTTGTTCACTAACAAGTACCCATGTGATGACTTAATATCACAATATCATGACCTGTAAGAACCGGTCATCAGTCAATGCACATGCTAGTCTTAATGTATCATCATTTCTCTTAGCTTCTAAAATTACATGCCGATCAGGGACCATTTAAGAATGAAGCTTTTAAGAGCATAGGCTCTCACATTCAATTCACCACTAGACTCCTATGGAAGCAAGCATTCTAAGGGCATTTATTACACTAAATTAATCTAGCATTATAGAAATAAATTTACACAATTAAAGAACTTGTCATAGACATAAAATTAAATGTATAGTAGTCTATTCATCAAATGAATTATTACAACAATCAACAAATATACAAACCACAAGACTCCTACTAGAGTTGATCATTCATTTATCTAATACCCATTGATCTAACATGACCAACATGCTTTCTCTGTGCGAGAGGCCTTGTCAGTGGATCCACAATATTTTCTTCAGTCGGTATTCTGCAAGTGTTCACATCTCCTCGATCGACAATCTCACGAATAAGATGAAACCGCTGAAGTATGTGCTTAGAGCGCTAATGATATCTAGGTTTCAAACCAAGTGCAATTGCACCGTTATTGTCACGGTAGAGAACTACGGGTGCAATAATGCTAGTACCTACATCTAACTCGTAGATGAATTTCCTAATCCATACATGCTCCTTCGTCGCTTTTGTATCTGCGATATACTCGGCCTCAGTTGTAGAATTAGCAACTGTATCCTTCTTGGAACCCTTCCAGCTAACAGCTCCTCCATTTAGGCAAAATATAAACCCTGACTGACACTTTGAGTTTTTCTTATCAGTTTTTTGAAGCTGACATCCATGTAACCCTTTATAACGTGCTCTTCCTCTCCGCCAAATACCAAGAACATATACTTAGTCCTTCTCAAGTACTTTAGGATTTTCTTGATGGCTATCTAGTGATAATCACGGGGATCAGCTGATACCTGCTAGTCATGCTAAAAGCATAAGAGACATCGGGTCGAGTACATATCATTGCATACATGATTGACCCAATTGCCAAAGCACATGGAATCAACTTCCTGCAGTCCTTATCTTTATAAGATTTAGGACATTGGTCCTTAGAGACACTTACATTATAATACATGGGCAAGAATCCTTTCTTGGACTCAAGCATATTGAACCGTTTAAACACCTTATCAATATACGTACTTTGGTTCAAACCCAGAAACTTCTTTGATCTATCTATATAGATCTTAATACCAAGTATGTAAGTCACTTCGCCCAAGTCTTTCATAGAAAAGCAGTTCCCTAGGTTTTCTGAACAACTTGTAGGGTCGGTTTGCCATTCTCAATCAACAGTTTGTCATCTACATACAATATCAGGAAGACAGCAATGCTCCCACTAATCCTCTTGTAAATACACGGTTCATCCTCATTCTTGATAAAACCAAACTCTTTTATCTCTTCATTAAAACAAAGATTCCAACTTTGAGAAGCTTGTTTTAATCCATAAATGGATCTCTGCAGCTTTCATATTTTAGTGGCTTCACCTGGAGATACAAAACCCTCGGGTTGTGTCATATATACTTCCTCAAGGAGGTTTCCATTTAGAAAAGCCATTTTAACATCCATATGCCAGATCTCATAGTCATAATACGCAGCAATAGAAAGTAGAATTCTAATGGACATAACCATAGCAATAGGGGAAAAAGTCTCATCATAGTCAATTCCATGAATTTGCTTCAAACCTTTAGCCACTAGTCACCCTTTGAATGTCTGTACATTCCCATCCATATCGGTCCTCTTTTTAAAGACCCGCTTGCACCCTATGAGTCGTACCCCTTCAGGTGGTTCCACCAAGGTCTAAACTTGGTTTGTATACATGGAGGCCACTTCATATTTCATGGTCTCAAGCCACTTCTCGGAGTCCGGTCCACTCACAGCTTCTTGGTAGGTTCAAGACTTATCATTATGATCCATATACAACACATTACCTATTTGAGACCTAAGAAATCCATATCTCTCAGGCTCAAACATTGGTCTACCAAATCTATGTGGGACTTGTGTTTTTGGAGCAGGCTGTTCATCTACAAAACCTTATAGTCCTTGCACAGGTTCCAATTCTGGTTCATTTACGATTTGTGGTTCTTGAACATCTTCAAGTTCTACCCTTGTAGTCTTTATACTTAAGAACTCTTGTTCAAGAAAGACACCAGTCCTCGAAACAAACGCATTGCCCGCAGACGGTAGGTAGAAATAGTACCCTTTAGTTTTCTTAAGATACCCTATAAGATAATATTTATCTGACTTGGGTTCCAGCTTGTTAGGCATTTGACGTCTCACATACGCCTTGTAGCCCTAAATCTTAATGAAAGACATACAAGGACGCTTCTCAGTCCATATCTCATATGGTGTCTTCAGAACCGCTTTTGTTGGAGCACGATTTGGTGTAAAAGCAGCAGTCTCTAGAGCAAAACCCCAAAAGGAAACAGGAAGATCTGCATGAATCATCATCGACCGCACCATGTCTAACAGTGTACGATTCCTTCGCTCAGACACAACATTATGTTGCAGTATTTTGGATGGAGTGAGCTGTGATACAATACCACACTATTTTAGTTGATCACGAAACTCATGACTCAGGTATTCGCCACCCCGATTAGATCAGAGTGCTTTAATCCTCTAACCCAGCTGGTTCTCTACTTCATTTATAAACTCTTTGAACTTTTCAAAGGTTTTAAATTTGCACTTCATAAGATACATGTCTTCGTATCTACTTAAATCATCAGTAAATGTAACAAAGTAGAAGTACCCACCTATAGCTACAGAACTCATGGGTCTGCATACATCACTATATACTATACCCAAAAGATCATCAGCCCTCTCATTGAAACCAGTGTAAGGGACTTTAGTCATCTTGCCTAACAAACAGGATTCACATCTCTCAAATAATTCATAATCAAATGAGTCTAGTAGTCCATCTTTATGGAGCTTGGATTTGTGTTTCTCATTTATATGGCCCAAACGACAATGTCAAAGGTACGTAGGATTCGAGTCATTCATTTTTAGTCTTTTAGTATTTTCTATATTATAGATCTGATAGTCTAAGTTCAAAACATATAAACCATTAAAAATTTTGGCTATACCATAACAAACATCATTCTTAAATATAGAATAACAATTGTTCTTAATAATAAAATAAAATCCAATCATGTCCAAACATGAAATAGATATAATGTTTCTAGTTATGGAAGGAACATAATAACAATTATCTAGTACTATTACAAGCCCACTGGGCAAAGAAAGATGGTAAACTCTTGCGGCGGCAGCAACAACTCTTGCTCCATTTCCAACACGACGGTCTACCTCCACTTTACTCAACATTCTTCTCCTTCCCAATTCCTGCACATTTATATAAATGTGAGAACCACATCCGGTATCTGAAAGTTTTTAGTTTTAAGAGTAGCTAAACCCTAGAGGGGTGTGAATAGGTTTAGGGACTTTTTATAATTCCTTTTTAACTTTTCCTGGTTTACTGTGTTGTGTGTTTTAGTTTATAGTTTAGATTTCAAGAACAAAACCAACATACAAGTAATTTATAATGATTTCCCAGTGTATGTGTACATTCACTATCCCTCCCATATTTCTAATAGATTATTAGACAAGGTCAACTTTTCCAAACTCGGCTCAATGATCTTACAACACAAATCCCTCAGGATTTCCCAGACTCCTCCAAGTCCTACACTCAGGCCCAAGTCCCTACACTTAGATAAATATTCTCCTATAACTCCGTCACACAAGCCCTACCTCAGAATTTAGTTCAAAGTATAACCCTTAGGCTAGTAGGTTAGCCCTACCCTTAGATCCACATAGGATCCTACCTCAGAGAGAAACTCTCTTATAGCTCAGGCATACAACCATACCTCAGATCCATAGGAGGATCCTACAACTCAGGCTAAAAAGCCCTACAACTCAGATCTTCGAAAAAGATCCTACAGTTGGAATGTTGTCTGTTGATGATGTAGAACATCAGAGAAATGATCTCTGTGTCTTCCTCTTTCTGAATTGAGAAACTTCAGTCATGCATCCTTAACAGCTCCAAGAATATATCTTCAAGATTTAGCCTGCTGGAACTGTGAAGTCACTACAAATATTGCTTGCTATGTTGCTTCTTCTATCTCAGAGCGTAAGCTCTCTGAACTTACTGTTGAAGTTGAGTGAGTCAACATCTAACTTTCTTGAACAACTTGTTTAAATAGAAGGAGCAAGTTCTTCAACTCCTCAAACTTGATCGAAAGGAAGAATATGAAGTTCTGCCATTCCCAAAAAATTGTTGTCTTCTTCCTCGATCTCTTTCTTTTCTAATCCGCCATCCACTGACACTTTAAGCGGTGGGACCACTAGGATTTGATAGCTGCAACAAGTCTTTTGCATTAAATGCAATACAATAGGAAAGCGGCGTCATTTGTCATGTATTGTTCACTTCTCTCAACATGTGAATTATTATTGATATCATCATGACTCAACTTCTTTGGACTTAGCTGATTTTAGACATTTCTGCATGGGCGTTTAGTGGGGCTTTGTCACTCAGTGCCAAAACACTTGGGCAGATTTCTGCATCTTCAGGCGTTGAGTGATCAGTCATCACTCAATGAATATTGACTCTTGCAGTTTGTAGGCATTGAGTGAGCCTTCATCACTCAACGCATTTGGACTTAGCTAATTTTCTCTGTATGAAGGTGTCGAGAGAATGTTCTGCACTCAATACTTTTTACCTTTGCCCACCATCTCAGTGAGGCATTGAGTGAACATCCTTCACTCAACACTTTTGTACTTCGTTGAATTTCTGTTGAGTTGGCGTTTAGAAAACTTCCTTCACTCAATGCTTTTTGACTTAGACAGATTTTTTATCTACATCTTCTGTGGCTTTGACAGTATGGGCTCCACTCAACGCTACTGCTCTTCTGGCGTCGAGTGAGCTGTCCTTACTCGACGTTTCTAGACTTAACCTGATTTATGCCATTATAATGATAAGGCTTTGACTGTCTAGTCCTTACTCAATGCTTAAGGCCATATGGCATTGAGTGAATTGTCTTCACTCAACGCCTGTGGACTCGGACAGATTTCTGTCTTGTAAGCATTCTTCCATGTGTCCACCTGTCATTGTTACATAGACAACCTATCTAATCAGTGTAATAAGTAACCACCTGTATAAATAGAACTTATAGCATGCATTAGATACAAACATGTGTATACCATTGTCCTGTAGGCCTTCTTCAAATCTGGGACATTGTGATCAATGGACCCAAAAATCACTCCCTATTTAAAGAAGTCAAAACCTTAGACAGTGATATAAACCAGCACATATACAGCAGATATAACATTTCGGAAGAAAGCATAGAAAATGTATACACAACCAAAAATATGATTTCCATTAAAATAAGTCAAGTTTTGATAGTATGCATAAGACAAAGTTAACACAATTCCTACAGCCCTTTAAGAAAGACAAGAAATTCTTCTATGTTTCAGGTTCTCTTATCATTATGCCCCTGCTTGGCTTCTTGGCTGCTTTCCCTGCTTTCTCTTCTAAGTTAGATGGCCCTACGAGCAGCCCGGTGCATATCATAAATATGCACTTTTATGTTACGGATAGGCTACCCCCTATTATCCTGGTCGTGCGGCCAGTGGGGGACCCACCATATTTGCTTAATAGGACCGCGGTCCGTACACTCCAACCACTAGCCCCAGCTGTTCTCGGCGGGGACCGCGGTCTGTACACTCCAACCATTGGCCCCACCTGTTCTCAGTGGGGCTGGTTGTGATGCCGGGTTTCAAACCCAATACTCTTGATAAGAAGTTGTCCATACTCGACATTTCTAGACTTAATTAGATTTTTGCAATTATAATGATGAGGCTTTGACTGTCTAGTCCTTACTTAATGCTTAAGGCCATCTGGCATTGAGTGAACTGTCTTCACTCAATGGTTGTGGACTCGGACAGATTTCTATCTTGTCAGCATACTTCCATGTGTCCACCTGTCATTGTTACTTAGACAACCTATCTAATAAGTGTAACAAGTAACCACCTGCATACATAGAATTTATAGCATGCATTAGATACAAACATATTTATACCATTGTCCTGTAGGCCTTCTTCAAATCTGGGACATTGTGTTCAATGGACCCAACAATCTCCCCCTATTTAAAGAAGTCAAAACCATAGACAGTGATATAAACTAGCACATATATAACAAATATAACAATTCAGAAGAAAGCATAGAAAATGTATACACAACCAAAAATATGATTTCCATTAATATAAGTCAAGTTTTGATGGTGTGCATAAGACAAAGTTAACACAATTCCTACAACCCTTTAAGAAAGACATGAAATTCTTCTAGGTTTCTTGTTCTCTTATCAGTATGCCCCTGCTTGGCTTCTTGGCTGCTTTCCCTACTTTCTCTTTTGATTTCTTTTCTTTCTGCCTCTGAAAGTAACTATATGGCTTTGGGAAATACTTGACGGGCTCCATAGCATCTAGTGGTAAAGTGCCTAGCCACTTGTCCTTTCTGAACTTTCTTCTGTCATTTTCATTTTTCTCAAGCTTGGCCAATTCTAGGGAGTTGTAGAGCTTTCCCCTTTTAGTTTTCTTATTCTTGACAAGATCCCAGGCAGAAAAAATTATGGTCCTTGATGGAGGACTCCACTGTTCAAAATCAGGCCTTGTTTCCATCTCTTCCATGTATCTCTTCTTGCTCATCCTGACCTCCTACTTATCCTCAGCAATAGATTTTCCTCTAGCTCTTATCACTTGGTAAACAGTAGGACTGAATGTTGGAATTGTAGGAATGTCAGTGGTTATAGAAGGATCAGCCCACTATGTACCATCTTGGATGTCATACTGAGCATCAACTTGAGTATCATTATGTTCTGCATTCTGATTATAGTATTGACCATCATACTGATTAACATATTGACCACCATACAGATTTTCAGGGATAGGAGCAGTGTCAATTTTTTCATATGATAATAGCTCAAGACCCATTGAGCCTCTGATAACATTTGTGGTCCAAACTGCATTTTCAATATTTCCCTTTATCACACCCTTCTCCCACTTTTTGAATTCTTCACAGATATTATTAGTCAGGGAGGTGCTGGCCTTTGATAGTTGATCAACTAGATAGTTGACACCAATGGTGACATAGCTTTTAAGCTTGAGCAGTTGATCATCTAAGACTTGGGTGTAAGCATCCATTCTTCTTTCAAGGATAGTTTTGTGTATGTCCATCAACTCCTTCTGTGCAATGTGGATTGCTAGCATGTTGTTGGCAGTGATAGTCTATTTCTCCATAACCCCTGTCTAGATATAGCTAATTTCAGCTAGCTTGCTCTCAGTAAAGTTAACTGCAGGTGCAGCCCTTTGGAAGAATATGAAAGTTTGGGCCTTCAGCAGATTAACTTCAAATCGTATAAATTTAATCTATGTTGTCAGATCATTCATGAGATTCTTGATGGAGTCATCCACAAAGTTTGCAATTTGCCTTCTTTGAATATCTAAAAATCCTTTCAGTTGATTCAGGAAGGTTCCTGATATCTAATCAGCTTGATTTAATGTTCCTTCATCATAGTCCTATTATTGTTCTTGTAACACACCCATCCGTCACATGGAATATAATAGAAGGTCCGGTTGGGGCCCCACGCCATCTACCAAGGATAGTTAGTGGAGTTACGTATTAATACCAAATTACTGTCAAAGGAACACGCATCCTAACTCAGAGCATTCTAGTGGAAGCTTTTTAAAACAGTTATAAGAACCCAAATACAACAACATGATTGTCCACACTAACCCAAGGAAGGAATGACAGCAAATACACAAAAGTCTCAGTATTAGGGCCTTACAAGTGTTTACTTAAACAATACATGTTTTCCATACTTCGTCATGAAGGCCGACCGCACATGAACATAATAAAGTAAACATATTGCTTTGGCCTTCAAGGGCCAGCACAGCATCAAGGGCTTCAGCCCGCTACATGCCACTAGGCTCGCCCGTTCCTGCATAAGGACAAACCACCAAATGGTGGTAAAACAAGGCAACGGTCAACTAAAGCTGACCAAATTATAATGACCCCGCACCTTATTCGGGGCAGCGGTGCTCTTCCCTGCATTTTGTTAGTATAACCAAACAAGATGGTGAAAGTACAATTTAAGCACACTCCACCATAGGAGAAGGCACACACGGCCACATACCCCATGCTCTAAGGGAATATTCTCGGTGAACCCGGTCCACTGCCTCCCCTCGGATGGCAACATCGTGAGCAAATAAGTCTTTTTCAGCGGAAGCCTAAGACCCTCTATGCCATCGGCAAGTGCCATGTACCTTAGGTCTCTTTAACCGAACCACATAGATCGGGTACAGTTCCACTCAACCCATTGCTCACACAGTCATGTCAATTTAATTCATCGATGCGGGTCATGCTTCCCCGACACCTGAAGTACCGATCAAACAATATTACATAACCCAGTTATGTACAAGGTTGGCTCCCAAGCCACCAAGATGGAAGAAATGCGCTTCTACCCAGTTTTCCGGGTGCACCTTGGAGTTAGTCCCCAAGGCTCCTTGTTGCAATCTAGCATGTAGAAAACAACCAAAACAAATGGCACAGAGTCTTCTCCGGCAATACAAGCATAATAAAAACATCACTGAACAAGAACAACTTGTCCGGATAGGCTTCACACACCATGCCTACATCCGTACTTCGATTACGGACTCTAAATGCAAAATGACGGGGATAAACCATATCTACCCAAAGTAATACCTCACACTCACCGCCAACTCGCAGGAGAGAGTTTCCTATGCAAAAAGGAAGAGGACTTCACATGTCGAAGTAGAGAATCGTTGCCCTAGAGGTTCGCTTCGACGCCATGTAAAACTTGCCGGACGAAAAGCACTGCAACGGACTTACCTCCGCGGATCTGGACTCGGCTCTTGATTTGGAGCTCTGAAGCTCCAACAATGGCAAGATTCCTCCTTCTCCTTCTCCCTTTTCTCTCCCCTCTCTCTACTTCTTAGAAAGAGATTGGATCAAAAGAAATGAGGCTTAAACCCTAAATTCCTAAATATAACTCCTCAGGTAAGATGCTGGGCCATCGGATCCCTCTTAAATAAAATGAACAACCTTGATTTGCCTTTAAAATCGCCTTCCTGGGTCCGCACACGGCTTGTGACATGCCCATATCACAGGTCGTGTCTCACTATCGTACAAGAAATCGTCGATCTTAGAACAAGACACGGCCTCTGACTCGCCCGTGTCAATACTGGACATGCCCATGTCACCCTGGACACGCCCGTGTCACCCTGGACACGCCCATGTAACTATCCATGTTCCTTAATCGACACTGAAACTATCAATCCCGAATAGGACACGGCTATGGGATACGCCCGTATCACAGACTGTTTCGCAGACACAGCTTCGGACACGCCCGTGTCCCTAGCCGTATTGCTCAATCGACACAGCCAGACAAACTAAGAGCAGAACACGGCTTTGGACACACCTATTTCCCAGGCCGTGTTGCTTAGTCGACATAGCCCACTCATATCTGAGATTTGGGGCATTACAATTCTCATCCCCTTAAAATAATTTCATCCCAAAATTAGAGAATGGAAAAGTACACAGAATTGAATGGTACCTGAGTGGAAAAGTTCGGGATACTCTTCAAGCATGGTCTGCTCTCACTCCCATGAAAGCTCCTCGCAACCGCAATTATCCCATCGGACCTTGACAATCCTTCTAGCTTTGTTCCGCAATTGTTTGACCTCTGTATCCTCGATCTAAATGGGTATAACTTTAGTTGTTAGCCAACTATCGACCGACACTTGATCCGCAAAAATCACTTGCGCTGGTTCTTTCACGGCTTTGCATAGGACCGAGATGTGAAATGCATCATGCAAACCACTTAGCTCTACCAAAAGAGCCAACCAATAAGCGGCTTCACCAACCCGCTCCAAGATCTCAAAAGGCCCAATATACCTCGGACTAAGCTTCTTTATGCGTCGAATCCTTAATATGCCTTTAAACGGCTTTATCTTGAGGTATACCCAGTCGCCCACCGCAAAATCCACATTTTGATGCTTGGCATTGTAGTACTTGGCCTGACTATCTTGAGCAATCAGTAGCCATTCTCGAATTAACCGTATCGTTGAAGTCGCATCTTCAATATCCCTTCACTTGTATAGCTTCGATTCTCCCGTTTCTACCCAAGACAATGGCGTACGACACCTCCTTCCATATAGAGCCTCAAAGGGCGCCATCTGAATGCTGGCTTGATAGCTGTTATTGTATGCAAACTCAAACATGTAAAGATAGTCCTCCCACCTTTTACTAAAATCCAATGCACACATACGAAGCATGTCTTCCATCGTCCTGTTCACCCTTTTAGTTTACCCATCTATCTGCGGGTGAAAAGCTGTGTTGAAGTTCAACTTGGTGCCCAATAACTGAAGAATAAGCCTCCAATCATTAGACGTGAACTGACCATCTCGGTCACTTACTATGCTCCGGGGCACACCATGAAACGGATTATATTATCCACATAAAGCTTCGCCAGCTTCTCCACGGAATCATCCTTCCTATTGGGTATGAGATGCGATACCTTTGTTAACTGATCCACGACCACCCAAATGGCGTCATTCTCCTTGTGAGATCTCGGCAAATCGTGCATGAAATCTATAGAGATGTCATTAAACATCCACTCTGGAATATGCAAGGACTTTAGAAATCCACCTGGCTTCTGGCATTCGGCCTTAACTAAGGAACAAGTCTGGGATTTTGCCACATATAGCTCTATGTCTTTCTTCATACCTGGCCACCAGAACAACCTCTTCATGTCTTTGAAAATCTTTGTGCTCCTAGGATGAATTGAGTACTTGGTAAAATGCGGCTCGTACATCAATTCTTCTCGTTATTTCCTAATGTTAGGGACGCACAACCGACCACCCTTCCATACAAGGCCATCGTCAACAATGAACTGGTCATTCGACCCATCCACGGGCTCTGCCACGCGACGTTTCAAGCTTACGTCCAACTCCAAGGCCTGTCGAATCCTGTCCGCGAGGTCATATTGAACCTCTGTCCAACTCAAACATGCATTAGCACTAGATACCTTTTAAACACAGGAGATCTCCAAAGACTCCAAATCATGAATAAGCCGCTCATCATGCATCTGCAACCAGTTGGCTTGTGCATGAGTTCTACGACTCAGAGAATCTGCCACAACATTCCCCTTCCCGGGAATATAATGAATCTTGTAGGTGTAGTCTCCAAGGAACTCCATCCACCTTTGTTGACTCATGTTCAGGTCCTTCTGATCAATCAAATACTTCAGACTCTTATGATTTGAATATATATCGACCTTTACTCCATAAAGGTAATGCCTCCAAAGCTTGAGAGCGAATACCACGGCCGCCAACTCCAAATAATGGACTGGGTAGTTCTTCTCATGCACCTTTAACTAACGTGATCCATAGGCTATCACCGACCCGTGCTGAGGCAGAACACAGCCTAAACCACTCTCAGATGCGTCACTATAAACCTCAAAGCCTTCAGAACCACAAGGCGTACTTAAGATATGTGACGTAGTCAAACGACACTTTAGTTCTTCGAAATCTTGTGCGCACTCAGGCGTCAAAATAAACTTTTGTTCCTTCCTTGTCAGAGTAGTAAGGGGCAATGCTATCCGCGAGAAGTTCTACACGAAGCGCCTATAATAGCTGGCAAGCCCCTGAAAACTCCGGACTTCCGCCACCGTAGACAACACAGGCCGCTCCTGTATTGCAACTATCTTATCCGGATCCACCATAACCCCTTCTCCACTAACTATATGACCAAGGACCGCTACCGAGGACAACCAAAACTTGCATTTTGAGAACTTGGCGTACAACTTGTTCTTCCTCATGATATCCAATACCATGCATAGATGCTTGAAATGATCATCCTCGCATTGTGAGTATACTCGTATATCGTCGATAAAAACTATCACGAACTGGTCCAAATATTCTATGAACATTTTGTTCATAAAATCCATCAACACGGATGGCGCATTCACTTGCAGAAATGGCATGACAGCGAACTCAAAATGCCCATACTGTGTGCTGAAAGCCGTCTTGGGGATGTCACTTTCCCTTATCCGCAGCTGATAGTATCCGGATTTCAGATCCAGCTTCAAGTACACAGTTGAACCGGCCAGCTGGTCGAACAGATCATCAATCCTTGGGATTGGATACTTATTCTTCTCTGTTAGCTTATTCAACTCCCGGTAATCAATACAGAGTTGTAAGCTTCCGTCCTTATTCTTAATAAAGAGGACCGGCGCGCTCCAAGGCGACGAACTTGGACACGCATAACCTTGCTCCAACAGCTCTTGAAGCTTTACTTTTAGTTACGCCATCTCCTTGGGCATTAACTGATACGGAGAGCGTGACACATGTTTGGCACCTGGCACTAGCTCAATGGTGAAGTCGATCTCTCGCTGAGGTGAGCTTCAGGGAGATCTTCAGGGAATATGTCAGGAAACTCCGATACAACCGAGATGTTGTCCAGACCTGGCTTGGTCTTCAAACCCTCCACTAATGTGAGAAACAGCTCCGCACTACTACGAACCGCCTTAACCACCTGGAGAGCAGACATCAAAGTCTTGCTTGACCCCTTCAAGCCTGAGAATGTTTTCTCACGATCTGTATCCAGTCCCAATCTAACCACCTTATGGTTGTAATCAATGTACGCATGTTGCTACGATAGCAAGTCCATTCCAAAGATCACATCGAACTACACTATCGGTAGTAGCGACGCTCGCAAGTCATAATCTTGACTCCCAATCCTTACCTTCACACAACAAACTCTATCTGTGCGCAGAGAGCACCCATTAGGCAGCAACATATCCAATTTGTCCCTTGCCATCGAAGAAGGTACTCCGATGCACGATACAAACTATTCGGACAAAAAGAAATGTGAAGCTCCCGTATCGAATAGTGCTCTCGCTGGAAAATCAAAGATCGATACAAAGCCTAGAATAACCAGTCATAAGCTAACACGCATAAGGCAACAGGTATATAAAGCTAAGCTGCTATTAATTTAAACCGTACCTGTCACCACATCAGCCTATTTTATGGCCTCCTGCTGGCCAAGGTTGTACACTCTAGGTTGGGCTAGGGCATAATGTGATGTGGTTGACTCCAATGCCTTGCCCTTCTCCTCATAAGTTGCTTCAGGCTTCTTCTCGGACTTTGGACGTCCGCTCCAACAATCTCGGGCAAAGTGTCCCGGCTTCCCATAGTTATAACATGTATCTGAGGTTCTTCCTGTAGTTGCCCCAGATGCACCAGAAGAAGGGGCTGGACCCGAATTCCTAGCCTTCTTATTCCACTTACGGAATAAAGATTTTGAGGAGTTCGTCACCTTGAACTCCGTCTTCTTTGCACTAGAGTCCTTCTTCTCTTGTACTCTCTTCAGATATTTCTCCAATGATTGGGTTGTATTGACCAGGGTTTGGAAGCCCTGCATCATAGGCCCCGAGAGTAGTAGCCTTAGGTCATCACGCAAACCCTCGTAGAACCGGTTGGTCTTACGCTCCTCATCAGCCAAAGTAGAGCTAGCATAACGACCCAACCATATAAACTCATGGAGGTACTCATCCACGCTACTATCTCCCTTCGTCAGTCTCTAGAACTGATTCTCCATAGCGTTCCTCTGTGCCAAGGGGAGGTATCTTGCCAAGAATAACCTCGAGAATTCCTCCATCAAGACATCAGTGAGTTTCCTTCCAACCAAGTGATGCAGATCCAACTCTTCCCACCACAACCTCGCTTCTCCATCCAACAGGAAGGTGGCTATGGTGGTCTTCTTCCATTCCTCTGTTTCCATGGCCGTCAAGACTCTCTTCACCCGAGAGAGCCAATCTTTAGCCTGGTATGGGGTTCCAATCCCCAAAAACACAGGAGGGTTAAAGCTCATTATATGTTTGAGCTGCTTTTCTATTGCTCTTCTTGGTATCAATGGCTCAACCACCACTTGTTCCACCCTTCTAGGTTCTGCTTCTCGAAGCGGTACTTGCTCCCCTACAGGGGCAGGATGCTGCACTTGTCTTCTTGGCTGGGCGTTTAGCATCGCAAACACTGCCTCAGCCACTAGCCTTATTATTTCTGCTGAAGGAGGGGTTGAAGGCACATCATTGGGTGCACTACTTGCCTTAGAAAGTGGGTGTTCTGCCTGCCCAGCGCCACTCCTAGTCACCTATAATCGTACAACACACCATTAAGTGACCAAACGAAATTGCAAAAAGAAATTATAGGAATACGCAAGTTCCTAAAACATGTGTATTTTCATTCCAAAGTGGACATTCATGGGTTCTTTTCATGTTATAACGATTACGCACATACATGTGCTCACCTCCCCTAAAAAGAATTCGTCCATGAATTTGATGACTAGTTTTAGTCATCATTTTTGGGGTAATTTAGTAGCCTAAAAAGTCTAAGTTTACTTATATTTCATACTTGTTATTTCATGTTTTAATGTCTTTTCATAAAGTATATATTCCTAGGTTAATTTGTGTTATGCATTGTTTATGTTTAATTTTATGATATGGTTAACTTGTGTTTTATTTTAAATATAAATATTACTATATTATGTTATGTTGTTAAGTTTAGTTTAATTTTAATAACCAATATTATGTTACTATATGTATAATGTTATGTTATATTATTATAATTAATGTTTGTTAGTTTTTATTTATATGTTTTAATTTTCACTTTTTTTTATGTTTTATATTATCATGTTATAAAGTTTCTAATGTATGTTTTATTTATATTTTGTAGGTTCAAGAGCCACATATGGAGCAACCCGGCCACATGTGGAGCAGCCCACAAGCCTCAACCCGAGCCCCTCTCCCCTCATAAAGCCTACATAAAGCAGCCCATTATGAATCCAATGCTTGGCCGACCACATACATGCATGCATGCATGCACCTTGCCACCTTCCTCTCTCTCCATATTTAATATATTACATGCATGAACATTTCCCCACAAGTTTGGCCGACCACCTATTTTATTTTTATTCTACATCCACCCCTTCTTCCCCTCTCTCTCTCTCATGCTCATTTATTTCTCATTCAACTCCCCCTCTCTATTTTATATTTTCCATGTCATTCCCTTTATTATCATACATGAATCTTCCAATTCTCTCTCCCCTTCATTGAATGAAGTGCATGAATCCTCTCCAACATATGTGGCCGGCCACCCCTTGTCTTCCCTCCATCTAGAATGTTCTCCCTCTCCTATATAAAGGAACCTCACCCCTCTTGTTTTAAAAAAAAGTAGTTTTAGTGGAAGTAGTTTTTGTAGAGAGCAAGAGAGAGTTCTTTCCTTATTGTAGTTTTTTTTATTGTAATCTCTTTTTTAGTAGATTAGTTTTTTTCTTGTTATAATTTTTGTACCTCTTTTATTATGCAATGAAATTTCTTTTCTCTTATTCTCATTCCCTTATTATCATGCTTAGCTAGTTCTTTTTGTGCCCGATCGCGGTGAACTTTGCAATAGAATAATGCATCTTTATTTTTATGTTTTCCTTTGTAGTTTTCTATTTTTGATCCTTCCTTGAATTATTTTGTATCGACTCCGTATTTCTAGTATACGGTAGTAGATTCCGATCTCGTATTTGAGTAGCCGAGAGGCTCGTGAATATGAAAGATCACTCAAGGAAGGAAGGAGTTGCACGCACCCCTAGAGATAGGATGACGTAAATCCTCCGGATTGGAGTCAAATCCAATAGTGCGGGTCACCTCGATAATGCGACTTTAGTCCTTTTTGACTTGAAAGAGATTTCGGTCAAAATGTCTATAAGTTAGGGGATTTAATGCTCTAGCGAGATTACTTCCTAATATCGGATCCGTCACGGTCTTAATAGAATTACAAATGCTAAACTAATTTCTTTCGTTATTTTATTTCAAGGTGAATCGTCGATCGAGCAGTTTTCTCGTAATAGTTTATTTTCTCTTATTAACTTAGTTTATTTTCATTCTCAAAACTCATTTATCGTTCGGTAGAATAATAGAATCATTGTGAGTAATAGTACTTGCATGCCCCGTGTTTTTATACGACCTTGATATTTTTCATATCCTATGCTATATTTCGATAGGTACACTTGCCTTAATCGAGTATAGATTAGAGAATACGATTTTCTCTATCAAGTTTTTGGCGCCGTTGCCGGGGATTTTTTTGGCAATATTAAGAAAGCTTCGAGTTTATTACTTCTACTAAAATTTAAAAATTCAAAAAAAAAATTATTATTATTATTATATAATTCACCCACCTCATCTTATTTCTACCCAACCTAAAATCTCTCGAAAAGGGTAAGGGGCTTTAAGCGCCACCATTTTACCTAGTACCTTGCGAACCCTTCACAGGGTAGCCCTTGGGAAGTTCGAGAGTCAATCCACTAAAAAAAATCTATTTTCAAAAATATATATCTAAATAAAAAACAAATCAAAAAAAATTTTTGCTTTTCTTTTTCTTTTTGGTAAACAGTTAATTTTTCTTTATGGAATCATCTTATTTTTGCGCTTTTTGCGGGTCGGCCGACCACTTTTATTCTAAATGTCATTCGAGAACCCCTCCCTCTTTTGATTTTAATTTTTCTGGGGAAGGTCAAAATGGCCAATTTGACCCTTATCCCAATTTTTATCCTACTTGGGAGGCGGGGAACCCGTCTTATTTTTCTTATAATTTTGCCCCGCAAAGCGCCGCGCCTCTAAATTTTTATTTTAATTCTATCGATCATTGGTATCTTGAATTGCAAACTTCTATTAATAATATTAGTTCGCATTTCAAGACCATGATAGATTATCTTTCTCGCGAGGCCGCTTCTTTTTCTTCGTCTTCTTCTCCGTCTCCTCCAATTTCTTCATGTAATGAGTCACAGGATATCCCGACTTGTCTTGTTCCTCTCGAGGAAGATAACTATTCGGATATCCCGGATTGTTTCCTTCCTCCTTTGGAAGACACCTCTATGGATATTCCGGTGTGCTTCTTACCCGTTGAGGATGACGAGACGTTTCATATTTTTCATTCCGAAGATGTTTGTGATTTCATCACGCTTTCAAATTCAACTGTTCCAAATTTTTCTAGTTTTAGCGAGTCTTCTTTTTCTTCTTTTATTTTAGATGACTCTCCTTTAGTTCTTTCTTCCCTTTCTTCTCCCGAAATTTCACAAGACTCTCCTTCTCCTTGTGAAATTTCCTTTGATGAAAATTCTTTTTCTACTTCTTTTATTCCTCTTCCTATTTCTTCTTCTTTTTATTCTCCTTCTTTTGACGACCCATTCTTTCCCATTTTACATACGGCAGAGTTCTTCTATAACTCCGTCCGTTCATTTTTGGGCGTCATTCTCTTGAAGATTCCACCGCATATCGGTGCGATTCTTCAATTTTTCTTTTTTTTAGTTTACTCTCCTAAGCGCATACTTAGGGAGTTACCTCTTCACTTTAGTTTTTATTTTCCCTTTAGCTAACAAATAACGTCGGGCTCAGCCGACGTTAAACAGAGAACGCTCTTGGGAGGCAGCCCTTGCTTATCGTTTTCTTTCTTTCTTTTTCCTTTTTGTTTTGTTTTACAGGAATAAAACCCCCGGCGGTTCGTTTGGCTCCATCATTTCATCTCTTTCTTAGGCCTGAGCCGGTGTCCAACTCAAGCATGGGGGAGCGACATCTACATTCGGCCTTACGACTCCGGGGAAGTCGTTTTCTTTTTTTTTAATTTACTTTTTTGTATCCCCCTCCCCTTTCTTCTTCCTTTTTCTTTCTTGTTTTTATTTTTCATTGAGGGCAATGAAAGGTTTAAGCATGGGGGAGGGTTTAGTTATTTTATTTCTTATTTTTCTTTTCAAAAATGTTTTAAATTTCTTTAAAAATTAGTATAGTTTTATTAAGTTTCTTTAGTACTGCTTTTATTTAGCTTTATCAAAAACAAAAAAATTAGAAAAATCAAAAATTCCAAAAAAAAGATAATATGTCAAAACCCAAAAAAATTAGAAAAACAAAAATCAAAAAAAAATTTGTGCTAAAATCTATTTGAAAAACAAAATCTAAAATTATTTTTATCTTTATTTTTATGTTTCTTCTAGTGATGTGTAGGCCCGTGCAGTTTTTATATTCCTATGTAGATTATTTTGAAAATGTTTTCTAAACTTATCATTTTAGCATAGTTTAGTTCTACTAGTTTCTTTATCTTAAATATAGTCATCCGTTTTTTACGTTATAAGCTAGCAATGTGTTGTTATGTCTTTTTATTCGGTTAGTTGCTTACGAATGGTTGCTAGGTATCATTTGCTCTTTTTCATTTGCGGGGTAGTCTTTCTTGGTGTCTAGAACTTGTACCAAGCTACTCTCGAAGCATTTGCGCCGTTTTTACATTTTTTAGAAATGATTTAGGCCACCATTTGAATAGTTTGAGCTTTTCGTGCCCACCAAAAACAAAACCCTTGCAAAACAATTTTAGGCCTTTTCCTTATTTTCCTTGTTTTTAGCTCCACCTTTCATTTCACTATATTCACCAAAGCCAAAATGCCCTTCCTATGTTTCACACTATAACCTTGGGCTTAAAAATTATTTTTGTGGGGGGTATTATCTTTGAAATGAATAGGAAATTCTCAAGTCTATTTTTGGAGCTTTTCTTATCAAAATGTTATTGAAAAAAAATCAAAAAAATCAAAAATCAAAAAAATGAATGAAAGAAAATATTTATGTTTGGCCAAGTTTATAAAAGAAAATTTTCATGGCCTTATTTTGTAGTATAAATTGGAGAAATGACTTGCTTGTCATTTCTCATTTTGTTATCATGTTTTTATTTTTGAAGCTCACCTTGGTTTAGTGTCTTAGCCCTCATGTCTATCTTTGTTTCCACTTCCTAATTATTTACCTAAGCCAAGTCTTAATGCCTATTAGAAGTCCTATTGATCTTAGAACGTAAATTCGCGTAGTGGAGAAAGTGTGAACGTACAAGCCTATGGCCACCATCATTGATGGATTTCTTTGGAGGTTACCTTGGAGTGGTTTAGGGTTAATGTTTATCTAGCAACCTAGTAGTTTGTTAATGCGCCGTTTATTTAGAACCTCTACTTTTGTTTTCCTTACTTTCTTTTATTTTGGATGCCTTGTTTTAAGATTTAGAAATGTGTAGACTTTTCTTATGTTTTAATGAGATTTTTAGGGTTCCGCTTCCAAATTTTCTATTGTGCACTTCTCACCCCACTAGTTGATAACATGGAAATTAGGATAGTTTAATTTTTCATATTTTGCTTTTCTTAACTATGGAACCTAAAATAAAATATATGTCTTTTGTTTTTTCCCTAGTTCTTTATTTCTATTTGCTTGAGGGCAAGCAAAAGTCTAAGCATGGGGGTGTTTGATGACTAGTTTTAGTCATCGTTTTTGGGGTAATTTAGTAGCCTAAAAAGTCTAAGTTTACTTATATTTCATGTTTGTTATTTCATGTTTTAATGTCTTTTCATAAAGTATACATTCCTAGGTTAATTTGTGTTATGCATTGTTTATGTTTAATTTTATGATATGGTTAACTTGTGTTTTATTTTAAATATAAATATTACTATATTATGTTATGTTGTTAAGTTTAGTTTAATTTTAATAACCAATATTATGTTACTATATGTTTAATGTTATGTTATATTATTATAATTAATGTTTGTTAGTTTTTATTTATATGTTTTAATTTTCACTTTTATTTTATGTTTTATATTATCATGTTATAAAGTTTCTAATGTATGTTTTATTTATATTTTGTAGGTTCAAGAGCCACATATGGAGCAGCCCGGCCACATGTGGAGCAGCCCACAAGCCTCAACCCGAGCCCCTCTCCCCTCATAAAGCCCACACAAAGCAGCCCATTATGAATCCAATGCTTGGCCGGCCACATACATGCATGCACCTTGCCACCTTCCTCTCTCTCTCCATATTTAATATATTACATGCATGAACATTTCCCCACAAGTTTGGCCGACCACCTATTTTATTTTTATTCTACATCCACCCCTTCTTCCCCTCTATCTCTCATGCTCATTTATTTCTCATTCATCTCCCCCTCTCTATTTTATATTTTCCATGTCATTCCCTTTATTATCATACATGAATCTTCCAATTCTCTCTCGCCTTCATTGAATGAAGTGAATGAATCCTCTCCAACATATGTGGCCGGCCACCCCTTGTCTTCCCTCCATCTAGAATGTTCTCCCTCTCATATATAAAGGAACCTCACCCCTCTTGTTTTAAAAAAAGTAGTTTTAGTGGAAGTAGTTTTTGTAGAGAGCAAGAGAGAGTTCTTTTCTTATTGTAGTTTTTTTATTGTAATCTCTTTTTTAGTAGATTAGTTTTTTTCTTATTATAATTTTTGTACCTCTTTTATTATGCAATGAAATTTCTTTTCTCTTATTCTCATTCCCTTATTATCATGCTTAGCTAGTTCTTTTTGTGCCCGATCGCGGTGAACTTTGCAATAGAATAACACATCTTTATTTTTATGTTTTCCTTTATAGTTTTCTATTTTTGATCCTTCCATGAATTATTTTGTATCGACTCCATATTTCTAGTATACGGTAGTAGATTCCGATCTCGTATTTGAGTAGCCGAGAGGCTCGTGAATATGAAAGATCACTCAAGGAAGGAAGGAGTTGCACGCATCCCTAGAGATCGGATGACGTAAATCCTTCGGATTGGAGTCAAATCCAATAGTGCGGGTCACCTCGATAATGCGACTTTAGTCCTTTTTGACTTGAAAGAGATTTCGGTCAAAACGTCTATAAGTTAGGGGATTTAATGCTCTAGTGAGATTACTTCCTAATATCGGATCCGTCACGGTCTTAATAGAATTACAAATGCTAAACTAATTTCTTTCGTTATTTTATTTCAAGGTGAATCGTTGATCGAGCACTTTTCTCGTAATAGTTTATTTTCTCTTATTAACTTAGTTATTTTCATTCTCAAAACTCATTTATCGTTCGGTAGAATAATAGAATCGTTGTGAGTAATAGTACTTGCCTGTACTGAGTTTTTATACGACCTTGATATTTTTCATATCCTATGCTATATTTCGATAGGTACACTTGCCTTAATCGAGTATAGATTGGAGAATACAATTTTCTCTATCAGAATTCCAATAAGAAAGACCGATGCCATTGTCTGATACCAAATTATAACACCCCATCCGTCACATGGAATATAACAGAAGGTCCGGCCGGGGCCCCACGCCATATAACACATACCGTTAGTGGAGTTACGTATTAATACAAAATTACTGCCAAAGGAACACGCATCCTAACTCAAAGCATTCTAGCGGAAGCTTTATAAAACAGTTATAAGATCCCAAATATAATAGTATGATTGTCCACACTAACCCAAGGAAGGAATGACAGCAAAATAGATAAAAGTCTCGGCCTTAGGTCTTTACAAGTGTTTACTTAAACAATACATGTTCTAGATACTTCGGCACGCAGACCGGCCAAATATGAACTTAATAAAGTAAACATTTCACTTTGGTCTTCAAGGGCTAGCACAGCATCAAGGGCTTCAGCCTGCTACTTACCACTAGGCTCACCTGTTCCTGCATAATGACAAACCACCGAATGGTGGTAAAACAAGCCAACAGTCAGCTAAAGTTGGCCAAATTATAACGACCCCGCCCCTTAATTGGGGCAGCGGTGCTCCTTCCCTGTATTTTGTTAGTATAACCAAACTAGATGGTGAAAGTAAAATTAAAGAACACTCCACCACAAGCGTAGGCACACATGGCCACACACCCTGTGCTCTCAGGCCATATTCTAAGTGAACCCGGTCCACCACCACCCCTAGGACGGCAACATCGTGAGCAAATAAGTCTTTTTCAGCTGAAGCCTAAGACCCGCCCTCTATGCCATCGACAAGTTTCATGTACCTTAGGTCTCTTTAACCGAACCACATAGAGAGGGTACGGTTCCACTCAACCCGTTGCTCACACAACTATGTCAACTTAATTCATCGGCGCGGGTCAAGCTTCCCCGAGTCCTAAGGTACCGATCAAAAAATATTACATAACCCGGTTATGTACAAGGTTGGTTCCCATGCCACCAACATGGCAGAAATTCGCTTCTACCCAGTTTTCCGGGTACACCTTAGAGTTAGTCCCCAAGGCTCCCTATTGCAATCTACAACGTAGAAAACCCCCAAAAAAATGGCACGCATTCTTCTCTGGCAATACAAGAACAATAAAAACATCACCGATCCAGACCAACTTTTCCGGATAGGATTCACACACCATGCCTACGTGCATACTTCGATTCCGGACTCTAAATGCAAAATGACGGGGATAAACCATATCTACCTGAAGGAATACCTTACACTCACCGCCCACTCGCGGGAGAGAGTTTCCTATGCAAAAAGGAATAGGACTTCACATGTCCAAGTATAGAATCGTTACCCTAGAGGTTCACTTCGGCGCAATGGAGAACTAGCCGGATGAAAAGCACCGCAACGGACTTGCCTCCGCAGATCTGGACTCGGCTCGCGATTTGGAGCTCTGAAGCTCCAAAAATGGCGGGATTCCTCCTTCTCCTTCTCCCTTTGCTCTCCCCTCTCTCTACTTCTTAGAAAGAGATTGGGTCTAAAAAATGAGGCCTAAACCCTAAATTCCCGAATCTAACTCCTCAGGTAAGATTCTGGGCCATCAGATCCCTCTTAAATAAAACGAACAGCCTTGATTCGACTTTAAAATCACCTTCCTGGGTCTGCACATGGCTTGTGACACACCCGTGTCACAGGACGTGTCTCACTATCGTATAAGAAATCGTCGATCTCAGAATAGGACACGGTATCTAACACGCCCGTGTCACACTAGACACGCCCGTGTCACTGGCCATGTGCCTCAATCGACATTGAAACCGTCAAGCCCAAATAGGACACGACAATGTGATATGCCCGTGTCACAGACCGTTTGCCAGAAACAGCTTCGGACATGCCCATGTTCCTGGTCGTGTTGCTCAGTCGACACAGCCCAACAAATACAGAGCAGGACATGATTTTGGACACGCCCATGTCCCAGGCCGTGTTGTTCAGTCGACACAGCCCACTCATATCCGAGATTTGGGGCGTTATAGCCGTGGCCTAAGTTCTTCTCTTACATCTGAGTCAGCCTTTTCAAACTCTGAAGAATGTTAATTAGTATCGTTATCATCATCAACATTCCCTTCCTTAAACTTAGAGGAGTCAATGCTATATATTGTATCTTGAGCAGGGAGTTCAGTTTGAGTCTCCCCCTCAACCTCTATAATGCCTACAGGGACATTCAAATCTTCAACAAGATTGATTTCTGTTTCTTTCTAATTCTCAGCAGGAGTCTGATCAGTCCCATCCAAGAACTAGTTCTGCTCCCCCACAGCTAATACAACTTCTATGACTTGCTCAAGAAGTTGCTCCTCCTCACTTAGAGAACTGTACCTACCTTGTTGATCTTGGTCTATGGGAGAAGTTTCTTCTTCAATAGGAGCTAGAGTTTTGACTGTCTCCCCTTCACTTTGAGGACTATATCCACCATGTAGATCTTGATCTGTAGGTGCATCTTCTTTTTCAATAGGAGCAGGAGACTTGGAGAACTCCCCCTCCACCTCTGTAGAAATCTTTTTGATAATCTCTTCAAAAACCCTTGTAGCAACCTCAACTGGAGGTATCTCCATAGCATCAGCTGGAGCCTCTTCAAAATGAGTCCTGCTCACCTAAGTCATTGGTGTAGGTTCAGATGATATAGACACCTAAGCACTCATATCCTTTCTGGTCTCTTTAGTAGACCCAGATAGTTAGGATCATGAGGCTCTTCCTCAACCTGTTCTGATGAGCTGTTGTTAGTACTTTCCTCTAGAACTAGAGCTACTTTCTTCTTCTTCTTGGCCACAGTTTGAGCACGTGGCAACAGAATTCTGTCACATCTATCAAGAATTTTTAAGTCTGTCCTCCTCATGTGATGGATTTTTGTTCCTATCCTTATATTAAGGATCCCTAGAACACTCTTTAACAAAAACAGAGAAAGAATCCTTCCCATGTTTGGATCTATTATACAATCAACTATACTTTGAAATAGTATCTTTCGCCAATCAGTCTTCTTGGATAGGATTATCCTTGCCATCAGCTCAAACATTTTCTTGGAGATCTTTTCATGTGAACCAGACTTATACAACAGGGCTTTCCCAATTACATAAGCCAGGAATTTTCCCTTTAGATTCAACTCCTTCCTTAGAATCGATCCAGTGGTGTGCTTAGAGAGTCCACACCACTTCAGTGCAGTTTGATATCAGTCTGATCCAGTTCATCTTCTTCATTTAACACTTGGAACTAAGGCAGTCATAGTGCTTTGCTCAGTATCTTAAGAGTTATTTTAATCTTGTTACCACTGATTAAGGTCCTCATGTTACTGGATGATTAGTCGACCTTAGCATTTGAGTATAACTCAAGTACCTCTTGCTTCCACAGCAAACTGGGCTCACATAGAATAAATTCTAGTTCAGTGACTTGAAGCAGGTGGAGAACAAATTGTACTTCCTCAGATGCATCCTTGAATCCATTTCGCACCAGCTTTGAACCCTCGAATAATAAATCCAACCCTTTTTGTGTTATTTCTTCTGCGAATTGCTAAAGATATTCCAAGCTTTCGTTGATTTGTCGCAAGGGGAAGAGAAGGGCGAGGAATAGTGTATTATGCTTTACACACACAACCTTCTATTTATAGTGATTTTTATTTTAAGAAGGTGGAGAGGCGCATACCTATTTATGATCAAGAAATGATCAACGACTAGGATAGATTCCGATACTTAGCCGCAAAATAGACTCAATGGAAGCTTGCATTGAGTGAACTTGATGCTCTCGACGCCTGTAGTTCATTCAACACACTCGATGCCTGAGCACTTAGACTCAGCGCACTCGATGCCTAAACAATTAGTCTATTTCCCTTTTATTTATCCTGCAGGGATTAAAACTACCTGTAATAAGCAAAAACTATATGGAGAGCTACTAAAGCTGGGCTAAATTCAACATACCCAATTCAAATTTGAAGGTGTTGAATTTTGCTTCATCTAGTGGCTTAGTGAAGATGTCAGCCACTTGCTTATCTATGGGGACAAATTCAAGACTTATGTATTCACTTTCTACATGCTCTCTAATGAAGTGATACTAAACTATATATGCTTAGTCCTACTGTAAGAGACAAGATTCCTAGCAATACAGATTGCACTAATTGAATCACAATATAATTGAGTGTTACTTAGCTTTAGGTTTTGATCCTGGAGCTAGTGTTGGATCTACAACAACTTAGCACAACAACTTCCTTCTGATATATATTCTGACTCTGCTAGTGATATTTCAACACTAGTTTGCTTCTTGCTGCTCCAAGATACAAATCATCTACCCAAGAACTGATAGGAGCCTGAAGTACTTTTCCTGGCCACTCTATAGCCTGCAAAATCTGAATCTGAATACCCAGTTAACTTAAAATCACTATTCTTAAGGCACCAAAGGCCAAGATCGGGTGTGCCCTTAAGATATCTTATAATTCTTTTAGTAGCAGAATAATGAGACTCCTTAGGGTAAGTTTGGTATCTAGCACAAACACATGTAGAATACATGATGTCTGTCCTACTTGTAGAAAGATAGAGGAGGGAGCCAACTATGCCTCTATATGATTTCATCAACAGGTTTCCCTATTTCATCCTTGTCTATTGACATATTTAACCCCATGAGAGTTTTCATTATAGAGGCACTCTCCTTACCAAATTTCTCAATTAACTCCCTAGTAAACTTAGACTGAGAGATGGATAATCCATTCTTAGATTGTCTTACTTGGAGGCCCAAGAAGTACGTGAGCTCACCCATACTACTCATCTCAAATTTTCCTTGCATATGTTTGGAAAACTTCTTACAGTGGTTATCATCAGTAGATCCAAAGATTATGTCATCTACATAAATCTAGACTAGGATGATCTTGCCCTTTGATTCCCTTAGAAATAGAGTCTTGTCTATCTTCCCCTTGAGAATTTGTTCTCAATGAGAAAGTTAGACAGGGTTTTATACCATGCCCTAGGAGCTTACTTTAACCCATACAATGCATTCCTAAGCCTATAAACATAATCAGGAGAGTTAGGATTAACAAAACCTGATGGCTGCTCAACATAGACCTCCTCTCTTAGGTCACCATTTAGGAAGGTTGACTTCACATCCATTTGGTAGACCTTGAATCCCTTGTGTGCACCATATGCAGAGAATAGTATTATGGCTTCTAGTTGAATAACTAGGGAAAAGATTTTATCAAAGTCAATACCTTCTTCTTGTCTATAACCCTTGGCCAACAATCTAGCTTTTTTCTTAATTTTAACACCATTTTCATCCAAATTGTTCCTATAGATCCACTTGGTTCCAATTATGTTATGTCCTTGTGGTATGGGAACCAGTTTATAGACCTTACATCTCTTGAACTAGTTCAGTTCCTCTTGCATTTCCACAATCCAATATTGGTCTATGTTGAAATATATCTTCAAATCTCTTGGGCTCAAATTGAGACAAAAAGCTAGAGTACATAGCTATGTTCATGCTTTTGCTTCTTGTCGTAACCCCTTGGCAAGCATCTCCAATTATCTGATGTTTGGGATGATCCTTTAGATTTCTAACTGCTAAAGGCAATCTGTCTTCAGCATCATTGACTTCAATGGTTAGATCTTGCTGATCTTCATCCATATCATGTGTGCTTTATCCCCCTTCTGAAATACATACTCCCTCATATTCATCATGGGCAGCATAAGGAGCATCCTTGATGGTTAGTTTGTCCATCACCTGTTCTATACTTGTAGATCTAGATGAGGAATTAGGCAGCTCACTATTAATCATAGAATATTCATCAAAAACTACATTTATAGACTCTTCTACAACTTGATTTTTCAAGTTGTAGATTCTATATGATTTGCTCTGGTTATTGTACCCAATAAATATTCCTTCATAGGATTTGGCAGCAAACTTAGTCATATATGACTTCCCATTATTGAGCACAAAGTATTTGCTACTACAGATCCTTAAATAGGCAATGTTTGGTTTTCTGCCTTTCATGATCTCATATGGAGTATTCTATTGATATTTGTTGACAGAAGCCCAATTCCGGACATGACATGCAGTATTTAATACCTCAACAAATAAGTATTCTGGGAGAGATGTATCACTTAGTAGTGTCCTTCTAGCTTTTATGAGAGTTCTGTGTTTTCCTCTCAACTATCCCATTTTGCTTGGGTGTTCTTGGAGAAGAAAATTCGTGAAGAATCCCTTGTTCTTCACAGAATTTTGTCATGCCATTAGATTGAAATTCAGTGTCATTGTCACTTCTGATTTTGACCATAGAACTGTCCAATTCATTCTGAATTTCATTTACAAAGGTCCTGAAGATGTCAAGGGTTTCAGACTTTTTCTTCAAGAAGAAGATCCAAGCAAACCTTGAGAAGTCATCAAATATTACAATTGTGTAGACTTTCCTACCTAGACTATAAACTAGCATAGGACCAATCATGTCCATATGCAGGAAGTATAAACACCTCATAGAGTCCTTGGCCCCAATGCTCTTAAAAGAAGCTTTGGTCTGCTTTACCTTTTGACATGCAGAGCAAATTCCCTCCTTGGTGCATTTCATTTTGGGACCATTTCGGACTAGCTCTTCACCGAAGAGCTTACTAATGGTCTTATAGTTCAATTGAGCAAGTCCCTTGTTGCATTGTACACAGTATGAGACTTTCTCATTAGAAACTAATCATATAAGAGAGTCTTTACATAAATATAGAAAGTTTAAACAATAAACATTTCCACTCCTAGTGCATGTCAAGATGACCTCTTGGTCACTTGACCTCTTAATTTGACACTCATCCTTGTGGAATACAATGGCATAGCCAAGATCACACAATTGGCTTATGCTAATCAGGTTGTGTTGCAACCCTTCCATATAAGCCACTTTTGAGATTGAGACTACGTCATTGGTAATCATACCATATCCCTTAGTGAATCCTCCGTCTAAACCTCCAAAGATAACTTTAGGTCCATTCTTCACAGGAGTGTAGTCCTTCAAGTGATATCTTGTTCCATTCATGTGCCTAGAACATCCACTGTCCAAGTTCCATATAGGAGTATGAGTACTTGGACTATCCTACAAAACATAATTTAGGTAACCTCAGGACCCCAAGAGCGTTTGGGTCCTTGGTGCATGTTAGTTTGAATTTGAACATGTCTACCTGCAGCTTTTCTGACAAGAAAACTAACTCTTGCCCCCAAGTACATTTGGATTATGCCAGCAATCTATGGTAAAGTGACCCACTTTACCACAACACCAACAATAATGGATATTGTATCTCCTCTTATGAACTGTACTTATGGACATGCCAATAGCGGTTTGTTCAAAAGGGAGAGCAGCAACCCTCTTCAAGTTTCTCTCAGCAAGGATCTAACTGAAAGTAAGTCTATCAGTAGACGTACTTGTCTTACTTTGAATACCACTAACAATAGTTTTCTTTGTAGTAGACAAGATGTTGATGGCATCAGAGATAAGCAAGTCAGGCTTTTTGACTGACTTACCTATGTTCTGAGAGTTTGCTTGAAGAGCTTGATCACATGCCACTGCCTTATTTTTGAATGAGGGGGTGGGGTACCAAAGACAAATGGTCCTTGATGGGCCATCTGAATTTCCTCACGTAGGGCCTTAAAAGCACTCATCCCTTTTCCACACCTTCCACCATAGCTGTGAACATTTTTGTTCACACTTGTGGATCTTTCATTCATCCAGTGACCATATATACTTTCTTGATCATAGAAGTTTGATGATAACACTAATTTCTCAAAAGAGATGGGAGGATGAATTGGAGCTTTGCCTTTCCCTTTGGAATGACCAACTCTAGGGTTCCCCTTGAATCCCAAACCCCTCTTATCCTTTTGAGAGGTGAAGGAGTCTATCAGGGGCAACACTATATTTGTCTTTGAATATTTATCCATAATCCTTTTCTCCCTTTAGAGCTTCTCTTCAAGATCCATAATGATTGTGTTCTTATGGCTGATGGTCCCAATCTAGATGATTATTATGGCCTTCAGTTGGCTGACTTCCCTCATCTTCTAATCCAGCAAAGATGCCGAGTCAGACTACAAGGAAGCAGCTAGCTGTAGGGAGATAATCTCCTCAGCTTGTTTCTTGGTCAACCTCTTATATCTCTTCAAAGTATCCAGAAGGGCACAATACTTGTCAATCAATTGATTGACATCTTCCTCAGATTTTTAACCCATCTTCATCACAGGATGAATATGCATCAGCACTGGGACTAGTCTCATAGTCTGAACCAGAAGAGGAGCTGAACTGTGAATAAACTTATCTGGACCATGCTAATCCTAACTAGATTCTTCATCTGTCATGGACATGAGACCATAACTACTTTCATATTCTTTGTCCTCCTTAGTATCACTATCTAAGTGTGATAGAGGGGCCCTGATGCCTATCCTTGCAGCAGGATAGTCATGTTCCTCTTCATCAGTAATAGCAGCAAATAGCTCAATATAGGCTTCTTCTTCTTCTTTAGAATCTGAAGAAGATGAGTCACTTTGACTCCAGCTTTTCTCCTTTTTGGTAACGAAAGACCTTTCCTTCTTTCCTTTCTGATGGTGGTGCTTCTTCTCAACAGATTTCTTTTACTCTTTCCTCTTGACTGGGCAATCAGCAATGACATGCCTAGTCTTTCTACAGCAGTAACAAACATTATTTGAAGAAAACTGTTTACTGGGTTTAGTTTCATACATGCCTCCTTTGGAGAACTTCTTCTCAAGCTTGTTGTGGTCCTTCTTATGATGAGAGGAGTAAGGTTTGTTCCTCCACTGCTTCCTCTTCATCATCTATTGGAACTGCCTAGAGAAGGCAGTACACTCTCCATCTGACATATTACTGTCATATGAGTTTGGTTCAGTGTTGTCTGAATTAGCAAGTCTCCTTGGAGGAGAGGAATCCTATCCTTGATCTTCTTGGAGCCATCAGTCTTGAAGGCCATAGTCTTCTTCTTGGTCTGAGATCTGCTGGTAGTCTCCTATTCCTTTCTGGCAGATAGCTGCATCTCATGGGAAAGCAGCATTTCAAATAATTTGTGTAAAGGAGTTTCAGCTAGCTTAGCCACCTCTCTGATGGCACAGATCTTTGTGTACCATTCTCTAGTTAAAGACTTGAGGAACTTATCATTCAGCTCATAGTTTTTGAAGACCCTTCCATAGGTCCTCAGCTCATTCACCACTCTAAAGAATTTTTCATAGCATTCAGCTATGCTGTCTTTCTTGGTATGCCTGAAGGATTCCTACTCTTGATTAAGTAGAGATTTCCTGTCATCCCTGACTTCTTCAGTGCCTTCCATATAGACAACAAAAGTGTCCCACATTTCCTTGGAAGCCCTGCAGTGTATAAGATTTTGGAATGTAGAATCATCAATAGCACTGACAATTATGTTCTGTGCCCTTTTATCCATGGTAGCCAAAATGAACTCATCCATGGTCATTTCAGAATATTTCTTAGGTGTCTGGATAGTAGCATCCAGAGTTAAGACCTCTATGGGGATGATAGGTCCCTATTTAACTATTATAAAGATTCTAGGGTCAGATGCCTCAATGAACAATCTGACCCTTTCTTTCCAGATACCAAAGTTCTTCTTCCTGCATATAGGAAGCTTCATGGACTTCAACTCCTTATGATTTTCTCCTGAACGCATAAGTATATACTTAAGCTACTCTTGGAGATCAACTCAAATTATTAAGTCCTTTTTGAGTAACATCCCTCTGATACCCCTTGAAAGTCTTTAGATTCAAGATTAGTTAAACCCTAGAGGGGGGTGAATAGGTTTACGGTCTTTTTATAATTCTTTTTTAACTTTTCCTGATTTATTGTGTTGTGTGTTTTGGTTTATAGTTTAGCTTTAAAGAACACAACCAGCACACAAGTTATTTATAGTGATTCCCTAGAGTATGGGTACATCCATAGTCCCTCCCACCTTTCTAACAGATTGTTAGACAAGGCCAACTTCTTTAAACTCGCCTCAATGAGCTTATAACACAAATCCCTCAAGATTTCTCAGACTCCTCCAAGTCCTACACTCAGTCCTAAGGCCCTACAACTCAGACACATATGCCCTACCTCAACCTTTAGTTCAAAGTCCTATCCTCAGGCTAGGAGGTTAGCCATTCCCTCAGATCCACACATGATCCTACCTCAGAGAGAAACTCTCCAACAGCTCAGGCACACAGCCCTACCTCAAATCCACGGGAGGATCCTACAACTCAGGTTTAAAAGCCCTATAACTCAGATCTTCTGAAAAGATCCTACAGTTGGAATGTTGTTTGTTGATGATTTAGAACACCAGAGAAATGAACTTTGTGTCTTCCTCTTTCTAAAATGAGAAACCTCAGTCCTACCTCATTCACAGCTCCAAGAATATATCTTCAAGATTAGGCCTATTGTAACTGTGAAGTCACTGCAACAAGTGCTTGCTCTGTTGTTTCTTCTATCTCAGAGAGTAGGCTCTCTGAACTTGCTGTTCAAGTTGAGTAAGAAAACAACTAACTTTCTTGAATAGCTTTTTTTAACAGAATGAGCAAGTTCTTCAACTTCTGCAACTTAGTCGAGAGGAAGAAGATGAAGTTTTGCTATTCCCAAAAAGTTGTTGTCTTCTTCCTTGATCTCTTCCTTTTATAATCTGCCGTCCAACGGCTCTGTGAACTGTAGGACCACCGGGATTTGATAGCTGCAACAAGTCTTTTGCATTAAATGTAGTATAATAGGCAAGCGACGTCATTTGTCGTGTAATGTTCACTTCCCGCAACATTTGAATTATTGTTGATGTCATCATGACTCAGCTTCTATATACTTAGCCAATTTCAGACTGTATAGGAGTTGAGTGAGGCCTTGTCACTCAGCGCCAAAACACTTGGGCAGATTTCTGCATCTTCAGGCATTGAGTGATCATTAATCACTCAACGAATATTTACTCTTGCAGTCTAACTGAGTAGGCATTGAGTGAGCCTTCATCACTCAATGCATTTGGACTTATCTGATTTTCTATATATGAAAGCGTCAAGTTAAGCTTCTATACTCAACGCTTTTTGCCTTTGCCTGCCATCTCGCTGAGGCGTTTAGTGAACAGCCTTCACTCAACGCTTCTGCACTTAGTTAAATTTCTATTGAGTTGACATTAAGTAAACTGCCTTCACTCAACGCTTCTGCACTTAGAAAGATTTTTATCTACATCTTTTGTGTCTTTGACAACATGAGCTCCACTCAACGCTACATCATCACTCAACGCATTTGGACTTAGCTGATTTTCTCTAAATTAAAGTGTCGAGTTAAGCTTTTGTACTCAATGTTTTCTTCCTTTGCCTGCCATCTCGCTGAGGTGTTAAGTGAACAGCCTTCATTCAACGCTTCTGTACTTAGTTGAATTTCTGTTGAGTTGGCGTTGAGTGAACTGCCTTCACTCAACGCTTCTAAACTTAGACAGATTTTTAGTCTACATCTTCTATGGCTTTGACAGCATGAGCTCCACTCAACGCTACTGCTCTTTTGGTGTCGAGTGAGCTGTCTTTACTCGATGCTTCTGGACTTAACCAGATTTCGTCCTTGGCAATGTTGAGGCTTTAACTGTCTAGTATTTACTCAATGCTTAAGGCCATCTGGCATTGAGTGAACTATCTTCACTCAATGCCTGTGGAATTGGACAGATTTTTGTCTTGTCAGTATTCTTCCACGTGTCCACCTATCATTGTTACTTAGACAAACTGTCTTATCAGTGTAATAAGTATCCACCTACATACATAGAACTTATAACATGCATCAGATACAAACATGTGTATACCATTATCCTGTAGGCCTTTTTCAAATCCGGGACATTGTGATCATTGGACCCAACAGTATTCATTATCCATGATGAAGGAGCCGAAAGGTTTATCTCTATAACATAAACACTTAAAGCGGAATTCATACTTTCCTTCATTTTCTGCAGACCCTCAATATAAGAAGGACAGATCCTCCTCCAATGACCAGCCTTGCCACAATGGTGGCATTTCCCTTCCTTCGCCAAGCCTTTATTTTTCAGTGTTGATGACTTGGGCTCAATAAATGACTTAGATCCAACATTCATCTTCTTGAAACACTTGGCCTTGCCCTTGTCTTTATGCACCATCAGGATGGGGCTAGCAGTCTTGGCCTTCTTCATATTGATTTCAGTAGTTCATAATATGCCTAGGAGCTCGGATAGTGTCTTGTCTATTTCATTCATATTTTAGTTCAAGACAAATTGCTCGTAACTATCCGGCAACGATTGCAGGATCAGGTCTGTAGCCAACTCTTTGCCCCGAGGAAAACCTAGTCTTTCAAGGTTCTCTATATACCCAATCATCTTGAGTGTGTGAGTCCCTACTAGGTCTCGAGCTCTCATCTTACACTAAAACAATGCCTTGGCGACGTCAAGCCTCTCTTACTGAGCCTGCCCTTGAAACATTTTCTTTAGGTGCTCGTTAATCTCCTTACAACCCATGTTCCCATGTTACTTCCAAAGCTCAGAGTTCATGGGTTCCAGCATGAGGCATTTGACATCCAAGTAGTCATCTTGATACTTCTTAAAAGCATCTTTATCAGCTCGGGGCACATTCTAGATTGTCTCTTTAGGGGATTCCTCTTCTAAGACATTGAGCTTACGCTCCTGCCTGAGAACAATTCTCAAGTTCTTGTACCAGTCCAAATAATTTGTCCCGCTCAGTTTATCCTTCTCAAAGATAGCTCTGAGGGACTGGATGGAATGAGATCCACTTGTCATTGAAATTCTATAAGGATTTGTGCAAAGAAAAACTCAGTACTACATTTCAAAATACATTTTATTTATTTCAATTAGGAATTTAATTAAAATTACTCCCACTATTTTAATCAAACTAATAACCCTCAATATCAATTCGGAGAGTTTATGCGAGCTACTCTCTTAGTGGACAAGATCCGTATTTCACCAACACGTTGAGTCGGCTTTGGCTTCTCTCTCATAATGTAGCTATTTAGGTAGGCAATGCTTGCGGATCGCATCATTATGCAACTCTTGTATGGTTGGTGAATAACTCTTTATTCGCATCCATCATATGGTACATGCCAACCCTATGCCTCTGGGAACTCAACCTTTCTCTCATAGTAGACAAACTCGTCTCTCTATGTGAGATTAAAAATCTAACACATATGGTTTAACAAACCAAAAGGAGGGACGGTTACTGTAAGTGAGAAGCAAAGGTTCCCAAAGAAATCAAATGCATTCTTGGTGGGGTTCCAAGAATAGATTTGGCATTTAGAACACTTCTAAATTTCCAGATCTACTCGCAATAGATTTAGCAACTTCTGAAATAATGATCATCATTCAACCTCGCTCGGATACCACTGTTGGCTTTTTCTTTACATCACAACACTTGGTCAAGAAGTGCTATAAATCAAAAAATACCTTTGTGAGATTGAGCCACTCAACCGAGATGCTCCAAAAATCCGGCGGGCACTTGCGGCTAGAGTTCTGAGCGCGGAATAATTTCCATGCCTTTACAGGTGATCCACACGAATGGGAGAACCATTAGACTCTTGTCGCACAAGATCTAGGTTGTAGGAAAACACTCCGCGTCTTCACAGACTGCTAGATCTACTCCAGAAGAGGCGACGGCGATAGGTGTCGGAAACAGGCTTAGCGACGATGATGAGATCAGGATTTTCAGAAACAATTTCCATCGGCCCTTTCGTCTCGGGTTTCATACTTTTTCTTCACGGCTGTCGGCTTAGCGCTTGTGTGCATGTATGTCAAAACCCTAAGACATCTTCTATTTATACCTAAAGGAATAAACAAGAGAAAGTTGTCGCTATCGGTAGACCCATAATATATGGAATATAATTCGTCGAATCAACCCTTGACTCGACGAATCGTCGAGGGTACACAACGCACTCAACACCCGGCAGTGGCCTCAGCACTTGAATTGACGAATCAACATTTGACTCGATGAAGCATCGAGTGCACTCAATGCTTAACTCGACGAATCAACCCTTGACTCGACAAATCGTCGAATGGTCCTGACACACTCGATGCCAGACTCGATGAATCATCGAATGGTCTAGACGCACTCAATAGCAAACTTGACGAATCAACACTTGACTCGATGAATCATCCAATGGTCTCGACGTACTCGATGCTAGACTCAATGAATCAACACTTGACTCGATGAATCGTCGAATGGTCTCGACGCACTCAACGTCAAACTCGATGAATCAACACTTGACTCCATGAATCGTCGAATGGTCTCGACGCACTCTACACCAGACTCGAAGAATCAATACTTGTCTCGACGAATCGTTGAATGGTCTCGATGCACTCGATGCCAGACTCGACGAATCAACACTTGACTCGATGAATTGTCGAATGGTCTCGGCGCACTTAATTCCTAGCAAAGTGTTCTCAACACACTCAACACATGGCTGCTTAGTCCTTCACTCATCATATGAGTAGGACTAACATAATTCATTCCTCCAATTTCTCAAACATTCTTATGTGTGACCCTGATAGATACATATTGCGTTGGAAGTGAGACTACATGCTTGATCACTTCCAGATCACAATAGTAACACCAAAAATGTGTTCCTATGCTTATCTGAAATGATTGTCCACATATGAGTGTTCATTACACACATCTTCCATAATGAGTGCAATAAATCATTCCCAAGTCTTGGTGTTTTCCATCCAAACGTAAGTGTAACCACAAAAAACATGTGATTGTTGCCATCAATTGAGAGGTCTAAGTTGTTAGCCTAAATCACCTAGAGGGGGGTGAATAGGTGAAATGCGTGTCAAATGCGGAATTAAAAACTAACACAGCAAATATCAAGCAATCACAGACGACAAAAGATTTATAGTGGTTCCCCAATTTTGGGTACGTCCACTTTCCTCACCGATCTAGCAAATCACTAGACTCGGCTACTCCACTATCTCGGATTGAAAACAATCCTACACCTCGGAACCACGTTCCTACAAATCTCGATCCCAAAACGGATCTACAAAAACTCGGAAGACAAAACTTCCTACAAATCTCGGAGAATTAAAACTCCTACAAATATATTGGTTGTGATTACAAACAAACACACTATCAGATCTGGATCTGTATCCGTCTTCTTCTTTAGGAACTTCGGCTTGATCAGAAAATGTAGAAGACGACTAGAGAAAGATCCACGAATCTGAGATCTAGAACCACCTCGATCGAGAAAGTAGATCTGGAATCTTCAAGGCTCGGCAAGATCGAGTGATTCTCTTTCTTCTGGATCGCTGGAGAAAAGATCGATGAAAACGAAGGTCGCGATCCAAACTTTTCTTCTTCTTCCGTGAACGGCAATGGCGGCGGCGTGAAATTAGGGTTCACGGAATTTCTCTTTCTCAAAAAGAATATTTTCGTAATAACGCTTAAAAAGTCATTTCTAAAAAGACCTATTTATAGGTGGGTTCCAACGGTCATAACATTGATTAATGATGATACGTGGACCAATCAGAATTGACAGATTCAAAATACTTATGATGAAAATGGACTTAGAATAATTCTGGAGAAGTTGACTGCGATACTCAAGTAATGGAGGATATACACGAGTATGGAGAGATGGATTACTCGAGTAGCAAGAAGCAGTATACTCGAGTATAGAAAGAGAGAAATACAGGAGAGAAGAATGAATTACTCGAGTATCAAAAATGGTATACTCGAGTATCAGAATTGTATACTCGAGTAATAGAAAAGTATGCTCGAGTATCAAGACGATATACTCGAGTATCAAAAGGCTAAACTCGAGTATCAGAAAATATACCTGAGAAACGTTTACATACACGAGTATCAGAGTCAATTACTCGAGTATGGAAGAATTTACTCGAGTATCAAAGATCAACTACTCGAGTATGAACATACTTACTCGAGTATCAGAAGATATACTCGAGTATAGAGAAAACTTACTCGAGTATCAGAAGTTATACTCGAGTATCAGAAAACACTTACTCGAGTATCAGGGTATTTACTCGAGTATCAGAAAACACATACTCGAGTATCAGAGTATTTACTCGAGTATCAGTACTTTGAACTTGCAGAGGAGAGAAGAAAAAGGATCTACTCGAGTATCAAACATGATTTACTCGAGTATCAAGTTACTTACTCGAGTATGAAAAGAACTTACTCGAGTGACTAACTTAACTACTCGAGTATAGATATATCTACACGAGTATTTAGACCCTACTCGAGTAAGCCAAACTGATTACTCGAGTATCTCACTAACTACTCGAGTATGGGACACAGACTACTCGAGTATTAAGACCTTACTCGAGTAAGTCTAACTGACTACTCGAGTATCTCTAACTACTCGAGTATGTCTTACTAACTACTCGAGTATTAAGCCTGATACTCGAGTATCATAAGGGGTTACTCGAGTATTAGGGACTTAGAAAAATTCTATGAGGAAATTTGCTCCAATGCTTCTGTCCATCAATCCAAGTGCATGAAGGAAGTGTATCCCAATAGAGAGGCTATACATGGGCCAACACTTTGGATCACACAATGAGGGATTACATTGTATGGTCCTGTGTTTGGTGACCCATTATAGACTGACATTGGTCTACACTTGGCATTAAGGACCTGCACACATACAACTTAAACACAGCATCAAATACACCTTAATTCATCTTAGTTCAAGGTCTGACCTCCTACAAATCTGAGGCATTGTGGAGACAAACCCCAACAATCTCCCCCTATTTGTAGATGTCAGCACTCTCTATACTAAGGTGAATTACTTAGGAGTAAAAGAACAAAAAGCATATCAAGGAGAATAAACCTAATTAACACAGGATAGACAAAATATGGCCATAATCAGAATTAAATATATATATATGAGGAAATGTTTTTAAAGCACATAAACAAAATAGTCCAATTTCACTTTCTCAGATCCACTCATGATGGAGCATCCTTGTGCATCCTTTCCCTTTTGAGCTGTTGCCTCTCCAGGTAGCTGTAAGGCTTTGGGAAATAAGTCCTGGGCCTGGGAGGAGCAGCAGGGTTGTTGTGTCCCCAGTTTCTGTCATGGAGTCTGATTATAATCTGTGAAGCTTCATAGGCTTTCCACTCTGAGTAGCTGTAATGATTGTCTCTGTTTTCCCCATGATCTGTCACTAATTTCAGGGTATCAAGAATAAGGGATTTGGAGGTTGGACTCCAAACCTCTGAGTGAACAATTGCTGGATCTCTTCTGGGTTCAGAACGACTTGCAGAAGCACCTTCACCATACTTTCTTTTCTTCTTAGATGGACCTTGAGAACTGAAAAGAAAATCATCTTGCCACATGTCAGAGTAGTTAAGAGGAGGCTCAGTCAGATCACCCTCAGGTCTAGGAGAGAAGACTGGCACACCACTTTCTGGAATGGTAGCTTGGACAGGGGCATCTGCAGAGGGTTGCTCTTCAAGAGGATTTAGGTGCTGAGGAATGATGGCTGGGTTGAGCTGAGCATTGGGGAAGTTCATGTTATGCAGCCACACAGCAGTGTCATATGTATAAAACTTTACAGATTGAAGTTGAGAGAGAATGTCTGCTTTCATTTCCTTTACAATTCCATCCACTGTAGTTTGAGCCTGTTTAGAGAGAGTTTCAACTTGTTCTTTTAAAACTATTTGAGCTTGCTCATGTAGTTTGTCCACTTGTTCTTTTACAACTTTCTCCCCCTTGCTGATATCTATGTTTAGCTTTGCAATGGCTTCATCTTTGAAGGTGCCCACTTCATTACATACTGTCACAACATTCATTTCAGCTCTCTCATCTAGCTTGATCTGATTGTGAGCTACTGTCTCTGCCTGGTTTCTTAGCTCACCTATGCTTGTAATGGTGTGGTCTATGGCTTTGCCTCCAAGTTGGAACAACCTTTTTAGTTCATCAGTATTTGCTTGGATTTCTGCAAAGCCTCTGCTCATCTCTGTTTCAAGAGCAGAGACCTTGGATGTTACTGATTGCAGAGAGGCATCAAAGTAATCTCTCTGTTCCTTGAGCATAAGCTCAATCTTGCTTATTATATCTGAAGAGGAGGGAGCTGAGGTTGGTTCAGGAGCTGAAGCAGCAGGAGCAAGAGCAGAAGTAGAAGCAGAAGCAGTCCAAGGAGGGATTTCTGAGATCACCACTGAGCTGACTGCTCTCTTGAATGGAACTATTTCAACATCTTCTTCTGAGGGTAGGAGAGAGGGCATGGAGAAATCCAAAGTCCTCAGAGGTGCCTCCACAGGATCTGGAGACATCTCATCATCAGACAGGAGAATATGAGCTGATTTGCTAGGCTCACTCTCAGGAGATTGGACTGGAGATTGGACTGGAGTTCTTGCAGGAGATGGAGCTGGGGTTCTTGCAGGAGACTGAACTGGAGTATGGACTTCAGACTGAACTGGAGACTTTGCAGCTGAGTCATTCTGGAAGAGTGGGGCATCTGAGCTGAGCTCATCAATGAATTTGTTGATATCTTCAGCTGTAGACAGAAGGTCTGCTGAGTCTGGAATCTCTGAGTCTGGGTTTGCTGATTGAATATCTGCTGGAGGAGGAGAGATTGGAGGAGTAGGAATTCTTACTTCTTCTTGTTCTGGAATTACTGATTGTGAAGAAACCTGATTCAGAGGAAGAGAAGAGGCAGGCTCCCCCTCAATTGCTGCACCCAGAGTGTCAGCAACTTGATGTTGAGGAGGAGATGGGGTCCTGATGACAGCTTGCTGTCTGGAGGTTTGGGAAGTATTTTGAAGCTTGATTTCATATCTATGTATGGAGGCGAGGGTGACTTTCTTCATATGGTGGAGAGGAATACCTTTAGAAAGGTCAAAAACCTGAGGATCTATCTCATGGAGGATGAGTGAGATAATCCTTGCAAAACTGGGTTGCTTGATGCTCCCCTGAATCTTGTCCAGTAGCATCATGCCAAAGTGAAACTTCTTTCTGCAGACGATGGCTTGCATGATCTCAAACATGTTGTGAGAGATTTCTCGGATGGAGTAGGTCTTGCAGAGTATGACCTTGGAGATAACATCAATCAGAAATTTTCCCTCTCTATTGCAATCTGCTCTGCTGAAAGTATCACACTCGGGATCAACCCCACAGTATAGGGCTGTTCTGTCAGAATCCTCGGTTGTGAGTTCATCCTCTTCCTCAACGACGGGCAGCCGGAGTAAAATGGAGATTGAGGTTTTGTCCAGTCGGATTTTGAGTCCTCTGACCTTGGTCTTTAGAACTTTTCCATTTCGTTTAACCTTTAGGTTTTTGTAGAACTCTTCCACTGCGGGAATAATAGCCTTGCACGGCGTCTGGAGGAGGTAGGTCAATCCAGCGGTGTCGAACAGAATGAGAAGGTTGCGGAAGTCATCTGAGAGGTCTGCAATACCATCTGGAACTAGTTCGGAGCCGATTCCGATCTTGGACGACGGAGGAGCCATCTGAAACTGAGAAATCGGCGGCGACGGAAGAGCGACGAAACAGAGTCGGGAAGACGAAAGGTCGGCGGATACACGAGTGAATGAGAAGTGGAATGGACGTTTTCGTTTTATATATATATAATTAATCCTAATTAGGTCTAAAAATGATTAAACATAAAAACATACCCGAATGAGGCGGCAAATTCGTTGTGCGAATAGAGAGTTTGAAAAATTCCAGAGAAATCCGATTACACGAGAGAAGTTTACGGCATACATGAGTAATCCTTAACATATACTCGAGTATGTACTGAGTATACACGAGTATTAAGTCTAGACGGATTTTTCCATACTCGAGTATAAGAAATTCATACTCGAGTATCAATCTGATTACTCGAGTATATGAAGTTCAATACACGAGTATTAAATTTTGAAGACTTTTCATACTCGAGTATAAAGAGTGCATACACGAGTATTGATTTGATTACTCGAGTATATTTGACTTGTTACTCGAGTATTCACTATTTCACTCGTGTAAATGTAACTATTCTCGAGTCTCAAATTTCTTGAAGGAATTTTCACTAAAAAAAAAATGTACCTCAGAGTATCCAACATTTCTGACCTCTTCTAAATTTCTGAGTCCATCATTGGTCTTCTTTGTTAAGCAGTCCAAGCTCAGTTTTGAAGAATGAAAACTTGGACTCATCCAGCGGCTTGGTGAAGATATCTGCAACTTGCCTGTCTGTGGAGACATACTGTAGATCTATATCTCCATTTTCCACATGCTCCCGGATGAAATGGTAGCGAAGCTCTATGTGCTTGGTCCTGCTGTGGGAGACTGGGTTGTTGGCTATTGCAATTGCGCTGGAAGAATCACAGAACAGTGGAATGTTCTGGAACTTCATGTTGTAATCTTCAAACTGATTCTTGATCCACAAAAGCTGTGCACAACAGCTCCCTGCAGAGATGTACTCTGATTCAGCCGTTGAGATGGCTACACAGTTTTGCTTCTTACTGCTCCAGGAAATGAGTCTCCTTCCGAGGAATTGGCAAGTCCCGGAGGTGCTTTTCCTGTCGTCTTTGCTTCCTGCAAAATCTGCATCTGAAAATCCAATTAGTTCACTATCATTACTTCTTGGGTACCATAAGCCAAGATTTGGTGTTCCTTTGAGGTATCTCAAGATTCGCTTTGCAGCGATGTAGTGAGATTCCTTAGAGTTCACCTGAAATCTAGCACATACACATGTCGAGAACATTATATCTGGCCTACTTGCAGTAAGGTAGAGCAAGGACCCAATTATGCTTCTGTACTTGGTTTCATCAAAAGGTTTCCCTTTCTCGTCCTTGTCCAGAGACATAGCTGAGGCCATTGGAGTCCTCATAGAGGTTGCATTCTCCATTCCGAATTTCTTAAGCAGCTCTTTGGTGAACTTGGTCTGAGAGATGAAAATTCCATCCACAGATTGTTTCACTTGTAGCCCTAAGAAATACTTCAGCTCTCCCATACTGCTCATTTCAAACTTCCCTTGCATAAGTTTAGAAAACTTCTTGCAGAGGTTGTTATCTGTAGAGCCAAAAATGATGTCGTCGACATAGATTTGCACTAGCAAAATCTTGCCTTTTATTTCCCTAAGAAATAATGTCTTGTCTATCTTTCCTCTTGTGAACTTGTTCTCAAGAAGAAAGGTAGACAGCGTCTCATACCAAGCCCGAGGGGCTTGCTTGAGACCATATAGTGCTTTTTGTAATAAATACACATAGTTAGGAAGGGTTGGATCAACAAAACCTGGGGGTTGCTCTACGTACACTTCTTCCTTAATGTTACCATTTAGGAAGGCGGACTTCACGTCCATTTGATAGACGGTAAAGCCCTTAAGTGCAGCGTAGGCAAGAAATAACCTGATTGCCTCCAGTCTTGCTACTGGAGCATAAGTTTGGTCGAAGTCGATCCCTTCCTCTTGACGATATCCCTTGGCGACAAGTCTGGCTTTATTCTTTATAATTGTTCCTTCTTCATCCATCTTGTTCCGGTAGACCCATTTTGTCCCGATGACGTTCTTATGCTTGGGTCTAGGAACAAGTGTCCAGACTTTGCATCTTTTGAACTGATTTAATTCTTCTTCCATGGCTAGAATCCAGGATGCGTCGGAGTTGGCTTCCTCAAATTTCTTTGGTTCAACCTGTGAGAGAAAGCTTAAGTGTAAATTCTCGTTAGTTGTACCTCGACGAGTTCTGACACCATCCCGAGGATCTCCTATGATTTGGTCAACAGGATGATCCTTCAAGTGTCTGAACTCTAAAGTCCTTGCATCTGGGATCTCTTCAGCCACTGGAGTTATATCTTCAGCTGGGATGTCTTCTTCATCTTGATCATCTCCCTCTCCAAAGGTGGTTGTAGAGGGGATCTTGATGAACGTCTCATCTTTATCTTTAATAGGTTCATCCAAGCTGAGTTCTTTCAACTTTGTACCTGCATCTACAATAGGCACACTAGACGAGTTGCTTTGCAACAGACTCGTCTCATCAAATACAAGATGTATCGACTCTTCCACAACCAGAGTTTTTCTATTGAAAACTCTATAGGCCTTACTATGGCTACTATAACCTACAAAAATACCTTCAAAACTTTTCTCGCTAAACTTTGTAGTGTGATACTTGCCATTGTTAAGTACGAAGCACTTACAACCAAAGATTCTAAAGTATGAAATGGTTGGTTGCCTGCCTTTTAGAAGTTCGTAAGGAGTCTTATCATGGTCTTTGTTGATGAGTGCTCGATTTTGCACGTGACAAGCGGTGTTGACGGCTTCAGCCCAGAAATACTCCGGAAGTGAGGCATCACTCAACATGGTCCGACAAGCCTCTATGAGTGTTCTGTTCCTTCTCTCAGCCACTCCATTTTGCTGTGGTGTGCGGGGAGAGGAAAACTCATGAAAGATACCTTGACTTTCACAAAATTCTGTCATGACTCCAGACTTGAACTCCGTTCCATTGTCACTTCTGATTTTGACTACGGAACGGTTGTATTCATTCTGGATTTGCCTGACAAAATTAGTGAAAATACCGAAGGTATCTGACTTGTGTTTCAGAAAGAACACCCACGCAAAGCGCGAGTAATCATCCACAATAACCAACGTATATTCCTTACCTCCCAAACTTCTAACTTGCAGTGGACCAAACAAGTCCATATGAAGAAGCTGTAAACTTCTATTGGAATCCTTGCCTATTATGCTTTTAAACGAACTTCTTGTTTGCTTGCCTTTGATACAAGCGTGACAAGGACTGTCCGTAACTCACTTGACCTTGGGTGCATCACGCACTAAGTTTTGAGAGAATAATTTATTAATAGTTTTGAAATTAATATGTGCTAGTCTCTTGTGCCATTGGTCAGCAAGAGATGCATTACTTTTTGCCAAAAGACACACTGGTGTCGAAGAGTCTATACAAATAAAATTCAAACAGAAAATATTTCTGCTTCGAGTGCCTGATAAAATAGTTTCCATATTGTTAACCGATTTTATCAAACACTTGTCAGCATGAAATTCAACTACGTATCCTTTGTCGCATAGTTGGCTTATGCTGATGAGATTGTGTTCCAATCCTTCAACATAGGCTACATCCGAGAAGGATACGCTACCGTTAGAAATCATACCATAGCCTTTAGTGATTCCTCGATCTGAACCTCCAAAGATGACCTTTGGTCCGTTGCAGACTGAGGTGTAGTTCAGTAGTAGGCTCCTTGTCCCGGTCATATGCCGAGAACATCCACTGTCCAAGTACCAGATTGGCATTTTGGTGGCCTTTGGACATACCTGCAATTACAATCATTTAGCCTTAGGAACCCAAACAAGTTTGGGTCCTTGGTCTCGAGTTAGAATACTCCCCCTACGAGTATTAGCCTCATGAGTGGTCATTCTCACGTTGCTAACTTTAGGGGTAGCAGCATTATTAGGATTGAACCAACAATCACTGGCAAAATGACCAATTTTGCCACAACACCAACAGTTGAACCTGTTGTATCTTTGCCTTGGGTAGTCCTGCCTGACTTTCTGGAATGAAGGTCTAGCAGGAGCCTTACTTTTGGAGGAAGAGGCTTCATGATGATTGCAGTTACATGAAGTCTTCTCCTTCATAGGCTTTTCTACAATGGGTTTTGCTTTTGGTGTCTTCTTAAAGTTATGACCATGAGCATAAGGTCCATAGCTTTGAAGCTGAATCTCCTCATAAGGTGCCTTGAAGACACTCTCGCCAAAGTTACGAGGACGAGTCCAACCTTGGTATCTTGACTTAGGCTTCTCAGGGATTGGCCTAGAAAAGTGTCCGTAGGTGGACTCATAATCGAGTTCGTTCGTGGGAAAGATAACTTTCTTGAACACAACAGGTTCCAAGGGAGCTTTCCCTTTTTCTTCAGCTAGAGTCTTTCGGGCAGCCTTATTCTTTCTCTTGGCCTTGTTTCTTCTAGAGGATTTACTAGAAGAGCCAATGTGGCCTACACCAGCACCCTTGGCCTTAGCAGAGAATTCAGCAACGATTGGAAGAACTGTCTTAGGCTTAGAGAAGCTCTCAACAAGCTTCTTTTCAGCCTCGAGCTGCTTTTCCAGTTCTTTGATGATTTCCTCTTTAAGGTCGAGGTGCTTGAGAGCTTTATTGTATTCCTCCATAGCTTCATTTAGGTTCTCTTGTAGAGAGTTAGTCCTATTGACTTCTTCTCTCAAGTTGCTCTCACTAGCCTGTAGAGAATTGATCTCTTTGGCTTGACTTTTCACCATTCTACGACATTTCTCGTAAGCAGTGAGTAATTCCTTATACTGTCCTATGAGTTCAGATTCATCTTCAGAGGAATATCCCTCTTGCTCATTGTCATTTTCAGAATCAGAGAGAGGAGTGTGAGATTTTACCTCCCCAGTAAACTGGGGGACTTGTTCATCATCCGAATGAGCCATGAGCCCAAAGTAAGCTTCCTCTTCTTCACTCGACTCAGATGAGTCAGAGTCGCTGAGAGTTTTGCTCTTCTTGGCTACTAGGCTTCTCTCTGTCCTCTTCTTGGGGTGTGAGGATTTCTTTTCCTCTCTTCTTCCACCCTCTTTCTTTTTGTGAGGGCAATCGGCGATGACGTGACCTGGCTTATTGCAACAATAACAAATGATGTCAGTAGAAATCTGTTTGTTCGGTTTAGGATTATACCTGTCATGGCTACTTGAGCCTTTCTTCCGATGATCACCGTCATGTCGTGATCTTCTATATGAGGCATCCTTGCCTCTCCATTGCTTCTTCTTGTTCAAGAATTTCTTGAACTGCCTTGAGAGTAGGGAGAACTCTCCATCAGATAGTTCTGAGCCAGATGAGCTAGGCTCAGATGATTCTTCTTCATCAGCCTCAGGAACTGGGGCAGGAGAGCTAGCCTTTATTTTCCTTGAGCTATCTGCCTTTAGAGCGACAGATTTCTCCTTGGATGCAGACCTGCTTGTCTCTTCTTCAGCTTTTCTTGAGTTGATTTGCAGCTCGTAAGACATAAGCTTTCCGAACAGATTCTGCGGGTCCGTCTCAGCTAACCTTCCAAACTCCCGAATGGCACATACCTTATTGTCCCATTCCTTGGTTAGGGATCTTAAGAATTTGTCATTGAGTTCCCCGTTGGTGAAGACACGTCCATAAACTCTTAGGCCATTTACTATCTTGAAGAAGTTCTCAAAAGTGTCAGCTATGGCTTCCTTATGACCCTGCCTGAAGGCTTCATATTTTTGGTTCAGTAGGGATCTACGATCATCCCTCACTTCTTCTGTACCTTCCATTAGAGTCACAAGGGATTGCCACATCTCCTTGGCAGACTGGCAATGAATCAGATTTTGCAGCATTGAGTCATCCACTGCACTTGCTATAATATTTTTGGCTTTCTTGTCCAGAGAGACAAGTGCAATCTCATCCTTATCTAGATCCATCAGCTTCTTGGGAACTTGCTTGGTGGGATCTATGGTGGATGCAGTCATAGGAATGTGGGGACCTTCTTCAACAATCATGAAGATCCGGGGATCTACTGCTTCCATGAAGAACTTTACTCTTTCCTTCCACATAGGAAAGTTGTTCTTGGTGCAGATAGGGAGTTTAGCAAAATCCTTGGTCTTACTCATGCTTGATACTTTTCAAGAAACAACTTAGAAGGATAAGATCAAGGTGTTAACCTTTTAACGATCAACCTCCCTCTGATACCAATTGAGAGGTCTAAGTTGTTAGCCTAAATCACCTAGAGGGGGGTGAATAGGTGAAATGCATGTCAAATGCGGAATTAAAAACTAACACAGCAAATATCAAGCAATCACAGACGACAAAAGATTTATAGTGGTTCCCCAATTTTGGGTACGTCCACTTTCCTCACCGATCTAGCAAATCACTAGACTCGGCTACTCCACTATCTCGGATTGAAAACAATCCTACACCTCGGAACCACGTTCCTACAAATCTCGATCCCAAAACGGATCTACAAAAACTCGGAAGACAAAACTTCCTACAAATCTCGGAGAATTAAAACTCCTACAAAAATATTGGTTGTGATTACAAACAAACACACTATCAGATCTGGATCTGTATCCGTCTTCTTCTTTAGGAACTTCGGCTTGATCAGAAAATGTAGAAGACGACTAGAGAAAGATCCACGAATCTGAGATCTAGAACCACCTCGATCGAGAAAGTAGATCTGGAATCTTCAAGGCTCGGCAAGATCGAGTGATTCTCTTTCTTCTGGATAGCTGGAGAAAAGATCGATGAAAATGAAGGTCGCGATCCAAACTTTTCTTCTTCTTCCGTGAACGGCAATGGCGGCGGCGTGAAATTAGGGTTCACGGAATTTCTCTTTCTCAAAAAGAATATTTTCGTAATAACGCTTAAAAAGTCATTTCTGAAAAGACATATTTATAGGTGGGTTCCAACGGTCATAACATTGATTAATGATGACACGTGGACCAATCAGAATTGACAGATTCAAAATACTTATGATGAAAATGGACTTAGAATAATTCTGGAGAAGTTGACTGCGATACTCGAGTAATGGAGGATATACACGAGTATGGAGAGATGGATTACTCGAGTAGCAAGAAGCAGTATACTCGAGTATAGAAAGAGAGAAATACAGGAGAGAAGAATGAATTACTCGAGTATCAAAAATGGTATACTCGAGTATCAGAATTGTATACTCGAGTAATAGAAAAGTATGCTCGAGTATCAAGACGATATACTCGAGTATCAAAAGGCTAAACTCGAGTATCAGAAAATATACCTGAGAAACGTTTACATACACGAGTATCAGAGTCAATTACTCGAGTATGGAAGAATTTACTCGAGTATCAAAGATCAACTACTCGAGTATGAACATACTTACTCGAGTATCAGAAGATATACTCGAGTATAGAGAAAACTTACTCGAGTATCAGAAGTTATACTCGAGTATCAGAAAACACTTACTCGAGTATCAGGGTATTTACTCGAGTATCAGAAAACACATACTCGAGTATCAGAGTATTTACTCGAGTATCAGTACTTTGAACTTGCAGAGGAGAGAAGAAAAAGGATCTACTCGAGTATCAAACATGATTTACTCGAGTATCAAGTTACTTACTCGAGTATGAAAAGAACTTACTCGAGTGACTAACTTAACTACTTGAGTATAGATATATCTACACGAGTATTTAGACCCTACTCGAGTAAGCCAAACTGATTACTCGAGTATCTCACTAAGTACTCGAGTATGGGACACAGACTACTCGAGTATTAAGACCTTACTCGAGTAAGTCTAACTGACTACTCGAGTATCTCTAACTACTCGAGTATGTCTTACTAACTACTCGAGTATTAAGCCTGATACTCGAGTATCATAAGGGGTTACTCGAGTATTAGGGACTTAGAAAAATTCTATGAGGAAATTTGCTCCAATGCTTCTGTCCATCAATCCAAGTGCATGAAGGAAGTGTATCCCAATAGAGAGGCTATACATGGGCCAACACTTTGGATCACACAATGAGGGATTACATTGTATGGTCCTGTGTTTGGTGACCCATTATAGACTGACATTGGTCTACACTTGGCATTAAGGACCTGCACACATACAACTTAAACACAGCATCAAATACACCTTAATTCATCTTAGTTCAAGGTCTGACCTCCTACAAATCTGAGGCATTGTGGAGACAAACCCCAACATCAATGCTGATTGCACATAATAGTACCCCACCTGTAGTTGTTTCAATCAACATACTATCTCATTCAACTTCATCGAAATACGATATTCTTTTATTATAAATGAATTCATATAAGGGACAAATCAGAAAAAATGAAACAGTTAAATTATAGGTTATGGTTTACCTAAAAATGGGTTTGTCAGAGCTTAAACACAGAAGACGTTCGGTAGAAATGAAAATTTACAGCTGAGGTGGTATTAAAATAGTAGGTATCAACAGTAGATATCAAAAAAATATCGGAAAACATGATAGATTCATCGGTGAAAGAAGGTATCCTCGGAGGAAGAAGCAGTCAGGAACATTGTCGGAAGAACTGGTCGGGATCGTTTCCATCAACTGCAGAGCTTTCTTCTTCTTCCGCTGGTAAATCGAAAGAAGTATAAACCTAATTTTACTTTCATGCCTAAGGTAATAATGTGAGAGATAGATTGCTGACCAAAATGCTCTTGTTATTAGCAGATTATGATGAATTGTGCCAAGGATCTTATAATTAGAGGGTGCATTGTGCCAATTTTAATAAATTAGGGTGCCAAGTGCCAAAACTTCATAATTGGAGGGTGCATTGTGCCAAAAAACCTATTTATGGGCCTCTTCAGCATTCACGACTTCGACGATGACAAAATCCATTCTCGGAGCGCGGTGATTAAGAGCATGGACACAAAGAATAAAATGCATGATTAGAAGTTCTACTTCTAGGTGGGGGTCATTTTGATCCTTTGATCGCACAACACCCCAACATGAAGGGAGAGAAAGAGTCTTCTCACCGCTGATGTCGTGGAGCTTGGCACAATTCTTTTACAATCTCTCTATCATGCCTTAATAGTGGGGAGAAAGTTATTGTGATTCGTCACTTAGATGATGACTAATTTGTGTGAACTTTCAAATTCTAAAAAGTTGTGCATGATTATAGCATCATATATAAGATTTGGATATAAATAAATTTTAATAGGGTTAATTATATAATTAGAGCAAATGATATTATAATTGAAATAAATGTCCAACCAATCTAGATATATACATGGGGATACAAAAAGTAATATTGCATTAAGATGTATAGTATTCAAGAGATGGTTTATGGAACATGATGCATAATAAAAGATAAGTTTTTGCCTATTTAACTAGCTAGGGAGACAAGTACACGTGTATTTTCTAAAACAGGATTGGAAAGTTCATTTTATGATGGCATGTTAGGAACAAGAAGGGATTCGGGAGGGGAAGGAGAAGTCTAGGGTTTGACAGGGGGAGAAAGGAATACCTTAGAATATTGATTGTCCATTGCTAGGAAACGTTAGGGGTATTTATGTAACATCCCAATGTTACTTCTAGACCCCTTAACTTAGATTGGGTTAGGCATGGGGTGGGTGTTAGGGTAATGAGCTAGGTTTGACCCTAGATAGTGGGTTGTAGCCATGTGGGGCCCACTATGGGGCCAAAGTCAAACTAGGTCAAACTAGCCTAAACAGGAACCTTAGCCACACCATGACCCCACCATGATGCCCTAACCCTAAGCACAATCTAAGTGGACCCCAAGGTAGGTCAGGGGGTCAACCAGTTGACCATGATGGGTCAAGTCAACACCTTTGACCTAAATAGTGAAAATGGTGCCCTAGCCCAATTCACTGGGTAGGGTCCACCCAAATCAACCCAAATTCATCATGTGGGCCTAAAGTGACCCTATAAACTCTAGGGGAGAGAAAAATAGGGCCTCTCAATAGTACTTTTGGGAGAACATCTAGGAGAGAGAAAAGAAGAGGAGTAAGAGAGAGAAGATGCCTAGGGTTGGGTTTGGGCCACTTGGGCTCATCCCACCAACCCATGATGGGTTGGCTCACCATGCATGAGTATTAGGGGGTGTGGGACCCCCACCATGCTGCCTTGGGCCAAGCCCAAACCCAACCCAAGCCCAACATAGCCTAAACAACTTGGTGGAGTCAACCCTCCCTATTCACTCACCCAACCCGGCCCAACACTTGGCAACCCGACCCACTAGGCTCTAATCAGCCTTCATGGCCAGTGGGACCCACTCACCAGCCACCTAGCCGGCCAAATCCACTAACCCGACCCCCCAACATTGGTGAATCCGCCCCCCTACCTAGGTGAAGTCGCCCACTCTCATAACTCAGCCCCAAACCCTTCCCCCTCTCTCATTCCATCCAGCCCTATCCCAGAGACAGAGAGAGAGAGGCCAGAGCTCATACTTCCATGGCAAGCCGAGGAGATCGCCGGAAAATCCATGCTATGGAGAGCCGCCGCCATCCTCACCCACAGCCGCCACTAAGGGTCAGTATCCCCTCCTCTCCTCATGTACTAGTCTTCCTAGATCTCCTAGGTTAGTGGCCAAGCCCAAAAGGGCTCGACCGTAGGCTCTTTCAGCTTGGGAAGAAGCTCAAAAATGGCGGATTAATAGCCTCTCGGGTAGGTTGCGCCGCCGCCGTCCGCCGCTCTCCGCCGCCCAGCCGCCGGCCAACTCAAGCCCCGACCACCGTGAGGCCGGGGGAGCACTTGGCCGGAGGCCCCGCCGCCGGCGATGGCCGGAAATGGCCCCGCAAGGAACACCTGCTCGGTTGGCCCTGCATGCACTGCATGAAGAAGAAGATACAGTAGCCGTTAGATCTCTTTAAGATTCGTGCAACGATTTTATTAGTAATTCCCTGTATTATTATTTTATGAATAATGTGGAATAGTGTCACATGGTAACAGATATTTTGCATGTTGTTTAGGAGGTACTTAGAGGCCCCACCATAGGATGAACCCTGAATGAAAAAGTTAGGTAGATGGGTTAACTTTGAAATGCCACAGAAATCATGACCTTTGGACCAGTAGGCTGCCCTGTAGGGCTGTTTTGCTAGGACTGCCCCTAAACTAGGGCAGAAACCAAATTTGTTGCCCAAGACAAACCAAGCATCACCATGACCTGAAATTTTGGTCATGGGTGTATTTATGGCATGCCTATTCCCTGCCAAAAATTTGGAATTTTTGGAAGAACTTTTTCTATAGTTTTTATCAAAATATCAAAAATTAAATTAAGGGCATAATTGTAATTTTAGGCACCCAAATGACCCCAAATTTTGGTAGTATGTCCTTGGGGACATTATTGGTGTCCGGTAGAAATTTCAAGTCAATTGGACCACTGCATGAAGGGTTATTCCATGTGTTTGTGTAGGCTAATTTAGGCCTTGGTGTGCAATTAGCAATAATTTGTATTTTGTGTATTTAACCTAGCTGAGGCACCCAAAAACCATGCAATAAATTCCAGTGATACATTAGGGCATGATTCACCCCTAGAATTATTTTTGGGACTTATGAAATCAGAAATACCATTTAATGGAATTTTACAAAATATAGGAGTTTTGGGAAAATAAATGGAAAAATTTGATTTTGTTTATAGAAAATTCTCAAATTCAGCCAAGTTAATTTATGGTGTCTTATTTGACTTTGGAAAATTTTAGACCTCTGTTTGGAAATTATTAGGGCAAAAATCTTGAAATTACTGTTTTACCCCTTTTGTATTTATATGAGAAATGATGGTAACTACATATGGGAAAATTGTATAAAATATCCCTATAGGTGTACAATAACAATATTAGTGTGGCATATTTATTTCAGAATTTTTGTACACACTGAAAATTATTTGGATAGGAAAATGGCATTTTGGTAATTATTTAGAAATGAATTTTGTTAAACCATCATCGTTCAGGAAGGAATGAAATTTTGCCATCATTCATAAAATAATAATACAATTGCTCAGTGAATTTTCTGGAATTTTAGTAAACACAAATCTCGTACTTCATTTGGGAAATGATAGACAGATAAAATCTACATTAATTATGGGAAGAAAATAAAAATAAAAAGGGAAATTATGAAACCTTGTAGACAGTGTTATTTTAATCATTTGCATCTCAGGAAAATTCCCCTAGGTCAGAGGATTTTAATTGAGGACTCTTCATGGGTAAAAGGACCTAGTAAATAATTTATAAGATTTAATTAAGGGCCTTAATAACGTAGAAAATTCATAAAATCCACATATTCATTTTAGTAGTCCATACCACCCTAGGATAAATGTTTGGAGTCAGTTGGACCAGGAATTTAGAAGTTCGATTTCAGGGTGGTGTTAGGTCATGGGGTGCGCATAGTAAAAGTAGGCTGGACTATAGGCCGCCAGGGGATGAATCAACAACTGAGTTAGAGTCTAAGTTCGGAAGTATAACCCTGGATGGCAGTTGCATTCTAGAGGCGAGAGTAACAGTGCAATATTAGACTTGCCTAGGAAGAGTTGACGGAAGACCGTTACTCCTTAATCCATACCTTAAATCACTAGGTCACTCTATGTAACAGAAGAGAGAAAAAGGGGTCCGGGGTAAGAAACAACTAAAGTAAATATCCTTGAGAAAGGGAGCTTTGGGATTCAGCCCATCGCAGCTCCTAGTGCCCCTGAGAGCCCTTCACCGGGAATACCTTGGGCAGTCCTGGGATTAACCTTAAGACTCTAAGTATGATAATCTGTAGATAAGAGTAGTCTAATAGGTTAAGTGAACTGGACATGTGCTCACTCGTGCCGGGTTGGAGGGACTTGGAGTCTTTTGACTACTTGCTCACCCGTGCAGAGTTGGAGGAAAGAAATTGGCTTATATACACTCACCCGGCCAGGGTTGGAGGGTTTGTAGCATATACTCACCCGTGGCGGGTTGGAGAGATTTGAGACAGGATAGTCCTTTGAGCTGGAGGCTCAATATATAATACTTGCATGTGCATATATTAGTGGCGGGCCATGCGGTACTGGCCGGTCGTCACACCGACGGCAGTACGGTGGACCAGGCGGGTGCGAGGGTTAGAAGGACCAGTAGGATGTTTATACTGGAGTCTGGAGGACTTTTCCTAATAACGCGCACCCGACCCAACAAGACTGACAGGTAGTCAGCAAAGTGGTACGCAGAGACTCTAGAGTGCACTGTCGGTGTACAGAGGCGTACAAGAGAGGTCTAGGCCTGGTAGTGTGTATACCCGCCTAGAAGGCGGAGACGCCCGCTCCGCTGCTGCCGTAGCCACAACGGTAGTACCTGAGAGTGATGCTAGCTCTCGAAAAGTGGGAACTAAAGGTCTGTGATCACGGAGTCGTGTGTGTGTGTTGCACTGCATGTTCATATCATACCCACCATATAGTTGCATAACATTAATCTGCATAACAACCTAAGACACCTAATGTATAAGTGGTATGGGACGCTTATACATTAGGACCTGCTATACGAACCCTTAGCCTATAAGCCTGAGTGGGCATGTTTATAGGTTAAGGTTATTTTTCCTTTATATATATGCTTGAGACTCTGACACCCCATTGTATAAATGGTATGGGACATTCTATAAAATGGGAGCCTTGCAAAAGATCCATTGCTTATGCGTACCCGCATAAGTGGAGGTTACATTTCATTATATTTTGATTATATATACCCTGTTAGTTTCCTGTCACCTGCTCGCCTTTGCCACCCCTTGTTGTCCTCCGCTTCGTCCTCCCGCACGGTGCCTAGGAGTTGCAGGAGGAGGTGCTGAGGATACGACTTAGTCTTTTTGACTAATGGTCGTTGACCTTACTATTTTAGGAGCTCGAGGAGGTGGACCAGCACGTCGAGGAGGCAGGACTTGAGGGGCAGATACCTACTACTACTACTGGAGCACGTCTACAGGTGATGAGAGAGTTATGGTTTTTCCGCTGCTGTGTATGAGAGTGAGAGAGAGATATGATGTACTGGGCATAAGCCCTTCTTTCATTCATTTTCTGTACTCATTATGGACTGTCTTATATTTCATTTGATATATATATACTGTGGCTGTGGACTTGCTTCTGCTTTTACTCTGATTTTACTATGTTATTATTCTCATATTGGCCGAACAGGTATGATCGTACTAGCCGGCAGAATCGGCGTCTTGCGGTGACGACTAACCCGTGCGTTAGTGCCACCGTAAGGCGGCGGTTCTGGGCGTAAGATCCGGGTTGCTTCGGGTTTGAGGAACAGGATCTTACAAACTGGTATCACTTGAAACCACGATCATATGAGAATACAGTCCACCACACTGGAACACCCCGCTCCAGCATTAGTTTGCGGACAAACTATGCAGCGGAAGCAGTGGTGTGTCCATGCGTAAAAAGCCACATAATCAGTCCATCAAACAATGAGTTAGGCCAATTTTGACGTTAAGTTTTCCTTTATGCAGCCTCCGCAGGATACGGTTCCTCCCCCTCCGGCTGCCATTCCGTTCATGCAGACTGAGATGGGGCAAACCCTGACGGCTATCCTGGATGCCTTCAGAGCGCAGCAAGCCCCGGTTCAGCTGCCCAACCCAGGATCGAACTGGTTGAGTGCATTCAAAGGTCTGTCCCCGCCGCTGTACCGCGGGACAGAAGACGCGGTAAAGACAGAGGAGTGGTTGGAGACCATCCAGGAGCTGCTAGCCGGCATCAGCTGCCCCGTCAGACAGGCAGTTCCCCTTGCCACCTCGGCACTAGATGCTCATGCAAAGAGGTGGTGGAAGTCGGTGCGGGACTCTACATTCGCCGACCGGGAGTTGATGGACATATCTTGGGAGGAGTTCAGCGACGTCTTCTTGGAGCATTTTGTATCTTCCACAGACCGAGATGCCTTGGAGGCGAGGTTTCTGAGCCTCCAGCAGGGGAGCCGATCAGTTATTGAATATCAGAGAGAGTTCTCCCATCTGGCGAGGTTTGCAGGCTTCCATGACTGGGACGACCAGAAATACGCGAAGAGATTCTATCACGGGCTCCGCGACTCTTTGAGGCAGCCCTTGCTGTTCATTGCCCACGGTACCATGGCGCAGATCATCGAGATGGCAAAAAAGCTGGAGGCTGACCAGCTGTTGGTACAAGGCAGAGGGAAGAGATCGCTGGATGGGCAATCATTTGGAGAAAATAGCGGGGCGTCTCAGAGAGGCAAGACTATTGGATATAGAAGGGGTGGGGGACGTCGTCGTCCCAACTACAGGCAGGAGCAGGGGCCTCCTCCACCTTTGGCTCCCCCACCTATGTAGATTCCCGGACCGATGAGACAGGATGATCGAGGTCAGAGGCAGATCACCTGCTTTGGTTGCGGCCAACCTGGGCACATCAGGACGCAGTGCCCGCTTCAGGTCCACCCTCTTCCTCCTCCTCCACCTCCAGTGGCCCCTCCAGTTCACCAAGGCCGAGGACGAGGACGAGGACGAGGACGAGGCCGAGGCCAAGGATATCACGGCCATACGCGCTGGATCTCACGGAGCAGAGGGACCCAGAGGAGGTGATTACAGGTACTTAAAATTTTTTTTTTAGGATTTATAAATTTTAAATTTTAAGAGTACCTTAGGCATTAAAAGTAATACTATTCTTTGAACTCAAACAAACCCAGGCATAGTGATGATTAGCGGCAAGCCCGCTCACACCCTCTTCGACACGGGTGCGTCACACTCCTTCGTGTCAGACTCGTTTATTGAAGGATTAGAAGGAGTGGAGAAGTTTTCCGGTTTGGAAAAGAGAGTGCGACTCCCTGATGGTACAGAACTTCGAACCACAGACTGCTGCAATATGGATGTCGAGGTAGGAGGCAAAGCGTTTGAAGCTCCGGCAACAGTTCTGAGCCTACCGGATTATGATCTGATCCTAGGCATGAATTGGCTTCATTGGAACTATGCGCAGATAGATTGCCCCTCGAAGAGGATCACACTCAGACACGGAGACTCCTACGTCATCATTGAAGGTATCCGTTCCATTCCCCGACTCTCTTTATCTTCAGTAAAGGCCGTTAAGGCCTATGAACAGGGAGAAGAGGTATACCTCATTTGTTTCGAGATGGCTGTGGTAGAGAGTTCCATAGCCGATGTTCCAGTGGCACGAGATTATGCTGATGTCTTTCCGGAGAAGTTACCTGGACTACCACCATCACGGGACTTGGACTTCAGGATTCAGTTGGTGCCAGGGGCGAGACCAGTGTCCCGGGCACCCTACAGGATGGCACCTAGAGAATTGGCAGAATTCAGGACACAGTTACAGGAACTGGTGGAATCGGGTTTTGTACGACCGAGTTCTTCGCCTTGGGGAGCACCCGTTCTATTTGTGAAGAAGAAGGACGGATCGCTGAGACTATGTATAGATTATAGAGAACTGAACCGATTGACGGTTCGGAATACATATCCATTGCCACGGATAGATGAGCTCTTCGATCAGCTTCAAGGAGCTTGCTGGTTTTCAAAATTGGATTTGCGCTCGGGTTATTATCAGCTCCGCATCAGAGAAGAAGATATACCGAAGACGGCCTTCAGCTCCCGTTATGGCTTATATGAGTTCACGGTGATGCCGTTCGGGCTCACGAATGCGCCCTCGGCCTTTATGACGCTCATGAACAGGGTATTCGAGCCTTATCTGGACCGGTTTGTTATAGTCTTTATTGACGACATTCTGATTTATTCGCGATCTCGAGAGGAGCACGCAGAGCATTTAGCAGTGGTATTGCAGAAGTTAAGAGAATTTCAGATGTATGCGAAGTTCTCAAAATGTCAATTCTGGCTTCAGGAAGTGGCCTTCCTAGGACACACAATCAGCGGAGCTGGATTAGCTGTGGATCCTGCTAAGATAGAGGCAGTACGGGATTGGCCACGGCCAAAGACAGCGTCAGACATCCGTAGCTTCTTGGGCCTGGCAGGTTATTATCGTAAGTTCGTGGAGGGGTTTTCAAGGATAGCCCTCCCCCTCACGTCCTTGACGAAAAAGGATGCCGCATTTGACTGGACAGAGCGGTGCGAGTCAGCATTTCAAGAGCTCAAGGACCGGCTCACTTCGTCCCCCATCCTTGCACTTCCCTCGGGGAGTGAAGGATTTCAGATATATACAGATGCATCCTATCAGGGGATGGGTGCAGTCTTAATGCAGCACGGACATGTTATCGCTTATGCTTCGCGACAGCTGAAGAAGCATGAGCATAACTATCCTGTACATGATCTCGAGCTCGGGGCCGTAGTTTTTGCCCTCAAGACATGGAGACATTACCTCTACGGGATTCATTGTGATATATACTCCGATCATAAGAATCTCAAATACATCGACACGCAGAAGGTTCTGAACCTGCGACAGAGGAGGTGGCTTGAATTCCTCTGCGATTACGACTATAAGATGCACTATCACCCGGGAAAGGCGAATACTGTAGCAGATGCTTTGAGAAGGAGAGCCGGCACTTCTGGACCGGAGTCCCGGGTGATGTCTATGGAGCTGCTACGCATGATGGAGGATATGCAGATTACCATGGTTTCGGAAGCCGAGCCAGTGCTCTATCGAGAGTACCTGAACTCTTTGGTCAGCAATGATGATATACAGAAGCGCATTCTTACACATCAGAGATTGGATACTGATCTAGAGCCTATCTTTGACGCTCTAAAAGGAGGCAAGTATGGGGATTATACGCTGGAGGACGACCTTCTTCGATTCCGTGGCCGAGTGTACATTCCAGCAGGAGGTGAGATCCGGGATGACATCCTCAGAGAGGCACACTACTCCAGATATTCAGTGCATCCCGGCATCACCAAGATGTGGGCTGACTTACGACGGACCATGTATTGGCCAGGAATGAAGAGGGAGATCATATACCTTGTGACACACTGCGAGACTTGCCAGCGAGTGAAGGCTGAATGCAAGAGCCCAGGTGGTATATTACAGCCACTGCCAGTCCCAGAGTGGAAGTTCGAGGATATCTCTATGGATTTTGTTCACGGACTCCCTCGCTCTCATTCTGGGCACGACTCCATCTGGGTCATTGTGGACAGGTTGACCAAGGTAGCACGGTTTATCCCGGTCAGAAAAGATGCCCCGGTTGCTGTACTGGTGAGGTTGTTTGTAGAGCAGTTCGTCCGGTATCACGGAGTACCCAGGTCTATTGTTTCAGATAGGGATGGTCGCTTCACCTCCAGGGAATGGAGGGCAGTGCACGCTTACTTGGGATCCAGACTTTCCTTTAGCACTGCCTTCCACCCGCAGACCGACGGCCAGACGGAGCGGACGATACGCACTATGGAGGACCTGCTTAGGTTATGTATTTTGGATACAGGGAAACCTTGGGAGAGGCTGCTGCCGTTGATCGAATTCTCATACAACAACAGCCACCAAGCCAGCATCGGGATGGCTCCTTACGAGGCGCTTTATGGGAGAAAATGCCGGACTCCGCTATCCTGGGTGCAAGATGTGGATACTCGAGCCCTTGGGTCAGACTTTGTAGAGGATACGGAGGCTCAGATTCATTTGATCAGGGATCGGCTTCTGGAGGCTCAGAGCAGACAGGCGAAATATTATGATGCTCGACACCGGAAAGTGGAGTTCCAAGTTGGGGACAGGGTTTTCCTGAAGATCCGACCGGTACACGGTATTTCTCGGATTCGGAGACATAAGAAGCTCAGCCCCCGGTACATGGGACCATACCTGATTCTGGAGCGTGTGGGCCCCTTGGCTTATCGGCTGCAGCTACCTCCGGAGCTGAGCAGCCTACACGATGTGTTCCATGTCTCTTCTTTGCGAAGAGCTCTCCTTCGCCCTGAGCAGCATGTCCCTACTGCAGCTGGACCGGTAGAGCCTGACCGTTCGGTTAGATTGGAGCCGATCCGGATCGACGATTCAGCGGTCCGAACGTTGAGGAAAAAGAAGGTTCCACTCATAAAGGTGCTGTGGTCCAACCATGGACGGGAGGAGCACACCTGGGAACCTAGGGATCTGATGCTGGAGCGTCATCCAGAACTATTTACATCAGGTACTTTTATGTTATTTTCTACAAAATTTCCTTAACAATTTCTGCAACTGGAACCCGTAGACCCAAACTTAAATTTCGGGGACGAAATTATTTCTTTTGTTTATAGGATTTGTAACATCCCAATGTTACTTCTAGACCCCTTAACTTGGATTGGGTTAGGCATGGGGTGGGTGTTAGGGTAATGAGCTAGGTTTGACCCTAGATAGTGGGTTGTAGCCATGTGGGGCCCACTATGGGGCCAAAGTCAAACTAGGTCAAACTAGCCTAAACAGGAACCTTAGCCACACCATGACCCCACCATGATGCCCTAACCCTAAGCACAATCTAAGTGGACCCCAAGGTAGGTCAGGGGGTCAACCAGTTGACCATGATGGGTCAAGTCAACACCTTTGACCTAAATAGTGAAAATGGTGCCCTAGCCCAATTCACTGGGTAGGGTCCACCCAAATCAACCCAAATTCATCATGTGGGCCTAAAGTGACCCTATAAACTCTAGGGGAGAGAAAAATAGGGCCTCTCAATAGTACTTTTGGGAGAACATCTAGGAGAGAGAAAAGAAGAGGAGTAAGAGAGAGAAGATGCCTAGGGTTGGGTTTGGGCCACTTGGGCTCATCCCACCAACCCATGATGGGTTGGCTCACCATGCATGAGTATTAGGGGGTGTGGGACCCCCACCATGCTGCCTTGGGCCAAGCCCAAACCCAACCCAAGCCCAACATAGCCTAAACAACTTGGTGGAGTCAACCCTCCCTATTCACTCACCCAACCCGGCCCAACACTTGGCAACCCGACCCACTAGGCTCTAATCAGCCTTCATGGCCAGTGGGACCCACTCACCAGCCACCTAGCCGGCCAAATCCACTAACCCGACCCCTCAACATTGGTGAATCCGCCCCCCTACCTAGGTGAAGTCGCCCACTCTCATAACTCAGCCCCAAACCCTTCCCCCTCTCTCATTCCATCCAGCCCTATCCCAGAGACAGAGAGAGAGAGGCCAGAGCTCATACTTCCATGGCAAGCCGAGGAGATCGCCGGAAAATCCATGCTATGGAGAGCCGCCGCCATCCTCACCCACAGCCGCCACTAAGGGTCAGTATCCCCTCCTCTCCTCATGTACTAGTCTTCCTAGATCTCCTAGGTTAGTGGCCAAGCCCAAAAGGGCTCGACCGTAGGCTCTTTCAGCTTGGGAAGAAGCTCAAAAATGGCGGATTAATAGCCTCTCGGGTAGGTTGCGCCGCCGCCGTCCGCCGCTCTCCGCCGCCCAGCCGCCGGCCAACTCAAGCCCCGACCACCGTGAGGCCGGGGGAGCACTTGGCCGGAGGCCCCGCCGCCGGCGATGGCCGGAAATGGCCCCGCAAGGAACACCTGCTCGGTTGGCCCTGCATGCACTGCATGAAGAAGAAGATACAGTAGCCGTTAGATCTCTTTAAGATTCGTGCAACGATTTTATTAGTAATTCCCTGTATTATTATTTTATGAATAATGTGGAATAGTGTCACATGGTAACAGATATTTTGCATGTTGTTTAGTAGGTACTTAGAGGCCTCACCATAGGATGAACCCTGAATGAAAAAGTTAGGTAGATGGGCTAACTTTGAAATGCCACAAAAATCATGACTTTTGGACCAGTAGGCTGCCCTGTAGGGCTGTTTTGCTAGGACTTCCCCTAAACTAGGGCAGAAACCAAATTTGTTGCCCAAGACAAACCAAGCATCACCATGACCTGAAATTTTGGTCATGGGTGTATTTAGGGCATGCCTATGCCCTGCCAAAAATTTGGAATTTTTGGAAGAACTTTTTATATAGTTTTTATCAAAATATCAAAAATTAAATTAAGGGCATAATTGTAATTTTAGGCACCCAAATGACCCCAAATTTTGGTGGTATGTCCTTGGGGACATTATTGGTGTCTGGTAGAAATTTCAAGTCAATTGGACCCCTGCATGAAGGGTTATTCCATGTGTTTGTGTAGGCTAATTTAGGCCTTGGTGTGCAATTAGCAATAATTTGTATTTTGTGTATTTAACCTAGCTGAGGCACCCAAAAACCATGCAATAAATTCCAGTGATACATTAGGGCATGATTCACCCCTAGAATTATTTTTGGGACTTATGAAATCAGAAATACCATTTAATGGAATTTTACAAAATATAGGAGTTTTGGGAAAATAAATGGAAAAATTTGATTTTGTTTATAGAAAATTCTCAAATTCAGCCAAGTTAATTTATGGTGTCTTATTTGACTTTGGAAAATTTTAGACCTCTGTTTGGAAATTATTAGGGCAAAAATCTTGAAATTACTGTTTTACCCCTTTTGTATTTATATGAGAAATGATGGTAACTACATATGGGAAAATTGTATAAAATATCCCTATAGGTGTACAATAACAATATTAGTGTGGCATATTTATTTCAGAATTTTTGTACACACTGAAAATTATTTGGATAGGAAAATGGCATTTTGGTAATTATTTAGAAATGAATTTTGTTAAACCATCATCGTTCAGGAAGGAATGAAATTTTGCCATCATTCATAAAATAATAATACAATTGCTCAGTGAATTTTCTGGAATTTTAGTAAACACAAATCTCGTACTTCATTTGGGAAATGATAGACAGATAAAATCTACATTAATTATGGGAAGAAAATAAAAATAAAAAGGGAAATTATGAAACCTTGTAGACAGTGTTATTTTAATCATTTGCATCTCAGGAAAATTCCCCTAGGTCAGAGGATTTTAATTGAGGACTCTTCATGGGTAAAAGGACCTAGTAAATAATTTATAAGATTTAATTAAGGGCCTTAATAACGTAGAAAATTCATAAAATCCACATATTCATTTTAGTAGTCCATACCACCCTAGGATAAATGTTTGGAGTCAGTTGGACCAGGAATTTAGAAGTTCGATTTCAGGGTGGTGTTAGGTCATGGGGTGCGCATAGTAAAAGTAGGCTGGACTATAGGCCGCCAGGGGATGAATCAACAACTGAGTTAGAGTCTAAGTTCGGAAGTATAACCCTGGATGGCAGTTGCATTCTAGAGGCGAGAGTAACAGTGCAATATTAGACTTGCCTAGGAAGAGTTGACGGAAGACCGTCACTCCTTAATCCATACCTTAAATCACTAGGTCACTCTATGTAACAGAAGAGAGAAAAAGGGGTCCGGGGTAAGAAACAACTAAAGTAAATATCCTTGAGAAAGGGAGCTTTGGGATTCAGCCCATCGCAGCTCCTAGTGCCCCTGAGAGCCCTTCACCGGGAATACCTTGGGCAGTCCTGGGATTAACCTTAAGACTCTAAGTATGATAATCTGTAGATAAGAGTAGTCTAATAGGTTAAGTGAACTGGACATGTGCTCACTCGTGCCGGGTTGGAGGGACTTGGAGTCTTTTGACTACTTGCTCACCCGTGCAGAGTTGGAGGAAAGAAATTGGCTTATATACACTCACCCGGCCAGGGTTGGAGGGTTTGTAGCATATACTCACCCGTGGCGGGTTGGAGAGATTTGAGACAGGATAGTCCTTTGAGCTGGAGGCTCAATATATAATACTTGCATGTGCATATATTAGTGGCGGGCCATGCGGTACTGGCCGGTCGTCACACCGACGGCAGTACGGTGGACCAGGCGGGTGCGAGGGTTAGAAGGACCAGTAGGATGTTTATACTGGAGTCTGGAGGACTTTTCCTAATAACGCGCACCCGACCCAACAAGACTGACAGGTAGTCAGCAAAGTGGTACGCAGAGACTCTAGAGTGCACTGTCGGTGTACAGAGGCGTACAAGAGAGGTCTAGGCCTGGTAGTGTGTATACCCGCCTAGAAGGCGGAGACACCCGCTCCGCTGCTGCCGTAGCCACAACGGTAGTACCTGAGAGTGATGCTAGCTCTCGAAAAGTGGGAACTAAAGGTCTGTGATCACGGAGTCGTGTGTGTGTGTTGCACTGCATGTTCATATCATACCCACCATATAGTTGCATAACATTAATCTGTATAACAACCTAAGACACCTAATGTATAAGTGGTATGGGACGCTTATACATTAGGACCTGCTATACGAACCCTTAGCCTATAAGCCTGAGTGGGCATGTTTATAGGTTAAGGTTATTTTTCCTTTATATATATGCTTGAGACTCTGACACCCCATTGTATAAATGGTATGGGACATTCTATACAATGGGAGCCTTGCAAAAGATCCCTTGCTTATGCGTACCCGCATAAGTGGAGGTTACATTTCATTATATTTTGATTATATATACCCTGTTAGTTTCCTGTCACCTGCTCGCCTTTGCCACCCCTTGTTGTCCTCCGCTTCGTCCTCCCGCACGGTGCCTAGGAGTTGCAGGAGGAGGTGCTGAGGATACGACTTAGTCTTTTTGACTAATGGTCGTTGACCTTACTATTTTAGGAGCTCGAGGAGGTGGACCAGCACGTCGAGGAGGCAGGACTTGAGGGGCAGATACCTACTACTACTACTGGAGCACGTCTACAGGTGATGAGAGAGTTATGGTTTTTCCGCTTCTGTGTATGAGAGTGAGAGAGAGATATGATGTACTGGGCATAAGCCCTTCTTTCATTCATTTTCTGTACTCATTATGGACTGTCTTATATTTCATTTGATATATATATACTGTGGCTGTGGACTTGCTTCTGCTTTTACTCTGATTTTACTATGTTATTATTCTCATATTGACCGAACAGGTATGATCGTACTAGCCGGCAGAATCGGCGTCTTGCGGTGACGACTAACCCGTGCGTTAGTGCCACCGTAAGGCGGCGGTTCTGGGCGTAAGATCCGGGTTGCTTCGGGTTTGAGGAACAGGATCTTACAATTTATACCCCTCAGGTCATAGAGGGGCCAATCGACCCCTCCCATTGGGGTTGAACCCGTCCGGTTTAGCCCCCAACCGTCTTCTTGTTTAAATTAGGGAGGGATGAATAAAATGGTTTAGACCCGCTTGATGTCGCATCCTTCTACCAACTTTGGTGTTGTTGTCCCGCGACCAGGTTGATATGAGGATTCATAACATTCCCTTCTCCTTCGAGAACTAGCTTGTCACCAAGGTGGAAATCTTGGAAACAGAAGGGTAGAATGTTAGTCGGCTCAATCCCATCCTGCAAGCTGATCTGGTTCTTTTGGAATCATAGAGGGAGTGACGATCAGGGTTCCTAGAAGACATTGGGATACTAGAGAAGTAGTGCAGTCATCTTCTCTAGGACTTCTTGCGTGGGCATAGCCTGAGGCATGATCTCTATAATCACAGTCTTGACATTCTCTTATTCCCACTGTCTCTCCGAGAAGTGAAGAGAAGCCTCTTTCAATGGTGAGGTTCTTATCCCGTGCATGTAGTACTCTCTCCCATCCTAAGCAAAATCCATGGTCAAGTTGTCCCAATCCAGGATTACTTTACCCAGCTTTTGCAACCACGAAACCCCAAAACCATATCTGACCCCTAGATGGGCAACAAGTAGACATCCATCATGCGGGTGTTCCTTGCACAATGACCCGCACTCCCTTTAGCACCCCTTCGCACTGTAGCTTGCTTCCTCCTGCCACCATTACCTAGGAAGCATCTTCCTTGGTGATCTCTTGCCCCAGCTTCTGTGCCACAACGGGGTTGATGAAGTTATGTGTATTCCCGCTGTCAACCAAAATAGTAACCTTTTGTTGGTAGACCCATCCCACAAAACTAATAATGAGCGGTGTGGATCCTCCGTCCATGGCCTGGATAGATGTAACATCCTGATTTTTATTGGGTCACTAGAAACCTAGTGGGCTGATGACTAGTTTTAGTCATCCTTTTTGGGGGTAATTTAGTAGCTCATTTCCAAAGTACTATTATAATTTTACGTTTTTGTATGCTTGAATGTTGTTGTTTTATATTTTCTTATAAATCTATAGTCTTATTTTATGTTTGGTTGTTAGTTTACTCTATGTTATAAACTTATGTTTTAATTTATTTTATGTTATGTTTATGTTATGTTTTATTATTATTATTATCTTTGTATTAGTTTAGGTTTACTTAACTAATATGATATAATGATTAATGTTATGCTTAGTTTATTTAATTTTATATCATGAATTAACTAATGTTTTGTTTTATTTCTTTTTGTAGGTGGCCAATCCCTTCCCTCAAGTGCAGCCCATTTCCTTTTGGTGCAGCCAAGCCTCCTACCCGAGCCCTTGTTGCAGCCCAAGCATTGGAGCAGCCGGCCTTCACATTTTGGAGCAGCCCCTAGCCCAACCCGAGCCACCAAAACAGCCCATTCAGGCCCACATTTGAAGAAGCCCGGCCTCCTCCTCTTGGCCCACTTAAGCATGGAGCAGCCCCCCCCCCAAAAAAAACCTCCTACCCGAGCCCACCATGCAGCCACCCCCCTTTTCTCTCTTTTATTATTTCCTTGCCACCTCATTATTTCATGCATGCATTGGCTGGCCACCTTTTCCCCCTCTTTCTCCCTTCATTATTTTTCCTCTCTCCTCATTATTGCATGCACACATTCATCCCCCTAAGCATGGCCGAACCCCCCTCTCTTGCCTCTTCTACACAATTCCATTCATTCCACCTCCCCATTTTATATTTCCTATGTCATTCCCATAAATGAAATACATGCATTTAGCATTCTCTCTCCCCTCATTTAATACCATGCATGAACATTTCTCCCCCCTATGGCCGGCCACCCCTTGGTCTCCCTATTCTAGATGCTTCCCTCCTCTCCTATAAAAGGAACCCAAGACCCATGCTTTGAGAGTTAGTTTTTTTGGAGTTAGATTGAAAGGATGGATTGAGAGTGGGCTTTTGGAGATAGCTTTGGAGAGTTCAATTCAAGAGAGTTCATTGTAATTTTTCATTTCTAGTTTTTTTCATTCTTGTAATCTCATTTTGGTTTTGGTAGTATAGTTTTGTTTTTCATTATCGTGTACTCCCTTTCCTTTTATTATAAGAAATATGCAAACATCTCCTTTTATTATCGTCGCTTTCTTTTCCATTATGCGTAGCTAATTTCCTCTTAGCATTTGATCATAAGGATCCATGATTTGAAATGAGAATTACTTTTATTCCATAGTTTTATTTTTGCTTAATTCTACTCGGTCCTTCTTTGATTTTTATTTCGTCGACTCCGTATTTCCGGTATACGGTGGTAGGCTTATGATCTCATATTCGAGTAGCCGAGAGGCTCGTGGATGTGAAAGATCACTCAAAGAAGGAAGGAGTTGAACGCAACCCTAGAGATAGGATGACGTAAATTTTCCGGATTGGAGTCAAATCCAATAGTGCGGATCACTTCGATAATGCAACTTTAGGCGTCTTTGGTTTGTAAAGAGATTTTGATCAAAGAGTCTATAAGTTAGGAGGCCTAATGCCCTAGCGAGATTTTGTCTCATTTTTGGATCCGTCACGGCCGAGTTGGATTTGCAAATTTAAAACTATGCCTTTTGATTTTCTCGTTTCATTTCATGGTGAATCAATGATCGAATGCTAGCCTTTTTTATATAAGTTTTCGTCTCGCAATTTATCGTTAATTTTACTTAAAAAATTCTTAAAATCCAACTATTTTCTGGTAGGATAATATTTCAAGCGTGAGTAGCAGTAATTGACAACCCCATGTTTAAATACGACCTTGGTACTACAATTCGACAGGTACGCTTGCCTGTTCGGGTTTAGCCCATCATGTTTTTGGCGCCGTTGCCGGGGAATTTTCTCGTCAATATTTTGAAAACGCTTGCGCTATTACTTCTACAAAAAAAAAAAAAAATATTTCTATATATATTTAAATATTTATAATCACCCACTTCACCTTATTTCTACCCCACCTAAAATCTCTCAAAAAGGGTAAGCGGCTTTAAGCGCCACCATTTTACCTAGTACCGGGCGAACCCTTCACCGGGTAGTCCTCGGGAATTTCGAGAGCCAAGCCGTAAAAAAATCTATTTTCAAAAAAAAAATCCTTTTTTCTCTTTTTCTTTCTTTTTCAAGCTTTCATTTTCCCTCATTTTTTGTGCTAGTGCATGACCCGAGCAAATCCGTCGCTACTTGTTGATTTGGACCCGGAAATCGAATGCTCCTTTCAGAGACAACTACGATTCGGGGCTTCCACTTCTCAAACAGTGGTTGAGGATTCCTACGGGGATTGCAATTTTAATTCTGAGATGGGAGACCCTAACCCAGGAATGGCTCAACAAAGGACCATGTCCGATTATGCTCGACCCAACTTGGAAGGGACTGAATCAAGTATTGTTTGACCTGCGATTGCGAACAATAACTTCGAGCTTAAGCCTAGCATCATACAAATGGTGCAGCAATATGTACAGTTCGACGGATTACAAGATGAAGATCTGAACTTGCATATTGCCAATTTTCTTGAAATCTGTGACACCTTTAAAATCAATGGTGTCTCAGACGATGCTATAAGGCTAAGACTTTTCCCCTTCTCCCTAAGAACCAAAGCCAAACAGTGGTTGAGTTCTCTTCCAAGAGGATCAATCACTACTTGGAACATTTTAACTGAAAAATTTCTCTCTCGCTATTTCCCCCCCCCCCCCCCGCCAAAACTGCTAAGCTTCGAAATGATATCACCTCTTATTCTCAAATTGCTTCTGAGACCCTCTATGACACTTGGGAGAGGTTCAAAGTGCTTTTGAGAAGATGCCCACACCATGCTCTGCCTGTATGGTTGTAGGTCCAGACATTCTATAATGGGCTAAACCAAGAGACTAAGCAGATGATAGATGCCGCTTCCGCTAGTTCTTTAGACCGCAAAACTCCGGAAGCCGCTCTTGAGCTTATCGAGGACATTGTGATGAACACATATCAGTGGAATTCGTCTAGGACTCGCCCAGCTAAACCTGCAGGTATTTTTGAAGTTGATTCGGTGTCGCAACTAGCACTACAAGTGGAAATGCTGAACAAGAAGATCTCGGAGATGACTGCTCCCTCCACTGCTAAGGTATATGAAAATGCTGCTGCTGCCGAATAGGTGGATTATCTGGGGAACATACCCAAGCCTGCTCAAAATATTTCTGCGAACAATTTTTCTGCTTTTTCGAATTTTTCTTCTCCTCCTGGTTTTAATTCTTCTTCTAATTCTTATCACCCCGAATGGCGTAACCATCCTAATTTCTCGTGGAGTAATAATGCTAATGTTGTACGCCCACCGCACGATTTTACACCACCACCACCACAACAAAATTTCCAAAAACCTTCCCCTTTAGAAGAGATCCTCGCTAAGTATATAAGCTCGAACGATGCTACTATTAGAAACTTAACGGGATCAATGAAAAACTTAGAAAATCAGGTCGGCCAACTCGCCAAGGCTTTTCATGAGAGACCACCTGGAACTCTTCCCTCGAACACTGAGCCTAACCCAAGGGAGCACGCAAATGCGATTTCCCTTCGGAGCGGTAAGGTTGTTAGCGAGCCCACCACAAGGGAAGAGCCAAGGGTGATTGTCCCTCCTGTTTTTACCCCCACGGAAAGTGATAACTTAAATCTTGAGAATGAAAAATCTATTTTTGAAAAAGAAAAAGATATCACTATTTTTACTAATTCTGAAAAAGAAAAAAATGATTTTCAAGATGATGCTCCTGTTATTATAAAGGAATCTCCGCCACCTCCTTATCCGGCTCGACTTAGGAAGGAAAAACTAGACGATCAGTACAAACGCTTCCTTGAAATGTTCAAACAAATTCACGTTAATTTGCCATTTCATGAAGCTATTAGTCAAATGTCGAAGTACGCGAAATATCTGAAAGATTTATTAACAAACAAGACGAAATTGGAAAATTTATCGCATGTAACGTTAAATGAAGAATGCTCGGCGGTCGTTAAAAACTCTAACCTTTCTAAAAAGATAAACGATCCGGGTAGTTTTTCCATTCCTTGCGTCTTTGGTGATCTTTTCGTTAAACACGAGTTAGCGGATCTAGGAGCGAGCATCAACTTGATGCCTTTTTCTTTATTTAAAAAGCTAGGTTTGGGCACTCTCAGCCCTACATGCATGAGTATACAGTTAGTCGATCGTTCGATTAAGTATCCGTTAGGAGTCGTTGAGGATGTGCTAGTGAAGGTCGACAAATTCATCTTCCCGGTGGATTTTGTCATTCTTGATATTGAAGAGGACATCGAGGTCCCTCTTATCCTTGGTTGACCCTTCCTAGCCACCGCGCGCGCAATCATAAATGTGAGTGACGGAAAACTTTTTCTGCACGTAGGAGATGAGGAAGTAACATTTGATATTAATAAATCGATGAAAAACTCTTTACAAAATGATGACTCTTGTTTTTTCATTGATGATTTAAAAGAAGACTCCTATTTCTCTCCAAATGATTTTTCTTCTTCTTTTTTTGGACCCTCGTCAACTATTTTTGAAAACACTGTTATGTCCGTACAAGCAACATTCGAAAATGACTCTGATTTTGGACAAAAAAATCTTATTTTTGAAAATGATAAAAATTTGCCAAATTATTTTGAAAAACCACCTGACCCTGCAAAAAAAAATTTTCACGATAAGAACTTCCGCCACCATAAAAATTTTAAACCAGGTGATCAAGTTATTCTCTTAAATTCGCGATTACGCATTTTCTTTGGAAAACCTAAATCTCGTTGGTCTGGACCGTTTGCGGTCAAGGATGTTTTTTCTGATGGAACTGTGTTACTTTCACACCCGGAGAGGGGTGAATTTAAAGTGCACGAATGCAAACTTAAGCTCTATTTTTCTAATGATTTTGTGACTCCTGCAAAGGAGACACTTCTTTTGGACTCTTAGCTTATTATTTTTTTATGGACATTTTTATTTCTGGACATTTTTATTATTATGAAACTCTTTTATTCGGACTTTGACCTATTGTAATAAAAAACATTATCGGGCATCTGCCCACGGACTATCTTTTTTTTTTCTTTTATTTTGCTCTTTCTACTGGAGGCCAATCAAGTCCATGATCGTGGTCGCCGCTCCGCCGCTGCTGATATCAGATGGATCAAGTCATACCTGCTGACGATCAAGTACTCTAAAAAGCAAGCATGGGGGAGCGACATCCGCCTTCATCTCGCGAACCCGGGGAAGTCCTGTTCTTTTTATTTACTTATTTTCCCGCATTTTTTTCTTTTTCTCTTCTTCTCAGTCCCCTTCTCTTTTTCTTTATGTTTTCTTCATTGAGGGCAATGAAGAATTTAAGCATGGGGGGGTCTAGTTTCTTTTGGTGTTTTCTTTCTGTTTTTCTTCTTTCAAAAAAAAAATTTTATGTTTTAAATTAGTATAGTATTTTATGTCATCAAAATCTAAAATCCAAAAAAAATTATAAAATATAAAACCCAAAAAAAAATTAGAAAAAAAAAGAAAACTCAAAAAAAAGTGTGCTAAAATCGATTTGGAAAACAAAATCTAAAATTATTTCTATCTTTATTTTCATGTTTCTTCTAGTGAAGTGTAGGCTCGTGCGGTTTTTGTAGTTCTATGTAGAATCCTTGAAAATGTTTTCTAAACTTATCATTTTAACATAGTTTAGTTTTACTAGTTTCTTTTTCTTAAATTGAGGCATCCGGTTTTTACGTTATAAGCTAGCAATGTGTAGTTATGTCTTTTTATTCGGTTAGTTGCTTACGAATGGTTGCTAGGTATCATTAGTTCTTTTTCATTTGCGGGGTAGTCTTTCTTGGTGTCTAGAACTTGTACCAAGCTACTCTCGAAGCATTTGCGCCGTTTTTACATTCTTTAGAAATGATTTAGGCCACCATTTGAATAGTTTGAGCTTTTCTTGCCCACCAAAAACAAAACCCTTGCAAAATAATTTTGGGCCTTTACCTTATTTTCTTTGTTTTTAGCTCCACCTTTCATTTCATTATGTTCACCAAAGCCAAATACCTTTCCTATTTTTGCACTATAACCTTGAGCTTAAAAATTATTTCTTTGGAGGGGTATTATTTTTGAAATGAATAGGAAATTCTCAAGCTTATTTTTGGAGCTTTCTTATCAAATGTTATTCAAAAAGGAAAAAATTGAGAAAATAAAAAAATCAAAATCAAAAAAATAAATGCAAAAAAGTTTATGTTTGGCCAAGTTATAAAAGAAAATTTTCATGGCCTTGTTTTTGTAGTTTCATATTGGAGAAATGACGTACTTGTTATTTCTCATTTTTATTATGCTTTGTTTATTTTTGAGCTCACCTTGGTTTAGTGCCTAAAGCCCTCATGTTTATCTTTGATTCCATTTACCTAATCATTTACCTAAGCCAAGTTTTAATGCCTAGTAGAAGTCCTAATGATCTTAGAACTTAAATTCGCGTAGTGGAGAAAGTGTGAACGTACAAGCCTATGGCCACCATCATTGATGGATTTCTTTGGAGGTTATCTTGGAGTGTGTTAGGGTTAATGTTTATCTAGCAACCTAGTAGTTTGTTAATACGCCGTTTATTTAGAACCTCTACTTTTGTTTTCCTTATTTTCATTTATTTTTGATGCCTTGTTTTTAAGATTTAGAAATTAGTAGACTTTTCTTATGTTTTAATGAGATTTTTAGGGTTCCATTTTCAAATTTTCTATTGTGCACTTCTCACCCCACTAGGTTATAATATGAATATTAGGATAGTTTAATTTTTCATGTTTTGTTTTTCTTAACTATGGAACTTAAAATATATATATCTTTTGCTTTCTTTTTGCTTCACCCTTGTTTTTATTTCTATTTGCTTGAGGGCAAGCAAATGTCTAAGCATGGGGGAGTTTGATGACTAGTTTTAGTCATCCTTTTTGAGGGTAATTTAGTAGCTCATTTCCAAAGTATTATTATAATTTTACGTTTTTGTATGCTTGAATGTTGTTGTTTTATATTTTTTTATAAATCTATAGTCTTATTTTATGTTTGGTTGTTATTTTACTCTATGTTATAAACTTATGTTTTGTTTTATTTTATGTTATGTTTATGTTATGTTTTATTATTATTATCTTTGTATTAGTTTAGGTTTACTTAACTAATATGATATAACGATTAATGTTATGCTTAGATTATTTAATTTTATATCATGAATTAACTAATGTTTTGTTTTATTTCTTTTTGTAGGTGGCCGGCCCCCTCCCTCAAGTGCAGCCCACTTCCTTTTGGTGCAGCCAAGCCTCCTACCCGAGCCCTTATTGTAGCCCAAGCATTGGAGCGGCTTCACATTTTGGAGCAGCCCCTAGCCCAACCCGAGCCACCAAAACAGCCCATTCAAGCCCACATTTGAAGCAGCCCAGCCTCCTCCTCTTGGCCCACTTAAGCATGGAGCAGCCCCCCCCCCCTTAAACCTCCTACCCGAGCCCACCATGCAGCCACCCCCCTTTTCTCTCTTTTATTATTTCCTTGCCACCTCATTATTTCATGCATGCATTGGCCGGCCACCTTTTCCCCCTCTTTCTCCCTTCATGATTTTTCCTCTCTCCTCATTATTGCATGCATACAATCATCCCCCTAAGCATGGTCGAACCCCCCTCTCTTGCCTCTTCTACACAATTCCATTCATTCCCCCTCCCCATTTTATATTTCCTATATCATTGCCATAAATGAAATACATGCATTTAGCATTCTCTCTCCCCTCATTTAATACCATGCATGAACATTTCTCCCCCCTATGGTCGGTCACCCCTTGGTCTCCATATTCTAGATGCTTCCCTCCTCTCCTATAAAAGGAACCCAAGACCCATGCTTTGAGAGTTAGTTTTTTTTGAGTTAGATTGAAAGGTTGGATTGAGAGTGAGCTTTTGGAGATAGCTTTGGAGAGTTCAATTCAAGAGAGTTCATTGTAATTTTTCATTTCTAGTTTTTTTCATTCTTGTAATCTCATTTTGGTTTTGGTAGTATAGTTTTGTTTTTCATTATCGTGTACTCCCTTTCCTTTTATTATAAGAAATATGCAAACTTCTCCTTTTATTATCGTCGCTTTCTTTTCCATTATGCGTAGCTAATTTCCTCTTAGCATTTGATCATGAGGATCCATGATTTGAAATGAGAATTACTTTTATTCCATAGTTTTATTTTTGCTTAATTCTAGTCGGTCCTTCTTTGTTTTTTATTTCATCGGCTCCGTATTTCCGGTATACTGTAGTAGGCTTATGATCTCATATTCGAGTAGCCGAGAGGCTCGTGGATGTGAAAGATCAGTCAAAGAAGGAAGGAGTTGAATGCAACCCTAGAGATAGGACGACGTAAATCTTCCGGATTGCAGTCAAATCCAATAGTGCGGATCACTTCGATAATGCAACTTTAGGTGTCTTTGGTTTGTAAAGAGATTTCGATCAAAGAGTTTATAAGTTAGGAGGCCTAATGCTCTAGCGAGATTTTGTCTCATTTTCGGATCCGTCATGGCCGAGTTGGATTTGCAAATATAAAACTATGCCTTTTGATTTTCTCGTTTCATTTCATGGTGAATCAATGATCGAATGCTAGCCTTTTTTATATAAGTTTTCGTCTCGCAATTTATCGTTCATTTTACTTAAAAAATTCTCAAAATCCAACTATTTTCCGGTAGGATAATATTTCAAGCGTGAGTAGCAGTAATTGACAACCCCGTGTTTAAATACGACCTTGGTACTACAATTCGACAGGTACGCTTGCCTGTTCGGGTTTAGCCCATCATGGGCCCAATAAAAGTGACCCAAACCTCTACCCAAGACCCATCACGAGGTAAGAGGTAACCTTAGATGGGGATTATGAGCTAGAGAACTCCAATTTGAGTTCTGTAGGTTCCATTGCCATTGTATAGTTAATTCGATTGTGTTAGAACTCGTTCCGTTTAATTTAGTGGTCATATGTTGAATATGACTGTTCCTCGTAGAACGTCGCGATTATGAGATTTTTGTATATCGAGCTAGATATCTCCGATATGAGTTCTGTCAGTTCATATGGCTTCGTATAGTGAATACGAGCACATTGGAACTTGTTGCATTGCAATCCGGGGTTAAACGGTGAATTTGACCGTTCTAGTGTGTCGTGACGTGGAAATTTTGGATATTTATCAAATGAACTCCAATTTGACCCCGATCAACGGCGTTGGATTCGTATGGTCAATACAAAGTCAACTAAGTTCTCCCGGGTCAATTTGGATGGTGGGTTGTCAATCTGTGGTCAAACCAAGCATTATCGTGCACCGAAAAGCATGCCCACACCAATTATGGCATGATCTCCCAACTTTTACCCAACCCCCAATGACTTGGACCTAGTTTGTAACACCCCTGATTTTTTGATATTTGTTTTAATTCGTTATCTGGTGTGTTTATGACATTAGGGAGTTCAGTTGAAGCATTTTTGGCATATGTCGTTGTTAGAGCGTGGTTTTAGCTCTTAGGTTTTTATGTGTGTTGTTGGGTTTAGCCTGATTGCAAGATTCCCTTGCAAGTTGGGTCTATTTTGGTGACTCGGTGGAGACTCTTTGGGAATGCTTGGGTTTTGTCTTCGGAAAGTGTTTGCCCTAGTTTGGTTCATCGAATCTTAAATTCGACTGCGTCGTTGGGTTCGTAGCGTCGGTATTTAGCTACGGTGTGATTTTCATAGAAATTTGTGTTGGCGCGAATTTTGTGTCGTTAGGACCATTATTTAATAATAAACTATTATTATAATACTTATATTTCTAAGTATAAATAGCCTTGTGAATAGACAAACCCTATTCATCGTCTTCTTCTCGAAATCGTCGGCTGTTATGGGAAGCGCAAGAGTGGTGGTCTTTTCTAAGCTTTCGGCCACCGATTTCTGGGGTATTGGTGCTCAAAATCATCATTGGAGGGTAGATCCAAATAACTCTCACCTAGATCTACATTTTTACGGTAAGATTTTCCCATTTCATGAAATTTTGGGTGTTAGGAATTTTGTTTTGACCCTCTTTCGTCCTGAAAAGTTTCAAGAAGTCTTGCTTAGGTGATCTTGCAACCAGATTCTTGAGGAGGAGCGCTTGCGTGGCCAGATTCGGCGATTTGAGGCAAGTGGTGGTTTCCCTCCTTGCTTGTTTTTATTTAACATTTTCTTGATTTACACTCGATACAGAAGCTGAATTAGGGTTGGATCTCCTCCTTGTCAAATTCGTTTTTTGTAAATCTTGGGGTAAATGGTGATTTACACCCTTGTCAAGCTTTCATGTTACTATTTCTTTCCTAGTAGGCCAAATAGTGCTTAGCTTAGCAGCAAACTAGTGGATGTGGTGAGGGAGCAGTGTTACAGGATAAATCTCTTCCTGTGTGAGCATAACAGTAAGTTATTCTTGTTCTAGGTTTTGGATTTTGCTAGAAAAAAAAATATTAATACTATTAATTAAACTATTGAAAATTTAGTGGTTGCTGTAAGTCTAATATCCTCTGTTTAGGTAGGATAGCACTTCTGCCAAGTTTCTGTCTTAGGCATTGAGTATAGCCTTCTCACTGATATTAAGTTTCTAGCCTAAGTATAAAAGCGTTGAGTGTTCTGTACACACTCAATATGGCATTGAGTGTGTTTAATACACTCAACGCCATCTGATTTTAATGCTAAGTATAAAAGCGTTGAGTGTGATGCACACACTCAACGCGGTGTTGTTTGAGTTCAAGACCCTTAATGCCATCATAATTTAATCTAAGTGTAAAAGCGTTGAGTGAGCTGACTTCACTCAATGCGGCGTTGAGTGAGCTGACTTCACTCAACGCGGCGTTGAGTGTATTGAATGCACTCAACACCATGCTAAGTGTCTGAGCGGCCAAGGGTAAAAGCATTTAGTGAGCTGACTTCACTCAACGCGGCGTTGAGTGTGTTGAAGACACTCAACGCCATCGCTTAATTACTGTCTAAGTAAGAAAGCATTGAGTGAGTGGTATTCACTCAACGCGACGTTAAGTGAAGCCTTGCCATGTAGGAACTCTGAGTCTAAGTCAAAAAGCGTCAACAGCATTGAGTGGACTCAACGCGGCATTTAGTGGACTCAACAAGATGTTGAGTGGTTTGGTTTTTCGCTGAGTTTAGTTGGATGGCGTCGAGTTCATTGACTGCACTTGACGCGGCGTCGAGTGTACTCGACGCTTTTCCATGGACTTAGAATTTTTTCGCTGATTCTTGTCTGATTCCTTGGGAATGGGCCTCAGGGTGACTTTGGGGTTTTCTTCCTCATTTTAGCAGAATAAACCAGTGGTTGGTTGAAGTTTTACCGGTGCATAGATGTTAGGGCCTTTAGTGCACGGTTTTGTGCATCTTTACCCTATGGGTTGGTTGTTGCTGGTGTGTTGGGCAGGTCCCTTCCACCATGTGTTGTGACTGCTGGTATGTTGGGTAGGTCCCTTCCACTGCAGGTACCAGTTTTTCCCCGGTTTTGGGTGTGTCGAGGCATGAGACCACCTTTTCTTGGGCCCAGTGAAGCTTTACTATTGGTGTGTTGGGTAGGTCCCTTCCACTGCTTGTGCCGGATTTTTCCGGTGTTTTTGCTCTCTAATGGTTAATTGACCAATTGTTTTCTTTCATTTATGCACGTATTTATGCTTATGTTTTTTAAGCTTTGATCCTTATAGCACTTGGTGCAACTTGGGATGTTTTACCTTTGTGAGTTCCTTCTTCCCTTCTTATTCCTTGGGCATAAATGTTGATGATTCCTCATAATCATCTAGTCATGGGTTGGTAACCCTTTTGACATTTTGTTGTCTATTGAAAGAATTCTATTGCCACTTGTTTGGAAGTTTGCTAGTGGACTGCTGTTTTGTAGAGGTTTTCCTCACAGTAGTGAGGTAGTGTTTTGTTGCTTTCATGTTAGTACAGACATACATGCTCTCCAGTGGGTTCGTGTCAGGTTGTTGACGCTCACTGGGGGTTTTCTTTTGAAATGCTAATTACTTTTCTAAGCTGCCTAGTTGGCCTGTTTTGTGGTTGTGTTTACTTTCTCTCTAGGAATGTTTGTGCTAGGTTGCATGTTAGGTATTCTTACTTATAAAAGCATTACTACTAGTATTTCATACATGCCATCTTTCTAAAACTAAAATGTTATTTTCTAACTAACGTAAATACTATTTCTATACTTATAATAAATCTATAGTCTTGCATACCGCGAGTTGTCCTTCGGGGATATTTATGCTCGTGTAGGATGTTAATCCAACATAATCAAAGTATTTCTACAACGTATAACTATACTTTTAATCGTGGACTAGCTGATCCACTATGCCGAGGGATACGACCATCTAAACTTAAACTAGTTTTTACTTAATAACTTATGGATTTCATTTAAACTGTAGAGTTTGGAGTCTTGCCTGAGCGCCTGTAGTTATCCCCTGCACGGTGTGGCATCATAGCGCATATTTTATCTTACTTTGATATAACTTAAACATTGAGAAAATAAAGGTTGTGACATACTTTGAGTTTGACCAGCATGGGGGACCCACCCTAGGGTTGACTTTGGTCAAACACTCCTTTCTTCCAATTTTTGTAAATTTTCCCCAAAGTGGCTTTGCCTCACATCAACAAAAAGACTTGGACCCAACCCGTCTTCATCCTTGGGCCACTAAAACCAGCAATCTTGGGTGAGCCATGGGTCATGAGGAGCCCATCCCCTCCCCTCTCCTTTCTACTTCCTAAAATCCTAAGCCCAAGCCAATCTTCAAACCCACCAATTCCCTCCCATGGATGGCTGCCACATGGCAGCACCAGCATATTCTGATCCATCCACCTAGTTGGACAGGTGGAGGGAGTAGGCAAAGTACCTCCTCCATTTTGGTTTAGTCCCACACCAGGAAGAAGCAAGGGAAGGCCCCTCCCCTCCCGATAAAATGGCCCTCACCCCTCTTCTTAACCAACACCAGCTTAGTCGAGATTACCCCACACCTGCCCAAGCCTCCCCTCGCCGAAAAACCAAAGCCATTTCTACCACCTCTACGACCTTTAATGGCGACTTAGCCCGGCCACTCCTGAATCCCCCAACTCCAAGTATAACCTCTTCCCCTCCTCCTTCTCTATCCATCCAGCGTAATGCATGCACTTCCCCACAGTTGGAGCGCTGTCGGCGCCACCCATTCCAAGCTCCAGGTTGGGTAGAGGCCGCGTGTGGCATGTTATGCCCAATGCTGGTGGATGTGCTGGGAGGGTGATATACCATCAGGGATGTCCCTCCCCGTCGGCGGAGGGTCATGGTGCCGCTAGAAATCGCCGCTCCGGCGGTACCCGAAAAGAGATTATCCTCTATTTTATTTTCTACAGCGGCAACAAAGGGCGCCAGGCCACCTGGCTACCGCCAGAGGGAAGCCCGACCCCCGGCGCGTCGTTCAGAGGTTGATCCATGGTCAGGAGCCACCAAAGAGGCGGGGTGGCATGACATCGCCAGGAGTAGAGCAGTCGCGCCACCCCACTCTTAGGTTGAGTATTTTTGCCGGTGGCCGACAGCGCTGGGCCATTGGGGCACCACCTAGAAGTTTGACGGCCCCCCGATAAGTCGACAAGTGGTGGTGCCATCGTATGACAGCCGCTAGCCGGCAGTGTCAGAGGCCACCACCCTCTGCATCGTCGGGGAGCAGCAGTTGTCATCTGATCTCCATGATGAGATCGGACGGCGGGGATTTTATTAATCCCCGCCCCGCCTCAGTATCAGCGCCCCCATAGCGGATTATTTACAGATCCATTGTGGAGATGGAAGGACAAAATCCTTGTTCTGCTCGATCTCAACCACAGGATTCTTTTTAAAAAAAATTGGATATTTACATACCATTTTGATAACAGAAATTTGGGGATTTTTCTGAGGAAAATTTAGGGTCCTAGGACAAAAGTTTTGAACATGAAAGTTGTTCTCCTAGATGAGGGCAATTTTTGCAAAAATATTGGGAATTTTATGAATTGATTTAGTATTTTTAAAAGCCAAAATTAGAATTATTTGGCCAAATTATAGGCCCAAAAATGTTGGGAAAATTTTGGAAAAAATTATAGGCTCATTATAGGCCCTCTTTAATGTTTGTAAAAATTTAGGAACCTTAGGGTGAAAATTGAAGACTTTGCAAATTCTCAGAGCAAAAGGTCGTGTTTTAAAATCGATACATTTAAATCCTTCAAAAAAATGAGATTCTGAGTGCGCGATTGTGTTTTAATTTGAATATTGAGTTTAAATGAAAAAATATTGAGGCGAGATCCCAAGCTCTGAGTTTTTTGCGGATTTTTGCAAAATCATTGGGCATCTCGTTTTTGTAATAACTCTCAAAAATTTTGGGTAAACTTGGAAGGTGAAATGCCCAACCTTGTCTCGGTTGAAGAATTTTCCCAAGTTTGGAAATGATTTTCGAGGTTGAATTTTGACGTAAAATGTGCTCTCTAAAAGGATGCTCGGGTTGGATCTGACGCGAGCAAATAAGTTGATAATTATTCTTGAATGAATAATAAAGATGTAACCTATAATAAGCTTCCCCAATCTGATTAAGCCATGATTAAAAGGTGCAATTGAACAATTATCAGATTCTAATAACGTGTGCAACTCAAAAGAAGCTTCCTAAAAATAGAAATGGAATTGAACTTTCCCCCTATGAACAAAGATGGAACTGAACTTGCCTCCTGAGAACGGAGATGGAAGTGAAGCCTCCTGATTGGAATGATTAGAAAACTAACCCTATTCATATTTATTTATTCCACTCTTGCACTGGTCCAGTTTCTTTATTTATTTCAGTTCAATACTTCCTTTCTAGTACTCCAGTCTTGTACGGGTCCTTATTTCTTTCAATTCATTTCTTTTAAGTACTAATATAGTCTCACCAGTTCCCTTCTGTACTTACCTTTAGTTCTTTCTATTTAGCACATTCCAGTTTCATACTAGTCATATTTTAATTCAGCATTTCAATTATGCAGCTTATATTCTAAGTAACTTTTATTACCGTACTTATACCTCATATAATTTTTTGTTGTATCATTTTAAGCATGGGACCTGCTCTGACAAGTAATCGATTGTTTAAGGTTGAGCCTTAGTTGGGGATAACTGGAGTTGAGTCATTCCTCTAGAGTTAGCCCTAAATAATATGCTATAATGCTCCTTACTAAAATTTGAGTCAATTGTCGCTTGCCCGAATTATTTTTAAGCATAGTAGGGTAGGTCGCCGCAAACCCAATGCGTGCTAGCAATAAATTATTGTAATTGAATGCTTGTAAATTTCTTATGGTAAATCGTGGCGGGGCAGTCACTTTCGTAGACTGTTTGTACCGATATGGGAAGGTCGATGACTCATGGCGATAGGGAGATGCGTATCACGGGTAACTGGCCGTTATTTCTCTCCCCGTTAGGTTTCCTCTAATGGTCAGCCTAAATTCAAAATTATCGGATGTCGCTCACATCCAAGAGTACATGGGGTTGTACGTTGGGGCCTGGGTAGTGCAGTACAACCACCCCCAGAAGTGGCAGGATTGGCCTAAATTCAAAATTATCAGATGTCGCTCACATCCAAGAGTACACGGGGTTGTACGTTGGGGCCTGGGTAGTGTAGTACAACCACCCCCAGAAGTGGCAGGATTGGGCACTATCACCGACGCCCATATCTGTGAGGCCTGTAGGGCTCGCTACCCTACTTGAAGAGAAGCGGTACATACTATGTCGACATAGGGTGTTTGTGTGGGTTTTGATTACCTGTGGAGTGTTGGCAAGTTTTAAATACCTATGGCGTATATAGGTTGTGAGTACCTGTCATTTTGATAGTTAATGGAGCATTTATTAAATATCTAACTATTAAGCTGATACTATTCTAGTTATATTATGTAGCATATTCTTACAAATAGCTTCTCCTAGCCTATATATATGAAATGTTTTACTAACCCTCTCATGCTTCAGTTATTTACTTTTGTTTTGGTGCGTGAGCTCGTCCCCAGGATATGGATCCGGGGAGGAGATGTGTTTCCACTTAGCTCTGTGTCTAACGACTATTTTAATAACCATTCATAGGTGACAGAGCACCATAATGTCCTGCTACAGCAAACTGATGTGCCGGCTGATAGGACTACTCGAGCAGAGACACCCTCGTCGTCTCCAAACTTTCGAGATGTGAATTATTAGCGTGCAGACTTGCAAGTGAAAGATTGTTAGTGGTAGTTATCTTTTGCAGCCTACGGGCTTGTGTTAGATCTTGAGGTGCCCTTAGAGGGGGGGGGGTGAATAAGGGCAAACTATAATGTTTTAAATTAACAAAATACTTAGCCAAATTATTCTAGAATCAAGAAAGTTTAGTCACAACCAAATATTTATAACAAATCATTTTAAGATTTATGATAAAACAAAATGCAAGTTTATTTCAAAAGTGATAAAAAAATTACAAACAAAAGATTTCAATAAAGCTTGAAATCGAGGTTGTGATGAAAAAGCTAAAATCTTCTTTTTGAATTTACCGGTCCTTCTCCCAAGGACCAGGCGGCTAAAGCTTATCTCTCCCAAGATACAACAACTAGCCTCCCCTTAGATCTCACCATGACCTAGTCACTGCACACATGGTGACGATTTCCCCCTAAACCACATACGGGCCTAGTCGCTACTCATAAGGTGGCGAATTCTCTACCAATTACAAAGAGAATGAAAAAGGAAAAATAATTTGAGAATAAAAACTCCCTCAGGTCTTGAGCATTGAAGAGGCCAAAAAATCCTTGCGATGATCGCCGGAGATGAGAAAAATGAATGGTCCCTTCTTCACTCTTGATATTTCACGAACACTTACACTAAACTATATCATGCATATGGTAGCGCTTAATTTGTAGCGGTTTTATAAACGCTACTAAAAGATATTTATGGTAGCATTTTGTTGGAACCCCAGTTTGGATTTGGGCTAGGTTCACTATTAGGTTTCTTGACCCAACATGTATAGCCTAGGGTCATTTATTAGTTTTTGGGTTAAGGTTAGTCACATTAGGTTCACCTTTCCTTCAGAAGACTTCAGAGACTCAAAAATTTAAAGACGGAAGACTTCAAGGAAATGCAGTTAAAGAGATTTCAGAAATTCAGTTCGACGATAGCTGAACTCAGCTCGACAATTGTCGATCTCAGATCGACGAACTCAGAGTTCCTTCTCTGAGTTGAGCTCGACGAAAGTCCAACTGAGATCGACGATCTCTAATTTCATATCAGAAGTTCAGCTCGACGAAAGTCTATCTCAAATCGACGAACTTGGAGCTCAGATTGGCAGTTCAGTTTCAGATCGATAATTGTTGAGCTCATCTCGATGAAGGAGAATTCTCAGCTCGACGAACTTGGAGTTCAGGTCGACGAAATTATTCCTGAGTTTGACTATTTCCTTCCAGGTTCTGTTCGACGTTTTTCCTTTATTGTTTCTCAGATCGACTATCATTTCAAATTCGATTATATTAAGGTAGTAATACTTTGATAATTAATGCTCATATTCTCAAGAATATAGTCGTTCCATTGTAGCATTAATTATGGTCTTCACAGAGTCATTACTTTACTTATTTTACTGGGACAGTTAGGGAAATTCATTAAAGACAAATTCTAGTCGTTCATCTCCCAGAATTTCTGCAGTCCGTCAAGGAAAAGGAATTCAAATTTCAATTGCCAAAAATCAGCAAGGAATATATAAGGTTTATCTTTTCAGACAAGAAAAATAGTAACCTGTGAAAGAAAGATTATTCTAAAGAAAACTAAAAGAAGAGCATCTCTCTTACAAATCAAGTTCTTTATCAACTTTTGCTTCAGGCCTTTTAAAGACACAACCCATCAATATTTGTCTGTAATTTTCCTAAAGATCTTCAAGCATTCTGAAGGCCTACACCATGAGCAAATCTCTCTTTCTCCTGAACAATTCTTCATCTCAGGGGGAGCTTTAACAATAATAGCAAATCCACTAGTCTTCTCAGTTTATTGAGAAAGAGAAGAAATCATCATTTTCTTTTTACTTTCCCGTGTATAGAGTTTTAACTCCCTTCAAAAGTTAGTATTTGGTTTTTAAGTCTTCTGATCAAAAGACATAGTTTGGTTTTTGGGCACCTGGTCAAAATCTTAAAGGGTTGATAGATCTCCCTTGAAATAGATCTTGTGGTGACAGGGCACCTGAGCAAAAACTATGGTGGCAGGGCACTTGATCAAAATCCTTTAGTGGATTCCTATCGGGGTTGTAGAAGAGTTGATGTACCCAAGTTTTTGGAGAACCACTATAAAATCTGTGTCGTCTGGTTGCTCTACTTGTTGTTTTTCTGTGTTGTGATTTTCTTGTTTTATTTCTACCTATTACATATAGATAACACTTATTTTATTAATCCTCTATAAAAATTAATCAAAAGTTTTTAATACTCTATTCACCCCCCCCCTCTAGATTTAGTGTGATCTATCTCTTCACTTTCATTTGGTATCAAAGGTGTAAGGTTGTTTGGTTTCATAGGCTAACACCTGAACCAAAAGATCTTTGATAGATCTCATTCACTCTATTATCTTTTTACATCATGGCACAAAATATGGAGTACCCCAGCACCAGACCTCCAGTGTGCAATCTTTACAAGTTTGCACTTTAGAAGGCAAGGATATGATTATATATGATTTTACTTGATGAAGACATCTACAATTCTATTTTGGCAGGTCCCCCTACTCCTTCTGCAATAACCAATACAAGCATTAGTGTTATTCCACCACCTGAGTGGACTGATGCACAGAAGAAAGCCATGATTGCTGATGTTAAGGCTATAAATATTCTGGCCCAAACAATGCCTGATGACATATTTCAGAAGGTTGCAGAATGCACATCAGCAAAAGCAATTTGGGATTCCCTTAACCAAATGGTAGAAGGATCTGCTGATGAAAGAAAAGATAGGAGATCTCTTCTCATTTCACAATATGAGAAGTTCAAGAAGGAAGAGTCATAGGCAGTTATAGATATGTACAATAGACTCAACCTAATCATCAATGAGCTGAAGAACCTGGATAAGAACATCTCATTAGCAGAGATTAATTATAAGATTCATATGTGCTTCCCCAGCACAAGGGATTCTAGGATCTGGCCAATCAAGGAAGCCAGAAGCCTAAATGAGATTTTTACTGAGTCATTGTTAGGCAAGCTCAATTATTATGAGCTCGTTATCAAAACCAGGGAAGCAGCTGAACCAAAAACTTTTACCTCAGGAAGGAAGGAGCACAGTATTGCCATCAACGCATCTGAAGAATCAGAAGCTCTAGCTGCCAATAAAGAGCTAATGAGTCTATTAGCTAAAAGATTATACAAAATGGCTAAGAAGGACTTCCGAAGAAGGTCAACCAGAAATGAGGACAAGCCAAGGTATGATAAGACTCCTACTAAGGAAATTGTCTGCTATGGATGTAGGAAGCCAGGACACATTCTCCCAGAATGTCCAGAGGCTCAAAAGAAGGACAAGAGAAAAGAGAAAGAGTATAATAAGCACTCCAGCAAGCCCTCCTCCAACAGTTATCTGCTTGATGGCAATTGATGCAAGAGAAATAATCTTGATGGTAATTGATGCATCATATAGTCACTCAGCAGTTGAATATTCAGCAGAAGAATCTGAATCAAAAGAGGACCAGGTAATAACTTGTTCTGATTTCACTTCTGATCATTTTAAAGCTGAATTCAAATTTCTATGTAGTGATTTAATTAAATCTAAGAAGTAAATCAAACTTTTCAGAGAAAAAAAAATTGATTATGAAAATCTCTTTTCAGAAAACATCAAACTAAAAGCTGAATTAGAATTAACTTCAGAACAAATTATTTCATTAAAAACTAAACTAAATGAAGCAAAACAATTTGAAAAATCCCTTAATGGGAGAAGTATTAAATTAATGGACATCACTAGCACAGTAAATGTCAGGCTTAATGGTAAACTAGGCTTAGGAGCTTCATCTAGTCAGCCACCTATTCTTCAGAAAAATATTTTATCAACCCCCATAAAATTCGTCTCTACTAAAGAAAAGAAAAAGAAGTTACACATCTTACAGAAAAAATACTGAAATCTTACCAAAGAATAAATCAAAGAAATATAAAAAATCTCATAGAAATAATGTTCAACAAAATTCGTCTAATTCAGATCGATGAAATCAGTATTTTGCGTCGAATGGCGATTGACGAACTCTGAACCTAGAATTTGGGTATGATTACTCAGTATTGGGTGCTCGACGAAATCAATATTTTTTGTCGAACAGAGATCGACGATCGTGGAATGCAGAACATGAGTATTATCATTTTGTCAACCGAGATCAATGATATAAATACTTTTTGTCGAACTCAGATTGAAGAACTCAACCAAATTCATCGACCTCAAATTTTGAAAATAGAAATTTCAATTTCTATCAAACTAAATATCAGAAACCAAAACTTGTTAATCCCTTTACCTAGTGGATAATTCCACCTAGAATATTTCACCCTTAGGATATAAAGACCAACCTGATTATTATTACATTTCTAGTTATAAATTTGAGAAGAATCAAGGACCCATGATTACCTGGGTCAAGAACACATAATCTATTCTCTTGCAGGTGATGTACTATCCTACCACAGAGCAACAGTGGTACTTGGATAATGGATGTTCAAAGCATATGACAGGCAACAAGTGAAATCTAACAGACTATAAATCAAAGCTTGGACCAAAGGTGATCTTTGGAGACTCCAACTGTGGACAAACAAAAGGATATGGAAATGTTGAAGTTGGAGCTGTCACCTTCAAGAAAGTAGCCAATATGAGTGGTCTTAAGCATAACCTGATATCCATAAGCCAATTATGTGAAGAAGGTTATCAGGTATCTTTTAATCAATCTTCCTGTATTTTTACTTCTGATAATAACAAAACTGTTTTAACTGGACTTAGACAAGGCAACATATATGTAGAAAATTTAAGTCAGCTAGTTCAAAGATTTTCTTATTTAATCATATTAGTAATACAAATGAATTATGGCATAAAAGACTAGAACATGTAAATTTAAGAAATATTGCTAAACTATCTAGGGACAACCTTGTTAGAGGATTTCCTTCTAGCCCCTACAAGAAGGAAAGTCTCTGTAGGGCTTGTCAATTAGGCAAGCAAACTAAAAATAGTTTTAAATCAATTAATAAGAGTGATTCACCTAGAATCTGTATTTTATACACATGGATCTCTTTGGACCCATTACTGTACAAAGTCTAGGAGGGAAATTTTACACTCTATTTATTGTAGATGACTTCTCTAGATTCACTTGGGTGCACTTTTTGAGAAATAAGTCAGATAACTTTAAAGTTCTTACAGACTTTCTTAGGAGCATAAAGATTGAGTACTATACTCTAGTTGCATTGATTAGAAGTGATCATGGCACTGTGAAAGATTTGATTTAAAGAGCCTAAACACCTAGAGGGGGGTGAATAGGTTCTAATCCTTTTTAACAATTAAGGCAATTAACACAGCACAAATATCACAAAAACAATCACAGAAAATACACAACACAACACACTAAGATTTATAGTGGTTCCCCAAAATGTGGGTACGTCCACTTTCCCCCTTCGCATATTCAGTTGAGAACTGGACTCAGCCAAACTTCCTTCCACTAGCTCAGATCCACAGATCTTATAACTCAGAACCTGATAGGTTCCTACAACTCAGACTTCTTCAAGTCCTACCTCAGATTCTTCCCAAGAATCCTACCTCAGGCAACAACCCTACCTCAGCCTTTATCTCCAGGCCTACAACTCAGACTTCTTTAAGTCCTACACCTCAGGCACTAATCTCTACCTCAGCCTTTATAAATTTAGGCTTACAACTCAGATCTATAACAGATCTTACAAATAAAAGTTTGTTTAAGAAAATAAGAAACTTCACCTAGTTCAACAGATAAAAGGGTGAGAACTTCTTGATCAATTCTTGATTGAACTGAATACTCTAAATCCAACCTGACTTAGCTTCTTCAAAGCTTCTTGAATTTGAACAAAATAAGGTTGATCTTCAATTGGAGTTGGAGTTGATCTTCAATCAGCTTCTTTCTTGAATTCAGAATCAGATCTGAATTTTACTTGCAGACTTTTCAGGATCTGCCTTCTTCTGGGTTTGCCTCTTGCTCCCCCTCACTGGTTCTTAATCCATGTTGAGTTAGTTATTTCTCCTCTTGATTCTGTTTGATTATACTTATTGTTATGGATCAGCCCTTTATATAGAGTTCATCCATGATTACTGACTGATCCGGTTTATAATGGCCTTCTAACAATACTAACAGATGTGTCATTCTTGTTACTTATGACAGTTATCAAGTCTTCAGTCATAATAACTAACCCTTCATTGAAATTCTATCACAGAAGGGAACAGTCAGCAAAATATTTCAAATGTGACGACACAAATAGACCAAGTGTCGGCACAATTCTTGATGATGTCGACACAGCTTCCAATATGTCGACACAATCATTCTTTATCTTCTCGTCACAGCTTCTGTTGTATGTCTTTACACAAGTCCTGTGTGTCGACACAATTTCTCTTGGTCTTGATAGAGTTGATGTTGATAGATGGCGTTGAGTGTATGTCCAGACGGCATTGAGTGTGTATCGACAAAAGTCTCGTGTGTCAACACAAGCCTTTCAGACTCAGTATAGCTGTTGTTGATAGATTGCATTGAGGGTGTGTGTACACAAGTCCCGTGTGACGTCACAAGCCTTCCAGACTCAGTATAACTGTTGTTGACAGATTTCTTTGAGTGTGTGTCGACACAAATCCTGTGTGTAGACACAACTGCTGCTGAGAGGATTTCTATGTGTCTACACAAGTCCTGTGTGTCGACACTATCTTTCTTCTGGTGTCGACACAAGTCCTTCACTAGTGTCAATACTTGTACTTAGAATATTTTCCTGCATTTCTTTAACCTACACATTCAAACTCAACATTCCATCAAATACACCTTAATGTATACCATTGAGTTAGGTGAGGCTTCTCCAAATCTGGTACACATTTTCCAATGTACCCAACAATCTCCCCCTATTTGGACAAGTCATAACCCTTAGTCAATGATATACACCACATATAATAAAACAAAAAAGATGTATATTATCATTTCACAGGCAGAGTAACTCATAAACAGAAATAACAAGGAATAACATTTATTATCATCAGAGAATATGAAAACATTCCTTAATCAGGAATAAGTGTTTTATTTACAAGATTGTTTAGAAAAAAATTTACATAGTTCTAAGACTAGCCTATCTATCCCTAAGATTGATATGGCTCCTTAATCACAATTCCTTTGTCAGATTTTATCTTTGCTTGCACATTAGTTTCTGAATCATCAGTTGGCTTCTTCCCTTTCAAATATTTCTTTTTGAGCTATTCATCCTTAATCTTCTGCCTTTCAAAGTAATGAAAAGGCTTTGGAAAGTACTTGCTAGGCTCCACAGAGTTAGCAGGTAACTTTCTAGCTTTGATATCCTTTCTGAGCTGATGTATGGCATCTTGTCTCTTCTGATACTTGTTCCATTCTTGTTCAGAGTACCATTTGCATCTATCATGCAGATTGTCTTTTACAGCTTTCCAGGCAGTAAGAATGATATTTCTGGAGGTTGGACTCCATTGCTAAAAATCAGGCTTTAATTATGCCTGTTCTCTGAATCTTTTCTTAGAAAGTTGAGCCTCTTTCTGGGCATCCTTAGCAACTTCAGACATTTGAACTTTTTCAATAATAACATTATGAGCCTCCTGTGGAGGGCTATACATATGTTGTACTACTTGTTGTACTACTTCAAAATCTGATGGAGGATAGATTACTTGTGCAACTTCCTGCTGAACCCCTTCAATGTGAGCAGGTTGAATACTAGATTCAGTAGTGTTACCTTCATCACAAAGAGCTGGATTTCCAAGAGTAACTCTGATGGTATTAGATACCCATTTAGCATGATTAGAGCTGGTTCTGACTAACACTCTCTCCCCCTTTATGACTTCTCTGGCCACATGATCTCTTAGATCATCTTTCTGAAACCTTACTTGATAAGCCAAATATTCTGTACCTTTTTTGTAGTAGGCTCTAAATTTGTTCAGGTGATTAGAAGTAGCCTTTTGAGATTCTTGAATGATTGTTTGTACAGCAGCTAGATCTTCTTGTATTTGCCTGGATACTTTAGTTTTCAAATCAGTAGCAATACCTCCAAGTTTTGTGAGAATTTCATCATGTGAGTCCTTGAGATTTCATTTGATCTGAATTGATTTTCTAGAATATATCCTTGCTTGACTACAATGTCTTCACTTTTAGTCTTTATCATATGTTGTTGCTTGGCCAGGCAAACCACAACATTACCTCCTTTATGAAAGCAATCTATCATCTCTTTCTTATTTAAATTTACTTTAAATCTGATGGATTTAATTTCTTGAGCTAGCTGGAACTGCATTTCTTTATGTGTATCATCCACATACTTCTCCAAAGATTGTCTTTGCTCATCTAACTTTACTTGCAATTGCACCATCAGTGAACTGAAGTCCATTCCTTGAGCAGATGGTTGAGAGACTGTTTGTAAGGCTTTCTTATAGCCTGTGCTCCTTTTCCTGATTGCAACCAGCTTCCTTTTCTTAGCCATGGAGGCTTCTTCATCATCAGAAGATTGTGATGAGCTTTGTATATTAACAATTTCCTTATCAGTAGGGGCATGCTGAGACATCTCCCCCTCAGTTCCTTGTATCTCTTTCTCAATCATTTGCTGCTCCCCCTCAGTCCTTGTTTCATTGAAGTCAGGGAACAGTTATTCCAAAGTGAACTCTTGCTGCATCTGAATAAGAGGAACAAGGTTGTCTTTTGGAACTAATGGTTCCCCATGGACATCAAGATCTTTGTCCAGGGACTTCTCAAAACTAGAGAAGTGGACTTGCTCATCTTGAGCTTGGTCTGACACTTGCATATCTTGTGCTTCTTTCTCAGTATTGACTTGTACTTCATTGTTGATTTCTGATACTATTTCCATTACAGTATCAGTGGCATTTTCACTCTCTAGTGCAGCTTTAGCAATACCTCCCCCTTGGGCAGGAAGCTGTGATTGTTCAGGTTCATGAACAATTATAGTCTGTGTGTTGTCTCCCCCAGGAGTGGAGACAATCTAGTTCTCTTGTAGTAGACTACTCTCCCCTTGAACTTTAGCTTCTTTATATGGTTGTGGTGTGGTAGATTTTCCTTGTTGTTCTTTATCCAAGCTGAAGACAACCAATTCTTTAGAATCACTGGAAGATTCTGCTTCCTGGTTAGTAGTTTTCTTTTTCTTATCTTTCTTCACAAATTTCTGTGGGGTGGAAACTTCTTTGGTTAAGACTCTATCCCATCTAGATAGAATTCTCAAGACCATTCTCCTCATGTGATTTATCTTAGATCCTGAAATTTTATTCATTATATTTGGGATGCTGGAAGCCATATACATGCTCAGTATCCAACCCAGATAAGGCTTCTTAACACTTTCTTGAATCTTGTCAAAAACTACAGATGAACAGTTTGTTTTCACTTTGAATATTACTCTGATCATAAGTTTGAACATGTAGGCAGAGATCCTGTCATGTCCTCCTGTCTTGTAGAGAATTACTTTATCTATAATCTCTGATAGAAATTTACCTTGGGAATTCATTCCCTTCCTGGTAATTTAGGATCCAATCTTGGTATTTGGATCCAGCCCACACCATCGGAGTCCATCCTTTGTCATAAATGAAGTAATTTCATCATCTTTTTTAACCTTAGGGAGTTGAAGCGACTTCCTTATTGTCTTCTATGAGAGTCTTACCCTTGTACCATTAACAATAGACTTCATCTTCTTTCATTGAGAATCCATAGTTGCAGATGAGTAAAATTCAAGAACTTCTTTCTTCTATATCCTTGAAGGTTCAGAGACCAAATACTCAAATCCATTCTCTGTGATTAGGATAATCACACCCTTAATTTCTGGCGAGGCAGTCTCGAACGCCTTGCGTACCAGTTCGTATCCCTCATTAATCTTGTCGTCATGTTGCGGCGCCATTAATGAATGAGAGAGAAGAGAAGAGAGTCGACAGAATAATTTCTTTGTCGACACAAAGTCTAAAGTCGAGAATTTTGAAAGCACAGTCGACCAGATTTTGTCTTCTCCTATTTATAGTGTACTTGTAAAGGGTAGGACAAAAGACGCGCCTAACTTAGGAAATTTACTAGTCAACAAATTTTATATGTGTTGATAGAGAAGAACTAGGTCTCGATAAAACCTCATTGTAGTCGATACGTCTTTGTGTCGACATACTTTTGCCAGTGTCGACATATACTATAAAAGTCTCGATAGAGTGTGTCGACACCAACTTTTCTGTCAACACAGATTCTATTTCTGTGTCGACAAAATTCTTTTCTTTATCGATACAACTTAATGATAGTGTCGACACAGTTAGCATGTGTCGACACAACTTTCTACCTTAGACAAAATTTCTTGAGAAATTTTGGACTTACTGATACCACTTGAAAAATTTTGAGTTTACCTATCACCTTATTCTTTGTTCAACATACCTAATTCAATTTTCAAATAATTAAACTTACTTTCATCCAGAGGTTTTGTAAATATATCAACAATTTGGTTTTTAGTGTTGAAAAATTCTAGACTTATGTCTTCCTTTTCAACATGTTCTCTAATGAAATGAAATATATTTTCTATATACTTAGTTCTACTATGTGAAACAGGATTTTTAGCAATAGAAATGGCACTAGTAGAATCACAAAATAATGGAATTCTACTTACCTTGATGTCATAGTCTTCAAGTTGATGTTTTATCCATAACAACTGAGCACAGTAGCTGCCTGCAGCTACATATTCTGATTCAGTAGTGGAAATTGCCACACTTGTTTGCTTCTTGCTGCTCCATGACACCAGTCTACCACCTAGGAATTGACATGTTCTAGTGATACTTTTTCTATCTTCTTTGCAGCCTGCAAAGTCTACATCTAAAAAAGCTGTTAGTAAGAAATCTCTATTCTTAGGGTACCAAAGACCTAGATTAGGTGTGCCCTTAAGATATCTCAAAATTCTCTTGACAGCAGTATAATGAGATTCCTGTGGGGAAGCTTGGTTCCTAGCACAGACACATGTAGCATACATAATGTCAGGTCTACTAGCAGTCAAGTAAAGTAGGGAGCCAATTATCCCTCTAAACAAAGACTCATCAACAGGTTTTCCTGCTTCATCTTTGCATATATGCATACTTGTTCCCATAGGATTTTTCATGGTGGAGGCTGACTCCATGCCATATTTCTTAATTAACTCCTTGGTGAACTTAGACTGGGATATGGACAATCCATCACAAGTCTATCTAACTTGGATTCCCAAGAAGAATTTCAGCTCACCCATGCTGCTCATCTCAAACTTCCCTTGCATAAGTTTGGCAAACTTTTTACAAAGGTTGTTTTCAGTAGATCCAAAAATAATGTCATCAACATATATCTGGACTAGTATGATCTTGCCTTTAGATTTCCTAAAGAATAGAGTCTTGTCAATTTTCACTCTTGAGAATTTATTCTCAATAAGGAAAGCAGACAAAGTTTCATACCAAGCCCTAGGGGCTTGTTTCAATCCATATAGAGCTTTCTTAAGCCTATATACATAGTTGGGATGATGAGAATCTACAAAACCTGAGGGTTGTTCTACATAGACTTTCTCTTTTAAGTCACCATTCAAAAATGCTGACTTTACATCCATTTGAAATACTTTAAAACCTTGATAGGCAGCATACGCCAAGAATAATCTTATAGCTTCCAACCTTGCCACTGGGCAAAAGTTTGATCAAAGTATATCCCTTCTTACTGTCTGTAGCCCTTTGCTACTAGTCTGTCTTTGTTCTTGATTATGGTGTCATTCTCATCTAGTTTATTCCTATAGATCCACTTGGTTCCTATAACATTGTGATCCTTTGGTTTAGGAACCAACTCCCAGACTTTACATCTTCTGGATTGATTCAGCTCTTCCCGCATGGCATCAATCCAGTTTGTGTCTAGCATGGCTTCTTCAAACTTCTTAGGTTCTATCTGTGACAGAAAACTTGTACATAGAACTGTGTTCATGCTTTTTCTTCTAGTTAGAATTCCCTGGCTTGTATCACCAATGATTTGGTGTGCAGGATGATCCTTCAAGTGTCTTCTAGCTAGAGTAAATCTATCAACCTCTTGGTCTTCTTCACTTTCCTCATTCTGATGCACTTCATTGTCTTCATCTTCATCTAGAGAGTCTTGTAATCCCCCTGGACAGTATCCATCCTTTTCTTCATCCAGTCTTGCAGGTTGGTCTTCACTAATAGTCTGCTTGTCCATCCTTTCCTTTAAACCTATAGAACTACCAGAAGTGCTAGACAGTTCACTGTTAATTAACTTAGACTCATCAAATACTACATGGACAGATTCTTCTACAACTTGTGTAGTCAAGTTGTAGATTCTGTATGACCTACTATTATTGTTGTACCCAATAAATATCCCTTCTAGGGATTTGGCAGCAAACTTAGTTTGGTAGTGCTTACCATTAACTAGGACATAACATTTGCTACCCAAGATTCTAAAGTAGGAAATGTTTGGTCTTCTGCCTTTCATAATCTCATAGGGAGTCTTCATATGTCTTTTATTGATGGAAGCTCTATTGAGTACATGATATGCATTATTTACTGCCTCAGACTAGAAGTATTCAGGGAGAGAAGTATCACTTAGTAGTGTTCTACTTGCCTTAATTAGAGTCTTATTCTTTCTCTCAGCAACTTCATTTTGCTGGGGAGTTCTAGGTGAGGTGAACTCCTGATGAATCCCAAATTCTTCACAGAACTTTGTCATACACTCAGACTGAAATTCATTTCCATGATCACTTCTAATTTTGACCACTGAATTATTAAATTCATTCTAAGACGGTAGAGGTTTCAGATTTCTGCCTCAAGAAGAAAACTCATGTAAATCTAGAATAGTCATCCACAATTACTAATGTGTATGCTTTCCTACCTATGCCATGAACTGGCATAGGACCAAATAAATCCATATGCAGGAGATATAGAAATCTCACTGAATCTTTGGTGTTAAGTCCATGGAAAGAGGTCTTTGTCTGTTTGCCCTTTGTGCAAGCTGAACAAACACCCTCTTTAATGCACTTGACCTGAGGACCATTCCTCACTAGCTCCATACTAAATAATTGTCCTATTGACTTATAGTTTAGATAAGCTAGCCTCTTGTGCCATTGGACACACTCTGATGCTTTCTTATCTGTAAATAGACAGATAGGTGGGTTGTTATACTCACAATCAAGGTTAAGACAATATACATTCCCTTTCCTAGTGCCAGTCAGAATGATCTCTTGATCATTTGACCTCTTTATTTGTCACTCACCCTTAAGGAAGAGATGTCATACCCAAGATCACTTAGTTGACTTATGCTAATTAGGTTATGTTTCAGACCTTTCACATAAGCCACTTGAGTGATACAGATAGAGTTATTAGAAATTTTACCAAACCCTTTGATGACACCTTTTTCAGATCAACCAAAGATTACTTTGGGTCCATTCTCTATAGGAGAATAGTCCTTCAACATCCTTCTTATTTTAGTCATGTGCCTGGAACATCCATTATCCAAGTACCATATAGGGGCATGGCCACTTGGACTCACCTGCATCAAATAAATATTTACCTATCCTTAGAACCCAAATTATTATTGGGTCCTAGGTTCAAGTTAGCTTGAAATTTGACATGCTTACCTGCAGCCTTTCTGACAGGTAAACTGGCCTTATTCTGAATACTACAATTGAACCAACAATCAATAGAAAAGTGGCCCACCTTGCCACAATACCAGCACTCAAATCTATTATACTTTTTCTTAAGTACAAGCTTCACAACATTATTGCCAGTATTCCTTTTAAGTGTAGGTGTTGGAGCAGCATACCCTAAGGATTCCTTAAGAACCTGATGGGTTTGCTTATAGGGTGGCCTATTAGCATATGCACCCTTTCCATTAAGATCACCATACTCACAGTGACCATGCATGAGGTCATGATCATACCTGTTAGTAGGCTGCATCACTTTCCTAAAAGAAATAGGGGGTTTGAAGGCTAGTGGCTGAACTGGGGCTTTGCCTTTTCTTTGAGAATTGGCTGCTCTTGTTCTCCCTTAAAGCCTAATCCTTTCTTACCCTTTTGGGAGATGAAATTATCAATTATGGGTAAGACATACTTTGGCTTAGAGAATTTAGCCACTAGATCCTTTTCTTTCTAAATTTTTACTTCCAGATTCTTGATGTGATTATTTTTGAAAGTGATTTTACCCATCTGAATAACAGTTGTGTTTTTCAGTTTGGTAACCTCATTCAATTTCAAATCCAACATCTTTGCTGAATCTGATGCAGCCAGTTTGAGAGATTCACTTTCCTCAGCCTACTTCTTGACAAGGAATTTGCTTCTCTTAAGAGCCTGCAACAGACCACCATACTCATCAATTAATTGATGAAAATCCCCTTTTTTAGAACCATCCACATCTCTTGATGCAGATGCTTCTGATTTTGATCCAGTATAATACTCAAAAGCTAAGGATGGATTGTATACCTTACTGGGACCTGGCTGATCCTGGCACTGTTCTTCTTCTAAAAGAGCCATCAACCCTCTACAACAATAGTCTTCACCTCCATTTATGGAATCTAGCATTTGCAAGAATTCTGATTCCATAGAATCCTCTTCTGTAGTAAACAGCCCAATATAAGCTTCTGCATTATCCTCTTCTCCAGATTCTGAGGATGAAGAGTCAGTCTAACTTTTTTGCTTCTGGGCAATAAAAGATTTCTCCTTCTTGCCCATATTTTGAGGATTCTTCTTATCCTTAGTCTCCTTTCTCTTATTAGGACAGTCAGCTATGACATGTCCAAGCCTGTTGTAGCAATAACAAACAATTTAAGAGGTAGTTTGTTTACTAGGATTAGAGGCATACCTGTCCTCCTTAGAAGTCTTCTTCTTATAATAATCATCCTTGAATAAGGATGAAGATGGCTTGGTTCTCCATTTCTTCTTCTTCATGAACCTCTGAAACTGCCTTATGAAGATAGCAAAGTCTACATCAGAATTATGGCTGTCTGATTTACTGATGTAAGGATTTTCTGCTTCAGCCTCAACACTTCTTCTGGGTGGAGAAGGAGACTTTCTCATATCCTTTCTTGTGGATTCACCTTTTAAGGCTACTGACTTGTCTTTATACTAAGACCTATTGCTTTTCTCCTCCTCCTTTCTTGTAGTGAGCTGCATCTCAAAAGATAGCAGTTTTCCAAATAAGGTTGTTGGAGGTGTATCAGCAAGCCTGGCCACCTCTCTGATCGTACATATTTTTGTATCCCAGTCCTTGGTCATTGACCCGAGAAACTTATCATTCAATTCATATATGCTAAATACTCTTCCATAGGTCATCAGCTCATTTACAATTCTAAAGAACTTCTTGTAACATTCTGCTATGATGTCTGACTAAGCTTGTCTAAAGCTTTCATATTCTTGATTCAACATAGATTTCTTATCCTCTCTAACTTCTTCAGTTCCCTTCATGTAGACAATCAAGGTGTCCCACATCTCCTTGGAGGTTTTGCAATGTACCAAATTCTGAAATGTGGCATCATCTATATCACTCATAATTATGTTTTGTGCTCTTTTGTCTAAAGTTGCTAGAATGATCTCATCCTTAGTCATTTTAGAATAGCTCTTTGGGGTTTTGAGATTAGCATCAAGAGCTGATATATTCATTGGAATGAAAGGACCTTCTTGTACTGTGATGTAGATTCTAAGATCAGATGCTTCCATGAACAATCTAACCCTTTCTTTCTATATCCCAAAGTTTTCTTTCCTATAAATGGGCAGTTTCATGGATCCAAATTCCTTCTGATTCTCATTTGAACCCATTCTGGCTAATTGTTAATTGCCTTGGAGATTTACTCAGACTATTAGGTCTATTTTTGATCAACCTCCCTCTGATACCACTTGAAAGATTTGATTTCAAGAGCCTAAACACCTAGAGGGGGGTGAATAGGTTCTAATCCTTTTTAACAATTAAGGCAATTAACACAACACAAATATCACAAAAAACAATCACAGAAAATACACAATACAGTACACCAAGATTTATAGTGGTTCCCCAAGTTGTGGGTACGTCCACTTTCCCCCTTCGCCTATCCAGTAGAGAACTTGATTCGGCCAAACTTCCTTCCACTAGCTCAGATCCACAGATCTTACAACTCAGAACCTGATAGGTTCCTACAACTAAGACTTCTTCAAGTCCTACCTCAGATTCTTCCCAAGAATCCTACCTCAGGCAACAACCCTACCTCAGTATTTATCTCCAGGCCTACAACTCAGACTTCTTCAAGTCCTAAACCTCAAGCACTTAGCCCTACCTCAACCTTTATAAATTTAGGCTTATAACTCAGATCTATAACAGATCTTACAAATAAAAGTTTGTTTAAGAAAATAAAAACTTCACCCAGTTCAACAGATAAAAGGGTGAGAACATCTTGATCAGTTCTTGATTGAACTGAATACTCTAGATCCAACCTGACTTAGCTTCTTCAAATCTTCTTGAAATTGAACAAAATAAGGTTGATCTTCAATTGGAGTTGGAGTTGATCTTCAATCAGCTTCCTTCTTGAATTTAAAATCAGATCTGAATTTTACTTGCAAACTTTTCAGGATCTGCCTTCTTCTGGGTTTGCCTCTTGCTCCCCCACACTGGTTCTCAATCTCTGATGAGTCAGTTATTTCTCCTCTTGATTCTATTGGATTATAGTGGTTGTTATGGATCAGCCCTTTATATAGATTTCATCCATAATTACTGGCTGATCTAGTTTATAACATCCTTCTAATAGTACTGAGAGATGTGTTAGTCTTATTACTTATCACAGCTGTCAAGTCTTCAGTCATGACAACTGACCCTTCATTTAACTTCTATCACAGCAGGGTACAGTCAGCAAAATACTTCAAATATTACGACACAAATAGACAAAGTGTCGACACAATTCTTGATGATGTCGACACAGCTTCCAATGTGTCGACACAGTCATTCTTTATCTTCTCGACACTGCTTCTATTGTATGTGTCAACACAAGTCTAGTGTGTCGACACAACTTCTCCTGGTCTCGACATACCTGATGCTTATAGATGGCATTGAGTGTATGTCCAGATGGCTTTGAGTGTGTGTCGACACAAGTCCCGTGTGTCGACACAAGCCATTCAAGCTCAGTATAGCTGTTGTTGATAGATGGAGTTGAGTGTTTATCGACACAAGTCTCGTGTTTCGACGCAAACCTTCCAAACTAAGTATAACGATTGTTGATAGATTTCTTTGAGTGTGAGTCAACACAAGTCCTATGTGATGACACAACTATTGCTGACAGAATTTCTGTGTGTCGACACAAGTCCTGTGTGTCGACACAAGTCCTGTGTGTCGACACAATCTTGCTTCAAGTGTCGACACAAGTCCTTCACCAGTGTCGACACTTGTACTTAGAATATTTTCTTGCATTTCTTTAACCTGCACATTCAAACTCAACAATCCATCAAATACACCTTGATGCATACCATTGAGTTAGGTGAGGCTTCTCCAAATCTGGTACACATTTTCCGAAGTACCCAACAATCTCCCCCTATTTGGAGAAGTCATAACCCTTAGTCATTGATATGCACCACTTATAATAAAACAAAGAAGTTGTATATTATCATTTCACAGGCAGAGTAACTCATAAACAGAAATAGCAAGGAATAACATTTATTATCATCACAGAATATGATAACATTCATTAATCAGGAATAAGTGTTTGATTTACAAGATTGTTTAGAACAAAATTTACATTGTTCTAAGACTAGCCTATCTATCCCTAAGATTGATCAGGCTCCTTGATCACAATTCCTTTGCCAGATTTTATCTTTGCTTGCACATTAGTTTCTGAATCATTAGTTGGCTTCTTCCCTTTCAGATCTTTCTTTTTGAGCTCTTCAGCCTTAATCTTCTGCCTTTCAAAGTAATGAAAAGGCTTTGGAAAGTACTTGCTAGGCTCCACAGAGTTAGCAGGTAACTTTCCAGCTTTGATATCCTTTCTAAGCTGATGTATGGCATATTGCCTCTTCTGATACTTGCTCCATTCTTGTTCAGAGTACCATTTGCCTCTACCATGCAGATTATCTTTTACAGCTTCCCAGGCAGTAAGAATGATATTTCTGGAGGTTGGACTCCATTGCTCAAAATCAGGCTTTAATTTTGCCTGTTCTCTGAATCTTTTCTTAGAAAGTTGAGACTCTTTCTAGGCATCCTTAGCAGCTTCAGACATTTCAACTTTTTCAATAATAACATTATGAGCCTCCTGTGGAGGGTTATACATATGTTGTAATGCTTGTCGTACTGCTTTAAAATCTGATGGAGGATAGATGACTTGTGCAACTTCCTATTGAACCCCTTCAATGTGAGCAGGTTGAATACCAGATTCAATAGTGTTATCTTCATCACAAAGAGGTGGATATCCAAGAGTAGCTCTGATGGTATTAGATACCAATTTAGCATGATAAGAGCTGGCTTTGACTAACACTCTCTCCCCCCTTTATGAATTCTCTGGCCACATGATCTCTTAGATCATCTTTTTGAAACCTTACTTGATCAGCCAGATATTTTGTACCTTCTTTGTAGTAGGCTCTGAATTTGTTCATGTGATCAGAAATAGCCTTTTGAGATTCCTGAATGGTTGTTTGTACAACACCTAGATCTTCTTGTGTTTGCCTGGATACTTCAAATTTCAAATCAGTAGCAATACCTCCCAATTTTGTGAGAATTTCATCATGTGAGTCCTTGAGATTTTCATTTGATCTGAATTGATTTTATAGAATATAACCTTGCTTGACTGCAATGTCTTCAATTTCAGTCTTCATCATCTGTTGTCGCTTGGCCAGGTAAACCACTGCATTACCTCCTTTATGAAAGCAACCTGTCATCACTTTCTTATTCAAATTTACTTCTAATCTGGTAGATTTAATTTCTTGAGCTAGCTGGAACTGCATTTCTTTATGAGTCTCATCCACATACTTCTCCAAAGATTGTCTTTGCTCATCTAACTTTACTTGCAGTAGCCCCATCAGTGAACTGAAGTCCATCCCTTGAGCAGATGGTTGAGAGACTGTTTGTAAGGCTTTCTTATAGCCTGTGATCCTTTTCCTGATAGCAACAAGCTTCCTTTTCTTAGCCATGGAGGCTTCTTCATAATCAGAAGATTGTGATGAGCTTTGTATATTCATAGTTTCCTTATTAGTAGGGACATGCTGAGATATCTCCCCCTCAGTTCCTTGTATCTCTTTCTCAATCTTTTGCTGCTCCCCCCTCTCTCCTTATTTCATTGAAGTCAGGGAATAGTTCTTCCAAAGTGAACTCTTGTTGCATTTGAATAGGAGGAACATGGTTGTCTTTTGGAACAAATGGTTCCCCCTGGACATCAAGATCTTTGTCCAAGGACTTCTCAAAACTGGAGAAGTGGACTTGCTCATCTTGAGATTGGTCTGACACTTGCACATCCTGTGCTTCTTTCTCAGTATTGACTTGTGCTTCATTGTTGATTTCTGACACTATTTCCATTACAATATCAGTGGAATTTTCACTCTCTAATGCTGCTTCAGCAATACCTCCCCCTTGGGCAGGCAGCTATGATTGTTCAGGTTCATGAACAATTGTAGTCTGTGTGTTGTCTCCCCCTAGAGTGGAGACCATTTGGTTCTCTGGTAGTAGACTGCTCTCCCCTTGAACTTGAGCTTCTTTTTCTAGTTGTGGTGTGGGAGATTTTCCTTTTTGTTCTTCATCCGAGCTGAAGACAACCAATTCTTCAGAATCACTAGAAGATTCTGCTTCCTGGTTATTAGTTTTCTTCTTCTTATCTTTCTTCACAGATTTCTGTGGGGTGGAAACTTCTTTGGTTAAGACTCTATCCCATCTGGATAGAATTCTCAAGTCCATTCTCCTCATGTGATTTATCTTAGATCCTAGAATTTGATTCATTACATCTGGGATGCTGGAAGCTAGATACAAGCTCAGTATCCTACCTAGATAAGGTTTCTTAACATTTTCTTGAATCTTATCAAAAACTACAGATGACCAATCTGTTTTCACTTCTAATATTACTCTGATCATAAGTTTGAACATGTAGGTAGAGATCCTATCATGTCCTCCTATCTTGCAGAGAATTACTTTGCCTATAATCTCTTAAAGAAATTTACCTTGGGAATTCATTCCTTTCCTGGTAATTTAGGATCCTATCTTGGTATTTGGATCCAGCCCACACCATTTGAGTCCATCCTTTGTCATGGATGGAGTAATTTCTTCATCTTCTTTTGTGAGAGACTTACCCCTATACTATTAACAATGGAATTCATCTTCTTTCCTTGAGAATCCATAGTTGCAAATGAGTAAAATTCAAGAACTTATTTCTTCCATATCCTTGAAGGTTCAGAGACCAAATACTATAATCCATTCTCTGTGATTAGGGTAATCACACCCTTGATTTCTGGCGAGGCAGTCTCGAACGCCTTTGGTACCAGTTCGTATCCCTCATTGATCTTGTCGTCATGTTGCGACACCATTGATGAACGAGAGAGAAGAGAAGAGAGTCGACAAGAGAATTTCTTTGTCAACACAAAATCTAAAGTCGATAATTTTGAAAGCACAGTCGACCAGATTTTGTCTTCTCCTATTTATAGTGTACCTATAAAAGGTAGGTCAAAAGACGCGCGTAACTTAGGAAATTTACTAGTCGACAAATTTTATATGTGTTTATAGAGAAGAACTAGGTCTCGACAAAACCTCGTTGTAGTCGACACGTCCATGTGTCGACATACTTTTGCCAGTGTTGACATATACTATAAAAGTCTCGATAGAGTGTGTCGACACCAACTTTTCTGTCAATACAGATTCTATTTCTATGTCGACACAATTCTTTTCTTTGTCTACACAACTTAATGATAGTGTCGACACAGTTAGCATGTGTCGACATAACTTTCTAACTTAGACAAAATTTCTTGAGAAATTTTTGACTTACTGATACCACTTGAAAATTTTTGAGTTTACCTATCACCTTATTCTTGGTTCAACATATCTAATTCAATTTTAAAATAATTGAACTTACTTTCATCCAAAGGTTTTGTAAATATTTCAGCAATTTGGTTGTTAGTGTTGACAAATTCTAGACTTATGTCTTCCTTTTCATCATATTCTCTGATGAAATGAAATCTAATTTCTATATGCTTAGTTCTACTGTGTGAAACAGGATTTTTAACAATAGAAATAGCACTAGTAGAATCACAAAATAATGGAATTCTACTTACTTTGATGTCATAGTCTTCAAGTTGATGTTTTATCCACAACAACTGAGCACAGCAGCTGCCTAAAGCTACATATTCTGATTCAGCAGTGGAAATTGCCACACTTGTTTGCTTCTTGCTGCTCCATGACAGCAGCCTACCACCTAGGAATTGACATGTTCTAGTGGTACTTTTTCTGTCTTCTTTGCAGCCTACAAAGTCTGCATCTGAAAAACCTATTAGTAATAAATATCTATTCTTAGGGTACCAAAGATCTAGATTAGGTGTGCCCTTAAGATATCTCAAAATTCTTTGGATAGCAGTATAATGAGATTCCTTTGGTCAAGCTTGGTACCTAGCACAGACATATGTAGCATACATGATGTCAGGTCTACTAGCAGTCAAGTAAAGTAGGGAGCCAATTATCCCTCTATACAAAGACTCATCAACAGGTTTTCCTAGTTCATCTTTGCCTATAGGCATACTTTTTCCCATTGGAGTTTTCATGGTGGAGGCTGACTCCATGCCATATTTCTTTATTAACTCCTTGGTGAACTTTGACTGAGATATGGACAATCCATCACCAGTCTGTCTAACTTGGAGTCCCAAGAGGTTACATTGCATCCCTCTCCACAGATTGATGAAGAGAGTGAAGAAGAAATTATTGGAATAGTTGAACCAACAACATGTAACATAATTCCACAAGATCAGGAATTAATTCCCCAATCTGTTGATGAACCAACTCCTCCTACTGATCTTGTCACACTTAGAGATCATCTCATATCTCAAGTGATTGGAGACATATCAGTTGGTGTGCAAGCAAGGCATCAACTCAACCAAGATTTGATGCATGCTTTCTTTATATCTCAGATTGAACCTTAATCCAAAAAAGATGCAGTGAAAGATCCCCACTGGATTATTGCAATGCAATAGGAGCTCAATCAATTTAAGAGATGCAGAGTTTGGGATTTAGGTCCAAGACCCAAAGACTACCCAGTCATTGGAACTAAATGGGTTTTCAGGAACAAATTGGATGCACAAGGAGCTATTGTAAGGAACAAAGCAAGATTAGTAGCTCAAGGTTATTCTCAGGAGGAAGGAATTGATTATGATCAGACCTTTGCCCCTATTGTAAGGCTGGAATCTATCAGGATATTTCTTGCCTATGTAGCATTAAAGAAATTGAAAGTCTACCAAATTGATGTCAAGAGTGCATTTCTCAATGGTGAACTCAAAGAGGAATTCTATGTGAAACAACAACCAGGTTTTATCTATCTAACTCATCCTTCTTTTGTTTTCAAATTGTATAAAGCTCTTTATGGTTTAAAGCAAGCTCCAAGAACTTGGTATGAGACCTTAACTAGCTTTCTTTTAGAGCATAAGTTCTCTAGGGGCATTGAAAGTCTTTAATTTCTAGGATAGTTAAATCACCTAGAGGGGAGGTGAATAGGTTATTGGTCTCTTTATCAATTCTTTTCTTTTATTTTAGTTTGCTGCTTAAGTGGTTGATTAATTTCTGCTTTCAAGATGATTTACCATGTACAAAGAAAACAACACAGCAAAGCACACAGATATTTATAGTGGTTCCCCAACTGGGTATATCCACTTTCCCTCCCACCTATCCAACTGTCTTGTTAGACTAGGCACTTCTCCAAAATGCTCCAAGGAGCTTACACCTCAGGCCCTCAGCCTTACACTGAGATTCTTCACAAAATCCATACTCTGAACCACAAGGGTTCCTACCTTAGAGCCATGTAGAGCTCCTATAGCTCAGTGATCCACTGATCACCTACCCTCAGCCTTATTTCCAAGTCCTACAACTCAGGCTCTACAGCCCTATAGTTTCAGGCACACAGCCCAACTCTCAAAGTGTTACAGCACTCCTACAACTCAGTACCCTTTCAGGTACCTACAACTAAGATCTAGGTAAACTGCATCCAATAGGATGAAAGTGGGTTGATGGATATTCATGACACAAGGGATATTTCTTTATGTCAAGCTTCTTGACTGAGATAGAATCAGCCCAACAATGACTACAGGAGATTATTTCCTGAATCTACCTTTACTGAACTAAGATATACTTAGTCCTAACTACTTTTACAACAACAAGTAATTACTTGTGCTGGAAGTTACGTGCAGAGCAATGTTCTGCCTCTCCCTAAACTGAGATAGAAGCTCAGCCCTCTCTTCTTCACAACGACAATGATCCTTGTGCTTGAAGCAACTTTTAGAAACCTGTTATGCCCTTCTCTCTTTCCTTGCCTAAGGTGATTCAGCCCTAACTTTGACTCCTGAGGAATAGTCCCCTGAGCATTCTTTCAGATCCCTACTTCTTCAAGATTTCTTCTCTTCACAGCTTCAAGATGATGATCTTCAGGTGCTTGAGTTGCTAAAACTATGAAGAACCTACAGCAAGGGTCGGCCCTTGGTTATAACCTTTTGCTCAGAGAAGATACTCTGAACTAGCTTGTTGTTGCAGGTGACAATGGCACCAGCTATCTTGCAGTTGAAGATGTTGATTCCAACAGCTGACTTGATCTTTTTCTTTCTCAGCTTGAGCTTCCTATTCTATATCTCCATAATAATGGTAGGGAAGAAGAATAACTGTTACTTCTTTTATGTATTGAGACCCAATGGCTCTTTTAGCAATGGGTCCCACATATTTAATGCTAGCTGTAAATTTGCTCTAACGCTAACTATTGTACAGTAGGTATGCGGTAACCTTTGTCGTGTACTGTAGTCATCCCGCCACTTATTTGAAATATGTTGACTTGCTGATGTCACCAACTATGGACTTAGCAAAAAATCAAGCATCAGATAATAAGCATTGAGTGAGTAAGTATCACTCAATGCCAAAACACTTAGACAGATTCACTATCTCTTGGCGTTGAGTGAGTCACCTTCACTCAAAGCCAATCTACATAGAATATTAAGTCTAATTGTAGGCGTTGAGTGATTCAGCTCCACTAAACGCCAATCTTGCTTTATCAACTTTCATATGTTTGGCATTGAGTGAGTAAGCATTACTCAATGCCAAACCCCTTAGAATAAATTCTGTCTTCACTAGGCATTGAAAGCATTGAGTCAGTAACCTCCACTCAACGCTTTTTGCCTTAATCAATTTTCTTCTTATTCAGCAACATAAGCGTTGAGAGCGTTGAGTGAACATGCCTCACTCAATGCTTTATGCCTTAGCAAATTTTCTGCTTATTCAGCAACATAAGCGTTGAGAGCGTTGAGTGAACATGCCTCACTCAATACTTTCTTCCTTAACCATTTTTCTGCTTTTTCAGTAGCATGGCATTGAGTGAGTTGACTTTACTAAACGCATGTGGACTTAGCCATATTTTAGCTCATTCCAACTTCAGGCTTTTACTGTTATAGCCTATCTTACAGCCTTTTGTTTTATGGCGTTGAGTAAGTTGACTTCACTCAATGCCTGTGGACTTGGCCATTTTCTCAGCTTGCCACTGCCTTGGCTTTGACTGTATAGGCTTCACTCAGCACTATAAGCCATCTGGCATTGAGTCACTGATCTTCACTCAACGCTTGTGGACTTAGACAATTTTCTGTCTTTCCACCACTTTGGTAAGAACTTACCTGACTTAGCTACTTAAGCTACTTGTCCCATCATAGCTTATCAGGACAAACTACAATCATTCACTTTAAATACAAGTTAGATCATAACATTTGTATACATTGTTTTGCTACTCCTTCTTCAAATTCAGGACATTGGGATCAATGGACCCAACAATCTCCCTCTATTTGAAGAAGTTAAAACCTAAGTCAATGTATACACTAAACATACCTATGTTATAACTATTTAAATCATATCATCACATCATAATTCAGATAAATCATAGACATAATCATCACAACTTAATTCAGATAAATCATAGACATATCAAATGATGTAGCAGATAAGTCAAAGACATAGCAAATGATGAGTTAGACAGATCATGATTATAACAAAAGGTTATTCTATTTAATCATATAGGGAATAAATGTTTGAGCAATATAAACACAGTGTTTTATCCCTAGCCTTGAAAGCAAAACCTGAAACATTTTAAGTTTCAGGTTCCCTTATCATAATTCCACTGCCTCTAGATTTCTTTATCGGCTTGTCTTTATCTCCAGCTATCTTCTTCCCTTTCTTATCAGCTCCATCAACATCCTTAGCCTTAGTAGCTTCAGTTTTATCCTTTTGTCTCTCAAAATAGCTGAAATGCTTGGGAAAGAATTTGGATGGTTCCACAGCATCAGGAGCCAAAATATTTGACTTTTTGTTCCTCCAGAAAGTCCTTCTTTTTGTGTCTCTCTTTTCCATCTTATATCATTCGGTCTTGATGTACCATTTACCTCTATCAGATCTTTTGGCTTTGACCTGGTCCCAAGCAAGCAGAATAATAGATCTGGACTCTTGGCTCCACTGCTCGAAATCAGGCCTTTGTTCCATTTCTTCGCTATATTTCTTTTTCCTTTGCTTGGCCTCCACTTCAGTATCATCAGGGATTCTTTCTTTTACCTGTAGTGACCGGTCTACTGTAGGGCAAATGGAAGGATTCTGTGCACTAGTAGTATTCTCTCCCCACTAAGCATTAGCAATGTCACCTTATTCAATGTACAAAACATATTCTCGATTGTCTTGAACTTGGGCTTCATTGTTATACATCTTGTTCAAGCATCTTGTACATGATCAGGCATCATTGGGATGTTATTATATTACAGTGGCTCCATTCCCAATGAGCCCCTAACAGCATTTTTAGCCCAGACCATATTCTCAGTATTTGTTCTGATGACATTTCTCTCCCCCTTTTGGACTTATTCAATTACTTGAGTAGTCTGGGAGGTGCTAGCTTTGTTTCTTTCCCCTTCCAAGTAGTTAACTCCAGCAGTTACTTTATTTTTAACTTCTAACATGTGATCATCAAGTATCTTGGTGCAGGCATCCATCTTAGTGAAGATTTCAGTGTTCTATTCTTTTCTCAGAACTTTATCATTCTTATGAATGGTCATAGAGTTCTTGGCCTGAATATTTTGATTTTCAATGATAATAGCAATATTCTAATTTGACACATCCAGTTTCTCCATGGTGTAATCTATAGCAGGAGCAACTCTTATAAAGAATTATACTGTTTCTCCTTTCAGCAGATTCAGTTCAAACCTTATAGATTTGATCTCAGTTGCAAGATCATTTCTATCATTTTTGAGGGCTTCATCCACATAGTTTTCTAATGCCCTTCTTTGTTCATCTAGCAAACCTTTTAGCTGGGCCATGAAGGTAGATGGCAGCTGATCAAATGTGGCAGATGTGCCCTCATCCAGGGATTCAGTTTCTCCTTGTATAGGCTTGCTCCCTGTTCCTTGAGATGTGTCACTCTTGTGATGTTCTATTTCTGGATGTGGTGAGGAGTGTGCTTTCTCATCACTGTCTTCCTCTTCCTCAGATTCTGATGACACTAGATTGTGTACCTTATGACCAGGGAGACTAGAAGATTTCTCCCCCTCAACCACTGCTATGCTTTTGTTTGCATGCAGGTTAGCAGCAGCAGCATCCTTTATTAGAGGAACCTCCAGTTGCTACCCTACAAATAATGCATCATGCATTATTTCTTATATCAGTTGCTCCCCCTCAATTTGAGCAATCCTTACCTTAGTACTGGGAGTTTCCAAGACTACATCCTGTACTTCCTTATCTTCAGAAATAGGAATTTACCTATCGACATCTTCCAATCTGGAGGCATCATCCCTTATTCATGTAGATATTTTGTTAACAATTTCCTCTGTTATTTGGCCAGCATCCTTGGCTAAAGACAAATCCTCTCCTTCCTCTCCAGCAGATCCAGCTAACCCGGCAGCAATCTCATCCACTTCAGGAACTGAATCTGACTCTAGTCTGCTCACACGACTAAGATAGGTAAGTTCAGACGAGACGGATACCGGGATATTCATGTCCCTCTTGGACACTTCAGCAGATGAAGATAGATCAGGATCATGAGGCTCTTCATCCTCAGATGAGCTGCTAGAGGAGCTGGGCTCAGTAGCAGCAATTCTCTTCCCTTTTCTCTCCACAGCTTCTGTACAATGGGGCAGAAGGACCCTGTCCCATCTCTCAAGCATCCTGATGTCCATCCTTCTCATATGGTGTATCCTAGCACCAAGGTTCAGATTTAGAATTTCTGGAGCAGTTTCTCACAGAAATAGTGATAGGATTCTCCCCAAATTTGGTTCAGCCAAGCATTCCACTACTCTTTCAAACACATTCTTCCCCAATTAGTTATCTTAGACAGTATAACCCTAGCCATAAGTTCAAACATCCTTTTTGAGATTTTGTCATGGGAACCTGTTTTGCATATAAGATCTTTCCCAATGACATCGGCTAGGAACTTTCCTCTCAGGTTGAGTTCTTTCCTTTGAATTGATCTGGTTGTGTGTTTGGAAAGTCCACACCATTTCATTGCCGATTTTGCATTGTCCAGCAATAGCTCTTCTTCATCCTCAGTTGCAGAGAGCTTTGGTAGCTGTAGAGCCTTTCTTAGCCTTCTGGGCATTATCTTGATCTTATTTTCGCTTACCAAGGTCTTAATTTTCCCAGCCGAAGCATCCACTTTGGCATTGGAAAATAACTCCAGTACTTCCCTCTTCCACAGAAGACAGGGTTCTGTCAGAACGAAAGCTAGGTTAGATTTTTGCAGAAGATTAAGCACCTATAGAACTTCTTCCAGAGCATCAAGGAATCCATTTCACACCAGTTCAGCACCTTTGAATAGGAAATCCGGTCCCTTGGGCTCCATCTCTCTAGAGAACTTGAGAAAGCAAGCGAAAGCGACTTTCCGTCGATTTAGTGAATGCGGGCGGGAGAGGGTAAGGAATAGTGACTTGGCGTATTGTACAAGTCCTTATATTTATAGGTATTACTACATGGAAGGCGGAAAGTCACTAATCCATCTTTGTTGTTTTAATCTTGATCAATGGCCAGGATTGATTCCCGACACATATCCGCAGTCCATCTTTTCTCCAGTATTTGTTAAGTGAGCTTAATTAGCTTAACATAAGTTTTCTTTAGTAATTAAAGTCTTTAGTTTAAATTTTTGATTAGCCCCTAGCTGTGTTGTCCTAACTTGTAGGGGAAATATAAACCTACAGTACAATTTTAAACCATGTTCTATTGGGGTGCAATTAGACAAATTTTTAATAACCTTATATTTATTTCAACAGAGAGAGTATTAGCCCCCAACCTCAATTGACTCAACCAAATTTTGATACTAACCTAGCTTGGTATTCCATATGTAATATGTCTTTGGGTATGTTGAGATAAGTTACATTTTGTGGCATGGTGAACATGTAAGCCACTAACACATGTATTAAGAAGAGTTGTTGTTTTTACATCTTCTTAGTCATGTGTTTCAATTACCCTTCTCATGCATGAGTAATCAATTTTGAAATTTAGTGGTAGAATGAAAGAAAGGTGAATTCTACTTATCTCTGCTCTATAGACTTGAAGTCCATGCTGGATTCACAATTTCTGAGCATACCAGCAACCTTACTTCTGAGCTTTAGCCTTTGATGTTCATCTAGCTTTTCTTTTTAAACCCCACCTTAATAATTGCACTTGTCATTGATATTTAGTGCATGTTGATAAGTTTAATCATTTCTTGTATCAAGACTTCGGTCTGGTACAACATTTTCCAAGGACCATAAATGGTTATGGCCACTTGGACTATCCTGCAAGATAGAATTACCTTCCCTTAGGAACCCAAGCTGACTTGGGTCCTAGGTTCTTATTAGCTTAAAAAAAACAAATGTCTACCTAAAGGCCCTATCAGGAAGACTTTCTCTTGCCCTTGGCACACTAGGGTTGTGCCAACAATCTATGGCAAAGTGGCCCATTTTTCCATAGCACCAGCACTCAAGAATATTACATCTTCTTTTTTGAGCAGGTCTGACAGCAGACTGAACAGAAGAAGTAGCTTCCTTACTCCAAATTCTCTTAGCCATAGTCTAACTGAGAGTATGTCTGACATGATAAGAGCTTGGATTTTCACAAGGTCTATCAGTAGAAGTTCTCCTTGTAGTGGACATACTATCACAACCCGCATTTTCTCCGAATTAAAGAATTATCAGAGTATGAGAAAACGCATGTCATGATGCCACGTCAAGCAGGGGATAACTGCTGACGCTCAGGCAAAACCATCTACTACACTTTATGAAAGAAATTTATGAGTTTAATGATTAGAAAATCAGTTATACTTTAGAGGTCGTATCCCTCGGCTCGGTGGATCACCTAGTCCACAGTTAAAAACTATACTTAAGCGCTACGGAAAAATATTTTATTCAGGTTTGACATCCTAAGAAGTGCATAAGAGCCCTAAGAGGACCACTTATGCCATGCAAGACTCTACATTTAATTTATATTATATATAAAGAAACGATCTTTATACGTTGTTTGGAAAATAGTGATTTACCTTTATAAAACATGCTGATCATGCAATATACTTATAATAATAATAATTGTGGTTTTAAAATAACTAGCAACCTAGCATAAATCCTCCCCAGAGCAAGTAGACTATCTCCAGAAAATGGTAGCAGCAAAAGTAATATATCTAGTACAAAGGTAAAAACTACCAGTGGGCGCCAACAACCTGACACGAACCCACAGGCAAATACGTATGTCTATAAGAAAAGTACAAAAAAACTACCTCACTAACAAAGCAACAGGATCTCCAAAGTCCAAGAGACCACCAGCAACACCACCGCAACCTAGCCACCAAACTGGCTACTGCTCAGAACCTGAGGCATTCAAAAGAAGAAAAAATACCTCAGCAAGCAAAACAAGGAAAAACTGCATGGAAGTGTCAACTAGGGAATAAATAAAAGAGGAAAACACACAGCAGAAAAAGTCACAACTGCCCAAGGCAAGAAAATAAGGAATGCACTACGTGCGAGGAAACAGCACCAACCCTGCCCAGAAACTACATCCTGCAGGGTCTACTAGGCTACTAAGAGACCAAAGTGTTGCAATCTACTAAGGGAGAAACTTCTAACACCCTAAGCTGTGGGAGATGGTAGTAGCAAAAACAAACAACATGGATCCGGGTATGAGGCAAACTCAGTCCCCCAACCACCATTTCCAAGCCAACAAGCTCAAGGGTCTACATGTGAAAGCTCAAGGGACCTTCCACCCCCTTGCCCAGCCCGTACATGGAGCAAGATAGAAGAATAAGGGTGGCCTTGGCTAAATTACACAACACCTCCGCCATGAAGAGCTTCAAACCACCACTACTAACCACGACCCACGATTCGGCCTTTAGGAAAGAAAAACCTGGCCGACAAGGAAACTCAAAATAAAATCAAGGAATTCACTCGGGAACAAAAATCGAGGAAAGAGAAACAGTGTTGAAGTTACTCAACACGGCTTGGCGTTGAGTGGAACCCACTCAGCGCCTAACCAGACCATGGCGTTGAGTGAGTTAGCCTCACTCAGCGCCAGAACAGCCATGGCGTTGAGTAAGAATCACTCACCCAACGCCCTCCGCAAGAACAGCTCTGGCGTTGAGTGAGCTATCCTCACTCAACTCCAAAATAGCCATGACGTTTAGTGAGGTCCACTCCCTCAACGCCTTCAGCAAAAGAGACAGCGGCGTTGAGTGAGCTAACCTCACTCAACGCCAAAACATCTATGGCATTGAGTGAGGTCCACTCCCTCAACGCCTTTAGCAAAACCACAAAACCCAACGGTGGCGTTTAGTGAGTCCACCTCCCTCGACGCCAAAGCAGCTTTGGTGTTGAGTGAGGTCAACTAACTCTACGCCAAAGTTCACTCCTGCAGGAAAACCCTAAACCATCGCCAACAAGAGGAGGTCGGCGGGAATACCGACTGATTCTCGCCGAATCGGCGGGAATGCAGGATGATTCTCGCCGAATCGGCGAGAATCCATGATGATTCTCGCCAATCGGCGGGAATCCAGAATGATTCTCGCCGAATCGGCGGGAATCAAGGATGATTCTCGCCGATCGGTGGGAATCACTGATGATACACGTCGAAATCGGCGGGAATCTGGTGATTCCCGTCGATTTTGACTTAGACGAAAATTCTCACTCAATCACCCCACCACTCAGCCGCAAGGAACAGGCCAACTATGGCTTTTAGTGTGTCCACCACACTCAACGCCAAGTCCGGGCGGCTTTTGTGATGCAGTGGCCCAAAGCCGCCCCGCTCTGTCGGAGTCACACCGAGCCAGAGGAACACGAATGGCACCCACTGCCAGGCTGCAGCCCAAGCACCCCACCCATGACCGCACCTATTCTCAGCGCGGTGGGATGTTGAGGCGAGGTCTCGAACCCAGCCCCCTTGATAAAGAGCTTTCCTAACGCCACGTGTTATTCTTGCGGAATCCAAGGGCACTATGCTAGTGAGTGTCCCACAAAGAGCAAACCGTTAGCCCTATTAGACTCCACGACTGAGCCTGCCGATATCGACTATGGAGCAGAATCTGATCGCGAACCGAGTGACATGGAGGACGATTCGTACATGATGGTGATGAGATGTATTTTGGCCACACCGCGAGCGTTGGACGAGTATAACCGGACAAATATATTTACCTTAAATTTTAAGTGCGGTGAAAAATGGTGCAAACTAATTATTGATAGCGGTAGTTGCATGAACGTCGTTTCGGAAAATGCCATCGCACGCATGCATTTAGTCACCGAGCCGCACCCACATCCTTATAAAATCGCGTGGGTAAACAAGACGTCAATAGCGGTTTCTAAGCGATGCTTGGTGCCACTAACCTTAAAAAACTACGTTGATAAAGTGTGGTGCGACGTAATTCCCATGGACGTGTATTATGTCTTATTAGGACGACCTTGGCTTTATGATTATGACGTGACTCATTTTGGACGAGCCAACACTTATGAGTTCAAATTCAATGGTAAGACCATTGTTTTGAAACCATCACCGCCCAAGGATCCGTCACCTGCGTCCAAAGATACCATTGTGCCGGTAGAAAAGAAAACGATAAGTCTGATAAGTAGGAAAGAATTAGAGCGTGAGACTTTCATGGATGGCGTTATCTACGCGCTAGTTTGTCTTCAAGCTAAGGAGGATGCACACTCATTAGCGAGCCTCCCGTTATCCCTTCGAACTCTCTTAGAAGAGTATAAGGATGTCTACCCGGTGGACTTACCACCTCAGTTGCCACCTATGCGTGATATCCAGCATGAGATAGATTTTGTCCCGGGTTCTTCGTTGCCGAATCAGCCCCATTACCGCCTCAACCCCTCCTCACATAAGGAGTTGCAAAAATTAATTTCAGATTTGTTAGCGAAAGGGATTATACGTCACAGTAAAAGTCCTTGTGCCGTCCCTGCCTTATTAGTCCCGAAGAAAGATAAAACGTGGCGATTGTGTGTCGATTATCGGGCTATAAATAAAATAACAGTCAAGTATCGGTTCCCCATTCCCCGCTTGGATGATTTACTAGATATGTTATCAGGAGCCGCCGTGTTCTCTAAATTGGATCTTAAGAGCGGTTATCATCAAATACGAATACGGGAGGGGGACGAATGGAAGACGGCATTCAAGTCTAAGGATGGACTATATGAATGGCTAGTGCTTGGAGAGGGACTTACCAATGGACCGAGTACGTTTTCGCGATTGATGACCCAAGTCTTTAAACCCTACAATTTGTAGTGGTCTATTTCGACGACATTTTGGTGTTTAGCCTCTCTCCGGGGGATCATAAAACTCACCTAAGAACAATCCTTACCACATTGCGCAAAGAGAATTTATTCATTAATATAAAAAAATATGCATTCGGTGTATCTTCCGTAGAGTTCTTAGGATACATCGTGAGCTCAGATGGCATTCATGTGGATCTAAAGAAGGTTCAAGCAATTAAAGAGTGGCCGGAACCCAAGAATATAAGGGAAGTTCGAAGTTTCCACGGGTTGGCCACGTTTTACCGAAGATTTTTTCGGAATTTTAGTAGTATTATGGCACCCATCACTGAATGTATGAAGAAAGGAGAATTTAGTTGGACTAAAGCGGCCACTAGTGCTTTCCAAACGATTAAGGAACGGATGTCTGAAGCCCCCTTACTACGATTACCGGATTTTAGTAAAATGTTTGAACTATCATGCGACGCATCGGGGATAGGAATCGGAGGAGTATTAAGTCAAGAAGGACATCCGCTAGGATATTTTAGTGAGAAACTATCCGGCCCAAAATTAAACTATTCGAATTTTGATCGCGAATTCTATGCCGTGATTCGTTGTCTCCAACATTGGCGACATTACCTTATATCAAAAGAATTCGTGATATCATCGGACCATGAGGCCCTCAAATTTGTTAATTCTCAAAATAAGATTAGCGTGCCATGGGCTAATCTTATTTTGAGAATTAACAAATTTGAGGGCCTCATGGTCCGATAATATCACGAATTCTTTTGATATAAGGTAATGTCGCCAATGTTGGAGACAACGAATTACGGCATAGAATTCGCGATCATAATTCGAATAGTTTAATTTTGGGCCGGATAGTTTCTCACTAAAATATCCTAGCGGATGTCCTTCTTGACTTAATACTCCTCTGATTCCTATCCCCGATGCGTCGCATGATAGTTCAAACACTTTACTAAAATCCGGTAATCGTAGTAAGGGGGCTTCAGACATCCATTCCTTAATCGTTTGGAAAGCACTAGTGGCCGCTTTAGTCCAACTAAATTCTCCTTTCTTCATACATTCAGTGATGGGTGCCATAATACTACTAAAATTCCGAATAAATCTTCGGTAAAACGTGGCCAACCCATGGAAACTTTGAACTTCCCTTATATTCTTGGGTTCCGGCCACTCTTTAATTGCTTGAACCTTCTTTGGATCCACATGAATGCCATCTGAGCTCACGATGTATCCTAAGAACTCTACGGAAGATACACCGAATGCGCATTCTTTTAGATTAATAAATAAATTCTCTTTGCGCAATGTGGTAAGGATTGTTCTTAGGTGAATTTCATGATCCCCCGGAGAGAGGCTAAACACTAAAATGTCGTCGAAATAGACCACTACAAATTTTCCCATGTAGGGTTTAAAGACTTGGGTCATCAATCGCGAAAACGTACTCGGTCCATTGGTAAGTCCCTCTCCAAGCACTAGCCATTCATATAGTCCATCCTTAGACTTGAATGTCGTCTTCCATTCGTCCCCCTCCCGTATTCGTATTTGATGATAACCGCTCTTAAGATCCAATTTAGAGAACACGGCGGCTCCTGATAACATATGTAGTAAATCATCCAAGCGGGGAATGGGGAACCGATACTTGACTGTTATTTTATTTATAGCCCGATAATCGACACACAATCGCCACGTTTTATCTTTCTTCGGGACTAATAAGGCAGGGACCGCACAAGGACTTTTACTGTGACGTATAAACCCTTTCACTAACAAATCTGAAATTAATTTTTGCAACTCCTCATGTGAGGAGGGGTTGAGGCGGTAATGGGGCTGATTCGGCAACGAAGAACCCGGGACAAAATCTATCTCATGCTGGATATCACGCATAGGTGGCAACTGAGGTGGTAAGTCCACTGGGTAGACATCCTTATACTCTTCTAAAAGAGTTCGAAGGGATAACGGGAGGCTCGCTAATGAGGGTGCATCCTCCTTAGCTTGAAGACAAACTAGCGCGTAGATAACGCCATCCATGAAAGTCTCACGCTCTAATTCTTTCCTACTTATCAGACTTATCATTTTCTTTTCTACCGGCACAATGGTATCTTTGGACGCAGGTGACGGATCCTTGGGCGGTGATGGTTTCAAAACAATGGTCTTACCATTGAATTTGAACTCATAAGTGTTGGCTCGTCCAAAATGAGTCACGTCATAATCATAAAGCCAAGGTCGTCCTAATAAGACATGACACACGTCCATGGGAATTACGTCGCACCACACTTTATCAACGTAGTTTTTTAAGGTTAGTGGCACCAAGCATCGTTTAGAAACTGCTATTGACGTCTTGTTTACCCACGCGATTTTATAAGGATGTGGGTGCGGCTCGGTGACTAAATGCATGCGTGCGATGGCATTTTCCGAAACGACGTTCAGGCAACTACCGCTATCAATAATTAGTTTGCACCATTTTTCACCGCACTTAAAATTTAAGGTAAATATATTTGTCCGGTTATACTCGTCCAACGCTCGCGGTGTGGCCAAAATACATCTCATCACCATCATGTACGAATCGTCCTCCATCTCACTCGGTTCGCGATCAGATTCTGCTCCATAGTCGATATCGGCAGGCTCAGTCGTGGAGTCTAATAGGGCTAACGGTTTGCTCTTTGTGGGGCACTCACTAGCATAGTGCCCTTGGATTCCGCAAGAATAACACGTGGCGTTAGTCTTGCTAATCCGTCCTATCGGCACTCGCTCGCCGGTGGGATTTCTATTATTCCTAGCGGTAATGATAATGGACTCCGAATCCGTGGATCGATACTTTCCCTTGTCTCGCGTGGAGGAAGATGGATGCGGGCCTAAGAGGGACTTTCCCTTCTGAAAGTTTCGCCCTTTGACTTTGTAGGCGTTGTGTTTTTCAATATCCAAAGCGGCATTGAAGGTGGTGTTAAGGTCCGTGTGACCATAACGCAAGAGCTTTCCTTGAATGTTCGAGTTGAGTCCCTTACGAAATCGGGAGAGTGTGACTTCGGGCATCTCACGAACATCGCAACGCACCAACATATCCTTAAGTTGTCCCATGTATTCTGCTACCGAAGAGCTACCTTGACGAAGAGAGGCTAAGTCGTCGAACATTTGTGTCCGGTGATAAGTGGGGACATATTGGTCGTGGAGAAGTGCTTTCATGGCAGCCCACCCAATTGGGGGTACTCCATTAACCGTACCTAATCGTCTCTCTTCATTCAACCAGTATGTCTAAGCCCTTCTTAGAAGTTTCATCCGCGCATCTTTCACTTTCTCAACGTCCGTCAGGTCGTGCCATTCAAAATAGCACTCGATTCCCATAACCCAGTCTAGGAATAGCTGGGGCTCTCCCATACCATCATATGAAGGTGAGTCTATTTTTACGGCCCTAGTAACGTCGAACTCATAATGACCTCGAGGTGGGTACTCATCGTCCAGATCACGTGGGTGATTTTGTCTTTCCTCTCGCTGGTTGGCGGCCGGGGGTTGGGGACCCGGTCGGTTTCTGCAAACGCCGTTGTTTCGGGGCGCCGCTTGGTTTACAGCGAGCCCTTCAATTAACTGTGTCAGTGCATCAAACCTAGCGTTAAACTCTTCTCGTAGCTCGGCGATCGTGGCCGGAGCACGCTCATCACCTTGGTTGTTGGCCATGTATGAGGTGGAGGGAAGATATTCCGCTGCGCTGGGTTCGAGACCTCGCTTCAACATCCCGCCGCGCTGAGAATAGGTGCAATCATGGGTGGGGTGCTTGGGCTGCAGCCTGGCAGTGGGTGCCATTCGTGTTCCTCTGGCTAGGTGTGACTCCGACAGAGCGGGGCGGCTCTGGGCCACTGCATCATTTTGGCTTTGAGTGTGTGCACCACACTCAACACCAAAACCCGAGAGTCTTCCAAGACTGGTTCTAACCAGAGCCCTACCACAACTTCCTCCCTCACTCTCTCTCTCTCGGCCCCACCCGTAAAAGCACCCAACAAGAACTACAAATCTGGAGTCTAAATGGTGAACACAACTAGCAGGTTGAGCAAACAGCATAAGGCTCATAGGAGAATCTAAGCCCTAAAATTTAGCAAGATAAAAGAGAATATGCTTGGTTTCTACCCTAGGGCTAACTGGGAAACATTCCAAAATTCAAAAGAACAATAATGGCAAGGGCAAGAATACCACTTGCCTCGATTTCCGGCAAAGCTTGGTCGGCTTTCCCTCCTCTTCGTTCTGCACTAGAAGGAGCAGCACCTAACAAGCAAACCCGCACTTTAATGGCGGAAAACCACAAGAAACCGAAAATCCAAGCCTCCTAAATCTCCAAGAAAATTAAATCTCTTACCGTAGAAATGTAGGTATAAGAGAGAGCAACCCAAATCCGCTTTCATAATTGAATTCCGTCCACAAACGCTCCCGGAATCGTCGTCCGAAGGGTAGAGGGTCGGCGGTTTCTCCGCTGCTTTTTCGCGTACAGGAGAGGCGGGTTCGGTCTCGGGAAGAAGAAGAAAAGTGGGCCCGCCATCTACTGATTAAGGCTTTTTAAATAACTCTAATCACACCTAATCTTAACCGCCTCCTAAGCCGCCGGTTCACTTAAGCAAACAGATTTCCAATTTGTTTTTACTAATAGCACACCCAAAACGACTCGAAAACCGAACCACCTCGGAATTCGACGAAATTTGCACTGTAGCTAAATATCCACGCTACGAACACAACGGCGAAGTCGAAACTAACTTTCAACGAACATAACTCGAGTTATACCCTCCCGAAGCCAAAACACAAGCATCCCCCGAGAGGCCACACAGGGTCACCAAAAACGACTCGGATTGCTAGGGAGATCTTGCCAACAGGCTACAAAATAGGGCACCCAGTTCTAAGGAGTTAAGACCACACTCCACAGATAGCGCAAGCCAAGAAAATGCGTCGACGTAATGCCAAACGAGAATTTAAATAATCGCAGAAAAAATCGGGGGCATTACAGTCACTCCCCCTAAAAGAAAGTTTCGTCCCGAAACTTTATGCACAACACTTCTACTATAGAAGGAAAGTAATAATCCAAACATTACAAGAAGAAAAACAAACCAAACTAATCAGGGAAATAGCTGAGGGTAAGCCTCCCTCATAGCCGACTCTAACTCCCAAGTCGCACTCTCCAAATCCGGATTCCTCCAAAGAACTTTCACCATCGGAATAGACTTCTTTCGCAGCACCCGTTCCTGAGTATCCAAAATACGGACCGGCACTTCAACAAAAGAGAGGTTGGGCTCCAACTAGGGCACAACGTCCAAGACTTGCCCATTGCTGCGCACGCACTTCCGTAATTGGCTAACATGGAAAACATTATGAACACCTGGGAAGTTTGCTGGCAAATCCAACCTGTAAGCTGACACGCCAATCCGCTCAAAAATCTTAAACGGGCCCACATACCTCAGGTCCAATTCCCGATTCTTACCAAACCTCTTTACACCCACTATCGAGGAAACTTTAAGAAATACAAGGTCCCCTATAGAAAACTCCAAGGAAGTCCTACGCCGATTGGCGTTCTTATCGTACCTCTCCTGAGCTATACGAAGCTTCTCTCGAACAAGCTTCACTACGACTTCCATTTCCTTGAGCGCATCAGGACCCAACAATTGCCTCTCACCATCCTCAGCCCAAAACAATGGAGTTTTGCAGCGCCTCCCATACAAGGCTTCGAACAGAGCCATCTGCAAGCTCTCCTGATAACTATTTTTTTATGCAAATTCCATAAGTCGCAGCCGCTCGTCCCACGCTCCACCGTGGTCTAAAATGTAGCATCGGATCATATCCTCAACTATCTGATTCACCCGCTCCGCCTGCCCATTTGTCTGTGGGTGGTACGCAGTAGAATACCTCAGATCCGTACCCAAACCCTCCTGCAGACTCTGCCAAAAATGAGAAGTGAACCGGGAGTCTCAATCAGAAATGGGTCTAACCGGCACACTGTGTAGTCGGATGACTTCATTCAAGTACAACTCCGGTATCTTCTTCATCGGGTAATCAATCTTATATGGCACGAAGTGAGCACACTTCGTCAGTCTATCCACTATGACCCAAACGGAATCAAATCACCTCGGGGATCGTGGTAAACCCGTGATGAAATCCATAGATATACTTTCCCACTTCCAAGTCGGGATCTCTAACGGAGTCAACTTGCCACCAGGCCTTCCATGATCGGCCTTCACCCGCTTGCATGTGTGGCACTCCACAACATATCGGGCTATATCTCCTTTCATGCCATACCACCAGGCAATTTGCTTTAAGTCACGATACATCTTTGTAGATCCTGGATGGTAGGCAACGCTGGATCAATGAGCCTCTCTGCAAACCATACCCTGAATGTCCCCAACCGTGGGGATGCAAAATCTACCGCGGTACTTCAAAGTTCCCGCATCATCGATGGAATAATCTGGCAACTCTCCTCTCTCAGTCCTAGAGTATAAGTGTAGAAGATCTAGGTCGTCCTTCTGGTGAAGTCTGGTCAAAGAAATCCAAGACAGCTCTGCCACTGACAAACTACTCTGCAGGCCACAGCATCTAACTGATATATCCATAAGGAGGAACTCCTCCACTAAACGATTGGCGGTAAGATTAAAGATCTTTCCCGTCTTACGGCTCAGGGCGTCGGCCACCACATTGGCCTTGCCTGGATAATACTGGATCTCTGCATCATAATCGGCCACATACTCTAGCCACTGACGCTGGCGCAAATTTAATTACTTTTACGTGAACACGTACTTAAGGCTCTTATGGTCGGTGAAGATCTTGCACTGAGCCCCATAAAGTAGGTGTCTCCACAGTTTCAACGCATAAATAACCGCTGCGAACTCGAGGTCATGCGTAGGATAATTTTTCTCATGAGTCTTCAGTTGCCTTGACCCATAGGCAATCACCTTACCAACCTGCATTAATACGCATCCCAGACCTACATGCGAAGCATCCACGTATACATCATAATCAACACCCTCAGCAGGCAGGGTCAGAACGGGAGCAGTGCACAATCTCCTCTTTAACTCCAGGAAGGCTTCTTCGCACTTCTCGCTCCAAACAAAAGCCACGTTCTTCTGAGTCAGCTTAGTCAAAGGTGCAGCTATGGTAGAGAAACGCTCCACAAACCTCCTGTAATAGCTGGCTAATCCTAGAAAGCTCCTGATCTCCTTGGGCGTGCCCGGCCTACTCCAATCCATCACTGCTACGATCTTTTCCGGGTCAACCGAGATCCCATTCTTATTCACCACGTGGCCTAGAAACGAGACCTGAGGCAACCGAAATTCGCACTTGCTTAACTTGGCGAATAACTTATGGTTCATCAACTCCTATAGAACCAAGCGAAGATGCTGCTCATGCTCCTCAGCACTGCGAGAATAGACCAACACGTCATCGATGAAGACCACCACGAACTTATCTAGGAAATCCTTGAACACCCGGTTCATCATATCCATGAACGCTGATGGAGCGTTGGTCAATCCAAATGACATCACTAAGAACTCAAAATGTCCATGCCTCAATCTAAATGCAGTCCGTGGAATGTCTGCCTCACGGATCCTCAGCTGATGATAGCCTGAATGAAGGTCAATCTTGGAGAAGACCGTGCTACCGCGCAACTGGTCAAATAAATCATCGATCCTCGGCAGAGGGTACCTGTTCTTAATTGTGACTTTGTTCAACTCCCTATAGTCGATGCAAAGCCGCATTGACCCATCGTTCTTCTTCACAAATAGAACAGGAGCACCCCAAGGTGACGAACTCTGCCTGATAAACCATTTCGCCAACAACTCATCTAACTGGACTCGCAACTCCTCTATCTCTCGAGGGGCCATCCGGTATGGCGCCTTAGCAATAAGACGCGTACCCGGCTCCAAATCGATCACAAACTCAACATCCCTCTCGGGAGGAAGACCAGGAAGCTCATCAGGAAAAAACATCGGCGAAATCACGAACAATTGGAATCTCCTCTGAGCGCGGTACACTAACAGCGGCCCCAACCACCGAGACCAAACAATCAAAACAATCTGAAAGAAAAAACTTCTGAGCACATACCGCAGAGATGACAGGAGAATCCTGGCTCAGATCTGCATACACGCTTCCGGGCTGACCGTCGTCCCTGATGAAGTCCAAGCGCTTCCCTTTGCACTGAATGACTGCATATTACCTAGACAGCCAGTCCATGCCCAAAATAACATCGAAGTCCTCCAGATCAATCATCTTCAGGTCTGCCTTCGCAAGGAAGTCCCCCAACAAAACAGGGCAATCTAACATGCCCAAATCTGACAACACAGATTCACCAGAGGGGAACTTGACACGAAAGGTATCCCGAACTCGATCTAAAGTCAACCGATGTCACTCTACAAAGGCTCTAGCCACTAACGAGTGGGTAGCGTCGGAGTCAAACAGAACACGCGCCCAGCGGTTCTTCACCTTAAACTTCCATATAGGAACATATATAACTAAAGAAACTACCACAACAATACTACAAACATTCTAGCAAGACAAGAACAAAACATTCAGGCTGGAAAGACAACTAACCTGAGATGACCTGAGTCGAAGCTTGAGCCTCCTCGGAAGAGATCACGTTCAGCTTTCCCTTTCCTTTGTCCACACGCTGAGGTGGAGGTAATGCCTGAAGAGGAACTGCATGAAGAGCAGGCTGGACCTGAGGACACCTAGACTTGATGTGTACCTTCTACCCACACTGAAAACATACCTTATCCTTGGACCAGCATTTGGCAGCATCATGCCCAGGTCGCTTGCAAACAGAACAGGAGACATCTCTCCTAGGAGCACCCTGAATCGCATGAACTTGCTCCTTCCTCTGAGCTGCTACCCTCTTGAAACATCTCTCGACAGTGTGGCCTGTCCGGCCACAGAAACTGCACACCACTTTGCTCTTCTTTCCAGGAACCGTACCGGGTACCTGGGGTTTCTTTTCCTCCACAAACTTCCTCTTATCCTTCCTACTTTGCTGTCCTCTGCTCTTCGCGGACTCAATAGACTCCACCTTCAGAGCAACCTCCACTACTCCTACATAAGTCTCTGACCCATAAGCACTGGTACCCTGCTGCACCTCACTCCTCAAACCACCGAGAAATCGCTTAACTCGATCAGCCTCAATGCTGACCAATCCAGGGGCAAAACGGCTCAGCTTCCTTAACTCTATCTCATACTCACCCACCGTGAGTTTCCTTTGCTTTAGATGGAGGAAGTCGTTCATGAGGCGGTCACGCTCGACCGAGGGTAAGAACTTCCTCAATAGCATCTCCTTGAACACCTCCCAAGAGAATCCAGCTACCAAGCTCTCCTTCGCTCTCAGACACCAACTCTTTGCCAAACCTTTAAGCTGATAGACGGCTATCATCACCCTCTGATCGTCTGCAATCCCTGAGTACGAGAACATCTCCTCCATGGAGATCAGCCAGTCATCTATCACCATGAAATCTGCCTTCCCGTCATAAATGGGAGGGCTCAGCCTCTAAAACTGCGAGATGAAGGCCATATACGCTGGCACCACCACTGGAGGTCTTAAGGGTGCAGGAGGGGGAGGAACAGCAATCCCCCCAGCAGGGCCTTGCACTCCCTGAGTCTGTCCTGCCACAACTGCTACCAAAGATTGGATCTGGGCTCGCACCTCCACCAACTGCCTGCTCAAGGAATCGCTACTCTGTCGTAAGCTTTTGATTACCGCATCATTCTGAGCTCCAGATGACTCACCCTCAGACAGGGGAGTCGATCTAGTTGAAGGACGTCTCGCCATCCTAAAGTCAAAACTACACTAGTTAGATCTTAGTACAATGACTAGACCCAACTACAAGTACAGACAATACATATATAGATATGAACTTAAAGCTGCTAAACTTGCTCTGGGAGTTTATTTTTTTACAAAAATTGATGTTATGCCCTAACCTAGGATGGTTAACCACCACACTACTAATTCTTGTGCCTAGATCGGGAATGCATTACTTTATATTATTTTTGACTCGAAAACTTATGTGTGTACATATGTCATCCTGCAAGTCTTTAGCTTGGCACGTTGTGCTTATGCAATGTTATGTTATGCATGTTTGTGCTATGCATTCTAAAAAGGCCCTAATGCATGTTATGAGCGGCGTATGCATGAAAATGTTATGCACCCCATACTACATAACATTTGCATGCAACAAAGAAAAGAAAATGTGCTAGTCGCAGCCATGTGGTGAGGTTATGCATCCCATACTACATAACCCTCACATGTTGCCCCTATGGTGGATCCATATACGAACACATATTATGCATCCCATACTACATAATATGCCCTGTATACTTTATGTTATGTTATGAGTGTAGTGTTCGTACTTTTGCAAAGACGTGCTGATGACATATTGGTGTGTGAATGACATGATGCTGAACTACTAAAGCAATCAAAGGAAGGTTGCCCGACTAACTTGCCAAGCAACCTCCCTTTTATACCAACTGTCACAACCCGCATTTTCTCCGAATTAAAGAATTATCAGAGTATGATAAAACGCGCGTCATGATGCCACGTCAAGCAGGGGATAACTGCTGACGCTCAGGCAAAACCATCTACTACACTATGAAAGAAATTTATGAGTTTAATGATTAGAAAATCAGTTATACTTTAGAGGCCGTATCCCTCGACTCGGTGGATCACCTAGTCCAAAGTTAAAAACTATACTTAAGCGCTGCGGAAAAATATTTTATTCAGGTTTGACATCCTAAGAAGTGCATAAGAGCCCTAAGAGGACCACTTATGCCATGCAAGACTCTACATTTAATTTATATTATATATAAAGAAACGATCTTAATACGTTGTTTGGAAAATAGTGATTTACCTTTATAAAACATGCTGATCATGCGGTATACTTATAATAATAATAATTGTAGTTTTAAAATAACTAGCAACCTAGCATAAATCCTCCCCAGAGCAAGTAGACTATCTCCAGAAAATGGTAGCAGCAAAAGTAATATATCTAGTACAAAGGTAAAAACTACCAGTGGGCGTCAACAACCTGACACGAACCCAAAGGCAAAAAAGTATGTCTGTAAGAAAAGTACAGAAAAACTACCTCACTAACAAAGCAACAGGATCTCCAAAGTCCAAGAGACCACCAGAAACACCACCGCAACCTAGCCACCAAACTGGCTACTGCTCAGAACCTGAGGCACTCAAAAGAAGAAAGAATACCTCAGTAAGCAAAACAAGGAAAAACTGCATGGAAGTGTCAACCAGGGAATAAATAAAAGAGGAAAACACACAGCAGAAAAATTCACAACTGCCCAAGGTAAGACAACATGGAATGCACTACTTGCGAGGAAACAGCACCAACCTTGCCATGAAACTATATCCTGCAAGGTCTATTAGGCTACTAAGAGCCCAAAGTGTTGCAATCTACCAAGGGAGAAACATATGACACCCTAAGCTGTGGAAGATGGTAGTAGCAAAAACAAACAACATGGATCCGGGGTTGAGGCAAACTCAGTCCCCCAACCACCATTTCCAAGCCAACAAGCTCAAGGGTATACATGTGAAAGCACAAGGGACCTTCCACCCCCTTGCTCAGCCCGTACCTGGAGCAAGATAGAAGAATAAGTGTGGCCTTTTCTAAATTACACAACACCTCCCCCATGAAGAGCTTCAAACCACCACAACTAACCACGACCCACGATTCGGCCTTTAGGAAAGAAAAACATGGCCGACAAGGAAACTCAAAATAAAATCAAGGAATTCACTCGGGAACGAAAATCGAGGAAAGAGAAACAGTGTTGAAGTTACTCAACAAGTCTTGGCGTTGAGTGGAACCCACTCAGCGCCTAACAAGACCATGGCATTGAGTGAGTTAGCCTCACTCAGCGCCAGATCAGCCATGGTGTTGAGTGAGAATCACTCACCCAACGCCCTACGCAAGAACAGCTCTGGCGTTGAGTGAGCTATCCTCACTCAATGCCAAAACAGCCATGGCATTGAGTGAGGTCCACTCCCTCAATGCCTTCAGCAAAAGAGGCAGCGGTGTTGAGTGAGCTAACCTCACTCAACGCCAAAACAGCTATGGCGTTGAGTGAGGTCCACTCCCTCAACGCCTTTTTCAAAACCACAAATCCCAACGGTGGTGTTGAGTGAGTCCACCTCCCTCGATGCCAAAGCAGCTTTGGCGTTGAGTGAGGTCAACTCACTCTACGCCAAAGTTCACACCTGCAGGAAAACCCTAAACCATCGCCAACAAGACGAGGTCGGCGGGAATGCCAACTGATTCTCGACGACTCGGCGGGAATGTAGGATGATTCTCGCCTAATCGGCGAGAATCCAGGATGATTGTCGCCGATCGGCAGGAATCCAGAATGATTCTCTCCGAATCGGCGGGAATCAAGGATGATTCTCGCCGATCGGTGGTAATCACTGAAGATACACGTCGAAATCAGCGGGAATCACTTGGTGATTCCCGTCGATTTTGACTTAGACGAAAATTCTCACTCAATCACACCTCCACTCAGTCGCAAGGAACAGACCAATTATGGCTTTGAGTGTGTCCACCACACTCAATGCAAAGTCCGGGCGGCTTTTGGATTTGAGTGTGTGCACCACACTCAACACCAAAACCCGAGAGTCTTCCAAGACTGGTTCTAACCAGAGCCCTACCACAAATTCCTCCCTCACTCTCTCTCTCGACCGCACCCGCAAAAGCACCCAACTAGAACTACAAATATGGAGTCAAAATGGTGAACACAACTAGTAGGTTGAGCAAACAGCACAAGGAGGGGGCTCATAGGAGAATCTAAGCCCTAAAATTTAGCAAGATAAAAGAGAATATGCTTGGTTTCTACCCTAGGGCTAACCGGGAAACATTCCAAAATTCAAAAGAACAACAATGGCAAGGGCAAGAATACCACTTGCCTCGATTTCCCGCGAAGCTTGGTTGGCTTTCCCTCCTCTTCGTTCTGCACTAGAAGAAGCAGCACCAAAAAGCAAAACCCGCACTTTAATGGCAGAAAACCACAAGAAACCGAAAATCCAAGCCTCCTAAAACTCCACGAAAATCAAATCTCTTACCGTAGAAACATAAGACTAAGAGAGAGCAACCCAAATCCGCTTTCGGAATTGAATTCTGTCCACAAACGCTCCCGAAATCGCCGTCTGAAGGGTAGCAGGTCTGCGGTTTCTCCGCTGCTTTTCCGCGTACAGGAGAGGCGGGTTCGGTCTCGGGAAGAAGAACAAAAGTGGGCCTGCCATCTACTGATTAAGGCTTTTTAAATAACTCTAATCACGCCTAATCTTAACCGCCTCCTAAGCCGTCGGTTCACTTAAGCAAATAGATTTCCAATTTGTTTTTACTAAAGCACACCCAAAACGACTCGAAAACCGAACCACCTCGGAATTCGATGAAATTTGCACCGTAGCTAAATATCCACGTTACGAACACAACGGCGAAGTCAAAACTAACTTTTGACGAACAGAACTCGAGTTATACCCTCCCGAAGCCAAAACACAAGCATCCCCCGAGAGGCAACACCGGGTCACCCAAAACGACTCGGCTTGCTAGGGAGATCTTGCCAACAGGCTACAAATTAGGGCACCCAGTTCTAAGGAGTTAAGACTACACTCCACAAATGGCGCAAGCCAACAAAATGCGTCGACGTAATGCCAAACGAGAATTTAAATAATCGCAGGGAAAATCGGGGGCGTTACACATACTGTTGGTGTCCTTGGAAGATTACAAGTCTTGCATCCTAGCAGATTTACCCTTGATCAGAGTGTGAGGAGGGATATTTTTAGAAAAGACCACTTCCTTGCTCAAGAAAGATGGAGTTGGTGCATTAAATACAAAATGTCCACGATGGCCCTTTTGCACTTCTTCATGGGGAGCCATCTGAGCACTCAGACCCTTGTCCTTTCTTCTTTCATTGTAAGAGACATTTATAGTCTTACAAGGAAGATTCCCATTCCTCCAGTGACCATCCCTGGGGTCTTGGTCATACCTGTTGGAAGGCAGAATTACCTTGTGAAAGGTACTGAGGCCTGACAGGAACTTGGCCTCTTTTTTGAGATTGGATTACTTTAGAAATCCACTCAGATTCAGATCTTCTCTTGATAGAATCTATTTTAGAGAAGTTAGCCATTATTCTACTCTCCCTATCAAGTTTATCCTCAAGATTCTTGATAATACATTCCTTATATTTTAAGGACTCAACATGGATAACTACAATGATTTTCAGATGAGCTGCTTCCCTCTCTTTTACACATAGGAAGGATGAAGCTTCATCTAGCTGAGAAGCAGTCTTCTGAAGGGAGGCCATTTCCTCTACTTGTTTCTTAACAAGCAGCTTGCTTTTCTTTAAAGCTATCAGAAGGTCATCATGATTATCAATCAATTGATTGATATCATAATCTATCAAAGGACCCTTATAATCACTAGATGACGAGACATCAGAGTCTATATAGGATTCATATCCAGACTCTGAGGATGAGCTAGATGTGGAATGTACCTTATTTTGACCAGGATGATCCTGGCAAGATTCTACCTCTGGGGAAGCTATTTGTCCATGGCATTTGCATTCCCCTTCTTCAGCTTCATCCACCTCTATATCACTCTCTGAATATGACAGAGGGGCCCATATTCTTGCTCTTGCATTTGGAAGGACTTTGTCATCACCAAGAGCAGCCAATAGCCCAATGCTGATCTTATCCTCTCTGCAGATTTCCTGCTCCATATAGTTCCACATCTTATGGTTCATCCTTGAACACATAAGTTTAACCTTTTAGCTATCCATGGAGGTCAACTCAGACTGTTAGGTTCTTTTTGAGCAACCTCCCTCTGATACCACTTGAAAGTATTTAATTTAAAGGATAGCTAAATCACTTAGAGGGGGGGAGAATAGGTTATTTGTCTCTTTATAAATTCTTTTCTTTTCTTTTAGTTTGCTGCTTGAGTGGTTGATTAATTTCTTCTTTCAAGATGATTTACCCTACACAAAGAAAATAACACTACAAATCACACAGATATTTTTAGTGGTTCCCCAACTGGGTACTTCCACTTTCCCTCCCACCTATCCAACTATCTTATTAGACTAGGCACTTCTCCAAAATGCTCCAAGGAACTTACACCTCAGGCCCTCAGCCTTACACTCAGATTCTTCATAGAATCCAAACTCAGAACAATAAGGGTTCCTACCTCAGAGCCCTGCAGAGCTCCTACAGCTTAGTGATCCACTAATCACCAACCTCAACCTTATTTATAAGGCCTACAACTCATGCTCTACTTCCCTATTATTTCATACACACAACCCTACTCTTAAAGTGCTGCAACACTCCTACAACACAGTAACATTTCAGGTATCTACAGCTCAGATCCAGGTAAACTGAATCCTACAGGATAAAAGTGGGTTGATGGATATTATTGACACAAGGGATATTTCTGTGTCAAGCTTCTTGACTGAGATAGACTCAGCCCAACAATGACTACAAGAGATTATTTCCCGAGTCTACCTTTACTGAACTAAGATATGCTTAGTCCTAACTACTTTCACAACAACAAGTAATTACTTGTGTTGGAAGTTACTTGTAGAGCAATGTTCTGCCTCTCTATAAATTGAGACAGAAGGTCAGCCCTCTCTTCTTCACAACAATAATAATCCTTGTGCTGGAAGAGACTTGCAGAACCCTGTTCTGCCCTTCCCTCTTTCCTCGGCTAAGGTGATTCTGCCCTAACTTTGACTCTCGAGGAATAAACCCCTGAGCCATCTTTCATATCTCTACTTCTTCAAGCTTTTTTCTCTTCATAGCTTCCGGATGAAGATCTTTAGGTGCTTGAGTTACTGGAATTGTGAAGAACCTGCATCAAGGGTCGGCCCTTGGCTGGAACCTTATGCTCAGAGAAGATACTCTGAACTAGTTTGTTGGTGCAAGTGAGAATGGCACTAGCTATCTTGCTATTGAAGATGTTGATTCCAACAGCTGACCTTCTCTTTTTCTTTCTCAACTTGAGCTTCCTACTCTATAGCTCCACAATAATGGCAGGGAAGAAGAACAACTATTACTTCTTTTATGTATTGAAACCTAACGGCTCTTTTAGAAATGGGTCTCACATATTTAATGATGGCTGTAAATTTTCTTTAACGCCAACTATCGTACAGTAGGTCTGGGACAACCTTTGTCGCGTACTGTAGTCATCCCTCTACTTATTTGAAATATATTGATTTGTTGACTTGCTGATGTCACCAACTGTGGACTTAGCCAAAAATAAAACATCAGAGAATAGGCACTGGGTAAGCATCACTCAACGCCAAAACACTTAGACAGATTCACAGTCTCTTGGCATTGAGTGAGTCACCTTCACTCAACGCCAAACTACTTAGAATATTAAGTCTAATTCTAGGTGTTGAGTGATTCAGCTTCACCCAACGCCAATCTTGCTTTATCATCTTTCAGCTGTTTGGCGTTGAGTGAGTAAGCATTACTCAACTCCAAACCCCTTAGACAAAATTCTGTCTTCGCTAGGCATTGATAGCGTTAAATCAGTAACCTCCACTCAACGCTTTTTGCCTTAATCAATTTTTTGCTTATTAAACAATATAAGAGTTGAGAGCGTTGAGTGAACATGCCTTACTCAACGCTTTCTACCATAGCTAATTTTCTGCTTATTCAGCAACATAAGCGTTGAGAGCGTTGAGTGAACAAACCTCACTCAACTCTTTCTGTCTTAGCCAATTTTCTGCTTATTCACTAGCATGGCATTGAGTGAGTTGACTTCACTCAACGCCTGTGGACTTAGCCATATTTTAGCTCATTCCAAATTCAGGCTTTTAATGGTGTATCCTATCTAATAGCCTTTTGTTGTATGGCGTTGAGTGAGTTAACTTCACTCAATGCTTGTGGACTTGGACATTTTCTCAGCTTGCCACTGCCTTAGCTTTGACTGTATAGGCTTCACTCAGCGCTATAAGCCATCTGGCGTTGAGTGTTTGATCTTCGCTTAATGCCTGTGGACTTAGACAGTTTTCTGTCTTTCCACCACTTAGTAAAGAACTTACCTGACTTAGTCATTTAGGATACCTATCCCATCATAGCTTATCAGGACAAACTGTAATCATTCACTTTAAACATAAGTTAGATCGCAACATGTGTATACATTGTTTTGCTAGTCCTTCAAATTCAGGACATTGGGATCAATGGACCCAACAGGCATTGTAGATAGGACTTTATTTTTTAGGCATCATAAAGATAAAATTTTGTTAGTACAAATATATATAGATGACATTTTTTTGGCTCTACTAATTCCAAACAATGCAAAAGGTTTTCTGACCTGATGCATTCCAAGTTTGAAATGAGTAGCATGGGTGAGTTTTCATACTTCCTTGGTCTTCAAGTGAAGCAATCCCCTGATTGAATTTTCATCTCCCAATCTAAATATGCAAAGGAGCTGGTTAAGAGATTTGGGATGTCTGATGCCTCAGCTATGAAAACACCCATGGCTTCCAATGTTGTGATTGATTCTGATGAACAGGGCAAACCAGTTGATCAGAAAACATATAGGGCGATTGTTGGTCCTTTATTGTATCTCACAGCTAGGAGGCTAGATATAATGTTTGTTATATGTCTTTGTACTAGGTTCCAAGTGAACCCTGAAGTATCTCACCTTATTTTACTAAAAAGAATTTCGAGATATATAAAGGGTTGTCCTAATCTAGGACTTCGGTATCCAACTGAGTCAAAATTTAAATTAACTGGATTCTCAGATGCTTACTTTTTTGGAGGTAGAGTTTACAGGAAAAGCACATCAGGAACATGCCAGTTCCTTGGTGATAGGCTTGTGTCTTGGTTTTGTAAGAAACAGATATCTGTGTCAACTTCAACTGCTGAAGTAGAATATATAACAGCTGGCAGTTGTTGTTTATAAATTTTGTGGATTCAAAACCAACTTCTGGATTATGGTTTTAATCTAAATAATTCAACTATATTTTGTGATAGTGCCAGTTCATTTTCCATTGCACAAAATTCGGTGCATCATAGTAGGACCAATCATATAGAAATTAGAAATCATTTCATTAGAGATTGGATGGACAAAAAGAAAATTAATCTTGTTTTTATCTTTATTGATTTACAAAGAGCAGACATCTTCACCAAACCTATGGATGACAAGAAACATCTGTTCTTCTTGAATCAGCTAGGTATGATAAATGGAGAAGTTTAACTTGATTTCCGTCCAAGGTCGAAGAATTGATCACTTTTCGTTGAACGGAGATCGACGATCTGTGAACTCTTCTTGAGAATTTTTGTCGACCTGAGATCGATGAAATCTCTTTATGAAGTCATTTTCATCGAATGGAGATTGAAGATCTTGCTTCACAAAATATTTCGTCGACCTGAGAACGACGAACTATTTTCCCCCTCTTCAAATTGAGATCGACGATATTATTTCCTCATGGAATTTTTTCGACGACCTAAGTTCAAAGCCATTTCATCTTCTGAAAAATTATAATAGGGTTTTCATCGAACTCCATCCCACGCTTTCCAGTTCTCTTGTACTTGATCTCTTGTTGTTTTTGCAGTGCAATGGCAGCTTCTCCAGCACTCCTCGCAACCATGAAATTTAATGTGGGCTTTGAAATTGATTTGGAATCATTCTCTCACTCAGATCAAATATTCCAAGATGTTCTGAAACTGTTTGAAGGTCCAAATCTGCAGTACCTCATGACGACCAGGATAAAACTACCAGTATCAGAGATTAAAGAATGGGTTTTCACAGCAAAGATTCAAGATACTCTAGTTCTTCTCGGTTCAATATCTGGTAACCAGATTCCTCTCTCTCTAGAAATTTTGACTGAAGTTTTTGGATTTGTGAATGGTATAGATGAAATAGATTTATCTAGCAGTGAATTTGATGAAATGCTAGAAAGGTTAGGTCATACTGCAGGAAACCCTAACCACCTCCTCAAGAAAAATTTATCAATAGAATATAGATTTTATCTGATGTGTGCCATTGTTAACAAGAACCAGTGAACTGGGGAGGAATTTTTTTTTATTTGATCAAGAATAAAATCAGTAAGAAGGATGTTAGTTTTGGAAGGATTTTGGGAATCTTTCTGCAAGCCAAGGTTCCAGAGTTGTTGGTCTCCCAGATCATTTTTATTAATGCTTCAAAGAGGCTTACTTTTTCCCTCTTTGGCATATAGGAGAGGGTAATCACCAATCCCTCCAGGGCCTCCTCTTCTAGGTTAGATTCTGAGACCGCAAGGGCTGATTCAAACACTCCTCCAACTCATGAAGAAGCTCCTGCTCCTCCCTCTCCTGTTCATCCTCCATCTCCAACTCATTAAATATTTCCTTCATCAACTCCACTTCAACAACCCTCTATCTCCACTCCTCCAGTCTCACCATCACAATCACCATCACCAATCAATATTTTTGAGGATACACCACCATCTCTACCTCCTCAATCTCCAATTCCATCTAATCTTGATGACATTCCATCCACCTCTACCCAACTAAATTTCAATCTACTGTCATCTTCACCTCCTCAACCATCTCCACAACATTCACTTATTCAGGATCAATTTCCTTATGTCATCCTCCCATCCAACATTCCATCCACATTCCCAGAATTCCAACAAACAGACTTCCCTAAAGGATTCTCAGTCTGTTCAAATTGTTGTCACCAATCCACCTATACACCATCTACTCCTGAACCACTCTATCTAAATTTCTCTAGCATAGCAAAAGATCTTCTTCAATTCATAACTCCCTCTCTTAAGAAGCTAATAGATGAGGTTGTTGCCCCTCTAACTGCTTCTATCTCCCCTATATCTACTCAGTTTGCTGCCTACTCCTCCGTCCCTTCTTCTGGGGGCCTGGGTTCCGGACTTTCTGAAACCAGGAAGGGGGAGATGTCATGTGTGTTGGAGTTACCATGGATATCTAGAAGGGTGTCAAACATGTAATCTCACTGACAATGTGATATGAGCATGCAGGGTCGCACATAAGAGCATGTGGAGAAGTTGGAAGATTGACTGTGTTGGTAAAGGTTACCAATCACCATAGAGAATGGGGTCTGGCAAATGTTGCCAAGGAGGTTCATCGAGAATCGTCGACTATGATTCGTCGAAAATCGTCGAGTATCGTCGACTATGGTTCGTCGAGAATCGTCGGCTATGGTTCGTCTAGAATCGTCTACTATGGTTCGTCGAGAATCGTCGACTATGGTTCGTCGAGAATCGTCGACTATGGTTCGTCGAGAATCATCGAGAATCGTCGAGAATCGAACTGTTCGATAATCGACGAATGCTGATTCCCAACGAATTATTCCAGAAACCCTAATTTTCTGTGTTCTGTGGATAGCGATATTTCTAGGTCTGTTTATGCTTCGAGTATAAATTAGAACTTAGGTTTTAGAGTGCAGATCACCCGAAATCGCCCGAACTCGCCCAACGGAAGTGTTCCGCCGATTCACTCGCTCCGCCGACCTCCTCTTCGATGATAGTCGTCGGTGCTTGTCTTCCTGGAGCGGACCTAGCAGTCCGTGGAAGTGCAAGGTGCAGTCAATCTCCTTTCTGGTTTTTCGTATGACGAAGATCGGCGATCTGCCGCTCGTGTGGATTTATACAGAGGCGTAGACGCTATTCTACGTGGGACTCGCCGCCGACAAGAACTCATACATTGGAGCATCTTTATTGAGTTGTGACTCAACAGCGCAAAGGTAATTTTACCTAGTTATTTATTAACTTCTTGATTCAACTTTCATGGCCCGATCCCAAATCTCTTTTGGGTTGTTTTTTATTTTACTGTTTCCGCTGCGTGCACAACTGTTGTGCCACCTTCTAGAAAACCCAACAGTGGTATCAGAGGGAGGTTGCGGCCATGATTGTTGTATTGGAAGTTAGATTATTCCAGTACGTGTAAACCTAGGGATTTAGAAGTGTTCTAAATGTCTAGATTTAATCCTGGGACCACCGCCAGGGGCGCTGCCCCTTGGACCCTGTTAGGGGCTCTGCCCCTAAGACCCTGCCAGGGGGCGGCCCCTTGGAACCCCGCCAGGAATGTCTGGGATTTCGTGGTAATTTCTAATTGTTAGAAATTATTGTCTTCTTAGCAGTAACCGTCCCTCGAGTGATTAATGAACCCGTGTATTGTTTTGGATTTTTAATCCAATAAGGAGAGATGTACTTGTCTACTACTTTAAGTCGAGTTGCCTTTGCCTTTGTCCAATGCATGTAAATCTTAAGATTTGAAAGAGTTCGGATGTTCAGATTTAGCCCTTTCTTCCATCAAATGTTGATAGTACCATGTTGTGCACATAAGGGATGCATGTGGATTTTAGAAAAGTGTTTTTTATGGATGTGCACATTGATCAAATGTTGATCATGGTTAATTGTTAACCTATTATCAAAATTCCCTTCATCAAATATTAAGTGTTCGGATGCCTTCCGATGGATGACACTCTTCCTGCCTCGATCGATGAAGTGTGGGCTTGCCAAAGCAAGGTGCATTAATCTATCTTGGTAAGGGTGCGAGCGAATAATTGTGATATCCCACTGTCAACATCAGGTCTAACTTAACTAGGTGACCTCAAAGGTTGAGTGCCTAGAGGCATAGGGTTGGCATGCACCATATGATGGATGCGAATAAGGAGTTATTCACCAACAATACAAGAATTGCATGAGGATGCAATTAGCAAGCGTTGCCTTCCTAAATAACCACATCGTGAGAGAAAAGCCAAAGCTGACTCATTGTGTTGGTGAAATACTGATCTTGTCCACTAAGAGAGTAGCTCGCTTGAACTCTCCGAATTAATAGTGAGGGCCATCATTTCGAATAAAAATAGTGGGAGTTTTAATTGAAGTCCAAATTAAAAATAAATTGTATTTTGAAATTTTGGTACTGATATTATTCTGCATGAATCCTTGTAGAATTCCATGGCAAGTGGTTCACACTCCACTCTGTCTCTAAGAGCCATCCTTGAGAAGGATAAGCTCAGTGGGACCAACTACATGGACTGGTACAGGAACCTGAGAATTGTTCTCAGGCAAGAGCGAAAGCTCTCTATGTCTTGGAAGAAGAAGCCCCCGAGGTGCCGACCGGGAACTCTTCCCGTGCTGATAAGGATACTTATAAGAAGTATACTGATGATGCCTTAGACATCAAATTCCTTATGCTTGCCACCATGAACTCTGAGCTTTAGAAGCAACATGAGAACATGGGGTGCAAGGAGATTGACGAGCATCTCAAGAAAATATTTCAAGGGCAGACTCGTCAAGAAAGGTTCTACGTCACAAAAGCGTTATTTCAGTGCAAGATGGGAGTTCGAGACTCAGTAGGGACTCACGTACTCAAGATGATTGGGTATATAGAGAACCTTGAAAGGCTGGGTTTTCCTCTAGGTCAAGAGTTGGCTCCTGCAATCGTTGTCGGACAGTTATGAGCAGTTTGTCTTGTACTACAACATGAATGAAATAGACAAGACACTGCACGAGCTCCTAGGCATGTTAAGAACTGCCGAGATCAACATGAAGAAGGCCAAGCCTGTCAGCCCCATACTGATGGTGCATACGGGCAAGGGCATGGCCAAGGGCATGGCCAAGGGCTCTAAGAAGACGAAGGTGGGACCTAAGTCACATCTTGAGCCCAAGTCTTCTACACTGAAGAAAAAGAAGAGCACGGTGAAGGAAGGGAAATGTCATCACTGTGGCAAGGCTGGTCATTGGAGGAGGAACTGTCCTTCTTACATTGAGAGTCTATAGAAAATGAAGGGAGGTATGACTTCCGCTTCAAATATTTACGTTATAGAGTTAAACCTTTCTGCTCCTTCATCTTGGGTATTGGATACCGGATGTGGTTCTCACATTTGTACAAATGTGCAGGAACTGGGAAGGATAAGATTGCTTAGTAAAGGGGAGGTGGACCTGCGCGACGGCAATGGAGCAAGAGTTGCTGCTGTAGCCGTAGGGGTTTACCGTCTTTCTTTACCCAGTGGGCTTGTAATAGAACTAGATAATTGTTATTTCGTTCCGGCCATAACTAGAAATATTATATCCATTTCATGCTTGGACATGATTGGATTTTATTTTATAATTTAGAACAACTGTTGTTCTATATTTAAGAATGATGTTTGTTATGTTATAGCCCAATTGTTTAATGGTCTTTATGTTTTGAACTTGGACCATCTTATCTATAATATAAAAAATAATAAAAGACTAAGAATAAATGACTCAAACCCTACATATCTCTGGCATTGTCGTTTGGGTCATATAAACAAGAAGCGCATATCCAAGCTCCATAAAGATGGACTTTAAGACTCATTTGATTATGAATCATTTGAGCGATATGAATCTTGTTTGTTAGGTAAGATTTCTAAAGCCCCTTTCACTGGTTATACTGAGAGGGTTGGGGATCTCTTGGGTGTTGTACATAGTGATGTATGCGGACCCATGAGCTCCATGGCTAGAGGTGGGTATTTCTACTTTGTTACATTTACTGATGATTTCAGTAGATACAAATATGTGTATCTTATGAAGTGCAAATCTGAAACCTTTGAAAAGTTCAAAGAGTTCAAGAATGAAGTAGAAAACCAGTTGGGTAAAAGGGTTAAAGCACTCTGATCTTATCGAGATGGCGAATACCTGAGTCATGAGTTCCGTGACCATCTGAGAGAGTATGGTATTGTATCACAGCTCACTCCACCTAGAACACCACAACATAATGGTGTGTATGAGAGGAGAAATCGTACTCTGTTAGATATGGTACGTTCGATGATAAGTCATGCAGACTTGCCTGTTTCCTTTTGGGGTTTTGCTTTAGAGACTGCTGCAATGACACTGAATCGCGCTCCAACGAAAATGGTTCTGAAGACACCATATGAGATATGGACTGGGAAGCATCCTAGTATGTTGTTCATTAAAATTTGGGGATGTGAGGCATACGTGCGACGTCAAATGCCTGACAAGCTGGAGCCCAAATCGGATAAATGTTATCTGGTAGGATATCCTAAGGAAACGAAAGGGTATTACTTTTACCTACCGTCCGAGGGCAAAGTGTTTGTTGCAAGGACTGGCGTCTTCTTGGAGAGAGAATTCTTATCAAGAAAGACTGAAAAGATAGCACTTGAAGAAGTTCAAGAACCACAAGTAGTGAATGAACCGGAATTGGATTCTGAGATAGGACTACAAGATGTTGTAGCTAGAGAACCTGCTCAAGAAACACAAGTCCTACGTAGATCTGGTAGACCAAGATTTGAGTCTGAGAGATATGGATCTCTTGTGTCTCAAATAGGTAATGTGTTGCTTATGGATCATGATGATGAACCAGCAACCTACCAAGAGGCAATGAATGGACCGGACTCCGACAAATGGCTTGAGGCTATGAAATCCGAAATGGACTCCATGTATGCAAACCAAGTTTGGAACTAGGTGGAACCACCTGAAGGGGTACGACCCATAGGGTGCAAATGGGTCTTCAAGAAGAAGACTGCCATGTATGGGAATGTACAGACATTCAAAGGGCGACTGGTGGCTAAGGATTTCAAGCAAATTCATGGTATTGACTATGATGAGGCCTTTTCCCCTATTGCCATGGTAAAGTCCATAAGGATATTGCTTGCTATTGTTGCGTATTATGACTACGAGATCTGGCAGATGGATGTCAAAACGGCTTTTCTTAATGGAAACCTCCTTGAGGTAGTGTACATGACACAACCCGAGGGTTTTGTATCCCCAAATGAAGCCACTAAAATATGCAAGCTGAATTGGTCCATCTATGGACTTAAGCAGGCCTCTCGAAGTTGTAATCTTCATTTTGATGAGAAAATCAAAGAGTTTGGTTTCATCAAAAATGAAGATGAGCCTTATGTTTACAAGCAAATCAGTGGGAGCATTGTTGTCTTCCCGATATTGTATGTAGATGACATACTGTTGATTGGGAATGACATTCCTACCCTGAAAGTTATTAAGAACAACCTAGGGAACTGCTTTTCTATGAAGGACTTGGGTGAAGCGACTTATATACTCGGTATTAAGATCTATAGAGATAGATCGAAGAAGTTGCTGGGTTTGACCCAGAGTACATACATCGAGAAGGTGTTGAAGCGGTTCAACATGCTTGAGTCCAAGAAAGGATTTTTACCCATGTCTCATGGTGTGAATCTCTCTAAGGACCAGTGTCCAAAATCTTGTGAAGATAAGGACCGCATGAAGTTGATTCCATATGCTTCGGCAATTGGATCAATCATGTATGCAATGTTATGTACTAGACCTGATGTCTCCTTTGCTTTGAGCATGACTAGCAGATATCAGTCAAACCCCGGTGAGTGTCACTGGATTGCAGTCAAGAATATCCTGAAGTACTTGAGAAGGACAAAGGATGTGTTCTTGGTGTATGGTGGAGAGTGAGAGCTCGTTGTAAGTGGTTACACGGATGCTAGCTTCCAAACTGATAGGGACAAATCAAAGTCTCAGTCAGGGTTTGTGTTTTGCCTTAATAGAGGAGCTGTGAGCTGGAAGATTTCCAAGCAAGAGACAGTTGCTGATTCTACAACAGAAGCTGAGTATGTAACGTCCCAATTCGCGCTAGGCCCCTTGATTGCGTATTTGAGTCAAGGGGGCTGTGGTGAGCCCAATGGGGGATGTGGGTGAACAGGTGCGGACGTGCGGGAAATGAGGAAAACAAGGCAAAACAGCATTTTTGGCTGACACGGGTATGGACACGGCCGTGTCCATACCCGTGTGCCTCATAAAAATAGGTTTACCAGTCAGAGAGGTACACGGGCATTGGACACGGGCGTGTCCCTAGCCGTGTGCCAAGGACACGGGTTGGGACACGGGCGTGTCCCTAGCCGTGTGCCAAGGACACGGGTCGGGACACGGCCGTGTCTCTACCCGTGTGCCGCAACCCTGACCTGGCAGAAAGTGGTTCTGGGAGGAACACGGCCCTAGACACGGCATGCCACACGGCCGTGTCACCTGAACACGGGTAGGAACACGGCCGTGTGCCTACCCGTGTCTGCGATGTATAAAAAGGAAAAAGTTGGGAAACCCTAGCATTTCATCTCCTTTCTTCTGCCCCGAAATTCCTGAGAGGGTTCTTGGCTGGAGGAGGAGGAAGAGCTTGCCGGAGCCATCCTTGGAGGAATCAAAACGCCGCCACCGTCAAGGGAAAAACAATGCCGCCGCGAAGGAGTGCGAGGCTCATGGCCGGCCATGGTGGTACCGCTGGACTTGAGGTGAGCTTCCTCCCCTCTCCCTTGGTGCTAGATCTATAGTTATTATAGGAGAGACATCGACTCCATAGAGTCTTGATGGTGAGGAGGAGAGTTCTTAGGATAAGCCATGCCTAGGTTTAGGCTTAGTCTCCCTCAACCTTCTCATCCTTCAAAGTGGAGATGAGAGGGGTTTTCGTTGGGGGTTTGGCTTTGAAAGGAGAAATAAGGTTGGGTGTGATTTCTGGAGAAGTTTATGCGAGGTCGTTGCAAGGAAGAAGATGAACGGATGCCGTTCATCTCGCCTTAAGATGCGTGCAGAAATCTGATTTCTGCACGCGGCGACCTTCGTGGCCAATTTCGGAGGTGTTCTGGCCAGATCTGGGTGATCGACTCAACACGAAAGTCGTAGCCCTTGAAATTACCTTTCCAACGAGGGGTTGCTCGTTTCCATGCGATACCTGTAGCCACGGGAAAGCTGGTTCGAGTCCGCTGCGTTTGGGAAAATTCCTGTACAGGAAACTGTTTCCTGTACGTATTCGAGTTGAATTTCTGGTATGTTGCGACCAGATCTGGGCAATCGACTCAACACGAAAGTCGTAGCCCTCGCAAATACCTTTCCAACGAGGGGTTGTGCATTGTAATCGGATTCCTGTAGCTCCGGGAATCCCAGTTTTAGTATTGGACTATCCTATGTTAATGCACTTGTTAAGTTATAATGTTAGCACTCTTGCAATGATTGTGATTTGCTCATTTGATATCTTGCTCCCATATATCTATAATGTTGTTGTTGCTATAATTTAGCATGGTTACTCATTTGGTTGTGTATTGGGGAAAAACCATGTAATGGTAGAGAAATGGATTGGATGGGAAGGCTAGATATTAGGAGTTGCTATTGGTAAAGGATATATTTATACAAATTGGTGTTGAACATATCTAATGTACGTAGTGTTAAGGTGAAATCATTGAATAAGTGGGCGTGAACATGATGAACACTATGTGAGGAGTATTTTGTAACTGTAATCCGAGCCTAAGGGGTTTATTAACAACCGATGCTTAGAGTTGAAGTCTCCCTACGGGTAGCATCGAGTGAGTTGTTTTGGGGCATGTGATGTGCGACGATTCATCGTGTCGCGATGTTGTGATATGGATTGTAGCCGGCGGAATAGGCGTCTTGTGGTAAGTCTAACCCGTGTGTTAGTGCTACCGCAAGGCGGCTATTTCGGGCATAAGACTCCCCTCGTGCCGTGTGTTGTGTTCCGGGAGGGGGGTCTTACAAATGGTATCAGACTAAGCCGATCTTCACCTACAGCAGTCAGGTAACAATGGGCCACTCCCGTTCGATTAGTCGGTTTGGGGACAAACCGACTTAGCGGAAGCAGTGGTGTGCCCATCTGTAATTCACACTAAGTTGTCCAACTTTGACATTAGTTTTAGCCAACCTGACCCTAGTTTGTACCTTGCGTATAGGTCCCAGCGCAGGTGGAGCCGGTTGGGGGCACTCCTACCCCTTCCGTCCCTTCACAATTCCAGCAGTCGGAACTGGGACAAACGCTGTCAGCCATATTGGATGCATTTAAAGCCCAGCAAGCTCCGGTGCAGCAACAAGCGCCAAGCTCCAACTGGTTGAGCACCTTCCGTGCCCTGTCCCCTCCTGCCTATCTTGGGACAGAATCGCCGGTGCGCACCGAGGAATGGCTTGATACCGTGCAGGAATTGATGGCTGGCATAAGATGTCCGAACAGCATGGCGGTGACATTGGTAGTGACGCTGCTAGAGCTGCACGCCAAAAGGTGGTGGAAGTCCCTCATGGGCTCCATCTTCCAAGGGCGGTTGTACACGGACATCGGTTGGAACGAGTTCACCGAGGCTTTTCTGGAGCACTTCATCCCTTCTTCTGCTCGGGATGGACTTGAAGAAAAATTTCTGCAGCTGAAGCAGGGATCGAATTCGGTAACGGAGTACCAGAGGGAGTTCCAACACCTCGCTAGGTTTGCCGATTCCTATGAGTTGGACGATAGAGGCTACGCGAAGCGCTTCTACAAAGGGTTAAGGGACCCCCTGAGGCAGGCCCTTTTGTTTATAGCCGATGGAAGCCTGGCAGAAATCATTGACATGGCAAAGAGACTGGAGGCGGACCACATGGGATGTGGCAAGAGACCTGCGGAAGGTGTAATTGAAGTCGGCCCTAGTAATAGAAGGCGGAATGATCATGGCAGAGGAAGGGGAAACCACAGAGGCGGTCGGTGGGTCAACCGGAACTATCGGGTGGAGTACCCAATTCCGCAACCACTACCTTTACCACCACCACCGCAGCAGCAATATTATCAACAACCTGGGGGCCGACGTGAGATGATATGTTTTGAGTGCAACCAACCGGGGCATGTCCGACGAGTTTGCCCGCGACTGATCGGGGGTGCCCCTATTGCTCCCCCTCCAGTAGCTCCACGGGGACGAGGGCACATGCGTGGCCGAGGAAGAGGACCACCAGGGAGAAATCAAGGACATCCACGGGAGCATGTATTCGCATTGGATATGACTCAGGAGAGAAATCCGCAGGAAGTCATCACCGGTACGTGCAAGTTGTTTTAATGTTATATGACTTGTTGGATTTATGATACAAATGATACGCGCTATTCTGAATAGTGATTACCCCTTTTGGAACCTAGGCACTGTCGTGGTTAGCGGGAGACCCGCCTATACGTTATTTGACACGGGTGCGTCTCACTCGTTCATTTCGGAGGACTTCGTGAAGGACTTGGAGGGAGTGCAACACTTCACGGGCATTACTCAAAGGGTGCGCCTTCCGGACGGCTCTGAGATGACGTCGTCAGCAAGTTGCGACTTCGACACCCTTATTGGAGGAAAGTTCTTTGAAACTCCGGCTACAGTGTTAAGAATCCCGGAGTTCGATCTCATCCTGGGCATGAAGTGGTTGGACTGGCACCACGCCAGGATCAATTGTGCGGAGAAGCAAGTTATGTTGAGGCATGGAGACTCGGAAGTCATCTTCCAAGGTATTAAATTCGCACCCCGTAAATTATTATCTTCAATCCAAGTTATGAAATCTCATATGGAAGGGGACGAGGTCTATGTAATTTGCTTCGAGTTGAAGAAATTGACATTAGAGGTCAAGGATGTGCGGGTGGTGCGAGAATTTCCCGAGGTATTTCCCGAGAAATTGCCAGGACTACCCCCGCATAGGGAAGTGGACTTCCAAATCAAGCTAATTCCGGGTGCCAAGCCCATCTCGCGAGCTCCATACCGAATGGCTCCGAAGGAACTTGCAGAGTTTAGAGTCCAGCTTCAGGAATTGGTGGAAGCAGGGTTCGTTCGCCCAAGCTCGTCGCCTTGGGGAGCGCCCGTTCTGTTCGTCAAAAAGAAGGATGGCACCCTGCGGTTATGTATTGATTATCGGGAGTTGAACCGGTTAACGGTGCGGAACACCTATCCCCTACCGCGCATCGATGAATTATTTGATCAATTGGTGGGATCGTATTGGTTCTCCAAGTTAGATCTGCGTTCGGGATATTATCAGCTGAGGATTCAAGAAGATGACATTCAGAAGACGGCGTTCAGTTCGAGGTATGGTTTGTATGAATTCACCGTGATGCCGTTTGGGCTCACAAACGCCCCTTCCGCCTTTATGAGCTTGATGAACAAGGTGTTCAGCCCTTATTTGGACATCTTTGTCATCGTGTTCATCGATGATATCCTAGTCTACTCCAAGACTGAAGCAGAACACGCCGAGCATCTAACTTTAGTGCTGAGGAAACTAAAGGAGCACACTTTGTTTGCCAAGTTCAGCAAATGTGAGTTTTGGCTTCGAGAGGTCGCGTTCTTGGGCCATATGATTAGTGGGGCGGGGCTAGCAGTAGATCCGGCCAAGGTGCGGGCCGTGAAGGAGTGGTCGCCATTGAAGTCAGCGGCCGACATACGAAGCTTTCTTGGACTTGCCGGGTACTATCGCAAGTTCGTGAAAGGCTTCTCGAAGATCGCCCTTCCCCTTACTACGCTGACCAAGAAGGGTGTACCGTTTGAATGGACACCCCAGTGCGAAGCTGCATTCCAAGAGTTGAAAGACAGATTGACGACTGCACCCATCCTAGCTCTTCCATCTGGGAAGGAGGGCTTTCAAGTTTACACGGATGCGTCGTATCAAGGGATGGGAGCTGTGTTGATGCAGAATGGGCATGTGATCGCTTATGCTTCAAGACAGTTGAAGAAGCATGAAGCCAGCTACCCGGTGCATGATCTAGAGTTGGGAGCGGTGGTATTCGCCTTGAAGATGTGGAGGCATTATTTATACGGCGTCCACTGCGAGATCTACTCGGATCACAAAAATCTGAAGTACGTTCACACCCAAAAGGAGTTAAACTTGAGACAGCGGCGGTGGTTGGAGTTCTTGTGCGACTATGATTTCACCTTGAACTACCACCCCGGGAAGGTTAATTCCGTAGCTGATGCCTTGAGCCGGAAAGCGCCGGAAGCGAGCACGGAATCCCGCTTGATGAGGATGGAGTTAATCCGGACGTTGCAAGAGATGGAAATCACTTTGGTCTTTAAGAATCAACCGGAAGAGTATACCGAATATTTGGCCGCGATGAGTATAGTTTGCAACATACGAGACCGGATCCGTACGGAACAAAAGAAGGATGCGGCTTTAACCCCGGCTTTCAAGTCAATGGAGGATGGGACTACGGAAGAATACTCCCTAAAAGACGGCCTCGTCCATTTTCGTGGCCGGCTTTACATCCCCGAAGGTGACAACATTCGGGAGGATATTCTAAAGGAGGCCCATTGCTCCAAGTACTCGGTGCACCCGGGGATCGCGAAGATGTACACCGATTTGAGAAAGACGATGTGTTGGCCGGGCATGAAGAGGGATGTCAAGTACTTTGTTACTCATTGTGTGGCCTGCCAAATGGTGAAGGCAGAGTGCCGAAGCCCCGGTGGAATGCTACAGTCGTTGCCCATCCCCGAATGGAAATTTGAGGACATCTCCATGGACTTCGTCCACGGGTTACCTCGCTCGCGCTCGGGGAATGATTCTGTGTGGGTGATAGTTGACCGGTTGACCAAGGTAGCCCGATTTATCCCAATGAAGAAGGAGGCGCAAGTGGGCGTCTTAGTGCGTCTCTTTGTGGAACAATTTGTGCGGTACCATGGTGTGCCAAAGACGATCGTCTCCGACCGGGATGGTCGGTTTACTTCAAGAGAATGGAGGGCTGTACAGGCTTATTTGGGCTCGCGCCTCGCCTTTAGCACCGCCTTTCACCCACAAACGGACGGGCAATCTGAACGAACCATCCGAACATTGGAGGACCTATTGAGGTTGTGTGTGCTAGATAAAGGAGAACCATGGGAGGGACTCTTACCTCTCGTGGAGTTCTCTTATAATAACAGTCATCAAGCTAGTATTGGAATGGCACCTCATGAAGCTTTGTATGGAAGGAGGTGTAGAACACCCTTGTCCTGGGTGCAAGACGAAGATCCGAAGACATTGGGAAATGAGTATATTGATGACACGGACGCGGTGGTTAGGTTGATCCGGAATCGAATGCTAGAGGCTCAAAGCCGACAGGCGAAATATTACAACGCAAGGCACCGTATGGTAGAGTTTCAAGTGGGTGATAAGGTGTTCCTGAAGATTCGACCGATGCACGGAGTGTCACGAGTACGTGGAGTCAAGAAGCTCAGCCTAAGGTATGTTGGGCCCTATGTTGTAGTGGAAAGGATTGGCCCTCTGGCCTATCGATTGGAGTTACCACCGGAGCTGGAGAACCTTCACGACGTGTTCCATGTATCGTCGCTTCGGAAGGCTTTGTTGCGACCTGAACAGTATATCCCCACGGCGGATGGTGCCGTGGCGTCTGATAGGTCTGTGCGACTGGAGCCGGTGCGGACCGTTGATAACGAGACAAGGACCTTGCGCCGCAAAAGTGTTCCCTTGGTGAAGGTGCTATGGTCTAATCACGGGAAGGAAGAGTGCACATGGGAGCCAAGGGATTTGATGCAAGAGCGCTACCCGGAATTATTTACTCCAGGTAAAAATTTTTATTTGAAAGCATAGTTCCCTTTTTATGTGTTTCACTCCCATAGCCTTACCCTGATTTCGGGGACGAAATCTTTTATTTTGTTTATAGGATTTGTAACGTCCCAATTCGCGCTAGGCCCCTTGATTGCGTATTTGAGTCAAGGGGGCTGTGGTGAGCCCAATGGGGGATGTGGGTGAACAGGTGCGGACGTGCGGGAAATGAGGAAAACAAGGCAAAACAGCATTTTTGGCTGACACGGGTATGGACACGGCCGTGTCCATACCCGTGTGCCTCATAAAAATAGGTTTACCAGTCAGAGAGGTACACGGGCATTGGACACGGGCGTGTCCCTAGCCGTGTGCCAAGGACACGGGTTGGGACACGGGCGTGTCCCTAGCCGTGTGCCAAGGACACGGGTCGGGACACGGCCATGTCTCTACCCGTGTGCCGCAACCCTGACCCGGCAGAAAGTGGTTCTGGGAGGAACACGGCCCTAGACACGGCATGCCACACGGCCGTGTCACCTGAACACGGGTAGGAACACGGCCGTGTGCCTACCCGTGTCTGCGATGTATAAAAAGGAAAAAGTTGGGAAACCCTAGCATTTCATCTCCTTTCTTCTGCCCCGAAATTCCTGAGAGGGTTCTTGGCTGGAGGAGGAGGAAGAGCTTGCCGGAGCCATCCTTGGAGGAATCAAAACGCCGCCACCGTCAAGGGAAAAACAATGCCGCCGCGAAGGAGTGCGAGGCTCATGGCCGGCCATGGTGGTACCGCTGGACTTGAGGTGAGCTTCCTCCCCTCTCCCTTGGTGCTAGATCTATAGTTATTATAGGAGAGACATCGACTCCATAGAGTCTTGATGGTGAGGAGGAGAGTTCTTAGGATAAGCCATGCCTAGGTTTAGGCTTAGTCTCCCTCAACCTTCTCATCCTTCAAAGTGGAGATGAGAGGGGTTTTCGTTGGGGGTTTGGCTTTGAAAGGAGAAATAAGGTTGGGTGTGATTTCTGGAGAAGTTTATGCGAGGTCGTTGCAAGGAAGAAGATGAACGGATGCCGTTCATCTCGCCTTAAGATGCGTGCAGAAATCTGATTTCTGCACGCGGCGACCTTCGTGGCCAATTTCGGAGGTGTTCTGGCCAGATCTGGGTGATCGACTCAACACGAAAGTCGTAGCCCTTGAAATTACCTTTCCAACGAGGGGTTGCTCGTTTCCATGCGATACCTGTAGCCACGGGAAAGCTGGTTCGAGTCCGCTGCGTTTGGGAAAATTCCTGTACAGGAAACTGTTTCCTGTACGTATTCGAGTTGAATTTCTGGTATGTTGCGACCAGATCTGGGCGATCGACTCAACACGAAAGTCGTAGCCCTCGCGAATACCTTTCCAACGAGGGGTTGTGCATTGTAATCGGATTCCTGTAGCTCCGGGAATCCCAGTTTTAGTATTGGACTATCCTATGTTAATGCACTTGTTAAGTTATAATGTTAGCACTCTTGCAATGATTGTGATTTGCTCATTTGATATCTTGCTCCCATATATCTATAATGTTGTTGTTGCTATAATTTAGCATGGTTACTCATTTGGTCGTGTATTGGGGAAAAACCATGTAATGGTAGAGAAATGGATTGGATGGGAAGGCTAGATATTAGGAGTTGCTATTGGTAAAGGATATATTTATACAAATTGGTGTTGAACATATCTAATGTACGTAGTGTTAAGGTGAAATCATTGAATAAGTGGGCGTGAACATGATGAACACTATGTGAGGAGTATTTTGTAACTGTAATCCGAGCCTAAGGGGTTTATTAACAACCGATGCTTAGAGTTGAAGTCTCCCTACGGGTAGCATCGAGTGAGTTGTTTTGGGGCATGTGATGTGCGACGATTCATCGTGTCGCGATGTTGAGATAATGATTGTGGCAGGTCTACGGGTTCGCCAGTCGTCACACCGATGGGAGCCAAGAGGTAGACCTTGGGCGGTAGGGTTAGATACTTGGTGTCCATAACCCGAGATCTCCTCCGTGCCATGAGAACGGTTGGGCTTGCACCTCGTGCGTTTCCGAGGTTCCATCCGGTTCGAAATCAAAGGCCAGGTTGGGCTGTGTTCTTGGTGCACATTTACCCAAGACCCCTTCTGAGCCGTAGTACGCATGTGAGCTCCGCTGTTGTGTTCTTAGCGTTGAGGCGTACGGGGGCCTAGGATAGGTAGTGTGATACCACCTAGTAGTGGAGATGCCCGCTCCACTGTCGCCGTCTGGCCACGACGGACGACGCCTGAGAGGTTAGCTACCTGCTCGAAAAGTGGGAACTTCTAGTCTGTGTCGACATAGCAACTTGCATGTGCGTGCGCATGGTTCGGTCATAGCATATCATTCATTTCATGTCATTCATTGCATACACAAGATCCTCATCGTATAAGTTTGTATGGGCACTCTTATACGATGAGTTACTTTACTGTTAAGCCGATCCTTAACTTATAAGTTTGTATGGGCACTCTTATAAGTTAAGTTACTATTCTGATTAATTATACCTGCTGTCATTTACATGGATATTTGTAGAACTGCTAGTTGTGTAGCGTAGTTTATACTTCACCATACTTATTGTCACCTGCTTGTTTACTTGCATATATATATATATATATTGTACCTTGTTCCTTTCTCCGCCCGGTGCCGAGGAGTCGCCGGGGGAGCGGATGTGAAGCCACTTAGTCTTATGACTAACGGTTGCTACGTCTTCCTTTTTAGGAGGAAACTCCGCAGGTAGAGCGGCAACGGACTATGCAGCAGGACAGCCAGGCCCGGATGATAGGACCTGAGGTGGTGGTGCCATCGGCACCGTCAGTGACAGTAGTGAGTGTTTTCATGTAGCCGTTTGGCAAAACATTTCTAGACTCTTGTTTATTTGTACAAGCCTGTTGTGCTTGTTATCTTCCGCTATTTTTGGACTTTAACTTAGCTGTGAACTGAGCTGCTTTTAGCTTTACTTTTCTGTTATGGTTGGGTTGGCATAATTGTTGTGATATGGATTGTAGCCGGCGGAATAGGCGTCTTGTGGTAAGTCTAACCCGTGTGTTAGTGCTACCGCAAGGCGGCTATTTCGGGCATAAGACTCCCCTCGTGCCGTGTGTTGTGTTCCGGGAGGGGGGTCTTACAGAGTATATAGCTGCAACTAGCGCAGCGAAGGAGGCTGTATGGATTAGGAAATTCATCGGCGAGCTTGATGTAGTTCCTAGCATTGTTGGTCCCGTAGTTCTCTACTGTGATAACAATGGTGCAATTATACAATCTAAGGAACCTAGATCCCATCAGCGCTCCAAGCACATACTTCGGCAGTTCCATCTTATTCGTGAGATTGTCGAATGAGGAGATGTGAACATTTGCAGAGTGCCGACTGAGGAGAATATTGCGGATCCACTGACAAATCCTCTAGCTCAGAGAAAGCATGATGGTCATACTAGATCAATGGGTATATAATACCTAAATGATCAACTCATGTGAGAGTCTTGTGGGTTACGTGTAAACATATATTCTATTGGCTATTTGTTATTTATTCATATGATGAATTGTGTACCAAAATGTTTCTTTTACAGTTAATGGCAAGTTCTTTTATTATGATTTCTCTATGCGATAGTTAAATGTTAACATAATAAATACCCTTAGAATGTTCGCTTCCATAGGACATCAAGTACGTGACTTGAATGTGAGAGGCTATGATTTATTTGAAGCTTCATTCTTGAAAGGTCCCTGGTCGTAGTATCATCATAGAAACTAAGGGTGATGATGATACATTAAGACTAGCATGTGCGTTGACTGATGACCAGTTCTCACAGGTCATGATATTGTGATATCAAGTAATCACGTGGTTACTTGTTAATGAACAAGTTGTACTGGACAGACCCAACCTGAGACTACTTTGTGGATTATTATCTAAACGTGTCATGAGTAGGTCTCAATGGACAATGGTGTTGCGGTCCTTTAACCTGAAGTCACAACATTCATCAAGTGAGGAAAAGCGTGCTTTGATGCCATCTAAAGTCTTCCTTAAGAAAGGTTGATGATAAGGGTGGTTGTTGGGAACGTTACGAATCATTTGGGTGTTTGTGTGTGAGCAGATATGGGATTTATCCTCCTATATGACATGGGTTGCATCCATGTGCCCCTTGATGGAACTGGACTGAGAAATGCATGGCCATGCTTAGTTGAGTCAATATGTGATATTGGACTCACCATTCTCTGGAAGTCCGTTCAAGATCAAGATACTTGGATTGAGCTATTATGAGGGTGAATGGCCCATGCCTCTAGTTCTTTCCGTATGTAAGGGACAAAGGGACAAAGACAATGCTGGAATATTGTTCATAAAGGCTTATGAGTTATGAACTCTTATTGCTTGGGTAGCAATGATGCATTGTTAGATGCCGCTCATTTTTTTTGAGGTTTTTGGTTTGATACTTTCAAGATCAAGTGGGAGACTATTGGAGTTACCATGGTGATCTAGAAGTGGTCAAACATGTAATCTCACTGCCAACGCGATATGAGCCTGCAGGGTCGCACATAAGAGCATGTGGAGAAGTTGGAAGATTGATTGTGTTGGTAAAGGTTACCAATCACCATAGAGAATGGGTTCTGGCAAATGTTGCCAAGGAGGTTCGTCGAGAATCGTCGACTATGGTTCGTCGAGAATCGTCGAGTATCGTCGACTATGGTTCGTCGAGAATCGTCGGCTATAGTTCGTCGAGAATCGTCGACTATGGTTCGTCGAGAATCGTCGACTATGGTTCGTCGAGAATCGTCGAGAATCGTCGAGAATCATCGAGAATCGAACTGTTCGATAATCGACGAATGCTGATTCTCGACGAATTATTCCAAAAACCCTAATTTTCTGTGGTCTGTGGATAGCGATATTTCTAGGTCTTTTTATGCTTCGGGTATAAATTAGAACTTATGTTTTAGAGTGCGGATCGCCCGAAATCGCCCGAACTCGCCTGACGGAAGTGTTCCGCCGATTCGCTCGCTCCGCCGACCTCCTCTCCGGCGATAGTCGTCGGTGCTTGTCTTCTTGGAGCGGACCTAGCAATCCATGGAAGTGCACGGTGCAGTCGATCTCCTTTCCGATTTTTTGTGCGATGAAGATCGACGATTTGCCGCTCGTGTGGATTTCTGTAGAGACGTAGACGCTATTCTACGTGGGACTCGCCGCTGACAAGAACTCATAAATTGGAGCATCTTTGTGGAGTTGTGACTCAACACCGCAAAGGTAATTTTACCTTGTTATTTATTAACTTCTTGATTCAACTTTCATGGCCCGATCCCAAATCTCGTTTGGGTTGTTCTTGATTTTATTGTTTCCGCTGCGTGCACAACTGTTGTGCCACCTTCTAGAAAACCCAATACTATGAAGAATATCCAGCTCCAGAAACAGTAGCACCAGCTTCAGCAGTAGAAGATCCAGCAGTAGAAATTCCAGTTGAGATTATTTAGATTCTTAATGAGGATACAGAGATGAATTGTTTTGAATATGTAGCAATAAATAGTGTTGGTGATTTCATTTTAAATCCACAGTTGATATAGTTTCTTTACTACATTCTTTTGATTCGGTACATAGCAACAATCTACTAGCTTTTTTTATTCAGTTCCAGATTTTTGTAAAGTTATAGTATGTTACTCAGCTCCAATCAGTCCTGAAGTTTTTGAACAACTTAGGACAAGTTTTTCAGTTTCTGATATTGTTATAGAGCCAATAACTATTTCAGAGCCAAAGGCTTTCTCTCCTCCAACCTTTGGCTGGGTTGAGTCTCCCATGCTAGATCTTGATGAGATCATGTTTCAATATATGGAAGAAGAAAGTGACTATGTCGAGACTCAAGTTGTCACAGATATTATAGAGCCAAAAATTCAAGTACAGCCTTAGTCTCATCCAATTCTTTATGATGATATGCTTAGATAGATTCATGCTCTTTTTGATAATCCTGAAAATACATTTGATGATGATGATGATGAAGATCTGATGACTCAGAGGACACGAGTTCCAAAAAGATAAAAGCTAAGAAGAAGGCTCCTCCCAAGGATTCTCCAAAGACAAATCCAACTACTGATACTCCCTATTATATTTTGCACAATATTCCTCTCACTCCAGACATGCCCAACTGGATGAGATATTCTAAGAATGATATGAAAGCTAGGAAGAAGAGCAGGAAATACTCTCCTCCGCCTCAATTCAGGAGAGGTCCACCTCCTCCTCCTCCTGCAGCTAGATCTTCAGGCAATGTTTATCATGATCAAAAGTCTACAACTTCTCAACACTCCTAAACCTTCTTATAGCAGAGAACAGTACAGCTCCAGCAGCAGCAAAGAACAATCAATATCAAAATCAAAGTAGACAATAGAAGACATCTGAAAGATATCAACAAGATAAAGCTAGTCCAGAAAGGCCTCTATCTCTAGTTTGTGATCCAGAAATGGACCCTAATTCCAGGATGGCCAGGTTTAAAGAGCTTATAGGACTCTCTCAGATCAGAAAAGCTAATGAAGAAGGACAGGATATTTACCAATATACTATAATGTCTTCATACAGAAAGAAAGAGCTGGACAAATACTAGGTACAAAAACTTTTCAATGTTGATTCTTATATGAATTTACATCCAGAAGTTGTAGTGCGCAGAGCTGCAATAGTAAAAATTCTTGGAGTAGAAGATATGAATATATCAAAACAGCAAGCAATGGATCCCAATAGAGAAATTATGTTTACCAAACCTTCAACAAGAACTTCTCAGGGTGATTTAAAAGGAGTTTGACAGTTTCTCTTTTTTTATTTTTGAACTTTAACTTTTTGCTTGTTGAACTTTATTATTGTTGTATTATATCTAAAGCGCATTTGTTCACATCTGTTGATTGTTTTAAAATTCTGTCAGATATTTTTATTGCTTTGTGATTTTTATGTTTTCTATCTTGTATAGTGACCTCACCCAAATAGGGGGAGATTGTTAGAACCCCAGTTTCCATTTGGGCTAGGTTCACTTTTAGGTTTATTGACCCAACATGTATAGCCTAGGGTCATTTGTTAGATCTAGGGTTAAGGTTAGTCACATTAGGTTAACCTGCCTTCAGAAGACTTCAGAGACTCCAGAATTTCGAGATAAAAGACTTCAAGGAAATGTAGTTAAAGAGATTTCATAACTTCAGTTCGATGATAGCTGAACTCAGCTCGACGATTGTCGATCTTAGATCAACGAACTCAGAGTTCCTTCTCTGAGTTGAGCTCGATGAAAGTCCACTTGAGATCGACGATCTCTGATCTCATATCAAAAGTTTAGCTTGTCGAAAGTCTATCTCTGGTCGACGAACTTGGAGCTCAGATTGGCAATTCAGTTTCAGATCGACGATCGCTGAGCTCAGCTCGACGAAGGAGAATTATATGCTCGACAAACTTGGAGTTCAGGTCGACGAAATTATTCCTGAGTTCGACTATTTCCTTCCAGGTTATGTTCGACGTTTTTCCTTTGCAGTTTCTCAGATCAACTATCATTTCAAATTTAATTTTATTAAGGCAGTAATACTCTTATAATTAATGTTCATATTCTCAAGAATATAGTCGTTCCATGGCAGCATTAATTATGGTCTTCACAGAGTCATTACTTGACTTATTTTACTGGGACAGTTAGGGAAATTCATTAAAGACAAATTCTAGCCATTCATCTCCCATAATTTCGGCATTCAGTCAAGGAAAAGGAATTCAAATTTCAATTGCCAAAAATCTGCAAGGAATATATAAGGTTTATCTTTTCAGATAAGAAAAATAATAACCTGTGACAGAAAGATTATTCTAACAGAAAACTGAAAGAAGAATAGCTCTCTTACAAATCAAGTTCTTCATCAGTTTTTGCTTCAAGGACCTTTCAAGAGACAATCCATCAATATCTGTTTGTAAGTTCCCTGAAGATCTTCAAGCATTCTGAAGGCCTACACCTGAGCAAAGCTCTCTTTCTCCTGAGCAATTCTTCATCTCAGGTGGATCTTTGACAACAACAGCAAATCCACTAGTCTTCTCAGTTTATTGAGAAAGAGAAGACATCGTCATTTTCTTTTTACTTTCCTATGTATAGGGTTTTAACTCCCATCAAAATTTAGTCTTTGGTTTTTAAGTCACCTAATCAAAAGACTTAGTTTGGTTTTTGGGCACCTGGTCAAAAGCTCAAAGGATTACTAGATCTCCCTTGAAATAGATCTTGTGGCGACAGGGCACCTGAGCAAAAACCTGTGGTTGCAGGGAACCTGATCAAAAACCTATAGTGGATTCCTACTAGGGTGGTAGAAGAGTGGATGTACCAAAGTTTTAGTTGAACCACTATAAAATATTTGGGTCGTCTAGTTGCTCTACTTATTGTTTTTTTGTGCTGTGATTTTCTTGTTTTATTTCTGCCTATTATATATAGATATCACTTATTTTATTAATCCGCTATAAAAATTAATCCAAAGTTTTTAATACTCTATTCACCCCCCCCCCCTCTAGAGTTAGTGTGATCTATCTCTTCACTTTCACATTTATAACCGCAACTGTTTATAAATATACACTATTATAACATATCATACCTACAGTATCAGTTACGTTGTCGCGGTTACAAAAACTCTACCAATACAAATTTATGGTTGCATTTACAACCGCTAATATATATTATGAATGCTACCACACCCTAATTTTTCACCAAAATTTCCATGATAAAAGTTATTATATCAGTGTGATTCCGAGTTATTTAGCAAGCTCATGAGTTCATTTTTTTACATTAAAATTTTGTTACTTTATGACCATTTTATTGGCCAGTGACACATTCTTTTTATTGACATATATTCTGTGTGCCTAAACTTGTTTCATTTTTTTAGCTAGGAGGAATATGAAAATCAATCCATGTGGAGAAATAAAAATAGCGTTTGTCATTAAAAACATAGCTAAAAGTTTTGCCTCATTTTAAATAAGTGTTGCGAATCTTCCCCAAATATTCAAGGTTTTCCAGGTCACGTTTGCGTTGTGCACTAACAAATATATTAGATTAATTAATAGTAATAAGAATGATAATAAAATTTTAAAAAAGCAAGAAGCTCACGGGTTAGTGCTTCTTTAATTAACATGCCCCGAATATTCATCTTAAAGTTGCTAAACATATATTAATTAGTAGAAATTAACTTGTATTAATTAACATGCCACAATTAAGTATATATTCCATTCATCTGTTCCGCCCAGTTATTAGGTTAAACTAAAAATCCTCTCATCTGCTCTGTTGTTTTGTCAAAACCCTCATCGCGCCGCACCCTACTGCTCGCTAAGCACATGGCATGTCAAAACCCTCCTCGCACGCCGGAGCTCTGTCGATCCCCCATAGCACAAACATCCCGTACTGGAGAACACGATAGCACCCGAAACTGCAAGCCTCCGACGCTCCTGCTCTCGCCTCCTCCCGCGGTATTACTGAAGCCGACAAGACTGTATGCACGTCCTCCGCTACCGGCGAACTATCTGTCATATTTGTTGGCTTCCTACTCTAACGGATCAGATGTAAGTCGCAACATCTAAGAGACCCTACCTACCATTTTTAATCTCCATTTCCTTTAGGATTTTTGTAAAATTTTTAAAATCTCATCAGTTTTCCCAGCACACTTCTACCATTCTCAATCTCTTTTTAAGATCCCTTATAAGAAAACATTTCCACATTTATTTATTAAATTAGTTTACCTTTATCGATCTCCAGTTTGATAGGAAGTTCTTCCGCAAATCCTTCCTCCGCACAGCAAAACCCCAAGGCTAGCACCTACACTAACACATCTCTGCAATCCATCTATAATGGAAATTTCCACATTGATTTCATTTCCATAACTCATAGCAATTAAATGACTATGTTTTTGTTATTTTTTTTCTTTTCAAATGAGCTAGCTTATTCATAATTTTAGGAATTGATGTTGTCAATTTCAGTCAAAATTTCTCTTTTTTTATTTAAACAGGTGTCCTGAATTATTGATATTAATAATGTGTGTAATTGTGCGTGTGTGTGAGAGAGAGATGCTTTTTGTTTAATAACGAGGTTTGAAGGGGGGAAAAGATAATGGGTGAGGCAGCTAAAGACCTATTTATTCCACTGTCATACATTCATAGTGATTATTACAATCAACAGGAAAAATAACTTGCTGATTCAAAATTCCATGATCAGGTTTTAACAAAAAATTGAGGTAACTATGAATATCGAACATACACGCAAGTGGTCGGGATTAGCATGAAAATATGATATACGCACACGGAGCATAGTTCACATATCTAGGAATAGGAAGAAAAACAAAAATTAATCTAGTACTTTTAATTTATTTATTAAGTGGTTTGTTAATTACAAAAAGCTTTCTACATATTTTTTTGTCATAATTCTTCATGTTTTCATTAATTTAATAGTTATGGAGAATGTTTTCCCAAAAGTTGTTATGTCACTATCACTATGCAATTTTCTTCTTCTATAAAAATATATTTGTGATCTTGCTAATGGATAGAGATAAGAGTTGGATGACCCATCCTAGATGGCATCATGATTACCTTAATGGGGTTGATCATTTTCTTCAAACAACATTTGGCCAAGGAACTCAAGGGGAAGAAATTTGTTATCCATGCATCAAGTGTGTTTTTTGTTATTATCATACCAAGGATACCGTGAGAGATCACTTGATTGTTGATGGCATTATTGATGGTTATGATGAATGGGTTTTCCATGGGGAAAGTGATGACATAAATATTGACAATCAAAATGATGATGGTGGGTTCATCCATGATGACATTGATGGTATGTTACATGACATGTATAGAAATGTTGAACAAGATTCTCCTATTCCTCAAGAAGATAGGTGATAAGCAAGGGAACGACCAAATGAAGATGCCAAAAAAAATTTTAAGTTTGTGGAGGAAGGCCAAGAGCAATTGTATCATGGGTGTACTAGCTTTTCTAAGCTATCATTTACTATTTGTTTGTATATCAACAAGTGTGTCCATAAAATTAGCAATGAAGCTTTTGATGATCTTTTGTGTCTGCTAAGAGAAGCTTTCCAAAATGCAAAACTTCCTGATTCTTTCAATGATGCAAAAAATACAATGAAGGATTAAGGTCTTCGTTATCAAAAAATACATGCATGCCAAAATGATTGTATGTTGTACTGGAAGAAGCACAGTAATGCTTTATCTTGTCATATTTGTGGATATTCTAGGTGGAATTCTGAAGGAGATAATAAAGAAAAATAAGTTGATTTGTTAGCTAAGAAGGCTCGTCAAATTCCATCAAAATCTCTATGGAATTTCCCATCGAAGCCTAGGCATCAAAGGCTGTTCATGTGCTAAAAACTGCTGATTTGATGACTTGGCATGCTAATAAATTGCTAAATGATGGAAATTTAAGGCATCCACCTGATGGTGAAGCTTGGAGGGCTCTTGATGCCTTAGATCTTGATTTTTCTATAGACCCTAGGAATGTAAGGTTTGTCCTTTCCAGTGACGGATTCAATCCATTTCGAATAATGAATAGTATCTACAGCACATGGCTTGTGGTGTTGATTAATTATAATTTACCACCATGGCAAAGCATAAAGCCAGAGTTTCTGATCTTGTCTCTTCTAATTCAAGGACCCCAATCTCCTAGAAATAATATCGATGTTTATCTGCAACCATTAGTTGAGGAATTAAAGGAGTTGTGGGAGTTTGGTTTGGAAGTATATGATGCTTCAAAGAATCAAACATTTTAAATGCGTTCAGCTTTATTGTATACAATCAGTGACTTCCCATCATATGTCATGTCATCAGGGTTGATCACTAAAGGAAACTTTACATGTCCTTCCTGCAATTATGAAACATCATCTCAATACCTAAAGCATAGTAGAAAGTTTTGTTATCTGTCCTCTCGGTTGTTCTTAGAGGAAGACCGCCCTTGGAGATTTGATACAAGATCATTCAATTAGAAAGTGGAAATAAGGACCACACCTACCCCCTTATCAGGACAAGAAGTGCTGGAGTTGACGAATTTTGAAACGGTGCTTGGAAAAAAAACAGAAGAGGAAGTTAGTCAGCGACACCCCATGGAAGAATAGATCAATATTTTTCAAGTTGCCTTATTGGGAGCATAATCCTTGTCGTCATTGCCTTGACATTATGCACATTGAAAAGAATTGTTGGGTACACTGAAAAATGTGTACCAGATTTGGAGAAGCCTCATCTTACTCAATGATATACATCAATTTATATTTGATGTATGTTTGAGTTTCATTGTGCAGGTATAAGGTTTGTAAAGAAATTTTTCTAATTACAAGTATCGGCACCAGAAGTATAGTTTTGTCGACACCCAGAAGTTTTGTCAACACAAGAAGCAATGTTGTGTTGACACCAGAAGTAAAGTTGTGTCGACACCTAGAAGTTGTGTCAACACCAGAAGCAAAGTTGTGTCGACACTAGAGGCAAAGTTCTGTAGACACCAAGAAATTGTGTCGACACTAGAAGCAAAGTTCTGTCGACACCCAAGCATTGTGTCGACACCTGAAGAATAAGTTGTGTCGACACCTAGAATTATGTCGACACTTAATGCAGCAATTGTGTCGACACCTAAAGCAGAGGCTGTGTCGACACCCAGGAGTTATGTCGACACCTGAAGAAGGCTTGTGTCGACACACAGGACTTGTGTCGACACACACTCAATGACATTTGGATGACACTCAATGCCATCTAACATCAACAGCTATACTGAGTTAGAAGACTTGTGTCGACACACACGACTTGTGTCGACACACACTCAACATTGTCTCGACACACACTCAATAACATCTGGATATACACTCAACTCCATCTGCCAGCATCAGTTATGTCAAGACCAGGTGCAGTTGTGTCAACACACAGGACTTGTGTCGACACATACAAACAGAAGCTGTATCGAGTAACTGAAGAATGATTATGTCTACACATGGAGTGTTATGTCGACATCATCAAGACTTGTGTCGACACTAAGTCTATTTGTGTCGACACATATGAAGCAGTCTGCTTAGTGGATCATGCTGAGTTATAAATCCTTAAGGAATCAGCTATCATGACTGGTGAATCGACAGCTATCATTACCAATAGGTCTGACATCTTTGTTAGAACTGTCAGAAGAATTTTACAAACAGGATCAGCCGGTAACTAGGAGAAATCTCTATATAAAGGACTGAACCATGACAACTTAAAAAAACAACAACATATATAGAGATAAAAAAGGTAGATCATCAAAGGAAAGTTTTCAACCACAAGTAAAGGGGTGACCCTTAAGAAGGCAGATTCTGAACAGTCTGCAGAGAAGATTCTGATTTTATTCTTAATTCAAGAAAGGAGTTGACAGGAGATCAACTTCTACATCAAGAAGAGTTCAACCTTATTTTGTTCTATCAAGAAGCTTTAAATAGCTAAGTCAGGTTGGATCTTGAGATTTAGTTCATTCAAGAACTGATCAAGAAGCTCTCACCTATAGAGTGATCTAACTTATGATATTTCTATATTTCTCAAATACTCAAATTATTATAGGATCTATTGTTAGATCTGAGTTGTAAGCCTATAATTATAAAGGCTGAGGTAGGGCTGAGTGCCTGAGGTATAGGACTATTGATAGTCTGAGTTGTAAGCCTAGTTATAAAGGCTGAGGTAGGGTTGTGGCCTGAGGTAGGATTCTTGGGGAAGGATCTGAGGTAGGACTTGTGTAAGTCTGAGGTGTAGGAACCATTCTTGTTCTTAGGTGTAAGATCTTTAGATCTGAGAAAGAGGAAGGAAGTTGGGCTGAATCCAGTTTTCTACTGGATAGGCAAAGGGGGAAAGTGGATGTACCCATACCTTGGGGAACCACTATAAATCTAGTGTATGCTATGCTGAGTTTTCTGTGTTGTGATTTGCAATTTCTTTGCTAAGTAAGAACGAGTTATATTGCCTAAAATTCTTAAAGATAATTAGAACCTATTCACCCCCCCCCCCCTCTAGGTGTTTAGGCTCTTGAAATAATTCTTTCAAGTGGTATTAGAGGGAGGTTACTCAAAGATAAACCTAACAGTCTGAGTATATCTCTTAGGCAATTAACAGATTTCAAGAATGGGTTCAAATGAGAATCAAAAGGAGTTTGGATCTATGAAAGTGCCTATTTGCAGGAAAGAATGCTTTGGCATTTGGAACGAAAGGGTCAGATTGTTTATGGAAGCTTCTGATCCAAGAATCTACATTACTGTATAAGAAGGACCCTTCATTCCAATGAAGGTATCAGCTCTGGATGCAAATGTCAGAACCCCTAAGAACTATTCTGAAATGACAAAGGATGAGATCATCCTAGCAACACTAGACAAAAGAGCACAGAACATTATTGTAAGTGCTATAGATGATGCCACATTTCAGAATCTGGTGCACTGTAAAACCTCTAAGGAAATGTGAGACACCCTAATTGTCTACATGGAGGGAACATAAGAAGTTAGAGAGGACAGGAAGTCTATGCTGAATCAAGAGTATGAGAGCTTTAGACAAGCCAAGAATGACAGCATAACTGAATGCTACAAGAAATTCTTCAGGATTGTAAATGAGCTGATGACTTATGGAAGAGTCTTCAACACTTATGAACTAAATGACAAGTTTCTGAGATCTCTGACAAAGAATTGAGACACCAAGATTTGTGCAATCAGAGAGGTGGCAAGGCAGGCAGACACACCTCCTCCCACAATGTTTGGAAAGTTGCTTTCATATGAAATGCAGCTTATAGCTAGGAAGGAGGAAGAGAAGAGCAGCAGATCTGAACATAAGGAAAAGTGAGTTGCCTTCAAGGTTGAAGGCACAAGAAAGGGCAAGAGAAAATCTCCTTCTCCTCCCAGAAGGAGTGCTAAGCCAGAAGAAGGAATTTCTGACAACACCTCATCAGACAGCCACACCTCTGATGAGGATTTTGCAGCCTTCACAAGGCAGTTCCAAAGATTCATGAAGAAGAAGAAGTGGAGAACCAGACCTTCTACATCCTATTCTAAGGATGAGTACTACAAGAAAAAAAGACTCCCAAGGAGGACAGGTATGCTTCTAAAACTAGTAAACAATCTAATTCTAAGATTGTGTGCTATTGTTGCAACAGGCAAGGACATGTCATAGCAGACTGTCCAGAAAAGAGGGTTGAATCAAAAGACAAGAAGAAATAACAAATGAAGGGCAAGAAGGAGAAATCTTTTGTTGCCCAGAAGCAGAATAGCAGGACAGATTCTTCATCAACTAAATCAGGAGAAGAAGAAGATGCTGAAGCATATGTTGGACTATTTTAAACGGAAGAGGATTATAAGGAGTTAAAATTCCTGTAAATGTTGGACTCCAAAAATGGAGTGGAAGAAAATTGTTGCAGAGGGCTGATGGCCCTATCAGAAAATGATCAATGTTAGGATCAGGCTAGTCCTAGCAAGGTATACAATTCTCCCTCAGCTTCTGACTATTTAACTGGATCAGATTCAGAAGCATCTGCATCAAGAGATGTGGATGGTTCTGAGTTCTAAGGGGATTTACACTAACTCATTGACTGGTATGGTGGGTTATTGCAAGCTCTAAAGAGAAGCAAGCTTCTTGTCAAGGAGCAAGCCAAGGAGATTGAATCTCTTAAGCAGGCAGCATCAGAATCATCCAAGCTTATTGATTTGAAACTGAAAGAGGTTGCCAAACTGAAGAACATAACTGTTATTCAGATGGGCACAATCACTTTCAAGGAAAATCATATCAAGAACCTTGAGGAAAGACTCCAGAAAGAAAGAGAGCTAGTGGCTAAATTCTCTAAGATAAAATCTGTCTTGCCCTTAATAGACAATTTTATTCCTTAGAAAGGAAAGACTGGTCTAGGTTTTAAGGAAGAACTAGGGCCACCAATTCTCATGGAAAAGGTAAGGCCCCAGTTCAGCCACTAGCCTCAAAGCCCCCTATTTTCTTTAGGAATGAGATGCAACCTACTAACAGGCATGATCATGAAATTACTCATGGTCACTGTCAGTATGGAGATAACATTGGCAAGTGTGCAAATGCCAGTAGGCCACTCTATAGGCAAGCCCATCAGGTTAAAAAGGAATTCTTAGGGTTTGCTGCTCCAGCACCTACACTTAACAAGACTACTGGCAACAAGGTTGTGAAGTCTGTACCTAAGAGAAGGTACAACAGGTTTGAGTGTTGGTGTTATGGTAAGGTAGGACACTTTGTCATGGATTACTGGTTTAACAAAAGTGTTAGAACCAAGAGTAGTTTACCTATCAGAAAATCTGTAGGTAAACAGGTTATTTCCTAAACTAACAAGAACCTAGGACCCAATAATAATTTGGGTTCTAAGGATAAGTAATTATTTATTTGATGCAGGTGGATCCAAGTGACCATACCCCTATATGTTACTTGGATAGTCGATGTTCCAAACACATGACTGGAACAAGAAGAATGTTAAGGGACTTTGTACCCATAGAGAATGGTCCCAAAGTCATCTTTGGTGGATCTGAAAAAGGAGTCATCAAAGGATTTGGTAACATTTCTAGTGACTCAATTACTATCTCTAAAGTTGCTTATGTGAAGGGTCTGAAACATAACCTCATTAGCATAAGTTAGCTTAGTGATCTAGGTTATGATATCTCCTTTCACAAAGGGGAGTGCCAAATTAAGAGGTCAAATGATTAAGAGATCATTTTGACTGGCACTAGGAAAGGAAATGTTTATTGTCTTAACCTAGATTATGAGTGGAACAACTCACCTATTTGCCTAGTTATAGATGAGAAAGCTTCACTATGTGTCAAATGGCAAAAAAGGCTAGCTCATCTAAATTATAAGTCCATAGGACTACTGTTTAGCAAGGGTCTGGTGAGGAATGGTCCTCAACTCAAGTACATTAAAGAGGGAGTGTGTTCAGCTTGCCAAAAGGGAAAAAAGACCAAATCCTCTTTTCATGCACTAGATACCAAAGATTCATTAAGATGTTTATATCTCTTGCATATGGATTTGTTTGGTCCTATGCAAGTTCATAGTCTTGGTAGGAAAGTATATACAATAGTTGTTGTGGATGACTATTCTAGATACACTTGGGTGTTCTTCTTGAGGCAAAAATCTAAAACCTCTAGTGTTTTCTAGACTTTTGTTAGACAAGTTTGGAATGAATTTAACAATTCAGTTGTAAAAATCAGAAGTGACCATGGAACTGAGTTTCAGTCTGAATGTATGACAAAATTCTATGAAGAACTTAGGATACATCAGGAGTTCTCCTCACCTTGAATACCTCAGCAAAATGGAATTGCTGAAAGAAAGAACATAACTCTTATTGAGGCTGGTAGAACTCAACTCAATGATACTAGTCTCTCTGAATATTTTTGGGCTGAGGCAGTAAACACTGCTTGTCATGTTCTCAATAGAGCATCCATAAATAAGAAACTTAAGTTGAATCCCTATTAGATTTTGAAAGGAAGAAAACCAAACATTTATTATTTCAGAATCTTTGGTAGCAAGTGTTATGTCCTAGTTAATGGTAAACATTACCAAACAAAGTTTGCTGCCAAATCCCAAGAAGGGATATTTGTTGGGTACAGCAATAACAGTAGGCCATACAGGGTCTACAACTTGACTACCCAAGTTTTAGAAGAGTCAGTCCATGTTGTTTTTGATGAGTCTAGATTGATTAACAATGAATTGTCTAGTTCTTCAGTTATTTCTACAGGTCTAACAGACAGGCTTAATAAGATGACCATCAATGATGAAGCTCCTACTAGGATGGATGATGGAAAAGATGCATGTTGTCCAGGGGGAGAACAAAACTCACTGGATGATGAATACAATGAGGAGCATCAGGTTAAAGAAAATGAAGAAGGCCATGAGGGAGATTGGTTTCCTCCAGCAAGAAGACACCTGAAGGATCATCAAGCTCACGAGATAATTGGTGATGCAAGTCAAGGTGTTCTAACAAGGAGCAAGAACATGAACACAGTTTTATGTTCAAGTTTCTTGTCACAGATAGAACCCAGGAAGTTTGAAGAAGCCATGTTAGATACTACCTGCGTTGAAGCTATGTAAGAAGAACTGAATCAATTCAGAAGATGCAAAGTTTGGGAACTGGTTCCTAAACCTAAGGATCACAACATCATAGGAACCAAGTGGATCTACAGAAACAAACTTGATGAAAATGGCACAATTATCAAGAATAAGGCAAGGCTAGTAGCAAAAGGCTACAGGCAAGAGGAAGGGATTAACTTTGATCGAACCTTTTCCCCAATAACAAGGCTAGAGGCAATAAGGATGTTCTTGGCCTATGCTGTCTATCAAGGGTTCAATGTATATCAAATGGATGTAAACTCAGCCTTTCTGAATGATGACTTAAAAGAGAAAGTCTATGTTGAACAACCATCAGGTTTTGTAGATTCTCATTATCCTGATTATGTATATAGGCTTAGGAAAGCTCTATATGGTTTGAAACAAGCCCCTAGGGCTTGGTATGAAACCTTGTCTACTTTTCTTATTGAGAATAAATTCTCTAGAGGAAAGATAGACAAAACTCTATTTTTAAGGAATCTAAAGGCAAGATAATCCTAGTCCAGATATATGTTGATGACATTATCTTTGGATCTTCTAAAAACAACCTTTGTAGAAAGTTTGCCAAACTTATGCAAGGGAAGTTTGAGATGAGCAGTATGGGTGAGCTAAAGTTCTTCTTGGGACTTCAAATCAGACATACTGATAATGGATTATCCATATCTCAGTCTAAGTTCATTAAGGAGTTGATTAATAAATATGGTATGGACTCAGCCTCCACCATGAAAACTCTAATGGGAACAAGTATGCCTATAGGCAAAGATGAGACAGGGAAACCTGTTGATGAGTCTTTGTATAGAGAAATAATTGGCTCCCCACTCTACTTGACTGCTAGTAGACCTGACATCATGTATGCTGCATGTGTCTGTGGTACCAAGTTTGCCCAAAGGAATCTCATTATACTACAGTTAAGAGAATCTTAAGATATCATAAGGGCACACCTAATCTAGGTCTTTGGTACCCTAAGAATTGAGATTTCATACTAACAGGTTTCTCAGATGCAGACTTTGCAGGATACAAAGAAGACAGGAAGAGTGTAAGACCCCATTTTATTCCTTTTAAAACACCGGGGTCTTCGGCCTAGAATCGCCGCTTTGCGGTGACACCTTCACGCCCTGAAGGGTCATCACCACAAAGCATCGATTCTGCCGGCCAATTCGATCACAGAAAGTGTTGGGTATTGTATCCACAATATACCTGATTTGAAGATGCCCCTGAACAAGCTAAGGTAAATAGACAATGTATTTGATGAATTCCTTCAAGTTGTGCTTGCAGTTATTCCACGCTAAGTACACACCAATGTCAGGGTGCAGTGGGTCAATATACACGGGTCTGTGCGACGTAATCCCTCGTTGAGCAGATCAGTGTGTTGGCCTACGTGTACTCTCTCTATTGGGGTGTACTTAATTTCAAGTACAGGGCTATGATAAAGCAAGAGCAGACAAGGAGCAAGGATGGGCCAAAGACCAGCTCACAGGTTGGAAGAGGAGAAATCGTCTAAGTGTAAATCGTCGAGAATCACTAAGTGATTCTCGCCGATTCGTCGAGAATCACTTGAGATTCTCGACGAGTCGTCGAGAATCACTAGTTGAGTCTCGCCAGGTCGGGCTGGCTGTCTCGACACAGTCATAAAATCATCTAAGGCAGAATCGTCGAGAATCACTAAGTGATTCTCGCCGATTCGTCGAGAATGACTTTACACTCTCGACGATTCGGCGAGAATCTAATGTGATTCCCGCCGATTCTCCCCGGCCTGTTTAACCTGTGATGCCAGAATTCGTCAAGTAGAATTCGGCGAGAATCGTAAGTGATTCTCGCCGATTCGTCGAGAATCACTTTCGATTCTCGCCGAATTTGACTTGGGCAATTTTCCGACATTTCCTGGACCGGTCCAGGTTTCAAGCGGTATTTCGAAACGGACTTCGGTCTTTGCTTTGGTGGGGCCCACAACGGTCATCTTTATGACCTAGTGTATAAATACACAAGTATTGGTTTATAGTAAACAACGAAAATACAGAATACGAAAGGTAGCAGCCGAAGAACCCTAATCTTGCGAACCTTCTCCATCGCCGCCGCTCGTACAGTGATCACCATTGCTGATCTCGATCTTCTCCCGATCCACGGTGATAGAAGCCAAGTCTTGCATAGCGTCTCACGTGTCTAACCAGAGATCTTTTGTCTCTTGATTTGAGATAGGGAACCATCCTTGTCCGAATCGATCGAGACGATCGATCCTAGTGTGACCGTTGGAAGACCTTGCCGACTTCGCTAAGAAGATTGAATCTCCAAGTGCTTTGCTGATGTCTTCAGTTGCCGCCGCCAACACCAAGAGCCTTGCCGCCGCTCGTCGCTGCCGCCGGTCTCGGGGAGATTCTCTCCAAGTGAGATCTAGGGTTGTGGACTCTTCGTTGACTTCAAGAACACGTTGTCGAACGAAGAGGGACACCTTAGTCTCCATACGTTGTTTGTATTTCTTACAAGCTACTTTCAATTCTTTGTAAAGGACTGATTGGTCTCTAGTTGTAGGGTTGGGTGCAACCCGTGTTGTGGGAGTGTTGACTCCTACGTGTGGAAGGGTTCCTTCCGATAGTGCAAGGATTGGATTTCAATCCTGTTGGTGAAGTGACCGAGTCGTCCCTGGAGTGGGAGATAGGTCGAAGGGGGAAGTGGATGTACCCAAATCGGGGAACCACTATAAATTGCCTGTGTTATTCTTTGTGCTGTGTGTTTTGTTTTGATTCTGCAGGTACAATTTTAATTCCGCAAATACGCTGCAAGTCACCTATCCCCCCCCCCCATAGGTGAAGCTAGTCGGCACTAGGTGGACTTTCAAGTGGTATCAGAGGGAGGTTCCTCATCAAAAAGGTTCACACCTTGAGTAGAATCCTGCCACCAGTGTCAAGAAGAAGACCGATATCTTCCATGGACAGACTCAAGCACTCCGGCAAGATCCCAGTATGCACCAGACTGAACTTTCCTATCTGGAAGGAAAGAATCAGATTCTACATGGAAGCAGTCGACCCCCGGCTCTTCATGATAGTGGAGGAGGGACCTTATATTCCCACCAAGGCCTCCACCTTTGATCCAACCAGGAAAGTGCCCAAGAAACTTTCGGAAATGGACAAAGACGAAATGGTGATGTTCGGACTCGACAAGAAAGCTCAGAACATCCTGGTAAGCGCAGTTGACGACTCTATTATCCAGAACTTCAGCAACTGCAGGACAGCCAGGGATCTCTGGAGCTGTCTGATTGTCCTAATGGAGGGCACAGATGAAGTGAGGGACGATCGGAGATCCCTCCTCAATCAGAAATATGAGGCCTTCAGGCAAGGGCCAAAGGAGGAGATCGGAGTTACCTTCAAAAACTTCCTCAAGATCGTCAATGCACTCAAAGGATATGGAAGAGTGTTCACTGACGGTGAACTCAATGATAAGTTCCTTAGGTCCCTCACTAAGGAATGGGACACAAAGATCTGCGTCATCCGCGAGTTTGGCAGACTTGCGGAAACTGGTCCACAGATTCTGTTCGGGAAGCTCATGTCCTATGAGCTTCAGTTGAACACAAGGAAGGCTGAAGAGGAAGCAGAGAAAGCCGCGGCCAAGGAAAAGACGGTGGCCCTGAAATCCATTCAATCCAGAAAGGGCAAGGGTGCCGCTTCTTCCCGTGCGTGGAAGAGGGATGAAGAGGAAGACTCTGAGCAAAGCTCCTCCGGCTCAGAATTGTCAGAGGAAGATTTATCCCTTATCACACGGGAATTCAAGAAGTTCCTCAAGCTGAGGAATCAGAGAAAGAGAAACGACTCCTCCTCTAGGGATCAGAAGAAGAACTATTCCTCTGACAGGTATGTTTCCAAACTAAACAAACACCGCTCTTCTGACATTATATGCTTTGGTTGCAACAAGCCAGGACACGTCGTGGCCGACTGCCATCAAGGCAAGAGGGAAAAGGGAAAGGGAGAGGAGCACAGGTCCTCAAAAGACAAGAAGAAGGAGAGGAGTTACATCGCACAGAAGCCAAAGATGCTGAGTGAATCTGACACGTCAGACACCAGTGATGATGAGGAAGCCTACTTTGGGCTAATGGGTCGCTCTGACTCAGAAGGAGAATGCCCCCCATTTACTGGGAAGGTAAAAGCTCACACCCCTCTCTCCGACTCTGACTCTGATCCTGAGTCTTAGGATGATGACCCTGAGAATAGCCCTTCTGCCCTTGAAGCTGAGCTCCTCGATAAGTATGAGCTTCTGCTCAATACTTTCCTGAAATGTCAAAAGAAACTGAAGTCTGAGAAAAAGGAAGTTAAATTCCTTAAAGGTGAGAGTGTATCCCTGAGGGAAGAGATCACCAGTTTGATCTCCCTCCGACAGGAGCACTTAGACCTGACTTCAAACCATTCAGAGTCTCTTAAGCTTCTTGATCTTAAGCAGGAGGAAGTCGACAAGTTAGAAGAACTACTTGCGGCAGAGAGGAAGATCGTCAAGAGCTTCTCTATGCCAAAAACTGTTCTTCCATTAGTTGATACCTTCTCTGCTCAAGCCAAAGGAGCCGGCTTGGGGCATGTAGGGGTATCTAGCTCCTCATCCAGGAGAAACAGGAACAAGAGAAAGAATAAGGCTGCCAAGAAAGCCTCTGCTGGTGATAAAGGAAAGGCCCCACTCAGCCCTGTTGAGTTCAGAAAGCCTAGCTTTCCCTGTAACCAACATGACTTTGAGTCAACATATGGGCATCACTTCAGGCCCTCGGTTGCAAAGCTTAAGAGACGGTATGATGGGTGGACATTTCCCCGTAACTTCAGTGAGAGTGTCTTCAAGGCACCTTATGAGGAAATCCACTTGGGAAATTATGGTCAATTCTCTAGTGGCCATAATAGGAAGCAGGCACCTAAGGCCAAGCCTGTTACACTGAAAAGCCAAGAGGTGAAGAAGTCATGTGACTGTGGTCATCATGTTGCCTCCACCTCCAGGTCTTCGGCCCCGGCTAAACCCCACGTTTCAAGGGTAAAGCAGGCGCCCAAGAGGAAGTATAACAGGTTTGACTGATGGTGCTGTGGCAAAATTGGTCACTTTGCCGTGGATTGTTGGTTTAATCCAAGGTATAACGAGACTCCGTATGTTAGCAATGCGAGGCCGATCACTCGTAGAGTTAACCAATCGTGGGGAAGTGTGCTAACAAGGAATCTAGGACCCAAGTTCGATTGGGTTCCTAAGGCAAATTAATTCTGTTTTGCAGGAATGTCCAAAGGCCAACAAAACTCCTATTTGGTATTTGGACAGTGGATGCTCCTGTCACATGACCGGGACAAGAAGCCTGCTGAGGGAGTACTCTCTAGTCGAGAATGGACCCAAAGTCATATTTGGGGGATCTGATCGGGGAGTCACTAGAGGTTACGGTACGATTTCCAACGGTATACTCTCTATCACTAACGTAGCTTATGTTGAAGGATTAAATCATAACCTGATCAGCGTAAGCCAATTATGTGATAAAGGGTATGACGTTAAGTTCTGCAAGGATAAATGCCTGATAATATCATGTGATTCTTCGGAAACTGTATTAACTGGCATTAGGAGCAGAAATATTTTCTGTCTAGATTTTCATTGTTTAGATTCTTCTACCCCAGTATGCCTCGTTGCTAAAGGCAGTGCATCTCTTTGTGAACAATGGCACAAGAGATTGGCACACATTAATTACAAGACAATTAATATGCTGTTTTCCAAAGACTTAGTAAGGGATGCTCCCATTATTAAGTGCATTAAAGATAGTCCATATCCTGCATGTCAAATGGGCAAGCAGACTCGGGCTACCTTTAGGGGCATCCCAGACAAAGACTCCTCCAAATGTCTTTATCTTCTGCATATGGACCTGTTTGGTCCAATGCAAGTTCATAGCTTAGGAGGGAAGTCGTATACGCTAGTAATTATAGATGATCACTCTCGGTTTTCGTGGGTGTTCTTTTTAAAGCGCAAGTCTGATACGTTTGACATCTTCACCAGTTTTGTCAAGCAGATACAGAATGAACTTAACTGCTCAGTGGTCAAAATCAGAAGTGACCACGGAATAGAGTTTGAGTCTGGGGCTATGACAGAGTTCTGTGAAGAGCTTGGTATCTTTCATGAGTTCTCCTCCCCTCACACTCCTCAACAAAATGGAGTGGCAGAGAGGAGGAATAGAACACTCATTGAGGCGTGCACGATAATGTTGAATGACGCTTCTCTTCCAGAATACTTCTGGGCCGAGGCTGTCAATACGGCTTGTCATGTACAAAACCGGGCGTTAATCAACAAGAGCCATCGTAAGACTCCTTATGAGCTACTGAAAGGCAAGAAACCAACCATGTCCTATCTGAGGATCTTTGGCTGCAAATGTTATGTCCTGAATAATGGCAAGTACCCTCGTACTAAGTTTGGTGAAAAATGCTTCGAAGGCATATTCATGGGCTATAGTAGCCACAGCCGGGCTTATAGAGTTTTCAACAAGAAAACCCTAGTGGTAGAGGAATCAATAAATGTTGTATTTGATGAAGGAAGCTTGCTTAATTACAAGAATTCTAGTTGTCTTCCTGTAGCTGCAGGTGCCAGACTCGAAAAGTTATAACTGGATGATCCCGAGAAAGATGCAACTCCAAAATATGTCAAGGTCTCCACATCAACGCCGATCGGAGAAGTTGAAGATCAAAATGAAGCAAATCCTTTAGAATAAGGAGAGGCCCAAGAAGTAGTCGAAGCTCCTGATGCAAGACTTCTAGAGTCAGACACGTGAGGGATCATCCCAGAAATCAAATCATTGGAGATCCCCGAGACAGTGTCAGAACTCGCCGAGGTACTCTTAACGAAATCTTGCACCTTAGCTTTCTGTCGTAGGTTGAGCCAAAGAAGTTCGACGAAGAAAACAAAGACGCATCGTGGATTTTGGCCATGCAAGATGAGCTGCATCAATTCGAAAGATGCAAAGTCTGGACGCTGGTCCCCAGACCAAAGACGCAAAATGTAATTGGCACCAAGTGGATCTTCAGAAACAAGTTGGATGAACATGGAGTCATCATCAAGAACAAAGCCAGACTGGTGGCTCAAGGATACAGACAGGAGGAGGGGATTGACTTTGACCAGACGTTTGCACCAGTTGCACGGCTCGAGGCAATCTGTCTATTCCTAGCCTATGCGTCTCACAAAGGATTCACAGTCTATCAGATGGACGTGAAATCGGCTTTCTTGAAAGGAGATTTGAAAGAGGAAGTATACGTTGCTCAACCCCCAGGTTTTGTCAATCCTACTTATCCTAATCATGTATATTTTCTTAATAAAGCGCTATATGGCCTAAAACAAGCTCCTCGAGCTTGGTATGAGACATTGTCTAGTTTTCTTCTTGAGAACAAGTTCTCTAGAGGAAAAATAGATAAGATATTGTTTCTCAGGGAAGTCAAAGGCAAGATTTTGCTGGTGCAAATCTATGTTGATGACATTATATTCGGCTCAACGGACAACAATCTTTGCAAAAAGTTTTCCAAACTTATGCAAGGAAAATTTGAAATGAGCAGTATGGGAGAGCTGAAGTATTTCTTGGGACTTCAAGTGAAACAGTCTGAGGAAGGAATCTTCATTTCTCAGACGAAGTTCACAAATGAACTCCTTCAAGAAATTTGGAATGGAGAATGCAACCTCTATGAGGACTCCAATGGGATCCACCATGTCTCTGGATAAGGATGAGAAAGGGAAACCTTTTGATGAAACCAAATACAGAAGCATCATTGGATCTCTGCTCTATCTTACTGCGAGTAGACCGGATATCATGTTCTCCACATGTGTTTGTGCCAAATATCAGGTGAACACTAAGGAATCTCATTATGTCGCTGCAAAGCGAATTCTCAGATACCTTAAAGGTACCCCTAATCTTGGCTTATGGTACCCAAGAAGCAATGATGTCGAGCTAAAAGGGTTTTCAGATGCTGATTTTGCAGGAAGTAGGGATGACAGGAAAAGCACCTTCGGGACGTGTCAATTCCTCGGAAGAAGGCTTATTTCATGGAACAGCAAGAAGCAGAAATTGTGTAGCAACCTCCACTGCAGAGTCTGAGTACATCTCGGCTGGCAGCTGTTGCGCACAACTTCTATGGATAAGAAACCAGTTAGCCGACTATGACCTCCAGTTCAAGGAAGTACCAATGTATTGCGACTCCTCAAGTGCAATTGCTATTGCCAACAATCCGGTATCGCACAGCAGAACGAAGCATATTGAAGTACGCTACCACTTCATTCAGGAGCACGTGGAGAACAAGGACATCTCTCTCAGCTATGTCCCCACGGACAAGCAGATTGCAGATATTTTCACTAAGCCCTTAGACGAGGCCAAGTTCAGTCTCTTCAAAACTGAATTGGGGATGCTCAACTATGAGGAATGAAGACTACAGAAGCTCATGGATCGTGCATCTAGGGGGAGCATCTGCCAGGAACTCAAGTGTAAGCATAGGTGCAAGAACTGAGGGGGAGCATGGGGTCATATGCACCAGACCCATATTTACAGAAGCTGAAAAGGGGGAGATTACCCTCTCGGCTAAGGCTAAGGTGGCTCCAAGTTTGTTCTCAAGTAATTGGTAATGAATGTCTCTCTCAACTCAATTTTAAGTTTATGAGTTTCATTCCTATATGCTCTATTCACCTTAGCTTATAGGGTTTAGGCTTCTTCAAATAGGGGGAGATTGTTGGGTATTGTATCCACAATGTACCTGATTTGAAGAAGCCCCTGAACAAGCTAAGGTAAATAGACAATGTATTTGATGAATTCCTTCAAGTTGTGCTTGCAGTTATTCCACGCTAAGTACACACCAATGTCAGGGTGAAGTGGGTCAATATACACGGGTCTGTGCCTACGTGTACTCTCTCTATTGGGGTGTACTTAATTTCAAGTACAGGGCTATGATAAAGAAAGAGCAGACAAGGAGCAAGGATGGGCCAAAGACCAGCTCACGGGTTGGAAGAGGAGAAATCGTCCAAGTGTAAATCGTCGAGAATCACTAAGTGATTCTCGCCGATTCGTCGAGAATCACTTGAGATTCTCGACGAGTCGTCGAGAATCACTAGTTGTGTCTCGCCAGGTCAGGTCGGCTGTCTCGACGCAGTCAGAAAATCCTCTAAGGCAGAATCGTCGAGAATCACTAAGTGATTCTCGCCGATTCGTCGAGAATGACTTTGCACTCTCGACGATTCGGCGAGAATCTAATGTGATTCCCGCCGATTCTCCCCGGCCTATTTAACCTGTGATGCCAGAATTCGTCAAGTAGAATTCGGCGAGAATCGTAAGTGATTCTCGCCGATTCGTCGAGAATCACTTTCGATTCTCGCCGAATTTGACTTGGGCAATTTTCCGACATTTCCTGGACCGGTCCAGGTTTCAAGCGGTATTTCGAACCGTACTTCGGTCTTTGCTTTGGTGGGGCCCACAACGGTCATCTTTATGACCTAGTGTATAAATACACAAGTATTGGTGTACAGTAAACAACGGAAATACAGAATACGAAAGGTAGCGGCCGAAGAACCCAATCTCGCGAACCTTCTCCGTCGCCGCCGCTCGTACAGTGATCACCATTGCTGATCTCGATCTTCTCCAGATCCACGGTGATAGAAGCCAAGTCTTGCATAGCGTCTCACATGTCTAACCAGAGATCTTTTGTCTCTTGATTTGAGATAGGGAAACCATCCCCGTCCGAATCGATCGAGACGATCGATCCTAGTGTGACCGTTGGAAGACCTTGCCGACTTCGCTAAGAAGATTGAATCTCCAAGTGCTTTGCTGCTGTCTTCAGTTGCCGCCGCCAACAACAAGAGCCTTGCCGCCGCTCGTCGTCGCCGCCCGTCTCGGGGAGATTCTCTCCAAGTGAGATCTAGGGTTGTGGACTCTTCGTTGACTTCAAGAACACGTCGTCGAACGAAGAGGGACACCTTAGTCTCCATACGTTGTTTGTATTTCTTACAAGCTACTTTCAAGTCTTTGTAAAGGACCGATTGGTCTCTAGTTGTAGGGTTGGGTGCAACCCGTGTTGTGGGAGTGTTGATTCCTACGTGTGGAAGGGTTCCTTCCGATAGTGCAAAGATTGGATTTCAATCCTGTTGGTGAAGTGACCGAGTCGTCCTTGGAGTGGGAGATAGGTCGAAGGGGGAAAGTGGACGTACACAAATCGGGGAACCACTATAAATTGCATGTGTTATTCTCTGTGCTGTGTGTTTTGTTTTGATTCTGCAGGTACAATTTTAATTCCGCAAATACGCTGCAAGTCACCTATCCCCCCCATAGGTGAAGCTAGTCGGCACTAGGTGGACTTTCAGAAAGGTAGCACAATAAAGTAAAATTAAGTCCACAGAAGAATCATATATCAGAGTAATAAAATCTCCACGAAGGGAGAGTCCACAGAATATAAATGTACTCAAAATAAGGGCTTAAGCCCGATACATCAAATCCTCACTACATAGTCACTCAAGCGGAAGCAAAATAAAATACTATTGGAATCAGGGACTCACAGTCCCAGCTGTCTTAACTCCAGAGCTAGACTGCCCTATCTCCAAACGGGCCGACCTCCAGGGCTGCTCTTCCATGCTGGGCTCCACGATCCCCTAAATGATGTGGTCCAAAAATCGTTAGTCTATAAGACTAAGTCTGATCATCCCCACCCCTTCCCCCATTGCCCTTAGGAAGCGAGCAGAGAGGAAGAAAGGGGAGGACTTGAAGGTGGAGAGTAATCAAGAAACTGATGACAGCGGACCTATACTAGCAATTTTATAGTACATGTGGCAGTAAAGTAAAGTATGAAAAGTAACCTTAACTTATGTGCAAAATGCATAAGTCAAGGAATCTTCTGCAGGGCTCCCATCGTATAAAGAGTCTCATACCAATTTATACATTGGGGTGTCGGTTATTAATAGCAATATATATATGAAGAATTTAACCTTAATTTATAAACTTGCCCACACAAGTCTGTAGACCAAGGGGTCGTTTCGCAAGTCCAATTATGTAAGCGTCTCATACCACTTACATAATTGGTGGTAGAGGTTAAATGCAATGATGATGTTATGACATGCAAGTGGGTATGAAGTGATCATGCAAGTGCAACTAACCAACCCGACTCTGTGTACACAGACCTTTAGTTCCCTCTTTCTGGAGCCGAACCTCCCAGGATACCTCCGTAGTGGCAGACGGAAGCGGTGGGTTGGGTCTCGCCCACCTTTAAACTAGTAAAGCACTACCGGTCAGACCTATCGTACACCTCAACGCTTGGTGCATGAAGCGGACTCCTGCGTACTCTTGTCGGCTGGCGCACAGGACTTCTGTTGGCGAAGTGCTAACCACACTTGCCGAGTCAGCGTATTGGTGTCGGTGCATCGACCCGCCAATATCGAAGACCCACCACCTTATCTTTTTATTTCCTTTTATGGACATGCAATATTTAACGTGTCCAACAACCGAGCCAAAGCTCCGCGGACCAAACTGTCCGACTCAAAACTAACCGAGCCAAAGCTCCCCAGACTATCTCGTCCGTCTCCACAACCACCGAGCCTACCACTCGAATATCATAGTCAAACTAACTTCCTGAGACTCTGGGGTGTGTGAAAGTGAAGTCCTAATAATTCTAGTTGCTCTTTTAGATTTATCACTCCTACAGTTTATGTTAGCCCAGGACTGCCCCCGGTATACCACGTGAAGGGCTCTCAAAGGGCACTAGGAACTATGATAGTAGCTGAAGCCCATCGTTCCCTTTTGCAAGGCACTTATTGTTATTGGTTGATTCCCTTTACCCATTCCCTACTCATATTACAGTAGGCTAATCCTACGGTGATTTTGACTCTTCCTCTCCTCGGAAAAGACGATCTTTCCGTCAAACCCGAGCACCTCTAAACTTTAGCCCAACCACTTCTCACTACTCTTCCTATCCTTCTATGATGAATTTATCCACATCTATCCAAACCAGCAGAATGACTAACTCCTACACCATGTCCAATCATATCCTATTGCAACTAACCCAATTTGTCAAATGCAGACAAACCTATGATATATGTCGTACCGGATAGGAGATAATCCAAATAATCATCCAAATGCCCTAAATTATTTACTGTAGACTTATCATGGTACAAATAGACTAAATCTAGAAAATTATAATTTTCCTATTTTATCTGGCATTTAATTAATTTCCTTAAAGCTTCAAAGGTCCATCAGTTTGAACATGGACTACCCTAAGTACTCATGCAAGATTCCTAACAAAATTATGATAAATATTAGGTTAACTCAGTAATGTAAATCCATGGTATCATAATTTTTCTAGCAAATAAGGGGCCTTAAAACTATTTTAGAAATAATCTCTATCTTTCAATATTAATGAAACAAGTATAGAAAATTTTCATTCAAAAATTATGAATTAATTATATTGAGCTAATATAACTCTAAAAACATCTTTGGCCAAGTTTCATAATTTTTCAGCAGGGATTAAACTCTAAATAAAATAATTACCAAAAACCTTAATATTATGGACTTGTAAAGAAAGTACTGTAATCAACCCTCTAAAAATTATGAATAAATTACAACAAGCATATTTAGGCCTAAAATTATCTATTCCTAAGTCTCATAATTTTTCAACAGATATATCATTTATGAATAATTTTATACCACCAAACCCCTTTTTAATCATTTGTGCATGATGTACTAGATTTGATCAAACAAAAATTATATTAAAAATCAGGGGCAACAATTTCAATGTAAAACATTCACTGCCAAGGTTCAATGGGGTTCCAAGAACATAATGATTCATAATAATTAAAACATTAATTACGGCTATATCATAACCAACAAATAAAGTTCAAAAAATATTGCTCATAAAATTCCTGTAAAATTACTAAAGGTTCTTTCTACTTTAAAACTCATGCTCCTTAAGTTTCACACCCTTTTGATGAGTTATATGGGCTTGTGTTATACAAAGGTGATTCTACCCTAACCCTAGGGTTGGCGTTTTGAGGGGTGTATCAATCTCCAAACCTCTTAAGATTTTTGCAAGAGGACATTAACTATACTAGTCACCTCTCCACCAAAAATCACAACCATACAAGGGCATTTCACCCTATGCCTTTCATAAATCCCCCCCAAGACCAACCTAAAGGTTTGAACTTGGGTCCTAGGGCATACCTACCCCAAACCACCCTATAAACCATAGGGGGATGCTAAGGGTCAAAACAAACAAGTGGCCCAAGTTTCAGCCACTGGTGATGTGGTTTGGTCACCTAAAATCACAAGTGCATTTTTTTAATCAAAAATACCTCCTTAAGGCCAAACTAGGGTTTGGTGATTCCCTAACTAAAACTCATCCAAATGAGTTGAAATTTTGTACAGAGCTAGGAACTAATACCAGGGACCACTCACCAAAATTTGGGAGGGTTTGGAGGTCATTAGTCCACTTAATTAAAATACCCTAGTATTATTAAATAATAACAAAAACCATAAGACAAAAGTATTCCCAAAAATTCCCATTTTTGGACTGACCCTAGGTATGACTAAGGTTGACCCCCCTACCTAAATATCAGGTCATTTGGACAAGGGATGAAGTGTGGGCACCCTTTTCAATCTAAGGATAGCCCTATGTATAGGTCCCACCAAAATGGAAGCCCTGGTCCAACCAGAGGTCCAAATGGGACCAAATCAATTTTGGATAAAATAGACCCTTAGGGCTCCAACTTTCATGTTACAAGTTTTGACATCAGAGGTCCCTAAGTATTTTTAATATTTATTTCAAAATGCTGTAAATAATGTGACAGAAAATCAATTAAATCAAGCAATAATAATAAAACAAAATGATTCTGCATGAATCTTGGCGCGCATCCGACGGCTGCCCGTCATCTTCTCCAACAGGCCAACGGACATGATTGACCGCGCCTGGGCAACATTACGTCCTGATCTCCCGACCACCCGGCCATATCCCCGACCGGCCACCGCCACCACCACCTTCGGGGAGGTGGGGACTACCCCCAGCCGGCGGCACGGCCGCCGGAGATGAATTTTCAGGCGATCCCACCAAGAAGATTTTCGGCTCAAAACCTTTAAAATAAGAGATCAGTTTGGGCTCAATTGAGCCCAAACCTTGAACCTAAACATTCCTATGATCTACCCATGAAGTAAGGAGAGGAGGAGGACCTTTCCGGCGGCCTGAAGGTGAGAGGAGCGGCGGGACACCATGGATGACGGCGGCGGCACTCGGATTCTACAACAACACAGTGGGACGGCTTGTTCCTTCCAGTGAGAGTTCAAAAAGACTCGCCTTCCCCCAATGGTGGTGTTTAAAAGGCCAATTGGGGAGGGGAGTGGCTGGATCCTTCATTGCCCATCAAATCCATCAATGGCATGGCTCGGGTTGAGAGAAGGGGGGCTGAATATGCCCCTTGGTTGCCGGGAAATGGCTGGAATCAACTCCTCTTCCCTAGAGGAGTTGATTGCACCTATCAAGGGTGGTTGTTGGCCTCCCTTGGCCGAGCCCCACTCCATTCTTCCTCTTCCCAAAATTCTCTCTCCTCCTATTAAAATGAATGAAGCTTTCTCTCTCTCTCTCCTAGTCAGCATGGCTGATTTGATCATCATGCTAACCCTATATACAACCCACTAAACTGATGAAAATGGATTAGGGGGGTGGTTAGACCAAGTGGCTAGTGGATCCAAGCTTGGGTTAGCCCTTTTTGAACTAGGTTTGACCTTACCTAGCCTAGGGTTGACTTTGGTCAAATTGACCTTTTAGGCCACCATCAATGGGTCCATGTGACCCATTAGCCTACCATAGGGTCTAGGTAGGGATGGGTAGGGTTCACAGGGCACCTTGAAGGTCACATGACCTATATTAAGGGAACTTTCACCATTTTGGAGTTTGAGTTGACTTGGGCCAACTTAGCCTCTAGGGTTGACCCCAATGGGTCCTTGGTGACCCATTGGCCTCTCTCTAGGGTTAAGAGGTCATGGGTGGGGTCCACTTGGCTTAGGTAGGGTCAATTAACCCTGTGTAGGCCAGTTTGACCCATTTAGGGTTATGGTTGACATTGGTCAACTCAGGCTCTAGGGTTGACCCTGATGAGTCCTCAGGGCCTTAACATGGGTTGGAGAGATCATGGTGAGGTCTTGGAGTTATGGTGAGGCCCCCTGGTCACCCAAAACTAAGGTTCAGGAATTTACTATTTGCAGACCATAGTGCTCCTATCCACACTACCAGGCTCACTTGACTTTTTCTTGGGCTTCCTAGGGTTTTGTCATGACAAAACCACTCCTAGGAGTCTAGTTGGAAATGGAATGTTACAAATCACAATAAACAAAACAAAAATTTTCGTCCCCGAAATTAAGGTTAAGCCTACGGGGTTCTACCGGAATGAACTAAACTTATAGCATCCCATAAGGAGTGGGAGATTACATCACGACGCCATGTTTGTTAAGTGAGGTTATAGGAAAACCTAAATTTATGGCTAATTCGCCCAATTGGCAAGGCCAAGACCTCAATAAACAAAAGATTAGCTCTACCCTTCCTAGGGCAGTCCTACTAGTTTAAAACAGGAAAGTAAATTGAACATCCTGAAAGGTTGTGAGGTATACCTGACTAAACAGCTCTGGATACTTTTGTCGCATCAGGTCCTGCGGTTCCCTGGTATGCTCCTCCTGGCCATGGTTCCTCCACAAGACTTTGACTAACGGAACCTTCTTACGACGCAAGATCCGTACTCCTCTGTCATCGATCTGAACCGGCTCCAAGTGAACTGACCGGTCTGAAGCTACCGGCCCATCTGTGGTCGAATTATGCTGCTCCGGGCGTAGTAGAGCCCTCCTAAGTGAAGAAATATGGAACACGTCGTGTAAGCCTGCCAATTCCGATGGCAACTCCAGCCTGTAAGCTAGGGGCCCAACCCACTCCAGGATCCTGTAAGGGCCCATATACCTAGGGCTGAGCTTTTTCTTCCGACCACGCACCCGTGAAACTCCGTGCATGGGCTGGATCTTCAAGAAAACATGGTCTCCCACCTGAAACTCTACCTGACGGTGTCGGGCGTCGTAGTACTTAGCCTGTCGGCTTTGCGCTTCCAGCATTTTGTCCCGTATCATCCTCACCTGATCCTTGGTGTCTTCGAAAAAATCTGATCCCAACACCTTTGGATCCTCGTCCTGAAACCATGAAAGCGGAGTCCTGTATCTTCTTCCGTACAAGGCTTCATAAGGAGCCATCCTTATGCTGGACTGGTAGCTGTTGTTATAGGAGAACTTGACTAGTGGTAAGAGCTTCTCCCAAGGTTCGTTTCGATCCAAAATGCATATCCTTAGGAGGTCCTCCAATGTTCGGTTGGTTCGTTCCGGTCTGCCCATCCGTCTGGGGATGAAATGTTGTGCTGAAGGTCAGTCGCGTGCTTAAGTAAGTCTGCACGGATCTCCACTCCCTAGATGTTAACCGACCATCCCGATCCGACACGATCGTCCTGGGCACCCCGTGGTAACGAATGAACTGCTCTACGAATCTCCGACAAGTACTCCAACCGAGTCATCTTTTCTGATCGAAATGAATCTTGCCACCTTCGTCAGCCGATCGACGATGACTCAAATTGAATCGTTTCCCATCCATGACCGGGGAGGCCATGAATGAAATCCATCGCGATGTCCTCAAATTTCCACTCCGGCACCGGAAGTGGCTGTAGCAATCCTGCGGGCTTCCTGCACTCCGCCTTCACCAGTTGGCATGCCTCGCAATGATTCACGAAGTATGTAATGTCCTTCTTCATCCCTGGCCAAAACATCATCTTCTTCAAGTCGGCCGTCATCTTGGTGATCCTCAGGTGTATAGAATATCTGCTACAATGTGCCCCCGCCATGATGTCCTCCCGAATCTTGCCTCTTGCGGGTATATATACCCTTGCTTTTAAAATATAGCAATCCATCTCTCAGTAAATAATCTCCTGTCGAACCCTCCTCCAAATCTTTGAATATAGGCTCTGCCCATGCATTTATCCTCTGTCCGTCCTGGATGCGGTCCCAAAGATCATCTATGGCAACCATTGATGCTAGATACTCCATATACCGTTCTGGATCATTCTCGGATACTAGGGATATCTGCATATCTCTGAAATACTGGACTAGCTCCATGGACATCAGATGTGGTCCCTTCCCTGAGGTTTCTCCTCTCCAGCTCAAAGCATCTGCCACCACGTTCGCCTTCCCGGGATGGTAGTGCATGATGTACTGGTAATCCGACAGGAACTCCACCCAACATCTCTGTCTGATGTTGAGTTCCTTCTGTGTGTCCACGTATTTCAAATTCTTGTGATCTGAGAAGATGTCACAGTGAACCCCGTAGAGGTAGTGTCGCCAAATATTCAGAGCAAAGATCACTGCACCTATCTCCAGATCATGCACCAGATAGCTCTTCTCATGTATCTTCAGCTGTCGGGAGGCGTAGGCTATTACGTGCCCGTTCTGCATCAGAACGGCACCCATTCCCTAGTAGGAGGCGTCCGTGTACACTTGAAATTCCTCCCTTCCCGACGGAAGAGCGAGAATGGGAGACGAGGTAAGCCGACCTTTCAACTCCACAAAGGCCTCCTCACACTGTGGCGTCCAAACGAAAGGGGATTCCTTCTTCGTCAGGGATGTAAGAGGGAGTGCAATCCGGGAGAATCCTTTGACGAACTTCTGGTAATATCTAGCAAATCCCAGGAAGCTCCGTACATCTGTAGTTGTCTTCAACGACGGCCAATCCTGAACTGCCCGAATCTTGGTCGGGTCTACTGCCAACCCAGCACCGTAGATAATGTGACCTAAGAAGGCCACCTCCTTTAGCCAAAACTGGCATTTACTAAACTTTGCATACAGCTGGTGCTCTCGTAGCCTCTCTAGATTCAGAGTCAGGTGTCGTGTATGTTCCTCTTCCGTCCTTGAGTAAATGAGGATGTCGTCAATAAATACGATGACGAATACATCCAAATATTCCTCGAATACCCTGTTCATGAGGCTTGTAAATGCTGACGGTGCATTTGTGAGCCTGAAGTTCATCACTGTAAACTCAAACAGTCCATACCTACTACTGAAAGCGGTCTTCAGAATGTCTTCCTCTCGAATCCATAGCTGATAATTACCTGAACTCAAGTCAAGTTTCGAGAAGAAATGCACTCCCTCCAGTTGATCAAACAACTCGTCAATCCGTGGCAGAGGGTATGTATTCCGGACCGTCAGTCTGTTCAGCGCTCGATAATCAATACACAAGCGGAGACTTCCGTCCTTCTTCTTTATAAATAGCATCGGTGCTCCCCACGGTGAAGAGCTTGGCCGGACAAAACCTGCCTCTACTAGTTCCTGCAACTGGCTTCGGAACTCTGTCAACTCCTTCGGGGCCATCCGGTAAGGGGCCCTAGATGCCGGCTTGGCCCTCAACACAAGCTGTATTTGGAAGTCCTGCTCTCGGTGCGGAGGTAGTCCTGGAAGTTTCTCTAGAAAGACGTAAGCAAAATCTCGAACCACCGGGATGTCTGTCACAAACTCCTTGACTTCCGCCATCTCAAATAGAATCTGATAAACCTCCTCTCCCTGCAGATGGGCCTTAACGGCCTGTACCGATGATAAGAGTTTACGAGAGGCAGGTCTTATTCCTTCGATGACAATGAAAGAGTCGTCGTGCCTCACGGTGATCCTCTTCGCTTGGCAATCATTCAGGGCCATGTTCCAGTGCAGCCATACCATGCCTAGGATCAAGTCGTAGTCTGTCAACTTCAAAAGCATCGTTGGAGCCTCAAACGCCTTTCCACCAATTTCTACCTCCATGTTGCAGTGGTCCGAGGTAAGGAGTTCAGATCCATCGGGTAGTTGCACCCTCATCTCCGAGCCCGTGAATCACTCCACGCCTTCCAATCCCTCCACAAACATCTCCGACATAAAGGAGTGAGAAACTCCGGTATCAAAAAGCATGTGGGCAGGCTTGCCGCTGATGAAGACTATACCTGGGGTGGTTAAATGTCTTAGGATTCTATAACGAGTTTTCTTTCCTATTTATTCTATCTAGTGCAGTTCTACAAATTTGTCAACTGCGAAAGGGGAAATTCTTTTAAAACAATTAAACATCTTTGTCGTACCTACTATGCCCTGCTCTGGGTTCCGAGGCTGCGTAAGGTCCAAAGCATACACCTGCTCCCTTTCTTGTCTACGATCTCCCCCCTAGTATCCACGTCCTCGGCCACGACCTCGGCCTCCAAAGTACTGTGCTGGCTGGGCAGCCGGTGGAGATGGTGGGGGTGCCCCTCTCATATTACAATTTCTGCGGATGTGCCTAACCTGATGGCAGTGGAAGCACTCTGGCGGGGGATACGCCATTCCCCCGGATCTCTTGCCCTCCCGTGTCTGAAGAGGTGGTGGAGCCACCACCACTGGCTCCGCTTGTTTCCTGTCTTGCCTCCTAACAAGGCATGTCCTAGACCCTTCTCCCATTAGTGATACGGGCTCATCTCTGATCGTTCCTTGCTCCTCGACCATGATCCTCCGCTGGCCGTTTCCGTCCCTGAGTAGCTTGCCAATCAGCCTCTATCCTCTTGGCCATCTCTAACATCAGAGGTTTTGGCCTGTCAGATACGAACAGTAGGGCCTCCCTCAAGTCCTCCCGCAGGCCCTTATAGAACCTCTTGATGTATCGTGCCTCATCTAGTTGATAGGAGTCCGTAAACCTGGCTAAATGGTTGAACTCCCGGTGGTACTCTACCACTGTCTTATTGCCCTGCTTCAACTGCAGGAACCTGTCCTCCAGCTCATCCTTAGATGACTGTGGAACAAAATGCTCCAGTAACGCGGCCCTGAACTCCCCCAAGTAATCTCTGCAATCTCCATATCCACAAAGGTCGTGTCCAGTGACGTCTTCCACCATCTCTTGGCATGAGACTCCAAGCAAGAGACCACCAATGGCACTCTCTCCTCCCAGGGGCATTGTATCCCTGTCAACATCTCGTACATAATGTCCAGCCATTCTTATGTTCGGATAGCTAACTCTATCCCTAAGTAGGATGGGGGAGAGAGTCCTCGGAAGATGCTCAGCCAGTTGGCATCCGGGTTTGGCTGCGGAGCCGGAACCTGCTGAGCCCTGAAAGCCTCTAGAATGGCTGTCAGAGTCTGCCCCATCTCCGACTGTAGGAACGGAGTGGGGACCGAGGGAGGTGGTTTATCATTCGGAGTCTGCTGGCCTCCGCACTGTGGTGTAGGCTGTGCAGGAGGCTGCATATCAAAAACTGTTTGTAAGCAATTGACTCAATCCTAATTAACAGTGGACAATTACATGTGATCCACATATGAGCACACCACGCTTTCGCTGCTTAGTTTGTCCCTAAACTAAACTCGAGCAGGGGTGACCCAGGTTTAGTGGACTACTACTCTTCTGATTGAGGTTTCCTCTAATACCACTTGTAAGACCCCTTTTTTTTTCTTTTAAAACACCGGGGTCTTAGGCCCAGAATCGCCGCTTTGCGATGACACCTTCATGCCCTGAAGGGTCATCACCACAAAGCCCCGATTCTGCCGGCCAATTAGATCACAGAAAGGTAGCACAATAAAGTAAAAGCAAGTCCACAGAAGAATCACATATCAGAGTAATAAAATCTCCACGAAGGGAGAGTCCACAAAATATAAATGTACTGAAAAAAGGGCTTAAGCCCGATACATCAAATCCTCACTTACATAGTCACTCAAGTGAAAGCAAAATAAAATACTACTGGAATCAGGGACTCACAGTCCCAACTGTCTGAACTTCTGAACTTGACTGCCCTATCTCTAAACGGGCTGACCTCCGGGGCTGCTCCTGTAAGACCCCCCTCCCGGAACACAAGACATGGCACGAGAGTGGTCTTATGCCCAGAACAGCCGTCTTGCGGAAACACTAACACTCGGGTCATCCTGTACCACAAGACGCCTATCCTGCCGGCTTCAACCAATATCAACATATAAATGCCAACCCAACCATACCATAAAAGAAGTCAACCCACACCAAGCATAAGTCCATAAATATAGCAAAAGAGAAGCTAAACAAGCTTCTACATAATCAGAGTACGAAAATAGAATTGCCCAGAAGGGCTACAACAAAATCTCTCTCATTCACATCTGTAACCGACGGTAGCGACGGTACCGTCCACTCAGGCCTTGTCATCCTGGCCTGGCTGTCCAGCTGCATAGCCTGCTGCTCCACCTGCAGGGTTTCCTCCTAAAAAGGAAGACGTAGCAACTGTTAGTCATAAAGACTAAGTGGCATCACATCCGCTCCCCCGACGACTCCTCGGCACCGGGCGGAGAAAGGAACAGGTACAATATATATAAAACAGTTGTACAAGCAGGTGAAGTAAGTATACAAATCATAGGTAGCAATAAATGTAGTGTACAATTGAACAAGCTCTTATTCTACATTTCTACAATCTATAGCAGCAAGAGAGTATAATGTTATAACAGTAAGTAACTCAACTTATATGAATGCTCATACAAGCATATAAGTTGAGGGTCGTTCAGCAATAAGTAACTCATCGTATAGGAGTGCCCATACAAACTTATACGATAAGGGTCTTGTGTATGTAATGAAGTGCAATGCTATGTATGTAATGCAATAACACACCCATGATCAAGCACATGCAATCGCTATGTCGACACAGACTTATAGTTCCCACTATTCGAGAAGGTAGTTAACCTCTAAGGCGTCAACCATCATGGCCAAAATGTGACAGTAGAGCGGGCATCTCCACTACTAGGCTGGTCTCCACACTACCTGTCCTAGGCCTCCGTACGCCTCAACGCTAAGAACACAACAGCGGAGCTCACATGCGTACTACGGCTCAGCGGGTTCTCTTGGGTAAATGAGCACCAAGATCCTAGCCCCGAACTGGCCTATGCGTGACACGAAAGGAGCCTCAAAATGAACACGAGGACCAAGCCCAACCGTTCACTTGGCATGGAAGGAGCCTCGGGACGTGAACACCGAGGACCAAGCCCAACCGTCCAAGGTCTAGCAGTCAACTCCCATCGGTGTGACGATTGGCGAGCCCGTAGACCTGCCACACTATCCTTAACCCGGGATTACGACACCACGTGTCGACTCACACCACATGCAATTTCACAATATCATGGCATAGAAGGAGCCTCGGGACGTGAACACCGAGGACCAAGCCCAACCATCCATCAAATGCGGAAGGAGCCTCGGGACGTGAACACCGAGGACCAAGCCCAACCGTCCAACTTTACTCATCTCAACCTCGTTTCAACTAGTGACGGTCAACACCGCACTTGTTACTTATACAATATTACCCGTAGGGAGACGACACTCTAAGCATTGGATTATTAATTCCCTTCTATCCATTCAACATACATCATGGCAAAAGTTAAATCATTTATACATCAACCAATTTATATCTACCCGTTTTATCCGGCTCTTTCCTTCAATTAAGCTTGTCCACAACTCGTTATACGAATTAAGATTTATAACCTCAACTTACAATATCACTAGGATGATTGTGTCAAAAGAGTCCACCATTGTAACATCCCATTTCCGGCTAGACCCCTAGGAGTCGGTTGGTCGTCACAGAACCCTAGGAAGCCCAAAAATTGAAATGAATTGACCAAGATTTCGGGTCACGAGTTGGTCACGCCCGTGACCGACCCGTCACGCCCGTGACCTAGGGCGTGACTCCTTCGATGATCGTCGATCTCAGGGAGACGATCGTCGGGCGCAGAATTTTCGACCCGGCCCTGTCACGCCCGTGACCAAGGTGTCACGCCCGTGACCTAGGGCGTGACCACCCTTCGACGACCGTCGATCTCAGTTCGATGGTCGTCGACCTCAGAATTTGCCATTCGGACATGTCACGCCCGTGACCCAGGTGTCACGCCCGTGACCAAGGGCGTGCCCCCCTCCCTTCGGTGATCGTTGATATCAGCGCGACGATCGCCGAGCGCGGAATTTGTCTCATGACCCTGTCACGCCCGTGACCAAGGTGTCACGCCCGTGACCAAGGTGTCACGCCCGTGACCAAGGTTTCACGCCCGTGACCAAGGGCGTGACCACCCTTCGACGACCGTCGATCTCAGTTCGACGATCGTCGCCCTCAGAATTTGCCATTCGGGCATGTCACGCCCGTGACCAAAGTGTCACGCTCGTGACCTAAGGCGTGACCACCCTTCGACGACCGTCGATCTCAGTTCGACGATCGTCAACCCCAGAATTGGCCACCCGGGCCTGTCACGCCCGTGACCTATGATTCATGCCCGTGACATTGACCGAAACGACGGTTCAGGCCCGAAATTATTCTAACACGCGTGGTAATAAGTGCTGGTGTGGGAAGTTACACCAGGAGTAATTACGGACCGTTTTTCCTTCTGTAATTATATAATAAAGGAGGAAGTATTGGTCCAATAGGAATCGCCACCTGGCAAGCACCTATTCATCTTCCACCGTTTCTTATCCCTTCACTGTAACCGAAAGGTTATTAATAGGAGGCTTCATGGCCATTAAGGCTTTACCCTTTCACCTCCCCACTTGCTGACTTATAAAAGACCACTTGGAGCAAGAGGAGAAGTTTACACGCTCAATCAAACAAATTCAGACGTTTGCTCTTGCTGTAGGAGAAGTCCAGCAATGCCACCACCGCGTCATGGCACCCCGTCGTTCATCTCGCCTCCAAACCGCGAACAAGGTCCTCCTCTGCTTCTTCTCTTTCATGGGTAGATCTTAGGATTCTTAGAAAGAAAGTTCGCGCTCAACGGAGCCGGACCCATCTCTCTTTTTCATGGAAAACCATGAAAAATGTATTCTTGAGTTCGCCGGAAACCGCCACCTCCGGCGGCCAAACCACCGCCGACCGATAGTCGTCGCCTCAATGGAGGTGGTGATGGTGGTGGCTGGCCAGGGAAGTGACCGGACGGCCGGCGACGGATCACGGAAAGGTTACAGGACAAATGGTTTTCTGAGTCTGGTTTCGGGTTCATGTAGAAGATGAACAGTAGAATCAATTTTATAATTTATAAATTAAGTGTATAATACATAGAGGAAAGATATATTATCTGAGTATATTTTAAGGCTGCGAAATGAGGCGCTTAGAGGCCGTTTTAGGAAAAATGACCAGTCATGAAAGTTGTAGCCATTAGAGTCTAGATTAATTTAAAATTTGTTTCAACTTATTTGGTTAAGCGGTTCGGCCGCAGCACCCGTTTTAGTGGGGGCTGTACCTAGAGTTGGGCAGAAATTAAAATGGATGCCCACTCTTCGTCCCTTGTCCAAATGACCTGAAATTTGGGCAAGGGGTTAACCTTAGCAATACCTAAAGTCAGACTAAAAATGGGAATTTTTGGAGATACTTTGCCTAAAGTTTTTGTTTTAATTTAATAAACTTAGAGGAATTTATTTAAGTGGTCAAATGACCTCCAAACCCTCCCAAATTTTGGTGAGTGTTCCCTGGCTATTAAACCTAGGTCTGTACTAAATTCCAACTGATTTGGAGGAGTTTTGGGTGGGAAACCTTCTACCCTTAACTAGGCATTAGTGAGACATCTTTTAGTAAAAAGTGCACTAAGAGTTTGGAAAGGTCAAATCACCTCAACAGAGGCTGATATTCCGACCTCTGACTTAGAAGGGTGTTATAACCTGCTTGGAGAAAAATGGAGTGGTTTAGGGTTGATTTACCCTAGGATCCAAGCTCAAACCCTAAATAAAGGGTTTTGAGGGTTGTGAAGGACATGGGGGCAATTGCTCTTGTATTGCCTTGAAACTCTGTAGATTTGACAAAAGCTTGATAAGAATCGTCTAGATGAAATCTTGGAGAATTTGGAGACAAGTAGATACCTTAAAACCCTAACCTTAGTTTTAGGGTAAAATATCAAATAGGTAAAATCAGTCACTAAACCTTACTTAAAAGCTGTGAAATTCGGGTAGAGTGAGTTTTGGATCAGGTAGAACTTATAGCAATTTTTCTGGAATTTTATGCTGATTATTGATAGCACTTCATTTATAAAGCTTACTATGGCCTTAAATGGTGTTTTAATTGTTTAGAAATTTCTGTTCATTGAAATCTCATGAAATCTTTGAGCTAAATGTTTTAGATCAGAATAGTTGCCCTTGAATTTTTGTATGATTTTTAGTTGAGTAATTCTAGTACTTCATTCACAGATGTTAGAAAGGGGTTTTATGGTTTAAAAATTAATTATGGATGATATACTAGTTGGAAAATTATGAAACCTGGCCAATGTTATTTTGAATGTCTTATCTGCTTAGTATAATTAATTTACAATTTTTGGATGGATATTTTCTGTACTTGTTTCATAAATAACCAAAGATCGAGATTATTTCTAAAATATGTTTAGTGCCCTTTTGATGATAGAAAAATTGTGATACTTTGTATTTACCATATTGGGATAACATAATATTTATAGTAAATTTTTTTGGACATCTTGCATGAGGACTTAAGGTAGTTCATGTTCAAACAGGTAGCCCTTGAGATTTTCGAGGAAATTAATTAAATGCCAAATAAATTAGGAAAATTACCATTTTCTGGATTTAGGTCATTTATATCATGATAAGTCTCCAGTAAATAATTTAGGGCATCTGGATGAGTATTGGATCACAACATAACCGGTTCGACATGTAGTCTAGGTCGGTCTGTATATAGCAAATTTGTGAATTGTGATAGGACATGATCTGAGGAAGTCATTGGAGTTAATCATTTTGTCTGGGTGGACAATTGTGGATGAAATCACGATAGGATGCTATGAAGAGTAGAGAGAAGTAGTGATAGCTAGAGTTAAGAGGTGCTCGGGCTCGACGAAAGATCGCATTTCCCCGAAGAGTGGAAGGTTTAAAATCACCCTAGGATAGTCTATCGTAATGTGAGAAGGGAATGGGTAAAGGGGATCAACCAATAACAATTAAGTGCCTTGCGAAAGGGAACTTCGGGCCGTAATGCCGCCGACTTGGTTCCTAGTGCCCCTTGAGAGCCCTTCACGGGGAATACCGGAGGCAGTCCTGGGCTAACGTAAACTGTAATAACAAACCGATAAGAGTAACATAGTAACTAGGGCTGCACCCTTCACAAACACTATTGGCACAGGAAGATAGATGAGAGCTTCGACTCGGTTGGTTAAGAGACGGACGGGATGGTCCGGGGAGCTTCAGCTCGGTTGGTTTGGAGACGGACGTTTTGGTCCGGGGAGCTTCGGCTCGGCTTTTGTGTGTTTGCGATTAAACTTGCATGTGCATAAAAAGGAATGGAAATTAAGGTGGTGGGTCTTTGGTATTGGAGGGTCAATGCACCGACGCCAATACGCTGACTCGGCAAGTGTGGTTAGCACTTCGCCAACAGAAGTCCAGTGCGCCAGCCGGCAAGAGTACGCAGGCGTCCGCTTAGTGTACCAAGCGTTAAGGCATACGATAGGTCTGACCGGTAGTGCTTTACTGGTTTAGAGGTGGGTGAGGCCCAACCCACCGCTTCCGTCTGCCACTACGGAGGTATCCTGGGAGTTAACGGCTCCGAAAGGGGGAACTAAAGGTCTGTGTGCACAGAGTCGGGTGAGTGAGTTGCACTTGCATGTTTCATCATTCCCACTTGCGTGTCATAGCATAATCGATTCATTTAACCCTGACACCTAAAGTATAAGTGGTATGGGACGCTTATACATTAGGACCTGCAAAACGACCCCTTAGTCTATAAGCTTGTGTGGGCAAGTTTATAAATCAAAGGTTAATTTCAATATATATACATGCTGTTGTTTGATAACCAACACCCCAACGTATAAGTGGTATGGGACACTCTATACGATGGGAGCCTTGCAGAAGATCCCTTGGCTTATGCGCTTTCGCACATAAGTTAAGGTTACCTTTCTTACTTTCTATTTTAGTCATATTATTATAGAATTTCTAGATTAGTTCCGCTGCCATTTGTTTATTGATTAAATCTCCACTTTCATGTCCTTCCCTTTCTTCCTCTCCGCTCGGTACCTAGGAGACATGGGGGAAGGGGTAGGGGACGATAGGGCTTAGTCTTTATGACTAACGGTTTTTGAACCATATCATATTAGGGGATCGCGGAGCCCAGCATGGAGGAGCAGCTCAGGAGGCCGGTACGCTTGGAGATGGGGCAGTCTAGCACTGGAGTCCAGACTGCAGGGACCGTGAGTCCTTACCTTCAGTAGAGTTTTAGTTTTGCTTCCGCATTGAGCGATTTGTAGTGAGGACTTGATGTACTGGGCATGAGCCCTTATATTTCTAGTATCATTGTACTCTGATGTTTTTTGTGGACACTCCCATCGTTGAGTTTATTTACATGTGATTTATTATTGTGGACTGCATTGCTCTTACTTTAATTATTGTGCTACCTTTCTGTGATCGAATTGGCCGGCAGAATCGGCGCCTTGTGGCGATGACCCTTCAGGACGTGAAGGTGTCACCGCAAAGCGGCGACTCTGGGCCTAAGACCCCGGGTTTTAAAAAGAAAAAAAGGGGGGTCTTACAAGTGGTATCTGAGGGCAAAACATCGATCTGAAAAGGTAGCAGTCCACTAACCCTGGGTCACCCCCGCTCGAGTTTAGTTTGTGGACAAACTAAGCAGCGGAAGCAGTGGTGTGCCCATTTGGGGATCACATATAAATTGTCCACCTTTATGTAATATTTGAACGTTTTCTCAGCATGTGTTTTTGTTACGCAGCCTCCAGCACGGCCTACGCCACAAGGTGGAGTTCAACAGGCTCAGGATGTTGCACCACCCCCACCGGTCCCCACTCCATTCCTTCAGTCAGACATGGGACAGACTCTGACTGCCATCCTAGAGGCTTTCAGGGCCCAGCAGGTTTCGGTCCTGCAGCCAAACCTGGGGGCCAACTGGCTGAGCATCTTCCGGGGTCTTTCTCCCCCGTCCTATTTAGGGACAGAGTCAGCGGTTCGGACAGAAGAGTGGCTGGATATCATGTACGAGATGCTGACCGGATACGGTGTCCCTGGGAGGAGAGGGTGGCTCTGGTTGTCTCTTGCCTGGAGTCCCATGCAAAGAGGTGGTGGAAGACGCTGTTGGACACGACATTTGCCGATAGGGAGGTTGCGGAGGTTACCTGGGAAGAGTTCAGGGCCGCACTGCTGGAGCATTTCGTTCCGCAGTCGGCCAGGGATGAGTTGGAGGAGCGTTTTTTACAGTTGAAGCAGGGCACCCGGACGGTGGTCGAGTACCATCGGAAGTTCGACCATCTGGCTCGATACGCAGATTCCTACCAGCTGGACGAAGCAGGGTACATCAGGAGGTTCTATAAGGGCCTGCGGGAGGATTTGAGGGAGGCTTTGTTGTTTGTATATGATGGGCCTATCTCCCGGATTTTGGAGATGGCAAAAAGGATTGAGGCTGACTGGCACACCACCCGGGGCCGGAAGCGGCAAGCAGAGGATCAGGGACGGAGAGGCAGAAATGACCAGCGACGAGGTGTTATACCAGAGGGGAGAAGGACAGAGGACCAGCCTCGTCAGGACGTGAGGCAGGAGCCGAGGGAACAGGTGATATTGGCCCCTCCACCTCTTCGGATGCAGGAGATGCCGAGACCCGGGGGAATGGCGTATCCCCCACCAGAGTGCTTCCTTTGTCATCAGATTGGGCACATTCGGAGGAACTACCCCATGCGGGGGGCACCACCTCCAGCACCACAGGGTGGCCCACCAGCTCAGCATTATGGAGGCCAAGGATGCGGCCGCGGTCGTGGATACCAGGAGGGAGACCGTAGACAGGGAAGAGAGCAGGTATATGCTTTGGACCTTGCGCAGCCTCGGAATCCGGAGCAGGTCATCGCAGGTACGCCGCAATGCTTCTTTATTTTCATAGAATTTCCCTTTAAGTTGTTAACACTCAGAACCGCACTAGATAGATTAACAAGGAAAGAAAATTCTTTATAGAACCCTAAGATATCTAATCACCCCAGGTATAGTCTTCATCAGCGGCAAGCCTGCCCGCACGCTTTTTGATACTGGAGCTACTCACTCCTTTGTGTCGGAGACGTTCGTAGAAGGACTGAAAGGCGTGGAGCGATTCACGGGCTCGAGGATGAGGGTGCGACTACCGGATGGATCTAAGCTCCTTACCACGGATCACTGTAATATGGAGGCAGAAATTGGAGGAAAGGCGTTCGAGGCTCCAGCGATGATTTTGAAGCTGACGGACTACGACCTGATCCTAGTCATGGTATGGCTACACTGGAACCATGCCCAGATTGACTGCCAGGCGAAGAGGATCACCGTGAGACACGGGGACTCTTTCATTATCATCGAAGGTATAAGACCTGTCTCTCGTATACTCTTATCTTCGGTACAGGCCGTTAAGGCCCATCTGCAGGGAGAGGAGGTCTATCAGATTTTATTTGAGATGGCGGAAGTTAAGGAGTCGGTGACAGACATCTCGGTGGTGCGAGATTTCGCTGACATCTTTCCAGAGAAACTGTCGGTACTACCTCCACACCGAGAGCAGGACTTTCAGATACAGCTTGTGTCGGGGGCCAAGCCAGCATCTAGGGCCCCTTATCGAATGGCCCCACAGGAGTTGGCAGAGTTTCAGACTCTGTTGCAGGAATTGGTTGAGGCAGGATTTGTTAGACCGAGTTCCTCGCCATGGGGAGCACCGGTCCTATTCGTGAAGAAGAAGGATGGGACACTCCGCCTGTGCATCGATTATCGAGCACTAAACAGGCTGACCGTCCGGAATACCTATCCGCTCCCACGGATAGACGAATTGTTCGACCAGCTGGAGGGAGCCCATTATTTCTCGAAGCTAGACTTGAGATCAGGATACTACCAGCTGCGGATCCAGGAGGAGGATATCCCAAAGACGGCCTTCAGTAACAGATATGGCCTGTATGAGTTCACCGTGATGCCCTTCGGGCTCACGAATGCACCGTCGGCGTTCATGAGCCTCATGAACCGGGTTTTTGAGGCCTACTTGGATGTATTCGTCATAGTATTCATAGACGATATCATGATCTACTCTAGGACGGAGGAGGAGCACACTCGGCATCTGGCACTCACTCTGGAGAGGTTGCGAGAGCATCGCCTTTATGCAAAATTCAGCAAGTGTCAGTTTTGGTTGAAGGAGGTGGCCTTCCTAGGCCACATTATCAGCGGAGCTGGGTTGGCAGTGGATCCGGCAAAGATTCGGGCAGTTCGAGATTGGCCGCAGTTGAAGACAGCCACCGATGTACGAAGTTTTTTGGGACTTGCCGGTTACTACCGGAAGTTTGTGGAGGGGTTTTCTCAGATTGCCCTCCCCCTAACATCTTTGACGAAGAAGGAGGCACCTTTCGTTTGGACCCTGCAGTGTCAGGCGGCTTTCCAGGAACTGAAGGACCGACTCATCTCAACCCCTATTCTGGCCCTTCCATCTGGAAAGGAAGGATTCCAGGTGTATACCAACGCATCGTACCAGGGGATGGGAGCAGTGCTGATACAGAATGGACACGTCATAGCATATGCCTCCCGCCAACTGAAGACCCATGAGAAGAACTACCCAGTGCACGACCTTGAGATGGGAGCGGTCGTTTATGCTCTGAAGGTTTGGTGCCATTATATTTATGGAGTCCACTCCGACATCTACTCCGACCATAAGAACCTGAAATACGTGGACACACAAAAGGAGCTGAATATCAGGCAGAGGCGCTGGGTGGAGTTCTTAGCAGATTATCAGTATGAGATGCACTACCATCCAAGGAAGGCAAACGTGGTGGCCGACGCATTGAGTCGGAGAGCTGCCACTTTCGAAGCTGGGCCCCAAGTTTTGTCCATGGAGCTAGTACGGTTATTCAGAGATATGCAGATATCCCTAGTGTCCGAGGATGACCCAGTTCTGTATAGGGAGCATCTGGCATCGATAGTGGCCATAGACGATATTCGGGATCGCATTCGGGACGGACAGAGGACAGATGCATGGGCAGAGCCGATGTTCCGAGCCTTGGAGGAGGGTTCGGCAGGAGATTATTCCCTGAGAGATGGATTGCTACATTTCAGAGGCAGAGTATATATACCCGCAGGAGGCCAGATCCGAGAGGATATTATGACGGAGGCGCATTGCAGCCGGTACTCTGTGCACCCGGGGATCACAAAGATGACCGCTGATCTGAAGAGGACGATGTTTTGGCCGGGCATGAAGAAGGACATTACGTACTTCGTGACCCATTGCGAGGCATGTCAGTTGGTGAAGGCGGAGTGCGGGAACCCCGCAGGACTGTTGCAGCCACTCCCGGTGCCGGAGTGGAAGTTTGAGGATATAGCTATGGATTTTATACATGGTCTTCCTCGGTCTCGGACGAGAAATGACTCCATCTAGGTGATTGTTGATCGGTTGACGAAGGTGGCCCGCTTTATACCGATCAGGAAGGATGACTCGGTGGGAGTGCTGGTACGAAAGTTCGTGGAGCAGTATATCCGATATCATGGCGTGCCCCGGACGATAGTGTCGGACCGCGATGGACGGTTTACATCCAGGGAGTGGCGGTCAGTGCAGGCATACCTGGGCACCCGATTGACTTTTAGCACGGCCTTCCACCCTCAGACGGACGGGCAGACAGAGCGCACCAACAGGACGTTGGAGGATCTACTACGACTGTGTATTCTTGACCGAGGGGAGTCGTGGTAGAAGATGCTACCGTTGGTCGAGTTCTCCTATAACAATAGCTACCAGTCCAGCATCAGGATGGCGCCTTATGAAGCCTTGTATGGAAGAAAATGTAGGACCTCGCTTTCTTGGGTTCAAGACGAGGATCCGAAGGTGTTGGGATCGGATTTTGTTGAAGACACCGAGGCTCAGGTGAGACTGATCAGAGATAGGATGTTGGATGCGCAGAGCAGACAGGCTAAATACTATGACGCCCGGCATCGTCAGGTGGAGTTTCGGGAAGGGGATCGAGTGTTCTTGAAGATCCGGCCCATGCACGGAGTCTCACGAGTGCGCGGTCGGAGGAAGAAGCTCAGCCCTAGGTATATGGGCCCTTACCAAATCCTGGAGCGGATCGGACCCCTAGCCTACAGGCTAGAGTTGCCACCAGAGCTGGCAGCTCTACACAACGTCTTCCACATTTCTTCGCTGAGGAGGGCTCTACTACGCCGGGAGCAGCAGATTTTGACCACCGAAGGGCCGGTAGCTTCAGACCGATCTGTTCACTTGGAGCCAGTCCGGATCGACGACAAAGGAGTACGGATCTTGCGCCGCAAGAAGATCCCCTTAGTCAAGGTTCTGTGGAGAAACCACGGTCAGGAGGAGCACACCTAGGAACCGCAGGACCTGATGAGGCAAAAATACCCGGAGTTGTTCAGTCAGGTATACCTCACCACCTCTTGGTATACTATAAATTACCTTCTTGTACAAAACCGGTAAGATTAGATAAGGAAAATTGAGAACCTAGGCAAGCGCAGGAAAGTAGGGGCTAATCTTTTGTTTATTGGGGAGATTGCCTTAGTTTATCAAACAAGTAGTAGCTTGAATCCAATAGAAAAATCGTATGGGATGTTACAAGTTTAATTTATTCCGATAGAAATCCCCGTAGGCTCAACCTCAATTTCGGGGATGAAATTTTTGTTTTGTTTATTGGGATTTGTAACATCCCATTTCCGGCTAGACCCCTAGGAGTCGGTTGGTCGTCACAGAACCCTAGGAAGCCCAAAAATTGAAATGATTCGACCAAGATTTCGGGTCACGAGTTGGTCACGCCCATGACCGACCCGTCACGCCCGTGACCTAGGGCATGACTCCTTCGACGATCGTCGATCTCAGGGAGACGATCGTCGGGCGCAGAATTTTTGACCCAGCCCTGTCGCGCCCGTGACCAAGGTGTCACGCTCGTGACCTAGGGCGTGACCACCCTTCGACGACCGTCGATCTCAGTTCGATGGTCGTCGACCTCAGAATTTTCCATTCGGGCATGTCACGCCCGTGACCCAGGTGTCACGCCCGTGACCAAGGGCGTGCCCCCCCCCCTTCGGTGATCGTTGATCTTAGCGCGACGATCGCCGAGCGTGGAATTTGTCTCATGACCCTGTCACGCCCGTGACCAAGGTGTCACACCCGTGACCAAGGGCGTGACCACCCTTCGACGACCGTCGATCTCAGTTCGACGATCGTCGGCCTCAGAATTTGCCATTCGGGCATGTCACGCCCGTGACCAAGGTATCATGCCCGTGACCTAGGGCGTGATCACCCTTCGACGACCGTCGATCTCAGTTCGACGATCGTCGACCCCAGAATTGGCCACCCGGGCCTGTCATGCCCGTGACCTATGAGTCACGCCCGTGACATTGACCGAAACGACGGTTCAGGCCCGAAATTATTCTAACACGCGTGGTAATAAGTGCTGGTGTGGGAAGTTACACCAGGAGTAATTACGGGCCGTTTTTCCTTTTGTAATTATATAATAAAGGAGGAAGTGTTGGTCCAATAGGAATCGCCACCTGGCAAGCACCTATTCATCTTCCACCGTTTCTTATCCCTTCACTGTAACCGAAAGGTTATTAATAGGAGCCTTAATGACCATTAAGGCTTTACCCTTTCACCTCCCCACTTGCTGACTTATAAAAGCCCACTTGGAGCAAGAGGAGAAGTTTATACGCTCAATCAAACAAATTCAGACGTTTGCTCTTGCTGTAGGAGAAGTCCAGCAACGCCGCCACCGCGCCATGGCACCCGTCGTTCATCTCGCCTCCAAACCGCGAACAAGGTCCTCCTCTGCTTCTTCTCTTTCATGGGTAGATCTTAGGATTCTTAGAAAGGAAGTTCGCGCTCAACGGAGCCGGACCCATCTCTCGTTTTCATGGAAAACCATGAAAAATGTATTCTTGAGTTCGCCGGAAACCGCCACCTCCGGCGGCCAAACCACCGCCGACCGATAGCCGTCGCCTCAATGGAGTTGGTGGTGGTGGTGGCTGGCTAGGGAAGTGACCGGACGGTCGGCGACGGATCACGGAAAGGTTACAGGAAAAATGGTTTTCTGAGTCTGGTTTCGGGTTCATGTAGAAGATGAACAGTAGAATCAATTTTATAATTTATAAATTAAGTGTATAATACATAGAGGAAAGATATATTATCTGAGTATATTTTGAGGCTGCGAAATGAGGCGCTTAGAGGCCGTTTTAGGAAAAATGACCAGTCACGAAAGTTGTAGCCCTTCGAGTCTAGATTAATTTAAAATTGGTTTAAACTTGTTTGGTTAAGCGGTTCGGCCGCATCACCCGTTTTAGTGGGGGCTGTACCTAGAGTTGGGCAGAAATTAAAATGGATGCTCACTCTTCGTCCCTTGTCCAAATGACCTGAAATTTGGGCAGGCGGTTAACCTTAGCAATACCTAAAGGCAGACCAAAAATGGGTATTTTTGGAGATACTTTGCCTAAAGTTTTTGTTCTAATTTAATAAACTTAGAGGAATTTATTTAAGTGGTCAAATGACCTCCAAACCCTCCCAAATTTTGGTAAGTGGTCGCTGGCTATTAAACCTAGGTCTGTACAAAATTCCAACTGATTTGGAGGAGTTTTTGGTGGGAAACCTTTTACCCTTAACTAGGCATTAGTGAGACATCTTTTAATAAAAAGTGCACTAAGAGTTTGGAAAGGTCAAATCACCTCAGCAGAGGCTGATATTCCGACCTCTGACTTAGAAGGGTGTTATAACCTGCTTGGAGAAAAATGTAGTGGTTTAGGGTTGATTTACCCTAGGATCCAAGCTCAAACCCTAAATAAAGGGTTTTGAGGGTTGTGAAGGACATGGGGGCAATTGCTCTTGTATTGCCTTGAAACTCTGTAGATTTGACAAAAGCTTGATAAGAATCGTCTGGATGAAATCTTGGAGAATTTGGAGACAAGTAGATACCTTAAAACCCTAACCTTAGTTTTAGGGTAAAATATCAAATAGGTAAAATCAGTTACTAAACCTTACTTAAAAGCTGTGAAATTCGGATAGAGTAAGTTTTTGATTAGGTAGAACTTATAGCAATTTTTCTGGAATTTTATGCTGATTATTGTTAGCACTTCATTTGTAAAGCTTACTATGACCTTAAAAAATGTTTTAATTGTTTAGAAATTTCTGTTCATTGAAATCTCATGAAATATTCTAGGTAAATGTTATAGGTCAGAATAGTTGCCCCTGAATTTTTGTATGATTTTTAGTTAAGTAATTCTAGTACTTCATTCACAGATGTTAGAAAGGGGTTTTATGGTTTAAAAATTAATTATGGATGATATACTTGTTGGAAAATTATGAAACCTGACCAATGTTATTTTGAATGTCTTATCTGCTTAGTATAATTAATTTACAATTTTTGGATGGATATTACTTGTACTTGTTTCATAAATAACCAAAGATCGAGATTATTTCTAAAATATGTTTAGTGCTTTTTTGTTGATAGAAAAATTGTGATACTTTGGATTTACCATATTGGGATAACATAATATTTATAGTAATTTTTCTGGACATCTTGCATGAGAACATAGGGTAGTTCATGTTCAAACCGGTAGCCCTTGAGATTTTCGAGGAAATTAATTAAATGCCAAATAAATTAGGAAAATTACCATTTTCTGGATTTAGGTCATTTATATCATGATAAGTCTCCAGTAAATAATTTAGGGCATCTGGATGAGTATTGGATCACTGCATAACCGGTTCGACATGTAGTCTAGGTCGGTCTGCATATAGCAAATTTTTGAATTGCGATAGGACATGATCTGAGGAAGTCATTGGAGTTAATCATTTTGTCTGGGTGGACAATTGTGGATGAAATCACGATAGGATGGTATGAAGAGTAGAGAGAAGTAGTGATAGCTAGAGTTAAGAGGTGCTCGGGCTCGGCGAAAGATCGTCTTTCCCCGAAGAGTGGAAGGTTTAAAATCACCCTAGGATAGTCTATCGTAATGTGAGAAGGGAATGGGTAAAGGGGATCAACCAATAACAATTAAGTGCCTTGCGAAAGGGAACTTCGGGCCGTAATGCCGCCGACTTGGTTCCTAGTGCCCCTTGAGAGCCCTTCACGGGGAATACCGGGGGCAGTCCTGGGCTAACGTAAACTGTAATAACAAACCGACAAGAGTAACATAGTAACTAGGGCTGCACCCTTCACAAACACTATTGGCACAGGAAGATAGATGAGAGCTTCGGCTTGGTTGGTTAAGAGACGGACGGGATGGTCCGGGGAGCTTCGGCTCGGTTGGTTTGGAGACGGACATTTTGGTCCGGGGAGCTTCGGCTCGGCTTTTGTGTGTTTGCGATTAACTTGTATGTGCATAAAAAGGAATGGAAATTAAGGTGGTGGGTCTTCGGTATTGGAGGGTCGATGCACCGACGCCAATATGCTGACTCGGCAAGTGTTGTTAGCACTTAGCTAACAGAAGTCCGGTGCGCCAGCCGGCAAGAGTACGCAGGCGTCTGCTTAGTGCACCAAGCGTTGAGGCGTACGATAGGTCTGACCGGTAGTGCTTTACTAGTTTAGAGGTGGGCGAGGCCCAACCCACCGCTTCCGTCTGCCACTACGGAGGTATCCTGGGAGGTAACGGCTCCGAAAGGGGGAACTAAAGGTCTGTGTGCACAGAGTCGGGTGTGTGAGTTGCACTTGCATGTTTCATCATTCCCACTTGCATGTCATAGCATAATTGATTCATTTAACCCTGACACCTAAAGTATAAGTGGTATGGGACGCTTATACATTAGGACCTGCAAAATGACCCCTTGGTCTATAAGCTTGTGTGGGCAAGTTTATAAATCAAAGGTTAATTTCAATATATATACATGTTGTTGTTTGATAACCGGCACCCCAACATATAAGTGGTATGGGACACTCTATACGATGGGAGCCTTGCAGAAGATCCCTTGGCTTATGCGCTTTCGCACATAAGTTAAGGTTACCTTTCTTACTTTCTATTTTTGTCATATTATTATAGAATTGCTAGATTAGTTCCGCTGCCATTTGTTTATTGATTAAATCTCCACTTTCATGTCCTTCCCTTTCTTCCTCTCCGCTCGGTACCTAGGAGCCATGGGGGAAGGGGTAGGGGACGATAGGGCTTAGTCTTTATGACTAACGGTTTTCGAACCATATCATATTAGGGGATCGTGGAGCCCAGCATGGAGGAGCAGCTCAGGAGGCCGATACGCTTGGAGATGGGGCAGTCTAGCACTGGAGTCCAGACTGCAGGGACCGTGAGTCCTTACCTTCAGTAGAGTTTTAGTTTTGCTTTCGCATTGAGCGATTTTGTAGTGAGGACTTGATGTACCGGGCATGAGCCCTTATATTTCTAGTATCATTGTACTCTGATGTTTTCTGTGGACACTCCCTTCGTGGAGTTTATTTACATGTGATTTATTATTGTGGACTGCATTGCTCTTACTTTAATTATTGTGCTACCTTTCTGTGATCGAATTGGCCGGCAGAATCGGCGCCTTATGGTGATGACCCTTCAGGACGTGAAGGTGTCACTGCAAAGCGGCGACTCTGGGCCTAAGACCCTGGGTTTTAAAAAGAAAAAAAAGGGGTCTTACAAACATAGCCTCGAGTTGGATCGCAACATTAAATTCCACCAAATTGCACTCCACATTACACAGCCAAGAATTTAGGTGCAGCCTTAATCCGGGCAGCAACTTTGACAAAGGATTCCCGAGGCTACAAAAATCCGACGAGTGCGTGTAACCACTCGTTAGAAATATAATTTCAAGGGCTACAACTTTCGTGTTTAGTCAAAAGCCCATATTTGATCTCATCACACCAGAAATTAATTCGAAGCCTGCTGCGTACAGGATACAGATTTCCTGGGTGGAATTTCCCCCAATTGCAGCAGATTCAAACTGACTTTCCCATGGCTACAGAGATCTGTTGGAAGCGTGCAACCACTCGTTGGAAAGATAATTTCGAGGGATACGACTTTTATGTTGAGTCCAAAACACAGATCTGGCTAGAACACCCTGAAATTGGCCACGAAGATCGTTGTGTGCAGAAAATAGATTCCTGCACGCATCTTAAGGCGAGATGAACGGCATCCGTTCATCTTCCTCCTTGTACCAATCTCCCCAAAAACTCCTTCAGAAAATCGTCCACCCTTATTCACCCTCACGAAGCAATATTTCTCCACGAATCACTCTCTCATCTTCACTTTGAAGAATGAAGAGGTTGGAGGGGACTAAGCCTAGAAAATAGTCTAGGCATGGCTTTTCCCTAAGAAATCTCCTCCTCACCATCAAGACTCTAAGGAGTCGATATCTCTCCTAGAATATTAACTACAGATCTAGCACCAAGGGAGAGGGGAGGAAGCTCACCTCGATTCCAGCGGTACCATCTTTTCCGGCCATGGATCTAGTCATCCTTCTTTGCGGCATCTCTTGCTTGGTGCAGTTGTTCTTCACGGCAAAGGAAAGAGAGAGAGAGAGAGAGAAGGCCACCTCCAGGAGCTCTGACTGCTTCCTGCGGCTCTATCGGATTCGCGAGGTCCATGATGACGGCAAGAACGATCGGCATGGATGGCTAGGGTTCGGCTTTATCTCCTCTTATAAACCGATGTATTAGGTTAAATCCTTCCTCCACGTGTCAACGCCCCATTGGACCGCCCCTAATGGGTCATATTGAAGTGACCCAGTCCAAGGAATCTGTTGGAACACCCTAATTTGGATTTGGGTCAGGATCACTATGTCTTTAGGATTATTAGATTGACCCATCAATGTAGAGATAAGGGTCATAGGATGTGCTAAGTCAGAGGCCCTCAGAGATTGAAGAATTCAGCCAAGAGAAATCAGTCAGAAGAAATCAGAATTCATCCTTGGCATCGAGCTCAGATCGACGTTTTGAAGTTCAGGTGTCGAGATGAGATCGACGATCTTTGAGCTCAGGTCCACGAGGCGTCGAACTCCGGTCGACGCTCGCCGAGCTCAGATCGGCGTTTTCTGTCCCAGACCATCTCCAATACCTCTGAGCTCAGATCGACGATCGCCGAGCTCAGGTCGACGATCATCTTGTTGAGATCGACGATTTCTGCCATCTCTCTGAACGCAAGTTCCCAGGCAGATTTTCAGGATATTCTTGGTCCAATCAATGTGAGCCGTTCATATTCCAACACAGCTTTATTACAGGATAGTTGCAAGAATGTATTTATGGACATTATAGCCGTTGGAGTAACTAAGAGGCAGCAATAATAAATACAAGAATTCAAATGACCATTAGTCTTCTATCAGAATATATATCATAAAGAGACAGAGAAAAAGTAGCAGGATATACAGATCATCTTCATCTTCTTCATCTGCTCCAAAAGGCTTACTGGAAAGCAACATCAACTTGAAGGCCTACATCCTGAAGCAAAGCTTCCACTCCTGAACTATTCTACATCTCAGGGGGAGCTTTGAAAAAAACAATCCACTTATGCTTCTCTCAGACTGTTGACTGAGAAGACAACATCAACTCTCCCTTCCCTCCTGTAAAAGGGTTCTTGAACTCCCTTCAAAAGTTCTGCTTGGTTTCTGAGACCTTATCAAAACTCAGTGGTGGAAAGACACCTTATCAAAAAATCTAGTTCTGGTTTTTGAGCACCTTATCAAAAGCTCATTGGTGCCCAGGACACCTGATCAACTCATCCTGCAGTGGATTCCTACCTAGGGTGGTAGAAGAGTGGACTACCCAAGTTTAAGGGAACCACTATAAATTTCTTGTGTTGTCTGGTTTGCTTTTATTTCTTTTCTTTATTATTCTTGCTGTGTGTTTGCTCTAATCTCTAGGATAGATCTCCTTTTCAATTGGTATCAGAGCAAGGTTGGTTATTTAACAACTAGATCTTCACTAGTTTGGTTGTTTATACAGGCTAACACTTGAACCAAAAGATCTCTCTTGATCCATCCTAGTTAGATTAATTATTCTATTTTTCACATAGCAAGAATATAGAATATTCTAGCACCAGACCTCCTAAGTGCAACATAAACAAATCTGCACTTTGGAAGACAAGAATTAAGTCATTTAGGGACAATATTGATGAAGAAATATTTTATGCCATTATGACAGGTCTCCCAACCTCAGCAACAACAACTGATGACTTGTTCCAGGAAGTTGTTGAATGCTCAACAGCTAAGGAGATATGGGATTCTCTTCATCAAATGGCTTCTGAACCAGTGGATGGAACAACAGAAAGAAGCCACAACACCTTATTTGAAGGAGAATCAGTATCCCTAGATGTCATTTGGGATGTAACAGATGATGAATCATCATTTGAAGATGAAGAGGAGGAAGCAAGGGCCAAACAATTCTGCGTAATGGCCATCAATACTTCCTGCAGCAATTTAAAGTCTGAACAAACAGAAGGAAAATCAAAACCTGAAGAGGATCAGGTATTATCTAACTTTGTTTTCAGTTCAGTTAACTTAGAACTTCAATTTTGCTGCCAAGATTCAATAAAACCTGAGGAGGAAACAAAACTTCTCAGAGGAATGATTTCAGAATATATTCAAAGGAAGAAGAAACATTTTAATCAAAATGAGTTCAGATCGTCAAACTCAGGTCGACTATCTTATATAAAATCATCGAACTCAGATCGACGATCCTATATAAAATCATCGAACTCAGTCTGCTCTTTCATAAATATGATTTATAATTATAAGGATAAACTATTTAAAATATTTTCAAATCCTTTTCCTATTTGGAACAAATTTATTAGGAAACATCTTTTCTTAAGGGCTGCTTCTATCCTTTTGATATCTTGTTCAAAATTATGTTAGGATTTCTGTATGAGAATTCTCGGTCAGATAACTTTATATTTCTTATAGATCCTTTTCTAAATTCATCTAGATTGAGTCCTCTACTCTAGTTTCATTGGTCAGTAGTGATCATGGCACTGAGTTTGAATCTCTTCTGATGAAAAGAAATTCTATAGGAAGAAAGATATAAGACTTTGTTTTTCAGATTCAGAATCCTAATAAAATGTGCTGGACAAATATCATTTTTTATGCTAACATATCCTTTTCAAGGAGAGAGCAATCTCTACCATAGCTTTCTGCAGGTACCATCTACAAGAGTTAGCTGGATGACTCAATCAAAATCCAATTTTCAAAGTCATCCTAGTCTCCTCCAATCACAATTACTGTATCAACATAGGGGGAGTTTTGTAAAGCCAGCAGCAGTCAGTTTTAACAGCAACAGAAGTCAGCTATGCAAAGCTTCTCTTTTTATATCTTATGCTTTGTAATATTAATTATAATATTTTTAATGTAAATAGTAATCCTAACCCAAATAGAGGGAGATTGTTGGAACACCCTAATTTGGATTTGGGTAAGGATCACTATGTCTTTAGGATTATTAGATTGACTCATCAATGTATAGCTAAGGGTCATAGGATGTGCTAAGTCAGAGGCCCTCAGAGATTGAAGAATTCAGCCAAGAGAAATTAGCCAGAAGAAATCAGAATTCATCCTTGGCGTCGAACTCAGATCGACATTTTGAAGTTCAGGCGTCGAGCTGAGATCGACGATCTCTGAGCTCAGGTCCACGAGGCGTCGAACTCTGTTTGACGCTCGCCGAGCTCAGATCGACGTTTTCTGTCCCAGACCATCTCCAATACCTCTGAGCTCAGATCGACGATCGCCGAGCTCATGTCGACGATCATCTTGTTGAGATCGACGATTTCTGCCATCTCTCTGAAAGCAAGTTCCCAGGCAGATTTTAAGGATATTCTTGGTCCAATCAATGTGAGCCGTTCATATTCAACCACAGCTTCATTACAGGACAGTTGCAAGAATGTATTTATGGAGATTATAGCCGTTGGAGTAACTAAGAGGCAGCAGTAATAAATACAAGAATTTAAATGACCATTGGTCTTCTATCAGAATATATATCATAAAGTGACAGAGGAAAAGTAGCAGGATATACAGATCATCTTCATCTTCTTCATCTGCTCCAAAAAGCTTACTGGAAAGCAACATCCACTTGAAGGCCTACATCCTGAAGCAAAGCTTCCACTCCTGAACTATTCTACATCTCAGGGGGAGCTTTGACAACAACAATCCACTTATGCTTCTCTCAGACTGTTGACTGAGAAGACAACATCAACTCTCCCTTCCCTTCTGTAAAAGGGTTCTTGAACTCCCTTCAAAAGTTCTGCTTGGTTTCTGAGACCTTATCAAAACTCAGTGGTGGCAAGACACCTTATCAAAAAATCTAGTTCTGGTTTTTGAGCACCTTATCAAAAGCTTATTGGTGCCCAGGACACCTGATCAACTCATCCTGCAGTGGATTCCTACTTAGGGTGGTAGAAGAGTGGACTACCCAAGTTTAGGGGAACCACTATAAATTTCTTGTGTTGTCTGGTTTGCTTTTATTTCTTTTCTTTATTATTCTTGCTGTGTGTTTGCTCTAATCTCTAGGATAGATCTCCCTTTCAGAATCATCATCAGCACGAATCCCGAAGTCCGGTTCGGTCCGCCTGTACAAGCCGGCGAATCTGCCTGGGCGAAGAAAACGCACATGTCAAATTCGACGGGAATCAACCGTCATTCTCGACGATCGGAGAGAATCGTCGGGCATTCTCGACAAATTCGTCGGGTATCAATAATGACACCCGGCGAATTTCACTTAGCCCACTTATCGGAAATTCCTGGCGTTCAGTGCGTTGAGTATCAGTCAGCGATACTCGACGATCGGAGGGTATCACCGGGCATTCTCGACGATCGGCGAGAATCACCGGGCATTCTCAATGAATTCTTCGGGTATCAACAATGATACTCGGCGAATTTCCCTTAGCCTAATTCTCAATCAGCAATTCTTAATCCGGCGGGTATCGACCATCGATACCCGTCGAATCGGCGAGTATCATTCCCGATACCCGTCGATCGGCGAGTATCAACTCCCATTCTCGTCGATTTTCCCTTAGACCATTTCCTTTCGATCCGTTGGATATCACTCAACCCTACACTCCATTCAACGCACTTGACACCTTTTGCCAGTGCGTCCCGAGCCCGAGTCAAGTCTCTTGACTAAAAACTCGTGCGAGGGGCCTAGCGCGAATTGGGACGTTACAAATCCTATAAAAAAATAAAAGATTTCATCCCCAAAATCAGGCTAGGGCTATGGGGATGCAAGTACAAAATATTATGCGCTATAAAATGTTACCTTGGGAGAACAGCTCCAGGTAGCGCTTCTGCATCAAGTCCACCGGCTCCCAAGAAAATTCTTCCTTCCCATGATTAGACCATAGCACTTTTACCAGAGGCACACTTTTGCGGCGCAAGGTTCTTATCTCATTATCAACGATTCATACCGGCTCCAATCGCACAGATCTGTCAGACGCCACCTTACCATCAGTTGTGGGGATGTATTGTTCAGGCCGCAACATCGCCTTCCGAAGCGACGATACATGGAACACATCGTGGAGATTTTCTAGCTCGGGCGGTAGCTCCAGCCGATATGCCAAAGGGCCAATCCTTTCCACTATGACATAGGGTCCAACATACCATGGGCTGAGCTTCTTCACTCCCCGCACTCGTAATACTCCATGCATCGGCCAGATTTTCAGGAACACTTTTTCACCCACTTGAAACTCCACCATACGGTGCTTTGCGTTATAATACTTCGCCTGCCGACTTTGAGCCTCAAACATGCGATCCCTTATCAGCCTAACCACCGCATCAGTATCATCATTATACTCAATTCCTAATGCCTTCGGGTCTTCGTCTTGCACCCAAGACAAGGGGGTTCTACACCTTCTTCCATAAAGGGCTTCATGGGGCGCCATGCCAATGGTAGCTTGATGGCTATTTTTGTAGGAGAATTCCACTAAGGGCAAGAGTCTTTCCCACGGCTCTCCCCTATCTATCACACACAACCTCAACAGATCCTCCAATGTTCGGATGGTTCGCTCAGACTGTCCGTCCGTCTGAGGATGAAATGCGGTGCTGAAGGTAAGGCGCGAGCCCAAATACGCCTGTACCGCCTTCCACTCCTTGGAGGTAAAACAACCATCACGGTCCGAAACTATTGTCTTAGGTATGCCGTGATACCGTACAAACTGCTCCACAAAAAGGCGTACTAAGACATCCACATGAGCCTCCTTCTTCATAGGAATGAACTGGGCAACTTTCGTCAGGCGATCAACGATCACCCACACTGAATCATTTCTTGAGCGGGAGCGAGGTAGCCCATGTACGAAGTCCATGGAAATATCCTCGAACTTCCACTTGGGGATTGACAACGATTGCAACAGACCACCGGGGCTCCTGCACTCCGCCTTTACTCTTTGGCAGGCTTCACAATGCGTGACAAAGTATCGGACATCCTTCTTCATTCCGGGCCAACACATCGTCTTCTATAAGCAGGCGTACATCTTTGAAATTCCCGGGTGCACGGAATATAGAGAGAAATGTGCTTCTCTCAAGATATCCTCCCGGATTCTGCCACCTTTTGGAATGTAGAGCAGGCCGCAATAGTGAACGAGGTTGTCCTTTAGTGTGTACTCGTCGGTAGTCCCGTCTTCGATTAACTTTATTGTCGGGGCCAAAGCCGCATCCAATCCTTGCTCCAGTCGGATCCAGTCCCGGATATCGCAAACTATGCTCTTGCTGGACAGGTACTCCGTATATTCCGAAGAAGCCTTAAATATTAAGGTAATGTCCATCTCCTCGATCATCCGTGCCAACTCCATGCTCATCAACCGAGACTCTGGGCTCGAGCCGGGTACTTTCCTACTCAACACATCGGCTACCGAGTTCGCTTTTCCGGGGTGGTAGTTCAAGGTGAACTCATAGTCGCATAGAAACTCTAACCACCGCCATTGTCTTAAGTTCAATTCCTTCTGGGTATGGACGTACTTCAAGTTTTTATGATCCGAGAAGATTTTGCAGTGGACGCCGTATAGATAATGCCCCCTCCATACCTTCAAGGTGAACACCACTGCTCCTAGCTCCAAATCATGTACCGGGTAATTGATTTCATGCTTCTTCAATTGTCTTGAAGCATAAGCAATTACGTGCCCGTGCTGCATCAACACCGCTCCCAACCCCTTATAAGACGCATCCGTGTAAACTTGGAATCCTTCCTTCCCAGACGGAGGGACAAGGATTAGAGCGGAGGTAAGTCTATCCTTCAATTCCTGGAATGCCGCTTCACACTGGAGTGTCCACTCAAATGGCACACCTTTCTTTGTCAAAGAAGCAAGCGGGAGGGAAATCTTGGAGAATCCTTTTACGAACTTGCGGTAGTATCCAGCAAGTCCCAGAAAACTCCTCACATCGGCCGCCGACTTCAAGGGAGGCCACTCCTTCACGGCACGCACCTTGGCCGGATCTACAGCTAGTCCAGCCCCACTGATTACATGACCCAAGAAAGCCACTTCCCTAAGTAAGAATTCACACTTGCTAAACTTGGCAAACAGGGCGTGCTCTTTTAACTTTTCCAGAACAAAGGCCAAATGCCCGGCATATTCCTCCTTCGTCTTTGAGTAGACTAAGATGTCGTCAATGAACATAATGACGAAGACATCCAGATAGGGCTCAAACACTTTATTCATCAAGCTCATGAAAGCTGATGGGAATTTGTGAGCCCAAACGGCATCACTGTGAACTCATATAAGCTGTACCTTGAGCTGAAAGCCGTTTTTGGAATATCATCCTCTTGTATTCTCAATTTGTAATACCCCGAGCGCAAATCTAGCTTGGAGAACCAATGCGCTCCCACCAGTTGGTCGAACAACTCATCGATCCGAGGTAATGGATAGATGTTCCGTAACGTCAGTCGGTTGAGTTCCCGATAGTCTATACATAAATGCAGGGTTCCATCTTTCTTCTTAACGAATAGAACAGGGGCTCCCCAAGGTGATGAGCTGGGGCGAACAAACCCTGATTCTACCAACTCCTGCAGTTGAATTCTAAACTCCGCGAGTTCTTTTGGGGCCATCCGATAAGGGGTCCTGGAGACAGGCTTAGCTCCTGATACAAGCTTAATCTAAAAATCCACTTCTCTATGCGGGGGTAACCCTGGCAATTTCTCAGGAAATACCTCAGGGAAATCCCGTGCTACCCGCACATCCTTCACATCTACCTTCATCTCCTTTAGTTCGAAACATATCATGTAGACTTCATCCTCTCTCATATGAGCTTTCACGTTCTGGATTGAGGATAACAATATTCGTGGTGCGAAATTTATACCTTGGAAGACTACATCAGTATCCCCATGTCTCAAATAGATGTGCTTCTTCGCGCAGTCGATTCTTGCATGTTGCCAATCCAGCCATGCCATGCCCAGAATGAGGTCGAATTCTGGTATTCTCAAAATTGTGGCGGGGGTATCGAAGGTCTTTCCCCCAATGGTTATCTCCAACTCACACTTCGCGGTTGCCGTCATCTCAGATTTGTCTGGGATGCGTACTCTTCGAGCAATACCAGTGAAATATTGGACTTCGTGTATGTCCTTGATGAAGTCTTCAGACACGAAAGAATGTGAGGCACCGGTGTCAAATAACGTATAAGACGGTTTCCCGCTGACCATCACGGTGCCTAAGTGTCATTTAATAATACTCAAGCTAGACGTCTAGTATATCTTAAGTCATTAGAGGATATTAATGGAAGCAAAATGGCTAATTCAAATCGTACCTGCAATCATCTCCTGAGGATTCCGCTCTTGAGTCATATCCAAGGCATACATCTGATCCCGAGCGGGTCTGGGGTTTCTTCCTCGTGGTCCTCGTCCTCGACCACGCACATACCCTCTCCCCCGCGGGGCTGCTGGAGGAAAAACAAAAGGAGCATCTCCAAACAGTGTCGGGCAGTAGCGTCGAATGTGGCCCGGTTGGTTGCATTCAAAGCACACTCGTTCCTGCCTTCCGCTGTGTTGCTGAAATTGTTGAGGTGGAGGTAATGCTGGCGGTTGCGAAACCGGGCGCTCCTCTCTAAAGTTCTGGGGGAAACGCCCGCCACCCCTCCGATATCCTCTTCCTCTTCTATTGTCAAATCTCCTTCTGTTGCTGGGGCCGGCTTCCATCACGCCCTCCACTTGCCTCTTACCACTTCCCAAGTGGTCCTCTTCCAATCTCTTCGCCATATCGATAATCTCCGCCAGACTAGAGTCCGTTATAAACAAAAGGGATTGCCTTAAGGGATCTCGCAAGCCTTTGTAGAATCGTTTGGCATACCCTCTGTCATCTAACTCATAGGAGTCAGCGAATCTAGCCAAGTGCTGAAACTCCCGTTAGTACTCTGTCACCGACATGGACCCTTGCTTTAGTTGCAAAAATCTCTCTTCAAGACCATCCCGAGCGGCCGAGGGGATGAAATGCTCTAAAAAGGCTTCAGAGAATTCGCTCCAACTGATGTCCGTGTACACTCTTCCACGAAAAGTGGAGCCCATGAGGGACTTCCACCACTTTTGGCGTGCAGTTCTAAGAGTGTCACCACAAGGGTCACCGCCATATTGTTTGGACATCTTATTCCTACCAACAATTCTTGTATCGTGTCGAGCCACTCTTCCATATGCACTGCCGACTCTATCCCAATATAAGCAGGAGGGGAGAGAGCTCGGAAAGTGCTTTACCAACTAGATCCCGGACCCTGTTGTTGTACAGGTGCCTGCTGATATTGGGACCTAAAGGCATCCAAAATAGCTTTGAGCGTCTGCCCCAGCTCTGATTGTTGGAATTGTGTAGACACGGACGGGGCGGGGGTGCCCCTCACTGGCTCAACATGTACTTAGATCTACACATAGGGTACAAACCTAAGGTTAGGTTAGCTAATCTAAGGTTAAAGATGGACAAACTTAATGTGGATTACATATGGGCACACCACTTCTTCCTCTAAGTCAGTTTGTCCCCAAACTGACTAATAAAACGGGGGTGGCACCATTTTTAAGTGACTTTCTCCTTGGAGGATCGTAGCAAGCTGATACCATTTGTAAGACCACTCTCCCGGAACACAAGACACGGCACGAGAGGGGTCTTATTCCCAGAACAGCCGCCTTGCGATAATACTAACACTCGGGTCAGCCAGTACCACAAGACGCCTATCCTACTGGCTTCAACCAATATCAACATATAAATGCCAACCCAACCATACCATAAAATAAGTCAACCCACACCAAGCATAAGTCCATAAATATAGCAAAAGAGAAGCTAAAAAAGCTTCTACATAATCAGAGTACAAAAATATAATTGCCCCGAAGGGCTACAACAAAATCTCTCTCACTCACATCTGTAACCGACGGTACCGTCCACTCAGGCCCTGTCATCCTGGCCTGGCTGTCAAGCTGCATAACCTGCTTCTCCACCTGCGGGGTTTCCTCCTAAAAAGGAAGACGTAGCAACCGTTAGTCATAAAGACTAAGTGGCTTCACATCTGCTCCCCCGGCGACTCCTCGGCACCGGGCGGAGAAAGGAACAGGTACAATATATATATAATAGTAGTACAAGCAGGTGAAGTAAGTATACAAATCATAGGTAGCAATAAAAGTAGTGTATAATTGAACAATCTCTTATTCTACATTTCTACCATCTACAGCAGCAAGAGAGTATAATGTTATAACAGTAAGTAACTCAACTTATATGAATGCCCATACAAGCATATAAGTTGAGGGTCGTTCAGCAATAAGTAACTCATCGTATAGGAGTGCCCATACAAACTTATACGATGAGGGTATTGTGTATGTAATGAAGTGCATTGCTATGTATGCAATGCAATGACACACCCATTATCAAGCACATGCAATCGCTATGTCGACACAGACTTATAGTTCCCACTATTCAAGCAGGTAGCTAACCTCTCAGGCGTCAACCGTCGTTGCCAAACGGTGACAGTAGAGCGGGCATCTCCACTACTAGGCTGGTCTCCACACTACCTGGCCTAGGCCTCCGTACGCCTCAATGCTAAGAACACAACAGTGGAGCTCTCATGCGTACTATGGCTCAGCGGGTTCTCTTGGGTAAATGAGCACCAAGATCCTAGCCCCGAACTGGCCTATGCGTGACACAGAAGGAGCCTCGGAAATGAACACGAGGACCAAGACCAACCGTTCACTTGGCACGGAAGGAGCCTCGGGACGTGAACACCGAGGACCAAGCCCAACCGTCCAAGGTCAAGCTGTCAACTCCCATCGGTGTAACGATTGGCGAGCCTGTAGACCTTCCACACTATCCTTAACCCGGGATTACGACACCACGTGTCGGCTCACACCACATGCAATTTCACAATATCGTGGCATGGAAGGAGGCTTGGGACGTGAACACCGAGGACCAAGCCCAACTATCCATCAAATGCAGAAGGAGCCTCGGGACGTGAACACCGAGGACCAAGCCCAACCGTCCAACTTTACTCATCTCAACCTCGTTCCAACTAGTGACGGTCAACACCGCACTTGTTACTTCCATAATGCTACCCGTAGGGAGATGACACTCTAAGCATTGGATTATTAATTCCCTTCTATCCATTCAACATACATCATGGCTATAGTTAAATCATTTATACATCAAGCAATTTATATCTACTCGTTTTATCCGGCTCTTTCCTTCAATTAAGCTTGTCCACAACTCGTTATACGAATTCAGATTTATAACCTCAACTTACCATATCATTAGGATGATTGTGTCAAAAGATTCCACCCAAGCCTCGAGTTGGATCGCAACATTAAATTCCACCAAATTGCACTCCACATTACACAGCCCAGAATTTTGGTGCAACCTTAATCCGGGCAGCAAATTCGACAAAGGATTCCCGAGGCTACCGAAATCCGACGAGTGCGTGTAACCACTTTTTGGAAAGATAATTTCAAGGGATGCAACTTTCGTGTTTAGTCGAAAGCCCATATTTGATCGCATCACACCAGAAATTCACTCGAAGCCTGCTGCGTACAGTATACAGATTTCCTGGGTGGAATTTTCCCCAATTGCAGAAAATTCAAACTGACTTTCCCGTAGCTATAGGGATCGTATGTAAACTTACAACCACTCGTTGGAAAGATAATTTTGAGGGCTACGACTTTCATGTTGAGTCGAAAACCCAGATCTTGCCAGAACACCCCCGAAATTGTCCACGAAGATCGCTGCGTGTAGAAAACAGATTCCTTCACGCATCTTAAGGCGAGATGAACGGCATCCGTTCATCTTCCTCCTTGTACCAATCTCCCCAAAAACTCCTCTAGAAAATTGTCCACCCTTATTCACCCTTACGAAGCCATATTTCTCCATGAATCACTATCTCATCTTCACTTTGAAGAATGAAGAGGTTGGAGGGGACTAAGCCTAGAAAACGACCTAGGCATGGCTTTTCCCTAAGAAATATCCTCCTCACCATCAAGACTCTAAGGAGTCGATATCTCTCCTATAATATTAACTACATATCTAGCACGAAGGGAGAGGGGAGGAAGCTCACCTCGATTCCAGCGGTACCATAATTTCCGACCATGGATCTAGTCATCCTTCTTTGCGGCATCTCTTGCTTGGTGCAGTTGTTCTTCACGGCAAAGGAAAGAGAGAGAGAGAGAGAGAGAGAGAGAGAGAGAGGGCCACCTCCAGGAGCTCCGACTGCTTCCCGTGGCTCTATCGGATTCGCGAGGTCCACGATGACGACAAGAACGATCGGCAAGGATGGCTAGGGTTCAGCTTTATCTCCTCTTATAAACCGATGTATTAGGTTAAATCCTTCCGCCACATGTCAACGCCCCTTTGGACCGCCCCTAATGGGTCATATTGAAGTGACCCGGTCCAAGGAATCATCATCAGCACGAATTCCGAAGTCCGGTTCGGTCCGCCTGTACAAGCCAGCGAATCTGCCTGGGCGAAGAAAACGCACAAGTCAAATTCGACGGGAATCAACCGTCATTCTCGACAATCGGCAAGAATCGTCGGGCATTCTCGACGAATTCGTCGAGTATCAACAATGATACCCGGCGAATTTCACTTAGCCCACTTATCGGAAATTCCTGGCGTTGAGTGCGTTGAGTATCAGTCAGTGATACTCGACGATCTGTGGGTATCACCGGGCATTCTCGACGATCGGCGAGAATCGCCGGGCATTCTCGACGAATTCGTCGGGTATCAACAATGATACTCGGCGAATTTCCCTTAGCCTAATTCTCAATCAGCAATTCTGAATCCGGCGGGTATCGACCATCGATACCCGTCGAATCGGCGAGTATCATTCCCGATACCCGTCGATCGGCGAGTATCATTCCCGATACCTGTCGATCGGCGAGTATCAACTCCCATTCTCGTCAATTTTCCCTTAGACCATTTCCTTTCGATCCGTTGGATATCACTCAACCCTACACTCCATTCAACGCACTTGACACCTTTTGCCAGTGCGTCCCGAGTCCGAGTCAAGTCTCTTGACTCAAAACTCGTGCGAGGGGCCTAGCACGAATTGGGACGTTACAGCTCTTCCATGATGGGCTCCACGATCCCCTAAATGATGTGGTCTGAAAACCATTAGTCTATAATACTAAGTCCTATCAAACCCCACCCCTTCCCTCATGGCCCCTAGGCAGCAAGTGGAGAGGAAGAAAGGGGAGGACTTGAAGGTTGAGAGTAATCAAGAAACTGATGACAGCGGACCTATACTAGCAATTTTATAGTACATATGGCAGTAAAGTAAAGTATGAAAAGTAACCTTAACTTATGTGTGGAAACACATAAGTCAAGGGATCTTCTGCAGGGCTCCCATCGTATAAAGAGTCCCATAACAATTTATATGTTGGGGTGTCGGATATTAACAGCAATATATATATGAAGAATTTAACCTTAATTTATAAACTAGCCCACACAAGCCTATAGACCAAGGGGTCGTTTCGCAAGTCCAATTGTGTAAGCGTCCCATACCACTTACACAATTGGTGGCAAAGGTTAAATGCAATGATGATGTTATGGCATACAAGTGGGTATGAAGTGATCATGCAAGTGCAACTCACCCACCCGACTCTGTGTACACAGACCTTTAGTTCCCCCTTTTTGGAGCCGAACCTCCCAGGATACCTCCGTAATGGCAGACGGAAGCGGTGGGTTGGGCCTCACCCACCTCTAAACTAGTAAAGCACTACCGGTTAGACCTATCTACGCCTCAACGCTTGGTGTACGAAGCGGACTCCTGCGTAATCTTGCCGGCTGGCGAACCGGACTTCTGTTGGTGAAGTGTTAACCACACTTGTTAAGTCAGCATATTGGTGTCGGTGCATTGACCCGCCAATACCGAAGACCCACCACCTTATCATTTTCTTTCCTTTTATGCGCATGCAATATTTAATGTGTCCAATAACCGAGTCAAAGCTCCGCGAACCAAACTGTCTGACTCAAAACTAACCGAGCCAAAGCTCCCCAGACTATCCCGTCCGTCTCCACAACCACCGAGCCTACCGCTCGAATATCATAGTCAAACTAACTTCCTGAGACTCCAGGGTGTGTGAAAGTGAAGTCCTAATTATTCAAGTTGCTCTTTAAGATGTATCGCTCCTACAGTTTACGTTAGCCCAGGACTGCCCCCGGTATACCCTGTGAAGGGCTCTCAATGGGCACTAAGAACTATGATGGTAGCTGAATCCCATCGTTCCCTTTTGCAATGCACTTATTGTTATTGGTTGATTCCCTTTACCCATTCCCTTCTCATATTATAGTAGGCTAATCCTAGGGTGATTTTACTCTTCCTCTCCTCGGAAAAGACGATCTTTCGTCGAACTCGAGCACCTTTAAACTTTAGCCCACCCACTTCTCACAACTCTTCCTATCCTTCTATGATGAATTTATCCACATCTATCCAAACCAGCAGAATGACTAACTCCTACACCATGTCCAATCATATCCTATTGCAATAACCCAATTTGTCAAATACAGACCAACCTAGGCTATATGTCGAATTGGATAGGAGATCATCCAAATAATCATCCAAATGCCCTAAATTATTTACTGGAGACTTATCATGGTACAAATAGACTAAATCCAAAAAATTGTAATTTTCCTATTTTATCTGGCATTTAATTAATTTCCTTAAAGCTTCCAAGGGCTATTAGTTTGAACATGGACTACCCTAAGTACTCATGCAAGATTCCTAACAAAATTATGATAAATATTAGGTTAACTCAGTAATGTAAATCCAAGGTATCATAATTTTTCTAGCATCTAAGGGGCCTTAAAACTATTTTCGAAATAATCTCTCTCTTTCAATATTAATGAAACAAGTACAGAAAATTTTCATCAAAAATTTTGAATTAATTATATTGAGCTAATAAAACTCTAAAAACATCTTTGGCCAAGTTTCATAATTTTTCAGCAGGGATTAAACTCTAAATAAAATAATTACGAAAAACCTCAATATTATGGACTTTTAAAGAAAGTACTGTAATCAACCCTCTAAAAATTATGAATAAATTACCACAAGCATATTTAGGCATGAAATCACATATGCCCTAAGTCTCATAATTTTTCAACAGATATATCATCTATGAATAATTTTATACCACCAAACCCCTTTTTAATCATTTGTGCTTGATGTACTAGATTTGATCAAACAAAAATTATACTAAAAATCAGGGGCAACAATTTCAATGTAAAACATTCACTGCCAAGGTTCCATGGGGTTTCAAAGAACAAAATGATTCATAATAATTAAAACATTAATTAGGACTATATCATAACCAACAAATAAAGTACCAAAAATATTACTCATAAAATTCCTTTAAAATTACTAAGGGTTCTTTCTACTTTAAAACTCATGCTCCTTAAGTTTCACACCCTTTTGATTTGTTATATGGGCTTGTGTTATACAAATGTGATTCTACCCTAACCCTAGGGTTGGGGTTTTGAGGGGTGTATCAATCTCCAAACCTCCTAAGATTTTTGCCAGAGGACTTTAACTATACTAGTCACCTCTCCACCAAAAATCACAACCATACAAGGGCATTTGACTCTATGCCCTTCACAAATCCCCCCCAAGACCAACCTAAAGGTTTGAACTTGGGTCCTAGGGCATACCTATCCCAAACCACCCTATAAACCATAGGGGGATGCTAAGGGTCAAAACAAACCAGTGGCCCAAGTTTCAGCCACTGGTGATGTGGTTTGGTCACCTAAAATCACAAGTGCATTTTTTAATCAAAAACACCTCCTTAAGGCCAAACTAGGGTTTGGTGATTCCCTAACTAAAACTCATCCAAATGAGTTAAAATTTTGTACAGAGCTAGGAACTAATACCAGGGACCACTCACCAAAATTTGGGAGGGTTTGGAGGTCATTAGACCACTTTATTAAAATACCCTAGTATTATTAAATAATAACAAAAACTATATGACAAAGTATTCCCAAAAATTCCCATTTTTGGACTGACCCTAGGTATGACTAAGTTTATCGCCTTCCCAAATTTCAGGTCATTTGGAGAAGGGATGAAGTGTGGGCACCCTTTTCAATCTCAGGATAGCCCTAGGTATTGCTCCCACCAAAATGGAAGCCCTTGTCCAACCAGAGGTCCAAATGGGTCCAAATAAGTTTTGGATGAAAGGAGACCCTTAGGGCTTCAACGTTCATGTTACACGTTTTATCATCAAGGGTCCCTAAGTATTTTAAATATTTATTTCAAAATGCTATAAATAATGTGATAGAAAATCAATTAAATCAAGCAATAATAATAAAACAAAATGATTCTGCACGAATCTTGGCGCGCATCCGACGGCTACCCGTCATCTTCTCCAACAGGCCAACGGCCACGATTGCCCGTGCCTGGTCAACATTGCATCCTGATCTCCCAACCACCCGGCCACTTCCCCGGTCGGCCACCGCCACCACCACCTTCGGGGAGTTGGGGACTACCCCCAGCAGGCGGCACGGGCGCCGGAGACGACTTTTCCGGCGATCCCACCAAGAAGATTTTCGGCTCAAAACCATTAAAACTAGAGATTGGTTCGGGCTCAATTGACCCCGAACCTTGAACCTAAACATTCCTATGATCTACCCATGAAGTAAGGAGAGGAGGAGGACCTTTCCGGCGGCCTGAAGGCGAGAGGAGCGGCGAAACACCATGGACGACGACGGCGGCGCTCGGCTTCTGTAACTATATAGTGGGACGGCTTGTTCCTTCTAGGTGAGAGTTTGAAAAGACTCGCCTTCCCCCACTGGTGGTGTTTAAAAGGCCAATTTGGGAGGGGAGTGGCTGGATCCTTCATTGCCCATCAAAGCCATTAATGGCATGGCTCGGGTTAAGAGGAGGGGGGTTAAATATGCCCCTTGGTGGTCGGGAAATGGCTGGAATCAACTCCTCTTCTCTAGAGGAGTTGATTGCAGCCATTAAGGGTGGCTGTTAGCCTCCCTTGGCCGAGCCCCACTCCATTCTTCCTCTTCCCAAAATTCTCTCTCCTCCATTAAAATGAATGAAGCTTTCTCTCTCTCTCTCTCTCTCCTAGTCAGCCTGGCTAATTTGATCATCATGTTAACCCTATATACAGCCCACTAAACTGATGAAAATGGATTAGGGGGGTGGTTAGACCAAGTGGCTAGTGGATCCAAGCTTGGGTTAGCCCTTTTTGAACTAGGTTTGACTTGACCTAGCCTAGGGTTGACTTTGGTCAAATTGACCTTTTAGGCCACCATCAATGGGTCCTTGGGGACCCATTGGCCTCCCCTAGGGTCTAGGTAGGGATGGGTAGGGTTTACAGGGCACCTTGAAGGTCACATGACCCATATTAAGGGCACTTTGACCATTTTGGGGTTTGAGTTGACTTGGGTCAACTTAGCCTCTAGGGTTGACCCCAATGGTCCTTGGTGACCCATTGGCCTCTCTCTAGGGTTAAGAGGGCATGGGTGGGGTCCACTTGGCTTAGGTCGGGGCAATTAACCCTGTGTAGGCCAGTTTGACCCATTTAGGGTTTGGGTTGACCTTGGTAACCTCAGGCTCTAGGGTTGACCCTGATGAGTCCTTAGGGCCTTAACATGGGTTGGAGAGATCATGGTGAGGTCTTGAAGTCATGATGAGGGCCCCTGGTCACCCTAAACTAAGGTTTATGAATTTACTATTTGCAGACCATAGTGCTCCTATCCACACTACCAGGCCCACTTGACTTTTTCTTGGGCTTCCTAGGGTTTTGTCATGACAAAACCACTCCTAGAGGTCTAGTTGGAAATGGGATGTTACAAAGAGTACTACAGGAACCTGTCAATTCCTAGATCGAAGGCTGATGTCATGGTGCAGCAAAAAGCAGACTAGTGTAGCTATATCAACAGCTGAGTCTGAATATGTAGCTGCAGGCAGCTGATGTGCACAATTATTGTGGATAAAGCACCAACTTGAAGATTATGACATCAAGGTAAGTAGAATTCCACTATTTTGTGATTCTACAAGTGCTATTTCTATTGCTAAATATCCTGTATCACATAGTAGAACCAAGCATATAGAAATTATGTTCCATTTTATAAGAGAACATGTGGAGAAGGAAGATATTAATCTAGAATTTGAAACACAAATAATCGAATAGCTGATATCTTTACAAAATCTCTGGATGAAACTAAATTCAATCATTTCAAAATTGAATTAGGTATGTTGAACCTAGACTAGGTCAGCTCAAGTATTCCTAAGTAGTATATGTCAGTAGAAAATTTCTCTGGAAATTTGACTAAGTACAATGTTTATATTGACACAAGCAGACTTTGTGTCGACACACTCAGTATGTTGTGTCTATAAATAAAAAGGATGTGTTGACACAGAAATAGTATCTGTGTCGATAGGAGTATAGGTGTCGACACAACTCTGTCGAGACTTTAAGTTTGCTGATTTTTGTGTCGACACACAAAAATTAATGTCGACACTCTGTGTCGAGTCATGACCAGTCCATGTCGACACTGATATAAGTATGTCGACACATAAAAGTGTCGACTAAACCTAAGTATTGTTGAGACCTAGTATTATTACTAAGGAACGTCTTTTGAACTCCCCTTTACACCTAGACTATAAATAGGTGAAGCCAAAATCTTGTCGACTACGCTTTCAAATTTCTCGATTCTAGCCCTTCTGTCGACTTCGATATTCTCTTCTCTTCTCTCTCCCTTCCATCAATGGCACCCATCATGGAAGACAAGGTGAACGAAGGCTATGAACTGGTTCGTGATGGTTTCACGACAGCATCTCCTGAAATTCAGGGTGTAATTACCTTAATTTTAGAAAATGGTTTGGAATTCCTGGTCTCAGAACCGACGAAGATCTGGAAGAAAGAAGTCATGGAATTTTACACATCTGCAACTGTGGACATAGACGGAAAGATGATCAAAGCCACTGTACAGGATTCCAGAGTAAAACTTACACTTAAGACAATCAGGAAATCTCTTCAGCTTCCCTTGGTTAAGGATACTGATGAAATAACTCCATCCCTGACTAAAGAAGCACTAAGTTAGTGTGGGTTGAGCCCTGATATCAAAGTGGGATCATCCATTACTCGGAAAGGGATGAATTCATAAGGAAAGTTTCTGTCAGAAATAATAGGCAAGGTAATCTTGTGTAAAACTGGTCGACATGACAGAATTTAAGTCCACATGTTTAATCTAATGACAAGGGTCATATTCAAAGTGAAAACTGACTGGGCAGTAATAGTGTTTAATAATATTCAAGAAGGAGTAAAGAAACCAAACTTGGGTAGGATCCTAAGTCTATGTTTATCTTCATTAACACCAGATGTAATGAACCAACTGCAAGGATCCAAAATCAACCATATGAGGAGAATGGATGTGAGAATACTTTTTAGATGGGATAGGGTGTTGACAAAGGAAGTATCTACACCACAGAAACAAATAAAGAAAGATAAAAAAGCAGAAGAAATTTGCTCAACAAGTAGAAACCTCCAGTGATTCTGAAAAGGAGGTAGTCTTCAGCTCAGATGAAGACCAGCAACAAAAGGAAGCCCAAGATCAAGTGGAGGGCAGTGAGCCCCTGGAAAAACATATAGTCTCAACTCCAGGAGGAGAAAACCCTAAACAAACTGAGCTGCCTGCCCAAGGGGGAGGCATTGCTGAAGCTGCCATAGAGAGTGAATTAGTTGATGATACTGTTATGGACATAGTATCAGAAATCAATAATGAAGCTCAAAACAATGTTGAGAAAGAAGCTCAAAATGAGCAAGTAAGTATCTCCTATAAAGAGAGGGCCCTGAACAAAAATCTGGATGTCTAGGGAAAACCTTTTGTTATTCAAACTAATCTTGTTCCTCCTATACAGGTGCAGTAAGAGTTCACTATAGAAGAGCTCTTTTCTTATTTACCTGATGCAAGAACTGAGGGGGAGCAATCCTAGATTGAAAAGGATTTGTCAAGGACTGAGGGGGAGGAGATGCTACATGTCCCATCAACTAAGGAAACTGTTGATATAGAACGCTCCTCACAACCCTCTGATGATGAGGAAGCCTCTTTGGCTAAGAAGAGAAAAATTGTTTCCATTAAGAAAAGGAGCTCAGGATACAAGAAAGCCTTACAATCAGTCACTCAACAACCAGCTCCAAGCATGGATTTCAGTTCAGTACTGGTCCAATTGCAAGTTAAGACGGATGAGCAAAGGAAGTCTCTATAAAAGTATGTGGATGAGTCTAATAAGTAACTACAGTTTCAACTGGCTCAGGACATAAAGTCAATCAGATTTGAAGTCAATCTACACAAGAAAGAAATGATAGATTGCTTTCATAAGGGAGGTAATGTTGTGGTGTATTTGGCTAAGCAACAACAACTACTGAAGACTGAGGTAGAGGACATTGCCACAAAACAAGGGTATGTTTTGGAAAATCAATTTAGGTCCAATGAAAACCTCAAAGACTCTCATGCAGAAATCATCCAGAAACTGGGAAGTATTTCAACAAATTTGAAAACTGAAATATCAAAGAATATATAAGTAGATTTAGTTGCTATTCAAACAGCTATTGAAGCCTCTCACAAGACAATTTCTGATACCTTGCTGAAGTTCAAAGACTATTACAAGGAAGGTATAGAATATCTGGCTGATAAGATAAGGTTTAAGAAGACTGATCTAAGGGATCATATTACTAGAGAAGTCATAAAAGGCGAAAGATTGTTAGTCAAAGCTAGCTCTGAACATGCTAAATGGATCTCTAATTCCATCAGAGCTACACTTAGCTTTCCTCCTTTATGTGATGATGACAATGTTGCTGAATCTGGAGTGCAACCTATTAATATTATAGGAGATCAGCCTGAAGTTGCACAAGTTATTTACCCTCCTGCTGATTTTGACATGGTTCAACAAGAAGTACAGACAATGTACAGTCCTACACAGGAGGCATCAAAGGTGATCATTGAAAAAGTAGAAAGGTCAGAGGCTGCCAAGCTAGCTTAAAAGGAGGCATAATTATCCCAGAAAAGGTTCAGGGAATAGGCTGATTTGAAGCCATATTTTGAACAATGGAGTCCTACTTCAAGGAATATCATTTTGAATGCCTGGAAGGCTATAAAGGATAAGACCCATGACAGGGGTAAGTGGTATTCTGAGCAGGAATGGTATAAATATCAAGCTAGGCAGGAAGCCATTCTTCAGCATAGAAGAAGTGCAAAAGCTTGGAAGTTAGCTGCTAATGCTCTAGAGCCTAGCAGGTACTTCCCCAAGCCTTTTCACTATTTTGAAAGGCAAAGGATAAAGGCTGAAGAATTAAAGAAGAAGGATCTCAAAGGGAAGAAACCTGCTGAGGATACAGAACCATCTGTGCAGGCAAAGATTAAGACTGGGAAAGGCATTGTAATTAAGGAGCCTAGTCAATCATAGGATAGATAGGCTTATATAGAACAATGTAACTTTTTGTTTTTTTGTTCTAAGAAAACCATGTAAACCCAGTATTTTCTGATTAATAAATAAAATCAGCTTCACTATTGCCTTGAGTTGTTTACATTGTTTATATGTTATCTTGCACTGAAATGTATGTATATCTATTCTTATGTGCTTTATTATAAGTGATGTATATTTTTGACTAAGGGTTATGACTTCTCCAAATAGGGGGAGATTGTTGGGTACACTGAAAAATGTGTAGCAGATTTGGAGAAGCCTCATCTTATTCAATGATATACATCAATTTGTATTTGATATATGTTTGAGTTTCATTATGCAGGTATAAGGTTTGTAAAGAAATTTTTCAAAGTACAAGTGTCGACACTAGAAGTAAAGTTGTGTAGACACCCAGAAGTTGTGTCGACACCAGAAGCAAAGTTGTGTCGACACCAGATGTAAAGTTGTGTCGACACCCAGAAGTTCTGTCGACATCAGAAACAAAGTTGTGTCGACACCAGAAGCAAAGTTGTGTAGACACTAAGAAATTGTGTCGACACTAGAAGCAAAGCTGTGTCGACACCCAGGCATTGTGTCGACACCTGAAGAAGAAGTTGTGTCAACACCCAGAATTGTATCGACACCTAATGCAGGAATTGTGTCGACACCTAAAGCATTGGCTGTGTCGACACCCAGGAGTTATGTCGACACCTAAAGAAGGCTTATGTTGACATACAGGACTTGTGTCGACATGCACTCAACGTCATCTAGATGACACTCAACGCCATCTAACAACAATAGTTATACTGAGTCAGAAGGCTTGTGTCGACACATAGGACTTGTGTCGACACACACTCAACGTCGTCTCGACACACACTCAACGACAGCAGGATATACACTTAATGTCATCTGCCAGCATCAGTTATGTCAAGACCAGGAGCAGTTGTGTCGACACACAGGACTTGTGTCGACACATACAAACAGAAGCTGTGTCGAGTAACTGAAGAATGATTATGTCAACACATGGAGTGTTAGGTCGACATTATCAAGACTTGTGTCGACACTAAGTCTATTTGTGTCGACACGTATGAAACAGTCTGCTGAGTGGATCATGCTGAGTTATAAAATCTTTAAGGAATCAGCTGTCATGACTGGTGACTCGACAGCTGTCATTACCAACAGGTTTGACACCTTTGTCAGAACTGTCAGAAGGTTGTTACAAAATGAATCAGCCAGTAACCAGGAGAAATCTTTATATAAAGGACTAATCCGTGACAACTTAAAAAAAAATAACAACAGATATAGTGATAAAAAGGTGGATCATCTAAGGAAAGTTTTCAACAACAAGTAAAGGGGTGACCCTTAAGAAGGCAGATTCTGAACAGTCTGTAGGGAAGATTCAGATTTTATTCTGAATTTAAGAAAGGAGCTAGATCAACTCCTACATCAAGAAGAGTTCAACCTTATTTTGTTCTATCAAGAAGCTTTGAAACAACTAATTTAAGTTTGATCTGGAGATTCAGTTCATTCAAGAACTGATCAAGAATCTCTCACCTATAGAGTGATCTAACTGGTGATATTTCTGTATTTCTCAAATACTCAAATTCTTGTAGGATCTATTGTTAGATCTGAGTTGTAAGCCTATAATTATAAAGGCTGAGGTAGGGCTGAGTGCCTGAGGTGTAGGACTATTGATAGTCTGAGTTGTAAGCCTAGTTATAAAGGCTGAGGTAGGGTTGTGGCCTGAGGTAGGATTCTTGGGGAAGGATCTGAGGTAGGACTTATGTAAGTTTGAGGTATAGGAACCATTCTGGTTTTGAGCTGTAAGATCTTTGGATCTGAGAAAGAGGAAGGAAGTTGGGCTGAATCCAGATCTCTACTGGATAGGCGAAGGGGGAAAGTGGATGTACCCATACCTTGGGGAACCACTATAAATCTGGTGTATGTTGTGCTTAGTTTTCTGTGCTGTGATTTGCAATTTATGTGCTAAGTAAGAACTAGTTATATTGCCTAAAATTCTTAAAGATAATTAGAACCTATTCACCCCCCCCCCTCTAGGTGTTTAGGCTCTTGAAATAAGTCTTTCAAGAATATATGTGAGAATGTGTTTGGAACTTTGCTGAACATCCCAAGAAATACAAAAGATCATGCAAAGGCTCGTTATGACCTTAAAGAGATAAGTATCAAAAAGGAACTTCAGCCTTTTTCTTGTAAGAAACATAAAAAAACCGTCTTCAAGGCAGCAACTTTCTCGATGACAGATGCTAAAAAGAGAACCTTTTGTAGTGTCTTAAAGGATTCTAAATTTCCATATGCTTGCTCATCCAATATATCCCGCTTTGTGCAAGACAAAAAGCTTTCAGGAGGATATAAGAGTCATGATGCACAAATTTTAATGCAACACTTGCTTCAAGTTGCTGTTAGGAAGGCATTACCGAAATAGGTTGCACTTACTTTAATGAGACTAGGAGCATTTTTCAAGTCCATATGCAGTAAAGTTATCATGGTTCACGACCTTGATCAATTGCAGAGAGAAATTTTTGAAATACTCTGCCAACTTGAAAAGATTTTTCCTCCATGTTTTTTTGACGTAATGGTACACTTGCCTATTCATCTCATTCATCAAATTAGATTGGGTGGACCGGTGCATTTCCAATGGATGTATTGGAGGGAAAGATATCTTTGTATATTGAAATCATATGTTCGTAACCAGGGTCGTCCAGAAGGATCTATTGCAGAAGCATACTTGGTTGATGAATGTTTAGTATTTTGTTAAAGGTATATGCTTGATGGGGTGAAAACAAGATTGAACAAGTATTATGGGGTACAAAACACAGGTGAAACACATTCCATTTTTCCCTTTGTATAAATGGGTTATCCGCTTGGGGGAAAGAAGAAAAGAGGAAGAGGGAAGAAAAAGTTTAATGGTGAGGCTATTATGCTGGATAATCTTACCTTAACACTAGCCCATCGATATGCTATCTTCAATTGTGGGGATGAAGAAGTTGAGAAGTACATTAAGTAAGACAATAATTACTTTTGACTATTTTTCCAACTAATACACGTGCATTACTTTGATTCAATATCATCAGATTATATATCCTAACTTTATTTCATATAAATGCAGAGAGCATAAAAATTTGATTGATAGTAGACGTCAATCGAGTAAATGGCTAAAGAAAAGATGCATAGTTAAGAGTTTGTGCATTGGTTTGAAGCTAGAGTAATTGATGAACAAGTTCCTGAGTACATAAGCTAGCTTTCTAAATTTCAAAATCCAGTGGCAAGGAGATATAAAGGCTATTGTATTAATGGTTATAAATTTTATACCAGGGAATGAGATGGGAAATGCAAGGCTCAAAATAGTGGAGTTACTCTTACAACAACAACTCCAAGTTTTGTTAGCTCAAGTGACCAAAACCCTATTGTCAGTAATGTATAATATTATGGGGCAATAGATGACATAATTGAGATAGATTACTGGGAAAATTTAGTGTTGTGCTATTTAGATGTGTCTGGTTTGATGTTCTGAAAGATTAATTCGGGCTTACATGTGTTAACTTCATGAAGCTCTGCTATATGGATGGTCCTTTTGTGTTGGCTTCTCAAGTTCTTCAAGTTTTTTATATACAAGATCCTTCAGAAAAAGAATGTCACTAAGTCCTACAAAACATTCCTAGAGATTTGTTAGATCTTGACCAATCTCTATTAGCTTATGAAGAATTATATTGGGTAGATGCGCGTAATGTGGGGGGTTCATGTGAGTCCAACTATTGGAGATGATGATGATATTTGGTTTAGACGTGATGTGGATCTTGAAATGCCTTTTAGTCCCGATGATCTTGACAGACAAGAAATTCAAGATGATTTAGAATGATTTTGGATGTGTATTTGGATTATAACTTCCTTGTATACTTTCATATTTTCCATTATGTCATGAGTTTGGATATGTATTTAAAGTATAAATTCTATGTATGCTTTTAGTGCCTTAAATTAACCTCTTTTTTAGATTTTCTTACTTAGTTAATGTGTTATGATGTTGTCTTATTACAATGATAATGTTATATTATATATACAATATTGATTGATGTTGACTGTGTTTTAATTTATAAGCTTCTAAGGCACAATGCAAGGAAAGAATCAGACCAAACAACCAGTGAAATATTATAAATCGGGCTCCATGGTCCACTATCTACAAATGAAAAAGAGAAAACATATGAATGATGATTTGTTAGAAATACACAAACCACATCTTGATGAGCAACGTCAAGAGCCAGAATTAGCTAATGGTGAAAAAGATCATGTTGTTGCGGAGGATGATGTAAATTTACTTCCCGATAATTGGGAAGATTTAGTTCCAAAGGAGGAAGAACTTAATAATCTTGAGGAGGATCAACATGAAGAAAGTTTTCCTGGAATCGAGAAAGGGAAAGAGACAAATCCAAGGATGGAGAAAGGTATGTGTGTGTGGAGTGTTTTCTTACTCTTTTGGTGTTGTCCTCTGTAATCAACATATATTAATCTTTGATTTTTGCAGCAGTTGAAGCAAAAAACTGTAGGGGGCGAACCATGATGAAAGAGATACACCGTAGAAAGTTTAAGCACCGTGTTGCTATTATGTAAAATGAGTACAACCAGCCAGTAGGCCCTGATAAAGCAATAGTTAACCAATTTTCAAGCTTTTTGGATACATTGGATCGAATTCCAAACCTTTGTCGTATAGATTATACAGATTGGAGGTTGTTGAAGACTAAAGAAAAGATGTGGAGTTATGCACAAGTAAATTGCTTACCTTTTCTTTCTCTGTTAATTTCTATATATAAATTTAATTCCCCAAAAAAACTTTTTTTGGGTAGAAAAAGTAGATAATTCCAGATGAAGGAATGAAGTTGGTTGTTGCAACAATTAATGGTAGCTGGCGAAGATATAAGACGATAATCAAACAAAAGTTTTATAAGCCATATGACACTGATAAGGAGAGACTCTTGAATCGACCAAAAGGTATTCCTGAAGAACAATTCAAGGGATTTATCGAGATGGTAGGGTCCAAGCAATATAAGGTATGCTATTTTGATTTTTTTACAATTATTTGTTCTGAACTTACCTTTTTTTCTTCTATTTGGAAGCTGATACATTTTGATAATGTGTATAAATTAGCCAGAATAAATAAGCGATGCTGAAAAAAGCAAAAAAAATATGCACACAACAGACTGAACAAGTTTTGCATGCGTAAGAAATGAGCTAGTATGTGATTTAGTGATTCAGGAATTCAGAGCTTCCTATTTGTAGCTTAAAATTTATTCTCTTATCATTTACAGCAAAAGGCTGATGCAAACAAAGAACCTCCTATGGCAGTGCAGATGTTTACCGAGACTCGCAAAAGAGTTGTTACCCGAGAGTACAAGAAATCCTTCGAATATACCCAAAGAAAAATTGTAATTATGCTTGTTATCTTGCATAAGTCTTTAGTGTTTTCTTTATTAATTACTAAAATGTATAAGTTTTAATACAGGCTGAAATGGAGCAAATGCAAGCGCAACAAGGCGAGAATTGTAGCACAAGTGATCCGTTGAATGTTGTGATGCCGAAGGAACATACGGGTCATGTTATGCTAATGGGAAAGGGTGTCACTAAATCTGATTTGAAGGCATCATCATCAAGTATGGGTACATTGGTTGATGGCATCAATGTAAAAGTTTCGGTAGACCTTGTGAAGTCTATCACAGCAAGGGTTAAGGATGAATTGACACAGGAGATTCTTTCAACAGTCTTAATCAACCTCCAACGTATCATTCCTAATCTTGATTCGACTTCTATTCTTGTAGGATTGTCAGAAGGGATCCAATCTCCAGTAGATGTCGTTAGTGACATGGGATAAGGAATGCAAACAACTCATCTTATGTTCCTTTTGAGTAATGTTTTCGTTGTAGAATATATAATTAAGATGTTTTAATAGCTTTAACTTTCAAGAATCATCACATATTAGTTAATCCACCACTATTTTTGTTGCGTTCTGATAAAATTAATCACGCTGTTAAGTTTTGATGCTTCTCTCTTACAAATTTTATTCCACTAAAGAAGAAAGAAGGTGAGTTGCAGTTTGTAATAGTAATATGCTCGATCTTATCCTTCCTTACATGTATGGTTTGTGTCGATGTGGCCTAAAGGTGATGTTATGAATGTGAACTTAATCTTATCTTTATGTTGCAGGATGAGTTTTTATTGATTTAATCCTCTCTACAGACATCGAGGTTTTCCTGTTTGATTTTTTTCTATGTTGCCAACTGTGGTGCGGCGTAGTGTCGATCGATTATTTGGCATAAGTGGCGGCATTTCCTCCAAGACCCTCTATAGGATTAATGAGTTTTCTGTGTTCTCTCAGTTACAACGGCTGGTTGGATGCTTTGAGAACCATTTGGATGGCTGAAGGTGTGAATGTTATCTTCAAGGGCATTGTCCCGAAATAGTGTTGTATATTCCTACATCTGCCCCTTCTTTTATAGCTATCATCAATTATTTATACACTAAGGAACCTCAAGGTATACCTTTGCTGCTGCTAGCAATGTTAACGTAGTCATGGGGAGAATACAAAATAACATTTATTCTCTATCTACAAATTGTATACATGCCTCCATAATTGCTAATACAGCATTGCAATTATCCACTGTTGTTGGCTTTGCAAGTTAAGTTTCTGAGGAAGACACTAGCTTGCGATACTGTGGGCCATGTGAGGAGGGTGTTGGGTACTTTTTTGGAGCCTTATTCTATCTCATATTGAAGAGGAATTCTTTGGGAGAATTAGCCCTTCAAGATTTCATAGTTTTGTTAGCTGTCTTTAAATGATTACGTAGGCTATTTTATTCTCTTACTAAATAGATATCAGATACATCAGAAGGGATGATCCTCCATTCTGAACACTGAAGTACTAAGATCCACTTTGATGTGAAGCTAGTTTTCTTGCTTTTGCTAAGACCTTGTACCTGATCCTATTTTTACATGGTGCAACAAAAGAAATTAGGGTATGAGCCCATTGGCTTATCCTTCTCAGAGAAAATTCCAGTGCTTTCTATCTGCATGATAATGGACTGAATAAGGATGTCTAGCCAATTTCCAGTATCAAATTATGTTGCACACTTCTACATATAAATACACTAATCTAGATTGAAGTTTCATTAATATGTTTTAACTGCTAACAGGCCCATTATACTTTTCTTTTGTCCAAAGCCTTTAAATCAAATGGGATGGGTTTTTTTAGCTTGGTTTATAGAATGGTTTGGTCTTTTGCTTTACTGATCTGATATGCTTTTCAATTTATATTTTAGTGCTTTTGGCCATGATGTTTGAATCCCTACACATTTAAGCCTACTTGTACTTGTAAATCTCAATCTGGCAAATTGATTTTATTGTTATTATATTGTTTTACATAATATTATATTTTTTGCTCGATTTCTGTGCTTGAATGAGTTGGAGAATAGAAGCAGATTATTAAATTGCACTATTTGTTCAGCCCTTCTCATCCCTTTTCAAGTTTATTTTGTTGATTCAATAAAAACATGGAGAACATTCAAAACGATTATCTTGAATATCATCATCATCTTGGAATTTATCCATGAGAATTTTTTAGTTGGTGCAAGATATAAATTTGATTTGATTTTTATTTTTTTTCCAGGAGAAGAAAAGTATTCGACCAACCTTTCCTGCTGAACGTATATTTGGTGGAACACTATTGGCAATGTGCTCTAATGATTTTATTTGCTTCAAAATTTCATTGTTTTGTTACTTTAGAAGAGGAACTCTTTGGTGCCGGTAATTCTTGATGTTTACATTTAAAGACAGCTTTCTATACCTTTGGCAGGCATTATTGGTGTTGCTGTTTGCAGCCAGTACCATTGGTATATACACTGTACTCTGAATAAGACTCCACCACCTGTACAAAAAATTTGCAATATCACACTAGTTTTTTGGAGCCGCAGCTGAGGTATGAAACTCTTGTGCTTGGTGGTATTTATTGTTGAATTTTTCGGTGGTAAGGCAACATGTTTGTAATTGATAATCCTGATTATGGTGTAGGGACTATGCTAAGATAATGGTGGGATTTCATTCTTCTTTGCAATATGACAAGCTGATCGTGATCTACCGGAAGTATTCAAAAGAAGAACTTGGAGGTGTCGCATTGAGGTCTCCGGCCACAAACTTTGTGGAAGAATTGACGGAGGAGTAGCAAATTACTTATTCTGGTGATTTTGTTACAAATTTGAGTGTTCGAGATGAATGGGTTGAGGATGAAAGTTTAAAAAAAATTTGGTCATCTAGTTGATGATAATATATAGCTAATTGGATTCTTTTTCATTTGACATTTTAACTCTTAGTTTGGGAATGACATTTGAGTGTTCGAGATGTAATTGAATTTTGGCTTGGTAATGACATTGATAATCATATTTGTAATCATATTGGAAATTTTAACTCTTAGCTGTGAAATCACGTTTGTAATTGAATTTTGGGTCCACTCTTGCCTCCAAATTGAATATTATTGAATTTTGGGTCCATTCTCGGACGACTTGTATTGATCATCATAATCGTTGTCATTGAGAATAAAAACTGTTTTTATATTTAAGGATAGCTGCTACCATAGAAAATCATAATGTTGCCAAATATAAGCATAAGCGCTACCATAGAGTATCGTAGCCGTAGCTATAAAATGGAACAATCGCTACCATTGAAAACCATAACCGCTATAATATATATACCTATAGTAGCGGTTGTAAGGACGCCACAATATATTGGGTAACCACTACCAAACCCTACAACCACGGCAGTGGATTAAACACACACAAAACCACTACCGTAGCTCTACAGTAGTAGTTTTTCAAATATAGTAGTGGTTTTTTAGTGCTACCATATGCATGATATGGTGTAGTGTTAAGAAGTTTTCTAGTTTCACAGAGTTATTTGGCTGGAGATGAACAAAATCAAGGCTCTTGGAGGTGTGTAGCATCAAATTCCCAAAGTTCAGCCCATTTATAGTTTTTCCACTATCGCACGGTACCGCGGTGCTGGAGGATGTGTACGGTCGTGGGAATATCACACAACGATATCTTGATATCGCCAGGCATTATCTCTGATAATACGTATTGTGGTAACCATTCTGAATCATGGCCTACATCATGGATGACGTCATAACACTAACTCATGGCGGTAGTGACTATCGTCTGTGATAACTCAACTATGTAACACCTGATATATGTCATCCATCAGAAATTATCAGAGTATTATACATGTTATATATGCACATCACAAAACACATTATGATCAAATACATTTAGGATTTGTTATTTTCAAACCAAGGAGTGCGGAACTGGAACACATGCTCCAACAATCTCCCCATTTTGATAATAACAAATTCTCTTAGAAAGAAAAAATGTTATGAGGTGTATAATTGGGTGTACAAAATATGATAAGCAACATAAGTACTTGAAGTGCACATGCTCCCCCTAAATGGATGACTTTATTAAATCTAAAGATAAATAATAAATATATTACTCCCCCTTAATAGATGACCTTTAAAATGTTTACTAAAGGTAAATATATTACTCCCCCTTAATGTTAGCTACCCACCATTAACAATTAGAGTTAGTGTTATTTCTTTCGATATTCTCCCCCCTTTTGTTATTAGCAAAAGATATGAAAGTGGAAACGTGAGAAAAAAGTATAAAATAATTTTGAAAAGAAATTTAATGAGAAACGATAGAGGAAATATACTGGACATAAATAGACATGAAAATTTTGATTTATGATGACAAATAAAGTGAACAATGTGTATGTTATAAAAGATCAAGTAATCAAAAACATTGGTAGATCTATGCCAAAAATATCTTAAGAAAGTATGAAATATGATATATAAATATGGAAATTATTTTCAATCCAATTCTCATGAGAAAGAATTTTATAATAGATAATGATGTGTACAAGTTGTGCTTCGGTAAATAAGAACAGGTGATGTAATTAAATCACATGAAATTGTGAAATGTTAACACAAAATAATGACTATACATAAGATAACTTGACGGTCATGTATGAATTTGTTGCATGTTAGAGAAAAGAAAAAATGGCAAGAAATGTGTGCACGAGCTACTTTACGATTCTTTTCAAGTGCTCAACCTCACAATGCTCATGAAAACTTATCAGGAGGGTGAGTAGTGCTTGATGGAGTATCCTGAACATATTATTAGAACATTTTTTATAACATATTATTCAGGACTCTGAATCCACTTGTATAACAAAACATAGTTTTTTTTTTGAAAATGCCATTTCAAGTAAAATAAAATTATGCAAGATTCAATGATAAACAAGTTTGTGTACGTACATCAAATTTATAATGTTAAACAATAACACATTCATGTAGATGAAAAATTGTCAAATACTTGTATAGTACCAAAATGTGTAAATATGAAATCATTATCAGGTATAAAATATTACTCATATTTAGAGGCATGCGAAAATAATTTGACATATTTAATATACACATATCCACTATAAAAGTGAAGATAGTCAAGGCATAAAAGTTCGTATAAAATGTTATATGAGACTTGAGAAAATGATAAGCACATTGAACGACTTTTGAAAAATACAAACCCACAAACAAGAGTATAAATCATATGTCTAAACTATGTGTAGTATACAATAAACAAGAGTGGATAGAGAAATTAAAATTTTGAAGAACTAAGTCATTATCGCAAGCGATAGCATTATCGCGCTGTGATAGCATTTTTTTTATATAAAAGGTCGGATTTTTGCCTGGACTTCATTCTTCTCTTCTTTTCCTATAATCCTAATGAAAGAAACGAACAGTGATGACTGCAGAAGCTTTAGATCAAAGGTATTCTTCATGTTTACTGTTGAAATTTTTGGAGATCTTCATTTAGATTGCTATTGTGAGTGATTTTTGGGATTATAGAGTGTTTTTATGAAGAAAATTTTTATATTTAAAGTGATTTGAAAGGGTTTGAAGAATACTTAAGAAATAGGATTAGATTTGCATAGATCTAATAGCTCTCTAACAAATAACGAATTTTTATGGTGATTTTTGAGTGAATGTAGTCTTAGACACACAGATCTAAAAATTATGACAAAAATTTCGGGATGAAGAAGGCTAACCGCTATCGCCCAACGACAGTTACTACTGCTCGGTGGAAGCCACTGTCGCCCGGTGGTAGTAAAATTTAGTCTTATAATGGATTTTTGCGATTATTGCATGAATGGATTTAAGTTTAAGAGCAAGAAAAAGTTCTTCCAACAATTCTCACTCATCATGCCAATCATTTCTAGGGATCGAAAAAGCGGCGATAGGAATTTCTAAAATTATGGAGTTCGACATTCCTCGAGACTCACATATCGACGATCTCCTAGCACAGGCAGGTATAATGTCTACAGTCATCTCGTATATTTTTTGTTCTATATTTGTGAGGGAGTTTTACAATCACTTGGAAGATCTCGCACACTCTAGAGTGAATGGAGGAGTGTGGTCTCATATCCAAAGAGGAATAGTTGAGATCACTCATGAAGACTTAAGAAATGAATTTGGTCTACTAGATTATGAAAATGTGCTTGATATAGTGGAGAAATATCGCAAGGAGAGAGATTAGACACCTGCGAATATACTTCTCCATGGAACTGTAATGAAGATACTGATCCATTCTACAACCACTCTCACTCCTGATGCGTACATGGTGTATGACATACTTAGGAATACTATTATATTTAAGGGTGGAGACACTAGAAAAATCACTACACAATCCACATTTGTTACTTATAAGATTTTAGAGAAGGAACCGTTTGATGTCGCGGATTTAGAATTATTTGTGATCTGTTATACTTATAAGATGAAGGATCCAGTAAGAAAGAAAATTAATATGTTTCCATTCAGCAAGTTATATACTCAAAGTATAAATGGATTCACCAAAGCTTATACGTAGATGACTGTATTCCTCCAATATATAATATGGAGATGACTAGATTCCCATCAGGACATGGTGAAGCATCCACTTCAGCCGCACTTCGACCGACTAGAGGTGAAGATTCTACATCAGTTGTACCTCCACTTCCTCGAGGTGGATTGTTACGCGAGAAAATAGACGGCCTTTATGATTTGGTGGACACCCGACATGCGGAGATGAAGACAAGTCTCAAAGGGATAGAGAAATTTATGAATTTTATTGCCCGAGGCTTGAAACTCAAAGCTACCCCAACAGAAGAGAAAGAGTGGGAGAGTACAGTGGAGGATCCTCCTCATCCCTCTATTCGATGAATGAGATGCCCAAGGCAGTAGCGAGATCAAAGTACGAGTGAAGACCAGCCAACTACTAGTGAAGATTTGGAGTTTTAATTTAATTTTCTATAAGTTTTAGGTTTTTGGAGCTATCGCCGGGCATTAGCTATTGCCGCCCGATGACAGTGAACTTTTTCAGTATTACTTTTTTTTGTGATGTGAGACCTTATGTGTTAGTATGTTCATTGTTGTTTAATCTGATAATATGTGATATGTGTGATGTGAGACACTATTGATTATGTTAAGACTACTCGTAATGGGTCTGATTATGCTTGATAATATGTGTGAAGGTTATCTCAATGCTTGTGAATCGTTATCTTTGTGTTAACAATTTAGTTATTAAAATTTTTTAAGTTTCACTAATAGTTTTACTTTGAAATATCTAAGACTACTAATTCTAGTCTTAGTGTAGATAAGCGTGAATCAGGTAGTTTCTTAGTAAAAATATCACCAAGTTGCAAATCAGTTCCTATAAATTTTATTTTAATATTATGCTTCTTAATATGATCTCTAATAAAATGATGTCGAACATCTATGTGTTTAGATCGTGAGTGATGTACTGGATTATAGGTTAGATCGATTGCACTTTATTATCACATTTTAATTCTATAATTTGTTGCTTTACCACAAAATCTTCTAAAGTTTGTTTCATCCAAAGGCTTGTGCACAATAACTACCTAGTATAATATATCCAGCCTCAGTGGTAGAGAGGGCAACAAAATTCTATTTCCTACTCGACTAAGAAATAAGTGAAGGGCCTAAAAAATGACAAGTGACTCTTGTGCTCTTACGATCTAAAGAACAACCAGCATAATCAGAATCAGAATAACCATTTAATATAAGATCATCATTATGGGGATACCATAAACCTAATTTCGAAGTACCAATAAGAAATATAAAAATACGTTTAACCTCTTTCAAATGAGATTCTTTAGGATTAGCCAGAAATCTAGCACATAAATAAACTGCAAACATTATATCAGGTCTAGATACGGTTAAATATAATAATGATCTTATCATGCCTTATATAAAGTTTGATCAATACAAATGTCACTTTCATCTTTTCCTAACTTTAAAGAAACACTCATAGGAGTAATAGCTTGCTTAAGGTTTTCAAATCCAAATCTTCTAAGAACATCATGAACATATTTTAATTGGCAAAATAAACATTCCATCATGTTTTTGAGTAATTTGGAAACCTGGAAAATATGTAAGTTCTCCTACCATACTTGTAAAACCTCCATCCATCACATGAAATATAATAGAAGGTCTGACCGGGGACCCACACCATATTCTACAGAAAGATAGTGGGATTGCATGTTAACATCAAAAGACTGTTACGAATCCTAACTCTGAGCATTCTAGCGGAAGCTTCAGCGGTTAAATTTTGAACTCAAGTACAACAGTAATGTCCATTATAAATACACAGGAATGTTATATAAAAATACACAAAAGTCACTATCGTAGGTGATAGTCACTGTCGCCCGGCGAAAGTCAACAGTGATCAAAACTGTTCTGGCCTTAAGGCCTTACATTTACTCTTTACAAGGTGTGGATTACAGACATCGACACGTAGGTCGGCCACACATGAAAGAAATAAACTTTGCTTAGCCTTCAAGGGCCGGCATAGCTTCTAGGGCTTTAGCCCGCTACTTCCCGCTTTGCTCTCCAGCACCTACACAGTGGCAATCCACCACAAGGATATCAAATAAGGCAACGGTCAACATTTAGCCGACCAATTTATAATGACCCCACCCCTTACTCAGGGCAGCGATTCTCCTTCCCTGCAATAGCAACAATATATATATAGTGGCAACAGTAATGTGCATTTAATCACTCATCACCACAGACATAGTCTCAACGGCCACATGCCCCTTTAACTCAGGGCATATTCTCAGTGTACCGGACTTCCCGTATACCACCTCCCATTCAAAGGTCCAAGACATAATGGTTATTCTTGAGCATTTTAGTATTTTCGGCCCTTGGCCTAAGAGTCTCATTATGCCATCCAACGAGAGCCAATTACTTTAGGCAATATAATCAGGGTCAACATAATGCAGGTACAGTTCAGTCTCTTCCCATTGCTCAGATCGTCATGCCACTTCTGAAAGCCGAAGCAATCAAGGAAATAGACAAGACACGGGTGGACCTCCCCTTTCCCGTTCGACTCAATAGCCTTTAGAGTTGGGCACTACAGGCTCACAGCTTCGTTATGTCTCTCACGGCCATAATTGTTGGCCTCCACGGCTCAACTCACATGCAACCTCAAGAACATATCTAGGTTATCTAAATACAACCTTGTTAGAGGTTTACCTTCTTGCCCCTATAAGAAGGAGAGCCTATGCAAGGCTTGTCAATTAGGCAAGCAAACCAAAAATTCCTTTAAATCTGTAAATAAAAGTGATTCACCTAGAATCCTGTATCTATTACATTTGGACATCTTTGGCCTAATAAATGTACAGAGTCTAGGAGGGAAGTATTACACTTTAGTAATTGTAGACGACTTCTCTAGGTTCACTTGGCTGTTCTTCTTGAGAACTAAGGCTGATAACTTCAAAGTTCTTACAGATTTTCTACTCTGTGTGCAGACTGAGTATTCTACTCATGTTGTCTTAATAAGAAGTGATCATGGTACTGAGTTTGAGTCTCTTCTCATGCAAGAATTCTGTGAGAAAGAAGGTATCAAACATAGCTTCTCTGCTCCTAGAACTCCCCAATAAAATGGGGTAGTGAAAAGGAAAAATAGAACCCTGATTGAAGCTACAGGAACACTGTTGGCAGATGCTAATATGCCTCTCTCCTATTGGGCAGAAGCTGTTAGCACAGCTAATTATGTTCTGAACAGAAGTCTTATACACAAGCTTAAGTATAAAACTCCTTATGAGTTGCTTAAAGGAAAGAAACCTAAAATAAATTATTTTAGAGTATTTGGTTGTGTAGTATACATTCATAATAATAACAAAGAATACCTTAGAAAGTTTGAAGCAAAAGCTTCAATGGGAATCTTTCTTGGATATTCCCAAGTAAGCAAAGCTTATAGGGTTTTTAATAAATCAACTTCTAAAATTGAGGAATCTGTGCATGTGTCCTTTGATGAATCTCAGATGTTTTACAAGGAGAAGGAAACTTCTCCTTCCTCAAGTTCATTACAGGTACCAGAATCCAATAAAGATGTCACTCAAGAGATTCTCCATCTATCAACTCTTCGCATCACTGATTCAGACAGTGATAAAGACTTTGCAGAAGCTATTGCTGTACCACCAATAGTTGATCCAATTCCTCCTGAGGAATTAATCCCAACTGTTGTTGAAGATCACATCCCACCTGCTGATATTGTCACACTTAGAGATCATCCTACATCTCAAGTGATTGGAGACATATCAGCTGGTGTACAAACAAGACATCAATTAAGACAGGATGTGATGCATGCTTGTTTCCTTTCACAGATTGAGCCCCTCACCATTAAAGATGCTGAGCTAGATCCCCACTGGATCATTGCTATGCAAGAGGAACTCAATCAGTTTGAAAGATGTAAAGTATGGACTTTGGTTCCAAGACCTAAAGGCCAACTGATCATAGGCACCAAGTGGGTGTTTAGAAACAAGTTGGATGCAAATGGAATTATTGTAAGGAGCAAAGCTAGGCTTGTAGCTCAGGGCTACAGACAGGAGGAAGGTATAGATTATGACCAAACCTTTGCTCCTATTGCAAGGCTAGAGGCAATAAGGATCTTTCTAGCCTATGCAGCCTATATGAAGTTTAAGGTCATTCAGATGGATGTCAAAAGTGCATTTCTAAATGGTGAGCTAAAGGAAGAGGTATTTGTTGAACAACCACCTAGGTTTGTTTCTTCAACTCAGCCCTCATATGTGTACAAGTTGCAAAAATCTCTTTATGGACTCAAGCAAGCACCCAGAGCCTGGTATGAGACTCTAGCTAGTTTCCTGTTAGAGCACAACTTTGTTAGGGGAGTAGTTGATAGAACCCTTTTAGTCAAGCACCACAAGGACACAATCCTGTTAGTTCAAGTGTATGTGGATGATATTATTTTTGGTTCCACTGATCCCAAACTGTGCAAAAAGTTCTCTGACTTGATGCATTCTAAGTTTGAGATGAGTAGTATGGGTGAGCTGTCTTACTTTCTTGGTCTCCAAGTAAAGCAAGATGTTGATGGCATCTTCATCTCCCAATCCAAATATGCCAAGGAATTGGTAAAGAAGTTTGGGATGGCTGATGCTTCAGCAATGCATACACCTATGGCTACTAATGTAGTTATAGATTCTAATGATCAGAGTAAGCCAGTTAATCAAAAGAATTATAGGGCCATTGTTGGTTCCCTATTGTATTTAACTGCAAGTAGGCCAGATATAATGTTTGCTACATGCCTATGTGCTAGATTCCAGGTCAACCTCAAGGAATCACATCTGATTCTTCTCAAGAGAATTTTGAGATACTTGAAGGGATGTCAAAATCTAAGACTATGGTACCCAGCAGAATCAGAATTTGAGTTAATTGGATACTCTGACTCTGACTATGCTGGTTATAGAGTTGACAGGAAAAGTACCTCAGGAACTTGTCAGTTCTTGGGAGAGAGATTGGTCTCTTGGTTCTATAAGAAGCAGGCTTCTGTCTCAACTTCAACTACAGAGGCTGAATATATAGCAGCTGCTATTTGTTGTTCACAGATCCTGTGGATTCAAAACCAGCTTTTGGATTATGGGTACACACACAAGAACACAAAAATCATGTGTGACAGTACCAGTGCTATCTCCATTGCACAAAATCCTGTGCACCACTCTAGAACCAAGCACATTGAGATTAGACACCATTTCCTGAGAGATTGTGTGGAAAAGAACAAGATCAGCCTTGAGTTCATATCCACTGACCTTCAGAGAGGTGATATTTTCACCAAGCCTTTAGATGAATAGAAGCATCTGTTCTTTTTGGTTCAACTAGGCATGATTAATGGAAAAGACTAAGTGTGACATCTGCCTTTGTTGAAACCTGTTTGAAGATCGTCGAACGACATTCAAAGATAGTCGATCGAATCAAGCCTAACGTCGACCTATGGTTGATGATGGCTTATCTGCTTGAAGATCATCGACCAACGTTCGAAGATCGTCGAACAGGTCGAGCCTATCGTCGACCCATGGGTGACGATAGCTCGTTTTGTTTGGAAGACAGAAATAGTCGATCGATTGATCGACTACTCTGCTTCAGGAAACGATCGTCGAACGACCGTTCGACCATCGTCTCCAGTATCTTTTAAAATAGATCGACGATTGCTGTTTTAATATATAACCGATGGTCGACCTAGGTTAAGAGATCGTTCTTTTTATCGTCGACGGAGAGCGTCTTTTTGCATTTCGTCTTTCTGCTTGCTCCCTGTCTCACGATTTTTGTCATTTCGCCTTCGCCGTCTCTCTCGCCTTCTCCAACCCCTTCGATGGCGATTGCTCCAGCCCTCCTGTCCGTGGTGAAGTTTGATGCTGGTTTCAGCGTAGACTTTGATTCTTTCAGCTCCTGCGAGTCTGCGATAGTGGAAATCCTCAACCTCTGCAAAGATCAAGGATTGGAAAAGTTCATGTCCACAAGAATAAAGATAAATGTTTAAGAGATTAAAGAATGTGCTTTCACTTCGTCCTCCAATGACGAATATATGACTGGAACGATAGGCGGAGAAGAGGTAATTTTGACTCCCGCCGTTTTGACTGATATTTTTGGATTATTGAATGGGGAAGAGGATTATGAGCAAGATACCCCAGAATTTGGGAGAATGTTGACTGAATTAGGACATGCCGACGGCATTCCTTCTAAGTTGCTTAAGGTTAACTTTCCGTTGAAGATAAAGTTACTGGCTGAACTAGTCGGAAAAGTACTTCTGGGAAAGCACTCTGCCCATGATAATATAACCAGGCAACAGTTTGCCCTGATGTGTGCCATTGTGAACAAGAAATAGATTAACTGGGCAGGAGTTTTGTTTGATTTGATAAGGAAAAAGAATAGCAAGAAGGAAGTCACCCTGGGTAGGGTGCTTGGGATATTTCTAAAAGAGAAATATCCCCATTTGTTGGTTTCAGTTTCTACATCCATCAATTCCAGTAAAAAGATGGACCCAACCCTGTTTGTCAAATGGAAAAGGAGCTTTCTGAAGCCCGCTCCAGCAGGGGAAGCTCCAGTTGTATCTGAGAGCACAAGGACTGCCTCAGTCACTCCCCTCCTTCAAGAAGCAGGCTCAGTCATTCTCTCAGTTCCATCCACTTCTTTTGCATTACCATCCACTTCTACTGAAGTGCCACCATCTACTTCAGTTCCATCTACTTCAGTTCCATCTTCTGCATCTCATCTTCTTGATTCTTCCACAATTCTCCATGCATCATCACCAACATCTCCACTCCCTCCTCATCTTGCTAGGATCTCTCATCCTACTTTTGATTTATTGGTTTCTGAGCTATCCACTCCTCCTCAGTCACCAATTCCTCATTCAGATCATATTGATCTTCTTGCATCCACCCAACTATCTCCAGTCCACTCTCCATCTTATCAAGAGTACACCATCCCTGCTGTTCATCCTTCTACTGTGATTCCCCCACCATCATTTGAAATCACCCTAGCCTTCATCTCAAGCATATTGGAGTTAATTACTCCTTCAATCAAAATCATGATTGAATAAGCAATTGCTCCTCTCGTTTCTTCCATCTCTACATTATCATCTTCCATTCTTGCCATCTCAAAATCTGCTGAGCAATCTTCTGTTAGGGGCCTGACTTCAGTTTCTACTGAAATCAGGCAGGGGGAGATGTTCGAGGAAGATGCCTCTGGACTGCCTCTTGTTTCTCGCCCAGCAGAGCCCCAAGTTTAGATTCAAGATGTAGCAGAAGCTCCAGTTATCATTGCAACATCCTCTACAGTTCTAGCTCCAGCTCTCAAGGCTTCTAATGTTATAATGGAAGCAAAATTTGCATTTAAAGCTTGTCTCGAAGAAGCTTCTACTCCCCTTATTGCTCGTTTCCTAGAAGGAGTCATTACCTTCTTTTTAGATGACATGTGGGAAATAGAATGCTCTGAAGAGTCTCCTGAAGGTAATTCTTTCACTCATTTTCTATACTTGATAACTAACATGTCAGTATGGGAATACCTAGAAGGAATGATACAATTTCATTTAGCACATCTATGTTCCTGATACTACAGATTTAGTGGAAGAAGTTTTAGTTGTCCAAGAACTTGTTCAACAACTTTCTCTAGAAGTTCTAGCTGATCCAGAACCTACTATTCAAGATCCTGAGTCTGCTCAACCAGCTCAGATAGTTGTGCAAGAAGAACTGGTCTCCATGACAGTTACAGTTAAACAAAAGAATGTTTCAGATATTCAGGAAGAAAAATCTACAGTCTGGGATGACACCCCAGGACTGGATCTAGACACTCTTCTGGCACAGGATGCCTTGGAAGAAGAGAAAGAAAAAGCTGCTTTAAAAGAAAAAGAAAAAGCTGTGCAAGAAGCTTTTGATCCCTATGATCATCCTCCATCATCAAACTCTGAGGATGAGGATGATTCTGATGACTCTGAAGAATCTAAGAGAAAGAAATCTGCCAAAAAGAAAAGAAAAGTTGTTGCTCCTCCTCCTCCTAACCCTGACAATGATATTCCTTATTATATCTTGAAAGAAATAGATCCCAAGTCCAAAGAGTTTCAGCATTGGATGGAATTCTCAAAGAAACAGCAAAAGTTAAGAAAGAAATCTAAAAGGTATGACAGTCCAGCTCCAAAATGGACCCCTAGAGATCCTCCTCCTCCACCTCCCAGTGCAGGAGCTTCTGGCAATTTGTCTACAAATCCTTCTGCCCCGTCTACTAGGTTTACTCCATCCCAATCTCATCAAAAGAAAAGAAATCAAGGATATCAAAGCAGATCCCAATCTGGATACCAAAGGCATGATGCTGATGCAAGAGAACAAGTGAAGGAGGTCATTTATCAGAAACCAACCTTTTTTCCTCCTCCTTCCAAAGAAACCAAGAGCATATCTTCTTCAAAGCCAGATCATGCAAAGAAAACTGTTTCAAAAGGTAAAAGAGTTATTTTCTCTGAAAAATCGAGTAAGAAATTTGCTGAGTTTGCTCCTTCTTCTCTAGTTATTCAGGAAAATAAAGAGGCAGCTGAAAGCCTGTTAGATCTTTCTATTAAATTTAAAGCTGTGAAACCTATAGATCCAACCTGTGAAAATGTGTATGAAAGTTAAGAGCTTGATCCTGATTTCAGGATGGCTAGATTTCTTGAACTGGTTGGATCAGCCCAGATTAGAAAAGCCAAAGCTGAAGGAAAAGATACTACAGGATTAACGACAATGTCTAAATTCAGAAAGAAGGAGCTTGATAAATTCCAGGTTAGACCTGAGGTCTTTGACCCTTCAAAATATATGGAAAAGCATCCTGAAGCAGTTATTCCAAGGACATCAGAATCTAGAATTATCGGAGAGCAAGATCTAAAGCTATCGAAGAAAGAAGCTTTAGACCCTTTCAGGAAAATTTCTTTTCTTCCTAGTTCCTCTGTATATAAACCAGGTTCTGAAGCTTCTTAAATTTCATTGATTGACAGTTATTTATTTGTCTGTTTGATTGATGCTCTCTACTGCTTAGATATTTCCCTTCCTGTATTTTATTTATTTCTAGTAGTTTGTTTTGTATGTTTTGTTGTTGAGAGACTTAACTCAAATAGGTGGAGATTGTTGGTACCCTAGTTTGGATTTGAGTTCAGTCTTCTCTTTTAGTCTCTTGACCCAAGATTTATCTATGGTCAAAGGTTAGTTGTTTAGTTAGTTTGCTCTAGTTATAGAGTTGTCACTTATCCAGATGAAAATTTGGTTAAGTTGTTTTTTGTTCGACTATGGTCGAACGCCGCTCGACTATCGTCTATCGACTGTTCGACGATCGTCTATCAGTTGGTCAATGTTTGTCTGTCAGTAGATCGTCTATCTCTGAGTTAGTTCAACTCTTGTTAGCTCGAAATTCTGTGGAATCTGCCTCGCCGATCGTCGAACCCCGCTCGACTTCTTTTGACCAGACAGATTTCTTGATAGTTCAACTATCTGCTTGGATAGTTCAACTATCTGATAGTTTGACTATCTGTTTGATAGGTCGACTATCTGTGTTGCTTGATAGTTCGACTATCTGTCTTGATAGGTCGACTATCTGTTGTGTTTGATAGTTCGACTATCTGCTTAGATAGTTCAACTATCTGATAGTTCGACTATCTGTTTGCTAGGTCGACTATCTATTTCCTTTGATAGTTCGACTATCTGTTTGATAGGTCGACTATCTGTTTTCTGTGATAGTTCGACTATCTGTTTGATATGTCGACTATCTGTTTTGTTTGATAGTTCGACTATCTATTTGATAGGTCAACTATCTGTTTTGCTTGATAGTTCGACTATCTGTCTTGATAGGTCAACTATCTGATAGCTCGACTATCTGTTCTGATAGGTCGACTATCTACTGTGGTAGTTCGACTATCTGCTTTAATAGTTCGACTATCTGTATCGTTCGACTATCTGTTTGATAGGTCGACGATCTCTGTGCTTCGGTCGAAGATCTCCGAGGGTCGTTCGACGTTCTGCTGTATGTCTTTAGTAATTTTATCCTCTTCTATTCTATGATTTATTTCATATTTATTTGGCATATTTTATAAAAGATTATTTCAGTAAATTTATGCTATCATTTCTAAGCAATACTTGCTTGCTTCTTTATGCATAAGTTTAGCATTTCTCTGATAAAGTTGTTTGTCTTATTAGTTGACATATCCTGTTGCTTTATCTGCCATGCTGTCCTTTATAGCTGTTAAACTCAAAAAGTCTTCTCTGGCCGTAAAGAGTTTCTTCTGATGTGACTTTCTCTAGTATTCTTTAATCAGATTTATTTGCAGCTTCTTAGAAAGCTTTATCCTCGTATAGGATATCTATTTGCAGGATTTATTTTTGCTTTATGCTATTTGAAGCCCAGTTTGCAGATTTCAGAAGAAGACAAGATTCAAACTCAAATTAGAGCTGTTGAAAAGGCCCATATATAAAGAGCTTCTTTTGAAAGAAGACTAAGAGAACACATACAGAGAAACCAGATATACAGATAAAAAAAAAGCAAGAAGAGTTACAGCTCTCAGTGATTGATACTTTCAACTGAGAAGATCATCTCTCTTCAACCTTCTTCTTCAATCCTGAGTTCATCCTGCTGCAAGGAACATTCACTCAGTTCCTCGAGAAGAAGAAGAAGAAGAAAGAAAAGCCTATGAAGAAGAACAATCATTCAACAATCAAGAGTCTTCTTCAAGCTTCTCCTTCAGAACTTCAAGACAGTTCTTTGTCTCAAGTTCAGAAGAGTTCCTGCACCCTGAAGCAAGACTCCTTCCTGGATATTCTCTAAGCCAGGGGGAACCTTGATTCTTTAGAGCTTTCTAGCTCTGTGCAATCCACTAGCTTCTCTAATCTGTTTTAACAATAGAGAAGAATCTTTAACTCTCTCAACCTCCTATACAAAGGGTTATTACTCCCTTCAAAAGTGAACCTTGGTAGCAGGGCACCTGATCAAAAACCTGTGTTGGATTTTGAGCTCCTGATCAAAAGCTCAAAGGGTCTACTTGATCTACCTGAAGCAGATCAGTTGGTGGCAGGGCACCTGAATAAAAACCGGTAGTGGATTCCTACCAGGGTGGTAGAAGAGTGGACGTACCTATTTAGAGGGAACCACTATAAACTTCTTGTGTCGTCTGTGTTGCTGATTTAATTTATTGTACTGTGGCTATGAGTAGAAATAACTAGGATTGCTAGTTGCTGTGATAGGACCCAAGCTTAACTGTAATTACAGTTAGCTCTCTCTTGTGCATTACACTTTGTGTTAGGCTCTAGGGTTTCAAATATCTATAAACTTATTCTGCAAATTAACTCTAAGGGAGTTGAGTAGGGTGTTATAATTTTTGAATACTCTATTCACCCCTCCCCCTCTAGAGTTGTATCTATCCTCACTTTCAATTGGAATCAGAGGGAGGTTGTGGGTTCGAAACCCCGGGGTCGTTTCCGGGGGGGGGGATTGTTGGGGCTGCAGTCCGGAATCGCCCCTGCGCTGCGGTGCTATGCAGTAATGGCTTAACTGGCTGCCCCGTGGATCTGCCCGAGGACCTTTGATATAAAGATTAGTTGCACCATCCTCCATCAGTCCGGGCTTTTGGTGCGAGTGGTTACGCTAAGTCCTCTTAAAGCCCAATGGTCTTCGCTAGACAGGCTTCGCACCAAAATAGGCTGGCACTCATGGCCACCATAGTTGGACACTATAGGCCCTCATCTTTTCATACATTAACCCTGGTCTCCCTGAGACAAGACTCACAAACATAGCTCACTAGGAGCTATCGCCGGCTATACTCACTATCGCTTGGAGATATCCAATAGTTTTTCAAACCGTGGAATTTCTTGGTTATTTTCCTGGAGAGCATCTCCAGTACTTCCAACTACTCCAATTTCACAAGTATAACTCACACACACCGTAAATTACTCATTTATACACAGAGTCTTCTCCGGCACGCAAAATAAAACATCACCAGTCCAGACTAACCTGTCCAGATGGCCTTTACACAACATGCATATTCTGTACTATAAAATTTCTGGATCTATACGCAAATTTAATCAGGCATCACAACGATCAACCAACTGGAAACCACCCTTTATTCACCTTTTGGTGAGGGGTTCCATGCACGTATGCAAATTCAGGACTTCACTTGTCTAAGGAGAAAATCATTACCCTTATAATCCATTTCGGAGCCATGGCAAAGCTTTTTGTCTAGTTGGAAAGGAGCACCTCTCTTTCCTCTTCACGGATCTAGCCTCGGATTTTGATTCTGTTCACTGGATCTCCTTCACCAAGCGTTTAAGCTTAGCCTCAGCATAAACCTTCTTCCTTAGGTCTTTCCTCTCAAGATCTTGATGAAAGGAGGAGAGAGAGTAAAAGAAGAGAAATGAATCTTCTCTCCACCTCTTCTCTAATTAAGTGGTCTCGGGATTAATCCCAGCCACGGGATCCTCACTTCAAAAGGAAGCAAAGGCCACGATTTCAGCTGAATAGTCAACATTAATGCCATCGCCAGGAGATATCCGCTATCGCTTGGGCGATATTGTTGATAGCTGTTTTGACCCCCATCAACCACTGCTCTTTGTCTGCCGACTGGCTGCTTTACACGTGTCCACACATACGTGGCACTATCACTTGGCGATATCTGATGTAAATTTTCTATAGTTTTAAAATATTATCCAAACTAAAATCTCAAATAGGCAAGTGTACCTATCGAAATATAGTATAGGAAATGTCGTATTAGACTCGGGGCCTGTTGAGTACTTCTACTCACGCAAATTAATATTATTTTATCTAAATATAAAAAGAGATTATTTTAACTAAATGAAGAAAATTAAATAAAAAGTAGCACTTGATCTAGACTCACTTTGAACTAAAATAAACCTTCATGAAATAGCAAAAGTGCAAACTCCTAATTACTTACTTCGACCGTGGAGGTTCCTAAAGTACAAAAGCGTCTCTCTCGAGCTTATGCTTCTGAATAACCTTAGGTTGATTGATTAAGACCTCTCGGCCAGTCGAAACCCCTAAGCTTGCTTTAGGTGGTGAACCCCTCTATTGGATTTGACTCCAATCCGACATATTTATATCGTCCTCTCTCGAGGAGTGCATTCAACTCCTTTTATCCTTGAGTGATCTACTCGTATCCGCAACCTCTCGGTCATTAAGATACGGATCTAGGATCGAAAAAACAAATTTGCGAAATAAGAATTCGATACAAAATAAATCAAAGATAAATCGATAGCAAACAAAAATAGAGAGCTTGACACGTTTTTGAGAAAATAAGTAAAGTTTGCTTTATTCAATGATTGTCTTGATCAAGCACTAAGAAAATTAGCTACATGACATGAAAAGGGAGGTACATAAACAAGAAAACATGATTGCTAAAAGTAAATTGCTTGAAAATAAAATTAAGTTGTGAATGAGGAGTACAAGAAAGAGATGCATAAAAAAGGGTAAACTAAGCTATAATATAGGCCTAAAACTAGCTCCCAATCCTCCTCCTGAGATTATGAACTCATCTGGAATTTATAGAATTTTCTGCTTGGGAGTCATGCCCAAGGTCACGCCCGTAACCTAGGGCGTTTAAGGCTCGGTAACCGCTGACTTGAAAGCCCGGGAACGTTGGAGAAAAACCGTCAAAAGTCACTGTTCTGCGGGTCACGCCCCTATATCACGCCCGTGACCTAGGACATGTCTAGTCTATTACAGGAAACTGCGGGAAGGAGAAACGGTGGGAAGTAATTTTGGCGTTGCTGAAGAGGTCACGCCCTTGTTCACGGGCGTAACCCAGGGCGTGTACTGATCGGGTCAGCAAATGGCTGGAAATGGCACAATTTTGGGATCAATTCGGTAGTTTCGGGTAGGTCACGCCCTAGGTCACGCCTGTGATAGCGGGCGTGTTCTTGGGAAATGTTCCAGAATTGTCCCGGGAAGATTTCTGGAGAAAATTATTTTTATGAGCTAGACATGCCCGTGTTCATACCCTAGACACGCCCCTGTCGTGGGGTCGTGTACTTGTGAAACTCTTAGATTTGTATAAGACGTCGTCCTCTTTCCGTTGACTGGTTGCACGTCCCGTAACGCTTCCTGGTTTGAAAGTTATGACCATTTGAAGTTCAACTATCTGTGATAAAAAATGTTCATTTTATCCGTTTCAACTCCTGATCAGTCCTGCAAGCTCCAAATTACTATTCACAACCCAGATTGACAAAAAATATGAAAATAAAGCAATTAGAACCATTATTACTAAAATATAATTATAATCTTATTATTAATTAAAAAAAACTATATAAAAATAACTATAATTAGTGACTTATCAATATCCACTGTCTTCGTTCTGATAGCTCACTCAACGCTTTACGGCGTCGAGTGCATTGAGTTCCCTCAATGCTTTAAGGCGTTGAGAGCATTGAGAGCGTTTAGAGCTGGGGTTATTGCCTCGCGATACCCACTATCGCCACATGATAGTCTCGCATTCATTGATTTGTCGAAAGGCGTCGAGTGTGTTTAGGTCACACAACACTTCATGGCGTTGAGTATTATTATTATCACTGTCGTCGATACCCACTATCGCCTTATGATAACGACCAAAAGTTCTGCTGTTTTGGGTGTTATAACCCTCCACTCCTTACAAAAATTTTGTCCCAAAATTTTACTTAGTTATAAAGTAAAAATAGCAATTTATATGTTACAACATTTTTTACTTTCACAAAACAATGTTACAATATTATTTTACAAACAATACGGGGTATTCCTTGTGCATGGTTTGCTCACGCTCCCATGTCAGCTCTTTACGGCTACAATTGTCCCATCGTACTTCGACAATCCCGATTGTTTTGTTTCACAGTTGCTTGATCTCCGTATCTTCAATTCGAATGGGTCGAACTTTCATCATTAGCCGACTATCGATCGGTACTTGATCATCCGCAACCACTTGAGATGGCTCTTTCACAGTTTTTAGCAGCACCGATATGTGAAACACATTGTGCAAGGCACTTAGCTCTATCGAAAGAGCTAATCGATAGGCAGCTTCTACAATTCGCTCAACCACTTCAAACGGACCACGATACCTCAGACTTAACTTTTTCAACCGCCGAATCCTGGACACACCTTTGATTAGCTTGATCTTTAAATATACCCAATTGCCCACCGCATACTCCATATTTCGGTGTTTGGCATTATAGTACTTTGCCTACCTATCCTGGGCTACAAGTAATTGCTCTCTTATAGAGCGTATTCATCTTCGACCTCCTTACACTTCTATAGTTTTGAATCGCCTGTTTCCGCCCAAGCTAACGGTGTATGACACTTCCTACCGTATAAAGCTTCAAAGGGCATCATCTGTATGCAAGCTTGATAGCCATTGTTGTAGGTGAAATCAATCATATAGAGGTGATCTTCCAACCTCTTCCCGAAATCCAGGGCGTACATACAGAGCATATCCTCCATTGTTCTGTTGGTCCTATCAGTCTGACCATCCGTTTGCGGATGGAAGGATGTACTGAACTTTAACTTTGTACCCAACAGGTGGTGGATTAGCCTCCAATCACTTGAAGTAAAATGCTCATCTCGGTCACTGACGATGCAACGGGGCACGCCGTGCAATCGTATGATGTTATCCACGTACATCTTGGCCAATTTTTCCACTAAATAGTCCTTCCTGTTTGGTATGTGTTGTAATATGGAGACCAGGCAGTCTGGTGGCTTCACTTGGGAGGCTTTGAGATAGGGTGGTTTGGCGACATCACTCTGGAGGCTTGGAGACCGAACGGTCTAGCGGCTTCTCTCCAGTGTCTTGGAGACCGGGCGGTCTGGCAGCTTCTCTCCAGTAGCTTGGAAACTGTGTGGTCTGGCGGTCTGCTCTTGCATCTTATCTTCTCTTATCAGTATGGTCGGGTGGTTAAACCTCCTTGACTAACTGCACGACCTATGCAGTCTGGGTTTGTCTAGCTGCTAGTCCCATAAATATATTTAGTCCCACATTGCTTATTTATATTCTCTCCCTTCTCCTCCATTCTATAAAAGGGAGGTCATACCTTTATAATAGATATAATTTTTGGAAATAAAAACTATGTTATCTTCCAAATTTTTGTTTCTCTTTTTTGTTTGCACATGGTATCAGAGGACTCGATCTTTTCCGCTTGATTCTATGAGCGCTTCTGTCTGCGTGGTTTGTTGGTCTATCCGCGTGGTTTGTCCCCTCGTTTTTGCGCCCTATCAGCGCGGTTTCCTTCTATTCCTTGTCATTGACCTCTCTGTTCGCGACCTGTCTTTGCAACCTCTCTTTTGCTTTCGCATGACCTCATCCTTGTTCGCGTGGCTTCTCGCTTTCTGCTCGCGACCTATTTTAGTGGGCTCCCTTTCTTTTCGCGATCTGTTTTCATGATTTGTTGTTGCGATCTGTCTTCGCGACCTATGCTCGAAACCTGCTTTCGTGCGGCCTCTGTACTGTCTGCGTGAACTATTACCCGCGAGCGGTTGCTTTCGTGCGGCCTCTTATCTATCTCCGCAGCTTCTTTTTCCCTGTTTGTGTGTCTTCCTTTCTATCCGCTCTATTCTTCTCTATGGCTCTCTCTGATACCTCTACTACTACTACTCCTGTGGCCCACCCTCCTCCTCCCACTCTGTCGGGCAATCTTGGAACCATTTCCAAACTTATCGATTCTAACTACCTGGACTGGAGTGGTTCCTTCACATTTCTACGTCGCTCACAACGCAAATTTCATCATCTCACCGATGACCCACCTCCTCCAGAGTCCGATCTCTTTGACGAATGGGATGTTATTGATGCTCTTGTTCGTACTTGACTGGCTAATAGCATTTCTGATGAGTGCCTCCTCGTCATCTGCCATGATGTAAAGGATGCTTGGCTTCATCTTGCCGCTCTTTACTCTAAGGGGGCTCAGACGTCTCGCATTTATACTCTCTATGTGGATCTCTTTGCCCATCCATCCATGTCTCCTGCTGCTACCTACCAACAAGTTCAGGCTCTTGGAGCTGAAATTATTCAGAACCGTCCATTCTCTGTGGATCTGGCCGAGAAACACAAGCACTTCCAGGAGCTTCTGGTTGTGTGTTATCTTTTACATCTTCCGGAGTCCAATGACATTATCTGTCAACAATCCTTGTCAAGGTGGATTCTCCCACCTTGGATACCACTGCTGCTCACATCGTTGTTGTTACCTCTCTTTTTTAGTGTCCGCTACTATCCTCCCCCCCCCCACTCCCCAACACCTATGTTCATCATACTCAGTGGGGAGGCCCTGGTGGCTGCAGCCATCAATTCGGCGGACATGGACCTTCCTGCTTTCTCTGCTCTCACTGTGGCCGCACCAGCCATACGGTTGATCGTTGCTAGATGAAGCATCCGCATCTTCGCCCCTCTGGTGATGCTTCCACCTCCTCTTCAAAGCAGTCCGCCTCGGTGTTCATATCTTTAGGTAGTGCCCATGTGGTGACTCAAGGTAAATGGTTGATTGACTCCGGAGCTACTAATCATATTACCGACAATCCTCAGTATTTTTCTCTCCTAGAAAAACATGAACGGTTGCCCCCAGTCTTCATTATAGACGGCTCTCCCTCACCGGTTAATGAGACATGAGTGGTTCAAGTCACTCCGTCTCTTTGCCTGATAGACACCCTCTACCTACCCCAGTTTCCATGCAATTTGTTGTCTGTTACTTCTCTTTGCAAATAACTAAAGTGCTCTGTCACATTCACACCTACTTCTTGTTCTTTTAAGGATCTGAGTTTGCAAAGGACGAATGCTACTGTGACTGAGAGCGGCAGCCTCTACCTCCTAGACAACGTATCTGCTCAGTCCATTTTTTCTTCTTCGCCAGATCTTCTATAATGGCATCTTTGCCTTGGTAATCCTCCTCCACGGCTTCTTCGTCAGCTTCTGCACCATCTACCTCCGCACAGTCCTCCTCTTAACTGTGACACTTATCAGCTTGGAAAAGCATTATCGCTCCTCCTTCTCATTGAAGCAAGGTCGTGTCTCTTCTCCTTTTTTGATCTTCGTTCACTCCGATGTCTGGGGTCCTGCCCCTACCCTAACTGTAGGTTGGGTTAGTTCGTATTTTGTAAATTTTATTGATGATTTCTCTCGGTGTACATGGGTGTATCTCTTAAAAGAGCGCTCCGAGCTGTTATCTGTATGGACATCTTTTTATTATATAATTAAAACGCTGTTTGATGCGTCTATTAAAATTCTCCGTTCCAATAATGCCAAAGAATATCTTAGTCATGGTTTTTCTTCTTTCTGTATCTAAAATGGCGTAATTCATCAAACTAGTTGTGTCTATTTCTCACAGCAAAATGGCATGGCTGAACGCAAAAACCTTCACCTCCTTGACGTCGCTCGAACACTCATGACTCAAATGCAGGTTCCTCGCTCCTATTGGGGCTATGTTGTTCTTATCGCTAGCTATCTCATCAATTGCATTCCCTCCATAATTCTTCGTGGCCAGACACCATTCCCCATTCTCTATCTGGGCAAGGATCCCTTCCCTCTACCTCTCTGAATATTTGGTTGTACGTCCTTTGTGCAAGCTCCCTCCGCCACTCGTGAAAAACACTCTCCGCGTGCCACCAAGTGTGTCTTTTGGGGTTACTCTTCCACTCAGAAGGGTTATTGTTATTTTGATCTGGTTCTTTGGAAGAAGTTCATCTCAGCAGATGTCTCATTCCTTGAGAATGCGTCCTATTTCTCTCATGACTCCTCCCTTCTTCTTGATATTCATGCTTTTCTGACTGACTCCTCCGTCCAGTATACGCCCACCGAGTCCCCTCCTCCCACGCAGTGTCCACTATCTCCTCCAACGCAGTGTCCATCATATCCTCCTCCTCTCTCCGCTTTCATCGTCTCTCTCTGCTTCCAGGCCAGCTATCTCCTCTGTGGATGCACCAGCTACGGTTGAACCCGATGACCTGGATCTTCCCATTTCTCTCGCAAAGGGGTACGGGAGTGTACCCATCATACCCTTGCTGCTGTTATTTCTTATGATGGACTTACACTTCTCGTAGGAAATTTACGTTAGTTATCTCTACCACCACCACTCCCCACACCTACTAGGATGCCCTTATTTTTCCTCATTGGAAGGTGGCCATGGATGAGGAAATCGCCACCCTCACTGAACGGGGTACATGGACTCTTGTTCCTCCTCCTTTGGGCACCAATGTTGTGGGTTGTCGTTGGGTCTTTGTTGTGAAGTTCCGTCCGGATGGTAGTGTGGATCGATACAAGGCACGCCTAGTCACTAAAGGCTTCACTCAAACCTATGACATTGATTATTTTGACACTTCTCTCTCATTGCTCATCTTAGCACTATCCGGGTTCTCCTGTCAGTGGCGGTTAACAAGGATTGGCTCATTTCTCAACTGGATGTCAAGAATGCCTTCCTCTATGGTGATCTACAAGTGGATGTTTATATAGAGAAACCTCCTGAGTATGTTGCTCAGAGGGAGACACGCATATGCAGGCTGAAGAAGGCTATCTATGGCCAAAAGCAAAGCCCTCGAGCATGGTTTGATAAGTTCAGCGGCATTGTGGAAGTCGTTGGTTTCACAAGGAGCTCTGCTGATCACTCATTATTTATTCGCAAAACCGCCCTGGGTATGGTGGTTCTTGTCGTATATGTGGACGATATTCTTCTCACTGGTGATGACAAGGCTGGGTAGCACTGACAAAGAAACATCTCCGTCAACACCTTACCACGAAGGATATTGGCTCCCCAAAGTATTTCCTAGGGATAGAAATCTCTCAAAAGCACAATTATTTGGTTCTCTCCCAACGTAAATATGCTCTTGATCTTCTGCAAGAGAAAGGGTTGACTGGGGCTAAACCTGCCTGATGCCCCAAGTCTACCGGCGAAGATAAAACCTGGATAGATGACTCGCCTCTTCTTTCAGATGTTACAAGGTATAGGCGTCTGGTGGGCAAACTCATTTATCTCACTATAATAAGACCTGATATCTCTTATGTTGTAGGCAAGGTTATCCAGTTCATGCAAGCTCCTAGAGAGTGCCATCTACAGTTTGCCCTGAGGATATTGGAATATGTTAAAGCGGCTCCTGGTAAGGGACTACTATTTCAAAGAAATGATCATTTAAAGGTTGAAGCCTACTCAGATTCTAGTTATACTGATAACAAAGGTGATCACAAGTCCACATCAGGCTTTTGCAAATTCGTAGGAGGAAACTTAGTGAGCTAGAAGAGCAAGAAACAATATGTTGACTCCAGGTCCAGTGCAGAAGCTGAATATCGGAGTATGGCATCAACCACTTGTGAGTTAAAGTGGTTACGGGCTCTCAAGCTGGACTGAGGAGAAGTCTACAATCATCCTCTACCTATGTTCTTCGACAACAAAGCTGCTATATATATCTCAAAAAATCCAGTATTTCATGAGAAAACAAAGCACATCAAGTTGAAGGCCATTTCATCAGAGAAGAGATCTTGAAGAAACAGCTTTGTACTCCATTCGTTACTTCAGACAACGAGTTGGCAGATATCTTCACCAAGCCTGTATCAGCTTCCTTTTTTCACATTTGCGACAAGCTGGGTATGATTGATATATATGCTCCAGCTTGAGGGGGAGTGTTGCAATATGGAGACCGAGCGGTCTGGCGGCTTCACTTGGGCGTCTTTGAGACCGGACAGTCTAGCGGCTTCACTTTGGCGGCTTAGAAACCAGGAGGTCTGGCGGCTTCTCTCCAGCGACTTGGAGATCGGGCAGTCTGGCAGCTTCTCTCCAGCAGCTTGGAAACTGTGTGGTCTGGCGGTTTGCTCTAGCGGCTTGTCTTCTCTTATCAGTTTGGTCGGGTGGTTAAACCTCCTTGACTAACCGCGCGACCTATGTGGTCTTGGTTTGTCTAGCCGCTAGTCCCAAAAATGTATTTAGTCCCACATTGCTTATTTGTATTCTCTTACTTCTCCTCCATTCAATAAAAGGGAGGTCATACCTTTGTAATAGATGCAATTTCGGAAATAAAAACCCTATTATTGTCCAAATTTTTGTTTCTCTTTTTTGTTCGCACATTATGAAGTGTGACACTTTTGTTAACCGGTCAATGATCACCCACACGACATTGTTTCTGCTCTGAGATCTCGTCAGTCTATGCACGAAATCCATAGAAATGTCAACGAACTTCCATACCGGGATTGGTAACGACTTCAGGAAACCTCCAGGTTTTTTTCATTCAGCTTTTACTAAGGCACAAGTTTGATATTTTGCCACGTAATGGGCTATGTCTTTCTTCAAACCTGGCCACCAGAACACCTCCTTCATGTCCTTGTACATTTTCGTGCTCCCTGGGTTAATTGAGTACTTCGTGAAATGTGCCTCATACATCAATTCGTCCCGTAGTTTACCCACACACGGGACATACAAACGACCATCTTTACTCAAAAGGTCGTCTTTCATGGCGAATTGGGAATTTGACTCATCCACTATATAGCTCTTTAGACCCTCAATGAGTTTCGTTGCTCGTCGAACCCTGTCTGTAAGGTCATACTATACCTCTGTCCAGTTCAGGCACGCATTTGCAGTAGCATTATTGCCAACACAAGAATTATCGAGGGTCTCCAACTCCTAGAATAGACGCTCATCATGCATCTACAACCATTTTGCCCTTGCCGGAGTCTGCCGACTCAAGGAATCTGTGACTACATTTCCCTTCCTGGGAGTATGGCGTATATGGAAGGTGTGCTCCCCATGGAAATCCATCCACCTCTGCTGCCGCATGTTTAGATATTTCTGATCCAAGAGATATTTGAGGCTCTTATGGTCCTTGAAAATGTCAACTTTCACGCCATATAAGTAGTGACGCCATAATTTAAGTGCAAATATCACCGACGCCAACTCCAAGTCATGGAAGGGATAGTTCCGCTCATGCACTTTCAACTAGCGTGAGCCATATGCTATCACTTTTCCGAACTGAAGAAGCATGCAGCCTAAGCCGCTCCCTGATGCATCATTATATACTTAAAAGCCGTTCGTACCACATGGCGACATCAAAATAGGCGTCGTGGTCAATCGACTCTTTAACTCTTCAAAATCTCGTGCGCACTCTTGCATCCAAATTAACGGATCCTTTATCGTCAGTGTGGTAAGCGGAAAGGAGATACGCGAGAAGTTTTCGACAAAGCGACTGTAATAGGCCGCTAGTCCAAGGAAACTCCAAACTTCTGCTATAGTAGACAACAGCGGCCACTCCTATATCGCAATTATCTTCGTCGGATCCACCGCAATACCTTCTCCACTAACCACATGGCCAAGAAAGGCCACTGACGATAGCCAAAACTCACACTTTGAGAACTTGGCTCAGAGCTTGTTTCTTCTCAGGGTGTGCAACACCATCCGCAAATGGTTCACATGATCTTCTTCAGACTGAGAGTACACAAAAATGTCGTCAATAAAGACGATTATAAATAGGTCCAAGTACTCTCGAAACGTTCGGTGCATTAGTTCCATGAACACTGATAGCGTGTTACCTAGACCAAATGGTATTACCGTGAACTCATAATGACTGTAGCGTATTCTAAACGTTGTCTTGGGAATGTCACATTCCCGAATTCTCAACTAGTAATAGCTAGACTTTAGGTCTAGCTTTGAGTATACAATTGATCCTGCCAACTGATCGAATAAGTAATCAATCTGTGGTATTAGATACTTGTTCTCTTCCGTCAGCTTGTTCAGTTCTCGATAGTCAATGCATAGCCGCAAGTTTCAATCCTTCTTTTTCCCAAAGAGTACCGGTGCGCTCCAAGGTGACATACTTGGGCATATATAGCCTTGATCCAGCAACTCTTGAAATTGAACTTTTAGTTTTGCCATCTCCTTTGGCACAACACGATACGGAGAGCGGGCCGCAGGTTTCGCACCTAGCATAAACTCAATAGTGAAGTCAATCTCCTGATGGGGCTGTAACCCCGGAAGGTCCTTAGGAAACACATCAGCGTACTCTTATACAATAGGAACGTCACTCACACTTGGCTTTGGCTCAACAGCCTCCAATAGCATGAAGAAAACTCTGTGCCCTTCCGAACTGCCTTGACTACCTGGAGAGCATACATCAAGATCTTGCTTTATCCTCACATACCAGCGAATTTAGTCTCTCATTCGGTGTTCTATCCAAGTGTGACTTCCTTAGAGTTGTATTCTATTGGTACGCTGCTCCGAGAGCCAGTCCATACCATAGATTACATCATACTTCCGATATCGGCAGCACAGATGCTTCCAATTTGAAATCCCAACTTCCTATCCATACGTGCATAACAACCTTTCTACCTACGTTTACCATTTATTCTTAAGGCAATGTCATTACAATTGCATATATGATACAATCAAACCTAAGCACAACGGGAATATATTATGCCCAATCCAAAGACTTCTTTCTTAGTTTGGATGAACCATAGGTTCATATACACAATATGCATTGTATACATTATTACATGTCCAGTACACTAGTACAGTTATTTATTTACATTCACTTGAAATTCCATTTTAATTGGCTATCGTCAAAGCACCACTTTGACACTCGCTGGCCATATGTCCTTTCTTCCCATATGTGTAACAAATCTGTGGACTTTTCCAAGAGGTTGCTCCAAACGTAAGAGCAAAAGGAGTCGGTGTAGAAGCTTTTGACTTCTTGTTCCATCGTCGATGCCCAGACTTAACCTCTTGGTCCTTGGTGCACCACCATGATAATCTCGGGAAATGTCCTACCTTGCCACATATATAGCAAACATGCAAAGCTTGACTCTTCAATTCTCTAACCATGCGCTTACACCTCCTGTGGTGAGCAAACTTTCTAGACCTTGTGGAGCTCGATGCCCTGACCTCAAGAATCTGGTGGACTTTTTCCAAGTCCATTTCCAACAGTCTAGATGACTCCACCAATGTTTGGAATACCATTAACTTAGGACCCATTAATATAAAATGTAGTTCAGGGTGCAAACCATCATAAAATTAGTTGATCTTAGTTTCCTTTGTTTCAAACACAAACTCTGCATGTTGTCTCAGCATGACAAATGCAAGCAAGTACTCCTCAACCATGAGCACTCCTTACATCAAACACATATTCAACGGCGGGGTCGATGCTTTCCCCTTGCAATCTGCTCAAGTACACCAACAAGCATTAAACTCACCACGGTAATAGAGGGTTGTACATGCCTCTCATGTTGGGCCTTGATCACTGCGAAGACCACATCAGCGATCATCTGAACCATCTCTACCGAAGGAGGAGGTGTTGGCACCTCAGTTGGCGCATTACTCCCCATCCAATGTTGGGGTTCTTGCTGCCCCTCACAACTTCTACTAGCCTACAATATGAAACACACAATTCAGCAACTAAAAATATTTCCAAAAGCAATACAAGGAACGCGTACGTTCCTCAAACATGTGTATTTTCATTCCAAAGTGGACATTCTTGAGTTCATTTTGTTATAATGCTAACCACATACACGTGTATGCCACCCCTCAAAAGAATTCGACCACGAATTCATAGAAGGAAGACTAAGACAAGAAGATACCAAAATTGTAACACCTCTCGTTCAGAGGTCCAAGAAATAACGGTTCATTCTTGAGCATTTTAGTCTTTTCGTCCCTAGGCCTAAGACTCTTATTATGCCATCTAACGAAAGACAATTACTTTAGGCAATCTAATTAGGGTCGACATAATGCAGGTACAGTTCAGTCTTTTCCATTGCTTAGATCGCCATGCCACTTCCAAAAGCCGAAGCAATCAAGGAAATAAATAATATGCGGGTGGACCTACCCTTTTCGGTTCAGCTCAACGGCCTTTAGAGTTGGGCACTACAGGCTCACAGATTCGTTACGGCTCTCACATCAATAATAGTTGGCCTCAATGACTCAACTCATATGTTAGCCCCACTGTCTTCGTGAGACAAGCTTCACACCAAAATAGGATGGCACTCATGGCCACCAAAGTTGTGCACTACAGGCTCTCAGCCTTTCAAAAATGATGCTCAGGTCTACCCGAGACAGGCCTCACAAACATAGCTCACTGGGAACTATCACCTGCAACACTCACTATTGCCTGGCGATATCCAACAGTTTTGCAAACCGTGGAATTTCTTGGTTATTTTCCTGGAGAGTATCTCAAGTACTTCCTGCTACTCCCATTTCATTGGTATAACTCACAGACCCCGTAAACTACTCGTTTATGCGCGGAGTCTTCTCTGGCATGCAAAATAAAACATCATCAATCCAAACCAACCTATTTGGATGTGCTTCACATGGCATGCCTATTCCGTACTACAAAATTTCTAGATCTATATGCAAATTTAATCTGGGATCATAGCGATCGACCCACTGGAAACCACCCTATCTTCACCTTTTAGTGAGGGGTTCCGTGCACGTATGCAAATTGAGGACTTCACTTGTCCAAGGAGAAAATCGTTACCCTTGTAAACCGTTTTGGATCCATGGCGAAGCTTTTTGTCCTGTTAGAAAGGAGCATCTCTCTTTCCTATTCATGGATCTAGCCTTAGATTTTGATTCCGTTCATTGGATCTCCTTCACCAAGCATTTTAAGCTTTGTCTCATCCTTCTTCCTTAGAACTTTCCTCTCAAGATCTTGATGAAAGGAGGAGAGAGAGTGTGAAAGAATGGAAATGAATATTTTCTCCACCTCTTCTCCAATTAAGTGGTCTCAGGATTAATCCCAGCCACAGGATCCTCACATCAAAAGGAAGCAAAGGGCACGATTTCAGCTTAATAGTCAACATTAACGTTATTGCCTGGCGATATCCGCTATCTTCTAGGCGATATCGTTGATAGCCGCTTTGACCCCCGTCAACCACTGCTCTTCGACTGCTGACTAGCCACCTGACATGTGTCCACATATACGTGGCACTATCGCCTGGCGATATCCACTGTCGCTATTCTGAGAGCTCATTCAATGCTTTACGGCGTCGAGTGAGCAGAGTTCACTCAATGCTTTAAGGCGTTGTGAGCGTTGAGATTTGGGGCTATCGTCGTGCGATACCAACTATCACCACGCGATAGTCTCTTATTCAACGATTCATCGAAAGGCATCAAGTGTGTTTAGCTCACTCAACGCTTCATGGCGTCGAGTTTTATTGCTATCACCACCGATGATACCCACTGTCGCCTGACGATAACGACCAAAAGTTCTGCTGTCAAATTTGGGGTGTTACAATACTCATCTCAAACTCATTTTTCATAACATTCACAGCATCATTACATAACTCTTCATTAGTGGCTCCAAAAATAATATCATCAACATAAATTTATAAAACTACTAAATCATCATTAACATGCTTAATGAAGAGTGTACAATTAGCACTACATATTTTATAATCATTCTTTTTCAAATATAAAGTTAACCTTTTATACCATGTACGACGTGCTTGTTTTAAACCATAAAGTGCTTTATTCTAATTTATAAAGTTGATTTAGAAATTTTTCATTCACAAAACTTGGGGGTTGTTCTACATAAACTTCTTCCTTAATATACTCATTTAAAAAAGAAGTTTTCACATCCATTTGAAATAATTTAAATCTTTTGAAACTAGTAAAAGCAAGAAAAATTCTAACTGCTTCAAGATGTGCTGCAGGTGCAAAGGTTTCATCAAAATCTACCCCCTCACTTTGAGCATATCCTTTTGCTATAAGCCTAGCTTTATTTCTAGTGATCCTGGATTCACTATCACTTTTATTCTTAAAAATTCATTTAACACCTACAGCAGGATGATCAGTTGGTTGCTCGACATGTTTCCAAACCTTAGTTGTTCAAGTTGATTTAGTTCATCAATCATAGCTAAAAACCAAGACTCTTTAATTAAAGCAGTTAAAACATCTTTTGTTTTTTTATTGGAAATAAAGCATAGGTTTGAAAATAAATCATGTAAATAATAACGCGTACTTGCCCCTCTTGATGGCTCTCCAATAATCAATTCTTGTGGATCATCTTTTTAAAATACAAGCTCCCTTGGAGGCATACATTCTTCAACTTCTTCTTCTCTTTGTTTTTTATCTTCCTATTCTTGTTCTCCAAGAATTTCTTCATCATCTTTCTCCAAAGGAGGAAGGGGTTCTTCATCATTTCTTATAGGTTTAGCTTCTACACACAGAATAAACTCATCAAATTTTACATGAATTGATTCTTCAAATATTTTTGTCAGTATGTTAAATATTCTATAAGCTTTACTAGTTGAATAATAACCAATAAAAATTCCCTAATCTCATTTTTCATCAAATTTACTTAAAGCATCTTTTGCATTTAAAATAAAACATTTACATCCAAAAACTTTAAAATAAGATACATTAGGTTTCTTTTGAAAATATAGCTCATATGGTATAAGTTTTAAAAATGGATACAACATGACACGATTTATCACATAACAAGCAGTACTAAAAGCTTCAACCCAAAAAGATCAAGGAAATTTATATTCAGATAACATAGTATGTGCTAGTTCTTGAAGAGTTCTATTTTTCCTCTCCACTACACCATTTTATTGTTGTGTGCGAGGAGCAAAAAATCATGCTTAATCCCTAATTCAATACAAAATGAAATAAATCAATCATTCTCAAATTTACCTTTATGATCCGATCGTATGCATTTAATTTTCAAATCAAGTTTATTTTGAATACAAAAACATAATTTTGTGGATTCAAAATACACATCGGATTTGGATACTAAAAATATTATCCAACAAAAACGTGAATACTCATCTATCAAAACAAAAGTATATTTTCTACCTCCTAGACTCTGAGTAGTAACCGGACCAAAAAAATCCATATGAATTAATTGTATAGGCCTAGTTGTAGAAATAATATTTTTGCTTTTAAAAGATGATTTTGTAAATTTTCCTTTTTGATATGGCATACATAAAGAAGAAAGATTTCCATCTAACAAAGGTAAACCCTTAATCAGTTTATTTTTCGAAAGTTTAACTATAAGTTTTGTACTAGAATGTCCAAGCCGTATATGCCATAATTCTAATTCATTGTTTTTGGAAATAAAACAATTAAGTGAAGATTGAGAAAGATCATGAAAATAATCATATAAACAATGTGAATTCTCGGTGTGGTAAAAACAATTTCTTGAGTTTTTGAAATTAAATTATTTAAGGCCCTATAACATAGTTGACTTATTGAAATTAAATTATGCTTCAAACCATCTTCAAATAAAACATTCAAAATAGTAAAGAAATTGTTACCAACTACACTGATGCCCATGATTCTTCCTTTTATTATTGTCGCTAAAAGTCACTACTCCTCCTTTCTTCATTTTAAGGCAAAGGAACTTGGATTTTTTGTCTGTCATGTGTTTTGAACATCCTGATTCCAAGTGTCACACATCTTCTTTGTCCTTAGCCTGCGAACACACCTAGAAAGGAGATGAGAGTAAAGATTTGGTTACCCAAGTGGTGCCTCCCATAGAATAAGTAGATGTCTAAGGTACCTAGACTTGTTTAATTAAAATATGGCCTATCTTCCAATAAGAGTCAGTAATGTGTCCAAACCTATTACATTTTGCACGAGTATTAAAAGGTGATGAAGCCTTTTTCACAACTGAATTTAGACTCTTACAGAAGCATAGTTGATCAATAGAAAAATTTTATTTATTTTTAAATTTTAATTTTATGGACTTTGAGTTATCGCTGACGGTTTATTGAGGGGCGATAGCTTCCATCAACATATCCAAGTCCATACATTTTAGATTCATGGCATTGGTTGGCTAAAATCATATCCAGTGATTTTCGGGCAATTCAAAATTTCTTAATAGCCAAATTTAGATCATGGATCCGAGATTTCAAAGCGGTGTTTTCGATGACTAAAATAACACACCGATTTGTAAATGCCTTTTTTCCACTTTCTATTTGAGATTGAGAAGTTTTTAAAGTTCTCTTTAAGTCCCTTTTTTCTTTGTTAAGAGTATCTACTTTATTTTGGGACTTAGTTAGAGCTTCTTCTATTTCTTTTATCCTTGTCAAAGAGTGATCACACTCTTGATAAGTGACCTTCTCCTTCCCAAGTACTTTCAATTCACCTAATAACTTTTTATTTTCTTTTAATAAATTTTTTTTCATATTTCAATAGATATATATCTTTAAGACTTTTAACAAAAAATTGCAAGTATGTAAAAATTCAAAATATAATTCTTCATAAATAAGAGGAGTTACCTCAATGTCTCTTTGGGCACTATATCTATCTTCGTATGGTATAGTGCTCCTTCCCATCAACCACATGTTGCCTTCCTCATTATCTTTTGAACCTGAACCACTTGAATCTTTAGATGATGAATCATCCCATGTTTCTGCCTTCAACACCTTCTTAGTTCATTTTGTCGTGCTTCTTCTCTTTTTGCTCTTTCAAATACTTTGTACACTTGCTTCGTATATGAGCAATCCTTCAACAATGATAGCACTCTTGTGGCAGATGCTCTTCATCTTCCTCAGCATTGACTTTTCCTCGACTTTTCTTAACTCTAGAATCCTTTTTATTAAAGAACTTCTTAAATGAGTTCCTCCTCTCTGGATTCCTCATAAACCTTTTGAATTTCCTCACAAATAAACTCTCCTCATCATCTTCATCATCTTCATCTATTTCACTTTCCACTTCTTTCTTAGATTTCAACACCAATGCCTTCTTCTTTGCCTCCAAGTTGTACACTTGTAGTTGAATTTTCAACTCTACTTCATGATTTTTTAAATTTCCGATGAGGCTCTCATTTTGAAGAGTTTTAAGATCATGTGATTCCAAGATGGTGATAACCTTCTGATTGAACTTCGGGGGAAGTGATCTTAAAATCTTTCTCACTAAATCTCTGTCGGAGAAATTCTTTCATAAGACTTTGGAGTCATTGATGATTTTTGAAAATCCTGTCTACATTGAATCAACGTCTTCGTCAACCTCCATCCTAATCTTTTCAAATTCTAAATCCAATTAAAATAGCTTCGAGTCCTTTTAGAGGACATGCGTATTTTTCGATGGATTTACATCGCCTGAGATGTACCTTCATGCATAACTTCAAGCAAATTCCAAAGATCATAAGCAGTTCACATGCACAAACTCTATTAAATTCAGTTGTATATAATGCACAAAATAATGCATTCATAGCCTTAGCGTTATTTTTGCAACGAAGTTTACCTGAATCGTCCCATTTATCTTTTGGTTTATCTATAGTAACACTTCCAACTACCATTGTAGGTAGAGTGTAGCACTTTTCTACCATTCCCCAGACATTTATATCTACTACAATAAGATAACATCACATTCGAGTTTTCCAGTAATTATAATCTGTGTAAGTGAATAAATGAGGTCTGCTAACTTCTTGCCCCTCAGAAAATGCGTGATCATTATGTGCCATTTATCCCAGTGGTAAAACCATTTTGGAGAAGCCTTGCTCTAATACCAAGTGTTGGATCTTGAGGCGCCCTTGAGGGGGGTGAATAGGGGAAAACTATAATTTTTCAAATTAACAAAATACTTAGCCAAATTGTTCTAGAATCAAGAAAGCTTAGTCACAACCAAATATTTATAACAATTCACTTTGTGATTTATGATAAAATGAAATGCAAGTTTATTTCAAAAGTGATAAGAAAATTATAAACAAAATATTTCAAAAAAACTTGAAATTGAGGCTGTGATGAAAAAAGCTAAAATCTCCTTTTTGAATTTATCGGTCCTTCTCCCAAGGACTGACCGGCAAAATCCTTTCTCTCCCTAGATACAACAACTAGCCTCCCTATAGATCTCAACACGACCTAGTCACTGCACACATGGCGGTGATTTCCCCCTAAACCACACATGGGCCTAGTCGCCACTCACAAAGAGGCGAATTCTCTACTGATTACAAAGAGAATGAAAAAGGAAAAATAATCTGAGAATAAAAACTCCCTCAAGTCTTGAGCGCTTAATAGGCCGGAAAATCCTTATGATGATCACCAGATATGAGAAGAACAAACGGTCCCTTCTTCGCTCTTGAGATTTCACGAACACTTAGGAAGTTTTCTGGTTGAAAAGAGTTATCTGGCTGGAGATGCACTAAATCAAGGCTCCTGATGTGTATAACATCAAATTCCTGAATTTCAGACCATTTATAGTTTTTTCACTATCGCACAGTGGTAGTGTGATATCACTTGCAATAATTCTAATGGTTCACATGTGTCCTACTCTGCAATAACCGTATCACAGTGCTGGAGGTCGAGTACGGTCATGGGAATATCGTGTCGTGATAACTCGATATTGCCAGGCGGTATCTTCGATAATGCACATCATGGCAACCATTCTGAATCATGACCTATGTCATGGCTGACGTCATCACGCTAATTCGGGGCAGTAGTGACTATCTCCTGCTATAGCTCAACTTTGTAAAATTTGATGTGCGTCGTCCATCTAAAATTATCAGAGTGTTATACCTATTATATATACACACCACAAAACACATTATGATCAAATACATTTGGGATTTGTTATTTTCAAACCAATGAGTGTGGAATGGGAACGCCTGTTCAAACAGCTTGTTGTATAAATAGTAGCTACAACCTTTTCTTGAGTTATTATATATTTTTTGTGGCATTTTGTTCTTACTTCCGCATTTTTGTGATGTGATGTGTATGTTATGATTAATTCCAATCAAGGCGGCCGACTAGTGCTTAATGAGTGGGTTGTTGTCTCTTGGGAAGAACTTGGTGGACATCTTGGGCAGTTAGGCCCGTCTCCAACCCGACCCAGGCCAAGGTGTGGGAGGAGGGCTTATAATTGGATCAGAGCTATCACAATCCGTCCTTGTGGAGTAGTCTCAGGATCCCTCTATCCCACGCTTCGTTCTTTGGTTTGGGATGAACCATGTCGCTGAAGCCTAGTGGACCCTAGTGTAGAGGCATAGGGATTCTAGACTATACGATAGCATGCCCGCACACCTTCTATTTTCTCTTTGTTAGTTTTTGCAAATTTCCCATACTTTTGCAAAGTACTGACACTTTTTTTTATTACTTCTCTAGATACCAGAGTCTAGTAACGGGAGATCCTTCTTTAGAAGTTACATCCCTGCCAATCATCCTCCATACCCAGGGTCCCCTGCAGCTATACCGTTTGTGAAGAAAAACTTGGGGCAGACATTGACAGCTATTTTGACTACGTTCCAGACATCCATGACATAGCTACCACAGCAGCTTATGGTACCCACTGACCTTTTAATGACCTTTTGGGGGTTTAGGCCTCCCACATTTAGAGGCACAGAGACTGCCATGTAGGAAGAGGAGTGGGTTGAGCGCATTGAGGAGTTGTTATTGGGCATGATGTGCCTGGCAGTTGCTGCAGTGTCTTTAGTTATGACCTTGTTGGAGGGGCGTGCCAAAAACTGGTGGAGAGCGGCCAGCCGCTCGACGTTTAGAGGGAAACTACCAAACGCCATCCTGTGAGGGGAGTTTTCAAATGTTTTCATTAACCACTTCATTTCTGACACAGACCGAGTCGCACTATAGGAGAGATTCCTGCACATTTGTCAGGGCGACCAGACAGTGCCCAACTACTAGCGGGAATTAATTCACTTAGCCCGTTTTGCTGGGACGCTCGCATCCACTGACAGACACCGGGTTGTTCGTTTTTACTAAGGCATGTGTGATGACTTGAGGCAAACTTTGATCATTATCTCTCAGTCCACCTTCCACACCATAGAAACTCACGCTGTCATGTTAGAATTGGACCAGAGGATGGTGGCCCAGCAGTACCGAGGATAGGTAAAGGTTCCTCGATGTTAGGGATGAGATAGAGGAGCTGATCCCCACTGATAGGAGAGAGTGAATAGACAGTAATAGCACTGATAAACTTATAGGCGCCCACACCAACCCAGACAGGAACTTGTACCCCTAGCATTCTAACCAGTACCGCAGCAGGATCCCAGACTAGCTCCAACACCCCAGCCTGTGCCCGCAACCCGATGAGATTTTCCCTTTACAAGGAACTATTTTCTGTGTCAGTAGCCTGGGAATATTAGAGCCTTCTACCCATAGGCAGTAAGAATGCCAGGATTCGGGGTAGTGCAGGGAGGATCAGTCACGAGAGGACAGGGTCAGAGAGGCCGATGAGGTAGACCTGGCAGGAGAGATCAGTAGGGTCGAACAGCGCCCTTAGTGGCTTATTAATTAGTTCTTAAGCACGAACCAACACCAGATGTAGTGATATGTATCTATCTTAGATGTTAGTGATATGGTAGATGTTGTGATGCTTATCAAATGACTAGAACTATACTCTATATATATTCCTATATCTGATGTATGTACCAATTATATGATATGTATATACACTGATATGTTATCAGGATTACTCTTGGAAGAAGGACATCCTGCGAAAACTCTCTTCGATACTGGAGAGACACATTACTTCGTGTCTCAAGAATTTATTATAAATAAGGAGAATGTTGTACGCTCATCGGGAATGTCCATATAGATTCGTCTACTGATGGATCAGACATGACTTCTACAGAAAAATGCTCATTCCAGACCATGCTACAAGAAATAAGAAATTTGAAATTTATGCAATGATCCTAGCAATAACCAGATTTGACATCATCTTAGAGATGGATAGGCTGGCCGAGCATATGGCCAAGATAAACAGTTCAACCCATGAGGTCAAGTTTCATAACCCAGACGAACAGGTTATTATGCTGACAAGTATACCATCAATCACTCGCACCATTTTAACCTATGCTTGGATGGTAAAGCTAGGCTGACAAAGGACGAGGTATATCTTATTTACTTTGAAATGGAAAACAAAACTCAAGTGCTAGCCAAATTCCCGGTGGTACGGGATTTTCTTGATATTTTCCCTGAGTCCCTCTCAAGTTTGCTACCACGGCGAGAGGGATACATTCAGATTGAGCTTGATCCTAGAGCCCGACCAGTGTCCCGAGAACCCTACTAGATGGCTCCTAAGGAATTGGCAGAGCTGAAGATTTAACTTCAGGAACTGATCAATGTAGGATTCGTCTGTTTGAGTTTCTCGCCATGCAGATCCCCTGTACTATTTGTGAAGAAGAAGGACAGGATATTGCACTTGTGTATAGACTATAGAGAACTTAACAAGCTCACCATAAGGAACATGTACCCCCTTCCGAGGATTGACGAGTTGTTCGATCAACTATAGGGCATATTCGTCTTCTCTAAGATGGACATGAGATCAAGTTACTATCAGCTTCGGATCCGGGAAGAGGATATTCCCAAGACCACCTTTAGCTCCCGTTATGGTCTCTATGAGTTCTTGGATATGCCTTTTGGGCTCACTAATGCACCCTCTACCTTTATGGAATTGATGAATAAGGTATTTGAACCCTTCCTAGATCACTTTATGATCATCTTCATAGATGACATTTTGATCTATTCGAAGACTAGGGCAGACCATTCCAGACACCCTCAAATGGTATTACTTGAGCTTCGAGAGCACTCTCTGTTCTCCATGTTCAGCAAGCGTGAGTTTTGGTTATATGAAGTTGGATTCTTGGGCCACACCATTAACAAGAATTGGGTAGCGGCGGACCAGGCCAAAATCTAAGTAGTTCAGAATTGTCCGCCACTAAAGACGGCAATAGATATTTGAAGCTTCCTCGGTATTGTTGGTTATTACAGGAATTTTGTGGAAGTATATTCTAGGATTGCGTTACACATCACCACTCTTATGAGGAAGGATGTTACGTTTTGGTGGACACCCGAATGTGAGGTTGTGTTTGTTGAACTGAAGAAGCGGCTTACTTCTGCCCCGATCCTTACAATTCCCTCAGGAACTGAAGGGTTCCAGATTTATTTCGATATATTCTTAAATGGATTGGGAACTATACTGATGCAGCATGGTAAGGTAGTTGCATATGCGTCTCGACAGCTGAAACTGCACGAGTTGAATTACGCGACTCACGATAAAGCTTGGCATCGTTGTCTTCGCCCTTAAGATCTGAAGGCACTGCCTATACAGAGTAAGAGATGAAATTTTCTTTGATCATAAGTGCCTCAAATATATCTTCACTAAGAAAGTGTTAAACCTCCAGCGGCTCCGATAGTTCGAATTTTAATGTGATTATGACTTTTATCTCCAGTACAACCCCAAGAAAGCTAACAAAGTTCCTAATGTATTGAACCGCCATCCCTCAGTGGATAGAAGCTGGTTGGAGTTAATACCGGAGGAACTGCTTTTTAGGTGTGTGATTAGGATTCTTTTTAGGTCTTGGTAAAATATTTGGCGGAGCTGAAAGAAAAGGTATGGTAATAGGCTCAAAGTGGTTTCAGATAAGATAAAAAAGGCTAGGTATGGGTATAAAGGCTCAAACTGGCCAAAAGAAATGCATATATCCTATTCATGCTAATGAGTTTAACTTATGCAAATCTTGAGAATCCCTAGAGGGCAAGTTCTAGACATCGAGAAAGAATATCTTTACTCTTGATTGGCAAAATATTTCTCTAGTAAACTTCTACGTACTCACCTAAATTATTTTTGAATTTTACCAGTCTCAAAATGAAAGTAGAATAAACTATTTCCATGCATTTAGAAAAATAAAAATCTAATTGCATGATGAATATTTAGTTCTACATAAAATCCTACTAACACGTGCAATTGACAAGGAACACAGCATGTCCAACAGTTCTACTCCAAAATTCAAAATTCAATTAAAATAGGAAAATTTTCTAAACACTATATAAAAGTTAAATTACTCGGAATTTTGCATGTGAATAAATGTAGAAATAATGATTTCTCTAATTAAAAATTAAACCTAATTTTTTTGTTATTTCTTATACTTCTCGAGGACTACCCATTGACGGGTTTGCAAAGTAATAGGCGATTTTGTGGGATGAAAGCCCAACACAACCCTTTCCAAGAAATAAATTTTTAATTTTTTAATTTTTTATTTTTGAATTTTTTTTAAAGACTTTATAAAAAGAAAAATAATTTTTTTATGTTTTGCTAAAAAAAGAGGTTAAACTAGTGATAACTATCCCCCCATACTTAAATGATACATTTTCCCCAATGTGTGAAAATAAAGGTAGAGAAAGAGAAAACTTTCCTGAAGAGTCCAATTCTTCACCAAGGTTGACCTGGAAGAAAAAACTAAAACAAAACACGAGATTGTTTTTGATAATTTTGATTAAAAAAAGTACAATAAAATTTCTGATAAAAATTAAAAAAAACAGATAAAGAAACAATAGTCCCACTACAGACTCGATACAAAAAAGACCTAATCCTTATCGCTATTGCGCCCCTACTGCTGATAGTATGTTCGTAGGTCCGTAAACTCACGAGAAATATGCGTCATGGAAGAAGCGTGACTCTACTCTAACGCGGTTAATCGACCATCAAAATGCATAAAACGCTCGCCAAAATGGGTCTGCATATGGTCGAGGCGTGTGTGAATTGAGCCAAATTGATGATCCTAATAGGTCGAAAGACCTGGCATAGGGGAAGTATACATTGGTGGTGGTGGAATCTGTGGAGAGTGAGGAGTTCCACTGGGACCTTCCCCGAGATCAAGATCAAAGTCTCCACCACACACTACTGGCGGGACAGACTTGAACTCGCTGTCACATCGTCGCACTAAGCTGAGGGCCTGGAGGGTCTGGAATTGAATGAACTAGTGATGTTTAAACGCAGTGTAGCCTCGGAAGAGCATCCCAAATCCCCATCTGTTTGGCGAGATGAGTGATGAAATTCCTGCCATGGACGCCTCTCAACCTCGTATTCTTGGCCTGATGCCGAAGAAAATCGCAAGCGCGTGGCCTAGGTTGAGTGGGACCCGGTAGAACATACTATATAAATATAGTAAATCTGCCCGAGTATCCACGCCTTGGCTGTCACCGCGATCGGTGATGGTAAATATGAGGAGGATGTGGAGAATACGTAGGGCGGGGGAAATGAGGTGGCTACCTTTTGATTTTATGGGAATGTAGGGGACGATGCCGTTGCTGATTTCCAACCAAAAGGTAAGAAGGTTGAATTTTGAAGGGAAATCAGAACGAAGGGTGGAATAAGCTGGAGAGAGAGAGAATGCCTCATCGCAAAAACCCATGACAATATTTAGTTGGTGGATGGTGAGTAGATGCGCTGCGCCGCCCATCCAAAAGACGATAAAATCATCTTCTGCACCCCAGCAAAACTTAAATGAGGATAATAACTCCATGGTAAGCTCAAGGAAGGAGGGCTTTGAAATCCGAAAAGAGAACTCCATCCAGGGGTGGATAAAAATTCTCAAACCAAATCCACCGCGCCAAAAGTCGCAAGGATTCCCCAGTCAGGAATCTGGAAGCTGCCAAAGGGTTTGGCATGTAAACGATCGCTCTGGTCTTGTTGGGTTGAGTTCTCAAAGATCAGCATAGCTTCTGCCGCGGTGGTATCCGCGGGGTGCTCGGATGAGGATGCAGTAGAGCGGGGATAGTGGCGAGGCATATTGGAAAGAAAGAGGGAATTTTCGGGTTAGAGAAGGAAAGGAGGAGGAGTGGGTTTGGTGTGGAGGAAAGAAGGGGGAAAACACTTAAATAAAAAAATTGTGAGGACACACCCCCTGTCACGACCTTGACTGGGAGGCTAGTAACCTGCACGGGCATATGGAATGTTGACTTCTTGGGAAACAGCCAAAAAATAATTTTCTGCAGGTCACGCCCCAGAGTCAAGCGCGTGACTCAGGGGCGTGTAATGTAAAATAGTAATAAAAAGAGGAATTTGAGGAATTGACCGGGTCAATGCCTCGGATTCGCACGACACGGCCCAGGGTCACGCCCGTGACCCTGGGGCGTGTAAACAGAGAAACTAGTTTTTTCTTTGTTTTTTATGATTTATAATTTTTTTACTGGTAAGCCACGGGAGTGACTCACCTATGTCACGAGCGTGACATAGGTTTTCACGGGCGTGTCTTCCCAAAAAATTATTTTTTTTCGATTCGGAGTTCTTTCAATGTCACTCTCGTGACCAATGAAGGCCATGCTCATGACATGATTAGAAGACAGACAAAAAAAACTTTCCTCAGAACCAGCGTGGGATTCTGTATTCCGGGAAGTACACGCCTGCCGGTCACGCCCGTGACGGGGTGTGTGAAAATAAAATTGCTGGAAAAAAAAATTTATATTTTTTTCTATTTAAAATTTTTTCTGTTTAAAAATTTTTTTGTAAACTTCAAAATCTGTAAAAAAACACTAAACATAAATAAAAAAAGGATAAACATGGGGTGCCTCCCAAGAACATTTTTCTTTTTCTCATCTTCAAGCTAGACGTTTATGGTTAGGAAATATGGAAAATAAAAATTAAAATGTATGGGTAACTCCCTTAATTCACGCTTAGGTGAATGTGTCGAAGTCGGTCGCTCGGCTACTCCTCCGCTCGATTCTTGATATTTCTTCTTGTGACAGTTGGCTTGAAAATATAAATCCAAATCACCTATACATACTTGAGGTGATTTGAATTTTTGTAGATGAGCGACAAATGGATCGGGGATGAAGTTTGATTGCAACGACTCATCTTCTACCTAAAATTTTTTTAGTACAAGAAAAATAAAAAATAAACATTTCAGAAAAAAATTTGCAAGGAGGAGGCTCTTGCGAAACTATAATATCAAGCTTTGGTTATTTATTTTCTAAAATAAACTTATTATTTGAAAATTCATTTAAATTAAAATTATTGGACACAAAATTTTCATGAATTTGAACTCCAAAATATTTATATATAGTGCTTGAAAACTCATGAAGAGGAGAAAAATCGAGAGAGTGGGAGAAGAAACATGTTCTTCTTCTAATTCTTCCGGTGCGTCCATACAATAAATAAATTCTTGAAATAACAATTTTTTTCATCTTCGGACTATGGGGGTACATGAAGATTCATGTTCCTCCAAAGGAGAAAGATTAAAAGACGGTGAAAAATCATTAGAACAAGTATTAATAGTATCTAAATTTTGGGAAGGAGAAAGAAATCGAATTTGCGAAAATTCCCCAAAATTAGAAGACTCGAATTGCGGTGCCAAAGAAAAATAACAAAAATTTGAATCTTAAGAATTATTCTCATTACTCGGAAATCTTTTTGGGTGATCTTGCGAACAAGAAAAATAAACATTCGAGTTGGAAGAAAAATTATTTAAATAAAAAATATTATTCTCGTCAAAACTAGAAAAATTGTTTTCATGAAAATTAGGAAAATTAGTAAAATTAAAAAGATTATTTTCATGAATATTTAAAAAAGAATTATCATTAAAGTGGGAATAATTATTAGCAAAATTATTTTCATAAGAACAATTTTAATAATAATAATAAAGACAACAATTCTTACATCGATGAGTAGCACCACAATAATAACATGAAATTTGACGATTTTGTGCGGCTTTCAAAAGATATACTTTAGTTTGAAGGTCGATAACCTTAGCGACCAAATCAGATACAATTTTATTTTTTTATGAAAGAAAATTAAAACAACCTTTACTTAACAGAAGTAAATTTAAAAATAAAAAGTAAAAAAAAGAATTGGGGTAGAGAAAAAAAGAATGATAAAATTAATAAAATTACGCTTTCAAAATATCAACAATAATTACTTCCCCGATAATTGTGCAAAAAACTTCAAGCGTAAAATTTGTGATTAATATAATATCTCCAAATTCTACGAACTATAGACAAGAGTACTTATCGTTCATAGTATAAGATATTTTTTAAAATAAAAAATCAAGTGTCATATTTTCCGGGCCTATTGATTACTTCTACTAACGCAAATTAATATTATTTTATCGAAATATAAAAAGAGGTTAATTAAAATATGAAATAAATTTTAACAGTTGATCTAGAATTCTTTTGGATTAAAATAAACTTTTTATGAAATAATGAAAGGCAAGCTCCTAATTACTTACTTCGACCGTGGATGTTCCCAAAATACAAAAGCACCTCTCTCGAGAATACGTTCTCGACTAAACTTAGGTTGATCGATTAAGACCCCTCGGCCAGACGAAACCCCTAAGCTTGTTTTAGGCGGTGAACCTCACTATTGGATTTGACTCCAATCCAGAAGATTTATATTGTCCTCTCTCGAGGAGTGCATGCAACTCCTTTTATCTTTGAGTGATCTTCTCATATCCACAACCTCTCGATAAATCTAGGATACATATGTAGGGTCGAAAACATATTCATGTCATATGAATTTGACGTAACAAAATTCGAAGATAAATCAAAGTGAAAATTAATGAGCTTGACAATTTTGAGAAAAATAAAGAAGTTCATTTTATCCAAAGTTTATCATGATTAAGTGCTAAATGAAATTTAGCTACTTAACATGATAAGAAAATACAAGAAAAAGAAAAGATGGACATGATTGCATAAATAAAAGAGTACTTGAATTAGAAATAAAAAAGCTAAAGGTAAACTAAGAAATGAAAAATACATGAAAGAAATGCAACAATGCTGAAAAGTAAATTCTAAAATCTAACTCTAATCTTCCTCTCAAGCTTCTAGCATTGCCTAGAATTTATAGTGAAGGTTGCTGGTGAGCCACGCCCCTAGGTCATGCCCGTGACTAGGTGCGTGTAAGGTACGGAACCAATGTCTTGAAATCTCGGGAATGTTTGGAGAAAACTGCCAAAATTTGTTAAATTGCGGGTCACGCCTCTAGGTCATGCCTGTGACCTATGGTGTGTCTCTACTATTCCTTAAAATGGTGGGAACTCGAAATTATGAAAGTTAATCTGGCAATTGCAGAAGAGGTCACGCCCCTAGGTCACGCTCGTGACGGCGTATAAGCTTGGAACGGCTTGAATCTGAAACTGGCTTCTTAATGCTGTGTCACGCCCTGAGCTAGTTATCACGCATATGGGTCACACCCGTGACCGAAAGGCCACGCCCTTGACTTGGGACGTGTATTATTAATCTAACATGTCCTTAAATTTGGAGCTCTTTCGGTCGGCCATGCCCATGACTATGGTCACGCCCCATGTCACGCCTGTAACATGGGAGCGTGTAAATTTAATGTAGAATGGCTTCTGGAACATCTGGAGGCAAGCACGACCATGACATAGGTCATGCCCTCATGTCAGGTACGTGACTGGGGGCATGTACTTGGAATTTTTTCAATTTTTCTCAGATTCTTCTCCTGATCAGTCCTGTCAGCTTCAATATGATAATTGCAGCCCAGATTAACCTGGAATTAGAAGAAAAAAAATTAGAATCTTAATTAACAAATTATAACTATAAAATAATTAATTATTAAATAAAAACTATATTAAAACAAAAATAAAATTAGAGTTATCAATTATGCATAGTGGAGCACAGCGAGCCATGGGAACATTTGCTACCACTAGTAGAGTTTTCTTATAAGAAAAGCTACCAGGCCAGGATCAGGATGGCACCGTACGAGGCATTGTATAGAAGGTGCTGTCGAACCCCGTTGACTTGGGCCTAAAATGAGGACCAAGAAGCCCTAGGAGTGGCATATATTATTGATAATATGATGATGATACGGCTAATCCAGGAGCGAATGCGGGAAGAGTAGAGCCGGCAGGCCAAGTATTATGATGCGTGACAATTACTGGTGGTGTTAGCGTGGGAGAAATTGTATTCCTGAAGATCAAGCTCATGCATGGTATCTCCCGGTTGAGGAAGCAGAAGAAGCTAGATCCCTGCTATTTGGGCCCCTATAAGGTTATAGATTGTATTGGATCAGTTGCATATCGGTTAGAACTGCCACCATAATTGGGTAACCTTCATGATGTCTTTCATGTCTCTTCCTTGTGGCGAGTCCTCCGGCAACCAGATCAGCACCATCCTACACTGCCACTACTGATGCAGTCAGACGGATCCATCCAGCTAGAACCAGTGAGAATAGTGGATTTTAAAGTAAAGAATCTGCCCAATAAGTCCATTCCTATGGTCAAGATACCGTGGTTGAATTGCGGACGAGATGAGTATACGTGGGAACCCAAAATAATCGTCTAAGAAAAGTACCCTGAGCTCTTTCTTCGGGTATGATACACTCTCACCCCCTTACTTTAAGCAAGTGTTCGAGGACGAAAATCCTCTTATTTTTATTAGATTGTAACATCTCGACTTTTATTGGGTCACTAAAACCCTGATGAGCCCAATAAACGTGACCTGAACCTCTACCCAAGACCTATAAAAAGGTAGGAGGTAACCTTATACGTGAATTAGGAGGTAGAGAACTCTGATTTGAGTTATATAGGTTCATGTGGCATTATATATTTAATACAAGTGCATTGGAACTCATTGCGTTGAATTCCAAGGTTATATGGTGGATATGACCGTTCCTCATAGAACGTCGCGAATATGAGATTTTTATATATCGAGCTAGAGAACTCTCGTCTGAGTTCTGTCAATTTTCATGGCTTCGTATAGTCGATACGAGCACATTGGATCATGTTGCATTACAATTTGTAGTCAAACAGTGAATATGACCGTTTTGACCGTTCTAGTGCGTCGCGATGTACACATTTTGGATATTTATGAAACAAACTCTGATTTGACCCCCGGTCAGTGACGTTCGATTCGTATGTTCAATACGAAGTAAATGGAGTTTGCCCCTGACAATTATGATGGCGGGTGGTGAATCTGTGGTCAAACCAAGCAATATCGTGCACCGAAAAGCATGTGCACAACAATTATGGCACGATATCCCAACATTGACTTGACCCGCGATGACTTGGACCTACTTCGACTTTGACCAACATGGGGGACTCACCCTAGGGTTGACTTTGGTCAAACCCTCCTTTCTTCTAATTTTTGGAAAATTTTCCCAAAGAGGCTTTGCCTCTCATCACCAAAATGACTTAGACCCTACCTTCCTTCATCCTTGGGCCACTTAAAATAGCAAGCTTGGGTGAGCCTTGGACCATGAGGAGCCCATCCCCTTCCCTCTCTTTTCTCCTTCTTAAAAGCTCAAGCCCATCTTCAAACCCACCAATTCCCTCCTATGGATGGCTACCACATGGCAGTACCATCATCTTCTGATGCATCTACCAAGCTGGATATGTGGAAGGAGGAGGCAAAGTACCTCCTTCATTTGGGTTTAGTCCTACACCGGGGAGAAGCAATGGAATCCCCCCTTCCCTATAAAATGGCCATCACCCCTCTGCTTAACCCAACACCAGCTCAGTTGAGCTTCCCCTACCACTTCCTAAGCCTCCCCTCGCCAGAAAAACCAAATCCATTTCTGCCACCTCCACCAACTTTAATGGTTACTCAGCCTGGTCCCTCTCGAGCCCCTCAACTCAAGGTGGAACCTCTTCCCCTCATCCTTCTCTATCCATCTAGTATGATGTATGCTCATCTCGGCAATCAAAGCACCGTCAGCGCCACACGAGCCAAGCTCCAGGTCAGGTGGTGGCCACATGTGGGAAGCCATGCCCAGCACCAGTGGTGGCACTGGGAGGGTACTATACCACCAGGATGTCCTCCTCGACGACGGAGGGTCGTGGTGCCATCCGAAATCGCTGCTCTGCCAGCACCCGAAAAGAGATTCCCCTCTATTTTATTTTCTGCGACGGCCGGCAGCGCCAGGCTGCTGGGCCACTATCAGAGGAAATCCTAACCCCTGCTACATCAGTTGGGGGTGGTTCTATGGTCAAAATCCACCAGAGAGGCGGAGTGGCGTGACATCATCGGAAGCAGAGCAACTATGCCACCCCGCTCTCGGGTTGAGTATTTTCGGCAGTGGACGGCGGTGCTGGGCCGCCGGAGAACTTCCCAAAAGTTCACCAGTCGCCAGTGAGTCGAACAAGGGTGGGGTCGGTGTCTGGCAGCCACTAGCTAGTGGTAGCATAGGCCTCCACCCTCTCTATCGTTGGGGAGCTGTAGGTGTCGTCTGATCTCCATGATGAGATCGGACAGTGAGGATAATATTAATCCCCCCTCAGCATCAGTGCCCCCCATAGCGGATCAGTTCCAGATCCATTGTGGGGATAGAAGGACAAAATCCCTGTTCAGCTCTATCTCATCCATAGGATTCTTTTTAAAAAAAATTGGCTATTTGTAGACCATTTTGATATAAGAAATTTGGGGATTTTTTTGAGAAAACTCTAATCTTCTAGGAGAAAAGTTTTGAACGTGAAAGTTTTCCCCCTTGATCAGAACAATCTCAAAAAAATTAGGAATTTTATGAATTGATTTGGTATTTTTAAAATCCTAAATAATAATTATTTGGCCAAATTAAAGACCCAAAATTGTTTGGATAATTTTGGAAAAATTTCTAGGCTCATTTTAGGCTCTCTTTAATGTTGTGTTAAAATTTGGGAACCTTGGGGTGAAAATTGAAGATTTTCCAAATTCTCCAAGCCTAAGGTTGCGCTTTAAAATCGATGTATTTAAATCCTTCGGACAAATGAGATTCTGAGTGTGCAATCTGGCTTTTATTTGAATACTGAGTTTAAATGAATAAATATTGAGGCGAGATCCCAAGATCTGAGTATTTTGATAAAATCATCAGGCGCCTCATTTCTGTAATAACCTTGTAAGGTGAAGTGTCCAACCTCTTCTCGGGTGAAGAATTTTCCCCACGTTTGGAAATGATTTTCGAGATTGAATTTCGAGGCAAAACATGATCTCTAAAAGGATGCTCAGATTGGATCCGACGTGAGCAAATAAGTTGATAATTATTCTCGAATGAATAATACAGGTACAACCAATAATAAGCTTCCCCAATCTGATTAAGCCATGATTGAAAGGTTTAACTAAACAATAATCGGATCTTAATAATGGGTGCAACTCAAAAGAAGCTTCCTAAAAACAGAAATGGAACTGAACTTGACACCTATGAATGGAGATGGAACTGAACTTGCCTCCTAAGAACAGAGATGAAACTGAAACCTCCTAATTAGATTGATTAGGCTGCTAATCTTTTTCTTATTTATTTATTCCAGTCTTACACTGGTCTTGTTCCTTCATGTATTTTAGTTCAATACTTCCTTTACAGTACTCCAGTCTCATAATGGTCCTACTTATTTCTTTCAGTTCAGTTCATTTCTTTTAAGTACTAATCCAGTCTTGTACTAGTCTAGTTCATTTCAGTACTTACTTTCAGTTCTTTCTATTTAGCAAATTCCAGTTTCTTACTAGTCATATTTCAATTTAGCATTTTAATTTTGCAGCTTATATTCTCAGCAACTTTTATTATCATACTTATATTTGTTGTAATTTACTATTTTTCATTTTTAAGCATGGGTCCTGCTATGACGAGTAATTAATTATTGGAGGTTGAGCCTTAGTTGGGGATAACGGGAATTGAGTCATTCCTCCAGAGTTAGCCCCAAATAAAGTGCTCTCATGCTCCTTACTAAAAGTTGTGCCAAATGCTGCTTGCTTGAATTATTTTTAAGCATAGAAGGGCGAGCCTCCGCAAACCCGATGCATGCTAGCTATATATTTTTGTAATTGAATGCTTGTAAATTGCTTGTGGTAAATCTGGGCAGGAAAGTCACTTCTGCAGACCGTTCGTACTGGTGTGGGAAGGACGATGACTCATGGTGACAGGGAGATGCATACCACGGATGATTAGCAATTATTTCTCTCCTCGTTAGGTTTCCTCCACTGGACGGCCTAAATTGGGAATCGCTAGATATCACTCACATCCATGAGTATACGGGGTTATACGTTGGGGCATGGGTAGTGCGGTATGACCAACCACAAAAGTGACTTGACTGGCCACTATCATCGACAGCCACATCGGTGATGCTCGTAGGGCTCGCTACCCTGCTTGAAGAGAAGTGGTATGTACTATGTCGACATAGGGTGTGTGCGTATATTTTGAACACCTGCGGAGTTTTGGCGGGTTTTAAATACTTGTGGTGTGAATACAGGTTGTGAGTACCTGTCATGTAGATAGAAAGTGGAGCATTTATTATATAACTGACGGTTAAGCTGCTATAATTCCAATTATATTATGATGCATATTATTACAGATAGTTGCTCCTAGCCTATATATATGAAATATTGTACTAACCCTTTCATGCTTTGGCTATTTACTTTTGTTTGGGTGCATGAGCTCGTCCCCGGGATATGGATATAAGAACGAGATGTGTTTCCACTTAACACTATGTTTAATGATTATTTTAATAATCATTCACAAGTAACGGAGCACCATGATGTCCTGTTGTCGCGGGCTAATGTGCCAGCTGATAGGACTACTTGAGCAGAGGCACCCCCGTCGTCTCCAAACCTCCGAGACCTGAGTTATTATCGCGCAGACTTGCGAGTGAAAGATTGTTAGCAGTAGTTGTCTTTTGCAGCATACGAGCTTGCTGTATAAACAAAATAAATGGCCTTTGCTTTCTTTGATATATATTAATATATATATATATATATTATTTTTGTGGAATTCGGTTATTGCTTCCGCATTTCTGTGATGTGATGTGTATGTTATGATTCAAGCCAGACAAGGAGACCAACTAGTGCTTAGTAGAGTGGGTTGTTGTCTCTTAGGAAGCATTGGGTGGACGTCTTGGGCAATAAAGCCCATCTCAGACCCGGCCTAGGCTAATGTTGGGGAGTAGGGCTTATAATAGATACCCAAAACTCGATTGTATCCAAGATGTGCTCATGTTGCCTTCCTTCTACATTTGGCATCTCGTCTTCTTCCCGCAACATATACACCTAGATTATTTGACATTTATGGACTGGGGTGAATTTCTTATCACAAATGTAGCACAATCCCTTTTCATATCTTGTCTATAGCTCTGACCGTGTCAATTTCTTCAATGTCACCCTTTTTGTGGATCCTTGATCTTTCCTAGTGTTTGGAGGATTTGTGGTGTTCTTCGTATTTCCTTATCTAGAGTTCTGTGGGTTGAGTTTCTCATCTTGAATCTGGGTCAAGTTAATAGTGTGGGTCAAACTGCACGGCATATAGGCATGCACCTCATCCTTGATGTGCTCCTTCAACCCCGAAATAAAGCAATGCATTAATGTCTTCTCTCCTTACTACACCATGGTGGCTAACCCTGCAAACTCGCCTTAGTATTCCATCATTGTCCCTTTCAGCCTTAGTTTTTGAAGAAGAGCCTCAAAATCTTCACACTCTAGTGGGCCAAAGCGGGATATAATGTAACACCCCTATCCATCACATATCATATAGCAGTAGGTCCGGCCGGGGCCCGACGCCATATACCACGGACAGACCGGCGAGTTACTAGATGAAACCATACAACCAAAACACACCCCCTACACAGAGCATCTAGCGAAAGCAATTAATAAGTTGCGAAAGCAAGAACCCAGCCACAAGCACCAATGTCCACTAACAACCCAGCAAGAATGAACAACAAAATACACAAAGTACTGGTCCTATGGCCTTATAATAGTTCACCAAATTTAAACAGTGTCTTACAAACTTCGGCTCGCAGGCCGACAACACATGATTTAAACAGGAAAACAAACAGGGCCTTTGAGGGCTGGCTCAACAACTTGGGCTTTGGCCCGCTATTTGCCGCTCGGCTCCGCAGCACCTGCAATCACAATTCACCGTAATGATGGCAAATAAGAATAATGGTTAGCTAAAGCCGACCAAATTATAACGATTCCGCCCCCAAACCTAGGGAGGCAAAGCTCCTTCCCTGCACTTGTTAGCATAACTAGCAAAATAGTGAATAAACACATCATCACAGATGACGGATCACATGGCCATACACCTCGTGCTCTCAGGGCACTTACTAGGTGAACCCGGTCAAAATCGCGGTCTCACCACCATCCCTTGGACGGCAAATCTCGTGAGCATTTAGTCTTTCCGACCTAAACCTAAGACTCACATGACTATGCCAGTGGCCAAACCCTTTCTCAGGTATCTATCACCAAACCACATAGCACGGGTCCGTTTCCACTTGCCCGTTGCTCACTCCGCCTAGTCACTTTAAGACGTACGCGCGGGCCAAGCTTCTCCCGGATCCCAAATTCGATCACACAAGCACATAACCCAGTTATGTACAAGGTTGGCTCCCAGGCCGCCAAGTTTGCAGAAATACGTTTCCGCCCAGTTTTCTGGGTGCGTCTTGGGGTTAATCCCCAAGGATCCCTGCTACAATCTACCACGTAGAAACCCGAAAACAACCAAAGGCATGGAGTCTTCTCCGGCCAACAATGCATAGCAAAACATCACTGATCCATACCAACATGTCCGGGTAGGCTTCACACGCCATGCCTATGTCCGTACTACGATTCCGGACTCTAAATAAGGGGGACTTTATATATCTACCCCAAGGAACACCGCAAACTCGTCGCACACTCGCATGAGAGGGTTTTCCTATGCAAAAGAAGAAGAGCTTCACATGCTCAAGATGAGAATCGTTACCCTAGCATTCCTCTTCGGCACCATGGAAATCTACACGGATGAAGAGCACCATTATGATCTCGCCTCCATAGATCCGGACTCGGTTTGCGATTTGGCGCTCTGAATCTCCTTCGGCGACCGGATCTTCTCTCCTTCTTCCTCCTTGCTCTCCCTTCTCTCTATAACTTAGAAAGAGAAAGGCCAATGGAATATGAGAGTTTAAACCCCCAATCCCGGCGTTAACCCTAGCATGGAGAGGCCTGAGCCGTTAGATCCCAAAATAAGGAACGAACGGCCATGATTCGCCCTGAAAATAAACTTCCTGGGTCAAACACGGCTTGTGACACGCCCGTGTCCAAGGCCGTGTAACTCATTCGCCGCCGAAACCGCCGCGTCCCGAAAAGAACACGGGCACTCGACATGCCCGTGTCAGGATTGAAACGCCCGTGTCATTTAGTACACGCCCGTGTATCTGGGCGTGTTCCTCCATCAAACAGGGACCAAAAATGTCCAGAGCACGATATGGCCATGTGACACGCCCGTGTCACATGCCGTGTGCTAGACACGCCCTGGGACACGCCCGTGTCCCAGGCCATGTAGCTTCCTCAACACAAACCCGCAAATCACCCGAGCAAGACACAGCCATGGACACGCCTGTGTCGCAGGCCGTGTGCCCTCACTCGATGCTCGTTGAGTGAAAAGCGTTGAGTGTTGAGGCATCGAGTAGCTGACACGTCCTGGGACATGCCCATGTCCCAGGCCATGTTCACTGCCCCGATGACCGTTGACTGTAATTTCGTCGACCACACAACCATTGCCAAACCCGAGCACGACACGCCCCTAGGACATGCCCATGTCCCAGGTCGTGTCACCTCCGCCAAATCCCAGACTTCGCTCAAAATGCCACCCGTCCCTCTTTTGAGTTTTGGGGCATTACAGATCTCTCCCTCTTAAAATAATTTCGTCCACGAAATTACCGAAAGGAAAAGACACACGAAACCAAAAGCGGTACCTGAGTGGAATAACTCTGGGTACTCCTCAAGCATGGTCTGCCCCCATTCCCAAGAGAGCTCCTCACGACCGCAATTGTCCCAACGGACCTTGACCATCCTGATCTCCTTGTTACAAAGTCGCTTGACTTCAGAGTCCTCAATATGAACGGGCTTGACTCTCGTCATCAACCCTTCGTCCACCGGTACTTGATCAACTGCGATCACCTGTGAAGGCTCTTATACCGACTTTCGCAACACTGATATGTGGAATACATCGTGTAGACCACTCAACTCCACTGATAGCCTTAGACGATAGGCCGCTTCGCCGATCCGCTCCAGAATCTAAAATGGTCCAAGGTATCTCGGGCTCAGCTTCTTCAAGCATCGTACCCGTGAAACACCCTTGAACAGATTTATCTTCAGATACACCCAATCGCCAATCGCGAACTCCACGTTCTGATGCTTTCCACCTCTTGTTTTTTGTACAACCTTGCCACACCCATTTCTAACCACAACAACAGCGTGCGACATTTTCTACCATATAGGGCCATGAAGGGCGCCATTTGTATGCTCGCTTGGTAGCTATTGTTGTACGCAAACTCCACCAAGTACAGATGGTCTTCCCACTGCTTTCTGAAGTCCAAGACGCACATGCGAAGCATGTCCTCCATCATCCCGTTGACCCTCTCGGTCTGCTCATCCGTTTGCGGATGAAATGTTGTGCTGAACTTCAACTTAGTTCCTAGCATTTGCTGCACCAACCTCTAGTCATTGGACGTAAAATGCCTATCTCTATCGCTCACGATGCTGTGGGGCACACCGTGCAGTCTAACAATGTTATCCACGTAAAGCTTTGCCAACTTCTCCACCAAATTGTCCTTCCTATGCGGAATGAAGTGCGATACTTTTGTAAACCGATCTACGATCACCCAGATAGTGTCATTTCACTTCTGCGACCTTGGCAAACCATGCACAAAGTCCATCGAAATGTCGTCGAACTTCCACTCCGGAATAGGCAAAGACTTTAAGAAACCCCCTGGCTTTTGGCACTCTGCCTTCACTAAGGCGCAAGTCTGATACTTAGCCACATACAGTGCCACATCCTTCTTGAGTCCTGGCCATCATAACAACTTCTTTAGATCTCGGTACATCTTTGTGCTCCCTAGGTGAATCGAGTACTTGGTATGATGAGCCTCGTATATAAACTCCACCCGTAAATTACCCATATTTGGGACACACAAACGATTGTCCTTCCTTAGCAGTCCATCTTCAACTGTAAATTGGGAATTTGACCCATCCGAAGCTGCATCCATGATTTCCTTCATACTGTTGTCAAAATCCATAGCCTGTCGAATCCGATCAGTCAGATTATACTGAACTTCCGTCCAGTTCAATAACACTTCGGCGCTAGTCTGCTTGTCAACACAAATAATCTCAAACGCCTCCAACTCCCGAATCAATCGCTCATCATGAATCGATAACTAATTGGTTAGGGCGGAAGCCCTACGACTCAACGCATCCGCAACTGCATTGCCTTTCCCGGGCATGTAATGAATTTTGAATGTATAGTTCCCCAAGAACTCCATCCATATCCACTGCCTCATGTTCAGATCCTTCTGATCCAACAGGTATTTCAATTTCGTGTGGTCGGTACAAATATCGACCTTTACGCCGTACAAATAGTGCCTCCACGGCTTTAGCACAAAAATCACGGCCGCCAACTCCAAGTCGTGGACCGGATAATTCCTCTCGTACACCTTCAGCTGACGCGAGCCATACTCAATAACACTTCCATGCTGCGGCAGCATATAACCCAAACCACTGCCTGAAGAATCTCTGTAGATCTCAAAGCCTTCGGTCTTACTCGGTGAACTTAGCACTGTCATCGCGGTCAACCGACTCTTCAACTCTTCAAAAGCTTGTGCGCACTCGCGCGTCTAAACAAACTTCTGATCTTTCCTATTCAACGTCATGAGAGATAATGCTATCCGCGAGAAGTTCTCTACGAAGAACCTGTAATAGCCGGCAAGCACCAGAAAACTCCAGACTTCCGCTACCGAAGACAACACAGGCCACTCCCGTATCGGAACTATCTTCTCCGGATCCACCGCAATCCCTTCTCCACTGACTATGTGACCAAGTAATGCCACTCAGGATAACTAAAACTCGCACTTGGAGAACTTTGCGTATAGTTTGTTCCTCTTCAGCGTCTCTAAAACTAAGTGCAGATGCTTGAAGTGATCTTTTTCGCACTGCGAGTACACCAATATGTCGTCGATAAAGACGATCACAAAATGGTATAATTACTCCCTAAATGCTCTGTTCATCAGATCCATGAACACTGATGGCACATTAGTCAGCCCGAACGGTATGACCGTAAACTCAAAATGCCCATACCTTGTGCTGAATGCTGGCTTTGGTATATCACTCTCCTTTATCCTCAGCTGATAGTAACCAGACTTAAGATCCAATTTTGAGTACACCGATGACCCGACTAACTGATCAAAAAGATCATCAATCCTTGGGATCGGGTACTTGTTCTTTTTCGTCAACTTGTTCAGCTCTCTATAATCGATACAGAGCCGCAGACTTCGGTCCTTCTTCTTGACAAAGAGGATTGGTGCGCTACAAGGCGATGAACTTGGATGCACATAGCCCTGCTCTAACAACTCCTCTAATTGAACCTTTATCTCCGCCATCTCCTTAGGCGCCAACCTATAAGGAGAGCGTGACACAGGTTTAGCATTTGGCACTAACTCAATTGTGAAATCGATCTCCCGCTGAGGTGGGGCTCCGGGAAGATTGTCTGGGAACACGTCAGGGTACTAACATACTATTGGGATGATATCCAAAGTAGGCTTAGGCTTTACAGCCTCCACTAATGTGAAGAACAGCTCTGCACCAGCACGGACTACCTTGACCACCTGAAGAGCAGACATTAGATTCTTGCTCGACCCCTTCAGTCCCGCAAACATTGTCTCCCGCCCAACACCCAGCTTGACTTCCTTACGGTTGCAATATATGTATGCCTTCTGCTCTTTTTAAGACCCCCCCTTTTTTTCTTTTTCAACCACCGGGGTCTTAGCCTAGAATTGCCGCTTTGCGGTGGCACCGACTCACGGGAAGGCAACCACTACAAAACGCCAATTCTGCCGGCCCTTTTCGATCACAAGAGAGAGAAGTATTTATACAAAAATGTAAACAAGTCCACAGAAACATGTAAATAAAAGTGAAATCATATCCAGTCCATCAATAGATAATAATTGGAAAATAGATAAATGGGCTCGAGCCTAGTACATCAGAGTCCTCACTATAAGTCGCTCATCGCGGAAGCTAAGAAAAAAACTAATCACTCACGGAGCTGGTCGCAGGTGCACCGGTGCTAGACTATCCCACCTCCATGCGCACCGTACTCCGCTGGTGCTGGTCCCTGGACTGCTGGTCCCTGTCTCCCATCCGGAGCTCCTGTAATGTTTGGTTCGAAAACCATTAGTCATAAAGACTAAGTCTTATCATCCCCTACCCCTCCCACCACGGCTCCTAAGCACCGGGCGGAGAGGAGGAAAGGGAAGCTACAAAAGTGGAGAATAACCAAGCAGGTGACAGGGAAGCTAATCTAGTAGTTATTTAGAATGAAATAGGTCTAACAATCCTACGGCAGTAAGTAATTAGGAGAGCAATTAATAAGTAGTAATTTGTATAAAAAGACAGCTAGAGAACAGTAAATAAACAAGCAAGTAAATAAGTATGTAACCTTAACTTATATGAATGCCCATACAAACTTATAAGTTAAGGGGTCTTCTGCAAGGCTCCTATCGTATAAAAAGTCCCATACCGATTTATACGTTGGGGTGTCGGTTGTATGCAATTATGAGTATAGTGATATGCTATGCCATGATTCATGCAAGTGCAACTCATGCACACGACTCTATGCGCACAGACCTTTAGTTCCCCCTGTTCGGGCAGCTAGCTTCACTCCCAGGAACCTCCGTAGTGGCAAACGGAGACAGTGGGTCGGGCCCCCCACTCCTAGGCGGGTATCCACACTACCAGGCCTAGCCCTTCCGTACGCCCCTAGAAGAACACAACCTAGAGTATCCGCGTACTACTGCTGGTTGTACCCACCAGACTTTCTTTGGCTAAGTGTCCCACACCGCCGAGTCAGCGTACCGATGTCGGTGTGAACGACAATCAGATACCGAAGACCCACCACCTTTATTCTGTACTCCAACCCTCGAGCCCTCGGCCCCCGGACAGTCCCGTCCGTGCATCTACCTTCAGAGCTACTGTCTGAATGGCAACCAATCCTATAATTCTACTTTCCTAGCTATCGGGGAGTGTGTATGTGCAACCCTAGTTATACTAGTTGCTCTTTTAATTTATTATTCCTATGGTTTACGTTAGCCCAGGACTGCCCCCGGCATACCCCGTGAAGGGCTCTCAAGGGGCACTAGGAACCAAGACGGCGGCATTACGGCCCGAAGTTCCCTTTCGCAAGGCACTTATTATTATTGGTTGATCTCCCTTAACCGATCCTCTTTTAGTTACTTTAGTTCTAACCCTAGAGTATTAAGACTCCTCCTCTTCTTCCCGGGATGGACGATCTTTCGTCGTTCCCGTACTCCCTTATCCTTAACCAGTCTCACACTCTACTTATCCTGACTTCCAATGATGAACTCAATCTTAACTTGCCCTACCAGCCATCAACTACCAGAATTCCGTGGCTTACTATATGCAGACCATCCTAAACTATATGAGGTACACAAGGGGAGGTACTCCAAATTGTCTTCCAAATCTCCTATAATATTTACTGGAGGTCTACCATAACATAATTTGTCTAAATCCAAAAACTTATAATTTTCCTAATTAATCTGATATTTATTTAATTTTCTCAAAGGATGGGCCATGGGTCATTTTAAACATGAACTACATGATCCTCCTAAGTAATGGCTACCCAAAAATCATTATCATTAAATAACAGCAAGATAACCTCAAATACAGGTTTTAAGAATTTTACAGAAAGTATTTAGCCTCTAAATAATTTATCCAGTATAAACACGTTAATCCTACGTAAAGAAGGAAGTACTGAAATTGTTCATCGGAAAATTATAGAAAAATTACTAGTCAGTAGTATGATATAGAAAAGATCTTTGTGCAAAGAATCATAATTTTACCAGCTTTCTAAACACCACTAAAGATTTAATCAAATATTCAAGGTAAAACATACTTAATGAAGCAAGCCTTAAAATTAGACTTCCAAAAATCCCATAAAAATTCACAGAGATTTAAAATCATAATAAACGTTCTCTGCTTAAATTTCATCAATTTTTAGAAAGCGTGTATTCCATAATAAATTTTCTAAGCAAATCATTCAAGCTTCTAAATCGTTAATGAAGTATCCAAAATAATGATCTTAAAATTCATAGAAAAATATCCAGAGCTTGTACCATCCCTATAATTCACTCTACCCAATTTTCATCACATTTCAATATGATTCAGTGTCATTTCCTATATCTACAAGTTTTGCACCCTAAACTAGGGTTAGATTATTAGGTATCCCAACAGTCTCCAAATCTACAAAGATTTCATCCAAAGGACTACAATGGCCCTATGGTCCTCTTCACTAAATTTTGAGTCAATTCAAGGTCATTTGACCCCATGACCTTCACAAACCACCAAGATCCATCCTTAGGGTTTGGCCTTGGTTCTTAGGGCCAACTTACCCCGATCCACCTCAAACTCTATGAGGGGGTGCTAGAGAATATTACTAGCCAGTGGTAAAAATCTCAGCCTCTATTGAGGTGATCTGACCACTCAAATCTCAAAAGTGCACCTTTAATCTAAGACCCCTTATTAGGGCAAAACTTAGGTTTGATCATTTCTAATCCATACCATCTCCAAATGAGATGAAAAATTATACAGAACCTTATGGTGAACCCAGGGACCACTCACCACAATTTGGGAGGGTTTGGAAATTATTTAACCATCTAATTAAATTAAGCTAGGATTATTGAATTTTTCTAAAAACTATAGAAAAACATTTCCCAAAAATCCTAATTTTTGGGCAGCATCTAGATATAAATAAGATTAAGCCACACCCCAAATTTCAAGTCATTTTGATGACTGGTTTGGAGTGGGGAATTTTTCTAAGGTCAGGACAGCCCTATGGATAGACCTCACCAAAAAGGGTGTAGTGGTCTAACCAGGACTCCAAATTGAGTGAAATCAATTTTAAATTAAACTAGACTTCAAGGGATACATTTTCTATGTTGACCACTTTTCCTGTAGGAGCCTCTAGGTATTTTTCCCAAATTATCTAAAATGACAGATATTTCATTCAGAAATTGTTTTTAAAAAAATAAAATCTAATTTAACGGCACTGTTCATCTTCTTCTACATCCCGAAACCAGAGCCCTGAAACTTAATTTCCTGTAGCTTTTCCAAGCTATTTTCCGGCCATCCAGCCATCTCCCTGGCCGGCCACCACCACCACCTCTGTTGAGGTGAGGGCTATCGTCGGGCGGCGGCACGGCCGCCGGAGAGGCGGTTTCCGGCGAACCCGCCACCATGAAATTTTTGGAAAAGCATGGAAAATGCTCACCCGATCTGGCTCTTTTGAGCCCAATATCTCTCCTAACGATTTCTAAGATCTATCCGCAGAAGAAGAGGGAGGGGAGGACCTTGTTCGCGGGCTGGAGGCGTGCAGAGCGTCGGGAAGCCATTCGCGTGGTGGTGGCGTCGCCGGAAATTCTTCAACAGCAAGGGGGAAATCTGAAACAGTTTGATGGAGAGTGTAACCTTTTCCCCTTGCTCTTAGGAGTCTTTTATAGATCAGCAAGTGGGGAGGGGAAAGGATGAAACGTTCATGGCCATTAATATTTCCCTTAATGACGTTTCGGTTATGGCTAAGGCAGTTGAAATGCTGGAGATGAAGAGGTGTTTGCCAGGTGGCGATTTCCTATTGGACCAACATTTCCTTAATTATTTACATAATTAAAGTAGGAAACGGCCCATAAATACTCTTGGTTTTCATTCCCACAGTCAGAATTTATCATGGCGTCGGTTATCGAAATTTCCAGTCTGGCTGACGTTTCGACCTTGGTCACGAGCGTGACACATAGGTCACGGGCGTGACAGGCCCGGTTAGCCAATTCTGGGTTCGACGATCGTCGAACTGAGATCGACGATCGTCGAAGGGTGGTCACGGGCGTGACACCTGGGTCACGGGCGTGACTGGCTCGTGTGGCCAATTCTGGGTCGACGACCGTCGAACTGAAATCGACGATCGTCGAGCGTGGTCACGCCCTATGTCACGGGCATGACATTGCGGGTCACGGGCGTGACATGCCTGGTGACTAATTTGGGGCCGACGACCGTCGAACTGAAATCGACGATCGTCGAACGTGGTCACGCCCTATGTCACGGGCGTGACTCTGTAGGTCACGGGCGTGACAGGCCATGAGGCAAATTCCGTGCCCGACGATCGTCTACCTGAGATCGATGATCGTCGAAGGAGTCACGCCCCAGGTCACGGGCGTGACACCTGGGTCACGGGCGTGACAGGGCCGGGTGGAAAATTCTGCGCCCGACGATCATCTCCCTGAGATCGACGATCGTCGAATGAGTCACGCCCTAGGTTACGGGCGTGACGGGTCGGTCACGGGCGTGACCAACCCGTGACTCGAAATCTTGGTCGATTTATTTCAATTTTTGGGCTCCCTAGGGTTCTACCACAACCAACCGACTCCTAGGGGTCTAGCCGGAAATGGGATGTTACAAATCCCAATAAACAAAATAAAGATTTCATCCCCAAAATCAAGGTTAAGCCTACGGGACTGTAATCAGGAAAAGAAGCTTGTAACATCCCATGAGAATTAAAGAAATTACATCTCTACGTTATGTTTGCTTTGTGCGGTTTCAAATCTAAGATTAATTCGCCCACTTAACTAGGTATATACACCCCAATAAACAAAAGATTAGCCTATATTCTTGAAGTTTCAGTCCCATTGGTTTAAAAAAAACAGGGAGGCAAATTGATTGTCCGGAGGGGTTGTGAGGAATACCTGACGAAAAAGTTCCGGGTATTTTTGCCGCATCAAGTCCTGTGGCTCCCATGTATGCTCCTCCTGCCCATGATTGTTCCACAGAACCTTGACTAACGGGACCTTCTTTCGTCGCAAGACCCGCACTGCTGTATCGTCAATCCTGATAGGCTCCAAGTTGACTGACCGATCCGAGGCCACCAGGCCATCTGCCGAGGGAATCAGCTGCTCAGGGCGTAGCAGAGCCCTCCGAAGTGAGGAGACGTGGAAGACGTCATGCAATCCCGCTAACTCCGGCGGTAGCTCCAGTCTATAGGCTAAGGGGCCGATCCGCTCCAGGATCCTATAAGTCCCCATATATCTCGAACTAAGCTTCTTCCGCCCACGCACCCGCGAAACTCCGTGCATCGGCCGTATTTTCAAGAAAACTCGGTCCCCCACCTGGAACTCCACTTGACGATGCCTCGCATCGTAGTATTTCGCCTGTCTGCTCTGGGCTTCCAACATCCTGTCCCGGATCAATCTAATCTGAGCATCTGTATCTCCCACAAACTCCGAGCTCAATGCCTGCGGATCCTCATCTTGAACCCATGATAGTGGGGTTCTGCACCTCCTTCCGTACAATGCCTCATATGGAGCCATGCTTATGCTGGACTGATGAGCGTTGTTGTACGAAAACTCGACCAGTGGCAGCAATCTCTCCCAAGGTTCGCCACGGTCCAAAATACATAGTCGCAACAGATCCTCCAGTGTACAGTTGGTGCGTTCTGTCTGTCCATCGGTCTGAGGGTGAAAAGCTGTGTTGTATGTCAACCGTGAACCCAGATGGGCCTGGACTGACCTCCATTCCCTGGATGTAAACCGCCCATCCCGATCCGAAACGATAGTCTTGGGCACCCCATGATAACGCACAAACTGCTCAATGAACCTCCGTACTAATACACTGACGGGTGCCCCCTTTGCCACTGGGATGAATCTGGCCACCTTTGTTAGCCTGTCCACTATCACCCAGATCGAGTCATTCCCCGCACGGGATCGAGGTAGCCCATGTATGAAGTCCATGGCTATATCCTCAAACTTCCACTCCGGCACCGGAAGCGGCTGCAGCAAGCCTGCCGGGTTCCTACACTCCGCCTTCACGAGCTGGCAGGCCTCGCAATGCGTCACAAAATACGTAATATCTTTCTTCATACCCGGCCAGTACATCGTCCTCGTCAAATCCTTTACCATCTTGGTGATCCCCGGGTGTACCGAATACCGGCTGCAGTGAGCTTCCGTCAGAATGTCCTCCCGGATCCGTCCTCCTGCTGGTATGTAGACTCTGCCCCAGAAACATAGAAGCCCATCCCTCAAAGAGTAATCTCCTGTCGTGCCTTATCCAAGGCTCAGAATATCGGCTCAGCTCTCTCATCCAGCATCTTCCCATCTCTGATGCAGTCTCGAATGTCATCAGTAGTAGCCATCGACCCCAGGTACTCCATGTACAGCTCCGGGTCATCCTCAGACACTAGCGAAACTTGCATCTCCTCGAATGATCTAATCAACTCCAAGGCCATCAGCTGCGGGCCAACTCCTGTCGTACTCGCTCTCCGGCTCAGAGCATCCGCGACCACGTTCGCCTTCCCCGGATGGTAGTGCATGGTATACTGGTAGTCCGACAGAAACTCCACCCAGCGTCTCTGTCTGATGTTTAACTCCTTCTGGGTGTCGACGTACTTCAGATTCTTGTGGTCGGAGAAGATATCATAATGTACTCCGTAGAGATAGTGTCGCCAGATCTTAAGAGCAAAGATGACTGCCCCCATCTCCAAATCGTGCACGGGGTAGTTCTGCTCGTGCTGCTTCAACTGACGGGAGGCATAGGCTATTACGTGCCCATTCTGCATCAGAACGGCACCCATCCCCTGATAGGAAGCATCTGTATATACCTGGAATCCCTCCTTCCCTGATGGAAGAGCAAGGATGGGGGCCGAGGTGAGACGATCCTTCAGCTCCTCGAAGGCAGATTCGCATCGAGGCGTCCAGATAAAAGGGGACTCCTTCGTCAGAGATGTAAGAGGGAGGGCAATCTGAGAGAACCCCTTTACGAACTTCCGGTAGTAACCGGCAAGTCCCAAGAAACTTCGAACATCCGTGGCCGACTTTAGTGATGGCCAATCCCGTACTGCCTGGATCTTTGCCGGATCCACTGCCAGACCTGCTCCACTGATGACATGGCCCAGAAAGGCCACCTCCTTTAGCCAGAACTGGCACTTGCTGTACTTGGCATACATCTCATGCTCACGCAGCTTCTCCAAGGTCAAGGCCAGATGTCTCGCGTGCTCCTCCTCCGTCCTTGAATAGATGAGGATGTCGTCGATGAATACGATGACGAAGACGTCCAGATACTCTTCGAACACCCGATTCATCAGGGTCATGAATGCGGAGGGTGCATTCGTGAGCCCGAACGGCATCACTGTAAACTCGTACAAGCCGTATCTGCTACTGAAGGCCGTCTTCGGGATGTCCTCCTCCCGAATGCGAAACTGGTAGTACCCTGACCTCAGATCCAGCTTTGAGAACCAATGGGCTCCCTCCAGCTGGTCAAATAGCTCGTCTATCCGTGGTAAGGGATAAGTATTCCGGACTGTCAACCTGTTCAGAGCCCGGTAATCGATGCACAGTCGAAGGGTCCCGTCCTTCTTCTTAACGAACAGCACCGGAGCTCCCCACGGTGAAGAGCTAGGCCGAACGAACCCGGCCTCCACTAACTCCTGAAGCTGGCTTCGGAATTCCACCAACTCCTTTGGGGCCATTCGATAGGGAGCTCTGGATACCGGCTTAGCCCCCGGTACGAGCTGAATCTGAAAGTCCTTCTCTCGGTGCGGGGGTAACCCTGGTAGCTTCTCTGGAAACACGTCGGCGAAGTCCCGCACTACTGGAATATCTGCAATGGAGTCCTTGGCTACGACCACCTCAAAGAGGACCTGATAAACTTCTTCCCCCTGCAGGTGGGCCTTAACGGCCTGCACAGACGATAGTAAGGTACGGGGTGCTGGTATAATACCTTCGATAACAATGAAGGAGTCGCTGTGCCTCACGGTGATCCTCTTCGCCACGCAATCGATCTGGGCATGGTTCCAATAAAGCCAAGTCATGCCCAGGATCAGATCGTAATCTAGCATCTTCAGAACCGTCGCTGGTGCCTCAAACGCCTTTCCGCCGATCCTCGCTTCCATATTACAATGAGCAGAGGTCAATATCTCTGATCCATCGGGTAAGCGCACCCTCATCATCTTCCCGGTGAATGGCTCCACTCCTGCCAGTCCTTTCACGAAATCCTCCGACACGAATGATTGCGACGCACCAGTGTCGAAGAGGGTGTGAGCGGGCTTGCCGCTCACGAATACTATGCCTAGGGTAATTAAATGTCTTAGTATTCTTATTGTAGTTTATCTTCTCTTAATTTCTAACCAGGTTATGTTTAAAATAGTAGTTTATATGAAAAAAATTTGAAAAGTACTGCCATGCCTGTGATAACCTGCTCCGGGTTCCGGGGCTGTGTCAGGTCTAGAGCATACACCTGCTCCCTCTCTGGCCTACGGCCACGATCCTGAAATCCTCGTCCTCGATCCTGTCCTCGTCCGCCAAACTGTCGGGGAGGTGGGGCGCCCTGATGAGCTGGTGGGGGTGCTCGCCTCACAGGGCAGTTCCTCTTGATATGCCCCGGCTGGTTGCACTGAAAGCATACCGGTGGCTGCTCTGCCGTCCTTGGCATTTCCAGCATCTGTATAGGCTGGGGAGCCAATACCCCCTGACTCCTCTGCTCCTGCCCAAACTCTTGACGTGGCTGATCCCCGTTCCTTCTCTCTCCAATAACATGGCCTCGAGGACGGTCTCTACGTCCTCCAATCACTATATCATCAGCCGGTCTCTTTCGGCTCCTCACTGTAAGCTGATCCGCCTCTCTCTTCTTAGCCATCTCTAGAATCCTGGCCAGACTCCCCTCTGAGACGAAAAGGAGGGCCTGTCTCATGTCATCTTGCAGCCCCTTATAAAACCTCCGGGCATAGCCAGCATCGTCTAACTCGTAAGCGTCCGCATAACGGGCCAGGTGAGTAAACTCTTGATAGTACTCCACCACAGTCCTGTTCCCCTGCCTCAACCGCAGGAACCTATCCTCCAGGTCATCTCTCGTCGACTGAGGCACAAAATGTCCCAAGAGCGCTGCTCTGAACTCCTCCCAAGTAATATCAGCACAGTCCATCCCTGCAAAGGTGGTGTCCAGCTGAGATTTCCACCACCTCTTTCCGTGTGACTCTAAGCAAGAGACTGCCAAAGCGACTGCCTCCTCCGTGGGGCATCGAATCCCTGCCAGCATCTCGTAAATGGTGTCCAACCACTCCTCCGTACTTACTGCAGACTCCGTCCCCTGGTAGGATGGAGGGAAAAGTCCCCGGAAGACCGTCATCCAATTGGCCCCGGGGTTTGGCTGTGGGGCCGGGGCTTGCTGAGCTCTGAAGGCCTCCAGGATGGCCGTCATTGTTTGCCCCATCTCCATCTGCTGGAACGGAACTGGTGCTGGCGGAGCCGGGACCACATTCGGAGCCTGAGGTGTCCCTTACTGCGATGTAGGGTTCGTTGCAGGCTACAAGTAAAAATTCCATTTGTTAGAGAGCGAATGAATGGAATTTAAGAAGAGTTAGGATGGACTTTCACATGTGATTTCCCTTATGGGCACACCACTGCTTCCGCAGCTAGTTTGTCCGCAAACTAAGCTCGCACGGGGGTGGCCCAAGGTTTTTGTGGACTACTTCTCTTTCGATCGAGGTCTGCCTCTGATACCACTTGTAAGACCCCCCTTTTTTTTCTTTTTCAACCACCGGGGTCTTAGCCCAGAATTGCCGCTTTGCGGTGGCACCGACTCACGGGAAGGCAACCACTACAAAACGCCAATTCTGCCAGCCCTTTTCGATCACAAGAGAGAGAAGTATTTATACAAAAATGTAAACAAGTCCACAGAAACATGTAAATAAAAGTGAAATCATATCCAGTCCATCAAAAGATAATAATAGGAAAATAGATAAATGGGCTCGAGCCCAGTACATTAGAGTCCTCACTATAAGTCGCTCATCGCGGAAGCTAAGAAAAAAACTAATCACTCACGGAGCTGGTCGCAGGTGCACCGGTGCTAGACTATCCCACCTCCATGCGCACCGTACTCCGCTGGTGCTGGTCCCTGGACTGCTGGTCCCTGTCTCCCATCCGGAGCTCTTGTAATGTTTGGTTCGAAAACCATTAGTCATAAAGACTAAGCCCTATCATCCCCTACCCCTCCCACCACGTCTCCTAAGCACTGGGCGGAGAGGAGGAAAGGGAAGCTACAAAAGTGGAGAATAACCAAGCAGGTGACAGGGAAGCTAATCTAGTAGTTATTTAGAATGAAATAGGTCTAACAATCCTATGGCAGTAAGTAATAAGGAGAGCAATTAATAAGTAGCAATTTGTATAAAAAGACAGCTAGAGAACAGTAAATAAACAAGCAAGTAAATAAGTATGTAACCTTAACTTATATGAATGCTCATACAAACTTATAAGTTAAGGGGTCTTCTGCAAGGCTCCTATCGTATAAAAAGTCCCATACCGATTTATACGTTAGGGTGTCGGTTGTATGCAATTATGAGTGTAGTGATATGCTATGTCATGATTCATGCAAGTGCAACTCACGCACACGACTCTATGCGCACAGACCTTTAGTTCCCCCTGTTCGGGCAGCTAGCTTCACTCCCAGGAACCTCCGTAGTGGCAAACGGAGACAGTGGGTCGGGCCCCCCACTCCTAGGCGGGTATCCACACTACCAGGCCTAGCCCTTCCGTACGCCCCTAGAAGAACACAACCTAGAGTATCCGCGTACTACTGCTGGTTGTACCCACCAGACTTTCTTTGGCTAAGTGTCCCACACCGCCGAGTCAGCATACCGATGTCGGTGTGAACGACAATCAGATACCGAAGACCCACCACCTTTATTCTGTACTCCAACCCTCGAGCCCTCGGCCCCCGGACAGTCCCGTCCGTGCATCTACCTTCAGAGCTACTGTCTGAATGGCAACCAATCCTATAATTCTACTTTCCTAGCTATCGGGGAGTGTGTATGTGCAACCCTAGTTATACTAGTTGCTCTTTTAATTTATTATTCCTATGGTTTACGTTAGCCCAAGACTGCCCCCGGCATACCCCGTGAAGGGCTCTCAAGGGGCACTAGGAACCAAGACGGAGGCATTACGGCCCAAAGTTCCCTTTCGCAAGGCACTTATTATGATTGTTTGATCTCCTTTAACCGATCCTCTTTTAGTTACTTTAGTTCTAACCCTAGAGTATTAAGACTCCTCCTCTTCTTCCCGGGATGGACGATCTTTCGTCGTTCCCGTACTCCCTTATCCTTAACCAGTCTCACACTCTACTTATCCTGACTTCCAATGATGAACTCAATCTTAACTTGCCCTACCAGCCATCAACTACCAGAATTCCGTGGCTTACTATATGCAGACCATCCTAAGCTATATGAGGCACACAAGGGGAGGTACTCCAAATTGTCATCCAAATCTCCTATAATATTTACTGGAGGTCTACCATAACATAATTTGTCTAAATCCAAAAACTTATAATTTTCCTAATTAATCTGATATTTATTTAATTTTCTCAAAGGATGGGCCATGGGTCATTTTAAACATGAACTACATGATACTCCTAAGTAATGGCTACCCAAAAATCATTATCATTAAATAACAGCAAGATAACCTCAAATATAGGTTTTAAGAATTTTACAGAAAGTATTTAGCCTCTAAATAATTTATCCAGTATAAACACGTTAATCCTACGTAAAGAAGGAAGTACTGAAATTGTTCATTGGAAAATTATAGAAAAATTACTAGTCAGTAGTATGATATAGAAAAGATCTTTGTGCAAATAATCATAATTTTACCAGCTTTCTAAACACCACTAAAGATTTAATCAAATATTCAAGGTAAAACATACTTAATGAAGCAAGCCTTAGAATTAGACTTCCAAAAATCTCATAAAAATTCACAGAGATTTAAAATCATAATAAACATTCTTTGCTTAAATTTCATCAATTTCCAGGAAGTGTGTATTCCATAATAAATTTTCTAAGCAAATCATTCAAGCTTCTAAATCGTTAATGAAGTATCCAAAATAATGATCTTAAAATTCATAGAAAAATATCCAAAGCTTGTACCATCCCTATAATTCACTCTACCCAATTCTCATCACTTTTCAATATGATTTAGTATCATTTCCTATATCTACAAGTTTTGCACCCTAAACTAGGGTTAGATTATTAGGTATCCCAACAGTCTCCAAATCTACTAAGATTTCATCCAGAGGACTATAATGGCCCTATGGTCCTCTTCACTAAATTTTGAGTCAATTCAAGGTCATTTGACCCCATGACCTTCACAAACCACCAAGATCCATCCTTAGGGTTTGGCCTTGGTTCTTAGGGCCAACTTACCCCGATCCACCTCAAACTCTATGAGGGGGTGCTAGAGAATATTACTAGCCAGTGGTAAAAATCTCAGCCTCTGTTGAGGTGATCTGACCACTCAAATCTCAAAAGTGCACCTTTAACCTAAGACCCCTTATTAGGGCAAAACTTAGGTTTGATCATTTCTAATCCATACCATCTCCAAATGAGATGAAAAATTATACAGAACCTTATGGTGAACCCAGGGACCACTCACCACAATTTGGGAGGGTTTGGAAATTATTTAACCATCTAATTAAATTAAGCTAGGATTATTGAATTTTTCTAAAAACTATAGAAAAACATTTCCCAAAAATCCTAATTTTTGGGCAGCATCTAGATATAAATAATATTAAGCCACACCCCAAATTTCAAGTCATTTTGATGAATGGTTTGGAGTGGGGAATTTTTCTAAGGTCAGGATAGCCCTATGGATAGTCCTCACCAAAAAGGTTGCAGTGGTCTTACCAGGACTCCAAATTGAGTGAAATCAATTTTAAATTAAACTAGACTTCAAGGGATACATTTTCTATGTTGACCACTGTTCCTGTAGGAGCCTCTAGGTATTTTTTCCAAATTATCTAAAATGATAGATATTTCATTCAGAAATTGTTTTTAAAAAAATAAAATCTAATTTAACGACACTGTTCATCTTCTTCTACAGCCCGAAACCAGAGCCCTGAAACTTAATTTCCTGTAGCTTTTCCAAGCTATTTTCCGGCCATCCAGCCATCTCCCTGGCCGGCCACCACCACCACCACCTCTGTTGAGGTGAGGGCTATCGTCGGGCGGCGGCATGGCCGCCGGAGAGGCGGTTTCCGGCGAACCCGCCACCATGAAATTTTTGGAAAAGCATGGAAAATGCTCACCCGATCTGGCTCTTTTGAGCCCGATACCTCTCCTAACGATTTCTAAGATCTATCCGCAGAAGAAGTGGGAGGGGAGGACCTTGTTTGCGGGCTGGAGGCGTGCAGAGCGTCGGGAAGTTATTGGCGCGGTGGTGGCGTCGCCGGAAATTCTTCAACAGCAAGGGGGAAATCTGAAACAGTTTGATGGAGAGTGTAACCTTTTCCCCTTGCTCTTAGGAGTCTTTTATAGATCAGCAAGTGGGGAGGGGAAAGGATGAAACGTTCATGGCCATTAATATTTCCCTTAATGACGTTTCGGTTATGGCTAAGGCAGTTGAAATGCTGGAGATGAAGAGGTGTTTGCCAGGTGGCGATTTCCTATTGGACCAACATTTCCTTAATTATTTACATAATTAAAGTAGGAAACGGCCCATAAATACTCTTGGTTTTCATTCCCACAGTCAGAATTTATCATGGCGTCGGTTACCGAAATTTCCAGTCTGGCTGACGTTTCGACCTTGGTCACGGGCGTGACACATAGGTCACGGGCGTGACAGGCCCGGTTAGCCAATTCTGGGTTCGACGATCGTCGAACTGAGATCAACGATCGTCGAAGGGTGGTCACGGGCGTGACACCTGGGTCACGGGCGTGACTGGCTCATGTGGCCAATTCTGGGTCGACGACCGTCGAACTGAAATCGATGATCGTCGAGCGTGGTCACGCCCTATGTCACGAGCGTGACATTGCGGGTCACGGGCGTGACATGCCTGGTGACTAATTCGGGGCCGACGACCGTCGAACTGAAATCAACGATCGTCGAACGTGGTCACGCCCTATGTCACGGGCGTGACTCTGTGGGTCACGGGCGTGACAGGCCATGAGGCAAATTCCGCGCCCAACGATCGTCTACCTGAGATCGACGATCGTCGAAGGAGTCACGCCCCAGGTCACGGGCGTGACACCTGGGTCACGGGCGTGACAGGGCCGGGTGGAAAATTCTGCGCCCGACGATCGTCTCCCTGAGATCGATGATCGTCGAATGAGTCACGCCCTAGGTCACGGGCGTGACGGGTCGGTCACGGGCGTGACCAACCCGTGACCCGAAATCTTGGTCGATTTATTTCAATTTTTGGGCTCCCTAGGGTTCTACCACAACCAACCGACTCCTAGGGGTCTAGCCGGAAATGGGATGTTACACTCTTAAAGCCAGTCCATACCGAAAATGACATCAAACTCTACTAGCGGCAGTAATGACGCTAGTAAGTCGAACTCCTGACTTCCAATACGAATCTTTACGGCACATACTCTGTCCGTACGCATAGAACACCCATTCGGCAACAATATGTCCAATTTGTCCTTCACCATCGAAGAAGGGACTCGAATGCGCAATAAGAAACCTTCGAACAAAAAGGAGTGCAAAGCTCCCGTATCGAATAGTGCCCTTGCCGGACGGACTATCGCAAATCAGAACAAAGCTTATACAAACAATAATAAGCTAACAAGCACTAAGTAATAGTATTTAAAGCTAACTTGCTATAAATTTAAACCGTACCTGTCACCACATCATCTTGTTTGATGGCCTCCTGCTGGTCCAGATTTTAGACTCTTGGTTAAGTCAGAGCATAATGGGATGCGGTTGACTCCACCGCCTTGCCTTTTTCCTCGTAAGTTTCTACTTGCTTCCTCTCAGACTTTGTACGTCCGCTCCAACAGTCAGGGGCAAAGTGCACCGTCTTCCCATAAGTAAAACAAGCGCCCGGGGTTTGGTTGGTAGTTTCCCCTGAGGAACCTGAAGAAGGGGTTGGACCCGACGTCCTAGCCTTCTTATTCCACCTGCGGAAACTGGATTTTTAAGATGACACCTTGAATTCTGACTTCCTAACACCGGAGTCTTTCTTCGCCTGAACATTCTTCATGTCTTTCTCCAAAGACCGGGCCGTGTTGACCAAGGTCAGGAAACCCTACGAGATCAGCCCCGAGAGTAGTTGTATCAAATCATCCCTTAGACCTTCATAGAATCGGCTTGTCTTTCGCTCCTCATCAACGAAGGCAGCGCTTGCATACCGACCTAAGCGAGTAAACTCTTGGAGATATTCATCCATGCTACTCTCACCTTATACCAGCTTATGGAACTCATTTTCCATTGTAATCCTCTGAGAAGAGGGGAGGTTTCGAGCCAAGAATAGTCTCGAAAATTCCTCTATCGAGACGTCAGTAAGCTGCCTACCCCTCAAATGGTGTAGCTCCAAACATTCCCACCATAACCTTGCGTCACCATCCAACAAGAACGTGGCAGTTGTGGTCTTCTGCCACTCTTCTATCTCAGTAGCTATCAGCACTCTCTTAACTCTGGAGAGCAAATCCTCTGCTTGGGTTGGGGTTCCCGTCACCGAGAACACTGGAGGATTGAAGCCCATAACGTGCTTAAGCTGTTTCTCCGTTGCTCTCCTAGGCAACACTGGCTCCACTACAACTTGCTCCACTCTCATTGGCTCCGCTGCTTGGAGCGGTACTTGCTCCACAGCAGGGGCAGGCTATTGCACCTGTCTTGCTGGCTGCACATTAATCATCGCAAACACTACCTTCGCTACCAATCGTATGGTCTCAGCCGAAGGAGGTGTTGTCGGCACATCATTTGGTGCGTTACTCGCCTCAGAAACTGAACGTTCCGACGGCCCCGCACCACTCCTGGTCACCTATAGTCGAACATCGATAAGCGACCAAACAATATTGCAAAAAACAATTATAGGAACACGCAGGTTCCTAAAACATGTGTATTTTCATTCCTAAGTGGACATTCATGGGTTCTTTTCATGTTATAAAGATGACGCACACACATGTGCTCACCACCCCTTAAAGTGAATTCGTCCACTAATTTATTTAAGCCTGACCGAAACCGATAGTCTGATACAAAATTGTAACACCCCTATCCGTCATATAGCATATAGTAGTATGTCCGGCCGGGGCCCGATGCCATATATCACGGACAGATCGACGAGTTACTAGATGAAACCATACAACCAAAACACACGCCCTACACAGAGCATCTAGCGGAAGTAATTAATTAGTTGCGAAAGCAAGAACCCAGCCACAAGCACGAATGTCCACTAACAACCCAGCAGGAATGAACCATAAAATACACAAAAGTACTGGCCTTATGGCCTTACAATAGTTTACCAAATTTAAACAGTGTCTTACAAACTTCGGCTCGCAGGCCGGCCACATATGATTTAAATAGGAAAACAAACAAGGCCTTCGAGGGCCGGCTCAGCAACTTGGGCTTTGGCCCGTTATTTGCCTCTCAACTCTGCAGCACCTGCAAGCACAATTCACCGCAATGGTGGAAAACAAGAATAACGGTCAGCTAAAGATGACCAAATTATAACGATTCCACCCCCAAACCCGGGGCGGCAAATCTCCTTCCCTGCACTTGTTAGCGTAACAAGCAATATAGTGAATAAAAACATCATCATAGGTGCAGGCTCACACGACCACACACCCCGTGCTCTTAGGGCACTAACTCGGTGAACTCGGTCAAAACTACGGTCTCACCACCATCCCTTGGACGACAAATCTCGTGAGCATTTAGTCTTTTCGACCTAAGCCTAAGACTCACACGACTATGTCAGTGGCCAGTCCCTTTCTCAGGTATCTGTCACCAAATCACATAGCCCGGGTCCATTTCAACTTGCCCGTTGCTCACTCCACCTAGTCACTTTAAAACGTACGCGCGGGCCAAGATTCTCCCGGATCCAAAATTCGATCACACAAGCACATAACCCAGTTATGTTCAAGGTTGGCTCCCAGGCCACCAAGATGGAAGAAATGCGTTTCCGCCCAGTTTTTTGGGTGCGCCTTGGGGTTAATCCCCAAGGATCCCTGTTGCAATCTACCACGTAGAAACCCGAAAACAACCAAAGGCACGGAGTCTTATCCGGCCAATAATGCATAGCAAAACATCACTGATCCAGACCAACATGTCTGGGTAGGCTTCACACACCATGCCTATGTCCTTACGACGATTCCGGACTCTAAATAAGGGGGACTTTATATATCTACCCCAAGGAACACCGCAAACTCGCCGCACACTCGCATGAGAGGGTTTTCCTATGCAAAAGAAGAAGAGCTTCGCATGCTCAAGATGAGAATTGTTACCCTAGCATTTATCTTCGGCGCCATGGAAATCTACACGGATGAAGAGCAGCGCGATGATCTCGCCTCCGTATATTTGGACTCGGTTTGCGATTTGGCGCTCCGAATCTCCTCCGGCGACCGGATCTTCCCTCCTTCTTCCTCCTTGCTCTCCCTTCTCTCTAGAACTTAGAAAGAGAAAGGCCAATGGAATATGAGAGTTTAAACCCCCAATCCCAGCCTTAATCCTAGCATGGAGAGGACTAAGCAGTTAGATCCCAAAATAAGGAAATGAATGGCCACAATTCGCCCTGAAAATAAACTTTCTTGGCTGAACATGGCTTGCGATACGCCCATGTCCAAGACCGTGTAACTCATTCACCGCCGAAACCGTCGCGTCCTGAAAAAAACACGGGCATTTGACACGCCCATGTCATTCAGTATGTTGGAACACCCTATTACTGATTTGGGTAAGGATCACTATGTCCTTAGGAAAATGTCTTGACCTCCTTGCATAGTTTTAAAGGTCAACTAGAATAGGTCTAAGGCTTAGAACTTAGGTTTGAAAGCTGCCCCCAAGACCTCTAGTTCAGAATTCAAGTACATAAGTTTAAGGCAATTATCGTCGAGCTCAGATCGACGATTTCTGTTTCAAGTCAAGTTCAAGTCTCTGAGCTCAGGTCGACGATAGTCGAGCTCAGATCGACGATTTTCCTTGAGAGATCGACGATTTCAGGAATTCAAATTCAGTTAGTTATGGAATTTAATCTGATTCATATCCAGCATTTATTTCAAAGGATTTTGTAGCCGTTTATATTAATCTGGAACAAGTTTCAAGGAAGACTAAATGGAATGTCTCTTTGGACTTTCCTCCAGAGACAAATATCATTTAAGGATGTCATTTATGACTGGCTAACGGCTATCTAGAAGACTGAATTTCAATATATTATCTCAGAATAATTGAGACAGAAAGAGATCATTATTCTAAGATATAGATTTTTAGACACAGTTCTACAGGATTACAAGTTAGAATTCTGACAGAACACAAGGAATACAACAGTGAAGGAGATCACCACACAGAAAAGAATTCCTTTATTCTTTCAAGATCTCTTCTGATTCAAGTGTTCAAGGCTTCATCAATCAAGGACTCCAGACACATCACATTTCAACCTTTGTTAAAATCATTCTTTGTTGGAGATCTCAATCATACTAAAGGCCTATCACCCTGTGCAAAGCTTCTCTTCCTAAACAACTACAAATCTCAGGGGGAGATTTGACAACAACACTCCATTAGTCTTCTTTTTGACTGTTGACAGAGAAGAACATCAACTCTTTCTTTTTCTTTCATTCTGCTGTAAAAGGGTTACTCAAAACTCCCTTCAAAATTTTTGTGGTATGTTTCTGAGACCTTGTCAAAACATAGTGGTGGCAAGACACCTGATCAAAAAATCTGATTTGGTTTTTGAGCACCTTATCAAAAACTCATTAGTGCCCAGGACACCTGATCAACTATTCCTGCAGTGGATTCCTACCTAGGGTGGTAGAAGAGTGGATGTACCCAGGTTGATTGGGGAACCACTATAGATCCTTGTGTCTTCTGGTTGCAGTGTTTAATTTGTTGTATGCTGTGATTTGTTTCTTGCTTACTTTGTTTTTATTTACTGCAAGCACAATACACATATATATAAATCAAGTCTTCCACTGCTGAATAATATTTTAAATTGGAAAATTATTTTAATATACTCTATTCACCCCCCCCCCTCTAGAGTAAAGGTAGATCTTACCCTCACTTTCAATTGGTATCAGAGGCAGGTTGGTTATTCAACAACTGAATCCTCATCAGATTGGTTGTTTTACAGGCTAATACCTAAACCAAAAGATCTCTGATAAGATCAATCTTTAATAGAGGTTTATTACTTTTATTATATTTATTTTCATATAAAACCATGGCACAGAACAAAGATTATGCTAGCACTAGACCTCTAGTGTGCAATCTTTCTAAGTTTGCACTTTGGAAGGCAAGGATTAAATTATATATGAATTCTATTGATGAGGACATCTTTAATTCTGTTTTGACAGTGTGTCCAAGACCTCCAGCAACTACAAGTACAAGTGTTGTTCCACCCCCCTCTGGAACAGATACAGAAATCAAAAAGTGGAAAGTTGTTGATGCCAAGGCAATGAACATATTGGCTCAAACAATGTCTGATGACATATTTTAAAAAGTGGTAGAATGCAACTCAGCAAAAGAAATTTGGGACAAGCTATCTGAGCTTATATCAGGATCAGCTGATGAAAGAAAGGATAGAAGATCCCATCTCATAACCCAGTATGAGAATTTCAAGAAGGGAGAAACTGAGTCAGTTGCTGACATGTACAACAGACTCAGTCTAATTGTCAGTAAACTGAAGACCTTGGACAAGGAGATCTCATTGACTGAACTCAATGATAAGATCCTAATGTGCTTACCCAGTACTTGGGATTCAAGGATCTGGCCAATCAAGGATGCCAGAAGCCTAAATGAGATCACCACTGAAGCTCTATTGGGCAAGCTCAAGTCTTATGAGCTGCTTATAAAGAATAGAGAAGAAGAGCAAAAGATAGATTCTCCAGCAACAAGGAAGGAGAAGACAATTGCTTTCAAAGTTGCAGAAGAACTGTCTGAAGACAAGGTCACAGGCAATGAAGCGTTAATGAGTCTACTAGCCAAAAGATTCTACAAAATGGCTAGAAAAGATTTCAGGAAAAGGTCATCCAGAGGCCATGAAAAGCCAAGGTATGACAAGTCCAGTAACAAATAAATTATTTGTTTTGGATGCAAGAAACAAGGCCACATTGTGCCTGATTGTCCAGAGAATCAAAATAAGGACAAGAAAGATAAGAAAGAGAGGAGGAGAGACAAAGACTTCAGAAGAAACAACAATGACAAATCCTCCTCCAGTAAGAACAAACACACCAGGAAGAGATTTGTAGCTGGAACCTGGAGTGAAACTGAAGAAGAATCAGAGGCATCATCAAGCTCAAGTGATGATGAAGATGATGCTCAAGAGAAGGAGTTCTGCATGATGGCTATCAATGCCTCTCAACATAATTCTGATGCATGACAAGAGTCAGAATCTGAATCTGAACATGAAGCTGAAGACGATCAGGTAATAGATTCTTTTGATTTCAATTCAGAGGACTTTAGATCTAAATTTAAGGCACTTTGTTTAGACCTGCTAAAGTCCGAGAAAGAGATTATCTCTCTCAGAAATCAATTGTATGAACATAGCACTTTAAAATCAGATAACCTCAAACTCTCTGAGGAGTTAGAATGTTGTAGGGAGGAGATAGCTTCATTGAAGAGTGAACTATCCCAGGCAAAGAAGTTTGAAGAATCCCTCAATGGGAGAAGCATCAGACTGATGGACATCACAAGCACAGTGAACTCAAGACTTAACAATACACTGGGCTTGGGTGCTTCATCCAGCCAACCTATAGTATTAAAACCCCAATTAAATTTATCTCAGATAAAGGAAAGGGTGTTGTAGAGGTAGCTAGGAAGAATCCTGATTTACCTAAGAAAAACAAAGTTCAACAGAAAACATCGAACAGAGCTCGACGATCGTGGAACAGAGCTAAGCGATCTCAAGCTGAATCGTCAAACTCAGGTCGACGATCGCTGAACTCTGAACTCTGGCAAAGTCGATCATCGAATGGAGCTCGACGATCTGACCCAAGATCGTCGAACTCAGCTCAGAGATCGTCGAACAAAGATCAGATCTTTGAACAAATTTTTAAGGGTAAATCAAAATTCAATCCTAGTGGTCCTACATCCCAAAGCTTTAACCCTTATACTGAATGGATAATACCTCCTAGTAGATATCATCCTGAAGGCTATAAGATTCAGCCAAGGATGTCTTTTATTTCAGAATTTAAAGGTTATCAACCTAGGCCCAAGGTAAATTGGGTCAAAAACAAGTAAATTATTATGTATGCAGGTGAAGACCTATCCAACAATAAACCAGCAATGGTATCTAGATAGTGGGTGCTCAAAGCATATGACAGGAAGCAAGGATAATCTTAAATCCTTCAAAGCCAAGCTTGGACCCAAAGTAAGATTTTGAGATTCAAACTTTGGACAAAACAAGGGATATGGTGCAGTCCAAATAGGCTCAGTCACATTCAAGAAGGTAGCTTATGTGGAAGGACTGAAGCACAATCTAATCAGCATCAGTCAACTATGTGATGAAGGCTACCAGGTGACATTCAACAAATCCTCATGCAAAATCAAATCAAAGGACAACACAACTGTGTTGACAGGTAAAAGAAAAGGTAACATTTATCTTATAGATTTTCATTCAACCAAGGTAGATATTTGCTTGTTCAACTCTGTTAGTAAACCAAATGAACTTTGTCATAAGAGATTAGGACATATAAATCTTAGAACCATTGCTAGGCTATCCAAGGACAACCTTGTTAGAGGACTACTTTCGGGCCTATACAAGAAGGAAAGACTTTGCATGGCTTGTCAGTTAGGCAAGCAAACTAAAAATAGCTTTAAGTCACTTAATAAGAGTGATTCACCTAGGATTTTGTATTTGTTACACATGGATCTTTTTGGACCCATTACAGTACAAAGCCTAGGAGGGAAATCTTACACTTTAGTGGTTGTAGATGACTTCTCTAGATTCACATGGGTGTTCTTTCTGAGGAATAAGTCTGATAACTTTAAGTGTTTGACAGAGTTTCTCAAATGCATACAGATTGAGTTCAATACTCATATTGCCCTGATTAGAAGTGATCATAGGACAGAGTTTGATTCTCTTCTTATGTAAGAGTTCTGTCAGAGTGAAGGGATCAGGCACACTTTCTCAGCTCCTAGAACTCCTCAACAAAATGGGGTAGCTGAAAGGAAAAATAGAACCCTTATTGAATCTGCTACTACATTGTTGACAGATGCTCACCTTCCTCTATCCTTTTGGGCAGAGGCAGTGAACACCTCAAACTATGTGTTGAATAGAAGTTTGATACATAAGCTAAAGGGCAAGACTCCCTATGAATTACTCAAAGGGAAGAAACCTAAAGTAGATTATTTCAAGATTTTTGGTTGCATTTATTACATACACAATAATGACAAGAAGTACATAGCAAAATTTCAAGCCAAAGCTGATGAAGGAGTATTTCTAGGATACTCCATGATCAGTAAAGCTTATAGGGTGTATAACAAAACTTCTCTTAAAATTGAAGAATCTGTTCATGTATCTTTTGATGAAACTAACATGGCTTATAAGGAGAAGAATACTTCTACCATAGAACCTTTGCAGGTACATTCTCTTTCAGAAAATCTGGACAGGTTACACATTATAGAAAAGGGTGCAACACATTCACCTATCCAACAAAGAGGTGAAAGTAGTGAAGATGAAGAGGGCACTAACCATCTTGGTGAGAATTATCTTGAAGAGCCAGTTGTTGTTCCACAAGAGGAAATAACAACACAGGTTGGTGAACAATCAACACCCCCTGTTGATTTAGTAACATCAAGAGATCATCCAATCTCCCAAGTGATTGGAGACATCTCAGCTGGTGTGCAAACAAGAACTCAGGTCAACAAAAACCTGATGCACACCTGCTTTTTATCTCAAATTGAGCCTCAATCCATACAAGATGCAGAACAAGATCCACACTGGATCATTGCAATGCAAGAGGAGTTACATCAATTTGAAAGGAACAAAGTTTGGGAGCTAATGCCAAGGCCAAAGGATCATTCCATTGTTGGAACAAAATGGGTGTTCAGAAACAAGCTGGATGATCAAGGAATCATTGTAAGGAACAAGGCAAGGCTAATTGCACAAGGATACTCACAAGAAGAAGGAATAGATTATGATCAGACCTTTGCACCAGTTGCAAGGTTGGAGGACATAAGAATATTTCTAGCTTATGCAGCACACAAGGGATTCAAGGTCTATCAAATGGATGTGAAGAGTACATTTCTCAATGGAGATATAAAAAAAGAAGTCTATGCTAGACAACCCCCAGGTTTTATCTCTCCAACTCATCCTGATTATGTTTTTAAATTGCATAAAGCATTATATGGTCTTAAGCAAGCTCCAAGAGCATGGTATGAGACCTTAGCATGCTTTCTTTTAAAAAATGATTTTATAAGTGGTAGAGTATACCAAACTCTTTTTATTAGAACCCATAAGTCCAATATCCTACTAGCACAAATTTATGTAGATGATATTATCTTTGGATCTACTAATTCAAATTTGTGCAAAAGGTTTTCCAACCTAATGCATTCAAAATTTGAAATGAGTAGCATGGGTGAGCTTTCCTTCTTTCTAGGATTGCAAGTCAAACAGCATGCTGATGGCATATTCATTTCTCAAACTAAGTATGCAAAAGAGTCGGTTAAGAAATTTGGTATGTCTGAAACTTCCTGCATGAAAACACTTATGCCTACTAATGCTGTATTAGATGCTGATGAACATGGGAAACATGTTGATCAGACAACATATAGAGCAATGATTGGCTCTTTATTGTACCTTACAGCTAGTAGACTTGACATAATGTTTGCTACATGTATATGTGCTAGATTCCAAGTAAGCCCTAGAGAGTCACACCTAACATTAGTAAAAAGGATTCTTAGGTATGTTAAAAGTTGTCCAAATCTAGGTCTCTGGTATCCAAAAGATTCAGGATTTGAATTAACTGGATTTTCAGATGCTGATTATGCTGGATGTAGAGTAGACAGGAAAAGCACAAGTGGAACTTGCCAGTTTCTTGGTGACAGACTTGTCTCCTGGTTTTGTAAGAAACAAACATCTGTGTCCACATCAACTGCTGAAGCTGAATACATGGCAGTAGGTAGTTGTTGCTCAAAGATTTTGTTGATTCAAAATCAGCTCCTAGACTATGGTTACAACTTAGATAAGTCAAAAATATTTTGTGATAACACCAGTTCTATTTCTATAGCACAAAATCCATTCCTCCATAGTAGGACAAAACATATAGAGATTAGGCATCACTTTTTAAGAGATAATGTTGAGAAGAATAAAATTGAACTTCAATATATCCCAACTGATTTGCAAAGGGGAGATATTTTCACCAAACCCTTGGACGAAAAGAAACACACATTCTTCCTGAATCAGTTAGGAATGTTAGATGGAGGAAGTTTAAATTAAGATCAAAGATTTTAAAACCTTAAAATTGACCAAGACTAGGCTAAAAACTTGATTTTTCTAGTGTCTATAGGCTGCTTCTGATCTCTGAACTGCGCTCGACGTTTTTCCCCAAGATCGTCGAGCGGAGGTCGACGTTCTCAGAAATCGTCGACCGTAGTTCAGCGTTTTCTAGATAGTTCTAGGCTATCTCTTTCCGGTCATAGATCGTCGAACGGATCTCGACGCTCTCTAATATCGTCGAACGGAGATCGAAGATGTTGAAGACCTTTCAGATTCCTTTAGAAGCCCCGATCGTCGAACTGAGTTCAACGATCTTTCCTTTTCTGCGTCGAACCCTAATATAAAATTCATTTTTCGGCCGTCGTTCTCTTTTGCGCTTTTCATACTTTCTGCAGAGATTTTCTTTCCCTCCAAACATCTCTGAACTCGATCTTGTTTGTTCGTTTTTGCAGGTAAAAATGGTCGTCTCTATTGCAGTCTTAGTAGCGATGAAGTTTGGCACGGGTTTCGACATTGACATGGACTCTTTCGAAGGCAGTGATCAAGTCTTCAAGGATATTCTGGAATTCTAAAAAGAGCAACAGCTGGTTCCTATCATGTCCACAAGAATGAAATTAGCTGCACATGAAATAAAGGAATTGGTGTATACTGCACACAACTTGGATTAGAACACAATGATTGGAACAATATCGGGAACACAGGTATCCCTAACTCCTGCTCTCCTAACAGAAGTCTTCCAATTGAGTACAGGGAATGATTCTATAGAGTTATCTGGAGAGGAATTTGCTAGTATGTTGGATAGAATGGGTCACTCAGCAGCAAACCCTAATAAGTTGCTTAAGAAAAATCTGTCAATGGAGTATAGATTCTTAGCTGATGTTGTGGGAAAGGTACTGCTGGCAAAGCATTCTGCTCATGATACCATCTCTAGGTATCAATTCAGTTTGATGGGTGCATTAGTTGATAAGAAGCATTTGAATTGAGGGAGATATTCTTTGATTTAATTAAGAAAAATAAAACAAGAATCTTGTTTATTTTGGGAGGATTCTAGGACTGTTTCTGCATAACAGGTGCCCTCAACTGCTTGTTTTCAGTGGCGTGCACATCAATGCCTCTAAGAGACTATCCTGTGCCCTCTTTGGAAAGTGGGACAGGTAAATTGCCAAACCCAACAGGTCTCATGTAGTAGTTTCAACTTCATGCACAAGGACTGTACAAGTCACTTCCCCTCAGGCAACAGCCCTCTTGGAAGAATTGCCTGTCTCCTCCTCATCTCCACCATCTTCACCCATTGTTTCTTCAACCATCCCTACATCCACCATCACCATTTCATCTCCAATCTCAACTCCTTCTCCACCACCAGCAACTACTGAAGACCATTTCCATCCTCTACACTATTATCCACACATTGACATTGATTCATCCATTCACATTCCTTCATTCAATCTATTAGATGATTCATTCATGGTTGATTCTCATTCCTCACCCCTTGAGCCCCCATCATCTTCCACCTCTTACCAACAATTACTTCAAGACATTCTAGCTCAACCATCCTTCACTCCATCCATTTCCATTCCAGTGACTTCCATCACAACCATCCCCATATCACAACCATCCATCTCTCTGCCATCCATATCTATTCTCCACATCTCTACAGCTACTCCAACACCATCTACTTCTGCAACCCTATCCTCTACCTCTACTCAAGTATCCCTTGAGCAAGTAGATCTTCCAGCTCTAGCAGATAAGCTCTATGAGATGTTAGCTCCCAGACTACCACTCTTACTGGAGACCTCCATGGCTCCACTCCTTAAGTCTCTACAGGACTTATCTGCCAGTCTCTCCTCTTTCTGTCCTCCTCAGGCAATCCCTTCTGTGGGGTGCCTTGATCTAGTACCTACTGAATCTAGGCAAGGGGAGATGCCACATGAAGAAGAAATGATGCCTGCTTCAGATGAAGAAGTGCCAGAGATTCCATCCCCAGCTCCAGTTCTAGCAGTTGACCTCAAGACACTGCTTTCAGAATTTGATGCTCTCCATTCCAGATATATTCCAGCTCAAGAAGCTGAAGACCTTACTAAGGCCATTGTGCCTATTTTCAGTTGTGATCCCAGCCTGATATCTTCATATATCAATTCTTTAAAGGCTGTGGAAAGTGTTACTTCTACTGATGTTGTGAATGCTGATTCTGCTACTGATGAAGTAAGTCTTGATACTGCTAATGATTTGTTGATGACAGAGGCAAGTGATTCAGAGCCTGTTGTTCTTGTTAATGAGCCTGCTGTTATTGTTGCTATTGCTTCAGAAATTACTGCTGTTATTTCTTTTTCTAATGTTGTTGCTGCTCCAATTGTTAGTATTGCTATCTCTTCTGTTTCTGCTAGTGTTGTTATTTCTGCAAGTACTGCTTCTTTCACTACTGCTGCTGCTGCTTCAACTGAACCATCCAAACAACAGAAAGAGTATATCAAAAGGATTGATGAATTATATGACAATCCTCAGAGCTCAGATAGTGACAAGTTCAGAACTGATTCTGATGACTCCTCTGCAACCATTGCAAGGAAGAGGAAAGCCAGAAGCAAAGCTTTGAAGAGAGTTCCTCCAGAGAAAGTAAAGGATGATAATGACATTCCCTATTATATTCTGCATGACTGTCCAATAACTGAACCATGGATGCAATTCTCAAAGAACCAGCTGAAGGCAATGAAGAAGAAGAGAAAGTTTGACAAAGGATCATCTCACCATAATCCTCCTCCTCCTCCTCCTTCACCAGATGCAGGAACTGGTGGAGGTTCTGCTTCACAATCCTCATATGCTAAAACTCAAAGTTCCTCTCAAGCTCAAGATAGATCACAATCAAGAGGGTATCAACAAAGAGGCTACCAATCCAGGAGAGGCCAGTACAGAGGAAACCAAAGAGGACACAAAGTTTATTCTAGAGGACAACCAAGACAACATCCTTATAACAGGGAAGGACAAGGCCCCATTGATTCAACTTCAGGTCCTTTCCCTTACAAGCTTAAAGAAATGGTTACTTCAAGAGCTCCTCCTACTGATACAATCAACAGATATGAACCTCCTATTCCCTTTGAGGATCCAGAGAATAATCCCCTTTCTTGGACAGCAAGGATGAAAGAATTGGCTGCCTTAGATCAAATAAAGAAGGAACAAGGGAGAGATACCTCAGACATCACCACTTTATCTGAGCAAAGAAAGAAAGAACTTGAAAGATACTCCTCCAGAAAATTCTTTGATCCAGAAAGTTATATGAAGCTGCACCAAGAGGCTGTTGTTCCCAGACCTAAATCTCAAACCTCCCTAGGTGCTGTTGATGACAGAAGATCCAAGAAGGAAGCTCTAAATTCAAACAAAGAAATCTTGTTCAAAAAGAGAGAAGAAAAGGACTGATTGTGTAAGCTGAATGATATATATCTATCTCTGACTATCTGCTGTGATATCATATCTGCTTTTGCTTTGCTGCATTTTATTATTCTGCTATGTTGTATTTTCTTTTGTTTCTGCTTATATGCTTTTTAATTCCTATGTCATGTAAATAGTAATCATAACCCAAATAGGGGGAGATTGTTGGAACACCCTATTACTGATTTGGGTAAGGATCACTATGTCCTTAGGAAAATGTCTTGACCTCCTTGTATAGTTTTAAAGGTCAACTAGAATAGTTCTAAGGCTTAGAGCTTAGGTTTGAAAGCTGCCCCCAAGACCTCTAGTTAAGAATTCAAGTAAAGAAGTTTAAGGCAATTATCATCGAGCTCAGATCGACGATTTCTGTTTCAAGTCAAGTTCCAGTCTCTGAGCTCAGGTCGACAATAGTCGAGCTCAGATCGACGACTTTCCTTGAGAGATCGCCGATTTCAGGAATTCAAATTCAGTCAGTTATGGAATTCAATCTGATTCATATCCAGCATTTATTTCAAAGAATTTTGTAGCCGTTTCAATTAATTTGGAGCAAGTTTCAAGGAAGACTAAATGGAATGTCTCTTCGGACTTTCCTCCAGAGACAAATATCATTTAAGGAAGTCATTTATGACTGGCTAACGGCTATCTAGAAGACTGAATTTCAATATATTATCTCAGAATAATTGAGACAAAAAGAGATCATTATTCTAAGATATAGATTTTTAGACACAGTTCTACAGGATTACAAGTTAGAATTCTGACAGAACACAAGGAATATAACAGTGAAGGAGATCACCACACAGAAAAGAATTCCTCTATTCTTTCAAGATCTCTTCTGATTCAAGTGTTCAAGGCTTCATCAATCAAGGACTCCAGACACATCACATTTCAACCTTTGTTGAAATCATTCTTTGCTGGAGATCTCAATCATACTGAAGGCCTATCACCCTGTGCAAAGCTTCTCTTTCTGAACAACTACAAATCTCAGGGGGAGCTTTGACAACAACAATCCACTAGTCTTCTCTTTGACTGTTGACAGAGAAGAACATCAACTCTTTCTTTTTATTTCATTCTGCTGTAAAAGGGTTACTCAAAACTCCCTTCAAAAGTTTTGTGGTTGGTTTCTGAGACCTTGTCAAAACTCAGTGGTGGCAAGACACCTGATCAAAAAATTTGATTTGGTTTTTGAGTACCTTATCAAAAGCTCATTGGTGCCCAGGACACCTGATCAACTATTCCTGCAGTGGATTCCTACCTAGGGTGGTAGAAGAGTGGATGTACCTAGGTTGATTGGGGAAACACTATAGGTCCTTGTGTCTTCTAGTTGCTGTGTTTGATTTGCTGTGTGTTGTGATTTGTTTCTTGCTTACTTAATTTTTATTTACCGTAAGCACAATACACATATATATAAATCAAGTCTTCCACTGCTGAATAATTTTTTAAATTGGAAAATTATTTTAATATACTCTATTCACCCCCCCCCCCCCTGTCTAGAGTAAAGGTAGATCTTACCCTCACTTTCACAGTACACACCCGTGTAGCTGGGCGTGTTCCTCCATCAACCTAGAACAAAAAACTTCCAGAGCACGACATGGCCATGTGACACGCCCGTGTCACATGTCGTGTGCTAGACACACCCTTGGACACGCCCGTGTCCCAGGCCGTGTAGCTTCCTCAGCACAAACCCTCAAATCACCCGAGCAAGACACGGCCATGGACACGCCTGTATCGCAGGCCGTGTGCCCTCACTCGATGCTCGTTGAGTGAAAAGCATTGAGTGCTGAGGAGTTGAGTGGCTGACACACCCTGGGACACGCCCGTAACCCAGGCTGTGTACACTACACTGATGACCGTTGATTGCAATTTCGTTGACCACACGACCATCACCGAACCCGATCACGACACGCCCCTTGGACACGCATGTGTCAAAGGCCGTGTCACCTCCACCAAATCCCATACTTGGCTCAAAATGCCACCCGTCCTTCTTTTGAGTTTCGGGGCGTTACATATAAATCCATCAATAAATTTGTGCCATGGAGAGTGTTCCCGTCCTCGGAGTAACCACTAGGTCCACTGGAATGCGTCCTCATCAAGGTAAAAGAACACTAACTGTACCTACTATTCTCCTGGTATCTCCAGACAATTGCAGAATAACTCTTCCTTTTGCATTCATTCTAATGCGTCTCCTTCTTTGAATTTGGGATAATCCATGTGTGCCACTTTCGGCAGCATATAGGTCCTCGGCTGTGATTGCTCGGGTCCCTCATACTCTTGTCTGAGTCATTGCAGTCATCGTTGATCGGAGGCCACATATGGGTACCCCGATTCCTCCCCTCAGGGGTTTCCGACAGCCAATGGTGGCCTATACTCCCATTCGCCTCCTCCTTTCTAACCAACAGCATGCCTCGGCATCCTTGAAATAGGAAGAAGTCCATCCCGATGTGGGTACCCCACCCCTCTAGGTCATCGGTCCTCCTATTTGGATCTAGTGGCCAACCTTAAAGGTGGGTGAATAAGCTTTGCAGGGATATACCAGAGATTAAAGTTACTTCTAAAATGAAGAGTAACTTCTCTGGAGCTATCGCCAAGCGATATAGCTATCGTCGACGATATCCACCGAAAACTTGTTCCTTGTTTCTAAAGATCGTACTGTCGTACAAACACATATGAAATCAAACTTTTGGCAGTAAACACATATAATTTAAGATCAAATAAATAAACATGTTTTATTCAAAGTAGTGTTTACAAGATTTAGACTAGATCTCCATGACGTCATAGATCGGAGACGGTGATACAAAAAACTCTTATGGTTTCTATACTGACCCTCCTATAGGTCCAGTTGGCTCTCTCCCTTCTTCATAAGAAGATCAACAAGTCTACTAGATCTCTCATATCTAGACATCCTCCAAGGACAATTTCCATGGATCCCTCCAAGAAATCTGACGTCCTTTGAGGTCAATTTTTCACAAACTCCTCTCAAGAAATTCACGAACTCACACACAAAATACAAAAGAAAGAGTAAGAGAAGAAAGAAAATATATTAAAGAAAATTTTTGCTCCCTCAAAAATATATCTCTGTAGACGGCGGTGATTTTTATTCTCATGCCTTGGGCACACGATTGTCTTCAGAATCGCGTTCTAGCATTCCTTCTCCAAAGATCTTCTTTGTTCGTGCAAGAGGGAAAGAGTTCTTCTCCTTGGATGGTGGCCCTCAGCAACAGTCATGAAAAAAAAACCTCCTCTGTAAGTTCTAGGGTTCAAGATCCGCCATAAAAAAAGAAGTTACTTTTATACCTGTTTAAAACGTTATCGTCGGCAATAGAGATATCACTGGTAAAAATCCAAATTTAGCGCGTTGCCCGCCAGATGTCCCGTACTGGAAAGGAAATATAGCAGCCCTTTCCTAAATTGCTTCCGATATTGCCAGTGATAGCGATATCGCTGGGCGATAGTGGTTTCCTTTTATGGATTCCCATGCGTTCCAACAATGAGTCCACGGATTGCTGACGTGTCCACTTCCAGGTTATTGCTAGCGATAGAACTTGGAAGAAATGGGGACTAGACTCTGATTAACTCTAGAGGGGGGTGAATAGAGTTCAATCCAATCTTTGAAACTTTTGCGGAATTAAAATATCTTTTGTAAAATAGGTGAGTAGGATTTATGTGTACAAGTGTACAAGTGCAGCAAACTAACAGAAGAGATAAATCTAAGCTACACAGCACAAATATCACAGCATAAGCACAAAGAAAATACAGCCACATAGACAACACAAGAACTTTATAGTGGTTCCCCAACTGGGTACATCCACTCTTCTACCACCCTAGGTAGGAATCCACTCAGATTTTTGATTAGGTGCCTGACATCAATGAGCTTTTGATCAGGTGATCAAAAACCAAACCTCAAGTTTTTTGGTTAGGTGACTTGCAACCAGGAATCACTTTTGAAGGGAGAGATAACCCTGTACAGAGAGGGGAGGGAGAGTTTGATGATGACTTCTCTATTCTCAAAGCAAATTGAGAGAAGCCTTGTGGATTCTACTGATTGTATCAAAGCTCCCCCTGAGATTAGTATATGTTTAGGCAGGGAAACTTTATTAGGGATGGTAGGTCTTCTGCTGCAAGAACAAATCCAGGATTTTCTTGACTGATTGAAATGGTTTGTCACTGAAGATCCTAAATCAGAGATAGAAGAAAGAAAAAGACTCTTGATATGTGACTGCTGTTCTTTTCTTCTTCTTCTTAAGAGAGCAATGAGATCCTGCACAGAAGGAGTATTAGAAAGTCTGAAAGCTTTTTCTCTAAAAACTTTTTCTGTCACTGTGTTGTTCTTCTTGAGAGCTGTATGCACACAAAACAGTTTTCTCGTGTCTCTATTCTCTTTGTGTGATTCATTTTTTTTGTGTTCCTACCGAGAGTATACTATAACAACAACTATTCCACACTTCCAATTCAAATTCCTGCCATTAAAGCTAAGTAGAAAATCTGGGAATAGAAAACGTCAAGAATGTTAAAAATATATTCTATTCCCCAACTGTCCCGGGATATTTGTCAATTTCATTTACTGATGAAAACCATAATCAATGCTGCCAAATAACGGTTATAAAATGAGCATTAATTACTCAGTAAAATCGTGACTTATAATTGAAATGAATCGAACAGATAAGGAAAGAATAAGTCAAAAACATCTTACAGTTTTCGTCGACCAGAGATCAGAGATCGTCGACCTCATAAAACACATTATTCGACCTTGGCTCTGCGAATAAACTTTTCAAAACTTTGGCTGAGTCTGAGCTAGAAGATCGTTGAGCTTAGAGATGCACTGCATTAGAAGATCGTCAACCTTAGAACAAACAACTTCTTTGCCAAGTTCGCATACCACAGAACTCTTGTCTTTCACTTAGAGTACGTCGACCTGAGCTCTAAGAATGTCGAGCTCAGAAATAACTTCAACATTTAACATCTAGGCTGATATCTGATACTGTCTTCAGGCAGGTCCTTGATACTGTAAGCTGTAGGACTGTCCTAAGACTAGGAAGATAAAATACTTGACCCAACTATACAACATGGGTCACACCCTAAGAAGTGAACCTAGCCCAAATCACCTAGGGGTTCTAACAATCTCCCCCTATTTGGGTGAGGTTACTTCAGAAGAAAAGTAAGCAAACAATCATAGCAAAAAAATAGATAACTGATAGAATAAATAAGCTATCAACATCTTTATAAAGCTATGCAAAAATTGTTCATAAGCAAAACAAACAGAAAATAAATAAGTTATTTGTCCTTGGGAGAATCAGAGGATTTGGAGCTTGAGCTGTAGTCTTCTTTCTCAATTTCCTTTTCTTTGTCTTGGGGGAATCGTCACTGTAGATTTCTTCACTACATTCACTATCAAAGTTGAACAAAGCATCAATTACTTTTATATACTCAGGAGTTACCTTAGGAGGAGGAGAAGGAGCCTTAGGAGCTGGGATGGGAGTAGGAGCATAGACTTGAGGGATGGGGTCAGTCATATGCTCAGACTCTGATTCAACAGACTCTAATTCAACAGACTCTTCAGCTGCCTCTTTAGTATCAGCTACTGAAGCTTTCTCAAGTAATCATAGCTTCAGTCTTAGAGTTGTCTTCAAAACTATCCCTTATTGTGGCTATCACCTCTGAGTAAGCAGGTGGAGTATAGCACGTAATGGCCTTGGATGATGATTCATCAGAATATAAAGGTATAGAAGAAAGATGGAGTATACTTTTCAAATCTACTGATGGAGGTATAAAATAAAAATAATTTCCACCAGTCAGTACTTCTGGCATAGCTATAACCATCTCATCATCTGCTGCTGCTGCAAGGGCTTCTTCACAGAACATCTCCCCCTGCATGGTTTCAGAAGGTTCTGAAGCCATGCCCTTGGCTGAAGAAGGGGAAGGGAAGGAGGAGGCAGCAAAGAGAGATGTAAGGAAATTTATTGAATTTAAGAGGGGGGATATCTCAGCTGCAATAAGCTCCTTGAGGATGGGAGTCAACTGAGATATGAGGGTAGCAATGAAAGCATTGTCAGTTGTTAGAGGAAGAATAACTAGGGTGATGGTATCAAGTATGATATCATCTTAGTTAGTAGGTGAGGATGGGTTCTGAGGAGAGGGAGTATGAATAGGGGATTGGAGGGGAGAAGCTTGAGAAGAAATTTCAGTTGTTATAAACTCAAAGTTTGGAAAGAGGAGGATGGTTGAGGGATTGGAGGGGTTGTAATATTTTATCATGATGCAGTTTTGTAAAAAGAGTTCTATCTACTAAGCCTCTTGAAAAACCATGCTCTAAGAGAAAGTTGGCTAAGGTCTCATGCCAAGCTCTTAGGACTTGCTTTAAACCATAGAGAGCTTTATGCAATTTAAAAACATAAGAGGGATGAGTTGGAGAAACAAAACTTGGAGGTTGTTCTACATAAACCTCTTCTTTGAGTTCTCCATTTAGAAAAGCACTCTTCATATCCATCTGGTAGACTTTGAACTTTTTATATGCTGTATAAGCTAATAAAATTCTTATTGCCTCTAGCCTGGCAACTGGAGAAAAGGTTTGATCATAATCAATACCTTCCTATTGCCTATATCCTTGAGCAACAAGCCTTGCCTTGTTCCTCACTATCACACCTTGGGCATCAAGTTTATTCCTGAACACCCACTTAGTCCCAATTACTGTATAGCCCTTAGGCCTTGGAACTAAGTCCCAAACTCTACACCTCTCAAATTGATTGAGCTCCTCTTGCATTGCAATAATCCAGTGTGGATCTTGCTCTACATCAGTTATGGATTGAGGCTCAACTTGAGAGAGAAAGAAGGCAAGCATCACATCAGGGTTGAGTTGATGCCTTGTCTGCATACCCACTGATATGTCTCCAATCACTTGAGATCTAGGGTGATCTCTAAGTGTGACAAGATCATTAGGTGGAGTTGGTTCAGCAACAATTATTGGATTTAATTTCTCTTGTGGAATTGCATCAACTGTTGAAGGAAGTTGAACTGCTTCCACAGTTTCTTCATCACTATCAGCTTCTGCTACTGATTGTTGAGGAGGATGTGATTCAGCTTTGGGTTAAGGTCTAGATCATCCAAATTCTCACACAAATTTGATACCTACAAAGTACTATTGGTAGAAATGTTTTTCTCCTTATAAAACATGTTAGTCTCATCAAAAGTTACATGCATAGACTCTTCAATCTTCAAAGATGATTTATTAGACACCCTATAAGCTTTGCTAACTTGGGAATATCCTAGAAAAAATCTCATTTCATTTCAGCCTTTGCTTCAAATTTTCTAAGATACTTCTTATCATTGTTATGAATATAGCATACACACCCAAATACTTTAAAATAGGTGATTATTGGTTTCTTCCCTTTTAGTAGTTCATAGGGAGTCTTAAGCTTTAGTTTATGTATTAAACTCTTGTTCAGGACATAGTTTGTTGTGTTTACTGCCTCTGCCCAATAGGATAAAGATATGTAAGCATCTGCAAGCAATGTACCTGCAGCTTCAATGAGTGTTCTTTTTTTCCTTTCAACTACCCCATTTTGTTGAGAAGTTCTAGGAGATGAGAAACAGTGTTTGATACCTTCCTTCTCACAAAACTCATGCATAAGAAAGATTCAAACTCAGTGCCACGATCACTTCTTATCAATGCAACTTAAGTAGAGTACTCAATCTGTATGGTCTTGAGAAAATTTGTGAGAACCTTAAAGGTATCTGACTTAGATCTCAAAAAGAATACCCAAGTGAATCTGGAGAAGTCATCAACAACCACTAAGGTATAAGATTTCCCTCCTAGGCTTTGTATAGCAATGGGGCCAAAAAGGTCCATATGTAGCAAGTAAAATATCCTAGGTGAATCACTCTTATTAATAGATTTGAAACTAGATTTAGTTTGGTTTTCCTAGTTGACAAGCTCTGCAGAGGCCTTCCTTCTTGTAGGGGCCAGAAGGTAAACCTCTAACAAGATTGTCCTTAGATAACCTAGCTATATTCTTATGGTTTACATGACCTAATCTTTTATGTCATAAGCTAGTTTGACTACTAACAGAATTAAATAAATAAATTTCAGAAATAGCAGATTCAAAATTGACTAAATAAATGTTGTCTTGTCTAATTCCTGCTAAAACAGTTTTGTTATTTAAGGAGATAGTGCATAAGGAGTTAGTGAAGCTTACTTGATAACCTGTATCACATAGTTGGCTTACTGATATCAGGTTATGCTTGAGACCATTGACATAGGTCACCTTCTTGAATGTAACATCTCCACATTTGAAATCTCCATAGCCTTCTGTCAATCCAAAGCCTGAGTCCTAAAAATTACTTTAGGGTCAGCCTTGGCTTTATAGTTGATAAGACATTCCTTACAACCTGTCATATGCTTAGAGAAACCACTGTCCAAGTACCACTTGATTTGAATGACAGGGTTCTCTTCTACCTGCAAAGAAAAAGATTAGAGGTTTCTGACCTAAGATATCTTGGGTCCTTGTTGTTTGACAAAATCATAACATGAAATGAAAGAACATTCAGGCTGATCTTTATATCCTAGGGGATGATACCTTCTAGGGTGTATAATCCACTAACTAAAAGGATTAAAATTTTTATCAGCTTTTAAGTTTCTCTAATTATGAACTGGGTTCGGTGAAGTCAAGTGAGTTCATCGAGCTGAGTTCGACGATTTGGGTTGAGTTCTTCAATCTTTGCTCGAAGAATGGAAGTATCCATTCTCAGAGCCCCTGAAACGTAGATCTCCAGTGGACGACCCAAACTGATTTCGTCGATCATAGTTCGAAGAATAATTTGGGCTATTATTTGCGTTCTGAGTTCGTCGTTCTGAGTTCGACGAACCGTGCCCATTTCGTCGTTCTGAGTTCGACGAAAATTGCTGAACATAGTTATTTCTATGATTTCTCTTTCTCTCCTTGTTAAGGCTAGTTTTCTTAAGTTCTAGTTGCTTAAGAATTTCATTAACCTGGTTAACTTGTTCAGTATTTTTCTTACCTTTATCAGATATAAAATTTACTTGTTTTGATAGGTGATTCTTCTGAATTAGAATTGGTTCACTGGGGGAAGCACCTAATCCTAGCTTACTATTATTTATTCTGGCATTTACAGTGATATTTATGTCTAACAGTTTTAAGCTTCTTCCTCTAAGATTTTCTTCTAATTCTTTAGCCTTACTTATTTCATATTTTAGAAAGGTTATTTGATGATTAGCAGATTTTAGTTCTTCAGACAGATTGACATTTTCAGCAGTGATTTTATCTTGCTCTAACAGCTTTTCCCTTAGTAGTTTGATTTCCTTCTCAGATCCTATTAGGTCTAAACACAAGCTTTTGAATTCTACTTTAAATTCTTATGATTGAAAGTCATAAGAAGCAATTACCTGATCCTCTTCAGAGAGGAGTTCTTCATCATCTAATTCTTCTAAATCAGATCTGCTGCTTCCATCTTCTATAGCCATGAGGCAAACTTCCTTCGCCTTCTTCTCCTCTTCATCTTCATTGGAGTTGTAGGAAGTTGATTCCTCATCAGTGTCACTTCATGTTTCATCAACAAAGCCCTTTTCCTTCTTCTTGTAATTGTATTTGTTAGAGGAGGCTTTGTTGTGATGACTTCTTCTGGAGTCCTTTTCTTTTCTCCTATCCTTCTTTTGGACTTCTGGACATTCAGAGATGAAATGTACTGGTTTCCTGCAACCAAAACAGACAGCCTCTTTAGTAGGGGTCTTGTCATACCTGGGTTTGTCTTCACTTCTAGATGGCCTTTTTCTGAATCCTTTCTAGCCATCTTGTAGAATCTCTTTGCAAAGAGACTCATAAGTTCATCATTCACTGGCAGACTTGGTGATTCTTCTGTAGCTTTGAATGCTAGGCTATGCTCCTTTCTTGTTGGTGTTGGAGCTTTTGGTTCTGCAACTGCTTCTCTTGATTTCACCAACTGCTCATAGGACTTGAGCTTACCCAACAGAGATTCAGTTGATATCTCTGCCATGCTCCTTGCTTCTATGATAGTCCATATTCCCATGTGCTGGGGAAGCACAACAGAATTTTTTCATTGACCTCTGTCAGAGTAATCTCCTTATCCAAGGTCCTTAGTTCACTGATGATGGAACTAAGCCTATTGTACATTGCTTCAACTATCTCGGCTTCATCCTTCTTGAAATTTTCATACTGAGTAATGAGGTTTGATCTTCTATCTTCCTCTCATCTGTGTATCAAGCCACCATTTGTTTCAAGGAGTCCCAAATGGCCTTAGCTGATGAGCACTCAGCAACCTTTTGAAAGATTTCATCAGACATTGTTTGAGCCAATATGTTCATGGCTCTGACATCATCTGCCTTTGTCTTTTTTATGCATCTATCCATCCAGGGGGTGGGACTGCACTTATGTCAGTTGATGTAGATGGAATTTAAACTACTGGAGATGGTGGTCCTATCAAAATAGAGTTAAAAATATCTTCATCAATAGAGTTTATGTATAACTTGATTCTTGCCTTCCAGATTGTGAACTTAGACAAGTTGCACACTGGAGGTCTAGTGCTAGTATAATCCTTATTTTGTGCCAAGATATCAAAGAAACAAAATAAAACAATGAGTTATTCTGAGTTTATCTGGAGGTTCTTGGTTTGTCAAGGTATAAGCCTGTGAGTGTGACAAACCTACCTCTAATACCAATTGGAAGAAATGGGGACTATACTCTAATTAACTCTAGAGGGGGCTGAATAGAGTTCAATCCAATCTTTTGAAACTTTCGCGGAATTAAAATATCTTTTGTAAAATAGGTGAGTAGGATATATGTGTACAAGTGTACCAGTGCAGCAAACTAACAGAAGAGATAAATCTAAGCTGCACAGCACAAATATCACAGCATAAGCACAAAGAAAATACATCCACACAGACAACATAAGAACTTTATATTGGTTCCCCAACTTGGTACATCCACTCTTCTACCACCCTAGGTAGGAATCCACTCAGATTTTTGATCAGGTGCCTGACACCAATGAGCTTTTGATCAGGTGCTCAAAAACCAAATCTCAAGTCTTTTGGTTAGGTGACTTGCAACCAGGAATCACTTTTGAAGGGAGAGATAACCATGTACAGAGAGGGGAGAGAGAGGTTGATGATGACTTCTCTATTCTCAAAGCAAATTAAGAGAAGCCTTGGGGATTCTACTGATTATATCAAAGCTCCCCCTAAGATTAGTATATGTTCAGGCAGGGAAACTTTGTTAGGGATGGTAGGTCTTCTACTGCAAGATCAAATCCAGGATTCTCTTGTTTGATTGAAATGGTTTGTCACTTAAGATCCTGAATCAGAGATAGAAGAAAGAAAAAGACTCTTGATATGTGACTGGTGTTCTTTTTTCTTCTTCTTCTTAAGAGAGCAATAATTTCCTGCATAGAAGGAGTATTAGAAAGTCTGAAAGCTTTTCTCTAAAAACTTTTTCGGTCACTGTGTTGTTCTTCTTGAGAGCTATAAGCACACAAAAGGTTTTTCTCGTGTCTCTGTTCTCTTTGTGTGATTCATTTTTTTTGTGTTCCTGCCGAGAGTATACTATAACAACAACTATTCCACACTTCCAATTCAAATTCCTGCCATTAAAGCTAAGCAGAAAATCTGGGAATAGAAAACGTCAAGAATGTTAAAAATATATTCTATTCCCTAACTGTCCCGGGATATTTGTCAATTTCATTTACTGATGAAAACCATAATCAATGCTGCCAAATAACGGCTATAAAATGAGCATTAATTACTCAGTAAAATCATGACTTATAATAGAAATGAATCGGAACAGATAAGGAAAGAATAAGTCAAAAACATCTTACAGTTTTCGTCGACCAGAGATCAGAGATCGTCGAACTCAGAAAACACATTCTTCGACCTTGGCTCTGCGAATAAACTTTTCAAAACATTGGCTGAGTCTGAGCTAGAAGATCGTTGAGCTTAGAGCTGCACTGCATTGGAAGATCGTCGGCCTTAGAACAAACAACTTCTTTGCCAGGTTCGCAGACCACAGAACTCTTGTCTTTCATTTAGAGTACGTCGACCTGAGCTCTAAGAATGTCGAGCTCAGAAATAACTTCAACATATATCTTCTAGGGCTGATATCTGATACTGTCTTCAGGCAGGTCCTTGATGCTGCAAGCTGTAGGACTGTCCTAAGACTAGGAAGATAAAATACCTGACCCAACTATACAACATGGGTCATACCCTAAGAAGTGAACCTAGCCCAAATCTCCTAGCGATTCCAACAGAACTATCACCCGCGATTGTGCAAAATTTTTTATCTCCTGAGAACTTCACACTTGTAAACCTTTACATTATACTTGGGATTTTATATTATCAAACCTGAGAGATGCAGAACGCATGTTCTAACAAACTCTCCCTTTTGATAAATCAAATCTCGTTCATGAGATGTAAATCACACAGAATAGGAAGTAATTTGGTATAGTGTAAACAACTACAGTCAGTACAACATGAACTAGTTCATATGTCAAGATATCACTATGAATAATCGTGGAAACATAATCTAGTGTGATCGTGCACGCGTAGTATGACTCCTCCGACATTTGTGCTCCCTCTATCTATGTGCATGATACCCAAATAACCCCCTTACATGGGATCACCCATAGATGACTAGCATAGAACTAGCTCATAAACAATCAAATTTTCCCCTTTGATATTATCGAAACGGCTAGGCATGATTGAAATAAACTAAGAAAATGAAAAGATATAGTATAGTAAGCTTGTAAAAAACAATGCACAATATAAAGATAAGCATGAAAAATAGGGGATGACCAAAATAAATTAGAGAATTTTATATGTCCGGGTCAAATGTACAAAGGTATTAAAAAGACCACAAAAATAGATAACACGGAAAAAAAAATTTGTTTTGTATATAAGCAGATCATCCGAATTTGGACAAAGCATACGAAACTAAATACACGAGATATGTCATACAACATTATGTGATTTATAAAGTTAATCCAATGGAACATCGTAAGTATCATAAATAGAAATCGTGTACTAGTACAGTCGTGCGATAGATAGGAAGTGCAATTTTAGTCCAATTCTTTGCATGAGGTGTTAGATAGAGCAATGACATGTTATGTATAGCATCAAAAGAAAAATAACATCTAGCAAAAACAATCATTAATACATGTTATATCTCAATAAATCTATATGTTAACAAAAGAGTGATGAAAAGAAAAATCATGTCATGCTTTCTATCTACACAATACCAAGATTAGAACAAGGGCACTAACTTATTTTTCTAGTTTTTTCACAAGATCAAAAAGATTCATAACGTCAAAGTGTTCATTCTCACAATGCTCATAGAGGCTTATCAGGAGAATTGAATTGCGCTTGGGGGTATCTTTGTCAAAGATATTGATAGCATATTTATTTTTTTATTTTATTTTTTTTCTCACTGTCAATTTTATAATTCTTTATTTTTATCCAAGATCCCTGAATCAATCGAAATCTACCCACATAGATAGATACACTTTAACTTGTATAAAAAAATCTTATAAAGATAATTTTGGTCCATTGTTCTAAGCTCTATATATGAAAAATGAACCATGTGATATTGATTTCTCAAGTCATTATTAGCATGTAAGACACAACATCACGAGTTATAATATGTAAGTGTTTGAAATTTCTACTTGAGTACATGTTCTAAAGATGTGTGATAAATGAGATATCATTATTCTATCTAAATCCCCACACATACATAGAGGCATATAAAACATACATTGTCATATATAGGAGTACTCAACAGCAAAATATCAATAGATTAGACACATCATGACATAAACATATAATGTAAATAGAGATTAACATACCTGAATAAAATATTTTACGTAATCTTTATGCTTTCAGTTCTAGTCATTATGTCCCAAAACTAATGATCGTACCAGCTTTGTTTCAGTTTTTTTTCTTTTTTTTAAATTGTTTTTAAAAGAAAGATAAACAAACACAAATAGTGAAGCAAAAAAACATATTTTTGTGATTTTGGTGTTTTATAGTTTTTTAAAAATATATGTATTTAAGAGAAATAAACAAACACAAAGAGTGAAGCAAAAACATATTTTTGGGATTTTGGGATTTTATAGACTTTTTATTATTATTCTAAACTAAAAGGAATCGTAACAAGAAGCAAAAACAAAAAGCTAAAAACAACCATAAAACAGTAAAAATGACAGCAAAAAATTGAGATTTTCATAGGCAATATTACTAACGTCAGGCGATATCAAACAAGGACTCAATTTTTTGGAAAATAAGCCCAATTTTCGCTATTTTTACTTTAAATTTTTCTAGAATTTATTTTATTAATGTTAGCTCTATTTAATGCAGCAAAAACATAAGGAAATACAAAAAATTGCGGATTAAATCATTTAACTCAGAGATCCAGAACCCCCAATTCTAAGTGAAGTGTAGAGAATAGTGCGTTGGGAAGGGGCTTGGTAAAAATGTCTACGAGTTGTTTGTCTGGGGCAATGAAACATACTCTCATGTTCTCCTTCTTAATGTGATCTCGAATAAAATGATGTTGCACGTCTGTGTGTTTCGAGTGAGAGTTGTGCATCGGATTGTTCGTTAAGTCTATGACACTGTTGTTGTCTCACGTAAGTTCAACATTTCTAAAGAGAATACCAAATTCTTCTAATGTTTGGGACATCCAAAGTGCTTGTGCGCAACAACTTCCTAAGACAATATATTTGGCCTCGGTCGTGGAGAGGGCAATAGAGTTCAGTTTTCTACACGATTATAAAACTAGTACAAGCCCTAAGAAGTGATAAGTCTCACTAGTGCTTTTACGATCAAGAGAACATTCGGTATAATCGGAATCGGAATATCCATGGAGCATGAATATGTCAGTGTGAGGATACCAAAGACCTAGATTTTGTGTGTCTATAAGATACCTAAAGATGTGTTTAACATCTTTGAAATGAAGATTCTTTAAAATTACCCTAACATATAGCACAAAGACACACCGCAAACATGATGTCGAATATAAACGTACTAAGATATAATAGTGATCTAATAATACCTCGATGTACGGTTGGAACATGCATTATGCATCTCTCGGGTTTGATAATATCAAATCCCAAGGTGTATTTGATAATACATTCTTTGGGTATAGTGCGCGGGTTTACATGTGCGAAGTTTTCAGGAACAACATAATTTTGCACTATCGCGGGCGATAGCCTAGAAGTGAACATGCCAGCAATCCATAGACTTGGTGTTAAAATGCACAGGAATCCATAAAAGGAAACTCACTATCGCCTGGCGATATCGCTATCACTAGCGATAGAGGTAGAGATATCTCTATTGCCGGCGATAGCGCTTTAAAGAGGTATAAAAGCGACTTTTTTCCTGATGGCGGGGCTTGAACCATAGAACGTCTAGAGGCGGCTTTTTGTCGTCCATGTTATTGAGATCCATCATCCAAGGAGAAGACCTCTTTCCCTCTTGCACGAAGGAAGAAGATCTTTGGAGAAGGAACGCTAGAACGAGATTCTGAAGACGATCGCGTGCCTAAGTCACGAGAATCAATATCATTAATCACTCGCCGCCTCCAGAGATATATTTTTGAGGGAGCAAAAATTTTCTTTAATCTATTATCTTTCCTCTCTTACAGTTTCTTTTTTATTTTGTATATGATTAATAGACCTGGGAGGTCGTCAAATTCCTAGAAGGAGTTCGTAAGAATCAACCTCGATTTTTGGGAGGAATCTGTAGAAATCATCCTAGAAGGACGTCTAGATCTGGGAAATCTAGTAAGCTCGTCGATCTTCTTGGAAAGAAGGAAGAGAGCCTACCGGTCCTAGAGGAGGATCGGTATAGAAACCACAAGAGTTTTTTGATTCACCGCTTCCAATCTCCGACGTCATGAAGATCTAGTCTAAATTTTGTAAACACTACTTTGATATTCAATAAAATCATGTTTATTTGTTTGATCAAATTATATGTGTTTACTGATAAAAGTTTGATTTCATACCTGTTCGTAAGACAATGCGATCTTAAGAAATCAAACTTTTAGCAGTAAACACATAATTTAAGATCAAACAAATAAGCATGATACTATTGAATATCAAAGTAGTATTTACAAGATTTAAACTAGATATCCATGACATCGAAGATCACAAGCGGTGAATCTAAAAACTATTGTGGTTTCTATGCCAACCCTCATCTAAACCGGTTGGCTCTCTCCCTTCTTTCCAAGAAGATCGACGAGTCTACTAGATCTTGACATCCTCCCAAGTCGATTTCTTACGAACTCCTCCCAAGAATTCGACGACCTCCCAGTTAGATTTATCATACACAGAATACAAAAAAAAAGTAAGAGAAGAAAGATAATAGATTAAAGAAAATTTTTGCTCCCTCAAAAATATATCTCTGGAGGCAGTAAGTGATCGGTTGTTTTGATTCTCATGGCTTGGGCACACGATCGTCTTCAGAATCTCGTTCTAGCGTTCCTTCTCCAAAGATCTTCTTCATTCGTATAAGAGGGAAAGAGGTCTTCTCCTTGAATGGCGGCTCTCAATAACATGGATGACAAAAATCCGCCTCTAGATGTTATAGGGTTCAAGCCCAGCCATGAGAAAAAAGAAGTCGCTTTTATACCTCTTTAGAGTGATATTGTCGGTGATAGAGATATCGTTGGCGATAGTTCATATGTAGTGCGCCCCGCCAGCTGTCCCGTGCTGGAAAGGAAAGGTGGCGACCCTTTCCTAAATTAATACCCTTTTCGCCAACGATAGCGATCATCGGGCGATAGTGTGTTTCCTTTTATGGCTTTTCGCATGTTCCAGCAATGAGTCCACGGATCGTTGACGTGTCCACTTTCAGGCTATTGGCCGCGATAATGCAAAATTTTTTCGTTCCTCAAATTTCACACCCGTAAACCTGCATACTATACCCAACAAATGCATGATCAAATACAGCTTAGGATTTGATATTATCAAACCTTAGAGATGCAGAATGCATGTTCCAAAACTCCTGACGCCCTTCTCAAGCCCAGTCAGACCCTTGAGCGCGTACATCGTTGTCATAAGGAGGAAAATCCAAGGCCGACATGTCGTTTTCGCCTACCTTGGATGCATTGGGCCATACTGGTGGTCGTTGTAAGCCTCCTGCCATTCCACCATCGACCTCAAGCCCTCTATTTGCAATGGAGGCCCGATCGCTACCCTCCCTACCCATACTATATTTGTGTCCCGCTGTTGGGGATGACTGAAGGATCGGGACTGTGTTGATCTCTTATGCAATATCCTTACCATTGATGTGTTGAGTCGACAAATTTTTGATCTCGTCCATGAGCGCATTCAACTTTTCTTCTAGACGTTTCTCTAAGGCCCTCAACTTTTATTCGATGGTCGCCACCTTGTCTAACATCCCGGTGTAGTTCTCTTTTAGAGTTGCTAACCGATTGGATTCTTCCTGTAGTGAGGCACCATGGTGAGAATCTACGTTCGAGGCAATCGAAGCAGTAGAGAAGAGATCAGCGAAGTCGAAGCAGTCAAATAGGACGATCGATGGTCTGGCAGAGTTGTTGCGTTTAAAGACGATGATCGGCGGGTAGAAAAGAGCAGTTGAATTAGTGGAAAAGATTCATCTGTCGAATAGAGCAGCTTTGAAGAATCTGATGGAATTCCGACTTAGTCGAAGAAGCCGACAAATTTGCTGTCGAAAGATGCAGGGTCGTGGGTTTTGTCTTGCAAAGGATGTGGCGCAGTCGGAGCCCGTGCGAGGGAAATGTCATTGACGGCGAAGGATGCCGACGTCGGAGCCTGTGTGAAGGGAAGCGTTGCTGAAGCCGAAGGTCAAAGGGTGTGGTGATGTCGTTCGGGGCCGACGATGGAGGTTAACAGATCGACCAAAGAATGCGTCGATGTCGTCAAATCAGTCTCTCGAAGTTGTCTGAGGTGCGATCGACGAAGTCTATCGTAGACGATGTTGTGGTCGAAGCCGTTAACCGATGGATTGTCGTGGTGGAAAAAAGGGAATGATGTCAGACGTAGCGGCGAGGGCAGAGGACGAGCCTCTGATACCAAATGTTAGGAACGAGAAGGGATTCAGGAGAGGAAGGAGAATTCTAGGGTTTGAGAGAGGGAGAAAAGAATACCTGAGAATACTTGCTTGTCGATCACCAGGAAATCCTAGGGGTATATATACCCCTCGTGTCATGGAGCCCGTTGGCCCCTCCATGACACGGACCGCCTTCTTATTTTAATTAGGGAGGACTGAACCGGATGCTTCATCCCCGCTTGATATTGCATCCTTCCGCCAACTTTGATACTTCTGTCCCGTGACTAGGTCGTTATGAGGATTCATAACACGGGCTCACATGGGAATGTGAGAACAATCTAAGACTTGTCTTAGAGAGATGGTTAACTGGGACCTCCCCTCTAAGGTTATAAAATTACAGGTTGCACCCCTCTTTTAAAATTGCAAAAATTTCCCTTACAATTTCACAATACATTACATCCATGCACAATAATACCCACTTAAGAGTATGTTTTTAAGGGGGTCATTTTACAATTATAGGACATTTTTTTGTAATTTCAAAAGGGGGTAACCTGTAATATTACAAACTTAGTGAGGAGGTCCTAGATTCTTTTTTATATTATACAAATAATAACAATATAATGATATAAAACAGTAAACATGAAATTTCAAATTAACAATTTCATTTTGCTGCCAATTAAAAAAGAGGCGCTTAGAAAGTGGGTATGATATAGGGGTCAATATATATTCAACCAATATTTTGCAAAAAAAAAAAATTATCTAAATATTGTTATTTTATTTATGAAACCTTTATGTTATGCCAGTATCCACAACACGTTCTCAACAGTTGGATTGGCTGAAAGAGAACGCTATAAAATTGCAAATGTGAATTTCACTTTAGTTCATAGTTTAAATAGGATGCTGATATTTGTACATCTTAAAAGACTATTTATAATTCATAGATATTTGTACATCTTAAAATTATATTTATACCCCGATAGACTATTTGTACCCCCAATTTATAAGATATAAGGAGACCCTCGAGCGTTTAGATGCTCAATTCCGGGAATCCATGGTTCTTTTCGAGGGAGCAAATCGACCACTTATCCAATAGGCTCGATGCAATCCGGCTCGATAAAACTAGCAAACCAATTTTATTTTTTTGTAATTTTTGCATTTTTGAATTTTGAGCTTCAAATGTTTCTTATTTGAAAAAAATGAGCAACATGAAAGTGGTAGATCTCATCGAAATCTACAACTTTAATGTTGACCATTTTTTTGATTTGAAGTCGTTTACTCCAATTTGGACTCGACAAAAAACACGCCCGGAACGAGTCGTCCGTACAGATTTTCGGCGTGACTTTTTCAGGGCCCAAATCGGGGGTATAAACTGTTTCAAATCAAAAAGTATTCAACATGAAAGTTGTAGATCTCGACGTGTTGAACACTTTTTAATTTGAAGCCGTTTAAGCCCCCAATTTGGCCCCAAAAAAGTCACGCCGATCCCAGGCGTGCGTACATATGTTCGGCGTGACTTTTTTCAGGGGCCAAATCAAGGGTCTAAACTGCATCAAATCAAAAAATGTTCAACATGAAAATTGTAAATCTCGTCAATATCGACAACTTTCATGTTGAACACTTCTCATAAAAATGCACGTATAAGACGTAGTTCGGAGAGAAAGGCGGTGAGATGAGGGCTCGAAACGGGATACAAATATCATATTTTAGAGTTTAAAAAAGAAAATTTTATTAAGAAGAATGGTGTGTGAATAACCATTTATGATGTACAAATATCAGCGCTCTTTAAATAAAACAAACACTCAAATCTTTCGCGGTATTATCCCTCCCCTCGCCACACAATACTGGGCTCTTCATTTCCAGTACAAAATATGTTCAAAAATATAGATGGAATATGAATACAAATGGAGATCCTCTCCATTTAGAATCTTATGAAGAGGTCCATTACATAGTCCCAGATCAATTCTTATTTATCTAAAGGTGCAAAATAGTGTACAAGAAAAATAAAAAAAGATACAAGAAAAATAAAAAAAGATACAAGAAAAATAAAAAAAGATATGACTACTTAACCAACCGAATCAAGAAAGAATAGATCTGGACCATAAAGTTGACCCCTCCATTTTCTTTGAAATAGGGAGGATCCCAATTCCAAGATACATGGTGCCCTTTTTGTTCTCAAACACACACCAAGATACCCAAAGATACCCAAACTGAAAGGCCAAGAAAAAATATTTAACAAAAACAAGTTTACAAGAGAGAATATGCTCCAAAACACACACACACACACTCACACACACACACACACAGATAGATAGAGAGAGAGAGAGAGATTAAATCACCCCATCACTGCTTCACCAATCTCCAAACACGTGCGCAGGCATCCTCTCCCGCACTAACAATGCTGTTTTCGTCGCTGAAAGCCAATCCGTAGACACCTCCCATGTGTGTTCCTTTAATTGTGAGTCGGTTTGATGCGGGTTTGCCCACCTCGTAAACAATAACACATGTATCGAGCGAGCCAGTTGCGACCATGCGATTGTCAGGAGACCAAGCCAGGCAGTTGATTCTGGCGGAGTGGTAGAGCATGTTCTTCAGCTTTACCTATTCATAAGGAATCACTAGAAATCATAAGTTAAGAATGCCTTCCAATAACACTTGAACATGAACATTAATAAAGGTCATTTATGGTCATTTACGGCCAGGACCTCCCCTCTACATTTGAAAAATTATATGTTGCACCCCTTTATCTTTTGAAATTACAAAAATCTCTCTGTAAATTTACATTTTATAACATGCATGAACGAAAATACCCCCAAAAGTGGCAGGGGGAAGTTTGTGCATGCATGTTATGAAAAGTAAACTTACACTGAGGTTTTTGTAATTTCAAATGATAGAGAGGTGCAACCTGCAATTATGCAAACTCCCAGAGAAGGTTTGGGTAATTAATAGACATTAATGAGCAAAATATGAGGTTTATGAATAAGGAATTATAAGATTATTGGTAAAAGAAGGCAATTGTCGGGTGCGGTTCAACACCTATGCAGCAAGCAATTGGAATTTAAGGCAAATGTAGTGAATCATCTCTTTTTTAGAAACACTCTGGATATTGGATGTAGGAAAGAATAAGGTAATGAATCTTCTTTTTTATGTCTTTCTGTCTCCGCTCTCAAAATCCCTCTCTACCTCCTATCTTAGCACTCTTACCCTTGGTTCATCTCTCTCTCTCTCTTCAAAATTCATCTCCCTTATCCATTTTGGCTACAAAGATGTCAAACCTTCGTTCATTCTATCAAGGAAAGAACAAAACTGATGTGTCCCCAAGGATAAGGAAGATTAAGAGCGTAATGTGTCTTGAAGTAAATAGGTCAAAAAGGTCTCAACCTTATGAGAAATGGTCTCAACCTTATGAATGTTTCTCTTGATATTAATAACAAGTATGAGTACATATATATAGGAAAGGAGAGAGAAGAGTGATATACAAGAGATGAGAGACTAAAGCAAGAGAGAACAAAATGGGCCAAATTAATGGGCCTTTACATTATATCTTATATTCTCTAACACTCCCCCGCAAGCTGGAGCATACAAGTCGTAGGCACCAAGCTTGGATAAGAACAGATGGTACAAATGCCGAGGCAATGCCTTGGTGAGAATGTCAGCAACTTGCTTAGAAGCGGGAACATGCTCTAGCTCTAACTTCTTTAACCGAACCTTTTCACGGATGAAGTGACAATCAACTTCAATGTGTTTGGTCCGTTCATGAAATACTGGGTTCTTCGCAATATAGATTGCGGCCTGACTATCACAAAGCAGAACTGTTGGCGAGAATAAAGTGACCCCTAGATCACCAAGAAGAGCCTCTAGCCAGGTGAGTGGCATCCATCGGTGTTTCCACAGGTTTACACCCGGAGTAGCAAGCATCACAGAGAAGGTCAAGGCAGTCTTGAGATTTTAAGGCCAAGGAAGTATCGAAGGTTTCCCAAATCTTTTGTTTGAAAAATGGAACTAAAGTGTTGTTTGACCTCTAATATTCCTTTTGAATCATCGTCTGTGATTAGGATGTCGTCAACATATACCAAAAGAAGAATCGTGCATGTTGTTCTATGTCGAGTGAACAGAGAGAAGTCTGTCGAACTCCGACTAAAACCAACTGCCTGAACACCTTTATTGAACTTATCGAACCATGCCTGATGGGATTGTTTGAGACCATAGATAGACTTCTTAAGATGACAAACTCTGGACTCCCTCGTGGTCTCAAACCCGGGAGGTTGTTGCATATAGACTGTTTCTTGTAGGTCGCCATTGAGAAACGCATTCTTGATATCGAGTTAGTGCAAGGGCCACCGACGATGCACAGCTACAGAGAGAAGGACACAAACCGTGTTAAGCTTGGCGACCGGAGAGGTCTCCTCATAGTCGAGACTGTGTTGTTGAATAAAGCCACGAGCCATCAGTCGTGTCTTAAGACGGTCAACTGTCCCATCAGAAGCATGCTTGATGACAAAGACCCATTTGCAACTAACTGTAGTCTAGCCAGGTGGTAGAGGAACCAGAACCCATGTCTGATTAGCCCAAATGACACGCATTTCTTCGTCCATGGCAGCACGTCAACCCGGATGTTGCAAAGCCTCCTGCACAGAAGTAGGAACAAAAATAGAGGATAATGAAGTAGCAAATGTGTGAAGGGTCGGGGACAGGCGATGTAGAGAGACATAATTCGTCATAGGATGAGCTGTGGAGGTAGTCACCGGAGCAGCAGGCCGCGAAATCACATCGGTAGAGGGAGGCCGAAGCAGGGCATTAGAACTGGGAGGGCGACGAGAGTACACACGAATGATAGGCGGTGTAGTGCGGATTGGCGGGGGGTAGGTGTTGGAAAGAGAGGGGGAAGAGGAGACGTGACGGGGACCACAGACCGAATTATAGGAGGAAGAAAAGAATCTGTAGAGATGGTATGAAAGGGTTGATCTTCCCAAAAGGTGACATCAGCAGAGATGGTTAGTTTACCGTCGACAGGAGAATAACAAACATATCCTTTTTGGATGCGGGTGTAGCCAACAAACATCAACTTCGTTGCACGCGGAGCGAATTTGTCAGTGGGTGGAGCCAGGTTATGAACATAACACGTGCATCCAAAGACTCTGGGCGTGAGAGAGAACAGAGCCTTGGAAGGAAAGAGGGGAGTGACAGGAGCCACGAAGTACAAGGTGGATGAGGGCATGCAATTGATGAGATGACAGGCAGTAGAGAAGGCAAAGTTCCAATAGAGAGGTGGAACCTACATCTGAAGCATGATAGACCGGGATACATCGAGAAGATGCTGATTCTTCCGCTCGGCGACGCCGTTCTGTTGAGGAGTATAAGCACACGAAGTCTGATGAACAATACCAAACTCTGTGCAGATATTAGAGAAGGTGCGGCCCGTATATTCACGCGCATTATCGGAACGAAGAATTTTCACGCAAGTAGAAAACTGAGTACGAGTCTCCACCAAAAAGGCACCGAAAGTCGGGGGGAGTTCAGTACGATCCCGAAGTAAATACAACCAGGTAACACGTGAGTAATCATCAATAAATGTAACAAAATACCGATAGTCAAAAACACTAAGGAGCTTATATGGCCCCCAAATATCAAAATGGACTAAGGAGAAGGGGGCATCGCGCTGAGTACTAGAAGAGGTAAACAAGACACGATATTGTTTGCCATTGTAGAAAGAGAAGTGTAGGAGAGAGAAAATCACCCTCAATTATCTTATATTCAAATAATAGGAATACATACACTTATATAGAGGTAGAAAGAGGGAGAGAATACTACATTTACAATGTGGGACTAAAGAAGCTATACATGGGCTAATATACATGGGCCTCCTAAATGGGCTAATTTTACACTCCCCCGCAAGCTGGAGCGTATAAGTCATATGCGCCAAGCTTGGATAAAAACTGATAGTACAGAGTCCGAGAGAGAGCTTTAGTGAAGATATCAGCAATTTGACCGGAGGCTGCGACATGTTCCAATACTATCTTCTTTGATTGAACCTTTTCCCGAATGAAGTGACAGTCAACCTCAATATGCTTCGTGCGCTCATGAAACATCGGATTCTTGGCAATATGTATGGCCGCTTGACTGTCACAGAGCAGGGTAGCAGGAGAGGAGAGTGTGAGGCCCATATCACTGAGCAGACCCTCTAGCCAGGTGACCTCAGACACAACCGCTGTCATAGCACGATATTCAGCCTCGGCGGTTGAACGAGCAATAACAGTCTGTTTCTTGCTACGCCAGATAATAAGATGTCCACCAAGGTAGGTGCAAAAACCAGTTGTGGAATGTCTATCATCAAGTGACCCTCCGTAGTCTGCATCAGAATAGACAACAAGAGATAAGGAAGTTGATGGCTTATAAACAAGTCCTTGTCCAGGAGCCTTCTTTAAATATCCGAGGATCCGCTCGACGGCTCGAAGATGAGAAGTTCGAGGGGTATGCATGAATTGGCTTACAACTTCAACAGTGAATGAGATATCAGGCCACGTAACTGTGAGGTAGATAAGTTTCCCCACCAAGCGTCGATAGTACTCTGGATTGGTCAGAACAGGGTCATTCCCAGAGTCATGATTTGACAGCTGATGATTCATATCCATCGGAGTATCTGTAGGCTTGTATCCCGAGTATCCCGCACTTTGTAGAAGATCTATGCAGTACTTTCGTTGAGATAAGACTAGTCCATCAGGTCTCCTTGCAACCGCAAGTCCAAGGAAGTATCGCAGATTGCTCAGATCTTTTGTCTGAAAGACGGAGTTCAGATGTTGTTTGATTTTTCGGATCTCGATGGTGTTGTTTCCCGTAATTAGGATGTCATCAACATAGACAAGAAGAATAACTGTCTCTGTTTCTTGATGACGAGTAAAGAGAGAGAATTCAGCAGAACTCCGAGTGAATCCCATCTCGCGAACCACCTTACTGAACTTATCAAACCAAGCGCGGGGGGATTGTTTAAGACCATATATAGACTTCCAGAGAAGGCATACACGAGACTCCCTCGTGGTCTCAAACCCAGGTGGTTGGTGCATATACACAGTCTTTTGAAGATCGTCATTGAGAAAAGCATTCTTGATATCTAATTGATGAAGGGACCATTGGTGGTGCACAGCAAGAGAGATCAGAACCCGGACGGTACTAAGTTTGGCCACCGGTGAGAATGTTTCGTCGTAATCGAGGCCATGTTGCTGAGTGAAGCCTCGGGCCACCAGACGGGCTTTGAGACGATCAACTGTTCCATCAGAAGCATGTTTGATTGTAAAGACCCATTTACAGCTAACACAAGATTGACCAGAAGGGAGAGGAACAAGGTCCCAAGTTTGGTTAGCCCAGAGAGCTGCCATCTCGTCGTCCATGGCCGCACGTCAGCCCGGATGTTGTATAGCTTCTTGCAAGGAGTTAGGAATGGAAATAGTGGAGAGAGAGAGGGCAAACGTGCGAAGTGGTGGAGAGAGGCGATGGATGGAGACATAGTTTCCCATGGGATGAGTCGTAGAGGGTGGTGTTGGATCGTCAACGCGCAAAAGAGCATCAGTAGCAGGGGGTTGCTGCCGACCTGCAATCCTGGACGAGCGGCGAGTATAGACACAGAAAGGTGAAGGAGGAGGGAGGGGTGGGGAAGTTGGTACGGGAGGAGCGGAAGTTGGAGGAGGAAGAGAGGTAACGGGAACAGCTGGACGAGGAATAGTGGACTGAGGTGGTAGAGGGGAGGTGGGAGAGAAGAAGCTTTCATCTTCAACAAAGGTAACGTCCGCGGAGACAAGTACCTTGTTGAGTGTGGGAGAATAGCAAACGTACCCCTTTTGGGTAAGTGAGTAGCCAACAAAGATACATTTGGTGGCGCAGGCGGCAAGTTTGTCGCTGGGTGGGCCGAGAGAGTGAACATAACAGACACAGCCAAAAGTTCGAGCACGAGAGGAAAGGGGGACTTGGAAGGAAATAGGAGACTGAATGGAGAAGCAAAGTTAAGGACCGAGGAGGGCATACGATTAATGAGAAAGCAAGCAGTAGAGACAACAAAGTTCCAATATTCAGCGGGGAGCTGTATTTGAAGCATGATTGACCGAGTGATATCAAGGAGATGGCGATTCTTCCGCTCGGCCACACCGTTTTGCTGGGGTGTGTATGCACATGAAGTTTGATGAATGATACCAAAGTCGGTGCATAAAGTGGAGAAGCTACGACTAGTGTATTCACGAGCGTTGTCAGTAGGAAGCGTTTGTACCGTAGTAGAAAATTGCGTACGTATTTCAACAATAAACGCACAGAAGACAGAAGTTAGCTCAGCACCATCATATAGGAGATAAAGCTATGTTAGGCGCGAATAATCATCAATAAAGGTTACAAAATATCGATAACCAGAAAGACTGAGAAGTTTATAAGGACCCCAGATATCAGAATGAACTAAAGAAAACGGAGTACTACTCCGGTTACATGCAGGAGGGAAAGAGATACGACTTTGCTTGCTAAAGATACATGATTCGCAAGAAAAGTCCTGTAAAGAGACATCAGGGAGGGTCTACTTGAGAATCGCAAGAGGGGCATGACCAAGACGATGATGTCAGTCGACGGAGGGAACAACGGAGAGTGAAGTGGGAAGGACGTCCAGGAGATAAAGCTCGTTGGACAGCCGTCCTCTACCAATGATAGTCTGTGTGCGGCGATCCTGCATGACAAAAGAAGGAGAAAAGATTAGACAGCAATCAAGATCATGAGCAAGCCTACTAACGGAAAGTAGGTTGAAGGGAGATCCGGACACATGAAGAACCGAGGTAAAAGAGAGTGTAGGAGTAAGTTGCAGATCAACAGCGCCAGAGACAGGAGTAGTATCGTCATTTGCCACAGTAATGAACTTGGGATACTCAGTGTTCATGTACTGAGGAGGTTTTTGAAAAGTAATGTGATGGGTGGCTCCAGAGTCCAGGATCCATTGAGATTTGTAGGAGAGACATGAGATACCTTCAGTAGAGAAGGAAGCAACCGAGCCAGAGGAACGGTTGACCATGCCATGAAGCTGGAGTATCTGGAGGAGGAGGTAATTGATATCCTTCTGAGCCGTGGCGGAGGGGTCGGTGGTAGAAGGACCTGCAGGAGCAGGAGCAACAGAAATAAGAGGAGCAGCAAGATGAGGAAGCAAACTATGTTTGCGATAGCAGGTAGCTTCAAGGTGGTCATCGCGACCGCAGTAAGTACACTTAAGAGTAGAGCGCCCAGCACGTCCTTGACCACGAGACGTGAAGCGGCCGCCCCGAGTAGAAGAACCGCGGCCAGAGGGAGCAGGAGTAGGGAGTAGGGGCTGTTGGAGCAAAGCCGGAGAGAAGGTTGTTGGAGCCTCGGGAGGTGGTGTAACTTTGAGCACCATGGAGCAAACATTAGATAAAGATGGTATAGTAGGAGAAGAGAGGATCTGGGCCCGGATGCTGTGAAGATGAGTAGGAACACGGGTCATCATCATGGCGATCCCAACAGCCTCCTTCTGTGCCCGTTGAGTAACAAGTTCTGCAGTGGGAGGTTGGTGTTGTATCCAGGCTTCCACCAAGGTTCTGGTCTTGGCAACAAAGGAAGTTAAATCGCCTGTGGTGCCAGGGTCCAGGGATTGAAGAGCAGAAATAATGTCGAAAAGGTGTTGTAGGCTATCCTGCCCAGAGTAGAGAGAGTGCAGCTCATCCCACATTTCCTTAGCGGTTTCGTAATACATTGTCATGCGGTAAAACACCGCGCCCATAGAGTTAAGCAACCAATATTGGACTCGGTCGTCATCGCGAAGCCAGTCATCAGAGGGATCAGCAGGTTTGACCCGAGTGAGGTGAGGGAGTAGACCCTTAGTCTGCAGAACACGACGAACGGAATGAGCCCATTCGACATAGTTGGCCTTGCCGCTAAGAGAGATAGTGGTGATGCGAAGTTCATCGCGAACCTCGGGAGGTGGCGCAGCAGCTCGAGCGGGCAGAGAGGAGGAAGCTGTCGTGGAGTCAGTAGAGGCCATGGCGGATAGAAGCAACAGGCCGGGTGGACTAGCAGCAGAGGACGGAGCAGTCTGCGGCGACCAGAGCAGTCTGCGGTGACCAGAGCAGTCCGCGGCGACCAGAGCAGTCCGCGGCGACCAGAGCAGTCCGTGGCGACCAGAGCAGTCTACGGCGACAACAAGCAGGTCGCAGGCCGCGATAAGAGAAAGCAGGGCACAGCGACAGTGAGGAGGCCGCGGCGAGAACAGGCAGGTCGCAGGTTGTGGTGAGGAGAAGCAGACTGTGTTGACAGCAAGCAGACCGCAGGGAGAAATGACGCAGGTCGCAGGTCGCAGAGACAAAGAGGTCGCGACTAGAGATGGCACAGCGCAAAGAGAGGCAGACCGCGGTGACTTGAGCTAGGTCGCGGTGAGGAGGAGAAGATCCTTGGTAGCAGCAAGGGGCAGCGGACTGGGGCAGGCGCACGCAGCGGACTGAAGCAGGAGCTCACAGCGAGCTCGAGTGGCGAGAAGACAGGCGTCTAGGGGCAGTACGCGGCGAGAAGGGCGAGAAGGCGAAGTCCGCGGAGGATTGCGAGAGAGGCGAGGCAGTCCGCGGCCGACTGAAGCAGAGAACAGCAAACAGTCAGGAGCAAGTGGACCCCACGGGCAGAGAGATGAGGCTATAAGTAGCCCTGAGAGGAGGGTGGAACCACGGAGTAGAGAGGTGGCCGGTTGGAAGAGGCAGGTCGTCGAAGGCCGTGCGAGTATAGCGGACAGCAGAGGCGGGTAGAAGCCGAGTCCGCAAGCAGTCGGCAAAGAGGAATAGGCGAGTAGAAGCCGAGTCTGTAGGCAGTCCGCGAGGAGGAATTTAGAGGCCGCTGGAAGCACAGGGAAGAAAGAATTCCTCTGATACCATGTAGAAAGAGAAGTGTAGGAGAGAGAAAATCACCCTCAATTATCTTATATTCAAATAATAGGAATACATACACTTATATAGAGGTAGAAAGAGGGAGAGAATACTACATTTACAATGTGGGACTAAGGAATCTATACATGGGTCAATATACATGGGCCTCCCAAATGGGCTAATTTGATTTTGTCTTTAACAGCCATAAATGCAAGATTCACACCGAAACTCAGAAAGGGAAACATCCAGAAGAGCTTCTGGAGAATTGGAAGAGGAGCATGCCCAAGACGACGATGTCAGTCAAGAGAAGAGATGGTGGAGAGAGCGGTGGGAGAAGAGGAAACAAAAATGTAGAGCCCATTGGACAGTTGCCCAGTACCGAGGATGTTCTGCGTCTTGCGATTCTGCACAACACAAGAGGTTGAAGAGAAAGTTATCTCGTTGTTAAGGTCGTGAATGAGACGACTAATAGAGAGAATATTAAAAGGAGAGTCAGGAACATGAAGCACAGATCGAAGAGTAATAAAGGGCGTAAGGAGTATGTCGGCGGATCAAGAAACGGGGGTGGTATCCCCATTTGTGACAGTTATGAACTTTGGATGCACAGAGGCCAAGTAGTGCGTAGGCTGTAGTGGGGTAATGTGGTGTGTCGCTCCGGAGTCCAAAATCCATGAAGAACTGTGTACAAGACATGAAATCCCATCATCAGAGATAGACACAACAGAGCCCAGTGGTGGGGCGATCAGCACTTGAGGTGTCTGGATGTCAGTGTGCAAGGCAGCAGTTGCAGTCGGATGGCGGGTTGGTGATGAAGGGGCACACATCTTAAGATGGAGGTCGACGTAGATGTCGCAGCAGGAGCACCAAGCCGCAGCTGGAGAACCAGGCCGCAGCTGGAGAACCAGGCCGCAACAAGAAGGACCAGGCCGCAGCGAGAAGAACTAGGCCGCAGCTAGAAGAACCAGGCTGCAGCGAGAAGCACCAGGCCGTCGTAGGAACACTAGGCCGTAGCAGGAGAACCAGTCCGCAGCAGCCAGCAAGTAAGAGAAGAAGACCGCAGCGGATCAGAGAAGCAGACCGCGCACCGTTGTGAGGCAGCGACCAGAAGATCAAGAGGAGCGGCCTAAGAGATGACAGGAACAGGCCGTGAGAGCCAGCAGCGGACACCAACACGCGGCAAGTAGTGGGCAGAGAACCCAAGCCGCGGCGAACAGAAGAAGTCAGTCGGCTAAGGGAAGAAGGTCGGCAAAGAGAAAGCGAAGTCGGCAGAGGCGAGGAGGAAAGTAGCCGCTCGGTCACGGTGATAATACACCAGCGACAAGAACTAGGCCGCGACCAGACACGGAGTCGAAGGGGAGAGAAGAGGCCGTAGCGACCAGAGAGATCGCAGCGAGAAGGAGAAGCAGAGGCGAAACCGCGCGAGCGGGCGAGGCTGCAGCGAGGAGACAAGGGCGGAAGCAGAGAGACAAGCCACGGGAAGGGAAGGCGGTGGGGAAGGAAGGTGGAGCCACGGATCCAGAAGCAGGTAGAAACCGAGACCGCGGTAGTTCGCGAGAAGAGGATACAGGACCGCAGGTAGGAGACCGAGGCGGTTAGGAAGAGGGAGACCGCGAGAAGCCGAAAGCTGACAGTAAAAAGCCGCGAGAAGCCTCAGGTTGGCGGATAGAAAATTCTAACCGCCGGAGGGGGACGGAAGGCTCTGATACAATGTAGAGAAATGGTCTCAACCTTATGAGTGCTTCTCTTGATATCAATAACAAGTATGAGTACATATATATAGGAAAAGAGAGAGGAGAAGAGTCCTATACAAGAGATGAGAGACTAAAGCAAGAGAGAATAAAATGGGTCAAATTAATGGGTCTTTACATTATATCTTATATTCTCTAACACAATTCATGAATTTCATTGAATATTGAACACTTACTAACCATCAAATTTTTTTCTGACGCTTTTTACCTTTAAAGCAGGCAAATGAGGAATATGGCGGAAAGCATAAATAAAATAAAATACAAATTAAAAAAAATTGGTTGCAATTTACAAACGGTCAGAGAGAACTCCTGAAGGGAGAACTATAGCAATGCAGCTAGTATGAAAGAAAAAAAAATAGCTTTAAATAAGATTGAAGATCTAAGAAAGAGAATGATCCAAGGCTCGGGAGGTAATAGAAAATAAATAGCATTTAATCGTCTTTGTATTGCAAGCTAGAAGGCAACATGTATAATACAAAATCTACCATTTTTCTGTCTTCCTTGTGCAAAGGTCGGACAAAGTAAACCAAAGTGGTGAATTCAAATAAAATTAAAGCAGTGATGAATGGTTCAAAATATTAATTAAAGAACACTAGTGGGATATGAATCACAAAATCCAACATCTCCAAACATAGTGCGCTATTTACTATTTAGTATCCCTGGATAAAAGAAGGAAAATCCTTCAGTTAACGAGTTTCTTGGTTTTTAAAATTCAATGACGATATATTATCTTTTCCTGCAAATTGTAGCCCTTTTAATCATGAATGGAATAATTAAATTCAAATCCTCTCTCCACATTAGAATTCGTGCACATCCCTCACGCTCCAACATGTCCGTTTTTCTCTGATACAAGCTCTCTTTTGCTACTCTCAAGTCTCACCTTTACCCGAGCCAAGAAGTGGGGAGAGAATTAATTGTTAGAGGAAAACATTCATAAGAGGACCTGGAAGGTGAAAAAAAGGACGAAACAAGAGAGAGAATCACAACAAGAAAATCAAATGTTGTTATGTCTAGTGTTTTTCTAGTTTGTTACCTCAAATTATGATCTCTTCTTATTAAAGTGTTGCCTCCTCAAAACATTTATGTTTGTTAAGCAGTATGACTCTATGAGGAATAAATTCATCAAGAGACAGTTGAATTAGCGAATTTTAAATATGTTGCATAACAAATGGTTAAGAGTTAAATAAGGATGGGGGGTAGGGTTTCTCAGTGGGTAGAAAACATTCTGCATTAATGACCTTACGTGCAATCAAGGGTAGAATTACCCTTTATGCTAAATCGGGGGATGATATTTAACCTAATCAAGGTCACATGGTTCCATCATCCGGAGTTGATCTGGTGAACCCAAATTTTTGAAGTCATAAATACTAGGGAGACTGACTACCAAACATTGGTTGACTTATCCATGATATCTCACAAATCTAGATGTTTTGTGGCAAGGATACATCTTTGTTATGGTGCCTTAGTCCATATAAAACATTTAGAATTCCTAACTTTCCATAGGTAGTTAAACATAATGGAAAAAACCTTAAATCGTGTCATGAGGCGCCTGTGCATCGAACCCTAATTTGAGACTGAGTTCCAAGTTGTACTTCAGTTGACATCAAAGAATTATCCCTCGCACAAAGTGGGGTGGGATGATTTGAGGAATTTTAGCGCACTACAATTGATTAATCTCCGAATTAGTTGTGGTCAACATCATCTTATTTGAATTAATTTGTAATCTTAGTGTTTCTTTATCCTTCCAAAATTTAGCAAAAATACTGGCATAGGAGCTAGGCTAGTGGGTTCATAGACATGGGATTCTAACCAGGGTTCATGGATATAGTAGCATGGAAGCTAGTTCAAAGTTGGTGACTTGATGACAAGGAAATCTACCCAATTCAGTGGGTAGGCTAACATAAGAGTCTAAATGTGCTTGCGAACATTAAGTCTAACCAGTTTGGTTCTAATACAGGGGTTTACAGTTTGGAGGAACCTGAAATGGTTACAATTCTCTAAGAAAGGTCGTGATACAATTTGGAAACTTTGGAAAATACCAAGTTTAGTTAGGTTAAAGGGCTTTTTCACAAATGATCTACCCTGATTGTCATGATTGGATGGGACATGCAACCTTTGGGAACCAAAGTATGATATTGATATGCTTCAAGAATACTGAAATGAGAGTCATCCTAATTGACTTATATAGATGGGACTAAAAACTTATAGGACGCCCAATATGATTGGTTCAGGGGCTTATTACTATTGGCATAGTCGTCAACCTCATGCCCAACATGCCTTGTAACTTCTGGGAAGCCTAATTAAGGCTTTAGGGCTAGCTGGGATAGGATCAAACTTGAGTGGCCTACAGGATGGAATTGCAACACAAGTAAAAGTAGAGGATAAAAACCAATAGTATTAAGAGCTCCCTTGACTCATATATATAGAGGAAGGGAGAAAACCCATACAAAGTCCCAAAATACCCTTAAGCGGGTAAAGTCCAAAAAACATAAAACATTACATAACATGACTTGATTTCAACTCTCTCCCTCAAGTTGAATGGTAAATATCTGTCATTCCGAGTCTTTGGATATCATCAATAAAGACATCACACCCTAAGCTCTTGGTGAAGACGTCGGCGAACTGATCTCTGGAATGAACGAAAGGTGTAACTAAGTTTCCTTTTTCAAGATGATCTTTGATGAAACGACGATCAACCTCGACATGCATGGTTCTATCATGCTGGACCGGGTTGTGAGCTATACTGATAGCAGCCTTGTTGTCACAGAACAGGGAAATGGGAGCATCCTCCTGGAGGTCCAGGTCTTGCAATAAAGTGTGCAACCATAGACCTTCACAGAGGCCTTGAGACATAGACCGGTACTCGGCTTCAGCACTAGATCTGGCCACCACATTCTGCTTCTTGCTACGCCACGTGACCAAATTTTCATCAACGAAGGTGCAATACCCCGTTGTAGATTTCCTATCATCACGGCTTCCGGCCCAATCCATGTCAGTAAATACATCAATCTTTAAATGGTTGTTCTTTGAGAACATCAGCCCCCGACCCGGAGCCTTCTTTAAGTACAACCATAGGACGCGATATGCAGCATCCTGATGTCTGATCCTTGGGGCATGCATATACCTACTCAAGATCCCAACAACATATGTGATATCGGGACGGGTGTGTGAGAGGTATAAAAGCTTTCCAACCGATATCTTGAAGCATCTGTGTGATCCTCATCGCTATCTTCATCAATCCTATGATTCTCCTCCATAGGGGTGTTCGCAGGAACACAACCCAGCATCCCAGTCTCTGTTAACAAATCTAAAACATACTTGCGCTGCGAGACGAAGATACCTCGATCAAAACAAGTCACTTCAATACCTAGGAAGTAGTGGAGCCTTCCCAAATCTTTAACTTCAAAATCTGCTGACAGAAGGGTCTTCAGCTTTGAAATCTCCTCTAAGTCATCTCCGGTGATCACAATATCGTCAACGTAAACAATAAGGACAACAACTTTTCCCTCATTCTTCCTGACAAACAAAGTATGATCGGAATGACCATGTTTGTAGCCAAACTTGATCATGGCTTTGTGGAATTTGTCAAACCAAGCCCTGGGTGACTGATTGAGCCCGTACAACGACTTCCTTAGTTGGCAGACCAGTCCTTCTTGTCCATTTTTCACAAAACCTGGGGGAAAGGTCATGTACACCTCTTCATCTAGATCACCATGCAGAAACGCATTTTTGACATCCAGCTGATGTAGATCCCAGTCCAAACACGCCGCACAAGACAGGATCACACGAACAGAGTCCATCTTTGCTACTGGGGAAAAGGTCTCCTGGTAGTCGACCCCCTGAGTCTGGGCATAACCACGAGCCACAAGATGAGCTTTATATCGCTTGATTGTTGTGTTACTTTCTCACGCTCTTCCTTTGTGGTGCAGGATCGACTGATGCAGACTATACTTGGTAGAGTGCGACTGTCTAATGGGTTATATCTTCTCGACGTTCCTCCCACTGCTCTCACCTCTGCTCTCACCTCTGTCTCCACCACTGATTGGCATCGTCGTCTTGGGCATGCCTCTCTCCCAATTCTCAAGAAAGCTCTTCCTACTGTCTCTCTCCAAGAGTTCTTTTGTGAATCCTATATTTTTCGGTAAACAACACCGCATCTCCTTTTCTCCTTCATGTACTCAGAGCGATTCTCCTTTATCTCTAGTACATTCTGATATTTGGGGGCCCTATAAGGTCACTAGTGTCTTGGGGTATTGGTACTTTGTTACCTTTATAGATGATTACTCGCAGGTTACCTGATTGTATTTACTTTGTGATCGTACCGAACTCTGTATTTACTTCGTGATCGTACCAAACTCACGACTACGTTCTGTGTGTTTCTTACAGAAACCCGCACTCAGTTTTCTACCTGTGTCAAAACTCTTCGTACGGACAATGCTCGAGAATATATTGGTCGCACCTTCTCCAACCTGTGCGCTGAGTTTGGCATTATACATCAGACTTCGTGTGCTTATACGCCTCAACAGAATGGCATAGAGGAATGGAAAAATCGCCACCTCTTTGATGTGGCTTGATCTCTCATGATCCAAAATGCAGGTTCCTCCCCTCTACTGGAACTTTCCCGTCTCTACTGCTTGTCATTTCATCAATTGCATGCCTTCGTCTGTCCTCAACTTCGTGGCACTCATTACTCTCCTTTACTCCCGCACTCAAAAGGGGTATGCCTGTTTTTCTCCTACCACTGGTAAGGTGGTTGTGTCTGATGATGTCTCCTTTCATGAAGACCAACCATATCACACCAGTCCTTCTGATCCCCTTCTTCCTCCGCTACCTCGGCCCATCATACCCGTGACGTCTCCACTCCCACCACTTCTCCCTACTCCTCCTCTGCTTCGGATTCCTACACCACCACCCGTTTCTTCCAAACCTCCTATCATATAAGTTTACGCTCGTCGTCCTCCACGTCCAGATGCCCTACAGAAGCTTCCCCCTACCGGTGTGCTCTCGCGGCTTGTTGATCCGACAATCTCCTCAACAGCACATCCAATGGCCAATTATGTCTCTCTACATCGGCTCTCTCCGCCCCTTCTTAACTTTGCTCTCTCTCGCTCCTCTATCTCTATACCTAACTCTGTGCAGGAAGCCCTCCAACATCCACGGTGGCGTGCCGCCATGGACGAAAAAATGAATTCTTTATGGGGTAATCACACATGGGATCTTGTATCTCTTCCTTCTGGTCACAGCTGCGTTAGCTGCAAGTGGATCTTTACTATCAAACATGTTGCGGATGGGACGGTTGATCGCTTAAAGGCTCGGTTGGTGGCTCGAGGCTTTACCCAACAGTATGGTCTTGATTATGAGGAAACCTTTTCTCCAGTTACAAAATTGAATTCCGTTCGGGTTCTGCTCTCCTTAGCTGTTCACCGCCGATGGATTCTTCATCAACTTGATGTCAAGAATGCTTTCTTGAATGGGGATCTTCTTGAAACCGTATACATGCATCAACCGCCCGGGTTTGAGACCACGGGGGAGTCTCGTGTATGCTTACTTCGCAAATCTATCTATGGTCTCATACAGTCTCCCTGAGCATGGTTTGGGAAATTCAGTAAGGCCGTTCGTGAGGTGGGTTTCAAACAGAGCTCTGTCGATTCCTCTCTCTTCACTCGTCACTAGTCAACTGGGACCATAATACTTCTGGTTTATGTAGACGATATTCTGATCACTGGTGATGACTCGACCGGGATACAACATGTTAAGCAACATCTAAACTCTATCTTCCAAATCAAAGACCTGGGAAATCTTTGATACTTTCTTGGCCTGGAGGTAGCTCGACGACCTGATGGCCTAGTCTTATCTCAGCGTAAGTATTTCGTTGACCTTCTGCAAGATGTCGGCCTCTCGGGGTGTAAACCTACAGATATCTCGATGGAAGTCAACCACATGTTGTGTGCTCAGGGATCTGAGGAGGACTCTCTACTTCCAAATCTAGAATACTATCGCGTTCTTGTGGGTAAATTGATCTACCTAACCTTCACAAGACCAGATATATCATTTGTGGTTGGTGTGGTAAGTCGGTTTATGCATACCCCACGGGTCTCTCACCTCCAGGTTGTGGAGCGCATTCTCAGGTACCTGAAGACTTCTCCTGGGCAAGGACTTGTGTATAAGCCATCTTCTTCTCTTTCTCTTATTGCATACTCAGATGCGGATTACGCGGGCTCGTTGGATGATCGACGGTCTACAACTGGGTTCTGTACTTAATTTGGAGAAAATCTTATCACATGACGGAGTAAGAAGCAGACAATTGTTGCTCGCTCGTCTGCTGAGGCTGAGTACCATGAAATGGCGGTTGGTACTTCTGAACTAACTTGGCTTGGAAGTCTCCTAGGAGATTTGAGAGTTAAATTGTCCCCACGTCCAACTCTGTTTTGTGACAGTCAAGCTGCAATACACATTGCAAAGAATCTGGTGTTCCATGAGCGGACTAAACATATTGAGGTTGATTGTCACTTCATTCGAGAGAAGGTCCAATCAAAGGAGCTGAAACTTGAACATGTTCCTACATCTGGGCAAGTTGCTGACGTCCTCACCAGGGCTTTACCTCACAAGTTGTATTACCAGTTCTTGTCCAAGCCTGGTGCCTACGATTTGTACACTCCATCTGGCGGGGAAGTGTTAGATGACATAGGAAATATTGTTGTAAAGGCCTAATTATAGGCACATTTCCTTCTTCTCCTTTAGTCCCACATCTCTTGTATAGGATTGTTCTCCTTCTCTTCTCCTATATATTTGTATTCTCTCTTGTATTTTACACATGAAGAAATATATGCAAGGTTTGCTCGTTCCTTTCTACAAAGTGTATTCATTGGTTTGAAAGTCTCTCTCCACTTATTGTTCTATTGAGAATTAACCTAAGGTAGCTTCGTGTTAATAAAAAGAATAATAACGAAAAACTGCACTCTAATTTTGCAAAAGTACATGAACTTCCACTCTATCTTTCAAAATTACCAAAATCTCCCCTCAAACTTTACATTATTAACATGCATGTAGAAAAAACCTAGAGGGGGCTTCGGGTTTTTTTTGTACATGCATATTAGTAATGTCGACTTAGAAAGGGAGGTTTTGTTAATTTTAGAAGATAGAGGTTTAATTTTAGAAGAGGTTATGTTAATTTTAGAAGATAGAGGGGAGGTCCCAATAAATGCCCCTATTAAAAGATTTGAAAAAGTGTTCAAGGACATCATCTTGATAGATTTACACTAATGCAAAGTTCAATTGTTTAAGGGTTAGTTAGCTTTATATTGGCCAAGTCCATACATGGTGGCCTGATATGGTTGTCATTACTAATTTGACCTAGGTTATGGCATACATTCTCCAATGAAGACCAAAATGTCCTATGGGTATCACCTAATGTTTTTACTAGAACTTAAAAGGTAGAGGCTCCAAGTATAACTTGGTAGAAATTTAGTTTGAATAGAATTTAAGGTCTTATATAATGAATTACCAAATATATTGGTATTGCAAGAAATTAAGCCATTGTTACCCATGATGCACTAGATAATCTAGTACACCTCTTCTGAGCAGTGAGGACTTTAACAATCCCTTGAAGGTTGGTGATTGTGTTTCTTCCTTGGTTTAAGGGCCTCTTATTAAATAATTTTTATAGGGATTAGAATGGAAAGGAAAGCTGAGAAATTTGAATAGGAACTGGCCCAATGTTATAGAGCTCAGCCAGTTATCTGAACAACTTGTAGTAGAGGTGGCAGAGTGTAGAAACTCAAAAACCGCTCTTCAAGAGAAAAAATCATTAATTATCATCCTACAAAATGTAATCACTCAAGCAAGGTTGTGAATATTCAGTCATTACTTTTTCCGATCATCAAATATATGCTGACATCATAAGAGCAAACATTTCAGGGAAGAGAATTCAAAACCTACACACAAGCCTTAGTTTTGACTGTGACTGAGAGCCAGATGCTTAGAGCACAGTTAGAAGACGAAAAAGTGTGTTGCAGAAACTAAAAGAAGCACAGATCAATAAAGAGAATTTGATCGATTTCTGGATGCTGGAAAAATGAATGATGCAGAAAAACTTAATGAGGTCTCATTTCCATTTGGCTTCAATATACAAGGTAAAAACAAATCCGAGACATGATATGCTTCATGGTGAAAAAGTTGTTTTAAATTACTTCATTTTAGCATTCATCTGTCATGATGATGCAGGTGCTTCAGATCAGGGTAATCTGTTTGCTAATTCAAGCGATCTTCTGGGACTATGGTCTCTTTGTTGGAGAGATCTAAGGCCAGTGACATCTCATTTCCGGCAGATGTGTTTGTCTTTTCCCTTCAGACCTAGGGGAAGGTGAGACCCTCTATCTCTTTCTCTGATTATTTTTGTCACCTTCCTTTCCTCTATAATCACTAAAAATTATTTTAAGTGTTTTAGTTAAACTTAAGAAAGAGAAGGAAGTCATTCATCGTGTTGATCCAAGAAAGCTTTACATTATTTGCAGTTCAACCTAGAGAATCAGCTGACGTGCCCCGTCTACGAATGTCATGCAGCCGATTTAAGAAATTCTATTCCTTTTGGTTAGGCATACTTGTTAGAATTAGTATTAAATTAGTTCTTTATATTACTCTATATATATATATAAGGGGAGTCCTCCCATTATATTATTACCATGCTTTTATTTTGGTAACATGGTATCAGCTGCTCATCCTGAGTCCTAACCACGCGTGTTCTCTGTTCGCCTTCCGCTCGCCGTTCCGACCGACCACCGCCAGAGCTCTCCTGTCCCACCTCCGCTCGCCTTTCCCAACCCCCAAGAGCTTCCTCGTACTTCCTTTTATGCATTTCCCTTATTTGTGCATTTGTTTATATAGGAAGCTTATAAGTACATGAATTTATGTATATCGCATTTTAAGAAAAGATGAAAGTGGAAAAACCATAATTTTAATCATTTTGTTACGATAATGTGAATAATGTATGCTAGATTGTAGAATCATCTTAATAAGAAATGTAGAATCATCTTAATAATGTATGTTAGATTGTAGAATCATCTTAATAATGTATGCTAGATTGTAGAATCATCTTAATCATTTTGAACAATTAATCCAAGACTAAGGACTTTATGCGGGCATTCCTTTATGTTGATCATGTCGACTACTATATGAAAAATTAATAGGAGGCACGTGGAGTGTTTTTCTCTCGGGATTGATGAACACACGCCATCATATTCATAAGGTGTAGTGGACCGTATGAGACTTAAATGAGGGTGGACATCCCATTTTTCTTGCATGAAAATTGTTAGATATTAGTCAGTGTCTTGTGATAGGGATATATCAGAGCACATATGTTCATCAGTAGGAACTCAAATATCTAACTTGTGCCTAATAATTAATGAAATCAAGAGTAAGAAGTAAGAAATGAGTCATCTCAACTTTAGATAATAATTTAGAACCTAGAAATCTCCAAGTCTTAAGGACTTGGAATTTTGAAAAAAAAATCTAAAATATGATAAACATAGAAAAGATGATTTATATTCATAAAATTACTTTTATAGAAAAGCATGTATAGTACGCTTGTTAGCAATATTTTTCTTAGCACTAGATATTGCATTTTTAAGTATTCATGCATATTTTAAAATTGTATGTTTAGTGCCACTGGACTACTGGAGGGATGAGTCTTTTTACTGATCAGTGGGCTACTTCGTTTTCGATTTTTCTTTACAAGAGAAGGGAGATTCACTTAGGTTGAGCTTCTGAGGATGTATGTCATTTTTAGTTTGTCTTTCCTTTTAGAAAGATGTTTCACTTTTGCATGAACTTGGTTGTATCAGACATTGTTTTGATTCCAATATTCAGATTTGTTGTCCTTTATATTTCTAGTTGACTCTAAGAATCAAATTGTGAGGTATTTATTTAACCTAGCTTCAGTTTTTTTGTTTCTATTGTGTACTGCGGTTATTTATGTTATCGTGCCTATTTTATTATTGTTGCTTAGTTTACTTTATTTCACGAGTGTTGGGCGGACTTTTGAAATGTTGTTGAATTGGGTAGAGGTGTTATATGAAAACAAAATTCCTATAATACCACCATTTCTATACTGGCATTACAACTCAGCAGAAGACACTTTGAGAATCTACTGCTAGTTTGTTATCTCCAATGGTTATCAAATATCTCTGAGTTCATTCAATAACAACATTTGGGAAAATCCACTATCCCTATACTGAATGCTACTACCACTCGTATCTCCACCGTAACTCATTTCTGAGCAAGCTTGTACTTATTATTACTCCTCCGGATAGCTTTGCTTATGAAGCTAGGCGAGGGGGAGGTCGTAATCGAGGAGCGCGCACCAGAGGACATGATGAACATCAATCAACTTGTTCTCATCATGGCAAGATCGGTCCCTATTGACGGATTCTTTGCGAAGCAATATGTTGTTGTTGCTTTGCTAAACAACCTTACTATCGCCCTTAGGCTTATATTGAAGTTGTATTCTAACAATATGTTACAAACTCCTTCCACCTTTGCTTTTGGTCATGATAGGTGGCTTTCTCATGCTAATATAGAGGCCATTATTACGTCTTCAAGGGGTTCTTCCGCGGTTTCTTTTGCTCCATCATCTTCAGGTAGCACATGTATTGTGAGTCAGGATATGTGGCTCAATGAATGTAATATCCAAAATTTAAGTAATTTATAATCATAGTTTCATGGTCCGACTGTGAATAATTTCTCGGCACTATCATCCAATCGAGATATATATGCCCCCGATAAGAGAATAATATACTGAAATTGATCGTCGATCCTCAACAGACCCGGCCCAATCGGCATCAGTGTAAACTTCAATATTTAGACATGAATTTGGAGTAAACAGGATACCCCTTCCTGATGAGGATTTGAGGTACCTAAGAATTCTGTGAGTTGCATCGAGATGACGTGTCTTCGTAGTATGCATGAACTGGCTGATAACGCTTACCGCATAAGAAATATTCGGGCGAGTGTGGGACAGGTAGATCAGCCTCCTCACTAATCTCTGAAACTCAGAGATGACTTCAATCAGCTCCCCATTATTATGCCTCAATCAGTGGTTTGCTTCAATCGGGATGTCAGCTGGTCTACATTCACTCATCCCCACCTTCTCAAGGAGGTACAAAGTATATTTTCTCAAAGAGATGAAGATTCCCTGCTTGGACCTTGCGACCTCAATACCCAAGAAATGCCTGAGTTTTCCCAGGCCCTTGACCTCAAACTCCCTGGCCAATTTCTGTTTTAAATTTTGGATTTCTTCCACCCTGTTATGACTACATCATCAACATATACAATGAGGACAGTGAGTTTCCCGATCCTATGTTTGATGAACAGTGTGTGATCAACATTGCTCTGGTGATATCCAAATGACACCATAGCTTTGTGGAATCTTCCCAATCAGGCTCTTGGGGATTGTTTCAACTCATATAGAGCCTTCTTTAGTCTACATATTTTCCCTTCTGCACCTCTTGGAGTGAGACATTGTGGAATAGACATGTAGACCTCCTCATCAAGATCCCCACGGAGGAATGCGTTCTTTACATCAAGTTACCAAAGATTCCAACCCTTGCAGGCAACACAAGATAACAACACTCTAATAGTGTTCATCTTTTCTACCAAGGCAAATGTTTCTTGATAGTCAATACCAAGGGTTTGTTTATAACCCCTTTCACCAGTCTTGTCTTGCACCTCTCGACAATCCCTTAAGAGTTCCGGTTAACAGAGAACACACTCATTTACACCCAACGGTCTTCTATCTATAGGGAAGATACACAAAATGTCATGTATAGTTCTTCTCAAGAGCAGTCATTTCCTCAACCATAAGGCCCTGAGTCAGGATCTAATGACGGCTCTGGAGGCATAGTTGAATCTTGTATGCTTGTCCTCTTTGTGCATCGAGTGTATACCTACAAGCTCGGAGCAGTAGATAGAAGAGGTAGTGAAACAGTAGGAGGACTCATTTCCACTGGTGGAGATTCCCCCTGAAGTGAGGGATACGGTGGAGGTATTGGCGGTGGGACAGAAAGAGGGGGTAAAGGAGTTGGGTCATCCAAGGCAAGGTAGTACGCCTTGGATTCACGGAATGTGACATCCATAGTGACAAAGACATTCTTCATAGGTGGGTGAAAACACTTGTACCCCTTCTGTGTAGGAGAATAGCCAATAAAGACACACTTGAGTGCGCGAGGATTAAATTTGGTTGAACAAGGGTGGTGGATGTGAATGAATCATACACATCCAAACACTTTAGGGGAAAGCTGAGTAAGAGGCACATGGAGAGTGCTAAGAGGAGTGGCATTCCCAAGGACGCGCGAGGGCATACGATTAATAAGATATGCCGCAGAAAGGACTGCATCACCCCAGTAGAATTTAGGAAGATGCATGGCGGACAATAAGCAACGAGCGACCTACAACAGATGACGATTTTTTCGCTCAACAACATCATTCTGAGCTGGAGAATAAGCACAAGTAGTCTGGTGGAGAATGTCATGATTAGCAAAATATTGCTCAAACTGCGAATACAAGTATTTGCGTCCATTGTCACAACGAAGAATTTTAATTGGATATTAAAATTCTTCGGGTATGAAATTGAGTGGAGATCATGTTATGAAATTTACAAAAAAATGGGAAAAACATCATTTTTATTCCGCAACAAATATAACCAAGTAGTATGAGAAAAACAATCGATAAAAGTAACAAACCACACAACCAAAGATTGAAGGTATTGGGCAAGACCCCTAGATATCAGTATGAATAACTGAAAAAAGTGTTGAACAAGGTAAAGAAATATGATTAAACGTAGTACGATGATGTTTGTTAATAGTACCGACATCACACGCAAAGGAATCAAACACAGCAGCAGACATAGCAGGAAACAACAATCTCATAATAAGAGTAGACGGGTGGCCCAGGCGACAATGCCAGGAATACAATGGATGGGTAGTGCTGGAATGAAGAGCCAGAGGATGAGGAGCTGGGCTGGAGTCGAGCACATAGAGTCCATTGACCATACTACCATAGCCAATCACCTTCCCCATCGTCAGGTCCTGAAAACACAAGAGGAAGGATGAAAGGTCATAGAGCAATGCATGGAGGTAGTGAGATGACTAATTGAAAGTAAATTAGGAGTGAAATTTGGAACATGAAGGACGGAAGATAAGATGAGAGATGAGCAAGGGATAGAACCCTTCCAAGCAATAGAGGAAAGATAGTCATGCTCTGATACCATGTTGATCGAAATAGGATGGGTTAATTGTCATTAGGAAGAGTCATTCCCTCTATATATGGAGGCATATATAACAAGTAACAAATAAAAAGAAAATACGTAATACTTTCGCTACTGCAAACAGCGTCAATACGAGAAAGAGTCTTTCTTACTTACCAGTTGGGCTAACCCCATCTTTGGACTTTTCTTTTCAAGGAACACAGATTAGGAGTTTGCTTAGGATCAACCACCAAGTGTCTTTATGTAGTTTGTTACTTTGTCTTTCGATGGAACTGTTCCATCTTGTTTTGGGATGGACTCTTGATTTTATGAACTTAGTGTAACAGAATTATATTGTAATTTCAGCATTCAAATATGTTCACTTTTATTTTTTATTTGGCTCTATGATTCAATCATTGAGGTGTTTCTTTAATCCTAGCTCCAATATTTATTGTCATTTACTTTAGTATTTCTATTATGATATCAAAATTTATTATTGTTGCTTAGTTTACTTTATATCATTAGTGCTGGTTGGGCTTTTGGAATATTATGGAACTAGGTAGGTGTATTATAACTAGTATCAGAGCTAGGTTTTAGATCGCATGAACCCTAAGAATTTACATAGACTTAAGATTTCATCTGAATCACTCCTTGGATGTTAGAGTTGTTATGTCTGATCTTGTCCATAGGATATGTATATGGACGTTATATATTTTCCATAATTTTCCACCATCATGGAAGTTTTAGTGAAAGGGATTTCTCTTTACATTTTGCAGGCACCCCCCTTACAGCAGAATGGGACGCCTGAGATTGTAATGAAAGCAATTAATACAGCAGCAGTTCCAACACCTACATGGATACAACTGAAATTACGAGGGCAATAACTCTAGCTTTGATGGAGTTTAGGAATATATTACCTGTAGCGACTCCAGTCCTAGCTCCTGCACCTGTTATCGTGGAGATTGGAATGGATTGCTATTTGAGAAGCTTCATGGAACTTCTCCCTTCCAACTTCAGTGGAGAAGAAAACCTATGGAGATTGGTTATTCAAGGCAAGGGATCTTTCAAACGCGATGTAATGCCCTGAGAATAGAAAGGTTGCTTTAGCTACTTTCCTTCTCAAGAGATAGGCCAAACTATGGTGGAGCAGACATTTGGTTGATGACCCTCTAATGAATCTGGATTCCTTTCCATTAACCTTCCTCAGTCCCGATATAGGTTAATTGATTTTTTTCAGGTCATGCGGTAGACCTGATTACTTGGGACGAGTTTTCTACAACGCTCTCCAATTAGTTATTGCCACTTATGGAGGAACAAATCCTACAAGAGAAGTACCTCCGACTAGTGTAAGGCAATAAGACTGTTACCGCATACAAGTGGGAGTTCACTCACCTGATTTTTTATGCGAGCACACTGCTGGGTAATGAGAAGGAAAAATGCTACCATTTTAGGGAAGGCCTTCATGATTCTCTATTTCTCTTAGACAACCAAAACTAACTATAGAAACCACTAGCTATAGGAGGTTGGTGGATACAAACTGATTAAGAAAAAATGCATAGGCACAATAATTACAAGAACAAATGATCTCATAGCGCACAACAAAACCATCCAACCATAGCCACCCGGGGCAACATTGGAATAAGAAATAGATGACGAGTGATAAGCAAGGAAATTAATCTGGGGCAAAGACCAGAGGCTATCTGTTCTACCCTAAGTGCAACCACCATGATCTGGGGATGTGTTTGGCTGCATCCAGTGTAACATCCTAAAATTCTGACCCGACCAGCTGAGTCACCTAGGGGACCTAACAGGTTCAATTGACCTCTCTTGGTGAACCTATTCAGGACCAGAGTGTCCTTGTTGGTCCGGTGAACCAATTACAATTGGTTTACTCCGAATTTTGAGTCACAATGACTAAAACATACTTTTTGAGAAAATGAGTTCAGAATTGACTTCGGTCAGTGATGTTACACTCGTAAGACCAATATGAATTCAACAACGTTCGTTTCGTTACATTTCGATACATATATATGAAGTTGTCAAAACAGTCGTCTCGAGATACAAGACGCCTCAAATATGACTTTTAAGCAAATGACCTCAAAATCGAACTCAATTAGTTTGGTTAGACTCATAAAACCTATAAGAGTTCAACGAAACTGTTCGCGTTCCATTCCAATGAGTATCGGCGAAACTATAACGCGAATGTGAGTTCAAGTAATGGAATTATCCAAAAAGGTGATATCGAGTAAACGACCTTGGAATTCATCTGTCAGTTTGGTTAGACTCGTAAAGCCAATAGGAGTTCAACAAAACTGTCTGCGCTTGATTCTAATGAGAATCAGAGAAATTATAACGTGGACGCAAAATTTAAATGGAACAAATTATCCAAACACACGAAACCAAGCAAACGGCCTCAGAATTCATCTCAAGTCATTTTTGTTTGACTCGTGAAGCCAACGCAAGTTTAACGAAACAGACCGCACTCAATTCCGATGAGTATCGAAGAAATTATAGCATGTGCGCGAGTTTTAAATAACGTAATTATTCAATGAAGTGGAAAATCGAGCAAATGGCTTCGGAATTGGCCAGAGTAAGTTTTGTTAGACTCATAATAATATTATGAGTCCAACGAAGTCGTCCGTTCGCAATTCTGAAGTCATTTAGGCAGTTTTGACGTTCATGTAAAATTAGTCTGCAAACGCTCCGGAAACCTAAATTGAGCAATCGAACTCGGAATTGATCATTGAAGTAGATGCGTGTCCACGAGACGGCCATAACGAGCCCGTCTGGAACAAATTTAAAGTCCTCTAGAGCGAGATACAGATGCTTGAATGTAATGAGTTAAGTTTTAATAACATTATTATTATTATTATATATATATGCACACACACACACAAACAAGTAAGTTTAGGTTAGAAGCCTTACCCGACACCTCTCCTGCTGCTACCCGGCGGGGGAAAACCGAGCCAAGAGTACCTCTCCACTCTTATCCTCCATGGCCGATACAAGCTCCGCCCATTCTCTAGTCCAAGCCGTAACACCACCGGCTGGCGAGCTTCCAAGCCACAACCTCCATCTCTCCTCCTACCATTACTGACACCACCAAGCTCTCTCCCTCTCCACAGCCTCCATGGACGAAGCTCTCCCTCCAAGATCCATCTCTCCTGTCTCTGGCAAGCTCCATCTATCCCGGCTCCGGCAAGCTCTGGCTCTCCCGGCTCGGGCAAACTCCATGGCCTCCAACCTTGTCGAGCATCTCCTCTCCAGATCCGGCCACCCCATCCATGGCTGAATCCTTCGGCGAAGTCCTAGCTCCGGCAAGCTCCAAGCTCCATTTTTGGTGATATCCCTTCTTCTCCAGCGGGATCCACTCTTCTACGACCGAGCTCCATTTTAGACCCGACAATCCGGCGAGCACCACGTCCAAAAGTCAAAATAGTCCACTCAAAAAGGCCGACACCTCTTCGACAACATTCGATGAGATTCGGATCAGCGAGATTCGGCTATAGCCAGGAACGACAAACAAATGTCGCATACGCGGCTATTGAGCAGCATGCATGGACCCGTAGTTATTTCTTCCTTGACTTCTCCCTAGCGTAGATCTTAGATTTTCAATTGTAGAAATCTTCTCGTAAAGGCCCCATTTTTCCGGCGACCCGCAGACACCCGAGCATAGTCGTGCTCGACGTGCTCGCAGATCATTTAGAGTGGGTCTGAACGACCCCTCTCCGCGAGTCTTGAGGTGTGACACGACGGTAAATAAATAAATATTAATGCGTGCGTGGTTGAAACGAGAACCGCGCAGCGGCATATAATATTGATGTGCGCGCGATCGAAACAACGACAATTGCACGACGGTAAATAAATAAATAATAATGTGAGCGCGGTCGAAATAACGACGACCGCGCGGTGAAAAATAATATTGATGTGCGAGCGGTCGAAACAATAATGCTCGCACAACAACAAATAAACATTAATGTGCGCGCGGTCGAAACAATGACGATCGCACGACGGGAAATAATATTAATGTGTGTCATCAAAATAACGACAATCGCGCAGCGGTAAATAATATTAACGCGCACAATCCAATAATGGTGGTCACACGTTAATGAACGATAACGTGCGCAGTCAAAATAACAATGCTCGCGCGTCAGTAAATAATATTAAATGGTGCGGTGAGATCAATAGTGGATCTCGTGATGAAACCAGTGATGCTCGTGCAATGGAAATAAGCAGTGGAGCCTGCAGCAAAGTCTTACAAACATGATGGAATCAAGCACGTCATTACATAGGTTGGATTTAAGGTAGAATCGTCAAATCAAGGACGCGTTGCCGATTTAAATAATTTTTTAATAACAGCTCGATTCCTTATATGTCATAGCCGCATCCGCCAACAATTGATGCATATGAGGCAAACAATTCTAAACCCTTAATTTGACTCAACGATATTGACCCTATAAATGTATAAGTAAGTCTCACGATCGTGTGACAAAATCAACGACGATCGTGCATTGAAGGTAATCATGAAGCTTGCAGTAGAGACCTTCGATGGTGAAGATTCTCAGTCAGTGGAATGTCTGGTCGACTTAGGGTAGAATAGTTGTACAGATGTCATTAGCGTTAACCACTTCAAGATAAATTATCAACAGCATGATGTCTGTTAAATCATGGCCGCGCCGCCAACCATATGATGCGGCTAACCCAAATCCTACTCTAGGTTTGATAAGTAATTAGGATCCCTAGTCTGATGTGTTTATCGAACTTAAAGCATATAGTTATACATAATCACTTAGTGGTTCTATGATTTTAGCAGATGTGAAGATTGATAAGTATTTTGGATGGGTAGAGTAGCAAGTTGTTCGCCTCCCCTAATTGGTACCCTACATGGTATGTAACTCTACTTATATGAAAAGATATTGTGTGAATGTATGTGGTGGGTCGACTGGCCCTGGCGGTGGCACACTCCGGAGGGTTAGGACAGCGATTCAAGAATAACGTCACGGTCAAACAACAGTGTGTGCCCTAGACTAGTTTGTTGTTTGTGTAGGTGTTAGCCACCTGGAGTTCGATCTGAGCTATGCCTCGGTTCTTTTGCTTGTTCTGCCAGAATGGAAAAGACTGAGTACGGGCTCGGACAGTGGTACGTAAGGCTTAGGGATGATTATGCTTAAATACCCTAGAAGTGGCCAGGACGTGCCACTGCCACTGTTTGGCCACGACGGTAGTGCATGTGGGCTTAGCTATCCCATGAATAAGTGTCTCAGTCGTTAGTTTGTACTTGATTTCGATCGAGTGCTTGCGTCTCGATGTTGTGTGTTTGATAAGTCTACGTCGACATAAAAATCAAGTGTACTTGTGATGATGTTGTGGAGTGTTTGGTTGAGCATTTACTTATTACTAGCCATGTCTCTTTATTAATAACATTTCCATATTACATTAGCTTAGCATCGTTGGGTGCGTAAGTGTGGACACCGCTATGTTCAAAACAATAGGTTATAATTATTGTTCAATTTATTATGCCCATATACTTTAATAGTCTATTAGTTGTGCTTTCATTTCCTTACTAACATATTTATATAATCATTCGTTACTATTGCATATTATACTACCTGTCACTTTCTGCAGCGTGGTATTTCCCTCCCTTGAGTGTTCGGGTTTGCGGGAAGAACCACTCAGCCTTTATGACTGATACTTTCTGTTGAACTATTTATATACGGAGACTCTACAGATGACGATGCAACCGTAACCGTGGGAGTTTCCAGAGCTATGACGTGGACTTGGCATGGAGATAAAAGGCATGTTGATGATCGTTGCTACCCTTAGTAACATCATCAGTCATATAGTTAACTCATTAGAATTTACATATTTACAACATTTTATATATCAACTTTCATCCGGCTTTGTTACTTGTGTGCCCCCGAATTTTCTATAGACTATTGTACTTGGACTGTGGGGTCATCATGCCATTGTGTATCTATTTTTGTCTTTTCTTTATTTGCTCGTATAATTTTGTGGTCTACTACGTGGCCACTAGTCTTCCGTTAGTACTTCTTCCGCTACTACCTATAGCATACCCAAGTTGGGATGTGATGGTTGTTCGCTTAACACCATCGTTGGTTCGTAGCTTTAGAAGAGAATGATGGGAGAGGGTTGAGACGTTCATATCTCTACTCTTTCATTATTCCCTTCTTTGATGTGGATTGGCGGTGGAGTGCGATAAAATCTCGTGGTCGTGCCCAGTTTCCAAAGGGGGTCTTACATCCAGTGTATGTTTTAAGTGTCAGCATGTAGGACACATAGCTCATTATTTCCCAAGACCGACGAGCAATCAGGTAATTAATCATGAGTCTTGTGTCATTTATAGATATAAATTCTTTCTTCCGTAGTTTAATACATATTATTGCAACATATTTTTTTGAAGTTCGAGGTAGTTGTCTGTAACAACTCATATGTATAATAATAATAATAATAATAGTAATGATAATAGTATTTAGGTTTTATTTTCCCTCCTAATACCTAGCCGAACCGAGCCCCCTCCACTTCTTATCCCGTAATCAGCCAGTCCAAGGCTTTCCACTCCCGATTCTTGCGAGAGCCGCATGACTCACCGCTCCCGATCCCGCCTCTGGTTGCCTCGAATCTCCTCCTCGTGGCCAGAAATCTCCTCCTCTAGGGTCGGTGCTTCCTCCCCTTGCTTCCACCGCCCCATCCTCCTCTACCAGTCCTCCTAAGAGCCGGCAATCTCCTTCGTAAGGGTTGACAGTTCCTCCTCCTGGAGCCGGCCGCAGGATCTCTTCCTCCTTATCCTCCAAGCGTAGGCAGCCCTTCCACCCGTCTCCCACTACATTTTGGTCGGTGGATTGCAAGGGCGTCTCCTAGGGTTTTGCACGAATCCTCCTCTCCTCGGGTTTTGAGCCCGAAAGTAGTCTCCTTGGGTAAGGAACTCCTTTCTTCCCCTCTATTCATATTTATTCGAATTTGTTGGTAATTTCGGTGCTCCAAATCAATGTATTTACGTTGATCCAAGCGTTTTCCCTCCCTTAAATCGTCTAATCATCTTGTAATTTTGGCTCCCGGTGTCGTCCATAGGTTCAACCGGTGGGATCTCTCCAAGACCCTCTCTGATCTAGGGTTTCCGTCACCCAAGCGCCGTCAATTTTTCCCGATCCCTCGTGGTACCTTCTCTCCCCTAAACTTTGAGGGAGGTAAAGTTCTAACCCCCTTTATTGATATGATTATTTGATGAAAATGCTTGCATAAGCGTAGAAAGACTTCAATATGTCGAATATCGTTTTTGTGACCTTGAGCAGGACAAGGATAAGGCTACTATTTCTTTTGCTAGCGCCGCTTAGGCGCCGCCATCCGTTTCAGCGTCACCTTAAGACAAGTAGAGAAATCTCTCTCGCTTGCAAGCATGAAATTTAGGTTGTTTCACTCTCACGTTAATGAAATATGCTCTTAAATATTTGAACCGTTAACCTAGCAACTTGTCGTGATATGTTAGGAATCTCCAAAACATGAATCATGAAGTTAATTTGATGTCCTAAGGGAAACATTGAAAGACGGTGTTGAATTGATGTGACGCTTTGAATCGAGTTTCCATTTAACTGGTAACGGGAACTGACAAATGGTCATAATAAGCATGGTTTGTTGATAAGCCTTATGTTTAAACTTATATTAGAATCTCGTACATCAATTAAACACGTACTATTTTCATTAATTACCACTTATGTCATTACATGATTGAACTATGCTAAACTCCGGAGTAGACTTAAAAACTAAGGTATCTCTGTTAGACTCTCTTATTTACATGTTTATTAGTTTTGCTACTAGATATATTGGAACTCAAATAAATCTGTCTCCTCTGTTTACACTTTACATTATTAACGTGTTCACTGTTTAATTCTTGTTCTGAGGCATTTTCCTTATTGTTTGGATTTTGTCTTAGGGTTCGTGACTACGCCGCCTGCATCCAGAGCTGTTTTGCGTTACGTTCCAGTGTTTCTGGAGGTTCTTTGTTGATGTTGTTTCATCAGGTTCTATGTATTTTGTTCTTGTACTGTCGGATTGATTATTACGTATTAGTTATGTCAGTCATTTTCTTTTAACGTCATAGACAACTGCTAGTCTGTATTCTATACTGAATTTCAATATTTATGGCTTGTTCATCTTTTTGGTTTACTGCATTAAAACTTTGTAGCAATTGTGCATGAAATGAGATTTTATTAAAAATGCATACGCATCAACTTCTCTTTTTTTATCACCCAACATTAAAGCTTCCGCATAAAAACAAAACTAGTTTTCTTATTAGATTATTTTAAATCTAATATTACTTTTTTCTACCGCCTTACAGACATGGAATTTATTCCGTCCATGCATGTGGCATCACGACCCTCCCGTAGCGCACTCTGATAGTTGTTACTAGATGGGTCGTGACATGGTCTTAGTATATGATTGATAAAGGAAAAAAAGGGTGATGGATGCTAACGCGAATGCAGTCATAGAATGAGATCTAGTGCAACATAAAGCTTATATACTTGACCAGCAGGAGGCTAAAGAGCAAGAAGATGTTATTACAGAACATTTTATTAAATTTAATTAATCTCTTTTCATCCTTTTTTTTTGTATTTTTACACAAATCATGTCTTGTTCATGCATATATGTATCCTCATGCTGCAAAACTTTCCTTATAAGGCTTTCTTTGATACGAGTGCTTCAAATTCATTCATAGCAGAATGTTTTGGGCATAGACTAAGCTTAGATACCCTTCGAGACATAACATCCTTAGAAGGCATGACGCCTAATGGTGTATTTATGCAAATCAACTGCAAGTGTAGGATGTCTGTTTTGTTCAAAGAATTTGAAATTATTATTTTATATCCCGCCTCATAGTTCATTCTATTTGATTATGGATACGTAGTGATTATCAGATGTAAATGCTTAAGCCAGAAAGTAGGAGCAAGAAAATTTGGCGAGAAGGACTCAACCATGTCATCATTATCTTTTAGGGTAAGATGGAGCCACCAAGCTAATTATTTTATCGGTTAATGCTATCAGGAGTATTAATAAGTGTTGTTTTGTCTTTCTAGTGCAGATACATACAAAAACATAGAGTAGGTTGTAAGAAATACAAGTAGTTCGTGAATTTCCTGATGTCTTCCCAGAAGAACTACCCAGTGCCCCTCCTACCAGAGAAGTTGATTTCCATATGATTCTAATTCTGGGAACCACTCCCGTAACAAAGACCTCTTATCGCATGGTTCCTAGAGAATTAGTTGAATTGAAAATCCAGTGGCAGGAGTTGTTTAATTTGACATTCATTACACCTAACACATCGCCTTGTGGTGCACTTGTTCTCTTTGTTAAGAAGGACGTCAATTTGATAACGCACATAGATTATCGAGGGTTGAACAAACTTACTACTAAGAATAAGTGTCATCTCTCAAGGATAAATGATTCGTTTGATCAACTTGAGAGATCTAGCACATTCTCCAAGTTAGATTTGAGAGCACAATGCCATTAGTTGAGAATCCAGTATGGGGATGTTCAAATGTCAGCTTTCAGCACGAGGTACGTGCACTATGAGTTTGTTTTCATGTCGTTCAGATTGACAAATACCTCGAATGCCTCATGGATCTGATGAAAAGAGTCTTCCAGGAATTTCTAGATCACTTTGTTATCTTCTTCATAGATGATATTCTGGTATATTCAAAGAACGAAGAAGAGCATGTTGCACACCTTAGAACGATATGGAAAACTCTCGGGGAGAACTAGTTATATGCAAAAAATTTTATATGCGAGTTTTGACTTTCGGAAATTGACTTTTTGGGACATTTTGTCAATCAAGGAGGACTCTCAATTGTTTCAAAAAAAGTAAAAGTAATTAAAGGCTTGCCAAGGCCAAAGACAGTTAAGAGCATGTTGCAATTTTCTTTCTCTTGATGGGATAAACAAAGTGTATTAATATAACTATGGAAGATTTATTACAGATATGCATTTTGGATTTTGGACGAAAGTGGGAGACGTATGTCACCTTAGTAGAATTCTCCTACAACAATAGTTTTTAGGCAAAGTATTGATATGACAACCTTAAGAAACCCTTTATGGCAAAAGTTGTCGGACACCACTATGTTCGGTTGAAAGTGAAGAGAGAACTTCAAATAAAGAATCATGAATCGACGAGACAACAGATCGAGTCAAGCTCATACAGGAGCGTATGAAGATAGCCCAAGATAGACAAGCTAAATATTAATACAAGAGGCACAGAACATTAAAATTTAGTATAAGATTTTGTTTATCTTAAAGTCAGACTTGTTAATGATGCAGGACAGGCGTCACACCTGTCTGCCACCCTGGAGTCCCACCAAGGGGCCCACCATGGCGTCCATGGCAGTTTTATAAAGTCCGCAGACCGTACACCGGATCAGTTGGTGAAGAGAGCCCGCTTGAGGACTCTTTATCGAGGAGGTCGGGGGGATCGAGCCCCAGCCTCAACAACCTACCGGCTCTGTGGTGGGACCGATGAGATGGGTTGGGGTTTACGGTCCGCGGACCGGATAATGTCGTCATGGTGCGACGCTATGGTGGGCCCCCTGGTGGGACTCCAAGTGGCAGACAGGTGTGACTCCTGTCTTGCATCATAAAAGACTTTTTCTAGACTTAAGTGGATACAGAAATTGAGTCCCATATTTTTTTGGTCCATTCAAAGTACTTGAATGCATTGGTGAGGTTGCATACAGGTTAGTCTTATCCGGAAAGATGAGTGGTTTACATGATGTGTTCTATATCTCATATCTGAGAAAAATAGTCAGAGATCTTAGTTTGGTAAACAGTAATGAAGATGCATCAATCGAATCAAATCTTAGTATCTGTGTTAAACCAGTTAGGATTGTGGACTCAAAGATTAAAAATTTAAGAAACATGAAGATTCGTTTTGTGAAAGTCCTTTAGATGAATTGTGGTCAACCGGAGTATAAATGTGAAAGAGAAGATGAACTTCAAGGTGATGATGAATATGCCTTCATTTTTTATCCATATATGATGGCAATTTTTTAGATCAAAAAAATTATTAGCAGAAATGATACGTAACATCCAAAATTTTAAGTACCTTAATAACCTTAATTTTAGGGCATGTTTGCAAATAAATTTTTTCACCTCCATCATCAGATCAAGGCATTTATGCCTTTTATGGTTAATTTTTAGCGTTAATTAATGATTTAAATAATGTCATATAGTTAGAAATTTTATAACTTTATTTTCAACGCGATTTCGTAACTCATGAGCGTAACACACTTACCTAGTATATGCTGATGAGTGGTGACATGTTTGTAATCAAGGAAAAAACTTATTTCCTTCAGTTGTAAAGCATGTATGATTTGCATCTTCAGTACCATCCCGGAAAAGCAAATGTTATACCAAATGCACTTAGTAAAAGAATGAGTTATTTCACCATTACACATCAGGAGGATTTGTTACAAGCCTTGGAGAGACTTGGAATCAGTGCGTTGTCGTGTGCCAGTAGGACATTTGCAACCTTAAGTTGCATACAAATTACATGTGACATTAAGGATAGAATCAGACATATTTTACTTTTGCATTCAAAGATAAAAGAAATTTGGGAATCTGCTTAGTCAAGACAAAAAGATAACTTTGTAATTCAGGATGGTTTATTAATAAATAAAGGAAGAGTTTGTCTTCCAGAAGTTAATCACCTTTGTGAGAATGTACTTGTTGAGGCTCATAATTCCAACTACTTTATTCATCCTAATAGTATTGTTAGCTATATTAGTCACATATCTTGTATCATGAATGAATGATTGTATCCTCTTTATATAAGCCCCCCCCCCAGACCTCTATTGGAGGTACCAAATATTCCAATCCCGTCTAACATGGTATCAGAGGGTAGTTAGGGCCTCCTCGCCTCTCTCGCTCGCTAGTTCCGTATTCCGCCGTTTCCACTAGCTTCCCGCAAGCACACTCCACTCGCCCACTCTGCAAGCCTCCGCCACTTCCGCAAACTCTCGCTTCCACTCGTACTCCTCTCTCACATCAGCGTCAACACCCCCGCACGCCTCTGCGCGCATCCCATGACCTAGACGGGGGCGTGCCTCTGCGATGATGTCGCCTGCCGTCGATCCCTGAAACACCATGCCTACTTCTGGCAACCAAGATGCGCACGACTGACACTGCCCCTTGTGACGCCGCTGGTTCCTCCCCGTACAGATCTGACACTGGTCTTCCGATCTGGTAGCAGCCTTTTTTTTTCTTCTGATGTTGCTGGTCTTCTGATCTGGTTCTTGTATGTCTGTATGCGCTAGATCAGTTGTTTGATGCTCCTGCCGCCTGAATGTCTTCTACACCTTCATTCTGCCATCTTGGCGCTTTCCAACTAGATAGTGTCTTCAATTACAAACACCACTCAGACGACCGTTCCCTCAGGGGATTTCAACAATACTTTTCCTCCTAATATGAGGTTCTTCTACTACTATCTTTACCTCCTCCAACTTCCAATTGTGGGAAAAAGTGGTTACAATGTCCCTATAGGGTATTTGACGTACGCACCACCTTACTCGTCTCCCAACTCATGTTGTGGGTAGTACAGAATATGATGATTGGTATAGTGATGATTGCCACATTTTTTCCCTCCTCCTGAGATACATGGACCTATCCGTTAAGCAAATGTGCAAGAACTGTGACAGCACTAAGGAACTATGGGATACCTTACATATGATGTTCTCTCAGACGAACAACCTCACTCTTCTTGGTGAACTCTTCCCCAAGATGGTTGAACTGAGACAAAGGGCACATTTTTTAACCGAGTACTTCGTTGAATTGAAGGTTCTTGCTGATGAGATCTTGGATCTTTGGCAGATCCCCTCTACCAGAGAGGAGCATCAGGCTCAACGTGAGCATCCTGTACTACTTTGGCTTTTGAATGGACTGGATCCAAACTTCTCGACAACAAAGACTGAAACGCTAGCGAGTCCTACCCTGCAAACTGCCAATGTGTACCATCGTCTAACCAAAGCTGGTTAAACCAGTACCCCTACTCCATCAGCTCTATATATTTCCTCTGGAGAGTCGATGGCTCTTGATTCTAGGGGTGGAAGGGGGACTAGTCGATGGGGTCGCTCTGATCGTGGTCATGATACCGACACAAGACATTGCACCCATTACGGGCATCGGCGCGACACGAAGGATACTTGCTAGGTTGTTCATGGGAAGCCTGACTGGGCCTCCAAACCCCCTCCATCACCTTGCTCTGCGCACTTGGCTGACTCCATTTCTACATCTGGGATTCCGAGAACAGTTAAAATATCCAAGGAAGAGTATCGTCGCCTGCAGGCTCTTCAGATTGACTCTCCGACTCATAGTGTTGTTGTGGCTCAAATCATCCAGCCTGTTTGCACTTCACAACGTCCTGTTCGGTGGCTGGCAGATTCTGGCGCTTTCGATCATCGGACTAGTACCTCAGGTATGTTACACTTAAACAAACCTCATAGTGGGTCTTCAATTACGGTTGCAGATGGATAGACAGTACCCATTGTTGGATTTGGTAGTTGTGATATGACACCTGACATGACTTTATCCTTTATTGCTCATGTTCATCAATCTGCTTACAACTTATTGTCAATTAGTAAGCTTACTCGTGATTTAAATTATATTATTATCTTCACATCTTATAGTTGCATTTTTCAGGAATAGTCGGCGAGCCGTATTATTGGTATAGGGAAGTTGTGTGGTGGCGGGTATGTTCTGGATGAAGTCTCTCATCTTGCTTGTTTTGCTACCTCCACCAAATTCTTGGATCTCCACTATCGTCATGGTCACCCGTCTATGCAGGTCTTGAGTCATCTGTATCCTGAGTTTGGGAAGGTTTCATATCTCAACTGTGAGTCTTGTTTGTTTGCTAAACTCCACATAGTTAGCTATGTTCCTCTTCATGAATTTCGTGCTTTAGCACCTTTTGATTTACTCCATTCTGATGTTTGGGGGTTGTTTCTTGTCCCTACGTTGTTATGACACAAATATTATGTTACTTTTATTGATGATTTCTCTCGAATGACTTGGGTGTACTTAATGAAAAATCATTCTAAGCTGTCTTTTATTTTTCAAAATTTATGGAATGAAATATTTACTCAATTTTTTGTTCGTCACAAGTGTCTTCGTACTAATAATGGTCAGAAATACTTATCTTAATCTATGTATAACTTTCTCTCTGACAAAGGCATCCTACATCAGACTAGCTGTCCTGATACCCCCCAATAAAATGGTGTTGCCGAAAGAAAAAAACGTCACCTCCTTGAGGTCACCCGGGTCATTCTTCATCATACACACGTACCCAAACACTTCTGGGGTGATGAGGTCCTTAGTGTTGTACACCTTATTAATCGTCTTCCCACTCATATTCTTTAGGGGGAGACACCCTATCACACCTTTATCCAGACCATTCTGGTCCCCTCCTACCTTTAAGGGTCTTTGGGTGTGTTTGTTATGTTCGGCATGCTCATCTCCCTGTCTCCAAACTTGATCCTTGCTCTTTGAAATATATCTTTCATGGGTATTCTTGGACTACTAAAGGATATCGTTGTTATTCTCCTGACCTCCACAAATACATTATCTCGTCTGATTTTGACTTCCTGGAATCTGACTCTTACCTTTCTCGTGGATCCACATCTCCTGACCCATCCCTCGATGTTAACTTAGTTCCTCGTCACGAACCTGCAATTCTCTCTCCGACTGACCTTTTGTGTCCTATTTGGGGACAGGTTTATTCTCATCGCTCTTCTGATAGTACATTAGTGTCACCACCTTAGCCTACCTTTTCCTCTGATAATACGACGGTTGTTCCTACGGAAGCCCCTGCTAGCGTGTCTGTTGATCCCTTACCAGTCAGCCCAGATCTCACTATTGCAGCACGGAAAGGAAGTCGGGCGTGTCGGGAAAAACCTTTATATGTTAGCTCTTACAAGGGTTTATCAACTTCTCATATTGCTCTGCACTCTACCCTGGATCAATACTGCCTTCCTTCTACAGTTGCGGAGACCAAACCTCATCCTGGCTGGGTGATTGTTATGCACGATGAGTTGACGGCCCTTCAACTTAACAAAATGTGGGACTTGATCCCCATGCCTATTTGCAAGCGGGATATTGGATGAAAATGGATTTATTCCATCAAGGTCAATGTGGATGGTTCCCTCGACAGTTTGAAGGCCCGCTTGGTTGCCAAAGGTTATGCTCACACTTATGGTGTAGATTATGATGAAACTTTTGCCCCCGTCGCCAAAATGTCCTTTATTCGTATCTTGCTCTCACTTGCAGCCTCTCACCAGTGGCCCCTGTACCAATTGGACATCAAAAATGTGTTTCCTCGTGGATCCTTGGATGAAGAGATGTATATGGAACAACCACCTAGGTTTGTTGTTGAGGGGGAGCGAAACAAGGTGTGTCATCTCTGGAAGTCGTTATACGGATTAAAGCAATCCTCTCGAGCATGGCTTGCTCATTTTCAATCTGTAGTCGCACTGTTCGGGCTTACCAAGAGTGCGAAACACTCGTCTGTCAGAGCTCTTTGGTCGATACTGTTCTATTAGTGGTTTCTGTCGATAATATTGTCATCACAGACAATAATTCTGTATAGATAACAAATCTCAAGGCGTTCTTACACTCCAACTTCCAAACTAAAGATCTGGGCTCATTGCGGTATTTTCTAGGGATTGAAGTTGTTGATTATGTTGACACCCTCTTTATTTGTCAACGCAAATATGCTCTCGATCTTCTATCTGGCCTTGGAATGTCTAACTGTGGCCCTATGGATTCTCCACTTGAATCAGGGGAAAAGGGTCTTCATGTCAAAAGCAAACCATTTGTTACCGTAAACTAGTTGGAAAACTGAACTACCTTACCATGACTCGTCCTGACATTGTCTGTGTTGTAAGTAAGTTTAGTCAGTTCATGGCTGCTCCAACCATCTCTCAATGGGAATCTGTTCTCTGAATCATCAGATACATAAAGAAAGATCCTGGACTCGGGATATCATACAAGAATCGATGTCATTTTAATATAGAGGCATATTGTGACTCTGACTGGGCAGGCTGCTTAGCCACTCGAAAGTCAACCACGGGATTTACTATCTTTATGGGTGAAAATCTTGTCTCCTGGAAGGGAAAGAAACAAACCCCGGTCGCCAGATATAGTACAGAAGCGGAATATAGGGGAATGCAAAGTTGCTCATTACATTCCTAATAGGAAAGCTGATCAAGCTCCCGGACTAGCTCAATTATGTGTAAATGAAATAGTTCGACTGCACGATGTACCGAAGTCTATCTTTCTGACAAGGAGGGTAGTTTTACTTTTAAAGTCTGAATATACATTCAAGAGCGTCTGGGAGCTAAGCTAAAGTTCAGCACAAGTTTTCACTCTCCGATTGATGGACAAACAAAGTGTACTAATAAAATTGTGGAAGATTTATTACAGATGTGCATTCTAGATTTTGGAGGTAAGTGGAAGAAGTATATCACCTTAGTAGAATTCTCCTATAACAAAAGTTTTTAGGTAAGTATTGATTTGACAATCTTTAGAGGCCCATTATGGTAGACGTTGTCGGACTAGTCGTGCACAAAAAGCCCGGGCCCAGAAAGCCCGTCAGGGCAAGGGCCCGGCCCGGAAAAGCCCGGCTAGGCCCGGCCCGGGCCAAGCCCAGGCGTCGGGCCTAGCCTGGGCCCGTCACCCAGGCCGGCGGGAAATCTCTCCAATAATATGCGGGATTTTAATCCCGCCTGGATAGGAGGGACATTAATCCCGCCTGGATAGGCGGGATATTAATCCTGTCTATTTAGGCGGGATTTTAATCCCGCCTAATCCAGGCGGGATTAAAATCCCGCCCGTTGGGAAATCAAGCCGGCCCGGGCCGAGTCCGGACCCGCCTGGAGGGCCTTATCGGGCCCTCTCTTTGAGAGGGAGCCCGAGCCCAGCCCGACTCAAGCTGGGCCTGGGCCGAGCCTGGTTGGCAAAAAGCTCGGGCCCGGATCGGGCTTTTTGTGCACGACTATGTCGTACATCATTATATTGGGTTGAAAGTGAATAAAGACTTTCAATTAAAGAGTCATGGATCGACGAGACAACAAATCAAGTCAAGCTCATTCAGGAATATATGAAGATAGCCCAAGATAAACAAACTAAATATTAATACTAGAGACACAGAACAATAGAATTCAGTGTGGAGATTTTGTTTATCTTAAAGTCAGACTTGTTAAGACTATTTCTAAACTTAAGTGGATAAACAAATTGAGTCCCAGATTTTTCGGTACATTCAAAGTACTTTAATGTATTGGTGAGGTTGCATACAAGTTGGCCTTACTCGAAAAGATGAGTGATTTCCATGATGTGTTCTGCATCTCCTATATGAGGAAAGCAGACAGAAATCTTAGTTTGGTGATCAGTACTGAAGATTCACCTGTCGAATCAAATATTAGTATCTGTGTTAAAACAGTTAGGATTGTGGACTCAAGGTTTCAAAATTTAAAAAACAGGGAGATTCGTTTTGTGAAAGTCTTTTAAGATGAATTGTGGTCAACCAGAGTATAAATGTGAAAGAGAAGATGAACTTCAAGGCGATGATGAGTATGCCTTCATTTTTTACCAAGATATGATGGTAATTTTTTAGACCAAAAATGATCCACGCATATCCTTATAATTCTCATCTACTTTATGTTTTGTTGTCCAAGGACTGTATGGTCTTTTCATTAGTAGCATATTAGGGTGAAGACACTATTTAACACAAAGTATTGTAAGGGTTTCTCGGTTCTTTTGAGTGAATGAAAAACTAAGAGTTGTTGTTTGGTAACTTGAAGCTGCTGGAGCAAGGCCTTTCTCTGATTGCTTTCTCTACCGCTTCCGACGTTGTGTGCATCCTGCTGATCACGCCATTAGTTGGTATCAGAGGAGCGCCCTCCGGTAAATCTGTGGCGGCATGGCTGACATCGTCCGAGGAGGTTATGGTCGACAGGGTCGGAGTCGGGTCGATGGACACAATGAAGATGAACCGTGGCATCGCCGAGATCTACGGGACATCGAGCTGGAAATGCAGAGGACAAAAATTGAGGAGTTAGGACGCCAACTTGCGCAGGACGAGTTGCGTGCACTGCCTGATGATGCCCTGGAAACAGAACGAAGTTCTGAAGAGGATGAACATGTCAACCCATTTGCGTTGCGTCCTCGTCGGCGGGAACGCAGAGCACACCGCTCTAGGGAGACACCACTTCGCAATCTAGGCATGAAGGTTGAGATTTTTGATTTTGAAGGTAAGACTCATCCTGATGAGTTCATTTACTGGTTATGCACAGTGGAACGAGTGTTTGACCTCAAAGAGTTCACCGAAGCACAGAAGGTTAAACTCGTGGCCATTCGGCTTCACAAACATGCCTTTGTTTGGTGGGAGCATGTCAAGAAGCAACGTACCCGCAAAGGTAAACCTAAGGTGGATCGATGGGATAAAATGAAGAAGTTGCTCCAGAAAAAGTTCCTACCCACACAATACCGACAGGAGGCCTTCCTTGACTACCAATGTTTGCGGCAAAACGACTTGTTCGTTGAACGCTACACTGAAGATTTTTATCGGTTACGCACGGAGTGTGACGTCGCCGAAGAAGAAGAACAAACCATCGTCAAATATCTGAAAGGATTGCAACCGGAAATCTCTGATATCGTTCATCTACAACAGTATTAGGGAGATGAGGATGTATGTTGCCTAGCTTTAAAGGTGGAAAAGCAACTGAATCAGAAGCGTACCACCGAAAAATCAGCCATTCAGTGGGGAGGGAAGAAATGGTAGAGCAAAACTAGGGCCAACCCGGCCACCTCCGCATACCACCTGGACAAGAAATTAGTTCAAAACACTCAACCTTCAGAGAGTAGCCGTGCAACCGAATCGTCCAGCCTTATCAAGGGGTCGGCCGCCAAAAGATGTTACAAATGCCGAGGCTTCGGACACCTCATGGCCAACTTCCCAAATACTCACACAGTTACATTTGCGAACGGAGAACCGGCATTCGACACCTCCGCCGGCGATGAATCTGACACCACTAGATTAAGGGGATGTCCTCTATGGTGATTCTGGTGAATCCTTAGTAGTTCGACAGCTTCTACACAACACACCGCTCGAGAATGACGCATGGTTACGACACAACATCTTTCATACTAAATGTACAAGTGGCGGAAAGGTTTGCACTCTCATTATTAATGGAGGTAGTTGTGAGAATGTGGTGTCTACCACCATGGTGAAGAAATTGGGACTCAAGACCGAACCGCGCACGCCGACGTACAAGATGTCTTGGCTAAAGAAGGGCAATGAGGTCACGGTATCCAATCGGTGCCTTGTGAAATTTTCAATCGGCCAAACCTATCAGGATGAAGTATGGTGCGATGTCATACCAATGGATGCTTGTCACATTCTCCTCGGTCGTCCATGGCAATACGACAGGCACACACGCCATGATGGCTTTCGTAACACCTATTTCTTTAAAAAAGATGGCAAAAAAATTACATTGGCCCCCTTGGATAACCGGAATGACAAAACTACACCCTCTTTGGCCCCCTTGGATAACCGGCAAAACCTCCTACCGAATATATACCTCCGGAAGTTCAGTCTCTTCTACGCCACTTTGTTGATGTCATGCCGGACGAGTTACCGGTAAGACTTCCTCCACTACGGAGCATCTAGCATCATATAAATTTGGTCCCGGGAGCAATGATTCCAAATAAAGCCGCATATCGCATGAGTCCCGCGGAGCATGATGAATAGAAGCGACAAGTGCGTGAATTATTGGCCAAGGGTGTCATACGAGAGAGATTAAACCATTGTGCCGTCCCGGCGCTATTGATTCCAAAGAAGGATGGTTCGTGGCGCATGTGCATCGACAGTAGAGCTGTCAACAAAATCACTATCAGGTATCGTTTTTGTTAGAGTTTATGTTAAGTTTATTTTTTGGTGTGCGTTTAGCCCTGTATTATCCCCTCTCTATATAAGGGGGAGTTTAGTATGTTTTCAAGTGATTTGATTTTACCCTAATTCCAACATGGTATCAGAGCCGGCGTAAACCCGCACGCCTTCCGCCGTTCGCCCGCTCGCCCGCTTGCTCGGTCCGCTTCCGCCTTCCGCCGTTCGCCGCCCGTTCGCCCGCCGCTCGCCGCCTCTCTCTCTCTCGCCTTCTCTCTCTCTCTCTCTCTCCTTCCTCCGTTCCCCGTCTCCTCTCCTGTTACCCGCCGGTACTATGGATTAACGGGCGGGATTTTTCTTCTTTTTTGACCTTCCAATGGTCCGATTGAGCCGAAATTCTGGGAAAAGTTTCGCTTTCCTCTCCTTATGATCACCCTTGATTCTTGTTTTTTTCCGCTTCATCTTTCCGGAGATTCAGATCTACTTTTTCATCTCCGTTGTTTTTTTCGTCGTTCTTCTACTCCCGGAAGTTCAGATCTATGATGTCCTAAGGTTCCTCTCGTCCTGTGGACCGTTCTTCTTCGTTGGTGCCATGTGAGACGTTGATTCGGGTGCTTCCGGTGCCTCTGTGCCCCCCGCTGGATCTACCCGGGTTGGCTCCGATCACAGTTTCTCTCAGCTTACTACGATTCGTCTGGATGACACCAACTACCTCTCTTGGTCCCGCTCTATTACTCTGGCCTTAAAGAGTCGGCGTCTCTTTGGCTATGTTAGTGGCGACACTCCTGCGCCTGCTCGTACCTCTGCCACCTGGTCTCAATGGGACTCTGAAAACTCGCTGGTCATGTCTTGGCTCATCAATTCCATGCAGGAGTCCATTGCTCGGAATTACCTCTTCCTCGACACTGCTGCAGACATCTGGAAACGGGCTGAATCTACTTACTCCCGCAGAGGGAATGCGGCACAAATCTACCATCTTTGCCGACAGTTGTTCCATCTTCGTCAGGGAGATCGTCCTCCTTCTGCCTACTATTTGGAGTTTACCCAACTCTACCAGGAGTATGACCATTTTGAGTCACTTGCAATGGTCTGTGATGCTGATGCCCTCCTATTAAGGGCTCGTGAGGATCGCAACAGGGTGTTCGAATTTCTCCAGGGGCTTCACCGCGACTTCGATCAGATCACTGTGCAGGTTTTGGGCCGCGTTCCCATTCCTTCCTTGCTTGAGGTCTTTAGCATTATTCAGCAGGAGTTTGATCGTAGACAGTCCTGGAACATGACCACCACTCCTGAGGGTTCAGCTTTGGTTGCTCATCCTACAACCACTGGTAGCAGGGCCTCTCGGGACTTCAAGCCTCGTGCCACGGATAAGGATCATCTCATGTGCGATTATTGTGGCAAGCCCCGTCATACCCGAGATACCTGTTACAGCTTGCACGGCTTCCCTCCCGGATTTTCCTCTCGAGGTGGTTCTTCTTCCCGTGGGGGACGTGGTCGTGGACGCACTTCTGGCCGTTCACCTCATTCTGCCCATCTGACCGAGATTCCTGAGAGCAGCCCTCCGGGTCTTCTTGGACCTCCTCCTGCAGCTATGTCCTCTTTTTCTGCTGATGAGATGCAGACTCTTCGCCGCCTGATGCAGGGCCTTCTTACTGAGCCGGTTACTGCTTCTTCTTCATCTGCCCTTGCCCATTCAGGTATCTCAGGTGCTCACTCTGCTAAAACTGGTTCCTCTCCCCATTGGATTATTGACTCCGGAGCTACTGATCATATGACTGGATCGGCCTCAGGTTTTGTGTCTTATTCCCCTCTCTCTGGTCGAGATAAAGTGAGTATTGTTGATGGATCTTTTTCCTCCATTGCTGGGAAAGGATCCATACCGTGTTCCTCTCTCACATTATCTTCTGTCCTCCATGTTCCAAACTTCACCCGCAGTTTACTTTCTGTTAGTCAGTTGACTACTTCTCTTCAATGCTCAGTCACCTTTTTTCCTACTTATTGTGTTTTTCAGGATCTGAAGACGGGGAAGGCGATTGGGTCTGGTAGCTTGCAGGACGGCTTGTACGTGTTTGACCCCTCCAACGGGTCTCCCTCTCCGCACGCTCTTCATGCCACCCAGTCATCTCAGCTGCTCACCTGGCATCAGCGTCTTGGCCATCCTTCTGTTTCCACTATGCAGCGTCTTTTATCTACTTTTCCCTCTAGTTGTTTCAAAAATTTTGTGTGTGATGTATGTGACGTTGCAAAACATCATCGTCTACCTGTTAATCATGTTTCTTTACCTAGTACTATTCCTTTCCATATTGTTCATACTGATGTGTGGGGGCCTTGCTCTATTGGCTCTATTTCTGGATGTCACTGGTTTATTTCCTTTATTGATTGCTTTTCTCGAACGACATGGGTTTACCTCATGAAACATAAAGATGAAGTTTTTTCTATTTTTCAACGCTTCCATAAAATGGTTTCTACTCAATTCTCTGCATCCATAAAAATCTTACGCAGTGACAATGGTAGAGAGTATATAAACTCTACCTTTGACCACTACCTTACCACTCATGGCATTATTCATCAAACCTCCTGTACTCATTCCCCGTCACAGAATGGGGTAGCCGAGCGAAAGAACCGTCACTTGTTGGATGTTACCAGGTGCCTCTTGCTTACTATGCATCTCCCCAAGTTCTATTGGGGGGATGCTGTCCTTACCGCTGCTTATCTCATCAATCGGTTGCCCTCTCCTGTCCTTGGTAACCAAACTCCCCTCACCACCTTAGGAATTTCTCCGACCTCCTCTCTTCCTCCTCGCATATTTGGAAGTACGTGCTTTGTCCACATTCCCTCTCCTGGGCGGTCCAAACTCGACCCCCGCGCCCTTAAGTGCGTCTTCATTGGTTATTTCCCTACTCAAAAGGGGTATAAATGTTATCACCCTCCTACTCGTCGGACACTCGTATCTGCTGACGTTACTTTTCGTGATTCTACTCCTTATTATGCTCCCTCACTTCAGGGGGAGTCTGATGTTGAAGTGAGTTCTCCTACCTTCTCCCTGCCGATTCCTCCCGTTATTTCTTCTCCTCCGCCTACTCGTCCCTTACAGGTTTACACCCGACGGCGAAAAGGTCAGAACACAACGGCTAACCCCATGCTCACAGACCCTATGCCACCTCCGTCAGAAGATCTCTCCCTCCATGAAGGTATCCGATTGAGCACTCAACACCCTATATCTCAATATGTTTCCTATGATGCGCTGACTCCTTATAAAGGGTTTGTGTCGTCCCTTGCTTCGGTCTCTATTCCATCTACCTGGCAGGAGGCACTTGAACATCCTGATTGGAAAAGGGCAATGGTAGAAGAAATGACAGCTTTGGAGAAGAACAATACTTGGGATTTAACCACCCTTCCACATGGGAAGAAAACAGTTGGGTGCAAGTGGGTCTTTGCGGTCAAACAAAATTCCAAAGGCATAGTGGAACGTTTCAAGGCAAGATTAGTGGCGAGAGGGTATACTCAAACTCTTGGCATCGACTATCAAGAAACCTTTGCTCCTGTGGCAAAAATGAATTCTATTCGAGTCCTGCTGTCATGTGTTGCATGCAAGGGTTGGGATCTCATCCAATTGGATGTTAAAAATGCCTTTCTTCATGGCAATTTGGAAGAAGAAGTGTATATGTCTCTTCCACCCGGTTTTATCTCTCAGGGTTCAGATGGAAAAGTTTGCAAATTGAAGAAGGCTCTCTACGGCCTGAAGCAATCCCCAAGGGCGTGGTTTGGACGGTTCCATAGTGCTATGGTCTCCCTGGGGTACAAACAAAGTCATGCTGATCATACTCTGTTTATCAAAAAGAGGGCCAACATGATAACAATTTTAATAGTCTATGTGGATGACATTATTATTACAGGGGATGACAGTGATGAAGTAAAAGCCTTAAAGAAACACTTAGCACAAGAATTTGAGGTGAAAGATCTTGGCAAACTGAAGTATTTTCTGGGTATTGAAGTTGTCAGATCTAAGAAACGGAAGTACATTCTTGATCTCTTAGAACAAACGGGTCTGAGTGGGTGTAGACCTGCTGACACTCCCATGGAGGTTAACCACAATCTTGGGAAAAATGATGGCGATCTTATAGAAGATGTTAAAGGCTATCAAAGACTTGTAGGGAGATTGATCTACTTGTCTCATACTAGACCGGACATTGCTTACGCCGTTGGAGTTGTGAGTCAATACATGCACTCTCCGAGGGCCAGACATCTCGATGTTGCTCATCGGATCTTGAGATACTTGAAAACTTCACCTGGAAGAGGAATTCTTTTCACCTCTAATTCTGACCTGAAGATCGAGATTTATACTGATGCTGACTGGGCAGGAAGTGTTGAAGATAGACGATCCACGTCTGGGTATTGTTCGTTTATTGGGGGGAATCTTGTCACTTGGAGAAGCAAGAAGCAACAAGTCGTCTTCAGGTCCAGTGCTGAGGCAGAATTTCGTGCCATGGCTCATGGCATTTGTGAAGGACTCTGGCTGCGCTCCCTCATGAGTGATCTGGGGTTGAGTGAAACTGCTCCTATTCGGCTGTACTGCGACAACAAGGCTGCCATTAGCATTGCCAACAATCCTGTTCAGCATGATCGCACTAAACACATTGAGGTGGACAGACATTTCATTAAGGAGCACATTGAGAGGAAGATCATATGTATTCCCTTTGTTCCCTCAGAGGGCCAACTTGCAGACATTCTTACAAAGAGTCTTGGGGCAAATCTTCACTATGGCTTGATTGACAAGTTGGGCATGAGAAATATAACATGTCCAACTTGAGGGGGAGTGTTAGAGTTTATGTTAAGTTTATTATTTTTTGGTGTGCGTTTAGCCCTGTATTATCCCCTCTCTATATAAGGGGGAGTTTAGTATGTTTTCAAGTGATTTGATTTTACCCTAATTCCAACAGTTTTCTTAACTTCAATTTGATGATTTGATTGATCAATTGTGTGGTGCAGTGGTTTTCTCACGAATAGATTTGTGCAGCGGCTACCATCAAATTCGCGGCCGCCCAAGGGACGAATAAAAAACCGCCTAAAAAACCAGAGATGTCGTTCGGGCTATCAAATGCCCCCGACACATTCATGCGGTTAATGAACCACATTTTTCGGCCATTTCTCGATCGATACGTGGTTATCTACTTCGACGACATATTGGTGTACAGTAAATCAGCCCAACAACATTTGGACCACTTGCAACAAGTATTTGAAGTTTTGTGGAAACAACATTTGTTTGCCAACACACAAAAATGCCACTTTCACACCGACAAAATTCATTTTTTAGCTATATTATCTCACCGGACGGACTTCGAATGGATCCGGACAAGATTGTCGCCATCATTAATTGGGACACGCTGAAGGACCTTCACGGGCTGCGAAGTTTCCATGGTCTCGCCTCCTTCTACCGGCGGTTCGTCAAAGACTTTAGCACCATCATCGCCCCGCTCACCGATTGTATGAAGGGCGGTCAATTTAAGTGGACACCTGCGGCCGATAACTCCTTTCAGAACTTAAAACGCAAGATCACGGAGGCCCCAGTCCTCAAGTTAACTAATTTTGGTGATGTATTTGAGGAACATTGTGATGCTTCAGGCATAGGCATTGGTGGAGTACTTAGCCAAGGCAAGCGACCAATTGCATTCTTCAGCGAGAAACTCAACAAGGCGCGGAAATGGTATTCGATTTATGACAAAGAGTTTTACGCCATCGTCCGCAGTGTGGCATATTGGCGCCACTATCTTTTTGCCAAGGAGTTCATCCTTTTCTCTGATCATGAGGGACTTAAATACATCAATGGCCAACATCGGTTGAACGCAGGCACGCCAAGTGGGTGGAGTTCCTCCAAACCTTTCATTTCTCCATACAGCATACGGCCGGCTCACTCAACAAAGTGGCGGATGCCCTCGGTCGAAAACATGCTCTCTTACACACTATGCATGTGAAGTTCTTGGGATTTGAATCCTTTAAAGATCACTACGCTGATGACCCTCATTTCAGCAACCCGTGGAACAAGTGCAGCATCAGTCCCTTCCAAAATTTCTTGGTGGTTGATGATTTTTTCTTCATGAAGAATCGGCTTTGTATTCCATATTACTCCCTCCGCCTAGCCATCATTCATGAATATTATGCGGGCGGTCTAGCCGATCACATGGGAGATGACAAAACAAAAGCTTTGGTGGGTGAACATTTCTATTGGCCTCATTTGGACAGGGATGTGGCGAGGTATATTGAGGGTTGTAATGTTTGTCATGTAGCAAAGACGAAAGGAACCAATGTGGGGCTCTACTTGCCCCTTCTGGTTCCCATATCGCCATGGGAAGACCTCAGCATTGATTTCGTTTTGGGGCTACCCCGGACTCAACGAAACCACGACTCAATCCTCGTCGTGGTCGACCGATTCTCAAAAATGGCGCATTTCATAGATTGCAATAAAACCTTCGACGCGTCACGGATTGCGCGACTATTCCTGCATGAGGTTGTCCGGTTGCACAAAATTCTAAATCCATCACATCGGATCATGATGTCAAGTTCATGAGCCACTTTTGGCGCACTCTATAGAGGCATCTCGGAACAAAATTATAGTTCAGTTCGGTTTACCATCCTCAAACGGATGGGCAAACAGAGGTCTTAAATCGGAGCCTCGGCTATTTATTGCGCAGCTTGATTGAGGATCGTCCAAAGCAATGGGATACCGTTCTTGCACAGACGGAGTTTGCCTTTAATCGATCACCCAATCGCACCACAGGCAAAAGCCCTTTTGAAATACTCAATGGCAAAAATCCAGCGACACCAATGGATCTTCTCCAACTTCCACTCACTACTTGGCACTGTCAAGATGCAGCCACCACTGCACAGGAATTTAAGGAACTCCATTCCAAGATCAATCAACCCATACAGGAGAAAAATCAAATGTATAAATAGCGTGTGGATAAACACCGCAAGCACGTCGTATTCAAAGAGGGGGATTTAGTTTGGATTCACCTCCGCAAAGACTGTTTCCCACGGGGGAAGACGGGAAAATTAAAACCCCGAGCTGATGGTCCTTTCAGGTTTTGGAACGCATCAACGACAATGCTTACAAAATAGAACTTCCGGGCAAGTACAACGTATGTGGCACTTTCAACGTGGTTGATCTCTCTCCAAACCATCGGGATGATGCCCCCCCCCCGGTGCGGTGACTCTCAGCGACGTGGACTTCGATTCGGGGACGAATCCTTCTCAAGCGGGGGAGGACTGATGTACGCATATCCTTATAGTTCTCATCTACTGTATAAGACACTATTTAGTAGCATATTAGGGTGAAGACACTATTTAACGCAAAGTACTGTAAGGATTTCTCGGTTCTTTTGGGTGAATGAAAAACTAAGAGTTGTTGTCTGGTAACCGACGGCGACTGGAGCAAGGCCTTTCTCTGATTGCTTTCTCTACCGCATCCGACGTTGTGCGCATCCTACTGATCACGCAATTAAAAAAATTTATTATGAGGAATGATTTGTAACATCCAAAATTTTAAGTACCTTTATAATATTAATTTCAGAGACTGATCGCAAATAAATTTCTTCACTATCATCATCAGATCGAGGCATTTATGCCCTTTATGGTTAATTTTTTGCATTGATCAGTGATTTAAATAATGTCAGAGTTAGAAATTTTATAACTTTGTTTTCAGCGCAATTTCGTAACTCGCGTGAGCGTAACACGCATACCTAGTATATACTAATGATTAGTGACAAGTTTGTAATTTAGACTTATTTCCTTCGGTTGTAATGCCCCCCCCCCCGAAGAAAATGTGGAGAATAAATTTTCATTTTACGCAAATGATCTAAAACCCCTATTTTTGATACCTTAAGAGACCAGAGTTCACTCCTTTTACTTTTTTGGTTGTAATCAATGCTGCTTAGAAAGCAGCAGGATAGTGATTGTGGTTTAATTGCTAGACGATTCAAGCAGACACACAGGTTCCACCTCTCATCACCGGTTCTCGAAGAGCGTTTCCCTTGCGACTTTGAAGTCGTGGGACCTAACAACAACTGGTGTCGACACCTTGCAGTGCGTTGTTTACCGATTCTCCAGAAACCATTGGCTCAACCTATAGGATATTTCTTTGGAGGGAGGGACAAACTTTTTTATGTTCTCCTATCTCCGGTTCACTCCTCCCTTCTCCGTTTAATTTTCAAAATAGATGTTTGTGGTTTTCATCCAACTTTTGAGGAATTGGGAGATCACTAAACATGTTGTGATTCACCTTTTACTTATTATATGGTTCCTATTTTATTTCAAATTTTCGTTACGTGTTGGGAGCAGATCGGAGAAGTCTAACATAAATTTAAATTCAACATACAGAAGTCATGCCTTCACGTCGTGTTTACAAACGCTGCAATGCCAAATTAAGAAATTCCCTTCCTCGTGGCTAGACATATTACCTCTTATAGATTCATTGCGTACATAAATCTGAATTACACGTAATCCTTTACTACATGTTAAGCGCAAAATATTTTATTATAAATCGACAAATTAGTTACATATGTGCATTTATACCTTATAGTAAGAACAGATGTGATGAAGCGCATTAATAATACTAGGCAAAAAATACATGAGTAGAACAAGTAATAAGCCTCACACTAATAGCCTCATGTGGACAACATAATGAAATAATTGTACCGACCACCATATGATTAGTTCAAGAGGCTTAGGAGGTGTTTTCTATCATGTTTGATGGGCACACAACATCATACTCATAGGGCGTAGTAGACCATATGAGCCTCATTAGCGGTCGATGACCCATCCTTCCTGATAAGGAAACAATTAGATGTGAGTATGTATTTTGTCACAGCCCAGGCCCGGCTCAAGGAGTCTTAATGGGACCCGACTGGTTCAACCGTGAGGGCTGCAGCCCATGTGATCCCAACGCTTTTCTGACATGTTTATCAACGCAGCGCGGTGTTGGCGTTGGGTCTCGAACTCGCAACCCTTGATAAGGAGCCTTAATATCACTCCTCATCACCACTGAGCTGATGAGGAGTTATATTAAGGCTCCTTATCAAGGGTTGCGGGTTCAAGACCCAACGCCAACACCACGTTGCGCTGATAAACATGCCAGAAAAGCGTTGGAGTCACTTGGGCTGCAGCCCTCACGGTTGAACCAGTCGGGTCCCATTAAGACTCCTTGAGCCGGGCCTGGGCCGTGATAAAAAAGTGCACTTTTTTTTTCACGGCCCAGGCCCGGCTCGAGGAGGCTTAATGGGACCCGACTGATTCAACCATGAGGGTTGCAGCCCAAGTAACCCCAACGCATTTCTGGCTTGTTTATCAGCGCAGCGCGGTGTTGGTGTTGGGTCTCGAAACCGCAACCCTTGATACGGAGCCTTAATATCATTCATCATCACCAATTGAGTTCCAGCTCAGTTGGTGATGAGGAGTGATATTAAGGCTCCTTATCAAGGGGTGCGCGTTCGAGACTGTAATAACCCAAAAATTTTAATAAATTGCTAATGACATTTTTGTAATTATCCTAATTTAGTTTTCTTCTATTTACCTAAACCGTCCCCCTCCCCTGTTATTTTCCACACACACCCGCCGACCGAGGGTTTCTCCCGATCCCGCATTTGCACCTGCTTCCATCTCCCACTATTTTCATCGCTCCTGATCCCGCATCTCGTGGCCGCCGACTGCTTCTCCTCCTCAAGTCGGCAGCAGCGGCTCCTCTCCCTGCATGGCGTCGACAACTCCCCATCCAGCCGGTGGCCTCCCTTCTTGAGGTCAGCGCATCTTCCTCCTGTCATGGCCGACAGGAGCTCTGCCTCCTTCCCAAGCAGCGACATCAAGCCTTCCCCTCCCCCCTCCTCAGACCAGCAACCTCTTCTCTTCCCCTCACGGGGGTCGGCATCAACTTTCGCTCCTCCTTGCACCCCGCTTGAACCTAGAATTTGCTCAAATCCTCCACTCAGATTTTGGGCATAGATTTGTTTTCCTTAGGTAAGAAACTCACTCTTCTCCTCTTCTATTCAAATTTCTTAATCCTTCATGAAATTGTTTGTCACCAAAATTGTGCATACTTGTGATTTTAGATTTTTGACCTCCTATAATCGTCTAATCGTAGATTATTTGTGAATTCCGACTTCGATTGACGAAGCTACCAGCGTGGTCATGCAAAATCCTCTCTGATTTAGGGTTTCCCCAAGCCAAAGCGCTGTCAAGTCTCCGTCCCCGCGTGGTGTCTCCTCTCCCCTCACTTTTGAGGGAGGTAAATCTAACTCTCTCGTGCTTTAGATTTTGCAAATAATACCATGTGTTATCGTAGAATTTCCGTCATGTCAATATCAATTATGTTTGTACTTAATCAGGTGCGAAATAGGATTTTTGGTTTTTACTTGCGTCACTTGGCCGCCGTTGTCAGGTACTGCTTCAGCTTTAAGACAAGCAGAGATCCTTCTCTCTTGCAAACATTGGACTTAAATGAATGTTTGTTCTTATGATTTTGCGACCCCTATATCGAATATATGATTCGTCAAATGAATTTAGAACTTGAATGTCTATCATGATATACTAATAGTTTGTGGTTTAATATGTTAAGAGCGACATGAGTTGGTGATCATGAATGATTTATATATATAAAGAGAGAGATGAGTTTTCAATTAGAAGAATGAATCTCTTATTTGTGATAAAATTCAAAAATGGTAGATCGTTGAGCACGAGCAGCAGGTGTCATGATAATAATTGTAACCAATTCTTGTTAATAAATATATGATCGGTGTTTTTATATCATGCTCGTAACGTACATATTTTACTTAGTAGATAATCGTGTATTAGGATGAATTAATCTAGATGAGTCATGATGTCTCAGAATCGATTCATATCAAACTTATCTCTGCGATTTGCTTGAGAAATTTTCTTGTTATTATAACTTTAACCTCTCGAACCTGTAAGGTTCGAAACTCACTGTTTAGTTTCTTCTGTGTCATCAAATCTTGTTTCTTATGTCTATCTGGTTACAAGAAATATGTAAATCTGTTTCATGATCTGAAATTTCCTCTTTAATGTGGACTCATTCCTGTTACGATCGTTAAACTATGAATCTTGTAATCCATTGATGTCATAAGCAATCTTTAAATGGTAACGGTTAGTTGGGGCAACTCTCTGCTTGCATAGTCACAGCAAGCAGGAACCTGTCCAATAAGACTTGCGTCTGACCCTGAGTGTGAACCATGTGCACCCCCGTAAACACCTACACACTTCATTGATTACAGCTTGTGATATTACATGATCAATTATATGTTATGCTCTGAAATAAGCTTAATTCAGGTTATTTTTTGTTTGACTCTTTTACTTGTCTGTTTTGTTAGTTTTGTTTCATGAAAACGGGTACTCATATATTTTTGCTTCACTTACTGTTATGTACTTTACTTTACTTACTCTGTTTATTTCAATGTTCTCGGACTCTTTTTTCTTGTTTAGGGATTGCCTTAGCGTTCGTGACAGCGCTGTCAGGTCCTCGATCCCGATCAGCATTAAGTTTCAGGTTCTATGTTTGCATTCCATTTTCTTTACTGTCAGACATTTCTTATATGTAATAATAATGATCAGTAAATAATGAACAACTGTCAGGCTATATTATATGTACTGGAATTTAACATCATTTGCATGTTCATTTATCTGAAATTGACATTTGCGTGGAAATCTATATCAATAGTTGTGTCATGAATTTTATTAAAATGCATCTGCACCTGTTTCACACTAGCATGTTTTACAGCTTCCGCATAAAACAAACTATTTTTTTCAAATCAATTATTTTAAAACTAATTATCAGTATTCTCTGTTTCCGCCTTAGCAGACATGGTTTCTTTCCGCCCATGCCCGTGGCATCACGACTCACCTCGAAGCGCACTCTGACTTTCGTTGAGACAGGTCGTGACAGTTGATATCAGAAGGAAGTTAGCTTGTAAAGATAAAGTATTTTAAAAACCTTATATATTTTGAAATTGCACCGTATGAATATATATAAGCATGCATCATTCCTTCACTCAGCATGTCATTATTTGTCGTTTGCGGCTGAAACACGCACACACTCACTCATAATCATTAGTATACACACGAATGTTAAGGAGTTATGGGCAAACATAATATTTTTGTGCATATGAATCTCCACTATGATATACATCGCTTGCGAATATTAAATTGTATGGGCAGTTTAATATTTTCAAGTGCGTCGGCATTAGAATCATAATATGCATGACATGTTAAGTGAAATGGACGCTTAACATGACATGTGTATCCATTCATTTGCATACATATCATAAATCATTGCACAAGTGTTAAGCTAAGAACAACAATAATGATTGTACACACATCGATTTTATTATTTACTTGATATCACACATGATCTCATTGATGCACTTGCATGATCATTACCTAGAGTTGTCCAATGAAAATGTTGTAATTATTACATAATTTATGTACCTGACAGTAGGAAATGTGTTAGAATCTCTAGTTTCAAGTCTCTAGTATTCGTATTCAGTCTTCATGTTCTGCTCGACTAACAATCTTATCTGATCCTCCTGTATCTCCTTCTAAATAGCTCCTAAGTGTCAGCGAGAAATGAGAGTCTTCTTGTAAATGGTTCTGTTGAATTACTTCAGCGTTGTTTTGTGTTCTTCCATTCCTAGGGTGACTCGCTTCTGTCGATACTCAATTGTCATTCTGCTTTTTTTTCCTTTTTGGTGTCCTGTCTTCCCTTCGTGTAAGATCTTTTCACTCTCGTATTCTCGAGTCTTATCCCTCAATTTCGAGCTAATTGAATCAATTCATGTGTTTGCTGAAGCCGATCTTCCGTATCTAGTCGAACCTTCTAAGATCGTGGAATAATCAATACGCAAGCTTCGAAAGAGAATCATTCATATGGTAAGAGTGCCTTGAATGCCCGAACAGTCTGAGGAGTACGCTTGAGAACTTGCATATGACATGTGATTGCGCAAAACTATATCCGCAAACGACAACGACAAGTGTGTCGTATCAAGGGTACAATAGGTTTAAAGAAAACAAGGTCGTATTAGACTCGGGGTGGTCAAGTAATTCTACTTCAAAAATCGTTATTATCTTATCAAATAGAATTTTAAGTTTGGGTTGTGATTAGAAAAAACTAGAGACGCTAATTGAATTAATTCGATGGGTTAAAAACTAGTACCTGATCGTTGAATCACCTCGGATATAAAGAATAACGAAATGAAAATAAAGTGCAATTCTCTTGTTGAAGAGGCTTTGACCGTGGAGGTTCCCGAAGCATGAACGCTCCTCTCTCGAGGATTAGGTTCAACTAAGCTTAGGTGTATCGACCAAACTTTCGTTCTCAAATCGCATCGCCTAAGACTTGTTTTAGGTAGTAAACCTCGCTATTGGATTTTACTCCAATCTGAAAGAGTTGCGTCGTCCTCTCTCAAGGGTTGCGTTCTACTCTTTTTATCAATGAGTGATCGATTCGCCTTGCGAGCGTCTCGGCTAACTAAAAAGCGAAAACTATTTTGAAAACTATATAAAATATATAGCCTCAATGAATTGATCAACGATAAATCTTAAGCGTTTAACAAATTAAGAAAAGCAAAACTAAAATCATAGCAAAAATTAACTCATCCTCGGATCATCGCGACCGAGCACTATAGAAATTAGTTACTCATGGAGATGAGAATTATTATTATAAAACCGCGAGATCATGAGAAGGAACAAAAGTGACAAGAGACAAATTTGATGAAATATTGAAGAAATTTTATGAGATTAAAATTACTTTTTATTGCTAGTAGAGAAAAAGAATGTTACAAGAAATAAAATTGCAAGGTATAATTTGATGAAATATTCTAAATTGAAAGAAAAAAAACGTACAAAATTTATAAAAAAAAAACAACAAACTTAACGAACGGAAGCGAGAACTTCCCTCCAATCGGATTCGGTCAAAATTCGATCACAAAATAATGAAACACTAAAATGAAACAAAACTCTCTCTAAAATCTTTTTCTAATAACTGAATAAAAATCAACAACAAATTTGTAAAATGAATTGAATTGACTGATAGGTGACGCCTTCATCCTTCCCGGAGTCACCCTTTTATAGGCACCGAAAGTACGTGAGTGATAATTGGAGGCTGCCTCCATGGGTGAAACGGCAGCGGAGGGTCATTGCTGGCTGGATTTCGGGAGGAGGCCCAATCCACGGGTGAAACGACAGCTTTGAAGAGGTGGCGGGCTGGAGTGCTGCCGTGGAGGAGGCGGGATTAAGGCAGAGGCAGAATTTCTGGAGGAGGCCGACTAGCTGACATGGCTTATTTTGTTGTTGGTGGCCAAAAATAGTTCTGGTTATTGAGGTGGTGGAGCTGGAGTGAAGTGGTGGTCGAGCTGGATCGAGCTGGCTGCTTGCAAGGTGGCGGTGGAGCTGGCCGAGAGCTGGGAGGAGCAGCAGCTGGAGAGCTGGATGGCCGAGAGTTGGGAAGTGTTGGCCGGAGGGGCGGTTTTAAAGGTTGTCGAGCTTGGAACTGCAGGTTGTTGTGCATGGAGGATGGCGGTGGCTTCATGCACGTGTGGTGGAGCTCGGGTGGAGGTGCTGGAGCTGGCCGAGCATGATGGAGGTGGGGCTCGGGCTGCATGAAGGTGGCCGAGCTCGGGCTCCATGGAGGTGGTCGGAGCTTGAGCTGGGAGGAGGGTGGCCGGAGTTGTATGGGGGAGGTGGCCAAACCTGCAATATATATATAAATATATATATATATATACACACACGTGTATACGTATATATATAAGGGAAGTATCTAGTGTGGGCGTACGGGCAAGACTCAAGGAGGCTTCAAATCGAAAAGTGATCAATATGAAAGTTGTAGATCTCGGCGAGACGAGCAACTTTCATGTTGATCACTTTTTGATTTGGAGCTGTCTTGACCCTCGATCTGAGTTGTATATATATACACGTATATACGTGTATATATATACGTATATATACATATATATATTAATACGTATATATATATATTAATATGTATATATATATATACTTGAGTGGTGGCTTTGAAAATATTCGATCGAGCTCTATGATGACGAGTTGGACTCGCATGCAAACTCTTTGATGCGGCAGCGGGATATTGCATGTAAATTCCCCCCAGGCCTGTCATAATCCTATAAAATAAAAAATATAAGATTTAGAATGTGAAATATTGTTTTTACGCAATATTGTAACAAAACAACGAATAAATATGATAATTTATTTAAATATCTAATAGGATAATAGCCATAAATGATGACTAAAATATTATTCATCAAACACCTCCATACTTACTTGTTGCTCGTCCCGAGGAAATCATTTCTCATAAAGGTAGGAAGATCTAATGCTAGATAAAATTTTGAAGGCTAGAGAGTAAAATGCAAAGTTGTATGTCGGCATACGTAGACATTTTAGTAGAAAGACGTTCTTGACATAAACACTAATTTATGAGATAATTAAAATGTGTTTCAATTATTTATTATTACTTTTAAAACGAGACGACGGTCAATCTCTTAAAGTTATGTAAAGGTAGAAAATAGCATGATCGCTGAGATTTAAATTACTAGATGTTGACGCTCGGGGAGACCAAAAAAATCCATAGGCTTGCCCGTTGCACCTTCTCCATTACACTTTTTACTAAATCAACTATATGAATCTTTAGGACTTAAATAGGATGTACTTAAGGCTTGGATTTAAGGAAAAGGTGAACAATGATGAACATGAATGAATATTTCACTTAAACAATGAGTTTTGAGCTTTTTTTGTTTCTTATTTTCTTCATAATTGGGATCATTCCAAGCATGAATACCTAGGCCGCATATCATTATGAGAATTTGATTTTCATAGTTGGGATCATTTCAAGTATGTGTATGCATACCTAGGTCGTATGTAACTATGAAATTATAGCTTTTTGAATAAACATCATTTTTTTCTCTTCATAGTTGGGATCATTCCAACTATGCGTATGCATACCTAAATCGCATATCACTATGAAAATTTTGCTCTTAATAATCACCAATTTTTGCAATAATTTAGCTCAAAATGTAAGTGTACAATTGGGTTGAGTTTTTTAGTTTTTGTGGCAAAATGATGGAGGTGGGTCAAATAAAGATACAAGGCTCAAATTTGTGTGAACAATGGTAATAATTTGGGGTTAGGTGCAAAAGCTCAAACTATTCAAAGAGAGCCTAAATAATTTCCATAGATTTTAATTATTCTAAAATACAAACGTTTCAAAGATAGCTAAGGGCAAGTTTTAGACATCAAAAAAGGACATCATTTCATTCGAGTCGAGTAATAGCTTTCTAACGATCTTCTGCACACTCACATAAACTACTTTTGGATAAAACCAGATTCAAATTAGAAGTAAAATAAATTCTTTCTACACAATTCACAAATCATAAGTTTAGATTTTTGACAAGAATTTAATTCTATATCAATACTACTCAAACACATGCATTTTACTAGAAGCACACATGAGTCAGCAATTTTACTCAAATTTCAGAAACTATTTTAACACAAAAAATTCCTAATTTACATGAAAAATTTAATTCACTTGAAACTTACAATTAAATAAACATGGAGATTTTGAAAAACTGAGTGAAAAAAATAAAAATTTATTCCTAATTTAAATATATTTTTTGGGTTAATTCCTACACTTCCCGAGGTCTTCCCTGTGAAGGGCTCGCAGCGGTACTAGAAGATATGATGGGATGAAAAACCCAAATCTCCCTTTCTAGAAAATTACATTTCGATTTTCTAGAATTTTTTGTAGTTTTCTTATTTAAGTGCTATTTTTTTTTTTAATGCAAGATATAAGACAAGATTTTTTTTTTTTTAAACAAACTAAGTTAAAAATGAACTAATGCTACCCCTCTATACTTAAAGACAAATATTGTTCCCAATGTTTAAAACTAAGTATGAAAACTAAAAAAAATGCTTAAAAAAAAGAAGATTATAAGAAGACTTCCCTGAGTGGTCGTCGGGGTGGCTACTTATAATCCGGAGAAAGAGTCTGCAAAACTTATTAGAAAAAACAAAACAATAATTAAAAAAAAGATAACTATGGGGTGTCTCCCATAAGCGCTTTGTTTACCGTTGCGTAGCTTGACTAAGTAGCGTTTTTAAAAGTTTGGGAGGTTTATGGATTCAATTTTTCCGGTTGAGAGGTTGCTGGAGTGATATAATTTCAAACGGTGTCCGATAACTTTGAATGAGTCGTTTTTCGGATGCACAATAAGGACGGTTCCGTAGGGCCAAACCTCTTTGACAACAAATGGTCCGGACCACCGAAACTTAAGTTTACCAGGAAAAAGCCTTAAACGTGAGTTGTAGATAAGGACTAAATCGCCCGGTGAAAAAGATTTTGGATTTGTTTTTTTTTTATCGTGATAATACTTAGTCCTTTCCTTGTAAAATTTATTATTTTCATAGGCGTTTGAACGTCATTCGTCTAATTCATTTATTTGAAATTTTCGATTTTCAGAGGCTAAGTTTAGATATAAATTAAAAAATTTGAGTGCCCAATATACGCGGTGCTCTAATTCAACTGGTAGATGACACACTTTCCCGTAAACTAATCGATACGGTGTAAAACCGATGGCGGTCTTGTACGCCGTCTGATAAGCACACAAAGCGTCATATAGCTTGAGTGACCAATCCTTCCTATTAACGGACACCGTTATTTCTAAAATTCTTTTTAACTCGCGGTTTACCACATCCACTTGGTCATTTGCTTGTGGCTGATAGGGGTGGACAATTTGTGCGTGACGTCATACTTAGCTAAAAATTTAACAAGTTGGCCGTTACAAAAATAAGAGTCTCTATCACTAATCAGTGCATGTGGTGTGTCAAATCTAGAAAATAATTTTTTAAAAAAATTTACGACGACTCTCGCGTCGTTAGTGGGGAAAGCTTGCGCCTCAGCCCGACTTGACACGTAGTCAACCGCAACAAGGATGTACTTATTATTATGAGAAGGTGGTAATGGACCTACGAAATCTAACCCCCATAAATCAAAAATTTCACATTCTAAAAATATATTTTGCGACATTTCGTCTCGGTTAGAAATGTTACCTGACTGTTGGCAGCTATCGCATTTGCTCACAAACATGTGAGCGTCTTTGAATAAAATGCGCCAATAAAAGCCCGCCTCTAGTACCTTCCTAGCGGTCCGGTTTGCTTGATAATGTCCACCGGTTGGTACTTCGTGGCAGTGCCGCAAAATTTGGACGCCTTCCTCGCCCGATGCACACATTCTTACCACTTGGTCCGCGCAGACACGAAATAAAAAAGGGTCTTCCCAAAAGTAATTTTCAAGTCCTGAAAGAATTTCTTCTTTTGTTGACTTGAATAATTCTTTGGGAGGACCCGTGCCACTAAGTAATTGGCAAGATCCGCGTACCAAGGGGTAGAGGAAGTCATTACCTGATCGGCGGCGAGGAGGTGCTCTTCAGGAAATTTGTCGTCAATATCGGCCTCCACTAGCGCTCATGCAGCCGGATTCTCCAATCTTGAGAGTTGGTCGGCCGCCAAGTTCTCCGCACCCTTTTTGTCTTGAATTTCCAAGTCGAATTCATGAAGGAGTAAAACTCATCTCAACAGTCGGGGCTTAGCATCCCCTTTGTTCAATAAGTACCAGAGCGCGGAATGATCTGAAAAGACAATAACTTTTGAAAGCATCAAATAAGAACGGAATTTATCAAATGCAAAAACAATCGCAAAAAATTCTTTCTCCTTCGTTGTATAATTAGCTTGAGCGAATGTGAGCGTTTTGCTTGCGTAATAAATCGGGTGAAAATACGATTTGTTCACCCGTTGGCCTAAAACAGCCCCAACAGCAAAATCACTCGCATCGCACATTATTTCGAACGGTAGAGACCAATTTGGCGCAATTAAAATCGGCGAGTTTATTAGTTCTTTCTTTATTTTTTTCAAAAGCTTTCAAACATTCATCGTCAAAAATAAACGCGTATTCTTTTTCTAAGAGATGAGTTAAAGGTTTTGTAATTTTAGAAAAATCTCGAATGAATCGCCTATAGAATCCTGCGTGCCCTAAAAACTCCTAATAGATTTGATATTGGTGGGCGAAGGAAGTTTTTCTATGACTTCGATCTTGGTCTGGTCGACCTCGATCCCTTTACATGAAACTATGTCCGAAGACTAGTCCTTCTCTGACCATAAAGTGGCACTTTTCCCAGTTAAGTGTCAAATTCGTGTCTTCGCAATGTTTAAGAACACGATCAAGATTATTTAAACAGCTTTTGAAAATAATCGTCAAAGACCGAAAAATCGTCCATAAAAACTTTCATGACGTCCTCTATAAATTCGTTAAAAATTGTCAACATACATCTTTGGAATGTAGCCGGCGCGTTGCAAAATCAAACGACATCCTCCGATAGGCAAAGGTGTCAAAGGGACAAATGAACGTGATTTTCTCTTGATCTTCGGGTGCAATTGGGATTTGAAAGTATCCCGAAAGATCATCAAGAAAACAATAATGTGAGTGACCGGATAGACGTTCTAAGATTTGGTCAATGAAGGATAACGGGAAGTGGTCCTTACGGGTGGCATCATTTAATTTCATATAATCGATGCATATCCGCCAACTCGTAACAGTACGGGTTGGGATCAACTCATTATTTACATTAGAGACCATCGTTATCCCTCCCTTCTTAGGCACGACTTGCACCGGGCTAACCCAAGTGCTATCAGAAATTGGGTAAATAATACTCGCGTCTAATAATTTTATAATTTTGTCCTTAACGACGTCCTTCATGTTAAGATTAAGGCGTCGTTGAGGCTGAATAGTGTCGCGAGAATTATTTTCTAAATTTATTTTATGCGTGCAAAATGATGGGCTAATCCCCTTAATATCAGAAATTTGACATGCAATTGCATGGAGGTGATTATTTAAAATTTTCGTTAATTCAGAAAGTTCTGAATCGTTAAGCGCGGATGAAATAATCATGGACAATTTTGACTCTTTTTCTAAAAATAAATATTTTAAATGTTCCGGCAATTGTTTTGATTCTAAACTCGGCGGCTCCTCATTAAATTTTTTTACTTTAAAATTATTCAATTATATTTCTTCAAATTTAAGCGGGCGAGTTATTTCTTTTAAACAATATAGGTTTGGAATGTCTGGATTTTAAAATGAAGGAGAGAAAATTTCAGAAAATGACGTTATTTTCTCTTCAAAATTTGTTTCTAAGGTAAAACAAGAGTCGTCGTTATAAAAAGAGTTTTGCATGGAAGAGTCGATACTAAAAGTAACTTTTTCATCCCCCACTCGTAGGAGAAGCTTTCCGTTACTTACGTCTATTATTGTCTTAGAGGTTACAAGGAATGGACGACCGAGTATAAGGGGCACTTCGGCGTCTTCCTCGATGTCTAGAATGATAAAGTCTACCGGAAAGAGAAACTTGTCTACTTTAACTAAAACATCCTCTACGACTCCAATTGGATACTTAATAGACTGATCCGCTAGTTTGATGCTAATTTTTGTTGGGCTGGAATTGTCCAACCCAAGTTTTTTAAATAAAGAATACGGCATGAGGTTAATACTAGCGCCCAAATCGGTCAAGGCGTGTCTTATTAATAAATTACCGAACAAGCACCGGATGGCAAACCGTCCGGGGTCGTTTAATTTTTGTGGTAATTTATTTAATAAAACCGCCGAGCATTCTGCGTTTAGAGAAACACACGAAACATTCTCAAGTTTCTTTTAATTTGAAAGTAAATCTTTTAGATATTTAGCGTACTTGGGTATTTGGGCAATTGCCTCGCAGAATGGTACATTTATTTGAATTTGTTTTAAAATCTCAATAAATCTTTTATATTGCTCCTCATTGCGCTCATCTTTAAATTTTGAAGGATAAGGCATTGACGGTTTTAAATTATTATGCGGAGCTAAAGTAAAAGACGGTAAGGTAGAAGAACTAACTTGCGAAGAAATAAATTGCGGGGGTGAAGATGAAACGTTTACCTCGAGTCCAGTCAAATTTGTAGAAGTTACATCCTTTCCGTCGCGGAGGGTTATTGGGTTGGCGCTCTCCCTTGGATTGGGCTCGGTGTTGCCCAACAAAGTTCCTTGTTGGCGCTCGGAGAACAATTTGGCTAGCTGTCCAATTTGATTTTTTAAATTTTTAATAGATCCGGTAAGATTCCGGATATTGGACCGTTAGAGGCTACGTGTTTAGTGAAGATCTCTTCAAGTGAAGAGGACTTTTGTGGTGGTGGTATGAATCCGGGAGGATTCACTTGTGGTGGTCGTTGAGCATTATTGGGGTTGTTCCATGAAAAGTTTGGGTGACTTCTCAAACCCAGATTATAACTATTATTAAAAGGAATATTATTATTCGGGTTATAAGGAGGACGATAGAAGTTCCCCATATAGTCTACTTGCTCTTGAATAAAATTATTATTATTATTATTATTATTATTATAAGCCAAATTGGTGGCGGAGAAAGCAGACATCTCCGTCACTTGCTTTGTGAGCATTTCAACTTGAAGTGCTAAATTCGGTGTGGCCTCGACTTCAAAGAGTCCGGTCGGCTTGTTAGGACGCGACCGTAGCGCATTCCACTGATAAGCATTCATGGTCATCTCCTCAAAAAACTTTTGAGCGGTCTCAGGGGTTTTGTTATTAAGAGTACCTCCCGCGGCCACATCAATCATTTGCCTAGTTTGGAGATTCAAACCATTGTAGAAAGTTTGGACTTGTTGCCAAACGGGAAGGGCGTGATGAGGACATCTCCATAAAAGCTTTTTGAAGCGCTCCCATGTGTCGTAGAGAGACTCCGAGTCTATTTGCGTAAACGAGAAAATGTCCGTACGCAATTTAGCGGACTTTGCCGGAGGAAAATATTTCGTTTAAAATTTCTCCGTCATTTCGACCCATGTAGTGATGGAACATCTAGAAAGAAAACTCAACCACTGTTTGGCCTTAGTCCGCAAAAAAAACGGAAATAAACGCAGACGGATGGCGTCATCGGTGACGCCATTTATTTTAAACGTATCGCAAATTTCAAAAAATTAAGCAAATGTAAATTTGGATCTTCATCCGGTAAGTCATCGAATACAACCGATTGTTGTACCATTTGAATGACACTTGTTTTAATTTCAAAATTATTATTTGTCACTGCCGGACGAATAATACTAGATTGTGTTCCCTCCAAATTCGGTCTCGCATAATAGGACATGGTCTGTAGCGGGGCCTCATTAAGGTTGGGAACTTCCATTATTTCCTCGTTAGTTTCTCGGATAGACTCTTTATGAATTATTTACAGATCACTAAATCGGAGACGTCGCCGAAAGGTGCGCTTGATTTCCGGATCAAAACCGAATTCAAAATTATTTGAAGAGTTTACTCGATTCATAAACAAAAAAGAAGAGAGGGAAGAGGCAAAGAGGAATAAACGATTAAAAAGAAAAATTATTAGATAGTTAAATATATATATAAGGTTCAAAAAACAAGTTAGCAGCTCTGGCGGTTGGATCTCTATTCCAAAGAGCTGCTTTCATTGGGACAGCTCTCTGTGAAGAGCTTTTCAAAAATCTGGAATTCAGAAATCTCTCCCTCCTCAGCAAAATAGCTTTCTCTCTCACATGTTTTGGAAATCTAATTCATTGGAACATGGTAGATTTACGGCTTTCCTCTGGCAATTCCAAGCCCTCGATAGCGATTCCGAGCGCATGCACAGAACAACCAAAAGTCTGCAGCTTTTTGCTGATCTATTTTAAAACAGCTCTAACAGCAAATCCGCCAGAGCTTAAGACCCTTAGTCCCGGACTTCCCGAGTTCTTCCCTGTGAAGGGTTCGCAGCGGTACTAGAGGGTGTGCTGGGATGACAAGCCCAAACCGTTCTTTCCGAGAATTTAAGTTGCGTTTTTTTAAAAAAAAAAATTGAAAATAGGTGAGAAGAAAGAGAACGATAAAATTAATAACTATTTCTTTTACAAATTATCGACCGATTTTCCCCGGCAACGACGTCAAATCCTTGATTGCGCGAAACTATATCAGCAAACGACAACGACAAGTATACCGTATCGAGAGTACAATAGGTTTAAAGAAAACAAGATCGTATTAGACTCGGGGTGGTCAAGTAATTCTACTTCGAAAATCGCTATTATTTTATCAAATAGAAATTGAAGTTTGGGTTGTGATTAGCAAAAACTAGATACGCAAATTGAATTAATTCGATGAGTTAAAAGCTAGTACCCGATCGTTGAATCACCTCGGATATAGAGAATAACGAAATGAAAATAAAGTGCAATTCTCTTGTTGAAAAGGCTTTGATCGTGGAGGTTCCCGAAGCATGAACGCCCCTCTCTTAAGGATTAGGTTCAACAAAGCTTAGGTGTATCGACCAAACTTTCGTTCTCAAATCGCATCGCCTAAGACTTGCTTTAGATAGTGAACCTTGCTATTGCATTTTACTCCAATCCAGAAGAGTTACGTCGTCCTCTTAAGAGAGTTGCGTTCTACTCTTTTTACCAATGAGTGATTGATTCGCCTTACGAGCCACTCGGCCAACTAAAGAGCGAAAACTATTTTGAAAACTATATAAAATATATAGCATCAATGAATTGATCAACAGTAAATCTTAAGCGATCAACAAATTGAGAAAAGCAAAACTAAAATCATAGTAAAAATTAACTAATCCTCGGATCATCGCGACCGAGCACTATAGAAATTAGTTACTCATGGAGATGAGAGAATTATTATTATAAAACCGCGAGATCATGAGAAGGAACAAAAGTGACGAGAAATATTTGATGAAATATTGAAGAAATTTTATGAGAGATAGAAATTACTTTTTATTGTTAGTGGAGAACAAGAAGGTTACAAGAAATAAAATTGAAAGATATAATTTGATGAAATATTCTAAGTTGAAAGAAAAAAAACGTACAAAATTTATAAAAAAAACAACAAACTTAACGAACGGAGGCGAGAACTTCCCACCAATCGGATTCGGTCAAAATTCGTTCACAAAATAATGAAACACTAAAAAGAAACAAAACTCTCTCTAAAATCTCTCTCTAATAACTGAATAAAAATCAACAACAAAATTGTAAAATGAATTGAATTGACTGATAGGTGATGCCTTCATCCTTCCCGGAGTCATCCTTTTATAGGCACCGAAAGTAGGTGAGTGATAATTGGAGGCTGCCTCCATGGGTGAAACGGCAGCGGAGGGTTATTGCTGGTTGGATTTTGGGAGGAGGCCCAATCCATTGGTGAAACGGAAGCTTTGAAATGGTGGTGGGCTGGAGGGCTGCTGTGGAGGAGGCGGGATTAAGGCAGAGGCGGAATTTCTGGAGGAGGTCGGCTAGCTGACGTGGCTTAATTTGTTGTTGGTGGCCGAAAATAGTTCTGGTTATTGAGGTGGTGGAGCTGGAGTGAAGTGGTGGTCGAGCTGGATCGAGCTGGCTACTTGCAAGGTGGCGGTGGAGCTGGCCGAGAGCTGGGAGGGGCAGCAGCTAGAGAGCTGGATGGCCGAGAGCTGGGAGGTGCTGGCCGGAGGGGCGGTTTGTGAGGTTGCCGAACTTGGAACTGCAGGTTGTTGTGCATGGAGGATGGCGGTCGCTTCATGCACATGTGGTGGAGCTCGGGTGGAGGTGTTGGAGCTGGCGGAGCATGGAGGAGGTGGGGCTCGGGCTGCATGAAGGTGGCCGAGCTCGGGCTGCATGGAGGTGGCCGGAGCTTGAGTTGGGAGGAGGGTGGCCGGAGGTGTATGGGGGCGGTGGCCAAACCTGCAAAAAAAAAAAAATTATATATATATATATAATATAACATATATATATATATATACGTTATATTATATATATATATATATAATATATACATATAACATATATATACATATACATATATATATTAATATGTATATACATACTTGAGTGATGGCTTTGAAAATATTCAGTCGAGCTTTATGTTGACGAGTTGGACTCGAATGCGAACTCTTGGATGTGGCAGTGAGATATTGCATGTAAATTCCCCTCAGGCCTGCCATAATACTATAAAATAGAAAATATAAGATTTAGAACATGAAATATTGTTATTACGCAATATTGTAACAAAACAACGAATAAATATGATAATTTATTTAAATGTCTAATAGGATAATAGTCATAAATGATGACTAAAATATTAGTCATCAGCACGCATAGTAAGTATCCGCAAATTTTCTCTTGATCTTGGTAAGTCCTTGCATTTGTTCTCATCCATGTTTCTTTGCATTCATAGCTAGCTTTCTGTTGAAACCAAAAACTTGGTCTCTCGTGAAGTTCGGGGTCCCAAAAGAGGGATGATTTCAAACCTACTACACTCGGAGGAACGTCACGGACCAAATACTTTGAAAACTAGGAACAGACCCTCGGCTCTAGCGTGGAGGTCCACCACACACCCGAAAGGTCACAAGAGCACTTCCCCTCGCTCACCAATGGCTGAGCTGGGCACCTTGGAGAGCTCTCTCAACTCAACTAAGAAGAAGAAATCAAGGGGGAGGAAGCCAAAAACTCATCCTCTCCAAAGGTACTCAAGGGGGTCTATTTATAGTTTTTCCAAGCCTGAGAGCCGAAATGTCCAAAATACCCCTAAAGCAAAAAGGCCTCGAGCCAATAGAAAACCTCCACACCGGGGGGTAAAGAGGTAATTCCCCCCCGAGGGCATAACGGTAAAAATACGGCCCAAAGGGGTCCAAGGGCGGGAAGAGGTAAAGCCATACCCCCACCACCCCGGGCACCCGAGACGAGGCTCATTCGGGGGCTTAGACCACGCTGAAGCACCGAAGGCCGGGGGGGCGAGAGCCAGGCTGCAGCCAGTCTCGCACGCAGGGCAGGCCGCCCGGGCGAGCACCCAGCCGCAGCCGGTCTCGCCCGCAGGGCAGGCCGCCCGGACGAGCACCCAGCCGCAGCTGGTCTCGCCCGTAGGGCAGGCGGCCTGGGCGAGCACCCAGCCTGGCTGGTCTCGCCCGCAGGGCAGGCCTGCCCGGGCGAGCACCCAGTCTGGCTGGTCTTACCCATCACAGGGCTCGGGTGCGGGGAGGGCGAGACCCTGGCCTCCGGCCGGTCCCGCCGCTCCTACCTTGCACCTAGGAAAGCCGGGGCGGGTGTCGGCCATCTTGACGCATCCGCCCCCAAAAGGGGTCAGGGGGGGAGGTAGATTTTTCCTCCCCCTACTAGTATATTTCCAAGGTCAAGCCAAAATTGGCCACCAAGAGTGCAAAACCTCTCAAAAGCTTAAAAAACATAAAGCTGGTCCTGTGCCTGCCGAGGGAACCCTACTCTGCGAATACGGGGTTGTACACAATCCCTGCTCTTTTCGAGGTTGGCACAAGCTCGTAAAGAAACATCCAACCCAACGTATTCGCTGAGTGGCCCCTTCTCGTGGTTTGAAAGATTATAAGGCCTCTCTGAGGGGTCAACCTGTCATGACAGCTAATGGGAACTTGGGTGACGAGACAGCCTTAGGGTGAAAATACTTAGCTTCCCGAGGGTTCAACCTGTCATGCCAGCTAATGGGAGTCTGGGTGACGAGACAGCCTCAGGGGTGAAAATACTTGGGCATCCACGAGAGGTACCACCGGACCTGCCAGCTAGTGGGAGCCTGGCAGCGGGACCGTCATCGGAGCAAAGGACTTGGGCTTCCACGAGAGGTACCATCGGACCTGCCAGCTATTGGGAGCCTGACAGCGGGACCGTCATCAGAGCAAAGGACTTGGGCTTCCACGAGAGGTACCATCGGACCTGCCAGCTAGTGGGAGCCTGGTAACGGGACCGTCATCGGAGCAAAGGACTTGGGCTTCCACGAGAGGTACCACCGGACCTGGCAGCTAGTGGGAGCCTGGCAGCGGGACCGTCATCGGAGCAAAGGACTTGAGCTTCCACAAGAGGTACCACCGGACCTGTCAGCTAGTGGGAGTCTGGCAGCGGGACCGTCATCGAAACAAAAGACTTGGGCTTCCACGAGAGGTACCACCGGACCTGCCAGCTATTGGGAGCCTGACAGCGGGACCGTCATCGGAGCAAAGGACTTGGGCTTCCACGAGAGGTACCACCGGACCTGCCAATTAGTGGGAGCCTGACAGCGGGACCGTCATCGGAGCAAAGGACTTGGGCTTCCACGATAGGTACCACCGGACCTGCCAGCTAGTGGGAGTCTGGCAGCGGGACCGTCATCGGAGCAAAGGACTTGGGCTCCCCGAGGTACCCTCGACCAATCCAGCTAGTGAGAGTCTGACATGAGGAGATCCACTTGGGGGTGGGACTGGGCATGTCACCTGAGATTCATCAATTCCAACATCCTCAAAGGGGAAAACATGATGGGTTACATGACCCCCCCCCCCCCGACTCAACTGGTCGGGGGCTGAACTCATTACAACATAAGAAAAGATACAAGACTCTGTCGAGGCGAGGCTTCTTTAGGGGGTCTTGGTATGCTGGTCGTCATCCTTCCCCTCGAATACCTCCATCTTGCTCAGGCTCTCCATGATCTTCTTCATCTCCTCTGCCTTGGCCAACCAAGAGATGGCGTTGACGATCGTGACATAACATTGTCTTGTCATCCTTGAGTCTCCCTTGACTCTGACCTGGATCCCTCCTGAGCTGAACTTGAGGCACTGGTGGAAATAAGACGGCACGCAACGGAAGGTGCTGATGAGGGGCCTTCCGAAGATGGCGTTGTAGCTGCTCGGAGCGTCAACAATGACGAATCAGCAGTTCCTTGAAGCCCCTCCCAATTTCACTTGGAGTCCTACTCTACCTTCAACCTCCTTCCTCTCCCCTGAAAATCCGAACAGAGGTCCGTCTGAGGCCAACACTCTCCTTGGCACCACCTTCATCTCGTCAAACGCCTTCTTGAAAATGTCGTTGACGGAGCTCCCGTTATCAACCAAGATCCGGGAGAGGGTGTAGCCCTCGATGGCGGTCTGGATGACCAGCGCATCGCAGAACGGATCCTCATGATCCGGCATGTCCTTCATCGAGAAGGTGATCTTCTCCTCTTGGGGCGGGGTCTGGGACGTCGAAGCGACGCTCCGTCGGTACATGGCATGGAGGCTCGCCTTCCGAGTGGCCTCGATCCCCACTCCACCGTGGATCACTGCTATGCCACCTCGGGGTCCGACGTCGACCCGATCCTCACATATGTCATCCTCCCCCACTCGGGGTGGAACCTATTCAACCTGCGCCGGCGGCTGAGGCTGGGCAGGGCCCTCTCGCCCTCCTCACTTCCAGGAATTCGGGGCAGGTAGTCGTGGCGTGACCCTCTGCCTGGTGGAAGTCACAGTACGGCAACGCTCCCCCTTCCCTCCTTCGGCGGGTTCGGCGGTCTCTCTTGTTGTCTCTTCCTCCTTCACCTATTGTCAAGGCCTGCTGTGGTGGGGGTAAGAGCTGTCTTGGGGCTTGCCTTTGGAAGTTGAACCTCCCTTGGCCCCCATGAAAGTTTCCCCCATCCTTGATGAGAGCTCTTCCTGGACCCTAGGCAAGTCCTCCCTGCTGCCTCCAGCCTGGTCCCGGACCCTCCTGTCCCTAGAACCCCTGAGCTCTCTGCTCTTCTCTCCGTCTTCCTTCCTGATGCCTTGAGTCACCTTGCTCCTTTGGCTCCGACTCTGTTAGCTTTGTCAACTTCTTGACAAATGTCGGGTTGGCCGCCTCCATTGCTATCTCCTCCGCTGCCCTTTCCATCTGCTTCTCGAAGGAAATGGGGGTCTTTCTGGTCAGGCTCATCTTGAAGAACCCTTCGCGCAGCCCCACCGTGAACGTCATCTGGAGGGCATACGCTGGCATCTCCTGGATATCCAGGATCTCCTCCTGGAACCTGTCAACATAGTGGGTCAACGACTCCTCGGCCCTCTGCCTTATCAGAAAGATGGACTTAGGACTCCTCTTCCTCTTCTTGGAGGTAGAGAAGTGGAGCTGGAAGCTCCAGCTCAAGTACTCGAACCCAAAGATTGACCTCGGAGGGAGTTGATGAAACCAGTCTCTTGCTTTCTCCTTCAACGTGATCGCAAAGAGACGACACTTGAAGGCATCCGTCATCGACCTGATGGAGACGGCATCCTCGAACCACTGCAGGTGCTAGACGGGGTCATCCTTCCCGGTATAGTAAGTCATGTCTAGCTCTCTGAACCCCTCGGGAACGGGACCTGAGATGATCAACTCACTGAAAGGTGACCCCCTAAGGGGTGGTCTCGCAACCTCTACTCGGGCGACCTGCTCGCCTGGAGGGCTAGCACTCGTCGGGCTGGGCAATAGCTCCCGGCCGGGGAGGTCTCGCTCGACCCCCTCTCCCATCCTTTCCTTCCCAGGTCGCCTACCTGGTGCACTTCCTTCTCCCCCTGCTGGGGTCATCTCGCCTGTGCCCCTGGAAGGCAGCTCGTCGAGACCGCTCTGGGTCAGCTCGCCGAGACCCCTGGGAGCCAGTCCCTGGGGGGTAGGGGTTGAGTTGTCAGCCCGAGGGGCAATGCTTCTAAGCATCTCCATGATGCCTTGGATGGAAGTCATGAACTCCTCCCTTCCTACGAAGGGTCCGGGGTTTGGGAGCTCGTCGAGATCATCACTACCTCCCTGATCTCCGGCCATGACACTCTCCCGAGATCTTCTGTGCTGGTCACTCTCCACGCTCACCACACCAAAATAATGAAACCAAAAACTTGGTCTCCCGTGGAGTTCGGGGTCCCAAAAGAGGGGTGACCTCACACCTACTACACTCGGAGGAACGTCACTGACCAAATACTTGGGAAACTAGGAACAGACTCTCGACTCTAGCGTGGAGATCCCACCACACACCCGAAAGGTCACAAGAGCACTTCCCCTCCCTCACCAATGGCTGAGCCGGGCACCTTCGAGAGCTCCCTCAACTCAACCAAGAAGAAGAAACCAAGGGAGGAGGAAGCCAAAACTCATCCTCTCCAAAGGTACCCAAGGGGGTCTATTTATAGTTTTTCCAAGCCTGGGGGCCGAAATGTCCAAAATACCCCCAAGGCAAAAAGGCCTCGAGCCAATAGAAAATCTCCACACCGGGGGGTAAAGAGGTAATTCCCCCCCGAGGGCATAACGGTAAAAATACGGCCCAAAGGGGTCCAAGGGCGGGAAGAGGTCAAGCCATACCCCCACCTCCCCGGGCACCCGAGACGAGGCTCCTTCGGGGGCTTAGACCACGCTGAAGCGCCGAAGGCCGGAGGGGCGAGAGCCAGGCCGCAGCCGGTCTCGCCCGCAGGGCAGGCCGCCCGGGTGAGCACCCAGCCGCAGCCGGTCTTGTCGGCAGGGCAGGCCACCCGGGCGAGCACCCAGCCGCAGCCGGTCTCGCCCGCAGGGCAAGCCGCCCGGGCGAGCACCTAGCCTGGCTGGTCTCGCCCGCAGGGCAGGCCGCCCTGGCGAGCACCCAGTCTGGCTAGTCTCGCCCATCACAGGGCTAGGGTGCGAGGAGGGCGAGACCCTGGCCTCCGGCCGGTCCCGCCGCTCCTACCTTGCACCTAGGGAAGCCGGGGCGGGTGTCGTCCATCTTGACGCATCCGCCCCCAAAAGGGGTCAGGGGGAAGGTAGATTTTTCCTCCCCCTACTAGTATATTTTCAAGGCCAAGCCAAAATTGACCTCTAAGAGTGCAAAACCTCTCAAAAGCTTAAAAAACATAAAGCTAGTCCTGCACCTGCCGAGGGGACCCTACTCTGCGAATACGGGGTTGTACACTTCCATGTCTTGACTTGCAAACCTGGTTAGAATGATTAATGTTTTAATCTTCGCTATCAGAGACCCAGTTTAGAGAATTTTCAGAATGTTTTGGGACGAAACTTGCTAAGTAGGGGAGAATGTAACAACCCAAAAATTTTAATAAAATGTTAATGACATTTTTGTAATTATCCTAATTTAGTTTTCTTCTATTTACCTAAAACATCCCCCTCCCTTGTTATTTCCCGCACACACCCGCCAACCGAGGGTTTCTCTCGATCCCGCATTTGCGCCTGCTTCCGTCTCCCGCTATTTCCGTCGCTCCCGATCTCGCATGCCTTGGCCGCCGACTGCTTCTCCTCATCAAGTCGGCAGCATCGGCTCCTTCTCTCCCCGCATGGCGTCGAAAACAACTCCCCATCCAGCTGGTGGCCTCCCTTCTTGAGGTCGGTGCATCATCCTCCTTTCATAGCTGACAGGAGCTCTGCCTCCTTCCCAAGCAGTGACGTCAAGCCTTCCTCTCCCCCCTCCTAAGACCAGCAACCTTTTTTCTTCCCCTCAAGAGGTCTGGCATCAACTTTCGCTCCTCCTTGTGCCCCGCTTGAACCTAGGGTTTGCTCAAATCCTCCTCCACTAAAATTTTGGGCAAGGATTTGTTTTCCTTAGGTAAGAAACTCAATCTTCTCCTCCTCTGCTCAAATTTCTTAATCTTTCATGAAATTATTTGTCACCAAAACTATGCATACTTATGATTTTAGATTTTTTCCCTCCTATAACCGTCTAATCGTAGATTATTTGTGATTTCCAACTTTGATTGACGAAGCTACCAGCGTGGTCATGCAAAAACCTCTCTGATTTAGGGTTTCTCCAAGCCTAAGCGCTGCAAAGTCTCCGTCCCCGCGTGGTGTCTCCTCTCCCCTCACTTTTGAAGGAGGTAAATCACTAACTCTCTCGTACTTTAGATTTTGTAAATAATACCATGTGCTATCATAGAATTTTCGTCATGTCAATATCAATTATGTTTGTACTTGATCAGATGCGAAATAGGATTTTTGGTTTTTGCTTGCGTCACTTGGCCATGTCCGCCAGATTCTGCTTCAGCTTTAAGGCAAGTAGAGATTCTTCTCTCTTGCAAACATTGAACTTAAACGAATGTCTGTTCTTATGATTTTACGACTCCGCTATCGAATATATGATTCGTCAAATGAATTTAGAACTTGAATGTCTATCATGATATACTAATAGTTCGAGGTTTAATATGTTTGGAGCGACATGAGTTGGTGATCATGAATAATTTATATATATATATATATATATGAGTTTTCACTTAGAAGAATGAATCTCTTATTTGTGGTATAATTCAAAGAATTGTAGATCGTTGAGCACGAGCAGCAGGTGTCATGATAATAATTGTAACGAATTCTGGTTAGCAAATATATGATCGGTGTTTTTATACCATGCTCGTAACGTACATATTTTACTTGGGAGATAATCGTGTCTTAGGATGAATTAATCTAGATGAGACTTTGATGTCTCAAAATCGATTCATATCAAACTTACCTCTGCGACTTGCTTGAAAAGTCTTCTTGTTATTAAAACTTTAACCTCTCGAACCCGCAAGTTTCGAAACTCACTGTTTAGTTTCTTCTGTGTCATTAAATCTTGTTTCTTATGTCTGTCTGGTTGCAAGAATTCTGTAAATCTATTTCATGATCTGAAGTTTCCCCTTTAATGTGGGCTCGTTCCTGTTACGATCGTTAAACTATGAATCCTGCAATTCATTGATGTCATAAGCAATCTTTGAAAGATAATAGTTAGTTGGGACAACTCTCTGCTTGCATGGTCACGGCAAGCAGGAACTTGTCCAATAAGACTTGCGTCTGACCCTGAGTATGAACCATGTGCACCTCCGTAAACACCCACACACTTCATTGATTACAGCTTGTGCTATTACATGATCAATTATATGTTATGCTCCGGAGTAAGCTTAATTCAGGTTGTTTTCTGTTTGACTCTCTTACATGTCTGTTTTGTTAGTTTTGCTTCATGAAAACTGGTACTCATACATTTCTGTTTCACTTACTGTTCTGTATTTTACTTTGCTCACTCTGTTTATTTCAATGTTCTGAGGTTTTTCCTTCTTGTTTTGAAATTCTCTTAGCGTTCGTGATAGCGCCGTCAAGTCTTCGAGCCTGATCAGCATTAAGTTTCAGGTTCAATGTTTGCATTTCATTTTCTTTACTGTCAAACATTTATTTAAGGAAAAAATAATGATCAGTAAATCATGGACAACTGCTAGGCTATATTATATGTACTGGAATTTAGCATTATTTGCATGTTCATTTATCTGAAATTGACATTTGCATGGAAATCTGTATCAACATTTGTATCATGAGTTTTATTAAAATGCATGTGCATCTGTTACACACTAGCATGTTTTACAGCTTTCGCATAAAATCAAACTATTTTTTTCAAATTAACAATTTTTAAATTAATTATCAGTATTCTCTGCTTCCGCCTTAGCATGCATAGTTTCTTTCCGCCCATTCATGTGGCATCACGACTCGCCTCAAAGCGCACTCTAACTTTCGTTGAGACGGGTCGTGACATATTTTGCTAGGGTCGCATCAAGGCACCTTCAGTTGCCGTCAGAGATTCAATTCACAAAATATACTGAGTAAGCCATGAAACATAAACTTAAAAGGAATATGAAATTGATTTACGTCTCAACTTCAAGAAGAAATTCAGAACTCAAAAATCTCTATACTTCAAAATTTTGAAACTATGATTATAACTCATAATACAACAATTACAGAAATGCTGATTTATGTTATTATAGTTTATTTTATTTGTTATTAGACGCATTTACATTTGTCCCACACTATGTATCGCTAATGTTATGTTCTTCACTTTGATATAAATAAAGGGTGAGACCTCCATATGAGGTACTCAGTATTTTTTTCCCAAATCTGTAACATGGTATCAGAGCGTAGAAATTAGGTTTTTTTTCGCTCGATCCCGCACGCCGCTCGATCCCGCTCGCTCCCGCTCGCCTTTGCACGCCGCTCCCGAGTCCTCTCCTGCTCATCTCCCGGTAACGACGGCGGTATGCCTCCGGCGAGGTGATGTCGGTCGTCTACCCTAGATGCGACGACGGTACCTACCGACACCGCTGCCTCCCGTAGCTTCTGCCAGCACCGCCTCCTGCGGCTTCTACTGTCAGCGCCTCCTCCCTCCTACCAGCGCCGCCTCCTGTGGCTTCTCCTGCTGCTATCGCGCCGCCTCCTGCGGCTTCTCCTGTTGCGACAGCCTCCCGTAGCTTCTGCCAGCGCCACCTCCTGCGACATTCATGGCGTCCCACTGCTCTACTAACGGCTTCCCGCTTGGGCTCCGGATCCTCCTCGTTTGCTCTTCGCTATGGGTTCCTCTGCAATAAGTACCGCCCTACCGTCGGTTCCCTCAGGGGATTCCCTTAACTCCTTTCCTCCAAACGCGAGGATTGCAACTACGATCCTTACCTCCTCCAATTTTCAGTTATGAAAGAAGGGGGTTACTATGTCTCTTGCATGCATCCTCCGTACACATCATCTTACTCGTCTCCCAACCCATGCAGTAGGGAGTTATGAACATGACTGGTATAGTGATGATTGTCGCATCTTTGCTCTTCTCCTGAGTTCTATGGATCCCTCCGTCCAGCAAATGTGCAAGAACTGCGACAGCACCAAAGAACTATGGGACACTCTTCACATGATGTTCTCTCAGACCAACAACCTCTCATCTTTGTGAACTCTTCCCCAAGGTCGCTGAACTACGCCAAGGCGCGCGTCCTGTTACCGAGTACTTTGCCGAGTGGAAAATTCTCGCCGATGAGATCTTGGATCTTTGGGAGATTCCCTCTATTAGGGAAGGGCATCAGGCTCAACGTGAATACCTTGTGCTCCTATGGCTATTGAATGGATTGGATCCTAACTTCTCCACCACGAAGACTGAAATGCTCGCAAGTCCTACTACTCTTCAGACCGCTAGCGTGTACCATCGGCTTACTAAGGCTGGTTCTATCGGTACCCCGTCGTCTACTCTACATACGTCCTCCGGCGAGTCAATGGTTCTTGCCTCGAGGAGGAGGTCGGGGCGCTAGTCGGGGGGGCGCTCTGGCCGTGGTCGTGACTCGGACACGAGACATTGTGCCCATTGCGGGTGTCGGGGACATACAAAGGATACATGTTGGTTGATTCATGGACGGCCAGAATGGGCCTCCAAACCTCCTCCACCTCGGTCGGCGCACCTGGCTGACTCTACTGATATACCTCTGGGATCGCGTACTGTTGAAATATCCGAAGATGAGTATCGACACCTGCAAGCTCTACACGTTGACTCACCGCCACCTAGTGTTGTTGTGGCTCAAACTATTCAGCCCGTTTGTACCTCACAACGGCCGATCCAGTGGCTCGTTGATTTTGGCGCCTCTGATCACCTGACTAGTTTCTCAGGTATCTTACACTCATACAAACCTCATCATGGAGCCTCGATTACTGTTGCAGATGGCTCCACTGTCCCTATTGTTGGGTTTAGTAGCTGCAATGTGACACCTGATATGCCACTCTCCTCAGTGGCGCTTGTCCCTCAATCTGCCTACAATCTTTTGCCTATTAGTAAACTTACAGCTGATTTAAAGTGTATTGATATATTCACATCTTCTGGTTGCATTTTTCAGAAACAGTCGACGAGCCGTATTATTGGTAGAGGGAAGCTGCGTGGTGGTGTCTATGTCCTGGAGGAAGTATCCCACTTTGCTTGCTCCGCGGCCTCCACCGAATTCCTGGATCTTCATTATCTTCATGGTCATCTGTCTATGCAGGTCATGCGTCGTTTGTATCCTGAGCTTAGGAAAGTTTCCCATCTCAATTGTGAGTCTTGTTTGTTTGCTAAACTTCACAGAGTTAGCTACAGTCCTCGTCTTGATGTTCGTGCTTCTGCACCTTTTGATTTGCTTCATTCAGATATTTGGGGACCGTACCCTGTTCCTACGTTGTTAGGGAACAAGTATTATGTCACTTTCATTGATGATTTTTCTCGAACAACTTGGGTATATCTAATGAAAAATCGTTCTGAGCTAACTGCTATTTTTCAGAATTTATGGAATGAAATATTTACTCAATTTTCTGTTCGCATTAAGTGTCTCTGTACTGATAATGGTCGGTATACCTGTCTCGGTCCATGTCTCTCTTTCTTTCTGACAAAGGCATCATCCACCAAACTAGTTGCTCGGCTACCCCTCAACAGAATGGTGTTGCCGAACTCAAGAATCGGCATCTCCTTGAGGTCACCCGGGCAATCCTTCACCACCGACATGTTCCCAACCACTTCTGGGGTGATGTCGTACTCACGGCTGCCTATCTTATTAATCATCTTCCCACTCACATCCTTCAGGGGGAGACACCATACCACACTCTTTGTCCTGACCATCACGGTCACCCCCTTCCCTTGAAAGTCTTTGGGTGTGTTTGCTATGTTCGGGACGCTCGTCCCTCTGTCTCCAAACTTGATTCTCGCGCCCTGAAATGCATCTTCCTTGGCTACTCTCGGACCACCAAAGGATATCGGTGTTACTCTCCTGATCTCCGCCGATACATTATTTACGCTGATGTCGTCTTCCGGGAGACCGACTCATATCTCTTTCCTGGATCCTCCCATCCTGATTACTCTCTTGATACTCTCTTGGTCTCTAGGCCTGACACTGCTATCCTTTCACCGACTGATCTATTCTCCCCTCTGTGGGGGCAAGTTTACTCTCGTCGCTCTTCTGATAGTACAGTGGTGCCACCACCTCAGCATACCTCGGTTACCAATGATACGCCGACTGTTCCTCCGAAAGACCCTGCTCCTGTTCCTCCTTCGGTTACGCCAGCCAGCCGAGAGGTTCCTATTGCACTCCGAAAAGGAGTTCGGGCGCGTTGGGAACAACCACTCTATGTTAGCTCGTACCAGGGCTTGTCTGCATCTCATACAGCGCTGCACTCGACTCTTGATCGCTATCGTCTACCCTCCACTGTGGCGAAGGCTAAGGCCAATCCGGGATGGATGGCAGCCATGCATGATGAATTGAATGCTCCAACAGAATCATACATGGGATCTGGTTCCCTTACCTTCCGGCAAGAAGAAAAATGGATGCAAATGGATCTACTCTGTCAAGGTGCATGCGGACGGTTCTCTGAACTGCCTGAAAGCTCGGCTGGTTGCCAAAGATTATGCTCAGACTTATGGCGTGAACTATGATTAAACATTCGCTCCGGTTACAAAGATGTCCTCTCTTCGCATCCTCCTTTCTCTCGCCGCCTTCCACCAGTGGACTTTACACCAGTTGGATATCAAGAATGTTTTTCTCCATGGGCTCCTGGATAAAGAAGTTTATATGGAGCAACCACCTGGGTTCGTTGCTGAGGGGAAGCGTACCAAGGTGTGCCATCTCCTCGCCTCCCTATATGGATTGAAGCAATCCCCTCGGGCTTGGTTTGCTCGGTTCCGATCCGTTGTGACCCAGTTCGGGCTTACATAGAGTACTAAAGACTCCTCTCTCTTCTATCAGAACTCCTCGGCTGGTACTATTCTGCTACTGGTATATGTTGATGATATTGTTATCACAGGCAGCAACTCTGACGGAATATCAAATCTCAAATCATTCTTACACTCTAATTTCCAAACAAAAGATCTAATCACATTGCGGTATTTCCTTGGGATTGAGGTGACTCAAGATGACCACTCTCTCTTTATTTTCCAACGCAAATATGCTCTCGATCTTCTATCTGATCTTGGGATGACTAACTGTGGCCATGTGGATTCCCCACTGGAACCAGGAGAAAAGAGTCTTCATGCCAAAAGTAAACTGTTTGATTCACCAGAAAAGTACCGTCGAATAGTTGGAAAGTTAAACTACCTTACCATGACTCGTCCTGACATTGCTTGCGCGGTAAGTAAGGTCAGTCAGTTCATGGCGACCCCAACTATGTCTCAGTGGGACTATATTCTTCGGATTGTCAGATATGTGAAGAAGGATCCTGGTTTGGGAATTGCATACAAGAGTTGAGGTCATTCCAATCTAGAGGCATACAGTGATTCTGACTGGGCAGGATGCTTAGCCACTCGAAAGTCAACCATGGGATTCATGGTCTTCATGGGCGGTAAGCTCATCTCCTGGAAGAGCAAGAAACAAACCACAGTTGTCAGATCTAGTGCTGAGGCAGAATATCGTGTCATGGCCCACACTGTTGCTGAGATCATGTGGGTGAGGCAGATTCTCTGTGAAATCGGGTATCCCGTTCAAGATCCACTCCTCTATGGTGTGACAATCAAGCTGCAATCCAGATAGTCACTAATCCCGTGTTTCATGAACACACGAAGCACATAGAGGTCGACTGCCACTTTGTTAGAGAGAAGTATGAAGAAGGTCTTATTTCTCTAAAGCATGTGAAGACCGGTGACCAAGTTGCAGACATTTTTACGAAAGGGATTATGGGGACTAGAATGAACTACATATGTAACAAGTTGGGTCTGGGAAGTTCCCACGATCCAACTTGAGGGGGAGTGCTATTAGACGCATTTACATTTGTCACACATTATGTATCGCTAATGTTATGTTCTTCACTTTGATATAAATAAAGGGTGAGACCTCCATATGAGGTACTCAGTATTTTTCTCTCAAATCCGTAACATTATTCAAAATACCTTCTTAGAAATCATGATCCCAAGATTCATTTGTTGCATATTTATAAATATTCATACATGTTTTACTTATGTTATTTTAGTGTCACTGAGAGGAAGAGTTTTTCTTACTCACTAGTTGGACTGACCCCATCTTTGAATCTTTTTTTCAGAGAAGACGTGCCTAAAGTTTGCTTAGGATGAACCTCCAAGTGTTTTTATGCATAGAACTTTTCCCTTTTTATTTTGAGTTAGACTCTTGATTTGTATGAACTCAGTGTACCAGAAATGTTCACTTTTCTTTTCTAGTTAGCTCTGTGATTCAAACATTGAGGTATTTCTTTAACCTTGACGCCAATATTTTATTTTCACTATGTATTTTAGTATTTCTGCTATGATACTAGATTTGATTAATGTTGCTTAATTTGTTTCACGGCATTAGTGCCGGCTGGATTTTGAAATATTGTGGAACTAGGTAGGGGTGTTATAATGAATACCTAGAGCAAGAAACTCCCACCTACGTAGGTTAGGTAGGGGCAGACCCAACCAGGCCCATAAATTGCAGAGGTTATTTTCATAACTCAAACACCATTGCTCCAAGCAAGTCCTCTAGATTAAAGATCTGAAAGTTAAATGACTTCAGGTGCCTAGAAAATCTAATTGCTAAAAATGAGTCCCATTTGATAAACATATTGCAATAGTAGCAAACAAAGATATGACAGCATATCTAAGTTCTGTTTCATATCTGGAAAAATATATATGGATATTCTATGTCTTCATTAAGACACCTTTAGAAAGAGACTTAAGAAATTTTGTCTATTTTTATATAACCGCAATGATCAGGAAAAATGAAAAATAATAACAGTAAAATTTCTAACTAAAAAATGAAAATTCACGATACTGAAGCAAAAGACTCAATACTCCACCTCTCGTGATGCACGATCCCATACTACAGCTTCACGATTAGCATCGGCAGAAGCAAACATAGAAGCATCAGGGGAATACTGTATGACAGTAATAGCTCCCCTATGCTTTTCTAGAACTGCTTCTTCCTTCAATATGTCTCCTTCAATGGCATATATGTGAAGCTTTCCATCTTGGCTGCCAACAATGGCCTCAGACCCATCAGGTGAAACTGCTGATGCTGTTACAGCATAACCAAGATTAACACTTGATACTACTTTTGTGTTTTGCAACAAGATAATCCCAGAATCAGTCGAAACTAAAGCAAGGTCAGGACATTTCAGAATGAAATGTAAATTGTTTGGTTGAAACCCAACATCCACAGGTTCCGCATCTCCACAGGAAGTGTCATTTAATGGAAGTCTATGTACCTGATAAAGAAAATGAACAAGAAAACTGAAGAAATTTTTTAAATAACTATTTATACAAAAGCTAGTATTTTCTAACATTAATTGAGCTGACAGCTGCAGAGACAAATAACTTCGCAACGAAATAGAGTACTCTTTATGGAATGCCAAATTGTGTTCTGAGAATAAGATACTAAAAAATTTGGACTAAGAAATTTGGGAGGTCAAGATCATAAGATTCTTACAATAAAGAGCCCAAATGAAATGTGTGTACCTACCAAAAACTTCTATATAGACATAACAAAACTAAATATTTCACTTGCCTATGAAATATAAATGCTGACTGAGGAATTTGGAGTTACGGTACCAAGCCCATAACTTCTGTAACACCCCAACCTAGTTATACCAACAATCAGCTGTCCGGCCGGGTCCAGCAATAAGAAGTAAACTAAGAAATAGTATTAAAACCAGTACATAGCAGACATAAATGAAAAGAGCTAAAATGTAAGCTTACAGTGGAAGTTGAATATGAAACTAAGGGAAAAAGTGTACCTCAACAAGTTGAATTCATAGAGCCACTAGATAGAAAAAGAACCAAACTACAGAAAATCTGAAATATTACACAAAGTCGGATACATATACAAATTCTTAAACATTAATATTACAGGAGTCCAAAACATAACAGTAAGGTACTAAGAGTAAAACAACTGAAAGGGAAAACAAACTATAGGAGCGACTCCAATAATACGCTCATCCTAAGCGTAGTTTCTCACCTGGGTCCCCTGTAAAAACATGCCCAAACATGGGTCAGCCCAAAGGGAGAGTAAGAAAAACTATTCCTCCTAGTGACACTAAAATTGTTTTAGAAGAAATGTATACATGCTTTGAAAATACTTTTTGTGCTAGAGAAAAACTGTATGCTAGTGTACACGCATGATTTTCTAAAATAAAACTAGCAAAATATATAATTGTTCTAGTTACTCATAATGTACGAAGTTTACTCAAGTTTCGAATAATAAAGTTAACTAGTAGTTTCTAAGGTTAGGTCTAAACGTGAGTTCTAAAATCACTTATGACTGTCTTTCGACAAGTTCTAGGCAGAGTAATTCTAACACGCAATACTAGTCTAACGATCTGAGTCCTACTAACGAACTCAAGTGTTCTAGTGTCTCTCGGACACAGACTCGAATCTACTAAACTTTCAAGTCGGGATACATCTCCCAAACAAAGTGACTCATAGGGTGTACTACCCACGAGAAAGATAGTGCGCCTCTATCTAGCACAAGAAGATGTTTCATACGTGCTTACTAATCATATACCTACTTGTACTACCCTGCTTACATTCTCACATGCGTGTCTTGAGTAGTGTCTCTTAGTGGTTACTCTCTAAAACCCAATTTCAAAAATCTAATATGTACCCGCATCCTAAATATTTATGTGATAACATGGTTTCACAATATTTCTAGTTTTATGAAAATCTAATTTGCGATGAAATATACTGTTTTGGATATACTATTTTGAGTAATGAAGAATACTGCTATGTTACGCTATCTGATATATCTAACCAAAGAGAATAAGAGTTTCTTACAGCGGGGATGCGGCGTTCGTACACCTGACGCGGCGGCAATATTCCCTCTAACTTTTCTTGATAATACAAATATTCACCAACTTGTATCCACTCACACCTGCGCATCGTTTAAGTTCTAAAATTACTTTACCCACTAGGAGAAAACTAAGTCAACATTCTAGGGTTTCATTGGAAAGTATTCTGACACCCACAACCATGTCAAATTTAAACCTTCCAACTGAGATTTGAATTTACCTTAAAAAAATTATGCGTCGGAGGAAAAGAGAACGTAGCCAAAAACACTCCGACCTCCACTAGGGTTGTTGAGGAAGGCAGGGAGATTACTTCAAGTTCCAAAATCTGAGAAAGAAGAGTGAAACTCGAGCCTTACATTCGGAATTGACCGTAAAATAGCGGAAAACACAGAACAAGGGGTAGAATGACTTTGGGATGCTACTAGAAAACCTCAAAAAGTAAAATACTGGAAGAAATCGGGCACTAACCGTTGCTCCATGCACGAAAACTACAAGGAAAACCTACTTCACCTCCGATTGAAGTGTTGGTCGGGAGGGAAGTAATCGGCGACGTCCTCTAGAAGCGCGATCAAGAGGAACACGGGCAGCAACGACACCTCCAGTACAACTTGCAGAGAACGACGACGAGGAGAGGAAATCGCGGGAATCGGCTTCGGCTTCCGTCGCACTCGGTTAGACAAGGGCGGCAATTAGGGTTACGCAAACAAATGAGGGAGGGGGCGGCTTAAGAAGTGAACGACACGATAAATATATATATATATATATAACAGTTACGGAAACCGCCTGATATAATGTATCGTGCCCCTTCACCAAACTAGGAGGAATTCGATATTTCCAAATTGTCATTCAATTCCACTCAAGCCCTTAGAAATTGTGTTACACCCTCGTATTACTACTTAACATGCGGCGAACACGAACTCGACAGCTGAAATTAATCCAACATTAAACGTAACAATATTTAACCATACAAAATTCATACCTCGACAAGACGTTGCCGCGATCAGGTCTGCTCGCGGTAATACCCTACAATTAAATTATATTGTCGAGTGAAAAATACAGATGTTACAACTTCGTCAGAGGTGGTTGTTGAGGTGAACATACAAGGAAGCCGAGCTCACCTGAAAAGGGACGAAGGAGTCGAAGGAGGAAGAGGGAGGAGTCTTGCTCTATCCTAACTATAGAATGGTGAAAGAAGGGGGGAGGAACTAGGGAAAGAGGAAGAAGAGACTTGAGAGTGATGGGGAAGAGCTAAGAGAGAGATATAGAAACTTAATTTAATTCCTTGATGCCCTCATACATGACTCAATGGAGCTATTTATAGACTACAATGGCAGGGGCGTAAATAAATCCAATATGAAATAGATGTACACAACACAAACAATCAAACTCAAATGACTCGACTTTAATACAACTTCAGCTCAATATATATTTGTGCGTAATATAGCCGCTAATTGATAAATGTCGACATGAGACCTATAACATTTCACCGTCCCTTCAACGCGAGTTTATCCTCAAGCTCGAACGAGTCTCGGAGAGCCTAATCATTTGGCTCCTTAATTTCCAACCAGAATAGTTGCTCGTAAAGCGTCGCTGTCTCGAAGCTTACATCGAGCGGTAGACCGTCATCATGCTCCTAAGGGTCACGAAAGACTGCAAGAACCTGATGTGGCAGAGGTCTCATGTCATCGAGCGGTAGCTCAATTTTGCTGAGGAAAGATTGTTTGTCATAGTATCTGGCATTGGGTCGACTGTAAGTGAGTGCAGACAGTCGAAGGTGACGGAGAACTCTTGTGACGCCGTAAATTGTGACAGGTACGACTAATGGATGTATGCATTTATATTTATTGTGCACACTAAAGTAACAATAAAAAATCGACGTAAAGCAAATTACGTATAGATTTAAATAATAATATTTGTTGGAACCATAGTTCGGGCGGTTAGCCAAACTAGTCGTCGCGGCTTGTCTAGTGGGCGGTCTGGCGGTGTAGTCTTGTGGGCTCGATTCAGCCATCTAGCGGTTTGGCGCAGCGGACTATTTGGTAACCTCTCCAGCGGACTGGTTTGAGGCCGCAGCAGTGCATCGGATGTTTGCCGCAGTGGTCTGGATGTTAGCCGCGACAGTGGTCTGGCAGGAAGCCGCAGCAGCAGTCTGGCAGGAAGCCGCAGCAGCGGTCTGAAGTTAAGTCGCAGCGGTCTGGCAGGAAGCCGCAGCAGCGGTATAGAATTAAGTCGCAGCGGTCTGGTGTATCCGCAGCGGTCTGGTGTATCCGGAGCAGTCTGGATGGAGCCGCAGCAGTGGACTGATGGTTAGCCGCAACTGCGGTCTGGTGACAACCCGCAGTATGCGGTCAGGTGGCTTTCCGCAGCTGCGGTCTGGTGATTAGTCGCAATTGCGGTCTGGTGGCAACACGCAGGTACGGTCAGGCGGCCTGGTCTGGCGGTCTTCCATAGCTTTGTGGAGGTCTTCCTTAGTAGCCTCCAGGTGTACAGTTGTTCTTTGTATAGTGTGCGGTTTGACCATGACAAACTGCACAGGCCGCCCGACTTGTATTTAGTCCTACATCGGTTGTATTCTCTCATTTTCCCCATTTTCAATAAATAATGGGGCATACCTATGTAATGATTATCTTTTTGGAGCAATAAAATTTGTGGTTTATTTACCTCTTGTCCGTTTTCTCGCTCATTTTTCACTTGGTATCAGAGGAAAAACCGATCCTTTGCTCCGTCTTGTTAGCGGTTAGTTTTTGTAACCGCGCGGCCTCTTCTCCGTCTTCTTTCCCTCCCTTCTTCCGGCTTCTTCCGGCTTCTTCCCTCCTTCCCTTGCTGGTCATTTTGATTGCGACTTCTTTCTTGCGCGCTTGTCTGTTCGCGCGGTTTCTCTTCTTTGTTTCGGGTTCCGCATTTTGGTCGCGACATCTTTCCAGTTGCTGGTGTGTTGACACCGAGACCGTGCGGTCTCTCCTCTTGTTCGCGTGGTTTGTTCGCGTTGTTTGTTCGCGCGGTTTGTTCGCGCGGTTTGTTTGGTTAACCGTGCGGCTTGCTGCTTTTCTTCATGGATACTCCGTCTTCTTCTGTTATTTTCGCTGCTCCTCTCTCTTTCTTCTACTTCTGCTTCTCTTTCTGGTAATTTGGGTACTTCATCCAAACTTATCGGTCCAAATTACCCGGACTGGAGTGTATCTTTTATTTTCCTTTTACGCTCTCAGCGTAAGCGCTCTCATTTGACCGATGATCCCCCCTGTTGGCTCAGCCACTTATGATGATTGGGATGCTGTCGATGCCTTGGTTCGCACTTGGTTAGCCAACAGTTTGTCTGATGAATGTCTTCCTGTCATTAGACATGACCAAACGGTCAAAGCTGCAAGGAATCATCTTGCTGCTTTATATTCTAAGTGGGCTCAGACTTCGCGTATCTATACTTTGTATGCGGATCTCTTTGCTCGCACGGTTATGACTCCTTCTGCTGCTTATCAGGAGGTCCAGAGTCTTGGGGCTGAACTTCTTCAGCATCGTCCTTTTTCTGCTGATCTTGCTGAACAACAAAAGCACTTTCAGGAACTTCTTGTCGTTTGCTATTTGTTTCGTCTTCCTGACTCGTATGACATGATTCGTCAACAGATTCTAGGAGAGGCGGATACTCCGACTCTGGATACTACTGCTGCTCGCATTTTTGCTGTTACAACTCTGCTTCAGCGTCCTTTGCTTCACTCTCCTCCTGATATTGTTGCTCATCCTGCACGTCATGATAACTCTGGTGGTCAAGGTGGTCGTACTGGAGGCCGTGGTTATTCTAAGTTTCTCTGCTCTCATTGTGGCAAAGTTGGCCACTTGGTTGATCGTTGTTGGGTCAAACATCCTCATCTCCGTCCTGCTTCTACTGATTCCGCCAAGAAGTCTACTTCTTCCCTTGCTACTTCTGGTGTTGCTCAGCAAGCTACTACGGGTAGGTGGTTCATTGATTCTGGCACTACTAATCATATAATTGGGAATCCTCGGCTTTTCTTTTCTCTTGACAAAAATAACCGGCTACCTTCGGTTCTTATTGCTGATGATTCTCGTCCCCGGTTCATGGGTCTGGTACAGTGCATGTTACTCATTCTCTTCAACTTTCGGACACTCTCTATGTCCCGAACTTTCCGTGCAATCTTCTTTTTGTTACTGTCATTTGCAAACAGTTGAACTGTGAAGCTGTTTTACTGCTTCTACTTGTACTTTTTCGGTTCCTCAATCCAAGGAGATGATTGCTACTGGGACTGAAAGCGGCGGCTTGTTCTATCTTGATACTTCGTCTGTTTTTCTGCCTCCTCTCCTTTGCTTCAGTGGCGTCTTCAGCTTGGACATCCTCCTCCTTGGATTCTTTATCAACTTCTGCTAGATTTACCTCGAGGAGACTCTTCTCTTCAATGTGAGGCTTGTCAATTTGGCAAACATCACAGGTCTACTTTTCCTACTAAGAATGAATGTAGTTCTTCTCGTCCTTTTGAAATTGTACATTCAGATATATGGGGCCCTGCTCCTACTCAGACTATTGGTATGGGTAGTTTATATTTTGTGACTTTTATTGATGATTTTTCTCATTGTACGTGGTTGTATTTGCTCCACGAACGCTCTAAAATTTTTTTTATTTTCACTGCGTTTTATAATGAGATTCGTACACAGTTTGATACTCCTATTAAAATTTTTCGATCTGATAATGCTAAAGAGTATCTTAGTCATCAATTTACATCGTTTTGTATAAATCACGGCATTGTTCATCAGACTACTTGTTCTTACACGTCGCAACAGAATGGCGTTGCTGAACGAAAGAATCGACATCTTCTGGATGTGCCTCGTAGTCTTCTCACTCATATACATGTTCCCAAGTCTTACTGAGGTAATGATGTTCTTCTCTCATGTTTTCTCATTAATCGAGTTCCATCGTCAGTTCTCGATGGGAAGACTCCATTTTTTATCCTGCATCCTGATGCAAATCCTTTTCATTTACTTCTTCATGTCTTTGGGTGTACGGCGTTTGTTCACTCTCCTTCTTTTGTTCGTGACAAACTGTCTCCTCGCTCGATCAAATGTATCTTTCTAGGTTATTGTCCAACACAGAAAGGATACAGGTGTTATGATCCTGTTCTCCGCCGACAGTATATGTCTGCTGATGTTACTTTCTTTGAGGATGTCTCATTCTTTTCCCCTTCCTCGATTCTTCCTTCTTCTGGTGATTCAGTTTCTCTTCCTCTTGTGTCAGCACCTTTTCTAGAGCCTGCACTTCCTTCTTCCCTTTGTGAATCTCCTGCTGTCTCTGATTCTTCTGTTGAGCTGCTGCCAACAGCTTCTGGTACAGTAGTATCTCCTTCGGATGGAACTAAGACAGTAGACAGGACTGACCTTGATCTTTCGATTGCTCTTCGGAAAGGTGTTCGTTCATGTACTCAACATCCTCTTGGTGGTGTGGTATCTTATGCTCGACTGTCTCCTCTGGCTCAAAGCTTTATTCTTAATCTCTCGGCAAATGTTCTTCCTGCATCTTATCGTGATGCTCTGGTTATTCCTCATTGGAAGGCTGATATGAATGAAGAGATGAAAACTCTGACTGAGCAGGGTACTTGGTCTCTTGTTCCTATCCCTCCTGGAGCTGATGTGGTTGGGTACCGCTGGGTCTTTGTCATCAAATATCTTCCTGATGGTACCATTGATCGATACAAAGCTCGACTTGTTGCCAAAGAGTTTACATAAACCTATGGTGTGGAATTCTTTGACACATTCTCTCCTTTTGCTCGGATTATTACGATCCGTGTGCTTTTTTCTGTGGCGTAAACAGAGATTGGGAAATAACTCAGTTGGATGTCAAAAATGTCTTTCTTTATGGTGATTTGAACGAGACAGTTTATATGGAGAAACCTCCTGGGTATGTTGCTCAGGGGGGGGGTCACAGGTGTGTAAATTGAAGAAGGTCATCTATGGTCTTAAGCAAAGCCCGAGAGCCTGGTTTGACAAGTTCGACGAAGTTATTTCTGTTGTTGGATTTGTTTGGAGCGCTGTAGATCACACTTTGTTTATTCGGAAGACCTCGGCTGCTCTTGTTATTCTTGCAGTGTATGTGGATGACATTCTTCCTACAGGGGTTGATAGGAAAGGTATTGATATGACAAAGAAGCATCTGCTTAGGCATTTTGTTACAAAGGATATAGGATCTCCTAAGTACTTTTTGGGGATTGAGATATCTCAAAAACCTAGTTCTATTGTTCTTTCACAGCGGAAGTATGCCTTTGATCTTTTACAAGAAACTGGTCTTCTTGATGCTAAACCTGCGCGGTCCCCTATGGCTGTTGGAGATGACAAATGCTGGAGTGAGACCTCTCCTCTTTTTGAAGATGTCACCAGGTACAGACGTCTTATCGGTAAACTCATCTATTTGACAGTCACAAGACCAGATATTTGCTATGCAGTAGGGAGAGTGAGCCAATTTATGCAAGCCTCTAGGGAATGTCATATGCAGTCTGCCCTCAAGATTCTCGAGTATGTAAAAGGTGCACCAGGAAAAGAGCCCTTATTTCAGCAAAAGGGACATTTAAATGTAGAGCCTTATTCTGATGTCAGCTATGCAGATGACAAGGGAGACAGGAAGTCGACATCTGGTTTTTGTACTTTCGTTAGAGGTAATTTGGTCAGTTGGAAGAGCAAGAAGCAGGTTGTAGTTGCTAGATCGAGTGCAGAAGCAGAGTACAGAAGCATGACTCTGACTGCTTGCGAGCTGAAGTGGCTTCAGACACTCTTGCTGGATCTGGGAGAGTTTTATGATCATCCCCTACCGATGTTCTGTGACAATAAAGCAGTTATATACATTTCAAAGAATCCGGTCTTTCATGAGAGAACGAAGCATATTGAAGTAGATTATCATTTTATCAGAGAAGAGATACTGAAAAATCAAATATGTACGTCGTTTGTTACCTCTGATAAGGAGCTGGCTGATTTCTTCACGAAACTGATTACTTCATTCACGGAAGTTTGTAGCAAGCTGGGCATGGTGGATATATATACTTCAGCTTGAGGGAGAGTGTTGGAACCATAGTTCGGGCGGTTAGCCGAACTAGTCGTCGCGGCTTGTCTAGTCGGCGGTCTGGCAGTGTGGTCTGGGATCAGTTCAGCCATCTGGTGGTTTGGCGCAGCGGACTATTTGGTAGCATCTCCAGCGGACTGGTTTGAGGCCGCAGCAGTGCATCGGATGTTTGCCACAGTGGTCTGGATGTTAGTCGCGGCAGTGGTCTGGCAGGAAGCCGCAGCAGCGGTCTGACAGGAAGCCGCAGCAGCGGTCTGAAGTTAAGTCGCAGCGGTCTGGCAGGAAGCCGCAGCAGCGGTCTAGAATTAAGCCGCAGCGGTCTGGTGTATCTGTAGCAATCTGGATAGAGCCGCAGCTGTGGACTGATGGTTAGCCGCAACTGCGGTCTGGTGGCAACCCGCAGTATGCGGTCAGGTGGCTTGCCGCAGTTGCGGTCTGGTGATTAGCCGCAACTGTGGTCTGGTGGCAACCCGCAGGTGCGGTCTGGCGGCCTGGTCTGGCGGTCTTCCATAGCTTTGTGGCGGTTTTCCTTAGTAGCCGCCAGGTGTACAGTTGTTCTTTGTATGGTGTGCGGTTTGACCATGACAAACCGCACACGCCGCCCGACTTGTATTTAATCTCACATCGGTTGTATTCTCTCATCTCTCCCGTTTTCTATAAATAAGGGGGCATACTTATGTAATGATTATCTTTTTTGAGCAAATAAAACTTGCGGTTTATTTACCTCTTGTCCGTTTTCTCGCTCATTTTTCACTATATTAGAGCATATTATTAAGGAAAGAAAAATTTAAGTATAGAATAATCAATATTAGGTATTAATAAGTGGTATTAAGATGTGACCGACTGCTAGGAGGCTGATATGAGGTTTAGACTGGTTCAATCGTGATTCACGAGTGCGTGTCAACCAAAGGGGAAGCGGCGCTCTCATTATAGAGGAGAAAAATAATCCCGCAACTTCATTTCTCCTGTTACGCCCGACGGAACTTCAAGCCATGCAGAAGAAACCGCTCGACGTCGCACCCTGCAGAAGCCCGGGATCTCCTCCGTTTTCCACGATTCTTCTTCCTATAGCAAAGTAATCACTTCCTCTTAACTCTTCTTGAGTTTTTTTTTAGATTGGAGACTCCAGTTTCTAGTTTCAAAAACCCCAAGTTATCCAAAAACTTCTAATTTTTGCTAGTTCTTCTCCTCTAGAGTTTCAGAGGCGATTTCATACATGGTTTTATGTTCTCCTTTAATTTCTTGTAAAGAATCTGAAAACCCTAGATGAGTAGATGATTATCTCTCCTAATTTTTGTTACCTAGTGCATCTAAAGTATTATTTAAGAAGGAATAATCATGTATTATAAAATTAGGGCAAAACCCCCTTGTTTCCATGTTAGGGCAGCCAACAAGAGTGGAGGAATGGAGTCAAAATTTTATTTATGGTTACTTTATGGACTGTTATATATGTCCTTTGCTTAATAAATACAAATTTCTTCTATGTGGAGTTACGACATCAACCCCTATATTACTCTTCTTTTTACCATATAAAGAAGGGGATTAGTGGTGTATAGGGTTATATGAGTTAAAGGGTAGCAAAATATTATTAAAAAATAGCTATGTTTCAATGGATCCCTAAGAGGGAAGTTGTTTCAAGTCCATCAATACCCTTATGATAGAACATTAGCGCACGACCCATACAACTAGTTGTACGGGCAGCCATAGTAAGCCAAGATCCTTAGGTTAACACTTGATATAATTACCATATGATTAGCTAATAATGGTAATTTATTTAGGTCATGGCCTCGTGAGGTAAAGGGGAGATGAACAAAATAAAGAGAAAGGCAGGGAAAAGTTGTGGTGAGTTCTTATTTGATGTCTTTATATTTAATTGTTTTTCATATTCTTAAACATGTTAAGTGTAGTGTACTTACTGTGTAGTAGAGTTGTCTTATGCTCACCATGGGTGTTGTGAACACCCACCCATGTACTTATATATACCTCCCTTGTGAATACAATGATATGTTTTTTCTCCTATCATGGTATCAGAGCGAAAATAACCCTAGCCGAATCCCCGATCTTGTCCTGCTTCCGCACGACCTCGCTGATCGCTGCTTTCGCCGTCTCCCTGACCCCGTTTCGCCACTTCTGGTCGATCGAGCGATCTCGTCCCCTTCGTTGCGGCCGGTCTGTTTTCGATCGACTCGATCCCGTCCCGTTCGCTGTTTCCGATCAACGCGATCGTTTCCCACTGCCGGTCTGCTTCTGCCGGTTTCTCTCTATTCCTTTCGGAGTGCCTGTTTCCGCCAGAATTTCTGTGTTGTTTCCCGTCGGCTTGTGCTGCAGTCTGCTCCCGTAGGTCTTCATCTGTGTTGGTTTCGGTCTTCTTCTGTGTTGCCGGTCTCCACCGCTGATTTCTATAGCCGACAGATATCATCTTCCGGCAGATCCTACAGCCCCGATGGCTTTGTCTTACTCCTCTGCCTTTCTCCATAAGACGGATGTCATTCTCGATGGACGAAACTACAAGGCATGGTCCTCCACTGTCGGCGTGATCCTCCGTGGCCTAGATCTGTGGGGCCACATTGACAGCTCTGAGTCTGCTCCGCCTCCATCAGCAGCCCTTTCTGTGGACGATTCTTCCACGATTAGCACCGCCGCTTTCGTCCAGGATTCCGACATGACCAAGTGGACCTCTGCCGACTCGCGTGCGATCGCCGTCATTTTTCAGTCCTGTGCACTCCCCATTCGCATGATCGTCTACCAGCTCCCTACGGCCAAGGCAATGTGGGATCACCTGCGTCGTCTCTACTTGACCTCCAGTCAGGCTCTGCGCTACTCTCTATTCCAGACCATTGGCACTTGTTATCAGCGTGATCGTTCTGTCCAGGCATTTTTTGTCGAGCTCCTTGACCTTTGGCGTCAGTGCGATGAGATGGATCCTTCTCCTTACATTAGTTGCCCCCAATGTGTTGCTACTTCTCGGGATCGCGACTTTCAGCGCATGTATAAGTTCCTCAAGCGCTTATGCCCCACGTTCGAGCCTATTCGTGCCCAGCTTTTGCACCGGGATCCTCCTCCTTCTCTTAGCGATAGGATGTCCTTGGTAATCGCTGAAGAGACTCGTCTCCACTTCTTGGACACTACTGCCTCTTCTAGTGTGTTGCCTCATACTGTCCTTGCTGCTCAGAAGTTTCCACCGCAGTCCTCCCTTGTGAGTTCTCCTCTGCTACCTTCACCGGGTTACAGTGCATTGGTGCGGCCTGCTCCTCGTCTTTCAGTGCCATCAAATGCTCAGTCAGGTGCTCCTCATCGTCAGCCTGTCCGCTGTCATTACTTTTAGTGCATATGCCACGTCAAATCCGAGTGTCGCAAGCTTCAGAGGTATCAGCAGTCTGGTCAGCAGCGTGCACCTAATTCTCCTCCAGCGCATTTCTTTGTTATGGCACAGTCACTCTCTGTTTTTGAGCTTGCCCAGCAGCTATCTTATGGTTCACTGCATCACTCCTCTGCCTCAGTGCTCTCACCGGATGCTTCTGGTGCCTCTGCTTCTCAGCCGGCCTCTACCGCCCCAGCATGCATCACCTCTTCTGACTGGTTGCTTAACTCTGTAACCTCTTTTCACATGACCCATGATGCCACCCATCTCTTGTCCTATCAGCCCGTCTCCTCTGCCCTCAGTGTTATGGTTGTTGATGGCACTATTCTCCTATGCACTAGCTGTGGCCTTCTTCATGCCACTCATTTCCATATTCATGATGTGGCATATATACCCAAATTATCCATGAACCTTATTTCCGCCAGTCAACTCACCTCTCACGGTTGTCTTGTTATTTTTGATGAGTTTGCTTGTCGTGTGCAGGATCGTCTAACAGGGACACTCCTTGGAGTTGGCCGCTGCCGTAGGTCTACATCCTTGATAATCTTCATCTTTCCTCCACTTCATCGTCATCGGCAGCCTCTTCTCTGTCTCTTTCCTCAGTGGGCTTCTCTCAGTGGCATCACCATTCACCAACTTGGCCATCCCAGTGGCTCGCATCTTTTGTCCCTCATCAGTATTGGTCTTCTTTGTTGTGTTTTTGTTGACAGGTCTCACTCTTGTACGGGTTGTAAGCTTGGCAAACAGCTACAACTCTCTTATCAGTCCAGTGAGTCCAGATCTTGACATCCCTTTGATTTAGTTCATTCAGATGTATGGGGTCCCGCACCATTTGTATCAAAGGGCGGACATCGGTACTGTGTTATTTTTATTGATGATTATTCTCGTTATTGCTATATTTATTTCATGCACTCTCGCTCTGAGTTTTTTCATATTTATGTTGCTTTTTCCACTATGGTTCGCACCCAGTTCTCTGACTCCATGCGTATTTTTCATTCCGACTCTGGGGAGAGTATCTCTCTCATGCTTTTCACGACCAACTCGCTACCCACGGCACTCTACCCCAGCTTGCTTTTCCTGGTGCTCACGCTCAGAATGACACTGCTGACAGGAAGCATCGCCACATCATTGAGACAGCTCGTACTCTAATCATATCCTCTCACGTTCCTCCTCATTTTTGGGCTGAGGTTGTCTCCACTGTTGTTTATCTCATTAACCTGCATCCCTCCACTTTTCTTCAGGGTCGGTGTCCTGGTGAGTGTCTGTACTCCTGACTCTTACGTTATACTCATCTGCGTGTTTTTGGCTGTCAGTGATATATTCTTCTTCCCGCACGTGAGCATACCAAACTCTCTACTCAATCTATATCTTGTGTCTTTCTCGGATACAATACTGAGCACAAGGGCTATCGATGTTATGATCTTGTTGCACGTCGACTTCGTATCTCACGTGATGTCACCTTTGATGAGTCTCACCCTTTTTTTGTGTCCTCTGTTCCCTCGACCTCGCACTCATCGGTGAGTCCCTCTGATGTGCAGTTCCTCACTCTTCCCACTTCACCAGTCTGTCTACCTCCTCTCTTCTTGCCACCGCCTACACCATCTCCTCCCTCTTCCCTTCCTCCTTCCACCTCTCACTCGGATGCGCTTATCGTCCCCCTTCCATATCATTACACTCGTCGTCCTCCTCCTCCTGCTCCGGCCCCCTCGCCTCAAGTACCCCCAGACTCGGTGCCTACCTCCTCCAGCGAGTGTCCTGCGGACGATCCTCCTGTGCGTCGCAACCCACCTCGTGAGCGACGTCCTTCCAACCGCCTTAGCCTTGCTACACTTCCGCTGGAACTTCTTGCCCCTCCTGCTACTGCTTGCAGCACTCCAGAGCCGACTACCTACCGTGAGTCTTCTCAGATACCTGAGTGGCAGGTTGTCATGTCTGCTGAGTTAGAGACACTTGAGCATACTCGTACTTGGGAGCTTGTTCCTCTTCCACCTGTTGTTATTCCTATTACATGTAAGTGGGTCTTTAAGGTCAAAACTCGTTTTGATGGTTCTGTGGAGAGGTACAAGGCTCGCCTGGTTGCTCGTGGTTTTCAGCAGGAGCAGGGGAGAGACTATGACGAGACTTTTGCTCCAGTTGCTCACATAACTATAGTCCGGACTCTTATTGTTGTTGTCGATGTTTGCCACTGGTCTCTATCACAACTCGACGTGAAGAATGCATTTCTTCACGGTGATCTTTTGCAGGAGGTATACATGCTTCCTCCTTCGGGTCTATCCTCTCCTCCAGGCCTTGTCTGTCGCTTGAGGAGAGCTCTTTATGGGCTCAAGTAGGCGCCCCGCGCGTGATTTGCACGTTTCGGTTCAGCCATCACAGTCATTGGATTCCAGCCATGTCCACATGATCCAGCTCTGTTCGTACACTCCTCCTCCCGTGGTCGGACCCTTTTGTTACTGACGTGGATGATATGATTATTACTGGTGATGATCCTTCTTATGTGGTCTTCGTCAAGCATCACCTTCAGCAGCAGTTTCAGATGACCGACCTTGGACAACTGAGCTACTTTTTGGGTCTTGAGGTCAGCTCTACAGACAACGGTTTTCAGCTCTACAGACAACGGTTTTCAACTCTCTCAACAGAAATACGCATCAGATCTCCTAGCTCGGGCTGCTCTTTCCGACTCTCGCACAGCAGGCACCCCTATGGAGCTTCACCTTCAGCTACGTCTGGATGATGGTGTTCCACTCTCCGACCCCACTCGCTACCGCCACCTCATTGGGAGTCTTGTCTACCTCAACATTACTCGGCCCGATATTGCCCATGCAGTTCATATGTTGAGCCAGTTTGTTAGTGTCCCTACCTCTGTGCACTATAGTTACCTGTTGCGGCTTCTACGCTACCTTCGAGCGACGACTTCCCGTGGTCTTTTCTTCTCTTGTAGCAGTTCTCTACAGCTCTGCGCTTACTCCGATGCTACTTGGGCTAGTGATCCTGTTGACTGTCGCTCTGTCATCGGTTCCTGTCTGTTCGTGGGTTCTTCTCTTATTGCATGGAAGTCCAAGAAACAGAATGGTGTTTCTCAATCCAGCACTGAGGTTGAGCTTCGGTCCATGGCTACCACTGCTGAGGGCATTATCTGGCTTCGTTGGCTTCTTAAGTACCTTGGTGTCTCCTCTCCTAACCTCACTCCACTCTATTGTGATAACACTGGTGCCTTTCAGATTACTCTGAATCTGGTGAAGCACTCACTCTCCAAGCATATTGGGGTTGATCCTTCTTCCTACGTGAAAAATATGAATGTAGTACACTTGCTCCCTCATATGTCCCTTCCGAGCAGCAGATTGCAGATTTGATGACAAAGCCGCAGACGAGGACTCCACATGCTCATCTTCTGTCCAAACTCTCGGTGTATGATCCCCCGTGAGTTTGTGTGTGTGTGGGGGGGGGGGGGGTTAGGTGTAGTGTACTTACTGTGTGGTAGAGTTATCTTATGCCCACCATGGGTGTTGTGAACACCCTCTCATGTACTTATATATACCTCCCTTGTGAATACAATGATATGCTTTTTCTCCTATCAATACTGACATATGATAACAATTTAGTATATGTAATTAAGTCAACATAACAAGAAGAATAAGAATAATGGAAGAGAAGATAAATTTTAATTATGCTGAATAAAGAGAAAGAATAAAAGAAAGAACACATGTATGAAATGAACACTATTAAGGGTTGACCCGAAATGGGAGGTGGAGAGAATAACCACTAACATGTATAAAATGAAATGTCATTCGTGCGAGTCAAGGATACGACATGATATTTGGCAACATAAACGTGCGAGTCAAGGGTACGTGTTGGCATAATAACGTGCGAGACAAGGGCACATAACATATACATGAATTGTTAATTAACTCTCAGTATTGTCCATGATGAAGGAAGCAATTAATGATATAAGAGAATTAAGAAAAGAAAATACACATAAAGATAATAATCACAAAACATGGCACATATTAAGAATTCACATAGTCTTATGACTAATTAAAAGTAATACTAAGCAGGTCAAGGACAAGATCGCTCCAATTACAACTAGTTCCCCTCGACGGGAGAAGAGGTATTGTCTCTAGTTGGAGGTTTCTACTATAGTGTTTGAAGTCCTGGATGCGCACAGGGAGAGAGATGAAAAGACTCGGAGTGCCCGCATGATGAGTTTCAGTTTTATTTTAAATAGAGTCTGTATATGATGTATGTTTTGTACAAATGGATGTTGTATTATGTTGTACTTTTGGTAAGCCCTTCTTGTATGTATACATGGCTACCTAATGTCATGTTGTACTACTTATCAGAATATGAATAAAATGAAATGGTTCTCTTTTGTCATTCTAATTTACTTTTTGTACTCTATCATATACTGTTTCACTCTGGATGTTCTTACCTTACTCTCTGATGTAAGTAATGAAATAAAAATGTTAAATTGTGGCGGTAGCCGTTAAGGAGGTTGTTACAACTCTGTTGAATGTGAGCCGTGGCAATGAGAAGCAGTGGTGCCAATTGGGGGCGGTCGGCGGAAAGAATGGATCGAGAGGGACCGCGGGAACAGGTGACTGGAGCGAAGGCTATGGAATGAAGACTTCAGGGACAAATGGTGGCGGCATAAAGTGTGGCGGCACCACCGCTGGGGGGACACAAATTGTGGCAGCACCACCGCATGGCATGGAGGCGACGATGTCGGCTGTGTGAACTGCGGGGAGGAAACATCTGGAGGTGATGGTGGAGCAACAAGAACTAAAGAGAACGGTGGAGTATCTTCGGACGCTAGTTGGATCAATTACTACGCCGACGGAAGCAGACCTCCGAAGTAAACTTCGTCAATCCTGGTGGTGATTCGTGATATTGCGATTTGCTATGACGCTGACATCTCCAAGAGCATCGAACTAAGGGTACCTTGTTTTGCAGCACTCATACTCATGTTAAATTATTTACTGAATCAATTAATTTACCTGCATGCCATGTAGCTCAGGTGAGAGGAATAATGGAAATATTATGAAACATTTCCCTCTCACTATATATGTGAGTGAGGGAGGGGGGGTCTTGGAATGGAAGTATGGATTAAACCCTAAATATGTACTCTTAAACTGCCCACACCCCTCATCTTCTCAAGTTACGGTTGAACAAAACGCCCCTCCTCCTCTATCTATGAGCACGTGTCTCATTGTATCCTCCATCATTGGGAAGGCAAGGTTAAGGAAAGGTCGAGACGATCCTCCCTGAGACTTCTTCCTCTCAAGACCACACCCACTCGGCACTTGCAATCGGAAGGTTGTAACAAAATCCAGAACCTTGCAAGAGCATCTTGGGTGAGAAATAAAAAACAATCTCATCTGTCATGTCCATTGATGAACAAGAGTTTGAAGAACAATTGTGTCCTGAAGAGTAGCTGTAAGTTTGAAAGTAAATTATTTCACAAATTTAGTTGTTTATTTTTTTAAGTGCCTGTTTTATTCCAACATTGAGGCTGACTGAGCTTGCAGATGAAAATTTTCAAGCTACATTGGAATGGATTAGTTCCTCATGTAAGCCTCTGGCTAGAAGTAAGCAATTTAGCATTTGCTTGCTTGCCATTATATGAAAAATTACCACTTTGAAGAACACTGCCACAGGTGGACAATAAATATATCAAATAGCATCCCGCAAAAAAGACAAGATGACAAATCTAATGTAGCAGAAAGTTTTGAAATGATTAGTAGGATAAAAAATATTTATTTGTCTTCTACAATTCCTACTACAGTAAACTAATATAAATAAACATTGTGATGATGAAAAAAATCCAAAGAAAGTTGAAACCTATAATAGTTTAGTATAACTTACTTTATTATCAAATCCCGAAGTAAGAATTTCCCCTTCAGTTGCAGAAAAGCATTTAATCTGAGTTCTTTCCTTCCTATGTATTTTCCCGCCAAAACCTATACCAGGAATCCATCTTACTATGACACCATCATAGCTGGTGGTCAAGATGGTCCTCTGACCACTTTGGAATAAGCAAGCCAAGCTATTGATGCTTTTCAAGTGTCCAGAAAAGGATGTTGGGTGTTTCTCTGGATCGCTTGCCAAAAACACACATATCATTCCACCGAGAGAAACAGTGACAAGATAGTCGCCATGCCATAGGCAGCCCACTTGCATGTCCTCCACTCCACCAGAGATTGGGCAAGCAAGAGTGCAATTCAGTTTCCCATTTCCATTATCCAGGATGTCCCATACTTTAGCAGTTTTGTCGGCAGATACTGTCAGGACCTACATAAAAACTGAAGTACATTAGAAATTTCATGTAAAATTGTGCATTAAGAAAATTAAAGACCTCATATGCTTAAACAAACAAACACAAAACCATGTAAATTGAGCTTAGTGTATCATATATTACAGAGAATGTTAAAATATTTAATCCCACATAGGGAATCACATGTTGCCCGTGTAAACTAAATGTTCACGAGCCTCTCCACCTAGAACCAGCACCTCTCTGCCTTGTCACCATATCTACGTGTTTCGTGAAGTTAGAGGACAACTTGTGTAAGGGGTCCCACGCAAACAGTTATGTCGTTAGATAGTATTTATATATGGAGTCAAGTCCTTGTGTATTGAGTCGAGTCTGAGTTTTATTGAGTCAAGTCGAGTTGAGTCAGTCGTATTGTCTTTATTATTCTCCTAATTTGTTAGAGTTAGTATTATGGGTCTATAAATAGACCAATCATTGTATGAGCAAAAAGTAAATCAATTTCTCATCTCTCTCTTCAAAGTTCTCCCTCTCTCTAGCTTCTCTCTTCTCCACTCCTTCCTCAGTTCTATGGTTTGCCCTTGTATCTCCACACCCTCGCCGCCGTCAACACCTTTGACAAAGCCACTGCCAACACCTTAAGCAAGGAAGCCTTGCAAAATAGGTCTATAACATATTGGTATCAGAGGATCTGCTTCCTCCCCACAAGTCCAACTTACAGTTTAATTCCTCGATCGACCTTCTGCTGCTTCCTCGACGCCGAAAGCCTCGCACGATCTCCTCCCTTCCAACTATCATCTTCCTCGCTCAATCCATACAACATCCACATCGATGCGTCTTCTACTATCCGTTGCTGTTTCTCGACACCGCAAGCCCGGCATCGCTTCTCTACCTTTCACTGTGTTACAGCCAGGCATTTCTGACGCTACTTCCTTAGGAGAAACCAGAGTGAGTTTCCTCTCTCACGCTCGCAACCTTCCGCAATTGGTGTCGTTCCAGTCGCTAGTTCCGCGGAGGTTCTGTTTCACCCCTTCTGACGCCGATGAACATTGTTGCCGATAAAAAAGCCGCAATCCACCTTCTTTGCTCCTTTTGACGTTAGCAACCTTCTGCAAGAACCCACACCTTTTGTTGCCCCGTCGTCCCAGCGAAGCTAACATCTCCTCGAGCCCAGTGAGCCCCATGCACCTCCTGCTGTGACATCGAGCCGCCAGTTCTTCATCGAGCCGCGCCCTCTCCATTGATCTTCATCGAGCACCAAAATCTGATCTTGCTCGAGCCCACCGCAACTCCCTCGAGCAGCCCACCAAAATCAAAAGAACTAGGAGGTCTATAATTAATTGATAAAGACAACAATCAATAAATAAATTGATTTAATTACTTTAGGTCAATTAATTATTTGACATAGGTGCTGAGTAAATTAAATACTTGATTTAATAATTTAATTGTTAATTGAATTAATTAATTAACTAATTATCATGGACATGAAGCCCAGCGCCGCCGATTCGACTATCCTCCATTTGTTGATGGCTTCATATCAGGCCTCCATGTCATAACTCATTGCTGACATCCACAATGGGCCAAGGACGGCGACTACTCCGTCATGGCTGACAATTCCGCTACTGCCACCCATGCCAATGTTGGACTCTACCAACTGATCGCCGACGCAGCTTCCACCTCCCGGGCTGTTGAGGCCACTACAACAGTTTTCGCCCCCGCCATCAGTCATTAATGCGCCACCACTCTCCACTGTGGTTTTCATGTCGTCATCACCTCCTACAGTCTCTGCCTCATAGTTTCCTCCAATGACATCACCGTCATCAGTCATTGATGTGTCATCACTCTCCACTGTGATTGTCATGTCTTCATCACCTCCTGTAGTCTCCGCCTCATAATTCCCATCAACGACATCACCGCCACTTCGGCCAGTCCTTCCTCTGCTACCCCCTGCTATGTCGGCCCCTACTATACCGGCCCCTCCGACTATTTCAGTGCATGCTCCACCGGCCCCTGCTCTGTCGTCCTTTGCTCTACCGGCCCCGCCAGCCACCTCCCCACCTCTTCTCCGGACACCTACTCTGTGAGCCCCTCTGGATACGTTCCTCTTGTCGTCCATTGTTATTTTATGAGACTTGGGAGCATGCGGACGCCTCATCACCTAACATCGCACCAGCTTCAACGACGCGCTATCAGGAGCTATTATGGAGAGAAATCAAAGAGCCAAATGATCATTCGTGCAATCATCACTCGAACTTGAGGACAAGCTCGATTTCAAGAACAAGTGGAATGTTAGGGGCCCACGCCGTCAGTTTTCTAGTTAGATAGTATATATTTATGGAATTGAGTCCTTATGTATTGAGTCGAGTCTGAGTTGTAACGAGTTGACTTGTATTGTTGTTATTATTATTTTTATTTGTTGGGGTTAGTATCAAGGGTTTATAAATAGACCAGTCATTGTATAAGCAAAGATATTAAAGAAGTAAATTAATTTCTCATCTCTCTCTCCAAAGTTCTCCCTTTCTCTCTCTAGATTCTCTCTTCTTAAATCCATCATCAGTTCTAAGGTTTTCTATTGTATCCCGCGCCCTCTCCGCAGTCAACACCTCGGATGAAGTCGTTGCCAACACCTCAGGAAAGGCACCCCCAAAATAGGCCTGTAACAACTTGTTCCATGTGAGAGGATTTGTTAGAATATATAATCCCACACGGAATCTCATGTTGCAGTGTGAACTTATATATTCACATGCCTCTCCACATAGCACCAATTAGTTTTAGGTTGAAAGTTTTGGTTCTAAAAAAGAATCACTTTTGAATAAAGAATCACAAAATTCAGGTATTTTTTACAGGTCGTAGCATCATGCAGTAAAACAGCTACTCAGAGTCACCATGAGCAGGAAGAATGAGGGTGGTACATAGTAGTCTTGCTTCTTATGAACTATGTAGAAACAGGTTTTTACAGGTCCACGTGTCGCGGGCATATTCACTCAAGTGCACCACACTCGTCATAACTTATGGCGTGCACATATGGAAGTTGCCTTGCTCATGGGCGCATACACTCAAGTGGACCCCCATTGTCATAATGTATGGAGGCGCATATGGAAGCCACCATGGAGCGCGCATATGAATATTAATTAATATTAATCAATTAAATAAGTATTTTGTATTTTCTTGTTTGATTTCTTTTGGTATTTCCTTGGTTGTCCTCCGTCATCTATATAAAGGGGAGGGATTTATGTGTGATGGTATGTTGGATGTATGAAAGATTTTATGGTTGATCCCTAAGTTCCTCTCCTATTCTTCTTCTCGCACACCACCGTCGACCCCTTCTCTTGCCGAATTCCTCCTGAAATTTATTTGTGATCGTATCAATTGGTCTGACCTGCCGCATCGCCCTCCAACTCGCCGCCAGTCATCAAGCTTGTACGTAGCAAGCTTGTTGTTCAAATCGAACGCGATTCGGTCTGTATTTGATGTTCGTCAACCCGCCTACCTCCGCAAAACGTGAACCGCGTCCAGATTCTGCCGATCCCGCCGCTCAGCACCTCCGCGTCTGGATACCGCGCTTCCGCGTCCAATTTTCATCACCACCAAGCCGCCGAACGTGCTTCCGTGTGTTCCGCCGCCTGCTTCCTCCCGATCTCGTCGTTTTGTAATCCACGTCTCGGCGCTGATCGGCCACAAAAACCCACGGCCCTGCTTTCCACCCAGTTTGGCCGTTTCCGTCGATTTCGCCCAACAGCAAGCCGCCAGCTTCCGGATCCGCCGAATCCGCACCAAGGGTTTTTCTTCTGCCAATCTACAATAGATCTGTCCTTTTCCGGCCGCCCTCTGTCGTCACTAGCCCCATAGCTCCCACCATCGCTCCTCCGGCGACCCCGCTCCAAATTCCTCCTCCGAAACACTTAGTCGTCGCGTCGAGGCTCATGAACAATTTGTCGTCTCCATGCACGCCTCCCTCCTCGCCCTCCATGCCAAAGTCCATCTTCTCCTTGCGCTCGACGGACGGGCATCTGCAACCCCCCACAAGATTCCCTGCCCTACACCGTCTCCACCACGGCTACCTCCTACACCATGCAAAAGTTTCCCAGCCATGTCACCTCTCTCCACGGTCACTGATGTCCAACCTCTCTCCACGGTGGTCGTCCCTCCGCCGCTTCCACCGACCGTATCGCCGCTACTTTTGTCGCCCCATCCGGTAAACTCACTGCCCCCTCTACGGGCTCTTACTCCGCCGGCCACAATCTTACCGCCCCCTCTGACCATCTCACCACCTCCTCTCCCGACTCTCGCTCTGCCGGCCCCTACCCTGCCGCTTCCACTGGCCGTATCGCCGCCTCTTCTGCCGCCCCGTGCCCCGCTTCCCCTGACGAATCCATTCCTGTTGTCGGTCGTCGCGTCTCCAACATTCTTGTGGCGGTTGCTCACTACCGCCCCACCAATCTTGTGGAAGCCATTACTCCTGCCGTTTGTCCTTCCGATGGCGCCGCCGCTACTCACCAACACCGCCGCCACTGCTACGCGATACTAGGCCTTGTTCTGGCGGGAGGTCAAGGTACCAGATGATCCGGCCACACGCTTAGTACACGAGCTTGAGGGCAAGCTCGTTTTGAAGGATGGAGTGTTACGGGTCCAAATATTACGAAACTACACGACGACGAGCCAGCATGCCAAGTCTACACGCATTGGGCGCGTATATCGTAAGGGCCCACCGAGACCACGGAGAATAGTTAATAATAAATAGGTTGTTATGTTGGTTTGACGCATTTTTAGTATTTCCAGTATTTCCTAATTTCAGTATTTTCTTTTATATTCGCTCCTCGACACTATAAGAGGGCAGACGGACCTTGCAATTTTTATCTTGGAATGTATGAAGCTTTTTTAGGGTTGCTCCCTAATTTTGTCTTTTTTCTTCCTCCTTCCTTCTCGCTCACCCCTGCCGGCCCTTCCCCTTGTTGGATTCTTCCTGAAATTTATTTGTAATCATATCACAGGTAGAATCCTGAAAATTCAATTTGTTTGTAATATTTAAAATATCTGAAATGCCATAAACACAGGGAGAAATTAGAAGATTCAGGCATCCCATTTGAATAACATGTTCCAACATATAGATGGATTTTAATATTCTATCCAGAATTATCCGGTCCCTAGGGGTGAGCATGAAAAACCGCAAACCGCAAAAACCGCCCGCACCGCAAAAACCGCACCGATTTTTAAACCGCACCGCGTAGTTTAGGTGCGGTGCGGTTTTGAACTTTTACAAACCGAGCGCGGTTCGGTGCAGTGCAGTTTTTGGATTTTAAAAACCGCACCGCGCAGAATATTTTGTGTATTTAATTTTTTATAATTATGTGACGTCACATTTAAGTATATTAAGTAAAGGAGATAAATTGAGAAATAGAAAGAGTGATGCATGTGAACTTACCCTTTCTTAAGGCAAGATTAAGATAATACATGATATTATCATGCCAAGAAGTGGAGGTGGAAAATCAACAGTATCAACACTTGGTGGAGGTGGATAATGTGGATAATCATCCTCGATTTTTATACAACAAGTACAAATCATAATAGGTTACTTTGATATTGTCATGAGAGTTGAGAATTCGTCAAGAGTCACAGTAGTAACAGTGACTTGATCAAAGAACTGTTTGACCGAGATAAACTCACAAGAGAAAATTCGATGGGTGTTGTGGAATTAATTGTGTTGTTCGACATCAAGGCTAGAGAGAACAATGTAGAAAAAGAAAAATCGTCATCAAAAGCAATCAAAGGAATGACCTTCAATGAACTCAATGGAATCTGAGATAAAATACTAAAATAGCATGACTGTTTTAAAAAGGTGCATCTGTAGTAGTAGAAAATCTGTTTCTCTATAAATAGAATGCTCAACTTGACACTACTGGGGGCAATGTTTACCTGTAGTTTATGTAAAATACATGTAAAAACCACACCGAAACCGACACCGCACCGCAAAAAACCGCACCAAACCGAAACTGCACCGCATAATTTCGGTGCGGTGCGGTTTTGCTCGGGCAAAAACCGAGCCCTTACGGTGCGGTTATGGTTTGGGTCAAAACCGCACCAAACCGCACCAAACCGCACCGTGCACACCCTAAACAAAGATTTCATATTTACTTTAGTCTACTTCTCCAATATTCTTAAAAGACAACTCTTAAATACAATTAAACAGACCAAACTACCATGTAAAAAAATGTGAAGCAAAGAGTTACTTGTTTACTATTTGGACTCCAGCTAACTGCGTATATGCTTCCCTTGTGACCCTCCTCCATAGACAGCTCACCAATCTTATTTCCAGACTTTCCATCAAATATTATCCCCTTCTTATCAGAGCTTACAGTAATGAACTTGGTTCCATCTGGAGAGTACCGGACACAATTAATGAAATTAGAGTGATCCCTGCAGTTATATATGAGTGAAATTCCATTAAAATAACAAATGAAGAACAGAAATTCAATCAATTATCAATTTTTCTTCAAATAGCAATAAGCAAAGGACAACAATATGAGAATTGCAGTGATATGAAATTTTAAAATGAGAAATCTAGATTGGATACAGAAGATGGAGAAGCAAGAAAATCATCATTATTGAATAAAACCTGTGAGAGTGTTTAAATTTAAATGGAGGCCCTTCATAGAAGTTCAAGATAAAATCCTCTCCACATGTAACAATACGAAATGGTCTGGTAGGCTTAAAATCACAACTTAATACTCTCTTTGAGTGCCCATCAAACTCCCCTACATTAGTGCCAGAGTCCCACCTGCAAAATTGAATAGAATTAACTTTAAGTAGAAGTTCAAATGATATGATACATAAAAAAGGAATTGGACAAATATTAAAACACAAATCCATAACACACCAGTCGCTAACGGAATAAACGCCGAAAAGGCCACGCATTTATGTGCTAAATTTGGATTTTCAACATTTTGAATTGTCGAGCCATTTTTTACTTAGTTTAATTAAGTTCGTAAACTTTTTTGAGTCAGATTGTGTTCTTATTTCAGTCTCTATATAGTACTTAAAACAGTAAACTAAATAAGTTTGAAGTTTGAGATATCAGCAAGTGCATTAATATAACATCAAGTCCAACTACAGTTGCTTGAATCCTTTGAGCCATTTTTAGATAAAAACGTACTTAAATTGACTGTACAACTCTCTTTTCCTGTAACATTTCATGATAAGCAACAAGTCAAATATCGAGTAAAGAGATTTCTCTATTGATGATAAATAATGATTAGAAAATGAAAAAGGAGAATAACTTAATATATGCTTCGCTAGTCTTCCCAACATAAACTTCAAAAGGTAACATTTGGGTGCATAACTTTCTTAAGAATGATTAAATATTATTACAAACCTTAGTGGAAAAATGTTTAGCAGGCCTCTTCTCCAAGGACCAATTGATTTAAGTTGGATGACTTAGTTTTAATATAATATCAGAGTTAATTTGGACAACATCCACAGAGGATCCCTGCTCAATAAGGATGGATGTTTGCAAGTAGACATGGGCATACACTAACACAAGCCTCCAGTGGGAACAATAAACAGATTTTAAGTCCAAACAGTGGAGAGGAAAAAGATATTATGATTACGAAAAACACTGGTCCATTACTCATACATATACTTGAGTAAGGGAAAACCTAAAACAAGGGAAAAGACAAAACTACCCCAACCCGGGGTGAAAATAGAAAAAAGACTAAACGACTTGATAATAACATTTCACAACTCTCCCCCTCAAGTCGGACGGAAGATATCAATCATCCCAAGCTTTTGGATATCATCGGTAAACACATCACACCCCAAGCTTTTGGTGAACACATCGGCCAGCTAATCCCTCGAGTGAACAAACGGAGTAACAACTGTTTTCTTATCCAAGTCGATCCACTTCGACATGCTTTGTCATGACATGTTGGACCGGGTTATGAGCAATATTAATTGCGGCCTTATTGCCACAGAATAAGGAGAAAGGGGCTGTCACGGAGAAACCCAGATCCTGTAACACAGTACGCAGTCATAATCCCTCACATAAGCCTTGGGACATGGCATGATATTTTGCCTCTGCACTTGACCTGGCCATCACATTCTGCTTCTTGCTCCGCCACGTTACGAGGTTACCACCAACAAGGAGCAGTATCATGTTGTGGACTTTTTGTCATCCTGGCAACCAGCCCAATCAGCGTCAGTAAACACCTCAATATCTGAGTTGTTGTTCCTAGAGAATAAGAGGTCGTGACTAGGAGCTTTCTTTAAATACCGCAGTAGACGATACGTCGCTTCTTGATGTATGATTCTAGGAGAATGTATATATCTGCTAAGAATACCAGCTGCATACGTAATGTCGGGACATGTGTGGGATAGATATATAATTTTTCCGACCAATCTTTGGTAACGTGATACATCCGCGTGATCACCATTACCATCTTCATCAATCATGTGATTTTCCTCCATAGGGGTTTTCGAAGGAACACAACCAAGCATACCAGTTTCCTTTAGGAGATCCAATATGTACTTCCGTTGAGATATAAAGATACCTCGCTCAGATCTAACCACTTCAATGCCCAGGAAATACCTTAATCTTCCCCAAGTCCTTCACTTAAAATTCAGTAGATAGGAGGGTCTTGAGGTTGGCAATCTCCTCTGTACCATTTCCAGTAATTACAATGTCATCCACGTAGACAATGAGAACCACAACACGTTGTTCATGTCTCTAGATAAACATGGTATGATCATATTGGGCTTGCTTGTACCCAAACTTTAGCATTGCTATGAGAAATCTTCTAAACCAGGCCCTAGGAGATTGCTTCAGGACATATAAGGATTTCCTTAGGCGGCAGACAAGCCCTTCAGCTCCTTTCTTCACAAAATCAGGAGGGAATTTCATGTACACCTCCTACTCAAGCTCACCGTGGAGAAACGCATTTTTCACGTCCAGTTGATGAAGTTCCCAGTCCAGACAAGCTACACATGATAACAAAACCCGAATAAAGTCCATTTTTGCTACAGGAGCAAAAGTCTCCTGATAATCAACTTCATGAGTCTGGGTGTATCCTTAAGCGACAAGACGCGCTTTGTACCGTTCCACCTTGCCATCTTAGTTCTGCTTAACAGAGAAGACCCATCGGGAACCTATAGCTTTCTTTCCTGAAGGGAGAGCGGAGATATCCCGCGTATGATTTTTTTCCAAGGCGGACATCTCATCACGCATAGCCAGTGTCCAAGCCGGTATCTCCAATGCTTTCTGCCATGTCTTAGGAATAATAACTAGAGAAAGGGATGAAACAAAAGTCTGATGAATCGAAGTAAGATGATGATAAGCCACATGATTAGAAATCGGATGTTGTGTGCAAGTAGTTTTACCCTTCTTTAACAAGACAAGAGGCATATGCAGATCAGCATCATCAGAATCTGAGTCCGAAGTCGGCATTGGTAGAGGTGGGGCGGTGGTGACCTGTGTACCTGAACGACGGTGGTATACATGGGCAAAAGGAGAAATCGTAGTAAAGCAGTCCGATATCGGGATAGGAGGAGATCTAGGTACCGGAGTGGAAGGAGGTGAAGGAATGGAGGAAGAGGACGGAAGAAGAGGCAGAGAGACAGCGGTAACATCATCTGTAGTACTACTCTCCCCCTGACAAAAACATGAGTCGAGGACAGAAAGTAGGACTCCCCCTCACGGAGAGTAAAATTCATGGTACAGAACATACGCCGGGAGGGGGTGATAATAGCGATATTCTTTGGTCGTGGAAGAATAGCCTAAGAAGACACAACGTTGAGCCCGATGGTCAAGTTTGTCACGTTGAGATTTGTGCACATGCACTTAACAGACACACCCAAAGACACGGGATGGCAAATGGGAAGTATGAACTACACCAGAGGTGGAGAGACGGGCTAGAGGAGTAGTAAAGGAGAGGGCACGAAAAGGAAGACGATTGATAAGGTGTGCAACAGTAAGCACCGCATCACCCCAATATGATTTAGGGAGATGTATCATCAATAGGAGACAGCAAGCAACCTCGAGGAGATGCCGATTTTTCCGTTCGGCCACTCCGTTCTGAGTAGATGTGTAAGCAAAAGTTTTCTGGTGGATGATACCGTGAGAGGTGAGGTAAGCGCCAAAGGAAACACGATCATCATACTCTCCTCCATTATCACTTCGAAGAACACGGATAGAGGCATTAAATTGATTTTGCACCATTTTATGTAAGACTTGAAAACAAGGAAAAACGTCACTTTTCATTTTCAACAGATAAACCCACGTAGTACGCGAGAAACAATCAATAAAGGTGACGAACCCGCAAAAACCAGTTAACGATACAACGGGGGACGGCCCCCAAACATCAAAATGTATAACATCAAATTGAGTGTTACTAGGAAAAGAAAGATGTGAAGAGGTCTGTCGCACATGTTTAGACCGATCACAAATATCACAAGAAAAGTTCTGAAAAAAAAAGGTAAAAAGCAGGAAATAATTTTTGCAGGTAGACGGAGGACGGATGTCCTAAACGCAAATGCCAGCGCCGAACATCCTTCGCAATAACAGTAGCACTGGAAAGGGCCTGAGATGGAGCATGAGTGTTCAGGTAGTATAAGTCGTCACTGCACCTACCACTGGCAATATTCTGCTTCGTACCCAGTTCCTGAAAAAAAAAATCAGGAAAGAATGTTACGGAGCAATTAAGAAATTTTGTAAGATTGCTGATGGAAAGTAAATTGTGTGGAAAGGAATGAACATGAACAACGGAGGAAAGAGATATGGACGGAGAGCAAGTGATGTTGTTTTTGCCCGCAATGGAGGACAACGATCCGTTAGCAGAAATAACTTTCTCCTTACCAGACAAAGAAGTATAAGAGAGAAAACCTGAGGAAGACCCATTCATGTGGTGAGGGCACCGGAGTTGAGCACTTATTCAGAAGGTGAGGTGGTGGCAGCATGAGCACTAGGCATAGCAACGGTGGCAAGAGAAGTAGAGCTTCCGGTGACCGGATCGGGATGAGAGTGAAGCAGGCAGCGAAAGGCATCCAACTCCTGTGCTGTAAGAGAGGAGGAAGTCGAAGACTGGGACTCATCATAGACATCAGTAGTGTAAGCAACGCCATGAGAATGGTAGCCACTGAGTCTATGGCCCCCACGGCCAGGTCCACGACCCCGACCACGACCACGGCCAGAAAGTGTCAAATGCGGATGAAGTTTGAAACATGCCTCCCGAGAGTGTCCCATTCGACCACGGTAATCGCAGATAGGCACAGAATAAGCAAGAGTAGGTGTGAGACCATGACCAACACTCGTCAGGGCAGAACGATCTAGAGTAGCCATAATACTGAGAGATTTGCGGCGATCTTCGTCACCCAGAATCATGTTGAACGCCTCCCGAAGGAAGGGAAGAGGAGAACGGTGGAGAACATGTGTCCGAACCACATCAAATTCCATATTCAATCACATCAAGAAGACATGAAGATGGAAGCGGTCCTCTCATTGCTTTAACAGAACGGCATCTATTGTACACGCTAGAGTGAAATGTGTAAAGTAGTCCAGTCCTTGATACAAGCGCTCAAACTCTGAGAAGAATGATGAGACAGTCATCGACCCTTGACGCAACTCCAAAATGCGGCGAGTGAGCTCATAAAACTGGGTGGAACTGCCAATCTGAGAGTATGTTTCACGAGCACGAGTCCAGATCTCGAATACTGAGTCCATCAGCATATAGCTCCGATAAACTTTGGGCGACATCGAATGCAGGAGCCAGGACACAACTAGAGAGTTGTCAGAATCTCAGCGCTTCCAGGAAGGATCAGACACGGGGGGCTCTGTAATCGTCTCATCGATATAGCCAAACATCTGTTGGCTACGGGTGACATGTTGAGCAGCACGAGACCATTCCAGGTAATTCGTGTCATCCAGAGGAACCGTGGTAATCTTCAAGGAGCTAGAGTGGCCATGAAGCCGCTGAGGCTCAACCATCGGAGGCTGGATCACGCCCGGAGAAGAAACAGATGAATCGGGTTCACCCATACCGTCACAAGAGCAAGCAGCATATCAACTCATCTCAAAAAAAAGGCAGCGGCACGGGACAACACGGGACAGCGGCATTGCAGTGGCACGGGACAGCGACACGGCAGCAGTACGGGACAGCGATACGGTAGCGGCACGGAACAGCACGAATCGGCAGCACGACAGCAACTAGAAGGCGGCGTAGAACTCGTTTTTCATGAAGGAGAGGCGGGCTGCTTCAAAGAGGAACGGCGTCGGCGTTCCTCTCAACAGCCGGCAAGAGTGTCGCCCGGCATCACGATGATCGCGTGCAAAGGAAGCGGGGAGGAAGACGCGACGGAAGAGGGACGGCGAGTTCGATCCAAGCGACGACGAGTTCGGTCCGAGCGGGAGAAGGCGGAACGAAGGCTAGGGCACGGGATTGCTCTGATAACAAGTGGAGAGGAAAAAGATATTATGATTATGAAAAACACCGGTCCCTTACTCATACATATACTTGATTAAGGTAAAACCTAAAACAAGGGAAAAGACAAAACTACCCCAACCCGGGGAGAAAATAGAAAAAAGACTAAACGACTTGATAAAAACCTTTCACAACTCAAACATCATATTAGAATCAATCTATGTTGTCAAAGGCGCAAGGCGCACCGAGGCGCAAAGGGCTCATGGAGCCTAGGGGCAAGGAGCAGGCGCGCGCTTGAGGCACGCGAGGCGTAAAAAAGGGGGAAAAGGAAATTAGGCGCTCAAATAGGGCGAATTGGGCGCCCAATTCGCTCAAATAGGGCGAATTGGGCGCCCAATTCGCTCAAATAGGGCGAATTGGGCGCCCAATTCGCTCAAATAGGGCGAATTGGGCGCCCAATTCGCTCAAATAGGGCGAATTGGGCGCCCAATTCGCTCAAATAAGGCGAATTGGGCGCCCAAGTCGCCCTATTTGAGTGAATTGGACGCCCAAGTACGCCTAGGGGTGCATCGGGTGCGTCTGAGATCATGTTTTTGCCCATCTCAAAAAAAAAAAATTAAAACACCTTGAAAGGCTCAGGCGCGCCAAAACTGGTTCTACTTACTAGTGCGGGGCGCTGGCTTGCTAGTGCGGGGCGCTGGCTTGCTAGCGCCCGGCGCTGGGTCACAGTACTCGTTTTCTTGGATAAACTTCGCCTTGGAGACGCACACACCCTTCAAAGATCTACCAGCATACAACCACGAAATTAGAATAAGAATGAAGAACGAATAATAATTTTATTCAAAAGTTATGAAAGTGGTTTACAATTACAAACAACTATATATCCATAACGCCGGAGATTGGAGGAGATGAAATATAAGTTTCTCTTTTTGTTTCTATGCCGACCTTATACCCGAACCGGTTGGCTCTCTCCCTCCCCCCCGGAAAGGTCTTCGAGCCGGTTCTTCACCTTCCTCCCTGAAAATGTCTTGGAGCCTCACTAGATCCCCCGATCTAGACGTCCTTTCCCCGTGACGATTTCTCACGGAACCCTTCCCGGATTTCGACGACCTTCACCGGTCGATTTTCCTCACCCACAAACAACTAGAAAAGAGAAAAATACAATAAGAGAGTAAAGAAGATTTAAAGTGATTCTCCCTCAAGACGATTCCTCCGTTGAGCGATGCGTGACCGGTGCTAAAGATCTTCATTCTATTGCACCCGGTCAACTTCTCTTGGTCATAGTCCTTTGCTCGTCGGAGATCTTCGTGCGCGAACGGGAGGGAGGCGGTTTTTTCTTCCTTCGACGGAGACGATAGAACGTTGATCTGAGATGACACACGAACCCTAGAATCAGAATACGTCTCTCTCGATGTCTCCAGGAAAAAAACGCACGCTTTTATACGTCTTGAGAAAATAAGCTGCGATTGGCGGTAGGGCTAGCGCCCGGCGGTAGGTCGATGCGCGTGGATGTGACACTTGTCCAGCCGATTTGGAAAAATATCTGAATAAAATATTTTTCCGCTTTTTCGAGCTATCGCGGCACGGTATGAAGCTATCGCCTGGCGGTAGCATGCTAACTCGGTGCTCGTTAAGAGAGCTAGCGTGTCGCGGTAAGGCTAGCGCCACGTGGTAGTCCACAGAGCACTGGTCGTGAATTAATTCTGAAGCAAGCGCTCGGCGGTAGGTTCCAGAACTCGATTTTCTCGTTCTTTTGTACCTGTAAACCTGCACACTATGCTCAAACTTTGTATGATCAAATACAATACGGGATTTGATATTGTCAAACTAAAGAGATGCGAACCATAAGCTCCAACAAATACAACATATGCAGGATAGCTAAAGCCTTTCCCATCCCATACCAAAAATAACAGGGTTTTTTAGAACAATAAAATCCCAATATGACAAAGTGTTACTATTGATCTTGAGTGCGGATCTCAAGGTTTTCTTTAAAGAACAAACAAAAAGCCTACTTCTAACTTGGTTTAGTTGAACCTGTGTGCACACAAGCTCAGGATAGCATGATGAAAAAAGTTCTTTGCTCAGTTCATGGATACTTAAAACTATTTAACGAAAATCTGGTGTGAAAAATTTTGCCCGCCAAAAGTGAATAAATGTCATAAAAATTAAATTGTGTCGACAACCCAATTAAGCAAGCTTTACCAGCTCACTCTAGAGCGACAACATCAGTGAAGCACCAAGGTTCGATCATCGGCTAGCAACGTGTCGAGAACTACCATTACGTCCCGTGTGCACTCTAGTGTGCGACGAATTGTCAATAAACACTCTTTTTTGTAGGGGAACAACATTATACAAAATTTTGCAAGCCTTGATATTTGTTTCTACTTTGACCAAATTCAAGCAAACAGGCTATTTACCTCCCAAAAATTGTTCATTTTAATCTACTTGATAAAAGACCTATTTTTCTCCACCAATACGCAATGCACTCATGACATTTCTTCTAAAAACATTGTATACTTGGACACATCATTTGGCAGCTGCAACTAACCATAATTGTCAGGTGCATGAGCCAGCCAAGATTGGGGGTGAACTAAGCCACATGGCCACAAAGAAAGTCGTGTATAATCTGAATTTGCATAATTTCTGATCAATATAAGACTCCATTCTAATTTATATGCTCTACATGAGCATGAAATACAGAATTGGAAGTGAACAAATTAGACATATCCAAGATTATAAAAGACTCAATTCTTGCTGTTGGAGAATTTGTCAATAATTCCTAGACCTTTGAAGGCTTAGCGCCTAAGTTCATGACATGGTGTATCTCACAAATGAGAAACATGTAATCACTCACCAATAGCCAATGCAATGTCAGTCAATGATAAACAATACACCTTAAATTGGTCATTGATGATTGTTTTGTTGTTGTTAGAAAACTGTTTGTAAATGCCCATTAAAAGGGCCCATTATAGGTTTTCTTATTTATTATGTATTAGTCCCACATCTTGGATGACTCTCTCTCTCTCACTCTCTTCTCCCTATATATTTGTACACATAATTGTAATTTGTAATTCAAGAATGATATACAAGGTTTACTACATTCTTCAACATGGTATCAGAGCTCTGATCCTCTGGAGCAGCCTGTTCGTTTTTTAACTGCTTACCATGTTTCTCCCCGGGCGGTCTACTGTCACTGTCTGTGGGTTCCTGTTCGCTTCCTACCCGTCGGCCTCCATTTCTTTACACGCTCCTTTTTTGTAGTTCCACCCCTTGCCCCCCCCCCAACCACCGCACCTCCCCCTCCCCCTCCCCCCCCCCCAGTTTTATAAGCTTTGTTGTAGGGCCCTCGGTCTGCTCTTGTCGTGGTTAACTCCTATCCATCCGCGACGTCTTCTTGTCGCAGACTGCCTCGATCCATCGCAGACTACTTCTATCCGTCGACCTCTTCTTGTCGCGGACTGTCTCTATTCGTCGCGGACTGCTTCTATCCGTCGAGCTCTACTTGTCGTGGACTGCCTCTATCCATGGAGGACTGCTTCTATCTGTCGACCTCTTCTTGTCGCGGACTGCCTCTATCCGTCGTGGACTACTCTCTTTCGCGGTCTGCTTGTCTACCCGCTCGACCAGTATGCTTCTCTACCCGCCAGTCTGCTTCCATGGTTCCTACTCGACCGGTCTGCTTCTCTACCCGCTCGACCGGTCTGCTTCTCTACCCGCTCGACCGGTCTGCTGCTCTACCCGCTCGACCGGTCTGCTTCTCTACCCGCTCGACCGGTCTGCTTCTCTACCCGCTCGACCGGTCTGCTACTCTACCTGTAGTCTGCTTCTCTATCCGCCGGTCTGCTTCTATGATTCCCGCTCGCGGACTGCTTCTATCGGCTGCGGCTTATTTTCTTCTAGTCGCGGACTGCTTGCCAAACTCCTGCCACACAGTCTTCTTACTCTTACAGCTGCGGCTTCATCTAGTCGCTGCGGCCTCCTCTTGTCTAGCTCGCATCCTGCTCTCTGCGCAGTGTTCTCTTCCCGCTGCGGCCTCTTCTTTTCTAGTCACGGCCCCTGCTGGTCTTCTCTTCTGGACACCTCTCTAAGTCGCGCTCTTAGTCCGTCTAACATTGTTCGTTGCTCTCCTAGTCGCTGTGACTTCCTCTTGCTTGTGTATTGTTCTACCCGCAGCTCATCTTGTTTGTCAGCCTCTCTTCTAGTCGTTGCGGCTTACTTTTGCTTGTGTGCTGCTCTACCCACTCCCCTCTTGTTCTCCGGCCACTGCCCTGGCCGCTGCTCCTCTACTCGCCGGCTTCTCCTCTAATCGCTGCGACTTCCTCTTCCTGTCATGGACTCCACAGCTGCTTCCTCTTTTCCTGCTCGTGTTGCGGCTCCCTCTCTTGAGGTCCGCGACGAGCTTCGGATCACCAATCTCTCTAAGTGAGAAGCACAACTTTGTGGAATGGGTGTATTCGATTTGTCGTGTTCTACAAACTAAAGGTCTTCTTCATCACCTTACCCGGGATGTTCCAATTGCCCATATTGACGAGTGGTTACGTGATGACGGCCGGGTTCGATCCTGGATCCTCAATTCTATGGATACTGAGTCATATCGTATGGTCATGTATCATGAGACTGCAAAAGCAATGTGGGCAGAGCTTCACTCTCTCTACTCTGGCAAAGACAGTTTGCCACACCTATTTGATATCATCTCTGCGCTTCAATCTCTGGATCCAGGGACGACAAGTGACTTGACATCTTTTGTGGTCAAGGCCAAAACTCTGGTGGAAGCCTGGATACAACATCAGCCTCCCTCCACGGATCTTGCTACACAATGAGCGCAAAAGGAATCCGTTGGAATTGCAATGATGATGGCCCGAGTTCCTCCCTACCTCCACAGTGTTCGGGCTCAGATTATTTTCTCCTCTACAATGCCCTCACTGTCTGATGTTTGTTCTATGTTGCTCAAAGTTACACCTCCATCTGAGACCCCCAGCAACTATTTCGCCTGCTCTCCTTCAGCAGTCACTCCTACCTACTCCAGCTCTAGCACGTGGCTCTTCAACTATGGGAGGTCGCCACACGTCTCAGGGACGAAGACATGTTGGGCGCTTTGCTTTAAAATGTACTTACTGTGGTCGAGAGGGTCATCTTGAAGCTACATGCTACCACAAGCATGGTTTACCGTCACACCTTGTTGCCTCTACTACAGCTGTTCCTCCTCCCACTAATGCTCTCCCACCAGTTTCTAATTCATCTACCCGGCAAGATATCAATGCTCTCCGCACCCAGCTTCAACAGCTACAAGGCGTGATCAGTCGCTCGTCTGGCTCGGTAGCGTCTTTCTCCACTTAAGGTATATCTGTCTCTCACATAGCCCCCACTGGATCGTGGACTCGGGTGCTACTCACCACATTACATCCCAGCAACCACCACAGTATATACAGTCTACTTATCCCAAGTTCATCATTGTTGCCAATGGCGACACCACTCTGGTTTCTAGCGCAGTTAATCTTCGGCTTACTCTCACTCTCCCTCTATCCTCGGTTCTTCATGTTTCGGGATCCCACTTCAACTTGTTATCAGTTAGTCGTCTTACTCAGGAACTTGACTGCTGTATAACATTTTTCCTTTCTCGTTTGTTGTGCAGTATCGCCGCACGCGGAGTATCATTGGTAAAGGGCGGTTGTCGAATGGGTTGTATCTCTTGGATGTTCCATCCACCATTCTCTCTATTGTCTCCACTGTATACTGGCATCGCCATCTTGGACATGCTCCCCTCCCAATTCTTAAGAAGGCTCTTCATTATGTCTCAGTCTCACTACGAGAGTTTACTTGTGAATCATGTATCTGCGGCAAATAACATCGTATTTCTTTCCCTCCTACATGTACCCGGAGTACTACTCCATTCTCTTTACTTCATTCTGATATATGGGGTCCCTATAAAGTCCTCAGTGTTTTTGGATATCTGTATTTTGTCACATTTATTGATGATTACTCACGTCTCACTTGGTTATATTTACTTCATGATTGTACTGAACTAACATCTGTTTTTCGTAATTTTCTAACTGAGACGCGTACGCAATTCTTCACAATGCTAAAAATCATTAACACCGATAATGCTCGTGAATATACCGGTCGCACCTTCTCCAATTTATGCACCGAGTTTGGAATCATACATCAAACCTCGTGTGCTTATACCCCCTAGCAAAACGGTGTCGCTGAGCAGAAAAATCGTCACCTCCTTAATGTTACCCGCTCCCTCATGTTTCAAATGCAAGTGCCCACAGAATACTGGAACTTTGCGTTCTCTACTGCTTGTCACCTTCTCAATCGCATGTCTTCGTCCGTCCTCGATTTCGCCTCTCCATTTAGTCTCATTTTTCCTTTCGCAACTCCTTTCTCTCTCACACCTCGTGTCTTTAGTTGTGCTCGTTATGTACACCTTCTTGGTCCATCTACTAACAAGCTCGTTGTTCGCGCCACAAAATGTATGTTTGTTGGTTACTCCCGCACTCAAAAAGGTTATGTTTGTTACTCACCTACTTACCGCAAGATGATTGTCTCGGCTTATGTAACCTTCCTTGAGGATCAATCATTTCACTCCTCTCCCTCTACCCTGTCAACACCACCATCCACTGCTGCTCATCCTGCCGTCCTCGTCACGAATCCATCTCTAACATCTCCTCCTACTCTCCTGGTTCCTTCACATCCTCTTTGTGTCTATACTCGTCGTAAGTCCAAGACAACTTCCCTACAGCAGCTATCCTCTACAGATGACATTCTGTGACGTGCTAATCAAGTATCAACCTCTACGGCACATCCCTTGGCGAATTATGTGTCTCTCTATCGCCTCTCTCCACCACTCCCCCAGTTTGTCATTTCTCTTTCCTTCATCTCTCTTCCTAATTCTGTGCAGGATGCGCTTCATCACCTGGGGTGGAGGGCAGCCATGGAAGATGAAATGACTTCCCTCTAGACTAACCAGACCTGAGATTTGCTTCCTCTTCCTCCTGGTCATTCTTGTGTCAGCTGCAAGTGGGTTTTTGTTAACAAACATGCTGCAGATGGGACCAATGACCGCCTCAAAGCTCGCCTCGTGGCACGGGGGTTCACTCAGCAGCAAGGCCTTGATTATGATGAAACCTTCTCCCTGGTTGCCAAGTTGAATACTATTCGGGTCCCGATCTCCTTGGTTGTCCATCACCAGTGTCCCCTCCATCAGTTGGATATTAAAAATGCATTCCTCAATGGTGATCTGCAGGAAACTGTCTATATGTACCAACCTCTTGGGTTTGAGACCACGGGGGAGTCTCATGTACGTCATCTCTGAAAATCAATATATGGTCTCAAACAGTTCAGGCATGCTTGGTTTGACAAGTACAGCAAGGTTGTTCGTGAAATTGACTTTACACAAAGCTCGGCTGACTTCTCCCTATTCACCTGTCATCAGCCAACAGGCGCTGTGATTCTCCTTGTGTATGTTGATGATATCCTAATTACTGTTGACGACTCTACAGGAATACAACAAATCAAGCAACATTTGAACTCAGTTTTTCAAACAAAAGACCTAGAAAATCTTCGATACTTCCTTGGGCTTGAAGTCGCTAGCCGACCTGATGGTCTCGTCTTATCTCAGCGGAAGTACTGTATTGACCTTCTTCAAGATGTTGGCTGCTCAGGGTGCAAACCTACGGACACCCCTATGGATATAAACAACAAGCTCTCTGCACAGGGTTGTGATTCTGACCAACTGCTTACAAATACAGAATACTATCGACACTTGGTGAGGAAGCTGATTTATCTTACAGTTACTCGACCTGACATCTCATTTGTTGTGGAAATTGTGAGTCGTTTTATGCATGCTCCTCGGACATCTCATCTCCAAGCCGTTGAGCGGATTCTCAGATATCTAAAGACTGCTCCGGGACAAGGACTTATTTATAAACCATCTACCTCTCTATCTCTAGTTGCATATTCTGAGGCTGATAACGCAGGTTCTCTGGATGATAGGCATTCCACAACTGGTTTTTGTACATACTTTGGTGGATACCTTATAACCTGGCATAGCAAGAAGCAGAACGTTATTGCTCAATCCTTTGCTGAGGCCGAGTACCGGGCCATGGCTGTTGTTGTATCGGAGTTAACCTGGCTTGAAAGTCTTCTTAATGATTTGGGACTCAAACTCTCATCTCTGACAACCTTATTTTGTGACAGTCAAGCAGCTATACATATTGTTAAGAATCCAGTTTTTCATGAACGAACGAAACATATTGAAGTTGACTTTCATTTCATTCGAGAAAAAGTTCAATCAAAGAAGATTGAATTGGAATATGTTCCCGCTACAGGACAAGTCACTGACATTCTAACTAAAGCCCTCTCTCGACCGCTATACTATCAGTTCTTATCCAAGCTTGGCGCCTACGAGTTGTACGCTCCAGCATGCGGGAGAGTGTTAGAAAACTGTTTGTAAAGGATCATTATAGGTTTTCTTCTTTTTTATGTATTAGTCTCACATCTTGTATAAGAGATGATTCTCTCTCTCTTTTCCCTATATATTTGTACTCATACTTGTAATTTGTAATTCAAGAAGGATATACAAGGTTTACTCCATTCTTCAACAGTTGTCTCTATCTACATGATTGTCAAGTTCGATGCATCATCATAGTTGATGACAGCATGTCGCTATGTCAATAGTTATCAAAACACATAATTGTGCTGAGTCTACCTAAAGACGTTGAGATCATTTTGCTGCCACTATCTCGCCAAGAGCTGATAATCCGCCATGTTATTATCCATGATTTTTATAATCGCCATGGTGGGAATAATATTCTAAGAACACTCTGATATTTTTGGAGGGGGGAACCGCTATGCGCATTTACATAAGAAAGAGTTTAACATATGGGAGAGGTTTTGTCATTTTTCCCTATGGGTTTTTCCATCTCTAAATTTAATTAAGCCTGTGCACAAATTTTGACAGCTAAAACAAGCATAGAAGACTCGTGCTCTCTTGATCTATCGTAATTTTTACCATCATGCAATAATTATAACTCTTGTAACTAGATCTTGATCAGTTTCAGCAACCTCAATTCATAAATTAGATCCCATGTATCTCCTTTAACATTAAGAAAAATAACAGAGCTCTTTGCTCTTCAGCATATTGGAAGAAATAAATAGCTCAGACTACCATTTTATCTTTAGGATCTATTTGGTTGGGTTGTTCTGATGAAAAAGTTCCCGATCGAATAGAGTTTATTGAATAGAGCTGTTATATAAGCAGCGATGAATAAGCTGAAGACTGTTTGGATAGTTTGTGCATAAGTACCGATCGAATAAAGATTATTTAATTATGTTGTTTGGAAGAACATGATATTCTTAGTTCACCTGAATGTAAGCATTTCAAAATTTAAGCATTTCAGAATTTCATAATTGAAAAATTGGTTAGCACAAATCAAAGATATTCATAGTTCACCAGATCATGATATTCTTAGTTCACCACACCATCTGACTTAGTTCACCTGAATGAAAGCATTTCATAATTTCGTAATTGAAAAATTGGTTAGCACAAATCAAAGATATTTAAGCAACCAGAGGAAGAAGAACTCACATAAATGCTCGAACGAAGGACTTTCCCTTTCCGTCCCCTGAGGCGACAATACGCTGGCAGTCAGGGGACCACTGGAGGTCGTCAATGCGGCCGGAGAGAACGCGAAACTCGTTCTTCAGCGCACGGTCACCGTAGCGGCCCCAGATCCGAACAACACCAGAAATGTCGGCAGAGGCAACCCACTCACCGTTAGGGGAGAAACGCGCCACCGTCGTTTGGTGCGCGTGCTCACCATAGATCGTCACATCCATCGGCGCACCAAGCCGCCGGATGATCACCCCTCGACCGTTGCAGTAAATGATGGAGTCCGACTTCGGATCGCCGGAGATCAGGATTCCACGGCCGCGCTCAGTCGACGGCACGCACGCGTACGTCTCCAAGAGCTCGGCCATCTCGTTTCTACTTCTCTCTCCTTAAACCGATCCAGGGGACTATCTTTTAAGAAAGATGGCGAGCTCCATCGGATCCAATGTCGGATGGATGTAAGAAGGACGATATTTTACCAAAGAGATGGATCGTGAAGAGATTGAAGAGAAGAAAGTCGCCATTTTAGCGAACGATACCCGCGGAGCTGGCAAGCTGAGAAGACGCACATGACATGTCCACACGTTGTATGTGGCCCGCTCTAGTTTTCTTTTTTTTTGGTAAGAAATCCTCTATCTTTTTTGTCAACGAAACAAAAAGCTCGAAGAAATTACTATCGGAGCTACGTGATATTGAATGAATTAATTAAATTTAATATTTTCTTATAAATAATAAAAATGATGATATCATGCAAATGAATTAGAATAATTTCCTGAAATTTTTTCTTTCCATTAAAAAAAAAATAAAGACGTTGTTAATAGCAAATCTAGTTTCACTATTACCAAATTCAAAAAAAACACTTTCAATAATTTTGAGTCTTTTTTTCAATTCTAAAAATCTCTATTAGCAAACCCTACTTATCTTTTCCGCCTCCCTTCTAGGACGCCACCTCCCTTCGACGATGTCTCCTCCCTTCGACGTCGATGCCTCCCTTCGACGACGACGCCTCCGCCTCCCTTCTACGATGCCGCCTCAATTCGACTCTCTTCACGACACGCTTTCAATGATAAAGAAAAAAATGAGTCTTAAACTAATATTTGATTATTTTGATTATTTTCTACTTTATTATGATAATATTTTGAATGCATTTTATGCATGATATACAAGGTTTTTTTTGGAATAGAGAGGTTTTAATGTTGGCATAATGAAGAAAGGTTTTAATGTTTTGACATTATGAAAGATGTATTTTATGGACAATGAAAAGAAAGAGTAGACTCTAAGTAATATAAATTTGGACAATGTTGCTTAACAATGCATATTAATACTTCAAGAATGCTAGAAAATTTCATACTTTTTATTTTTTTATGGTTTATTAATAGCAAAAAAGTTTGTCAATAACGAGTTTCAAAATAGATAATTTGCTAATAAAAATTATTTTCTAATAGCATAACGTGGTTTGCAATTAAGGACCTCCAAAAAAAGATGACGTGTTTTGTGACATGTGAACAATTATATATCTACTTGGTGGGGTTTCCCTTAAAGATTCGAGAGTCAAATCTAAAGAACTTCAACCAAAACCAAGCCAACCCGGTCGAGCTAGCCGCGTGACCGGACCGCGCTCGCTCAAAGGAACCCAAAATAATCCAAAAGGCACTTACATGCACGGGAACGTGCAGCAGGGCACGCATGCAAGGCCCGAGCACGGGTATGCATCGCCTGCGCACACGCAACACCCCAGCGCGCGAACGTGCCCGGACCGCCCTGGGGGCATGTCCGTCATTTCATGAAAAATGGTGATCTAGCTGACCAAAATGGAGCAACGTCATTAGCCAACTCAAGACTCAGTCAGGCGCAATTACCAGCAAGTCCCTCCAGGAAGCTTTAAAAAGGGCTACATGCCTTCATCTGAAGACAAGTAACTTTGGAGACTAGAAAGAGCTCTGAGGTTTTCTGGCGAAAGCATGAGACTTAGATCGGTCCTTCGCTCGGAATCTTCTCAGATCCCTCTCTAGCCCGTTCAACTCTCAACGCTCTCATGGACGCTTCAGTGAGCCTGAGAGAAGGCACGTGAGAGTGCTCTCATAGACGCTCTCAAGAATGCATTATGGAAGCTCCATGAACTTGGTTGTTTCTCTACAATTTGAACTCAAAGCTTATAACAGAGAGGTGGTCTGTCACCATCCGAGGAACTCCAAATACTTGTAAACTCTAGTAAAATAGTGGATCTTGGCCCAACACAGCTCCATCTACATGGCTTTTCACCTTTTTCAGGTTTTCCACGTTAAAAAAACTCATGTTATTGCTGCTTGGTTTTCACTTAATTGTTTGCGCATTCGATCCGACTCAGAGCTAAGGCAGTCTGATTCTCCGGACTAGAGTAAAACTGGGCGACCCGCAATAGTTTTGCACCATTTGTAGGAACACAGTTCTCAAAGCTCTAAAGAATTTCTACGGATAACGTGTGTATAGTGCAAGCGCTTTTAGACAACAACAACAACGACGCGGAAGAGGATTTTTACACGGCCCGCGCAATGATTCCCACCAAAGGAGCATTATAAAATGTTAAGGCAGTTGTTGGGTCATTGATCACAATGTCAGAAATTTAAAGAATGCACACATGTAAATGGTATACACATGATTTTATTTGATGTATGCTCTAAGTTCATTCTATACAGGTTTTCTATTGCTCTTTGATTAGACAGGCTGTCAGGGTCATGTTAGTGGTTGGACTAAAGACAAGATGTTGGCAAAGCAGAAAACCGGTTAAGTCCAAAAGCGTTGAGTGAAGTCAGTTCACTCAACGCCAGAAGGCTAAAAGCGTTGACAGAACTTCAAACAATCAAAGCCACGGTGCTGCTAAAGAGAAAATTGGCTAAGTCCAGAAGCGTTGGGTGAAGGCAATTCACTCAATGCCTACTCAAGAGGATATCTGCTCAAGTACAGAAGCGTTGAGTGGAGAAAGATCACTCAACACCTCATTTGTCATCCTGCAGAGTTCAAAAGCGTTGAGTGAATAAGCTTCACTCAATGCCTTCAACTAACAGATTTTTGTCAAGTCAAAATGCGTTGAGTGATGAAGGCTCACTCAACGCCTCATCATTTAGGCTGAATAAGTCAAAATGTGTTGAGAGATGAAGGTTCACTCAACGCCTGAAGCTGCAAAATTTTTTGCTAAGTATTTCTGCGTTGAGTGGCATGACCTCATTCAACGCCTATGCAGATTGTTTGGAAATTGTCAAGTTCACAAGCGTTGATTCATGTTAACATCATCAATAATTCAAATATTGCGGGAATAGTGTGCTAGATGACAAAAAGTATCGTATGCCTTTAGTACAGCAATAAATGCAAAAGATATATTGCAGTTACCAATTTCAACTGGCCCATATTGTACATAGAGTCGTTGGACAGCGAGTAATAAAAGGACATTTCCGAGAAATCAAAAGAAGCCTTTTGGTCATCTTATTCCTTTCAACTAAGCAGAAGATTTCAAGGAACTCATTCTTACAGCAAGTCTGTGAACCACAAACAAAGGTTGATTGCTAAAGAAGTAAAGAACTGAAGAATTAATTTATCTTCAACAACAAGATTAGAAATTTTTTTTTTCTAAACAAGAAGAAGTTGCAGAGCTACTTCAAGTTGTTGTTCATCTTTAAGGCACTACAATCAACTGTTAAATCAAAGGCTTGAAGGTACATGGCTCTGTAGTTATCTTCTCAGCACAAGCATAAACTTCCTGAAGATCTACTTTCTTGTTGTTATGAAGAAGTTAGCGCTGAGTTCACTCAGTCCAGAAAGAAGGCTAAGAGGGCATTTTCTCTAGAGCCAATCATCAACAAATTTATACTCTTTTAGTAGGATATTTATTGATCTGAGTTGTAAGCCTAGAATATAAAGGCTGAGAGGTAAGATTCTATTGTGAAACTGAGGTAGGACCTATGTGTAGGACCCCCCCCCCCTCCCCCCCCCCCATCTTTTCGCCGGGTCAGGCCGGAGGGGATCTTACTTGCCCAAGACGTCCACCCAATGCTCTTTAAGGGGTAATAACTCACACTACTAAGCACTAGTTGGCCGCCTTTCTCGACTTGAATCACAACATTCACATCACATCATAGAGTATTGCGAAAGCATTAACAGGGGACAACAACAAATGTATATATAACAATATATATTTAACAGAAAACGCAAAAGGTCGTAGCCACTGTTTGTACATAGAGCCCGTAGGTTATAATAGTATTACTACTAGCAACTCCTCTCTTTCTCAACTATGACCTCTAGTACTCACGTCTCGAAACTTGGGAGACGACGGGATTGCATCTGCTTAGGTAGTCCTATCAGCTGGGGTGTCGTCCTGCAATAACTGATCCTTATAGTGCTCCATCTCCTGTGAATGGTTATTAAGATAACTGTTAGTCATAGAGCTAAGTGGAATCAAATCTCTTTCTCAAATCCATATCCTAGGGACGAACGCATACACCCAATAATATAAGATAACCAAAGCAAGAGAGGGTTAACGTAACATTTCATAAGTAGGCTAGGAGCAATTAAAAGATGTACAACGTGATATAACTGGATTAACAGTACTAAATTATATTAGTTATAATGTCGACTCCATTAGCGCAGTAGCACAGTAGGTGTTCAAAACTTGAACGAATTTTGCAGGCCTTCAAGCCATGAACACATCACAGATATTCATAGCCGCGCATAACAACCTATGTTGATATAGTATGGACCGCTTCTTTTCAAGCAGGGTAGCGAGCCCCGCAGGCCTCACCGATGTGGCTGTCGAGGACATTGACCAGTCCTGTAACTTCTAGGGGTGGTCTTACCACACAACCCAGGCCCCAACTTACAACCACGTGTACTATTGGATGTGAGTGACATCCGACAATTCAAAATTTTGGCCGACCAGCGGAGGAAACCCAATAGGGAAAAATATAACGGTCGGTCACTCGTAATACTCATCTCCCTATTGCCTTGAGTTGTCGAACTTCCCGCACCGGCATGATCGGTCTGCGGAAGTGACTGATCCGCAACAATTTACAAGCAATCAAATTTATCAATTTTGCTAGCATGCACCAAGTCTATAGCGGCTTGCCCTACTATACATTAAATAATTCAGGTAAACGACACTTGGCTCGATATTTGATAAGAAGCGTGGGAGCACTTTATTTGGGGCTAACTTAGGAGGAACATCTCAACTCCTGTTATCCCCAACTAAGGCTCAACCTATCAAATAACTGCCCGTCAGAGCAGGACCCGTGCACAAAATAGTAAATTACAGAAACAAAAATGTGGTAATAGAAGCTGCTGTTAGTATAAGATGTAGAATTGAAATGCGGTAATAAAATAAGACCAGTATGAAACTGGAGTAGTACTGAACAGAAAGAATAGAATTGAAAGTAAGTATTAAAAAAAACTTGATGAAAGTCTTTGTAAAAATAGAGAAGAACGACTAGAAAAACAGGCCGGAAGCTTGAATAACTGAAATTTTTATTATCCCAAAAGGTATCATTTACAAAGGTATGGCCTCCCTTTTATAGAATGGAGGAGATAGAGGAGAGTACAAACTAACAATGTGGGACTAAATAAATGTACAAAGACTGGGCGGTTTGACATGTACAGACCGCACAGTCCGCGCGGTTAGATAACAGGCTAACCGCCCGGACAGACCAGAAGAAGATGCCGAAGGAGACCGCAAGACTGCCAGACCGCCAGACCGCCAGACCGCCAGATATACAAGTCGCTGGCGACAACCCGCAAGACCGCCGAACCATAGCCGCCACCAACTGAATATTCAGCCTGTCAGCCCCAGACCGCTAGACCGCGCGGTCTCCAGACCGCCATATTCAGACCGCCAGACCGCCTACTTTAACACTCCCCCTCAAGCTGGAGCATAGATATCGATCATGCCCAGCTTGTCACAAATGTGGAAGAATGAAGTAGACACAGGCTTGGTAAAGATATCTGCCAACTCTTTGTCGGAGGTGACGAACGGAGTGCAAATCTGTTTCTTCAAGATTTCTTCCCGGATGAAATGGCAGTCGACTTCAATATGTTTGGTTCTCTCATGGAAGACCGGATTTTTGGATATATATATAGCGGCCTTGTTGTCACAAAACATAGGAAGAGGATAGTCGTAGACCTCTCCTAGATCAAGCATGAGAGCCCTCAACCATTTTAGTTCGCAAGTGGTGGACGCCATGCTCCGATATTCAGCTTCAGCACTAGACCTTGAAACTACAGACTGCTTCTTGCTCTTCCAGCTCACAAGATTACCTCCAACAAATGTGCAGAAACCAGATGTAGATTTGCGGTCATCTTTATCATCAGCATAGCTAGAATCTGAGTAGGCTTCAACTCTCAAATGACCATTCTTCTGAAAGAGTAGTCCTTTGCCCGGTGCTGCTTTAACATACTCTAATATCTTCAAGGCAGACTGAAGATGACATTCCCTGGGAGCTTGCATGAACTGACTTACCTTGCCAACAGCATAGGCAATGTCAGGTCTGGTCACCGTGAGATAAATAAGTTTACCCACCAGACGTCTATACTTTGTGGCATCAGACATAAGAGGAGAGTCATCTGTCCACGTTTTGTCTTCTCCAGTAGCCATGGGATACCGTGCCGGTTTGGCACCGGTCAATCCTGCATCCCGTAGAAGATCAAGTGCATACTTCCGTTGGGAGAGAACCAGAGAGTCGGGCTTCCGACAGATCTCTATCCCCAAAAAGTATTTCGGGGAGCCCATATCCTTTGTGACAAGATGTTGACGGAGGTGCTTCTTTGTCAAGTCCACCCCAGCTTGATCATCACAGGTAAGAAGAATGTCGTCAACATAAACCGCCAAAACTACAAGGCCCGATGCGGTTTTGCGAATAAACAGGGAATGATCAGCCGTACTTCTTGTAAAGCCAACCGCAGCCACGATGCTGCTGAACTTGTCGAACCATGCCCGAGGGCTCTGCTTGAGGCCATAGATAGCCTTCTTTAGCTTGCATACACGGGTCTCCCCCTGAGCAACATACCCCGGAGGTTGCTCCATGTAAACGTCCTCATGAAGATCCCCATAAAGAAATGCATTCTTGACATCAAGCTGGGAGATAGTCCAATTGCGGTTGACAGCCACAGAGAGAATAACCCGGATGGTGCTGAGACGAGCAACCGGGGAGAAAGTATCAAAGTAGTCAACCCCATAAGTCTGAGTGAAGCCTTTGGCCACCAGTCGGGCTTTATAGCGGTCCACAGTCCCGTCTGGGCGAAACTTCACAACAAACACCCATCGACAGCCAACCACATCAGTACCCACTGGAGGAGAAATAAGGGTCCAGGTGCCCCGTTCAGTAAGAGTAGCGATTTCCTCATCCATGACAGACTTCCAATGAGGAATCACAAGAGCCTCCTGGTAGGTACGGGGAGTAGCAGTAGCTGAAATAGCTAAAGCAAAATGCCGGCGAGAAGACGTAAGCCGATCATATGACACAACTGCCGCAAGCGGGTGTTGAGTGCATGCCCGCACCCCTTTGCGAAGAGCAATGGGGAGATCCAGGTCGTCGGGGGCTTCAGGGACCGGAGCGTCCGTAGCGGAGAAAGCTGGCCCGGGACTAGAGAGAGACGGCTCCGGAGACGGAGGAGGGAGAGAGGGGAGAGGAATAGACGGAGGAGGGGATGAGGAGGAGGGAGGAGAAACGAGGATAGGCTGAGAGGGAACAGACAGGGAGGGTGAGGAGTCAGGAATAGGAGGAAGAAGGGGTGGAGAGGAGAAGTAGGCTGCATTTTCGAAGAAGGTGACATCTGCAGAAACAAACTGTTTTCGCAGAACGGGGTCAAAGCAACAGTAGCCTTTCTGAGTGACCGAGTAGCCCAAAAAGACACATTTGGTGGCACGGGGAGAAAGTTTGTCACGGGTAGCAGACGGGGCATGCACAAAGGCTGTACAGCCAAAGATTCGAAGAGGGAGGGGAAAAGGTTCCTTGCCGGGGTAGAGAATGGAGAAGGGAGTCTTACCCTGAAGAACAGTAGAAGGAATACGATTGATGAGATAACAGGCGAGGAGAACAGCATAGCCCCAATAAGAGCGAGGCACATGCATCTGCGTTAGGAGAGTGCGAGCGACATCGAGGAGATGACGGTTTTTACGTTCCGCCACCCCATTCTGCTGGGAGGTGTAAACGCAGGTGGTCTGATGAATAAGACCATGTTGCATACAGAAAGATGAAAAATCACGACTAAGATATTCTTTAGCATTATCAGAGCGAAGACATTTAATAGAGACATGAAACTGAGTTTTAATCATATTATAAAAGCATTCCCAAACAGAGAAGAGTTCAGAGCGATCTCGTAACAGATACACCCAGGTACAACGAGAAAAGTCATCAATAAAAGTTACAAAATACAAACTACCCCGACCAATGGTTGGAGTAGGAGCCGGACCCCATACATCAGAATGGATGAGATCAAACGGGCTAGAGGAACTGCGAGCATGCTTGGGCGGGAAGGAGGAGCGGTGATGTTTGCCAAGTTGGCAGGCATCACAGTTGAGCGGAGGACTGGTTGGCGGTAAGTGGGGCAGAAGCTGTCAAAGAATGCGAGCAGGAGGATGTCCAAGGCGAAGATGCCATTGAAGCAGATCAGTAGAGGAGGAAGTGAAAGCGGACAGAGCGGAAACGTTGTCGAGGAAGTAGAGGCCGCCGCTCTCAGTCCCAGTAGCAATCGTCCGTTGGGTTCTCGGGTCCTGAAAGCAACAAGAAGTAGGAGTGAATACAACAGAGCACTGAAGTTGCTTGCATAAAGTAGTAACAGATAGAAGGTTGCAAGGAAACTTCGGGACATAGAGAGTGTCCACCAAGCGCAGCGATGGGGTGACTTGAACCATGCCTGTCCCACGAACCGGGGAAGGAGAACCATCCGCAACAAGGACAGGAGGCAACCGATCATGCGTTTCGAGAAGCGAAAAACATTGAGGATTGCCTGTCATATGATTTGTAGCACCAGAATCAATCAACCATTTACCTTGGATAGCGACATGAGCACTACCTGAGGTCGTTGCCACCGAAGCAGACGACCGAGATGAGGGGTTCGGGGAGGTCGAAGTATCACCAGATGGGCGCAGATGAGGATGTTTCTGCCAACAGCGGTCAATGGTATGACCGGTACGACCACAGTGAGAACAGAGGAACCTGGACGGACCGCGCGCCCCAGAGTGGCTGCGGCCACTGTTGCTGCCGCGCTGAGTGTACTGAGCATAAGAGTCCTGCGGAGGAGGGGAGGATAACAGAGGGCGCTGGAGCAGAGAAGTAACGGCGGCTACGCGAGCGGCGGTGGCATCCAAGGTGGGAGACTCAGCTTCACCCAAGATCTGCTGGCGGATGAGATCAAAAGACTCGGGAAGTCGCAGAAGATAACAAACAACCAGGAGTTCCTGGAAGTGTTTGTGTTGCTGAGCCAAGTCCGCAGAGAAGGGGCGATTCTGGAGGATCTCAGCGCCAAGAGCCTGAACTTGCTGATAGGCTGCAGCGGGAGTCATGGACGAACGGGCGAAGAGATCCGCATAAAGAGTATAAATCCGGGAGGTCTGCGTCCCCTTGGAGTAAAGAGCAGCCAGATGAAGCCACGCGGCCTTTACCGTCTCATCATGACGGATGACGGGAAGGCACTCATCAGAGAGGCTATTAGCCAGCCATGTGCGGACAAGCGCATCACTCGCATCCCATTCGTCAAAGAGAGGAGAATTAGGAGGAGGCGGATCATCGGTAAGATGATGACGTTTGCGCTGAGAACGAAGGAGGAAAGTGAAAGAGACGCTCCAATCCGGATAGTTGGAGCCAACGAGCTTGGAAACAGTGCCCAGATTTCCGGAAGGAGTAGGGATAGAAGGCGGAGCCGGAGTGGCTGCAGGAGTGGTGGCAGTGGAATTGTCAGAGATATCCATAGAAGAAGACCGAAACCGCGCGGTTAGGAATCAAGCCGGGCGGTTAAGAGAGAAGGGAAAAAAACTGCAGCGGTCACGATGTCAGACACCAGCGGCTAGAGAAGCCACGACCAAGCCGCAGAGCCAAAACAGAGGGTAAGAGGTCGGGCGGTTGGAAGACAGACCGCACGAACGGGAGAGAATGAGGAATCCGGCAAACAGGCCGGGGCGACAAGAAAGAGAAGAGGGAAGGCTGCGACAAGAACAGATCGCAAGCAGACAAAGAGAAGCAGGCCGCGCAGACAGGGCGCAGGCAAACAAGACAGGCCGCGGGAAGAAGAAGCAGGTCGCACGGCTAGAAAGGAGCACAGAATCAGGAGGCAGAGATCGAGTCCTCTGATACCATGTAAAAATAGAGAAGAACGACTAGAAAAACAGGCCGGAAGCTTGAATAACTGAAATTTTTATTATCCCAAAAGGTATCATTTACAAAGGTATGGCCTCCCTTTTATAGAATGGAGGAGATAGAGGAGAGTACAAACTAACAATGTGGGACTAAATAAATGTACAAAGACTGGGCGGTTTGACATGTACAGACCGCACAGTCCGCGCGGTTAGATAACAGGCTAACCGCCCGGACAGACCAGAAGAAGATGCCGAAGGAGACCGCAAGACTGCCAGACCGCCAGACCGCCAGACCGCCAGATATACAAGTCGCTGGCGACAACCCGCAAGACCGCCGAACCATAGCCGCCACCAACTGGATATTCAGCCTGTCAGCCCCAGACCGCTAGACCGCGCGGTCTCCAGACCGCCATATTCAGACCGCCAGACCGCCTACTTTAACAGTCTTTATTTCAAGGATAGCCAAATCACCTAGAGGGGGGTGAATAGGTTTCTTAGTCTTTATTGACTATCTTTGATTCTTTCTTAGTTAGTTGCTTTATTGGTAGATTAAGTTTTGCTTTCAAGACAAGCTACCTGCACAAAGAAAAGCAACACACAGAATACACAAATTTATAGTGTTTCCCCAATCTTTGGGTACATCCACTCTCTTCCCACCTTGCCAACTTCCTGTTGGTCAAGGAACTTCTCCAAACCAATGCTCAAAGAGCTTACACCTTAGATCCCTCAGGATCTCTCAGTCTCCTCCAAGACTTACACCTCAGCCATAAGGGCCTACACTAAGTGATACAAGTATCACCTAGCTTAGGCAATTAATCCCTACCACTCAGGCGATCGAGGATAACCCTACCTCAGATCAAACATGCTCCTACAACTCAGAGAGATTCGCTCTCCTACAGCTCAGGAAATATTGCCCTATAACTCAGGTCCACTTTTGGATCCTACCTCAGAGCAAAATTTCTCCTACCACTCAGATCCACAAAGGATCCTACAAAGTGGAAGTGGGTTGGTGAGGTTCTTGATTGGTCACAAGAGAAATTTCTCTGTGTCAATCTACCTTGATTGAGTTAGACTCAGCCCAACTTTGACTCCAGAAATGATTTTCCTGAGTCTACTTTTCTGGACTAAGAAATCCTTAGCCCCAACTACTTCACAGCAATAAGTATATCCACTTGAGTTGGAAGTGACTTGTAGAACACTATTCTGCGCCTTTCTGAACTGAACCAAAAGCTCAGCCCTCTCTTCTTCACAACAACAATGATGTACATGCTTTAGCTTATGTTGGAAGCAACTTGTATATTAGCTTCTCTGCACCTTTCTGAATTGAGCCAACTATTCAGCCCTATCACCTTCTTCACAGCTCCCTAATAGAATGTTCTTGTTGACTGGATCTGTTAAGCATCTACAACAAGGGTCAGTCCTAGCTGCTATCACTTTCTCAGTGAATCACCCTTACCTTGCTAGCTTGTACAAATGAAGATGGCACCGATAATCTTGCTTTTGAAGATGTTGATATCAACAGCTAACTTGACATGCCTCTAGATGTAAGACCCCCTTTTTTTCGTTCAAAACTCGGGGTCTTATGCCCAGAACCGCCGCTTTGCGGTGATACCTTCATACCCGGGAAGGTCGTCACTACAACGCGCCGATTCTGCCGGCCTTTTCGATCACAATCAAGTAGCAAGTAGTAAAGAAAGAGAAATGCAGTCCATAATAATAAATCACATATATGTAAACTCCACGAAAGGAGTGTCCACAATATAACATCAGAGTAAAAACAGAGTACTGAAAGGAAGAGGGCTTAAGCCCGGTACAACAACACCTCACTACATGGTCACTCAAATGGAAGCTGAAAAACAAACTGCTACTAAGAAACGGAACTCACGGTCCCGACTGTCTGAACTCTTGAGCTAGACTGCCCTGTCTCCAAGCGCACCGGCCTCCTGAGCTGCTCCTCCGGGCTGGGCTCCACGATTCCCTAAAATGATGTGTTCCGAAAACCATTAGTCTATAAGACTAAGTCCTATCATCCCCCACCCCTTCCCCCATGCCCTAAGGCACCGAGCGGAGAGGAAGAAAGGGGAGGACATGAAAGTGGAGAGTAGTCAAAAGCAGGTGACAGTAGAACTAACTAGCAAGTTATGACAGGGGAGCAATATAAGTGTTGTAATAGGTAAAACAGAAAGGTAAGTAAGTAAGAAATTAAACCTCCACTTATGTGAGTACACATAAGCCAAGGGATCTTCTACAAGGCTCCCATCGTATAAATGTCCCATTCCACTTATACGTTGGGGTGTCGGTTATCACGCAGCAGGTATACATATATCAAATTAACCTTAATTTATAAACTTGCCCACACAAGCTTATAGACCAAGGGGTCGTTTTGCAAGTCCTAAAGTATAAGCGTCCCATTCCACTTATACTTTAGGTGTCAAGGTTGTTATGAATGATTATGGCATGCTGCTATATGGTGGGTATGATGATCAAGCAGTGCAACTCACACACCCAACTTTGTGTACACAAACCTTTAGTTCCCCCTTTTTGGAGATAACTCCCAGGATACTCCCGTAGTGGTATACGGAAGCGGTGGGTTGGGCCTCGCCCACCTCAAAACCAGTAAAAGCACAACTGGTCTGACCTATCGTACGCCCTCAACGCCTGGTGCACGAGGCGGACTCCTGCGTACTCTTGCCGACTGGTCCGCCGGACTTAACCTTGGCTAAGTGCTAGTCACCTTGCCGAGTCAACGATATCGGTGTCGGTGCAATCGAACTCCCCGATATCGAAAACCCATCACCTTAATCTTTCCTATTTTATGCACATGCAGCAGTTTAATATATAACAAATTTAAAGTGTCAAACTCCCGGACTAAACCATCCGTATAAACCACATCCGAGACCAAATTCCCCGGACTAAAACGTCCGGCTCATCTCCAGACTTCATCCCTTAGAATACCACAGGACAGCGCCCCTAGAACACCTCGGGACGACTTAACCATTACCAACCCTAACTAATGAGTGTGTGCAATGTGAATCCCTATTAGGCTAATTACTCTTTCGTTTGTTTTAAGATTTACGTTAGCCCAGGACTGCCCCCGGCATACCCCGTGAAGGGCTCTCAAAGGGCATTAGGAACCAAGACGGCGGCATTACGGCCCGAAGTTCCCTTTCGCAAGGCACTTATTATTATTGGTTGTTTTTTCCCTTACTCGTTCCCTCTATAAATTGCATCAATCTAAACCTAGGGTGGATTTGACTCTTCACTCTTACGGGGACGACGATCTTTCGTTGGTCCCGCGCACCTTCTATAGCGCATCAACTCATTCCTCACCACACTTGAAACCTCCTATGGTGATCCATCCTCTTTCTTTAAATCCAACCAACACAAGCTGTCCTTACGCTAACCCAAATCTTATCCTGTTACTCATTTCCCAAAGTTACTAACTACAGACCACCTTATTCTAAGTAAGGTCTATGTTAGGATGTCCTTTGTGTTTTCATCCGAACAGCCTGAGTTATTTACTGGGGGCCTGTCACGACATAATTGAATCAATTCCCGGTTATAACAATTTTCTCAATTAATCTATTAATTAATTAATTTTACTAAAATCCAAGGTCTTCCAAATTTGAACAAGTAGTATACTTTTCAGTCATGTATAAATCATAATAAATTTAAGACAAATACTAATATGTCTAAAAATGATATATCCAAGGTTTGGCAATTTTCACTAAGGTCTAAGGGGCCTAAACATATTTTTGCAATAATCCATTTCTTACATGTCTAATGAATAAACTACATCAGATTCTCTTCTAAATCATTTGGATTAATTACAGGGTACTAGAAATACCATGAAAATAATACTATAAAAGTTTCATAATTTTACTGCTGGAAATTAATTTATAATAAATCATTTACTAAAACCCTAATCTAGCATGTTTGTGAATCAAGTAATATATTCATAACTCCAAAATAATCCAGAATAAAATCCCACTGATTCAAAATGATTTAAAAACTCTATTTACCAACTTTCATAATTTTCCAGAAAACTATTTATGCCATAAAATATTTTTAAACCATAAGGCCCTTTAATAACACTTGTGAAAGAACTACTCTATTTATTCAACATAAAATTAAACTAAAATTCATGAGCATTCCCAGTGGCCAACAACATCTAATTCCAGAGTTTCAAGGGGGCCTTATTTGAATTAAAAATCTTTAATAAATAAAACATCAAATAGGGCTATACACATATTCATGAATGAAGTACTAAAAACAATAATCCAAAAATTCTAGTAAAATCAGTCAAGGGTCCTAACTACCCTAGAAACACTGTACCCAAGTTTCATAGCTTTTGAGTGCATTTAAACTACTGCTTTGACCTAAAAGCCCTTCTACTCTAAAACTAGGGTTTAGGTTTTGAGGTACCTACCTAACTCAAAATTCTTTAATATTACAACCAGAGGGTTAAATACCCATTAAATACCTCTCCACCAAAACCCAAGGCCATACAAGGGCATTTGCCCCTATGTCCTTCACAAGCCCCCAAAGTCCACATTTAGGGTTTGAACCTGGGCCCTAGGGTAAACATACCCTAATCCATCCCATTTTCCCTAAGGGAGTTCTTAGGACCATTTAAAACCAGTGGTCAGAATCTCAACCTCTGTTGAGGTGAGATGATCACACAAGTGTCAAAAGTACATTTTCCCTAAGCTTCCCTTCACTAGGTCAAAACTAGGGTTTAGAGGATATCTATTCAAAACTTAACCAAATGAGTTGAAATTTAAACCAAACCTAGATACCTATACCAGGGATACCTCACCAAAATTTGGGAGGGTTTGGAGGTCATTTGACCCTTTAATTATCTTGCCCTAGCTTTTCTAGGGTTAGGGCAAAACCCTAGGTTACACTTCTTTAAAAAGTTTCCAATTTTTACAGGAGCTATTTCTAGGTGATAAAAAGTCCCTGTCCAAAACTCAAGGCATTTGGACCAAGGATTAGGTGTAGGAAATTATTCAAAAATCTGTCCTATTTGTAGGACCTACCCTAGAAAAATGGCCCTATAAATCAGTATACTTGTCCTAAAATGTTCCATTACATATCAAACTGTAGATAATAAAAATGCCTACAACATTTATGTTGATCATTTTTAATGAACATGCCCCTAAAGGGCCTAAATAATTTTTAGAAGAAATCTACCCTAGTTGTAGGACATACCCTTACTAAAAAGGCTCTACAGGGCAGTCCCCTCATCCAATTTTTCACCACTACATATCAAATTGTAGGTATTCAAAATACCTACAACTTTCATGTTGTACTCTTTTTCATGTGGTGCTCATAAGGGGCCTAAATTTAATTTACAGTGAAACTGTTTAAATTAAATACAGAATTTGAATATAAATAATCATTAAATCATAATCTAGGGTTGCACGGATCTTAAAGCAGATCCGACGGGAGCTGTACTTCATCTTCTCCAAATGGCCTGAACCAGAACCCGTGAGAAGTGGTTATCACGGGGCTGTTCCCGGCCATTAGGGGCGGCGCCACCATCGGGAATCAACTCCTACATGTTCCCGGTGGTGGGGGCTAACCTTTCCGGCGGCTAGGGCGGCCGGAGGTGGCGGCGTCGCCCTACCCGAACCCACCAAAAACTCCATAAAAAATAGAGATTTCTGAATTTTTAAGCTTTTGCTCCGGTTTGTTTGAGCATGAACTCAACTCCTAAACAATTCTAGGATCTAAACATGAGAGAAGAGGTGAGGGAGGACCTGAGTTCGGGCTTGGATGCGAATAGACCGGCGGGAATGCATGGTGACGGCGGTGGCGACGGTGGAGGCGTTTCCTCTCCTTGGTGGCTCCGACAACGGTTCTCTCCTCCTTCTCTGGTTTCGAAATGGGTCGCCCCTCTCTCCTAAGTGAGTATATAAAGAGGAGAGGGAGAGAGGGGGCGGTTTTCCTCAAGGGCCATAACACCTCTTCATGGTGGGGGGTGGTTAGAGGAGAGAGAGGGTGGAAACACCTCTTGATGGCCGGGAAAAGGGTGGGGGGAGGAGGTGTCAACCTCTAGGTGGCTGTTGGCCCCTCTTTGGCCGAACTCATGCCTCCTCCCTCTTCAAAACACCTCTTCACCTCTCCACCACCTTTTCTCTCTCCTCTATATAACCAAATACTTATTTTTTTTCTCTCTCCTAGTCATCCTCACGAATTTTCTTCCCCTAGAAGCCTAAATCCATCCCATAAAATTAATATTAAAACCTTAAATGCCATATGAGAGGGGGGCTCACCATTCTACCATGAAAATACCCTTAATTCACACTTTCTCTCTCCTATATTTAGCCTATTTCTTTCTTCTTTCTCTCTCCTAGTCAACATGTTGGCTAGCCTAGGGTTTAGGCTATAGGAAGCCCTAATAACTCCTAATAAAACCCTATGAGTCTACATGAGGCGGCTTGAGCTTGAGTTAACCCAATTGAGCTAGGTTTGACTTGATTTGGGTTTAGGGTTGACTTGGTCAATTTGACCTTCCGAGTCAACATCAATAGACCCCTAGGGACCCATTGACCTCCCCTAAGGCCTAGGTATGGTTAGGTAGGGTAGACTTGGCATAAAGAGGGTGAGTTGATCCAGGGCAGGGTTACTTTGGCCTAACTAGGGCTTAAGTTGACTTGGGTCAACTTAGCCACTAGGTTTGCACCCAATGGGTCCTTGGTGACCCATTGATCTCATATTAGGTCTAGGAATGCCTTGGAGTCAGATTGAACCCACTAGGCCACCAAAATCAGGGTTTTAAGATTTTACTATTTGCAGCCCAAGTGAGTCTCAACTAACTAGTTGGGTCACTTGACCACCTAGGTTCAACCTAGGACTTGTTATGACCTAGGAATGTTCAAGTCACTCCTAAGGGGGGGGGTCTAATTGAAAAATGGGATGTTACACTAGACTTGCTTGTCTTGGGCTCTCTGTTCTTCAGCCACAGCCACAATAATGACGATTGTGAACAACTACTGTAATGGTTTCTCTCTCTTTAAAGAGCTTCTCCTTTTATTTATTGTAATCAAACGACTCTTTTAGCAGTGGGTCCCACACCGTTAATGTTGGCTGCATCTTTGCTTTAATGCCTAACTGTCGTGTAGTAGGCCTGCGACTCCTTTTTTCATGTATAGTGGCTTTGCCGCTCACAATTTGAATATGGTTGATTTTTTGACTTGCTGACATCAGCACCTGAAGACTTAGTCAAAATTCAAGCATCTGTAGTATAGGTGTTGAGTGAATGAGCTTCACTCAATGCCAAAACACTTAGATAGAATTTTATCTATCTAGGCATTGAGAGCATTGAGTGAACAAGCCTCACTCAACTCTTTCTGCCTAAACAAAAACTTCCTACTTCTCTGGCGTTGAGAGCGCTGAGTGTGTCTACATCACTCAACATTGTTTGCCTTAGAAAAGCTTTCTGCAACTTAGGCGTTAAGAGCGTTGAGTGAACAAGCCTCACTCAATGCTTTCTGGCTTAACAAAAACTTCCTGCTTCTCTAGCGTTGAGAGCATTGAGTGAGCATGCCTCACTCAATGCCTTTTATCTTATCCAATTTTCTGAACTTAGTTCGACGAACTGAACTGAGTTCGATGAACGGTGAACTCAGTTCGACGAACGATGAACTTAGCTCGACGAACTCTTAACTCAGTTCGACTTACAGTTTTTTGCTGTGTGGCGTTGAGTGTGTCTTCAACACTCAACTCCAAACTACTTAGCCATATATTTGCCTTTAGCTGCATGGCGTTGAGTGAGTTGACTTCACTCAACTCCTATGGACTTAGTCACTTTTCGGCTCATTTCAACTTAGGCTTTTACTGCTTTAGCCTGTCTCACAGCTTTTAGATGTATGACGTTGAGTGAGTTAACTTCACTCAATGCCTGTGGACTTAGCCACTTTCTCAGCTTGCCACTGCTTTGGCTTTGAATTTATAGCCTTCACTCAGCGCTATAAGTCATCTGGCATTGAGTGAGTCACCTTTACTCAATGCCTGTGGACTTAGAGAGATTCTGTCAGCCCACATCTTAGGTAAGTGTTTACCTGACTTGGCCATATAAGCAACCTATCCAATCAATGCATAGTATTTATCCTACAATCAGTCAACTTAAACACAAGTTAGATTACCACATGTGTATATATTGTTTGTTAGGTCTTCTTCAAATTTAGGACATTGGGATCAATGGACCAACCAATCTCTCCCTATTTGAAGAAGTCAAAACTCTAAGATAATGTATACACTAATATACCTATACAATCTATACAGTAAGCAATTTAAACTGTATATCTTAGATATAATATGAATACAGACAAAACAAAAGCTATTTCATTTATCATATGAAAAATTATATTGTTTGTGTATGAAACAAAATAACTTGTTCCTTAAGACCTATAAGAAGAACTTGAAACTTTTCAAGTTTCAGGTTCCCTTATAACTATTCCACTATCTTTGGTCTTCTTTGTTAGTTTGTCTTCTGCATCAGCTGGCTCTTTCCCTTTTTGTCTTTGTCTGCCCTGTCTACTTCTTCGGCTGTACCTTCAGCTTTATCTTTCTTTCTTTGGAAGTAACTGAAAGGTTTTGGAAAGTACTTGATTGGTTCTTCCTCACCAGGCTTTAGAAGGTTGGCATTTTTGTTTTTCCAGTATGCTCTTCTTATTGACTCACTCTGTTCCATTTTCTCCCATTCCAGTGAGCTATACCAATTACCTCTATTAGATATTTTGGCTTTGAACTGATCTCAGGTAAGCAGAATGATCGATCTGGACTCAGGGCTCCATTGCTCGAAGTCAGACCTTTTCTCCATTTCTTCCCTATATGTCTTTTTCCTTAGCATGGCCTCCTCTTCAGCATCAGTAGTGATTCTTTCTTTAACCTGTAGTGACCGGTCTATAGTGGGGCTGAAGGAAGGATTCTGAGCAACAGTAGTCTTCTCTCCCCATTGAGCATCAGCACTGTCACCCTCTTCAATGTACTGAACATATTCTTGATTGTCTTGAACTTGGGCAGTAATATTCATATTGTTCAATGCTTCTCCCACTTGAGCAGGCATCATTGTGATGTTATTATATTGCAGTGGCTCCATTCCCAGTGAGCCTCTCACAACATTTGTGGCCTAGACCATATTCTCACTATTTGTTCTGATGACATTACTCTCCCCCTTTTTGACTTCTTCAATTACTTGAGTAGTCTGGGAGGTGCTATCTACAGATCTTTCGAGCTCCAGATGATTAACTCCTGCAATTACATTATTTTTGACCACTAGTAAATGGTCATCTAGCAGTTTGGTGCATTGATCTGCTTTGGTTAGTATAACAACAGTCTGCTTATTCAATAATACATGGGTAGCATTGTGTACAGCTAGTGAGTTCTGGGCCTAAATCTCTTAATTCTGTATGCTAATGACCACATTCTTGTTCACCTCATCCAGCTTTTCCATTGTATAGTCTACAGCTGGTGCAACCTTGGTGAAAAACTTCACAGTTTCATCCTTTAATAAGTTTACTTCAAATCGAATTGATTTGATTTCTGTAGCCAGCTCATTCCTGATGTTCTTTAAAGCATCATCTACAAAAGTTTCCAGGGTTCTTCTTTGCTCATCTAACAAGCTTTTTAGCTGGGCCAGGAGCATTGGTGAAATCTGATCTGTTCTAGCTGATGTGCCTTCATTCAGAGCTTCTTGTACAGGCTTGCTCCCTATTCCTTGAGCAGTGTCACTCTTGAGCTGTTCGTTTTCTGTATGTGGTGAGGAGTGTGCTCTCTCATGACTATATTCCTCTTTCTCAGTTTCTGAGGAAACTAACTCATGTACTTCATGAGCAGGGAGATTAGATGGTATCTCCCCCTCAACCTCTGCCATGCTTTCATTTGCATGCAGGTCAACAGCAGCAACAACCTCTTTATTAGCTATAGCAGACAGTACCACTATTGGAGGAACTTTTAGTTTCTCCCCTACAAATAATGCATCTTGCATTATTTCTTGTATCAGCTGCTCCCCCTCAATTGGAGCATTACTTTTCCCAGCACTTGGAATTTCCATATCTTTATCCAGTGGATGTTCCTCTTCAGACATAACAGTCTCTTTATCTGAAGCAAGTTTGATCTCCCCCTCACTCTGAGGCCTAGGAGCATCATCATCATCAGACATAGGCATATGCCTATCTACATCATCCAGTCTGGAGGCATCTTCCACCATTCTTGCAGATATCCTGTCAACAGCTTCCTTTGCAACTATTTCAACCAACTCAGTAGCAGGTTCATCATCTTTTGGGACAATATCTGACTCAGGTTTGTGTTGGAACACCCTATTACTATTTGGGTCAGGATGACTATATTTCTATAGGGATTTTGTGTTGTGACCTCCTTGTTGTTATAAAGGTCACATAGGTTAGTTAGAGTCTTATTCAGCTCGACGCAGAGTCGACTTCAGCTCGACGCAGAGTCGAACTCAGCTCGACGCTGAGTCGACCTCAGCTCGACGTGGAGTCGACCTAAGCTCGACGTTCCGTCAACCCTAGTTTTGCTTTCTGAAAGCTCTCTCTGGCCGACGTGTGTCGTGCTCAGATCGACGTTTTATTATGAGCTCGGCGTTTTCCAGACTCCCGTCAGTTTTGAATAGGAATTCAAATTCCTTCTGTCAGAACAATTAATGCTGAAGATTTATTGACCGTTACAGCAAATCTAGTGCATGGCTCAAGGAATTTTCTAAGGAATGTTTGCCTGACACTTCCTTTGGAGACATGGACATTTAAGGAAAGCATTTAATGCTGGCTGCCAACGGTTATCAAAGACTCAGAAGAAGAATTCAGAGATATAATCTATCAGTCAACAAAGATCAACAGAATACCTCTCTCTCTTGCTCTCTGTGATATTCATTCAAGCTTACACACAGGAATTCTGATTGCTTCAGACACAACCATCCAACTTGTTTGGATCATCTTTTGCTGGAGCAGATCAGATCATTGAAGACCTGTCACCCTTATGCAAAGCTCTCCTTCCTGAACTACTTCTTGATCTCAGGGGGAGCTCTGACAACATCAACAGATCCACTTTGCTTCTCTCTACTTATTGATAGAGAAGACACCATCAGCTTTTTCTTTTTCTTTCTGTACAGGGTTTTAACTCCCTTCAAAAGTTACCTTTGGTTTTGCTGAAACCTGGTCAAAAATCAGCCCCTTTGGTTTGTGAGAACCTGGTTAAAAACTCTCTGGTGCTCAAGACACCTAATCAACTCATCTTGAAGTGGATTCCTATCAAGGGTGATAGAAGAGTGGACTACCCAAGATTTTGGGGAACCACTATAGCTCCTTGTGTATTCTGGTTGCTTGTTTCTTTGTGTTTTGCTTTGTGCTGTGATTTTCTTCTTTCTTTGATTAATTGCTATAGCACCATACACTAAGTAAATCTAAGCCTTTTCTCCACATAAGCTTTAATTTTCAAAATTATTTTAAATCACTCTATTCACCCCCCCTCTAGAGTTAGGATTGATCTTATCCCTCACTTTCAATTGGTATCAGAGCCAGGTTGATCATTCATACAGGCTAACACCTGGATCAAAAGATCTCTGATAAGATCATTTCTCTCAAAAGGGTTATTTCTTTTAGTTTTACTTATCTTTAAAACTCATGGCACAAAACAAGGACTTTGCTAGCACCAGACCTCTTATGTGCAATCTCTCTAAGTTTACACTATGGAAAGCAAGGATTAAACTTTACATGAATTCATTTGATGAGGACATCTTTAATTCTGTGTTGACAGATTGTCCAAGGCCTCCCACAGAAACAAGTACATCAGCTATTCCTCCTCCTTCAGGAACTGATGCTGACATAAAGAAGTGGAAGGCAGCAGATGCTAAAGCCATGAACATCTTGGCTCAAACCATGTCAGATGACATTTTCCAGAAAGTAGCTGAATGCAATACTGCCAAAGAGATCTGGGAAAAACTTTCAGAAATTGTATCAGGTTCTGCAGATGAAAGAAAGGATAGGAGATCCTACCTCATCACCCAGTATGAGAACTTCAAAAAGGCAGAGTCTGAGTCAGTTGCTGACATGTACAACAGACTGAGCCTAATCATCAGTGAGCTTAGATCACTAGAAAAGGACATATCTCTCACTGAGATAAATGACAAGATACTGACTTGTTTCCCTAGCTCTTGGGACTCAAGAATCTGGTCAATTAAAGATGGAAGGAATGTCTGTGAGTTATCCACAGAAGCTCTTCTAGGAAAGCTCAAGATTTATGAGCAATTCATGAAGAAGAGAGAAGAAGAGCAGAAGATATCCACACCAACTGAAAAGGTTGAGAAAACCATTGCCTTCAAGGCACAGGAAGAACAACCTAAAGAAAAGGTGTTGGGAGATGAAGAGCTTATGAGCCTACTTGTCAAAAGGTTCAATAAGCTGAATAAAAAGAACTTCAGAAGATGGTCATCCAAAGACAAAGACAAGCCAAGGTATGACAGATCTACTAATAAAGATGTTATCTATTTTGGCTGCAGGAAACCAGGACACATTGTCCCCAACTGTCCAGAAAATCAAGATAAGGACAGAAGGGACAAGAAGGAAAGAAAAGATAAAAGGAAGGATAAGGAGTCAAGGAAGCACCATGACAAGCCTTCCTCCAGCAACAGCAAGCACACCAGAAAAGGATTTGTGGCTGAATCCTGGAGTGACTCAGATGAGTCTGATTCATCATCCAGCTCTAGTGATGATGAGGATGATGCAGAAGAAAAAGGATTCTGCATGATGGCCATCAATGCATCTCAAAAGAATACTGATTCAGAGCTTGATGCAGACTACCTGTCTGATCAGGAACTTACTGAGGATCAGGTAATAGATTCATTTGATTTTAATTCTGATGAATTTAAATCTGAATTCAAATCTATGTGCATTGACTTGATTGAATCTCAAAAGTTAATTATAACTCTTAGAGAACAATTGAGTGAATGCAAATCCATTAACTCAGATAATCTTAGACTCTTAGAAGAGTTGAAGCAATGTGGGGAGGAGATAGCTTCACTGAAAGGTGAACTATCTAAGGCCAAACAATTTGAAGAAACCCTTAATGGGAGAAGTATCAAATTAATGGACATCACAAGTACAGTGAACTCAAGATTGAATGGTACACTGGGCTTGGGTGCTTCATCCAGCCAACCCAATCAAATTTACCAGTGACAAAGGTAAAGGAGTCTTGATAGTGTCTAGGAAGAATGCTGACTTAACCCAGGAAACAAGACAAAAAGCGTCGAACGAAGCTCGACGGACGTCGACCAGAGCTCGACGTAATCGCAAGAAAACGTCGAACTCAGGTCGACGCCTTCTACCTTCTGAACAAAGCAAGACTTCGCCATCGAATGGAGCTCGACGCACTCACCAGAGTCCGTCGACCGAAGCTTGACGTGCGTCGAGCCAAGTTCAGAGCAAAAGTCAGTTCTCAGGGGTTAATTCAAGATTTAATTCCAGCTCCACATCTCATCACTTTAACCCTTATGCTGAATGGATAATACCTTCTAGGATATATCATCCTGTAGGCTATAAGAGCCAACCTGAGATGTCTTTTATTTCAGAATTTAAAGGATATCAAGAAAGGCCCAAGGTAAACTGGGTCAAAAACAATTGATTTGTTGTATGTGCAGATAAAGACCTATCCAATTGAGAACCAGCAGTGGTACTTGGACAGTGGGTGCTCAAAGCACATGACTGGCAACAAGGAGAACCTTGTGTCCTTCAAAGCCAAACATGGACCCAAAGTAATCTTTGGAGATTCAAATTTTGGACAAACAAAAGGCTATGGCCAAGTCAAAATAGGGTCAATTACATTCAAGAAAGTGGCCTATGTGGAAGGACTAAAGCACAACTTAATCAGCATCAGCCAGCTATGTGATGCTGGTTATCAGGTTTGGTTTACCAACTCAGCATGTAATATTGCATTAAATAACAACATTGTTTTAATTGGTAATAGACAAGATAACATATATCTAGTTGATTTCAATTCATCTAAAGTAGATATTTGTTTATTTAACTCCCTTAGTAAACCTAATGAACTATGGCATAAAAGATTAGGTCATGTGAACCTTAGAACCATTGCTAAGTTATCCAAAGACAACCTTGTTAGAGGACTACCTTCTGGTCCCTACAAGAAGGAAGGACTTTGCAAGGCTTGTCAATTAGGCAAGCAAACTAAAAATAGTTTCAAGTCACTTAATAAGAGTGATTCACCTAGAATTTTGTACTTACTACACATGGACCTTTTTGAACCAATTAATGTACAAAGTCTAGGAGGGAAATCTTATGCTTTAGTAGTTGTAGATGACTTCTCAAGATTCACTTGGGTGTTCTTTCTGAGGAAGAAGTCTGATAACTTCAAGATTTTGACAGATTTTCTCAAAGGCATACAGATTGAGTTCAATACTCACATTGCCCTGATCAGAAGTGATCATGGGACAGAGTTTGATTCTCTTCTTATGCAAGAGTTCTGTCAGAAAGAAGGTATCAGACACACTTTCTCAGCTCTAAGAACTCCTCAACAAAATGGGGTAGTTGAAAGGAAAAATAGAACCCTTATTGAATCTGCCACAACATTGTTGACAGATACTCACCTTCCTCTAACCTTTTGGGCAGAGGCTGTGAACACCTCCAACTATGTTTTGAATAGAAGCCTGATACATAAACTGAAGGGTAAGACTCCCTATGAGTTACTCAAAGGGAAGAAACCTAAAGTAAATTATTTCAAAATTTTTGGTTGCATTTGCTTCATTCACAATAATGACAAGAAATACCTAGCTAAATTTAAAGCCAAAGCTGATGAAGGAGTGTTTCTGGGATACTCCATGATTAGCAAGGCTTACAGGGTTTTTAACAAGTGCTCTAATAAAATTGAAGAATCCATGCATGTTACATTTGATGAAACTAATATGTCTTATAAGGAGAAGGAGACTTCTACCATAAGCAATTTGCAGGAACATTCAATCTCAGAAAATCTGAAGCAGCTTACCATCACAGAAAAAGATTCATTACCTTCAACAATTCAACAAGACACTGAACTTAGTGACAATGAAGAGGAATCTCAGGGTTTGGAAAGCTCAAATGGTCAACAAATTGAAGAACCAGTTGTTGTTCCACAAGAGGAAACAACAACACAGGTTGATGCACCATCAACACCCCTTGTTGATTTAGTAACAGCAAGAGATCACCCAATTTCACAAGTAATTGGAGATATCTCAGTAGGTGTGCAAACAAGGAATCAAGTTAATCACAATATTATGCACACTTGCTTTCTTTCTCAAATTGAGCCTCAAACAATACAAGATGCAGAGCAAGATCCAAACTGGATCATTACAATGCAAGAGGAGTTGAATCAATTTGAAAGGAATAAAGTTTGGGAATTAGTACCAAGACCAAGAAACTAGCAAATTGTTGGAACCAAATGGGTATTCAGGAACAAGTTGGATGATCAAGGAATAATTGTGAGAAACAAGGCAAGACTTATTGCACAAGGATATTGCCAAGAAGAAGGGATTGATTATGACCAAACCTTTGCACCAGTTGCAAGGTTGGAGGCCATAAGAATCTTTCTTGCATATGCAGCTCACAAGAGATTCAAGGTATATCAGATGGATGTCAAGAGTGCTTTTCTCAATGGAGACATCAAGGAAGAGGTTTATGTAAAGCAACCTCCAGGTTTTATCTCTCCAACCTCTCCTGATCATGTTTTTAAACTGCATAAAGCTTTATATGGTCTCAAGCAAGCTCCTAGAGCATGGTATGAGACCTTAGCTCGTTTTTTATTGGAAAATGATTTTAAAAGGGGTAGAGTAGACCAAACTCTCTTTATTAGAACCCATAGGTCCCATATCCTACTAGTACAAATTTATGTAGATGATATCATATTTGGGTCTACTGATTCAAACTTATGCAAAAAGTTCTCACAACTTATGCATTCAAAGTTTGAAATGAGTAGCATGGGTGAGCTTGTTTTCTTTCTAGGACTGCAAGTTAAACAATATGTGGATGACATTTTTATTTCTCAAACCAAGTATGCAAGAGAACTGGTTAAGAAATTTGGAATGTCTGAAGCAACCTCTATGAAAACACCTATGCCTACAAATGTTGTTTTAGATGCTGATGAATCTGGAAAACCAGTTGATCAGACAAACTATAGAGCAATCATTGGCTCATTACTTTATCTAACAGCTAGTAGACCAGACATAATGTTTGCTACATGCATTTGTGCCAGATTCCAAGTAAGCCCTAGAGAGTCCCACCTCACATTAGTTAAGAGGATTCTTAGGTATGTAAAAAGTTGTCCTAATCTAGATCTCTGGTATCCACATGACTCAGGATTTGATCTAACTGGATTTTCAGATTCTGATTATGCTGGATGTAGAGTAGACAGGAAAAGCACCAGTGGAACTTGTCAATTCCTTGGTGATAGACTTGTCTCCTAGTTTTGTAAGAAACAAACTTCTGTGTCCACATCAACTGCTGAAGCTGAATACATGGCTGCAGGCAGTTGTTGCTCACAGATTTTGTGGATTCAAAACCAACTCCTAGACTATGGCTACAACTTAGAGATGTCTAAAATCTTTTGTGATAATACTAGTGCAATTTGCATTGCACAAAATCCAGTTCTCCATAGTAGGACTAAGCACATAGAGATCAGACATCACTTCTTAAGGGATAATGTAGAAAAGAAGAAAATTGCACTAGAGTACATTTCCACTGAACTACAAAGAGGAGACATTTTCACCAAGCCCTTGGATGAAAAGAAGCACTTCTTCTTCCTCAATCAGTTGGGAATGCTAGATGGAGACAGTATAAATTAAAACTCCAAGATTTTGAAACCCATAATTAACAGGAATAGGAAAAATTTCATTTTAAAATTCCTCTGTCTGAGTGGTTTCTTTGAGCTCTGAACTAAGCTCGACGCTGCGTCGAACTAAGATCGACGGTCCGTTGCCCTCAAAAGCGTCGAACGTCGACCTCAACTTCTAGCGTTGAACTAAGTTCACAGCTCCCTGGCTTCTTGAGTTTTTCTCCCTTCGGTCGACGCCTTCGTTCAACGTCGACCTGAGCTCGACGTATAGCATCAGCCCAAGCGTCGAACGTCGACCTAAGCTGCACGCTGTTGAGCCTTTTCAGTTCCCCTAGAGCCTTAGAGCGTCGACCTGAGCTTGACGTTCTTTCCAATTCTGCATCGAACCCTAGTATAAAATCATTCTTCTCCGTCGTTCGCAGTTGCGCTCTCATATTTTTCTGCTCAAGCTTTTTCCCTCCAAATCCTTTACTCTTGATCTTGGAAGGTATCTATTTGCAGGATAATGGCGATTGCTGCAGGTGTATTGGCGGCAATGAAGTTTGATTCAGGTTTTGACATCGACATCGACTCCTTTGATGGATCTTCGCAGAATTTTCTAGACATTCTGGAGCTATTCAAAGAGCAGCACCTGGTTAACTTCATGACAACCAGGATCCCTCTTCCAGAAGCTGAAATCAAAGAATGGATTTTTACTGCAGTGAATTCAAATAACAGTACGATGACTGGAACAATTTCAGGGAATGAGGTAACCATTTCTCCTCAAATCATTTCAGAGGTTTTCGGTTTTGCTATTGGAGATGATGAGATAGAACTCTCTGTAGAAGAGTTTGCTGTGATGCTAGACAGAATGGGGCATAATTCTGGTAACCCCTCTAAACTTTTAAAAGTTAACCTAGCTATTGAGTTTAGGCTGTTAGCAGATATCACAGGCAAGGTAATCTGTGCAAAGAGGACTGCACACGATGCCATTACTAGGCATCAATTTTGCATTATGGCTGCAATTTTGGATAAGAAGCATCCCAATTGGGGTTTGATTGTTTTTGATATGATTAAGAAGAAAATGGATAAGAACTTTGTCCACTTTGGAAGGGTTCTTGGTTTGATTCTAAACCACTGTTGCCCTCAGTTGCTTGTGTCCTCAAAGAAGCACATCAATGCTTCTAAGAGGCTCACTTGTGCACTGATTGGCAAGTGGGACAGGAAGATTGTGAACTCCAGGGCAGCTGCAGCAATGAGGACTTCTGCAGACACCAGGACTGTAGAGGTCACTCTTCCTCAGTCTACTGGCCCAGAAGCAGGGATTTTGCCATCTTCCTCCATCATCCTCCCATCCTCTTTCATTCCAACAACATCAATCATCTCATCCACTCAACCCATCCCTTCATCCATTTCTACTATTGCATCCTCCATTCCTCCACTCATCACCTCTTCTTCCATGAGCTTGGAGTTCTCATCTCATGAGGACATCCTTTCCCTTGATATTCATGATGAATCCTTCATGGATGCCTATCCCTCCTCTCCTCATGACTTCCATCCTTCATCAACTTTTTCAGAACTTCTTCTATCCTCCATCCATGAATCAGCTATCCCTCCCATGTCTGCAACACCAACAACATCTTCTACCTTCACCTTCTCTGCTGCTCCCTCTACCTCTACTCAAGTCCCACTTGAGCAAGTGGATCTTTTGCCCCTGGCCAATAAGCTTTTTGATATTTTGGCCCCTAGGCTCTCCTCTCTATTGGATTCCAAGCTGGCTCCTCTAGTCCTTTCCCTGAGCTCTCTCTGCCTCAGTCTCATCCCTCTCATCCTATCTGGCATGCCCTTCTTCTGGGGGCCTAGAGTCAGCTGCCACTGATTCTAGGCAGGGGGAGATGTCAGCAGAAGAAGAGCTGCAGCCTTCAGCAGTACAGGCTTGTTCAGAGACAGTCTCAACAGTAGAAGTTCAGATGACCTCTGAGGCTCCTCCTCAAGGTTCAATTCAGATAATCAGCAGTGCCTTATACTTTCAGTCCTTGGCATCTTCTGTCCAGAGCTTCCACCTTCCAGCACATCTTCACTTCAGTAACTACAGCCTCCTGCCTCCTCAAGAAGACCTGTCTAGGGCCATTGTCCCTTTTCAGAAGATCATTCCATCCTCCTTGGCTGTTGATGCCATGATCCTTGATGTAGCAGTGGTAGCTGTGGCTCCTGCTTGTGATGATATTGTTGTTGAAGCAGTAGTAGCTGCTAAGACTGTTCCCTCAGAAACTTCAGGTGAATTGATTGAGACACTAGATGAAGTTGAGACCATTGTCTCACAAGTTCTTCAGGAACTAGCCACCTCAGCCTCTATGGCTCCTGAGGCTATTCCCTCTCCTGCAGTGTTAGACTCCTCCTCTACACTGTCAGCAGACCTTCCTCCAGTTACTTCTTCAGATGCTCCAGCCCCCATCAATTTTCCTATCTCAAAAAGAACCTACATAGATCCTTATGATGAATCTCAAAGCTCAGAGGATGAATTTGCAACTGATTCTGATGACTCCTCTACAACCATTGCAAGGAAGAGGAAAGCAAGATCCAAAGCAATGAAAAGAGTTCCATTGGCTAGAACCACAGATCATGACATCCCCTACTACATCAAGTACAACTGTGAAATCACTGAGCCCTGGATGCAATACTCTCTAAACCAAAGAAAGGCAATGAAGAAGAAAAGAAAGTTCAATGAAGGCCCCTCCAAGCCTATCATTCAGCCTCCACCTCCTCCAGATGCAGGTGCAAGTGCAAGCCTCTCTTCCAATCCTGCCCCATCATCTCTGCATGGCAAGACCTATCAGTCAAGAAGATCTCAAGGGTATAACCAGCAAAGGGGAAATCAGCAAAGTGGAAACCAGCAAAGAGGAAACAATAGAGGCAGGCAGTCCAGAGGAAGATCAGGATCTCAACCTTACCAAAGGGGAGGACCCATTGATCCAACCTCTGGTCCCTATCCTTACAGACCCAGAGTTGACTTGACTCCAAGAACTCATCAAGAACACTCTGCCAACAGATATGAACCTGCTATTCCTTTTGAAGACCCTACTAAAACTCTAGCTTACTGGAAGGCCAGGATGACTGAGATGGCTGCTCTGAATGAGATTGACAGAGCTAGAGCAAAAGGTCTGGACACCTCTCAAATCAGCACCATGTCAGATCAAAGGAGAGAAGAATTGGAGAAATACAAATCAAAGAAATTCTTTGATTCTGATAAGTATATGCAGCTTCATCCTGCAGCTGTACCAGCTAGTGGAAAAAGCCAGAAATCCTTAGGTGCAGCTGAAGATTACAGATCCAAGAAGGATGCTACAAACCCTAACAGGGAAATCATCTTCAAGGCAAGTGATCAAGACAAAGCTCCAAAGGAAAAGTAATGTAAGGTGTTTTATTTCTCTTCCTCTGCTGATACAGGACATTAAACATTATTGCTGCTATATAGTGTTATATATATATGCTGCTTTATTCTGTCATATGTCTGGTTGTATTTTATTCAGTTTTGTCTTTACTTCTTTTTGAATCTCTAAATTCATGTAAATAGTAATCCTAATCCAAATAGGGGGAGATTGTTGGAACACCCTATTACTATTTGGGTCAGGATGACTATATTTCTATAGGGATTTTGTGTTGTGACCTCCTTGTTGTTATAAAGGTCACATAGGTTAGTTAGAGTCTTCTTCAGCTCGACGCAGAGTCGACTTCAGCTCGACGCAGAGTCGAACTCAGCTCGACGCTGAGTCGACCTCAGCTCGACGTGGAGTCGACCTAAGCTCGACGTTCCGTCAACCCCAGTTTTGCTTTCTGAAAGCTCTCTCTGGCCGACGTGTGTCGTGCTCAGATCGACGTTTTATTATGAGCTCGACGTTTTCCAGACTCCCGTCAGTTTTGAATAGGAATTCAAATTCCTTCTGTCAGAACAATTAATGCTGAAGATTTATTGACCGTTACAGCAAATCTAGTGCATGGCTCAAGGAATTTTCTAAGGAATGTTTGCCTGACACTTCCTTTGGAGACATGGACATTTAAGGAAAGCATTTAATGCTGGCTGCCAACGGTTATTAAAGACTCAGAAGAAGAATTCAGAGATATAATCTATCAGTCAACAGAGATCAACAGAATACCTCTCTCTCTTGCTCTCTGTGATATTCATTCAAGCTTACACACAGGAATTCTGATTGCTTCAGATACAACCATCCAACTTGTTTGGATCATCTTTTGCTGGAGCAGATCAGATCATTGAAGACCTGTCACCCTTATGCAAAGCTCTCCTTCCTGAACTACTTCTTGATCTCAGGGGGAGCTCTGACAACATCAACAGATCCACTTTGCTTCTCTCTACTTATTGATAGAGAAGACACCATCAGCTTTTTCTTTTTCTTTCTGTACAGGGTTTTAACTCCCTTCAAAAGTTACCTTTGGTTTTGCTGAAACCTGGTCAAAAATCAGCCCCTTTGGTTTGTGAGAACCTGGTCAAAAACTCTCTGGTGCTCAAGACACCTGATCAACTCATCTTGAAGTGGATTCCTATCAAGGGTGATAGAAGAGTGGACTACCCAAGATTTTGGGGAACCACTATAGCTCCTTGTGTATTCTGGTTGCTTGTTTCTTTGTGTTTTGCTTTGTGCTGTGATTCTCTTATTTCTTTGATTAATTGCTATAGCACCATACACTAAGTAAATCTAAGCCTTTTCTCCACATAAGCTTTAATTTTCAAAATTATTTTAAATCACTCTATTCACCCCCCCTCTAGAGTTAGGATTGATCTTATCCCTCACTTTCAGTTTACTTACACGACTTAGAGGGGTAAGTTTAGAAGAGGCTGATACCTGAATGTCCATATCCTTTCTGGAATTTTCTATAGAGGATGAAAATTCTGGATCATGTGGTTCTTCCTAATTTGAAGAACTGCTAGTGGAGATAGGCTCTGCAACACCTACCTTCTTCCCTTTCTTCTCAGCAGCTACTAGACTACGGGGCTGAAGGACCCTATCCCATCTCTCAAGCATCCTGATATCCATTCTTCTCATGTGGTGAATCTTTGCCCCAAGCTTCAGATTCAGGATTTTTGGGACTGTTTCTCGCAAAAATAAAGATAGAATTCTCCCCAAATTTGGTTCAGCCATGCAGTTCACAATTCGATCAAACACTATCCTTCCCCGGTCAGTCCTCTTAGTCAGAATGACCTGTGCCATCAACTCAAACATATTCTTTGAAATTTTGTCATGTGAGTCTGTCTTGCAGAGCATGGCTTTTCTAATGACATCGGCCAGGAACTTTCCCTTTAGATTCAGTTACTTTCTCAAAATGGAGCTGGAGGTGTGCTTAGATAATCTGCACCATTTAACTGCAAACTTTATGTCTTCCTGCGACAATTCATCTTCGTCATCATTTGCGGAGAACTTAGTAAGCTTTAGGGCTTTGTCCAGCCTTCTTGGAGTTATCTTGACTCTTGTTCCACTAATAATAGTCTTGATTTTCTCTACTGTAGCTTCTCCCCATACGTTTGAGAACAATTCCAGAACCTCCCGCTTCCAGAGTAAATAGGGCTCCGATAGTATGAATTCTAGGTCAGAAGTGCGGAGAAGATGAAGAACATACTGTACCTATTCTGGAGCATCCTTGAATACATTTAGAACAACCTCTGCTCCCTCAAATAGAAAATCCTGACTTTTAGGCACAATATTTCTTGAGAGATTTGGATTCCTCGCGAGAACAGCTTTCCGTAGATTCGGTGAATACGGGCGGGAGAGGGCAAGGAATAGTGTTTTTTGCTTTATGCACAAGCAATTCTATTTATAGTTATTTCTAGTAAGGAAGGCGGAAGAGCACTTACCTATTTGATGAACAATTTTTGATCAGTGGTTAGGAATGAATCCCGCTTCTTAGCCAAAGTCAGACAAATTTTCCTTTTAGCCTTAATCCTTATTTGACTGGTCTAACCTGCAGGGATTAGAGTGACCTACAATACACATTATAATATGTGTCCTAGAGGGGTGCGACTAAACATAATTTCAACACCCCCAAATTTTGTTAGAGGATGTAGGGTACAGTTACATCATGTAACACAGCGAGTGTGTTAGCCCCAAACTCAATTATTAAGACAAATTTTGATACTTGTCTTAATATTTTTCCTTGACTAATTTATCTCAACTTGCATTGCACATGTAGTATGTGTCTTAAGTGTCGTTTGTTTTAGCTAATTCACTGCTGTGCGGTTGGACCGCACCGATATTTTCGGATTAAGCTGCATTTGGCGCGGCTTATTTTAAAAAATCCGTTCTCAATCATCCGCTATTTAATTAATAACCCCGACCGTAGATTTTTCGTGCGTCCAGCTGCAAACTCTCTCCCGAAACCCGCACCTGTGATTTCAAGCGAGGTGCAAGATGGCGGAGAAGCTCGTGGTGTCCGACCAACTCGTGGAGGGGAAAGAAGCGGAGGGAGGAAGATGGAGAATAAGCAGAGGAGGACGCTCAAGATGGCGGAGAAGCTCGTGGTGTCTATGATGGCGGGCCGTGACGCTTCCCACGATGCTGCCCATGCCTTCAAAGTCCGGGATCTTTCCCTCTCGCGCGCCAGGGAGGAGGGTTTGGAAAGGCATAGTTGATCTAGGGTTCTTCCCTAACATACATATTGGTTGCTCGGTTCATCGTTGGTCTCGAACCTTTTGTTTATCTCCTTGAAATCTCAAATGGAGATTCCAACTGTATACTGCTTTGTTATGTATTGAAGTTATTCCCTAATTCGACTCTTATCTTAGATTACGATTCCAACTGTACTAACTCCATCTCCACCTTCCTCCAAAAATGCAGATCTACTCATCTGCAGGGCTTATCATTCAAGATTTGGCTACCACAAAATCAGAGGCCGTCATCCCTCATAGATCTACAGCCAGGTTACAATATCTCACTCCGACTCCACCTAGCTCCATAAATGTAGATCTGACTGTGTAGGCCATCTACCTCAAATGAGTTTTTTTTAGTTTCTTTGTTCTGTTTTGTTGTAGTCTGTTAGAATTTATTGATTATTATTACTTTGAATTTTTGTGATATGCCTCATAGAGAGGACATGAACTCCGATCTTCGAGTTAAATGTGAATTTTCTTTTTTTTTTCGCTCAAAACTCCGCTTTGTATCCAAAAAACTTTTCGAAAACTCTGTTTTGTAAACTCCATTTCACCCAAATAGTTTTTTAACAAAACTCTGTTTTCCAGAATCAGCACTTTTTCTATCAGCAACAGTTCATCAGCAGCTTCCCATCAGCAATAGCCCAACCAAACAGAGCCTTAGTGAAGTGCAATATGAACTAAATTTAACATTCTCATGTTAATTTGAGGATGTTGAATCTAGTTACATTTAGTGGCATGGTGAGCAAGAGAGCCACTAACTTAGTTATTTGAGATGAATATTTAAACAATTTTCTTACTTCTTTTCAGACTCTAGTTTCAACTATCTTATCTCTAAAAAGCAGAGCTCTTGTAATTAAGAGAACATTTAGTAGATTCATGAATAAGATGAAATCTACTTATCTTGGCCCTGTAGACTAGAAGCAGAGGTTGGATTCATAGTTTTTGAACACATCAACATCCTTGCTCCTGAACTTTAGCCTTTGATGTGCATCTGTCTTTCCTTTTGCTAGCTCCCTCTCAACAATTGCACTTGCCTTTTACATCTTGTGCATGATGATTAGTTGAATCATTCCTTGTACCAAGACTTAGGTTTGGTACATCTCTGTCCAAGGACCATAATTGGGCATGTCCACTTGGACTATCTTGCAAAACAGAAATTACCTTACCTTAGGAACCCAAGCAGACTTGGGTCCTAGGTTCTTGTTAGCATAAGAATGCATATGTTTACCTACAGGAGTCCTGTCAGGAAGACATAGCCTTGCCTTTGGCACACAAGGGTTGTGCCAACAATCTATGGAAAATTGCCCAACTTTGCCACAACACCAATATTCATGGATGTTGTATCTCCTTTTCTGAACACACTTTGAAGTGTGCAAGCCATTTCTGGCTGCCTGTTCAGTGGGGAGAACTGTGGCCTTCTTCATGTTTCTTTTAGCAGGAGTTTGACCAAACGTGAATCTGCCAGTGGGAGCACTTGGCTTGCTCTAAACTTCATTGGTACTAGCCTTCTTTGCAGTTGGCATGTTCTTAATGGCTTCAGAGGAAGCTAAGTCAGCTTTACTGATTGAAGAACTTTTGGGTTGTGTTCTTGCTTGAAGAACCTTAGAATAGGGCACAACCTTATCCTTGAATGAGGGTGCTGAAGCACCAAATACAAAAGGTCCAGGTTGGGCCTTTTGGACTTCTACATGGGGAGTCTTCTGTGCACTCAATCCCATGACCTCTCTTCTTCCATTGTAAGACACCATTGTAATCTTACAAGGAAGATTCCCACACCTCCAGTGACCACACTTATAGTCTTGGTCATGCCTGTTGGATGGGAGAATTACCTTGTGAGAGGTTGACTGAGGCCTGACAGAAGCATGGCCTCTTCTCTGAGATTAGATAACTTTAGAAATCCACTCAGACTCAGATTTTCTCTTAATAGCATCTATCTTAGAGAAATTGGCCACTATCCTCTTCTCCCTTTCAAGTTTTTCTTCAAGAACCTTGATAATAGAGTCCTTACATTTGATGGACTCAACATGGATATCTACCATGATCTTCAGATGAGCTACTTCCCTCTCTTTCAGAGATAGTAAGGATGGAGTCTCATCTTGCTGGGAAGCAGCCAGCTGGAGGGAGGCAATTTTCTCTGCTTGTTTCTTAACAAGCAACTTGCTTTCCTTGAAAGCTTTCAAAAGTGCGGCATGATTCTCAATCAATTGATTGATATCATCTTCTGATAGAGGACTCTCATCATCACTTGGTGAGGAAGCATCAAAGTCTGAGCTGGACTCATGACCTAAGTAATAAGAAGCACTAGACACAGATTGTACCTGATCTGGACCAGGCCGATCCTGGCATGATTCTTCTTCCTCTAGCGTAGCAATCAGCCCAAAGCATCTGCATTCACCTTCCTCAGCTTCATACACCTCTGATTCACTATCTGAATGTGTTAGAGGGGCCCTGATCTTTCCTCTTGTATCTGGATAGACTTTGTCTTCTGCAAGAGCTGCCAGTAGTCCAATGGTCTTCTTGTAATTTTTGCTGATTTGAAGCTCCATTGATCTCCACACCTTATGGTTCTCTTTTGAACACATAAGTTAAAACCCTTTTAGCTATCCTTTGAGGTCAACTCAGACTGTTAGGTCCTTTTTGAGTAACCTCCCTATGATACCACTTGAAAGTCTTTATTTCAAGGATAACTAAATCACCTAGAGGGGGGGGGGGTGAATAGTTTTCTTTGTCCTTAGTGACTATCTTTGATTCTTTCTTAGTTAGTTGCTTTATTGGTAGATTAAGTCTTACTTTCAAGACAAGCTACCTGCACAAAGAATGGCAACACACAGAATACACACAGATTTATAGTGGTTCCCCAATCTTTGGGTACATCCACTCTCCTCCCACTTTGCCAATGTCTTGTTGGTCAAGGCACTTCTCCAAACCAATGCTCAAAGAGCTTACACCTCAGATCCCTCAGGATCTCTCAGTCTCCTCCAAGACTTACACCTCAGCCACAAGGGCCTACACTCAGTGATACAAGTATCACCTATCTCAGGCAATTAAGCCCTACCACTCAGGCTATGGAGGATAGCCCAACCTCAGAGCAAACTTGCTCCTACAACTCAGAGAGATTCACTCTCCTACAACTCAGGCAATATTTCCCTACAACTCAGATCCACTTTTGGATCCTACCTCAGAGAAAATTTGCTCATACTACTTAGATCCACAAAGGATACTATAAAGTGGAAGTGGGTTGGTGAGGTTCTTGATTGGTCACAAGAGAAATTTATCTGTGCCAATATACCTTGACTGAGTTAGACTTAGCCCAACTTTGACTCCAAAAATGATTTTCCTGAGTCTACTTTTCTGGACTAAGAACTCCTTAGCCCCAACTACTTCACAGTAACAAGTATATCCACTTGAGCTTGAAGTGACTTGTAGAACACTGTTCTGCCCCTTTCTGAACTGAACCAAAAGCTCAGCCTTCTCTTCTTCACAACAACAATGATGTAGATGCTTTGTCTTATGCTGGAAGCAACTTGCATATTAGCTTCTCTTCACCTTTCTGAACTGAGCAACCTGTTCAACCCTATCTCCTCCTTCACAGCTCCCCAAGAGAATGTTCTTGTTGGCTGGATATGTGAAGCACCTATAGCAAGGGTCGGCCCTAACTACTATCTCTTTCTCAATGAATCACCCTGAGCTTGCTAGTTAGTGCAGATGAAGATGTCACCAACAATATTGCTGTTGAAGATATTGATATCAGCAGCTAACTTGATATGCCTCTAGACTTGCTTGTCTTGGGCTCTCTGTTCTTTAGCCACAGCCACAAAAATGGCGATTGTGAAAACTACTGCAATGGTTGCTCTCTCTATAAAGAGCTTCTCCTTTTATTTATTGTAACCCAACGACTCTTTTAGTAGTGGGTCCCACACCATTAATGTTAGCTGCATATTTGCTTTGATGCCTAACTGTCGTATAGTAGGCCTGCGACGCCTTTTGACATTTATAGTGGCTTTGCCGCTCACAATTTGAATATGATTGAATCTTTGACTTGCTGACATTAGCACCTGAAGACTTAGTCAAAATTCAAGCATCAGGAGTATAAGCGTTGAGTGAATGAGCTTCACTCAACGCCAAAACACTTAGATTGAATTTTGTCTATCTAGGCATTGAGAGCGTTGAGTGAACAAGCCTAACTTAACGCTTTCTGCCTTAGCAAAAACTTACTGCTTCTCTGGCGTTGAGAGTGTTCAGCGTGTCTACATCACTCAACGTTGTTTGTCTTAGAAAAGCTTTATGCAACTTAGGCGTTAAGAGCGTTGAGTGAACAATCCTCACTCAATGCTTTCTACCTAAGCAAAAACTTCCTGTTTTTCTGGCGTTGACAGCGTTGAGTGAGCATGTCTCACTCAACACTTTTTGCCTTAGCCAATTTTATGAACTTAGTTCGATGAACTGAACTGAGTTCGACAAACGACGAACTCAGCTCGGCGAATGATTAGCTCAGCTCGACGAACTATGAACTCAGTTCGACTTACAACTTTTTGTTGTGTGGCGTTGAGTGTGTCTTCAACACTCAACGCCAAATTTCTTAGCCATATATCTGCCTTTAGCTGTATGGCATTGAGTGAGTTGACTTCACTCAACGCTTATGGACTTAGCTACTTTTCTGCTTATTTCAACTTAGGCTTTTACTATTTTAGCCTGTCTCACAGTTTTTAGTTGTATGGCGTTGAGTGAGTTGACTTCACTCAATGTTTGTGGACTTAGCCACTTTCTCAGCTTGCCACTATTTTGGCTTTGACTGTATATCCTTCACTCACCGCTATAAGTCATCTGACATTGAGTGAGTCACCTTCACTCAACGCCCATGGACTTAGACATATTTTCGTCATCCCACATCTTAGGTAAGTGTTTACCTGACTTGACCATATAAGCAACCTGTCCAATCAATGCAAATTATTCATCCTGCAATCACTCAACTTAAACACAAGTTAGATTACCACATGTGTATATATTGTTCGCTAGACCTTCTTTAAATCTAGGATATTGGGATCAATAGACCCAACACTTGAGCAGTATGAGACTGGAATAGTACCTAAAGAACTGAACTGAAATAGGACCAGTATGAGACTGGAGTACTGAAATGGAAATGCTGAACTTAAATGAACTAGACCAATAAGAGACTGGAAATAAAACATAAAGAAAATGGTTAGTAGTCAGATCACTTAATTTAGGAGGCTTACGTTCCTTCTCCATTCTCAGAGTTTTAGTTAAGTTCTCTCCCCTTTCTCAGGAGGTTTAGTTTGGGGCTTCACCCTTTAATCCGGTTTGGTAATAATTTTGTTGCATCCTTTATCGTTGTGGCTTAATCAGAATTGAAGGATTTATTGAGGGTTGCATCTTTATTATTCATCGAGCATGATTGCTCGCATTTGCATTTTTCATACTTGCCCAAGTTACTTTGAGAGCTTCACATCGTATAAAGACGAGACGCTTAGAGGCTCTACGATGCCTTGGAATATTCAGAGATTGGGCATTTTTTTCGGACACTCACATTGATAAAATAAATTGAACATATTATTAAACACAAAAGAAAGATCACGCGCTTGAATTTTTGTTTTGAGGAAATAAGGCACATAATTTTTTGAGCACGACTCTAGACTTCAAATAAATTGAAAAGACTCGAATTTTTATCTCATTCTCCTCAAATTTTAATACAACCCTTAGGGAGGCCTAAAATGAGCACATAATTTTCCTCAAAATTTTTTGATCAATTTTGGGCCTCCAATTTGGCCAATTAAAACTTATTTTGTCTTTTAAAAATACTAAATAAATTCCAAAAATTCTTCAAAATTTTGTGGAGGGAGTCCTTATCAAGAGAGACAACTTTCATGTTTAACACTTTTTCCTTAGAAGCCTATATTGTTTTACAAAAATTATTCAAAGTTCAAATTGAAATTTGGTCTGCATATAACAGATTAGCTTGATCCTGCGGCCATGATCGCGCCAGACCGGGAAAATAGCCAACTTTTCCCCACAGCGGATCGACCATGGATCCGTTGTGGGGGGTACAGAAGATGAGGCTGGGGAGGGAAATAAGGTAATCACAGCCGTTCATCTCATACCGTGAGATGAACGACGGTGATTTCTGCCACCAGAGAAGGAGGCGGTGGCCCTCTGCCACCACCGGCCAGTCACTACCGGATGCCGGAGTCACCCCTATCGACTCGTCTAGGGCCAATGAATCTCTGGGTGGTGGTCCGGCGGCCTGCCGCAGCTGGCCACCGCCGGAATTTAAATACCCAAGAGCAGGGCGGCGACGGCTCTACTCCCAGCGCCACCGCACCGCTTTGCCTCTCTGGTGACCATTCCAACCACAAAACCACCCCGACTGGCGTGCCGGGGGTAGTGCTCCTCTCCGAAAGTGGCCCGACAATTTGTCACCGACAGAACAAAAAAATAGAAACCTTCTGTTTCTTGGGTGCCGCAGGAGCGACATTTTCCCGCGGCACCTCAGCCTCCAACCACCGGGGAAGGGTATCCCCGGTTGATTATCCCTTCCCCAGCACCACCACCGGCACTGGGAGGGGCTAGCCTCCTGCGGCCTTGGCTTGGATGGTGTCGGCGGCGCTTCGGCCGTCGGGAGACCCATGCAGGTCGTCCAAAATGTTTGAAAGGGGGAGGGGAAGAAGTTCCACCTGTGGTGGTGTAGCTCGGGAAAGGCCTGCCTAAGTTGCCATTAAGGTGGCGGAGAAGGGATGCTGGGGTTGGCTTTCTCAACAAACTATGGTTCCGTCCAGTTGGGGGAAACTTGTTCTAGGCTTGTGGGGGAAAAGGGAAGAGGTATCATGGCCTTATATAGGAAGGAAAGGGGTGGATTTTGTCTTGGGGGAGGTGTGGGACTAATCCTAATGGGAGGAGGAGTTCATCTCCTACCCTCCCCTTGGCTGGACATGTGGCTCCTCCTGAGATGCCAAGGGTAGATAGGTACCTCTTCCATGGAGCTTGCCTCAAGTTGGCTTGGGTTTGGGGAAAGGGAAAGAGAAAGGGAGGGGAGCTTTTTGAGCTTTTGCTTGTAACATCCCATTTCCAACTAGACCCCTAAGAGTAGTTTTGGTCATGAATAGGTCATGACAAAGCCCTAGGGAGCTAAAAAGGGCCAGGTAATCAAGGACCAAGGTGAGAATCACCTTGGTCTGCCTATGACACAACCTCATCACCAAACCTAGGGTTTGACCTTAGGGCTTCACCATGACTCCATGACCCCACCACAACATCACTAACCTATTAGAGGATCCACTAGAGCCATGTGGGCCCATTGGGGTTAACTCAAGTGGCTAGGTTGACTCAAGTCAACTCTAGTCCCAATTTGGTCAAAGTTCCCTTGCTATGGGGCATGTGACCTCTAAGGTGCCCAATCAACCCTACCCAACCCTACTTGGACTCTAGGGGGAGCCAAAGGATCACCTAGGACCAATAGGGGTCAACCCAAAATGTCAAATTGGCTAGGGTCAAACCTAGTCTATGTTTGGGTCAACTTAGCCCAAATGGGCTAACCCAAGCTTAAGCCATTTTTCCCCTTAGGCTAACTTCATTTCTCATAATTATTATGAGTAGAATGGCTGCATATATGGGGTTTGACCAGTCAACTTGGTGACTAGGAGAGAGAAAGGGAGCTTCATTGCATGGTAATGGTGGAGAGAGAAAATGGGGGGAAGAGGAATGGTATGGGGACCGACCAAAGGAGGCCAACAACCACACATTATGGCTGCAATCAACTCCTCTAGGGGAGTGGAGTATATTCCAGCCATTTCCCGGCCACCAAGGGGCAGTTTCAGCCCCCCTCCTCTCAACCCGAGCAATGCTTTAATGGCTTTGATGGGCATTGAAGAACCAGCGGCCCCTCCCCAATTGACCATTTAAACATCATCACTGGGCTGAGGGGAGCGTTTTTGAACTCTTACCTGGAAGGAGCAAGCCGCCCCACTATGTTGTTACAGAAGCCGAGTGCCGCCACCGTCGTCCATGGTGTCCCGCCGCTCCTCTCGCCTTCAGGCCACCGAAAAGGTCCTCCTCCACCTCTTTTTCCATGGTTAGATCGTAGCAATTACTATGGCCAAGATTCGGGCTCAATTGAGCCCAATCCAAATCCAAATTTCCATGGTTTTCGGCCAAGAAATAGCTTGGTCGGATCGCCGGAATAGATGTCTCTGACGGCCGTGCCACCGGCTGGGGGTAGCCCCCACCTCCCCGAAGGTGGTGGTGGCGGTGGCCGGCTGGGGAAGTGGCCGGGTTGCTGGGAAATCGGCCCGCAAGCTGCTCTAGGACAGGATGATCTGGGCCGTTCGGCTGGAGGTATAAGACAACCCGATGCCTCCTATTTAGGCGCTTTAAGATTCGTGCAGGATGAATATAGGTTTTATTTATTTTGATTTCATATTATTCTATCACACTATATGCAGTGTTTAGTTTTAATTTTTAAAAATACTTAGGCTCATCTAATGGGAAAGTCATCAACATGAAATGTGTAGCCCTAAGGGTCTATTTTAATCAAAAATTAATTTGGACCCATTTGGACCTCTGGTTGGGCCAGGACACCCATTTTTGTGGGACACATACCTAGGGCTATCCTGAAATTCAAATGGATGCCCATCTTTCACCCCTTGTCCAAATGAGCTGGAATTTGGGCAGGGGGTCTACCTTAGCTATAGTTAGGGCCTGTCCAAAAATGGGAATTTTTAGAGAATATTTTTCTATAGTTTGTTAGAAATATTTAATAAACCATGTATAAATTAATTCGGTGTCATAATCACCTCAAAATCCCCCCAAATTTGGGTGGGTTGTCTTAGAGGGCATGATAAGGCTCAGGTAAAAATTTCATATCATTTGGATATGTTTTGATTAGGTTTTTATCCAACCCTAGGTTGACCCTTATAGAGTTAATTAGGTCAAAACACCCCCTTGGGGTTTTGAGTGGTCAAATCACCTCAATAGAGGCTGAAATTTTGGTCACTGACTTTTTATGGTATGACACACCCTCCAATGGAATTTGGGGTAGTTTGGTGCAGGGTAGCCCTAGAAATCTAGGGTAGACCCTTTTATGGGATTTTTAGGGTTTGATGGTCATTGAGTCAAATGACCTTGGAATGACCTGAAAATTGGTGGAGAGGACCATAGGGTGTATATGATCCTCTGGTTGAAGTTTCGTTGAATTTGAAAGTCTTTAACCCCCTCAAATCCCTAACCCTAGATTAAGGCACAAAGCCCAATAGTTGGATTTAGGCAATCAAAACACCTCACAATAACTTGAAACTTGGGCAGGGTATTTATCTGATAGGAAGTTGTCCTAAAATAATTTTGGTGGAATTTTTAGACTAGTAAAATCAGTACTTCCTTTATAACCCTAGTTGTGCCCCTAATTTTGTTTTGCTTGTTATGAAAATTATGTCCATTGAGAAGTTGTGAAATTTTGTATTTGGAAGTTTTACTTTATTGTTGCCCCCTTTGTATTTTTATTGAAAATTTTAGATGATTATTTTAGGTACTTGATTCATAAATTATGAATTATGGAATTTTGATCATAAATAGATGTGGAGCTTAATATTATTATGAAAATTATGAAATCTGTCAGTGAGTGTTTTAAGTTAATATGTAGGTTCTTGAATTTTCTCATAATTTTTAGGGTAACTATTTATAGTACTTGCTTCAATAACCCAAGAGTATGGAATTATCAATGTAAATTAAATTAGGAGTTACTGTTCACTGAAAAATTGGGGGAATCCTTCTAGAGTGTTTTTAGGCCATGATGATCTTATTGGATTTTTGTTATAATATTTGGAATAATATTTCTGACCTTTGATTCTTAAAATGGTACTATTGACCTTATGTTCTAAATTGTGATTTAGGGGCCTAAATCATTCTAAAAATTTATATATCTTGGATTTACTGTTAAATTACTTTTTAGTATTTATCATGATTTTATGAAGCTTTATACATACCTGAAAAGTGTACTTCATGTTCAATTGGTAGCTCTTAGAAGCTTTAAGAAAAATTAATTAAATGCCAGATAAATTAGAAAAATTACAATTTTCTGGATTTAGTCTATTTGTGTCATGATAAGTCTCCAAAAAATAATTTAGGGCATTTGGATGATTATTTAGATTATCTCCTATCCGGTTTGACATATAGCCTAGGTTCGTCTGCATATAGCAAATTGTTAAATTGCAATAGGACATGATCTGGGATAGTTGTTGGAGTTAGTCATTTTGGCTGGGTGGATAGATGTGGATGATTTCACAATAGAAGGATAGGAAGAGTAGTGAGAAGTGGTTTGGCTAGAGTTTAGAGGTGTTCGGGTTCGACGAAAGATCGTCTTTTCCGAGGAGAGGAAGAGTCAAATCACCCTAGGATTAGCCTACTGTAATATGAGAAGGGAATGGGTTAAGGGAATCAACCAATAACAATAAGTGCCTTGCGAAAGGGAACGATGGGCTTAAGCTATCATCATAGTTCCTAGTGCCCTTTGAGAGCCCTTCACGGGGTATGCCGGGGGCAGTCCTGGGTTAACGTAAACTGTATTAATAAACAGAAAGAGTAACTTAGTAATTAGGGTTTCATATTTCACAAAACACTATTAGCACAGGAAGATTGTTAGGAGCTTCAGCTCGGTTAGTTATGAGAAAGACAGTTTTGTCCGGGGAGCTTTCGACTCGGTTGGTTATGAGGCGGATAGTTTGGTCCGCGGAGTTTTGGCTCGGTTGTTTGACACGTTAATTATTGCATGTGCATAAAGAAAAGGATAAGGTGGCGGGTCTTCGGTATTGGAGGGTCGATGCACCGACACTAATACGCTGACTCGACAAGTGTGGTTAGCACTTCGCCATCAGAAGTCCGGTGCGCCAGCCGGCAAGAGTACGCAGGAGTCCGCTTTGTGCACCAAGCGTTGAGGCGTATGATAGGTCTGACCAGTAGTGCTTTACTGGTTTAGAGGTGGGTGAGGCCCAACCCACCGCTTCTGTCTGCCACTACAGAGGTATCTTGGGAGGTAACAACTCCGAAAGGGGGAACTAAAGGTTTGTGTACACATAGTCGGGTGGGTGAGCTGCACTTGCATGTTCATATTCATACCCACTAGCATGTCATAGCATAACCGTTTCATTTAACCCCTGACACCTATTGTATAAGTGGAATGTGATGCTTATACAATAGGCTTTGCAAAATTACCCCTTGGTCTATATGCTTGTGTGGGCAAGTTTATAAATTAAGGTCAAATTCTTTAAATATATATATTGCTGTTAATAATCGACACCCCAACGTATAAAGCAGTATGAGACACTTTATACGATGAGAGCCTTGCAGAAGATCCCTTGGCTTAGGTGCTTCCGCACCTAAGATAAGGTTATATTTCCTACTTTATGTTTCTTTCATATTTGCTATGAGATTGCTAGCATAGGTCCACTGCCACCTGCTTTTGATTTATTCTCCACCTTCATGTCCTTCCCTTTCTTCCTCTCCGCTCAGTACTTAGGAGCCATGGGGGAAGGGGTAGGGGATGATAGGACTTAGTCTTATAGACTAACGGTTTTTGGACCACATCATTTAGGGGAGCGTGGAGCCCAGCATGGAGAAGCAGCCCCGGAGGTCCGCCCGTTTGGAGATAGGGCAGTCTAGCTAAGGAGTTCAGGCAGCTGGGACTGTGAGTCCCGACTTATAGTAGATATTATAGTTTGCTTCCGCTTGAGTGACCTGTAGTGAGGATTATGATGTACCGGGAATAAGCCCTTACTTTCAGTACCTTTTATACTATTTCTGTGGACTCTCCCTTCATGGAGATATTATTACTCTGATATGTGATTTCCTGTGGACTAGTATTTGAGTTTCTTCCTTACTCTTTTACCTTTGCTACTTTTCTATGATCGAATTGGCCGGCAGGATCGGCGCTTTGTGGTGACGACCCTTCAGGGCGTGAAGGTGTCACCGCAAAGCGGCGGTTCTGGGCCTAAGACCCCGGTGTCAAAAAGAGAAAAAAATGGGGTCTTACAAGTGGTATCAGAGGAAACTTCGATCGGAAAAGGAAGCTGTCCACAAATCCCTGGGTCACCCCCGCGCAGGTTTAGTTTGAGGACAAACTAAGCAGCGGAAGCGTGGTGTGCCCATGTTGGGAATCACATGGAATTTGTAAGACCCCCCCTTTTTTTTCTTTTTCGACACCGGGGTCTTAGGCCCAGAACCGCCACCTTGCGGTGATACCTTTCGCACCCGGGAAGGTCGTCACTATAAGATGCCGATTTTGCCGGCCAAAATTGATCACAACTGTAGCAATAGAATAAAAGCAAGTGCACAGAAAATCACATGTATAGAAAATAAGCTCCACGAAGGGAGTGTCCACAGATAGTACATATAATAAAAATCTCGGCTTATGCCCGGTACATAGAGTCCTCACAACAAATCACTCATCGCGGAAGCAAACTAATACAACTACTAGTGTTCGGGACTCACAGTCCCTGCTGTCTGGACTCCAGTACTAGACTGTCCGATCTCCAAGCGTGCCGACCTCCGGGGCTGCTCCTCCATGCTGGGCTCCGTGGTCCCCTAAATGATGTGGTTCAAAAACCGTTAGTCTAAAAGACTAAGTCCTATCGTCCTCCGCCCCTTCCCCCATAGCTCCTAAGCACCGAGCGAGGAGAAGGAAAGGAAAGGACATGAAGGTGGAGAATGTCAAATAGCAGATGGCAGCGGGACTAGACTAGCAGTTCTAAGTATGGTAATAATGATACAAAATTAGAATAAGTAACCTTAACTTATGTGAATACACATAAGCTAAGGGATCTCTTGCAGGGCTCCTATCGTATAAAAAGTCCCATACCGATTTATACGATAGGGTGTCGATTTTACTAGCAGGCTTAAATATATAATACTGAAAGAGAACCTTGACTTATAAGCATGCTCGCACGAACTTATAGGCCAAGGGGTCGTTTTGCAAGGCCTAATGTATAGAGCGTCCCATACCGCTTATACATTAGGTGTCAGGTTATATGCAATGGTTATGCTATGAAATACAATTATGCTATGATGTGAACATGCAAGTGCAACTCACCCACTCGACTCTGTGTACACAGGCCTTTAGTTCCCCCTTTCGGAGCCGTCACCTCCCAAGATACCTCCGTAGTGGCAGACGGAAGCGGTGAGTTGGGCCTCGCCCACCTCTAAACCAGTAAAGCACTACCGGTCAGACCTATCTTACGCCTCAATGCTTGGTGCACAAAGCGGACTCCTGTGTACTCTTGCCGGCTGGCACACCAGACTTCTGTTGGCGAAGTGCTAACCACACTTGCCGAGTCAGCGTTTTGGCGTCGGTGCATCGACCCTCCAATACCGAAGACCCACCACCTTATACCTTTTATGCACATGCAATAGTTATGAGTCCCAACAACCGAGCCAAATCTCCCCGGACTATCCCGTCCGTCATAATCAACAACCGAGCTGAAGCTCCCCGGACTATCTCGTCCGTCATATTCTACAACCGAGCCGAAGCTCGCCGGGCCACCATGCCCATCACAATAACCACTGGGCTTATTGCCCGAGTAACCCAAACTATCTCCCGGGACATTGGGGTGTGAGAGTGTGAAATCCTAAGTTTACTATTTACTCTTGTGGCGATTTTATACCTACGACTTAGATTTTACCCAGGACTGCCCAAGGTATTCCCTGTGAAGGGCTCTCGAGGGCACTAGGAGCTATGATGGGCTGAATCTCAAAGCTCCCTTTCGCAAGACACTTATTCTTGTTGGTTAGTAACTAATCCCATATCCATTACCCATATCATTTTCATATTACGGTAGACTAAATCTAAGGTGATTTTGACCTTTCACTCTACGGGGGAAGACGATCTTTCGTCGACCCCAAGCACTACTCAACACTACCGACTCATATCTCACTACTTAACCTAAACTTCTAGGATGACTCATCCACATCTACAAAATCCAGCAAGATGGCTAACTCCAACTATGCCAAATCATTTCCTTTCAACAATTTACTAAATGCAGATCACAAGGTTAAATGCCATGTAAAATGGGGAGTACATCAAATAATCATCCAATACTCCTATAATAATTAATGGAGGTCCATTATGACCTTTAAGCCCTAAATCCAGAGACCCAAAATTTTCCTTATTTATTTAATAATTTATTTAATTATTATAGTGACTAAAATTTTCAATAATGAACATGAAGTACCATTTTCAGGCAAGATATCATTCCACTAACTTTATATGATATTTAAAATAAGGATTTAACTCATCTTACAAAATATCTAAATTTTTCAGTAAGGTTTTCTCCCAAAATTCCTATTTCATTTTAACCCTTGAAAATTCATTTAAAGAAATATAAAAGACTATATTACTTTCAAAAATTCAGAGAAAATTCTAGTATGATTCTAATGGCATATAAATGATTTGGGCCAAATTTCATAATTTATTTATTAGTAAATAGTCTTAATTAAATTATTGAATAATTTCCTCATTTAATAAGCTTGTGAAGTAAGTATCTCAAATATGTATCCAAAAATCTTCATAAAATTTATATATGCATATAATGATTTAAAACTTCTTGGGCCAAACTTTAATGATCTCCTAAGGGTTAGAGGGACCATAATGTTCAATTTATTAAATTGAGGCATCCCTTGTGTTACAAATGAAGTACTATAACTATTGTCTTAAAATTCCCAATTAAATTACCCGAGGCTCATAATATCCTTATGACTAATCTACCAAAATTTCATCTTAGTTTGAGGGGTTTAGCTAGCCCATTCCAACCCTAAAATATTTATGCCCTAAACTAGGGTTAGGGTTTTGTGGGTCCCAAACTTTCCAAAACACCCTAAGATTTTAACCAGAGGGTTATAGTTACCCTAATACCCTCCTACAAAATTTCATAGTCATACAAGGTGTTTTGGACACATGCCCTTCACAAGGTACAAAAGCCCTTCCTTAGGGTTTGACCTAGGATCTTGGGGCAAATCAATTCCAAACCTCTCCATATTTCATTAGAAGGTGCACAAGTTCATGACAAGTCAGTGTTCCAAATTGGAACCTCTGTTGAGGTTAATTGGACACTCTAAGCAAAAATTACATTTTGGACCAAAATGCCCTTCTTAGGGCAAGGCTAGGGTTTGCATGATTTCCATTCAAATAAGCTCCAAACTTAATGAAATTTTAACCAGAGGTCTATATTGACCTCATATACCTCTCACCAAAATTTGGATGAATTTGGAATTCATTTGACCCATAAATTAATTTACCCTAGATAAATTAAATTATTTACAAAACTATAGACAAATTATCTCCAAAAATTCCCATTTTTGGGTAGGGTCTAGATATTAGTTAGTTTGACTCCTTGCCAAAATTTCAACTCATTTGGGCTAAGGATGAAGTGTGGGCACTCTGTTTAATGTCTGCCTAGACATATGTATAGACCCCACCAAAATATGTGCCCTGGTCAAACCAGACACCCAAATCGGTTCAAACCAATTTTTTATGAAAGTAGACTCATAGAGCTACAATTCATGTGTTGACCACTTTTCCTGAAAATGTCTCTAAGTATTTTTAATAATTAAAACCATTAAATAAGAAAAGTGTGACAGAATTATGAAATGAAATATATAATTCCATAGTTTAATATCAATTTCCGCACGAATCTTGGCGCAAAACCGACGGGATCTGGTTGTCTCCTTCCTCCAGCCGACGGCCAGGATTCATCCCGCCTTGGCCGTCTTCCAGCTGCTACCGCCGGCGCTCCGGCCACCTCCCCGGCCGGCCACCACCGCCAACACCTTCGTGGTGGTCGGGGCTATCTCCAGGCGGCGGCTTGGCCGCCGGGGAGCCCTATTCCGGCGATCCCGACAAGCGGACATTTTATGGAAAATCCATGAATTTAAATTTTGGATTCGGCTCAATTGAGCCCAAACCTCGGCCCTAAAGATTCTAAAGATCTGCCCATGCAAGAAGGAGTGGAGGAGGACCTTTTTGGCGGCCTGAAGTCGGGAGGATCGCCGGAATGCCATGGTGGTGGTGGTGGTGTCGGGTTTCTTCAAAAACGCATGAAACAGCCTGGCTTCTTCAGGAAAGTGGTGGGGAATTCTCCTTGGAGTATAGGGAAACTTTTAAGAGGGTGAGGGGAGGTGTTAGGTGGCTGAAAACACTTTGGCCATTTTTGGCCAAAGTCAAGCTTGGCGGCTTGGTAGGTAGGGGGAGTGGAGCTTGCTCTAACCAGTCAAAAATTGCTGCTGCACTCCCCTTGCCTTGCTGAATTGAATGGGGAGGTTGGGGAAGGGGGAGGAGGAGCACAAAGTCCTCCTTCTTCTTCCTTCTCTTTCTCTCTCCTCCATTGGTGACTTTCTCTCTCCTAGTCACCAAGCCTGAAATTTGGCTCCTACATATCCCATGGCAGCCCACAAGTCCATTTGGTCACTTAAGTCAAGGTTAGCCCAATTGCAATGGGCTTGAGCTTGAGTTAGCCCATTTGGGCTAACTTGACCCAAAGTTGGACTAGGGCCCACCTAGGTCAATTTGGTCCTTGAGATTTCTTTAATGGGTCTTTGGTGACCCATTAGCCTCCCCTAGGGTCAAGGTGGGGTTGGATTGGCCCTTGGAGGTCACTTGACCCTTAACTATGGCACTTTGACCATTTTGGGTCAAGAGTTGACTTTGGTCAACCTAGCCTTTATGATTGGTCCCAATGGGTCCTTGGTGACCTATTGGCCTCTCACTAGGTCTATGAGGGTAGGGGTGGGGTCCACTTAGCTAAGGGACTGCAATTGACCCTTGTGTAGGTCAATTTGACCCAATTAGGGTTAGAGTTGACTTTGGTCAACTTAGCTCCCTTGACTACCCTCCATGGGTCCTTAGTGACCCATTGACCCCTTACTATGGTTATAGAGGTATGGGTGGGGTCTTGGAGTCTTGGTGAAGCTTCATGATCATCTTAAACCAAGGTTTTGGAGTTTACTATTTGCAGACCATAGTGCCTCTATCCACACCACCAGGTCCACTTGACTCTTTCTTGGGCTTCCTAGGGTTTTGTCATGACAAAACCACTCTTAGGGGTCTAGTTGGAAATGAGATGTTACAAATCCCAATAAACAAAACAAAGATTTCGTCCCCGAAATCAAGGTTAAGCCCACGGGGACTCCTATCGGGGAGAAGGAAACTTGTAACATCCCATGAGAATCGAAAGATTTATATCACGACCATGTTCGCTATGTGAGGTTTAAAGGTGATAGTCAAATCTAAGACCAATTCGCTCAATTGGCAAAGTCTAGACCCCAATAAACAAAAGTTTAGCCCATATTCTTGAAATTTCAGTCATACTAGTTTAAAATAGGAAGGTAAATTGAACATCCTGAGAGGTTGTGAGGTATACCTGACTGAAGAGTTCCGGGTATCTTTGTCGCATCAAGTCCTGGGGCTCCCATGTGTACTCCTCTCTTCCGTGATTTCTCCACAGGACCTTGACTAATGGAACCTTTTTGTGGCGTAAGACTCGTACTCCCTTGTCGTCAATCCGGACCGGTTCTAGGTGAACTGACCGATCAGATGCTATCAGCCCTTCTGTGGTTGTAACTTGCTGCTCTGGGCGTAGTAGAGCTCTCCTAAGAGAGGATATATGGAATACGTCGTGCAAACTTGCCAGCTCCGGTGGCAGCTCCAGCTTATATGCCATGGGACCGATCCGCTTCTGGATCCTATAAGGCCCCATGTATCTTGGACTGAGCTTCTTCCTCTGTCCGCGTACCCGAGTAACTCCATACATTGGTCAGATCTTTAAGAACACCTGATCTCCTACCTGGAATTCCACCTGACGATGCCGAGCGTCGTAATAGTTAGCCTGCCGGCTCTGTGCTTCTAGCATCCTGTCCCGTATCAATCTCACCTGAGCCTCGGTGTCCTCAACAAATTCCGAATCCAATGCCTTAGGGTCCTCGTCCTGTATCCATGACAACGGAGTCCTGCACCTCTGTCCATACAATGCCTCATAAGGAGCCATCCTTATACTGGACTGGTAGCTGTTATTATACGAGAACTCGATAAGTGGCAACAACTTCTCCCAAGGTTCACCGCGATCCAATATGCAGAGTCGTAGTAAATCCTCCAGAGTCCTGTTGGTGCGTTCCGTCTGTCCATCTGTCTGGGGATGAAAAGCCGTACTGAATGTTAGTCGAGTGCCCAAGTAAGTCTACACTGACCTCCACTCCCTAGATGTAAATCGTCCATCCCGGTCTGACACAATCGACTTGGGGACGCCATGATAGCGAACGAACTGCTCCACAAACTTTCGGACTACCACACTTACCGAGTCATCCTTCCTGATTGGAATAAACCTGGCTACCTTTGTCAGCCGGTCGATGATCACCCAGATCGAATCATTCCCTGTCCTCGATCGAGGAAGTCCATGTATAAAGTCCATGGCGATATCTTCGAACTTCCACTCTGGTACTGGGAGTGACTGCAATAATCCTGCGGGGTTTCTGCACTCCGCTTTCACTAACTGACACGCCTTGCAATGGGTCACGAAGTAGGTGATATCCTTCTTCATGCCGAGCCAGAACATAGTATTCTTCAGATTTGTAGTCATCTTTGTAATCCCCGGGTATACCGAATATCGACTGCAATGAGCCTCCATCATGATGTCCTCCCGGACCTGGCCTCCCTCCGGTATGTAAACCCGTCCTCTAAAGCACACTAAGTCATCCCTCAGCGAGTAGTCTCCCGCCGTGCCTGCTTCTAAGGCTCGGAATATCGGCTCTAGCTGGGTATCCTGCCTCTGTCCATCCTTGACCCATTCTCGAATGTCATCTGTGGTAATTAATGACGATAGATACTCCCGGTACAACTCAGGGTGATCCTTAGACACAAAGGATATTTGCATCTTATCTAACATCTGAACCAACTCCAAGGCCATCAACTGTGTCCCTACTCCGGGGTTTGCGATCTTTCGGCTCAGTGCATCTGCTACCACATTCGCCTTTCCCGGGTGATAGTGCATCTCGTACTAGTAGTCTGCTAAAAACTCCACCCATCGTCTCTGTCTGATGTTCAGCTCTTTCTGCGTGTCCACATACCTCAAATTTTTATGGTCAGAGTATATGTCGCAGTGGACACCGTACAGATAGTGCCGCCATACTTTCAGTGCAAAAATGACAGCTCCCATTTCCAAGTCATGGACTGGGTAGTTCTGCTCATGCTTCTTCAGCTGCCGAGAAGCATAAGCTATCACATGGCCATTCTGCATCAGCACTGCACCCATGCCCTGGTAGGAAGCGTCGGTGTAGACCTGGAATCCTTCTTTCCCTGAAGGGAGGGCATGTATAGGAGATGAAGTGAGTCGTCCCTTTAGCTCTTGAAAAGCCACCTCACACTGTGGGGTCCAGATAAAGGGCACATCTTTCCTTATTAGAGATGTGAGTGGAAGGGCGATACAAGAGAATCCCTCTACGAACTTCCGGTAGTAACCGGCGAGTCCTAGGAAACTCCGTACATCTCTGGCCATCTTCAACTGCGGCCAGTCCCGAACTGCTTGGATCTTGGCCGGGTCCACTGCCAACCCAGCACCACTGATGATATGGCCTAGGAAGGCCACGTCCTTCAACCAAAACTGGCATTTGTTGATCTTCTCATAGAGCTTGTGCTCCCGTAGTCTCTCCAGAGTCAGCGTCAGATGCCGAGTGTGCTCCTCTTCCGTCCTAGAGTAGATTAAGATATCGTCTATGAATACTATGACGAACACATCCAAGTAGGCCTCAAAAATCCGGTTCATGAGGCTCATGAATGCCGACGGAGCATTTGTGAGCCCGAAGGGCATCACGGTAAACTCATATAGCCTATATCTGCTACTGAAAGCAGTCTTTGGAATGTCCTCCTCCTGGATCCGTAGCTGGTAGTAACCCGACCTTAAATCCAGCTTCGAGAAATAATGGGCTCCCTCCAGCTGGTCGAATAATTTGTCTATCCGTAGGAGCGGATAGGTATTCCGGACGGTCAGCCTGTTTAGTGCTCGATAATCGATGCACATGCGAAGTGTCCCATCCTTCTTCTTCACAAATAAGACCTGGGCTCCCCATGGCGAGGAACTCGGTCTAACAAATCTGGATTCCACCAGTTCCTGGAGTTGGCTTCGAAATTCTGTCAGCTCTTTTGGGGCCATCCGGTAAGGGGCTCTAGCTGTTGGCTTAGCCCCCGGCACTAGCTGTATCCGGAAATCCTGCTCCCGGTGCGGGGGTAGCCCAGGCAGTTTCTCTGGGAATACGTTGGCAAAATCTCGTACCACCGGAATATCCGAGGTGGAGACCTTGGCCTCAGTCATTTCAAATATCACCTAATATACTTCATCCCCCTATAAGTGATCCTTGACAGCCTGTACAGATGACAACATGAGAGGGGGAATAGATCTAGTACCTTCGATGACGAGGTAGTGTTGGTACCCTATGAAAGTGCAGGATAAGATCAATCCTAACTCTAGAGGGGGGTGAATAGAGTTATTTAAAATAATTTTGCAAATAAAAACTTGTGTGCAGAGAAAGTTTGACTTTACTTAGTGTAAGGTGCTATAGCAAATAATCAGAGTAAAAAGAAATTCACAGCACAAAGCAAAACACAAAGAAACAAGCAATCCAGACGACACAAGGAGCTATAGTGGTTCCCCAAATCTGGGTACATCCACTCTTCTATCACCCTTGATAGGAATCCACTTCAAGATGAGTTGATCAGGTGTCTTGATCACCAGAGAGTTTTTGATCAGGTTCTCACAAACCAAAGGAGCTGATTTTGACCAGGTTTCAGCAAAACCAAAAGTAACTTTTGAAGGGAGTTAAAACCCTGTACAGAAAGAAAAAGAAAAAGGGATGAGGTTGTCTTCTCTATCAACAAGCAGAGAGAAGCAAAAGTGGATCTGTAGTTGTTGTCAAAGCTCCCCCTGAGATCAAGAAGAAGTTCAGGAAGGAGAGCTCTGCACAAGGGTGACAGGTCTTCAAAGATCTCTTTTGCTCCAGCAAGAGATGATCCAAGAAGGTTGGATGGTTGTGTCTGAAGCAATCAGAATTCCTGTGAGTGAGCTTTCAAAACAATATCACAGAGAGAGCAGCTGAAGTCCTGTATTGTTATTCTCTGTATTCTGTATATTCTCTGTATATCTGAAAAAAATGAAAGAATGAATAATATAACTGAGTCTTCTTCTTCCTTTTCTTTGATAGCCGTTGGAAGTCAGCATTAATTGCTTTCCTTAAATGTCCATGCCTCAAAGGAAATGTCAGACAGACATTCCTTAGAAAATTCCTTGAGCCATGCACTAGATATGCTGTAACGGCCAATAAATCTTCAGCATTAATTGTCTGACAGAAGGAATTTGAATTCCTATTCAAAACTGACGGAAGTCTGGAAAACGTCGAGCTCACAATAAAACGTCGATCTGAGCACGACACACGTCGGCCAGAGAGTGTTTTCTGTAAGCAGAACTGGGTTCGACGGAACGTCGAGCTGAGGTCGACTCCACGTCGAGCTGAGGTCGACTCTGCGTCGAGCTGAGATCGACTCTGCGTCGAGCTGAAGTCGACTCTGCGTCGAGCTGAGATCGACTCTGCGTCGAGCTGAAGTCGACTCTGCGTCGAGCTGAGAGTTACTCTATCTAGCCTAAGTGACCTTTATAACAACAAGGAGGTCACAACACAAATCCCTATAGAAATATAGTCATCCTGATCCAAATAGTAATAGGGTGTTCCAACAATCTCCCCCTATTTGGATTAGGATTACTATTTACATGAATTTAGGGATTCAAAGAGAAGTAAAGCAAAAATACAATTCAATACAATACAACCAGACATATGACAGAATAAAAAAGCAGCATATATAAAACACTATATAGCAGCAGTAATGTTTAAATGTCCTGTGTCCAGCAGATAGAAAGAATTAAAACACCTTACTTTACTTTCCCTTTGGGGCTTTGTCTTGATCACTCTTCTTGAAGATGATTTCTCTGTTTGGATTTGAAGCTTCCTTTTTAGATCTGAAATCATCAGCTGCACCTAAGGATTTCTGATCTCTTGCACTAGGTGGTACAGCTGCAGGATGGAGTTGCATATATCTGTCTGAGTCAAAGAACTTCTTTGAATTATATTTCTCCAATTCCTCTCTTCTTTGGTCTGACATTGTACTGATATGAGAGGTGTCCAGACCTTTTTCTCTAGCTTTATTAATCTCATTTAAAGCAGCCATTTCTGTCATTCTAGCTTTCCAGTAGGCAGGAGTTTTGGTGGGATCTTCAAAAGGTACTGCTGGTTCAAATCTGTTAGAGGAGAGTTCTTGAGAGGTAGTTGGGGTGAGGTCAGCTCTAGGTCTATAAGGATAGGGACCAGAGGTTGGATCAATAGCTCTTCCCCTTTGATAAGGTTGAGAACCTGATCTTCCTCTGGACTGCCTGCCTCTATAGTTTCCTCTTTGCTGACCTCCCCTTTGCTGACTGTCTCCTTGATATCTTCTTGCTTGATATGTCTTTCCATGTAGAGCTGAAGGGGCTGGATTGGAAGATAGACTAGCACCTGCACCTGCATCTGGAGGAGGTGGAGGTGGAGGCTGATGGACAGGTTTGGTTGGTCCTTCATTGAATTTTCTTTTCTGTTTCATTGCTTTTCTCTGATTTTGGGAGTACTGCATCCATGGCTCTGTGATTTCACAATTGTATTTGATATAGTAGGGAATGTCATGGTCTGTAGCTCTAGCCATTGGAACTCTTTTCAAAGCTTTTGATCTTGCTTTCCTCTTCCTTGCAATGGTTGCAGAGGAGTCATCAGAATCAGTAGCAAACTCATCTTCTGAACTCTGAGAGTCATCATAGGGATCTATGTACTTCCTTTTAGAGATAGGAAAAATGATGGAGTCTGGAGCTGCTGAGGAGGAAACTGAAGGAAGATCTGCTGTCAGTGGGGAGGAGGAGTCTACCACTGCAGGAGAGGGCACAGCCTCAGGAGCCATAGAGACTAAAGAGGCTGGTTCCTGAAGGGCTTGGGAGACATGGGTCTCAACTGCATCAGGTGTCTCAATCGCTTCACCTGAAGTTTCAACAACTGCTAACATTTCAATTTCATCATTAGCAGGAGCCACTGCTACCACTGCTACATCAGGGATCTTCTGAAAAGGGACAATAGCCCTAGACAGATCTTCTTGAAGCAGTTCTGAATTAGGAGGAGGAGCCTCAGGTGCCATGGAAAGGTCTTCTTGAATCTGAGCTGGAGGGGAGAAGCTCTGGACAGAAGCTGCCAAACACTGAAGGTCTAAGGCACTGCTGATGAGCTGAATTGAAGCTGGAGGAGGAGCCTCAGATACTATCTGAACTTCTGCAACTGATACTGTCTCTGAACATGTCTAAACAAACTGAACTGTAGAAGGAGGCAACTCTTCTTCTGCTGACATCTCCCCCTGCCTAGAATCAGTGGTAGCTGACTCTAGGCCCCCAGAAGAAGGGCATGCCAGATGAGAGGAGAGGGAGGAGACAGAGTCAGAGAGAGTTCTCAGGGAAAGGAGGAGAGGAGCCAGCTTGGCATCCAAGAGGGAGGAGAGCCTAGGGGACAGAAGGTCAAAAATCTGATTGGCCAAGGGCAGGAGAGTTACTTGCTCAAGTGGGACTTGAGTAGAGGTAGAGGGAGTAGCAGAAAATGCAAATGGGGAAGATGTTGTGGGTGGTACAGACAAGGGAGGTGTAACTGGTTCATGGATGGAGGAAAAGAGTAGTTCTGAAAAAGTTGATGAATGATGGAAGTCATGAGGAGAGGAGGTAGAGGCATCCATGAAGGAGTCTTCATGCATGTCAAAAGAAAAGAGATCCTCATGAGGGGTGGAATCCAAGCGTATGAGAAGGAAAGTAGTGTGAGGTGGAAGGGAGGAGGAAATGGTAGAGATGGAGGAAGGTAGAGGTTGAGTGGATGGAATGACTGTGGTTGAGGGGATGAAAGTGGATGGGAGGGGTGAGGGAGTCAGATGGCAAAGTCCCTGCTTCTGGACCTGTGGACCGAGGGAGAGTGACCTCTACAGTCCTGGTGTCTGCAGAAGACTTCATTGCTGCTGCTGCCCTGGGATTCACAATTCTTCTGTCCCACTTGCCAATTAGGGCACATGTGAGCCTCTTGGAAGCATTGATGTGCTTCTTGGAGGACACAAGCAGTTGGGGGCAGCAATGGTTGAGAATCAACCCAAGAACTCTTCTAAAGTGGACAGAGTTTTTATCCAATTTTTTCTTAATCATTTCAAACACAATCAATCCCTAGTTGGGATGTTTCTTATCCATAAGTGCAGCCATAAGGCAAAACTGATGCCTAGTAATTGCATCATGTGCAGTCCTCTTTGCACAGATCACTTTGCCTGTAATGTCTGCTAATAACCTATATTCAATAGCTAGGTTAACTTTGAGGAGTTTAGAGGGGTTACCAGCAGCATGCCCCATCCTGTCCAGCATCAAGGCATACTCTTCCACAGATAGTTCTATGCCATCATCTCCAGCAGCAAAGTTGAAAACTTCTGAAATGATTTGAGGTGAGATGGCTACCTCATTTCCTGAAACTTTCCCAGTCAATGTATTGTTATCTGAGATAACTGCTGTAAGACTCCACTCTTTGATTTCTGACTCTGGGAGAGGGATCCTGGTTGACATAAAGTTAACCAGTTGCTGCTCCTTGAAGAGGTCCAGTATATCCAGAAAGTATTGTGGAGATCCATCAAAAGAGTCGAAGTCGATGTCGAATCCAGAATCGAACTTCATGGCCGCCAGAGCTCCTGCTGTGATTGCCATTTTCCTGCAAAAAGAATACCTTCCAAGATCAAGAGTAAGGTATTTGGAGGGAGAAAGCTTGAGCAGAAAGATATGAAAGCGCAACTGCGAACGACGATGAAAAAATGATTTTATACTTAGGGTTCGACGCAGAAAAGGAAAGAACGTCGAGCTCAGTTCGACGCTCTAAGGCTCTAGGAGAACTGAAACGACTCAACAGCGTGCAGCTTAGGTCGACGTTCGACGCTTGGGCTGATGCTATACGTCGAGCTCAGGTCGACGTTGAACGAAAACGTCGACCGGAGAGAGAGAAACTCAAGAAGCCAGGGAGCTGTGAACTTAGTTCGACGCTAGAAGTTGAGTTCGACGTTCGACGCTTTTGAGGGCGACGGACCGTCGATCTCCGTTCGACGCAGCGTCGAGCTTAGTTCAGAGCTCAGAAAAACCACTCAGACAGGGAAATTTTGAAATGAAATTTTTCTTATTCCTGTTAATTATGAGTTTCAAAATCTTGGAGTTTTAATTTATGCTGTCTCCATCTAGCATTCCCAACTGATTGAGGAAAAAGAAGTGCTTCTTTTCATCCAAGGGCTTGGTGAAAATATCTCCTCTCTGTAGTTCAGTGGAAATGTATTCTAGTGCAATTTTCTTCTTTTCTACATTATCCCTTAAGAAGTGATGTCTGATCTCTATGTGCTTAGTCCTACTATGGAGAACTGGATTTTGAGCAATAGATATTGCACTGGTATTATCACAAAAGATTTTAGACATCTCTAAGTTGTACCCATAGTTCTAGGAGCTGGTTTTGAATCCACAAAATCTGTGAGCAACAACTACCTGCAGCCATGTATTCAGCTTCAGCAGTTGATGTGGACACAGAGGTTTGTTTCTTACAAAACCAGGAGACAAGTCTATCACCAAGGAATTGACAAGTTCCACTGGTGCTTTTCCTGTCTACTTTACATCCAGCATAATCAGAATCTGAAAATCCAGTTAGATCAAATCCTGAGTCATGTGGATACCAGAGACCTAGATTAGGACAACCTTTTACATACCTAAGAATCCTCTTAACTAATGTGAGGTGGGACTCTCTAGGGCTTACTTGGAATCTAGCACAAATGCATGTAGCAAACATTATATCTGGTCTAGTAGCTGTTAGATAAAGTAATGAGCCAATGATTGCTCTATAGCTTGTCTGATCAACTGGTTTTCCAGATTCATCAGCATCTAAAACAAGCATTTGTAGGCATAGGTGTTTTCATAGAGGATGCTTCAGACATTCCAAATTTCTTAACCAGTTCTCTTGCATACTTGGTTTGAGAAATGAAAATGCCATCCACATGTTGTTTAACTTGCAATCCAAGAAAGAAAGCAAGCTCACCCATGCTACTCATTTCAAACTTTGAGTGCATAAGTTGTGAGAACTTTTTGCATAAGTTTGAATCTGTAGACCCAAATATGATATCGTCTACATAAACTTGTACTAGTAGGGTATGGGACCTATGGGTTCTAACAAAAAGAGTTTGGTCTACTCTACCCCTTTTAAAATCATTTTCCAACAAAAAACAAGCTAAGGTCTCATACCATGCTCTAGGAGCTTGCTTGAGACCATATAAAGCTTTATACAGTTTAAAAACATGATCAGGAAGGGTTGGAGAGATAAAACCTGGAGGTTGCTTTACATAAACTTCTTCCTTGATGTCTCCATTGAGAAATGCACTCTTGACATCCATCTGATATACCTTGAATCTCTTGTGAGCTGCATATGCAAGGAAGATTCTTATGGCCTCCAACCTTGCAACTGGTGCAAAGGTTTGGTCATAATCAATTCCTTCTTCTTGGCAATATCCTTGTGCAACAAGTCTTGCCTTGTTTCTCACAATTATTCCTTGATCATCCAACTTGTTTCTGAATACCCATTTGGTTCCAACAATTTGCTGGTTCCTTGGTCTTGGTACTAATTCCCAAACTTTATTCCTTTCAAATTGATTCAACTCTTCCTGCATTGCAATGATCCAGTTTGGATCTTGCTCTGCATCTTGTATGGTTTGAGGCTCAATTTGAGAAAGAAAGCAGGTGTGCATAATATTTTGATTAACTTGATTCCTTGTTTGCACACCCACTGAGATATCTCCAATTACTTGTGAGATTGGGTGATCTCTTGTTGTTGCAAGATCAACAAGGGGTGTTGATGATGCACCAACCTGTGTTGTTGTTTCCTCTTGTGGAACAACAACTGGTTCTTCAATTTGTTGGCCTTTTGAACTTTCCAAAACCTGAAATTCCTCTTCATTGTCACTGAGTTCAGTGTCTTGCTGAATTGGTGAAGGTAATGACCCTTTGTCTGTGATGGTAAGCTGCTTCAGATTTTCTGAAATTGAATGTTCCTGCAAATTGCTTATGGTAGAAGTCTCCTTCTCCTTATAAGACATGTTAGTTTCATCAAATGTAACATGCATGGATTCTTCAATTTTATTTGAGCACTTGTTAAAAACCCTATAAGCCTTGCTAGACATGGAGTATCCCAGAAACACTCCTTCATCAGCTTTGGCTTCAAATTTAGCTAGGTATTTCTTGTCATTATTGTGAATGAAGCAAATGCAACCAAAATTTTTGAAGTAATTTACTTTAGGTTTCTTCCCTTTGAGTAACTCATAGGGAGTCTTACCCTTTAGTTTTTGTATCAGGCTTCTATTCAAAACATAGTTGGAGGTGTTCATAGCCTCTGCCCAAAAGGTTAGAGGAAGGTGAGCATCTGTCAACAATGTTGTGGCAGATTCAATAAGGGTTCTGTTTTTCCTTTCAACTACCCCATTTTGTTGAGGAGTTCTTGGAGCTGAGAAAGTGTGCCTGATACCTTCATTCTGGCAGAACTCTAGCATAAGAAGAGAATCAAACTCTGTCCCATGATCACTTCTGATCGGGGCAATGTGAGTATTGAACTCAATCTGTATGCCTTTGAGAAAATCTGTCAAAATCTTGAAGTTATCAGACTTCTTCCTCAGAAAGAACACCCAAGTGAATCTTGAGAAGTCATCTACAACTACTAAAGCATAAGATTTCCCTCCTAGGCTTTGTACATTAATTGGTCCAAAAAGGTCCATGTGCAATAAGTACAAAATTCTAGGTGAGTCACTCTTATTAAGTGACTTGAAACTGTTTTTAGTTTGCTTGCCTAATTGACAAGCCTTGCAAAGTCCTTCCTTCTTGTAGGGACCAGAAGGTAGTCCTCTAACAAGGTTGTCTTGGGATAACTTAGCAATGGTTCTAAGGTTCACATGTCCTAGTCTTTTATGCCAAAGTTCATTAGGTTTGCTAAGGGAGTTAAATAAACAAATATCTACTTTAGATGAATTGAAATCAACTAGATATATGTTATCTTGTCTATTACCAATTAAAACAATGTTGTTATTTAATGCAATATTACATGCTGAGTTGGTAAACCAAACCTGATAACCAGCATCACATAGCTGGCTGATGCTGATTAAGTTGTGCTTTAGTCCTTCCACATAGGCCACTTTCTTAAATGTAATTGACCCTATTTTGACTTGGCCATAGCCTTTTGTTTGTCCAAAATTTGAATCTCCAAAGATTACTTTGGGTCCATGTTTGGCTTTGAAGGACACAAGGTTCTCCTTGTTGCCAGTCATGTGCTTTGAGCACCCACTATCCAAGTACCACTGCTGGTTCTCAATTGGATAGGTCTTTATCTGCACATACAACAAATCAATTGTTTTTGACCCAGTTTACCTTGGGCCTTTCTTGATATCCTTTAAATTCTGAAATAAAAGACATCTCAGGTTGACTCTTATAGCCTACAGGATGATATCTCCTAGGAGGTATTATCCATTCAGCATAAGGGTTAAAGTGATGAGATGTAGAGCTGGAATTGAATTTTGAATTAACCCCTGAGAACTGACTTTTGCTCTGAGCTTGGCTCGACGCACGTCGAGCTTCGGTCGACGGACTCTGGTGAGTGCGTCGAGCTCCATTCGACGGCGAAGGCTTGCTTTGTTCAGAAGGTAGAGGGCGTCGACCTGAGTTCGACGTTCTCTTGCGATTACGTCGAGCTCTGGTCGACGTCCGTCGAGCTTTGTTCGACGCTTTTTGTCCAGTTTCCTGGGTTAAGTCAGCATTCTTCCTAGCCACTATCAAGACTCCTTTACCTTTCTCACTGGTAAATTTGATTGGAGTTGTCAGCACTATGGGTTGGCTGGATGAAGCACCCAAGCCCAGTGAACCATTCAATCTTGAGTTCACTGTACTTGTGATGTCCATCAATTTGATACTTCTCCCATTAAGGGTTTCTTCAAATTGTTTGGCCTTAGATAGCTCACCTTTCAGTGAAGCTATCTCCTCCCCACACTGCTTCAACTCTTCTAAGAGTCTAAGATTATCTGAGTTAATGGATTTGCATTCAATTAATTGTTCTCTGAGAGTTTTAATCAACTTTTGAGATTCAATCAAGTCAATGCACATAGATTTGAACTCAGATTTAAATTCATCAGAGGTAAAATCAAATGAATCTATTACCTGATCCTCAGTGAGTTCCTGATCAGATAGGTAGTCAGCATCAGGCTCTGAATCAGTGTTCTTTTGAGATGCACTGATGGACATCATGCAGAATCCTTTTTCTTCTGCATCATCCTCATCATCACTAGAGCTGGATGATGAATCAGACTCATCAGAGTCACTCCAGGATTCAGCCACAAATCCTTTTCTGGTGTGCTTGCTGTTGCTGGAGGAAGGCTTGTCATGGTATTTCCTTGACTCCTTATCCTTCCTTTTATCTTTTCTTTCCTTCTTGTCCCTTCTGTCTTTATCTTGATTTTCTGGACAGTTGGGGAAAATGTGTCCTGGTTTCCTGCAGCCAAAGCAGATAATATCTTTATTAGTAGATCTGTCATACCTTGGGTTGTCTTTATCTTTGGATGACCATCTTCTGAAGTTCCTTTTATTCAGCTTATTGAACCTTTTGACCAGTAGGCTCATAAGCTCTTCATTTCCCAACACCTTTTCTTTAGGTTCTTCTTCCTGTGCTTTGAAGGCAATGGTTTTCTCAACCTTTTCTGTTGGTGTGGATGTCTTCTGCTCTTCTTCTCTCTTCTTAATGAATTGCTCATAACTCTTGAGCTTTCCTAGAAGAGCTTCTGTGGATAACTCACAGACATTTCTTCCATCTTTTATTGACCAGATTCTTGAGTCCCAAGAGCTAGGGAAACAAGTCAGTATCTTGTCATTTATCTCAGTGAGAGATATGTCCTTCTCTAGTGATCTAAGCTCACTGATGATTAGGCTCAGTCTGTTGTACATGTCAGCAACTGACTCAGACTCTGCCTTTTTGAAGTTCTCATACTGGGTGATGAGGTAGGATCTCCTATCCTTTCTTTCATCTGCAGAACCTGATACAATTTCTGAAAGTTTTTCCCAGATCTCTTTAGCAGTATTGCAATCAGCTACTTTCTGGAAAATGTCATCTGACATGGTTTGAGCCAAAATGTTCATGGATTTAGCATCTGTTGCCTTCCACTTCTTTATGTCAGCATCAGTTCCTGAAGGAGGAGGAACAGCTGATGTACTTGTTCCTGTGGGAGGTCTTGGACAATCTGTCAACACAGAATTAAAAATGTGTTCATCAAAAGAGTTCATGTACAGTCTAATCCTTGCTTTCCATAGTGCAAACTTAGAGAGATTGCACATAGGAGGTCTGGTACTAGCAAAGTCCTTGTTTTGTGCCATGAGTTTTAAAGATAAGTAAAACTAAGGAAAATAACCCTTTGAGAGAAATGATCTTATCAGGGATCTTTTGATCCAGGTGTTAGCCTGTATGAATGATTAACCTGGCTCTGATACCAATTGAAAGTGCAGGATAAGATCAATCCTAACTCTAGAGGGGGGTGAATAGAGTTATTTAAAATAATTTTGCAAATAAAAACTTGTGTGCAGAGAAAGTTTGACTTTACTTAGTGTAAGGTGCTATAGCAAATAATCAGAGTAAAAAGAAATTCACAGCACAAAGCAAAACACAAAGAAACAAGCAATCCAGACGACACAAGGAGCTATAGTGGTTCCCCAAATCTGGGTACATCCACTCTTCTATCACCCTTGATAGGAATCCACTTCAAGATGAGTTGATCAGGTGTCTTGATCACCAGAGAGTTTTTGATCAGGTTCTCACAAACCAAAGGAGCTGATTTTGACCAGGTTTCAGCAAAACCAAAAGTAACTTTTGAAGGGAGTTAAAACCCTGTACAGAAAGAAAAAGAAAAAGGGATGAGGTTGTCTTCTCTATCAACAAGCAGAGAGAAGCAAAAGTGGATCTGTAGTTGTTGTCAAAGCTCCCCCTGAGATCAAGAAGAAGTTCAGGAAGGAGAGCTCTGCACAAGGGTGACAGGTCTTCAAAGATCTCTTTTGCTCCAGCAAGAGATGATCCAAGAAGGTTGGATGGTTGTGTCTGAAGCAATCAGAATTCCTGTGAGTGAGCTTTCAAAACAATATCACAGAGAGAGCAGCTGAAGTCCTGTATTGTTATTCTCTGTATTCTGTATATTCTCTGTATATCTGAAAAAAATGAAAGAATGAATAATATAACTGAGTCTTCTTCTTCCTTTTCTTTGATAGCCGTTGGAAGTCAGCATTAATTGCTTTCCTTAAATGTCCATGCCTCAAAGGAAATGTCAGACAGACATTCCTTAGAAAATTCCTTGAGCCATGCACTAGATATGCTGTAACGGCCAATAAATCTTCAGTATTAATTGTCTGACAGAAGGAATTTGAATTCCTATTCAAAACTGACGGAAGTCTGGAAAACGTCGAGCTCACAATAAAACGTCGATCTGAGCACGACACACGTCGGCCAGAGAGTGTTTTCTATAAGCAGAACTGGGTTCGACGGAACGTCGAGCTGAGGTCGACTCCACGTCGAGCTGAGGTCGACTCTGCGTCGAGCTGAGATCGACTCTGCGTCGAGCTGAAGTCAACTCTGCGTCGAGCTGAGATCGACTCTGCGTCGAGCTGAAGTCGACTCTGCGTCGAGCTGAGAGTTACTCTATCTAGCCTAAGTGACCTTTATAACAACAAGGAGGTCACAACACAAAATCCCTATAGAAATATAGTCATCCTGATCCAAATAGTAATAGGGTGTTCCAACACCCTAGATGTGATTTGGCTTATGTAATCCCTTTCCAGCCCCTCTTGATCCATATAACTATATATGATCATGATTAGGCCTTGTTCAGTTTCCCTAGGACAGTTTATAACTGACCTAGAGCTTAGGCTAGAAGTTCTAGTTGTATTTTTAGTTAAGGCATTTTCCGTTCGACCATCGTCGAACGAGGCCTCGCGATCGTCGATCATTGGTCGACGATAGCAGGGCTATAGAATCGTTGAAGTCAAGACAATTATCGTCGACCGTTGGTCGACGATCTCAGAGCAAGTTTATTATGCTCTGAAGGTCGGTCGACGATCTGCCATCAGCAGTTCAACGATCGTGTTCTTGCTTCACGATTTCTGTTTCGACAGATTTCTGCTTTTAGTCGACGATCTGTTAGCTAGGTCGACGATCATCGAACCCCTGTTCGACGATTATTGTCTGCCTTTAACTTTTTGTATTCATTCTATTCCTTGGTTTATTTCCAAGTGTTTTAGCTTGTGGTTAGAGAATTTTCTGAAGTTGTTTTTGCAGATTTATGGCTTAAATTCAAAATAAATTAATTACCAAATATGTCAAGCTTAAATCACGGGATTCAGTATTTTGATAAAGGCATTTTTGTCCTATTATACAAAATATATTGCCAGGCTGTATTCTAGCCGTTGGCACTGTTTGCTATTTCCAAGAATGGTAAGTCTTTATACTGAGATATTTTCCCACTTATTTAATTCCTTATTGGGACTGACAGTAAGCTAATAGGTCATTCTATTCCTATTGCTATATTCTATTTTGAGATAATCTGTTGCAGGGCTCGAGAATTCAAATCAATAGAGCCGTTCCAAAGGAAAAATGAGAAGACATATTTAAGAGAGATTTTTTTCTCAGAAAAATAACAAGTTACAGATACAGAGAGATTTTTTTTAGTGCTGCATTCTCTCAAGCATCTTCAGAGCAACTCTTCACCATCTCACAAAAAGAAGAAGAAAAGCTCCCCTGAAGAAAAAGCCCAGAGCAACTACTTTCATTCTCAAGTCTCCTGAGCATCTGCTTAGAGTTTTCAAGACTTCAGAAAGAGCTCCAGTTCTGCTTCAATTATTCCAGAATCTGAAGACCTGATAAAAATCAGTCTACAGATCTCTGAGGATTTAGTTTCAGTATATCTGAAACTCCTTCATCCTGAAGCAAAGGCTTTCCCTGGACTTTCACTGAGCCAGGGGGAGACTTTGATTCTTTAGAGAATCCACAAGTCTTCTCTAATCTGTATTTACAACAGAGAAGATAATCTAACCCTCTCAACCCCTTTGTAAAAGAGTTTGTTCACACCTCTTCAAAAGTGAATACTGGTGACAGGGCACCTTATCAACAACCTGTGGTTGAGCATCCTTATCAAAAGCTCAAAGGGTCTGTTTGATCTACCTGAATCAGATCATTGGTGGCAGGGCACCTTAGCAAAAACCTGTAGTGGATTCCTACCAGGGTGGTAGAAGAGTGGAGTACCTATTTAGAGGGAACCACTATATATCCTGTGTCTCTGGCTATCTTGTTTAATTACTTATTCTGTGGCTGTGATAGAACTACCTAGGACTGCTAGTTGCTGTGATAGGCTTATAGTCAAATTGAAATTTCAGTTAACTCTCTCACTTATGCACTTCACTGTGTTAGGCTCTTAGGGTTCAAGTATCAGATTATTTATTCCGCAAATAAACTCCAAGGGAGCTGACTAGTTGTTCATAAAATTTGAATACTCTATTCACCCCCCTCTAGAGTAGTTTACAACTTATCCCCTCACTTTCAATTGGTATCAGAGGGAGGTTAGCTGTTCATACAGGCTAACACCTGAGTTAAAAGATCCAGTGATAAGTTGTTTCCTGATACCATTCACAAACACTTTCACACATGGCCCAGTCTAAGGATTATGCAAGCACCAGACCTCCTGTATGCAACTTGTCCAAGTTTGGCATATGGAAGGCCAGGATAAGACTATACATGAATTCTATTGATGAAGATATCTTTGCTTCTATTTTGACAGGACCACCTGCTAGGCCTGCTGCTGCTTCTATCACATCTGCTGATCTCAGTGCTGTGCCACCTCCTGATTACAATGAAAGCTACAAGAAGGCAAAAGCAGCTGATGCAAAAGCAATGAATATCCTAGCTCAGACAATGTCTGATGAAATATTCCAGAAGCTTGCTGAATGTACCTCAGCCAAAGCTATGTGGGATTCCCTCAACCACATAGTTGCTGGCTCAGCTGATGAGAGGAAGGACAGGAGATCCAACCTCACCTCTCAGTATGAAAATTTCAAGAAGGATGATGCTGAAGACATTGACTCAATGTACACAAGACTCAGTTCAATAATAAGTGAACTGAGGTCTTTGGACAAGGAGATAACTTTGTCAGAAGTCAATGACAAGATCCTGATGTGCCTTCCCATCTCTTGGGACTCAAGGATATGGCCCATCAAGGATGGAAGAAACACTGTGGAACTCTCCACAGAAGCTCTGTTGGGAAAGCTCAAGTCATATGAGCAAACTTTAAAGAGCAGAGCTGCTGCAACTGAAGCAAAAACTCCTACACCTACAAAGAAAGAGCACTCTCTAGCTCTTAAGGCTGCTGAGACTTCTGAAGGAAGTCAATCAAATGAGGAGCTACTGGCACTCATTGCCAAGAGGTTCTTCAACATGGGAAGAAGAGACCTCAGAAAGAAGTCCTCCAAGTATGAGGACAAACCAAGGTATGACAAGACTCCATCTAAAGAAATCATCTGTTATGTTTGCAGCAAGCCTGGACACATTGCTCCAGATTGTCCAGAGAAGAAACACAAGGAGAAGAAACATGAGAAAGAGTACAGGAAGCACCACTCCAAGTCCTCCTCACACAAATACAAGAAGAAGGACAAGGGATTTGTGGCTGCTACCTGGAGTGAAACAGAAGAGGATACCTGCTCCTCTAGCTCCAGTGAGTCAGAAGGAGAAGAAGAGAAGAAAGCCAAAGAGGTCTGCCTCATGGCTATCAATGCCTGCAGCTCTTTGTCAGCTGCAGAGAATTCTGAAGAAGAAGGAGACAATGAAGAAGATCTTCCTATGGAAGACCAGGTAATCAACTCATTTGATTTTTCATCTCCTGAGTTCAAATTAAAATTTAAAACTCTATGTTTAGATCTACTGTTATCTGAAAAAGAAATCAAGTCACTTAGATCAAAGATAATGGAACTAGACATGGAAGGTACTGAAATAATCAGATTAGAAAAAGAATTAGAAAGCTTAAGAGGAGAAGTAACATTCCTAAAATTAGAACTAGCTAAATCTAAGAGGTTAGAAGAACAATTAAATGGCAGAAGCCTTAAATTATCTGAAATAACCAGTATAGCAAACACTAGGGTTGGTAATGATAAACTAGGCTTAGGTGCTACACCTAGTGAACCCATCCTCCTCACAAAGGAGAGATTTAGCACTCCAGTAAAATTTATTTCTGAATCAGGAATAAAGAATACTGAGGAAATTGAAAAATGTAAGAAAATTCAGAATAAGATTAAGAAAGAGAACAGGAAGAAAAAATTTCTAGCTTTACAAAAATCGTCGAACATTAATCGACGATCGTCAAACCAATCGTCGAACGTCTATCGACGATCGCTGAACATCTTCACCAAGTATGATATCTTTGGTGCAGGAGATCGACGATCTCATCTTGAGTCGTCGACCAGTGATCGACGATCGCGGAATCCAGAACATAGCACTACTACAAATGATCGACGATATGGCTTGCGATCGTCGACCGTGGATCGACGATCTGAACTTAAGCTGGAAAATAAATTTCAAACTTCCAGAATTGCTAATCCCAATCACTACCCTAGGTTGTTTAATCCTTCAACTGAATGGATTATCCCACCTAGGAGATCACACCCTTTAGGATATAAATCTAAGCCTGCAAAATCTTTTATATCTAGTTTTTCTTTTGTGAAGAATACTGGACCCAAGGTAACCTGGGTCCACAATGTATAACTGTTCTCTCTGCAGGTGAAGACCTATCCAGTCATACATGACAAATGGTATCTGGATAGTGGATGCTCAAAGCATATGACAGGAAAGAAGAAGAATCTGTCAGGGTTCAAAGCCAAGCTGGGACCAAAAGTTGTATTTGGGGATTCCAGCTGTGGACAGACTGAAGGGTATGGCAGCTTCACCATAGGAGCTATAACATTCAAGAAGGTTGCTTATGTCTCAGGACTAAAGCACAACCTAATCTCTGTAAGCCAAATGTGTGATGCTGGGTACAAGGTATGGTTTACTGACACTGCTTGTAATATTGTTTTAAATAATACTGTTGTGTTAGTAGGTATTAGAATTGGTAATGTTTATGTTGTAGATTTTAACTCATCCAAATCTGAAATATGCTTATTTAATGAAGTAACCAGTAATAATACCCTTTGACATAAGAGACTTAGTCATGTAAATTTGAAAAACATTTCTAGGTTGGCTAAATACAATCTTGTAAGAGGCTTACCTTCTTGCCCCTACAAGAAGGAAGGCCTTTGCAAAGCTTGTCAATTAGGTAAGCAAACAAGAAATAGCTTTAAATCAGTTAATAAAAGTGATTCTCCCAGGATTCTGTACTTGCTACATTTGAATTTATTTGGTCCTATTGCTGTACAGAGTCTTGGAGGAAAGTCTTACACTCTAGTAATTGTAGATGACTTCTCTAGGTTCACTTGGGTATTCTTCTTGAGAACTAAGGCTGATAACTTCAAGGTTCTTACAGATTTTCTAAAGTGTATACAGAGTGAGTATTCTACTCAGATTGCCTTGATCAGAAGTGATCATGGTACTGAGTTTGAGTCTCTTCTTATGCAAGAATTCTGTGAGAAGGAAGGTATCAAACATAGCTTCTCTGCTCCTAGAACTCCTCAACAAAATGGGGTAGTTGAAAGGAAAAACAGAACCCTAATTGAAGCTGCAAGTACATTGTTGGCAGATGCTAACATGCCTCTGTCCTTTTGGGCTGAAGCAGTCAGCACAGCTAACTATGTATTGAACAGAAGTCTGATACATAAACTTAAGGGTAAGACTCCCTATGAGTTACTTAAGCAAGTGAAACCTAAAATAGACTATTTTAGAGTATTTGGCTGTGTTGCTTTTGTTCATAACAATAACAAAGAATACCTTAGAAAATTTGAGGCAAAAGCTTCAATGGGAGTTTTTCTAGGATACTCTCAAGTAAGCAAAGCCTATAGGGTCCTTAATATATCCTCTCTTAAGATAGAAGAGTCTGCACATGTCTCTTTTGATGAGACAGTCATGTATTATAAGGAGAAGGACTCTTCCTCTAATAGTACAGTGCAAGTCCTAGGAGTAAGTAAGGATTTGGAAGGTTTGAGACTCACACAGGAGAATCATCCCCAACAAACTCCTCAGGTTGCTTCTTCAGACTCTGAATCTGATGTAGAACTTTTAGAAGTTAAAGCACCTGCTCCAACAGTTGATCAAATTCCACATGAGGAATTAAATCTTGAACATGTTGAAGATCAGATCATTGTTGAACCTACTAATCTTGTCACACTTAGAGATCACCCTGTATCTCAAGTGATTGGAGACATTTCAGTAGGAGTCCAGACAAGACATCAACTCAACAAAGATGTGATGTTTGCTTGTTTCCTTTCTCAGGTTGAGCCCCTAACCATTAAAGATGCTGAGCTTGATCCACACTGGATTATAGCCATGCAAGAGGAACTTAACCAGTTTGAAAGATGTAAAGTTTGGACTTTGGTTCCAAGACCAAGAGGCCAACTGATCATAGGCACCAAGTGGGTGTTTAGAAACAAGCTTGATGCCCAAGGCATAGTAGTTAGGAATAAGGCTAGGCTAGTAGCTCAAGGCTATAGACAGGAGGAAGGCATAGATTATGATCAGACTTTTGCCCCTGTAGCTAGACTAGAAGCCATTAGGATTTTCCTAGCCTATGCTGCCTATAAGAGATTTAAGGTCTTCCAAATGGATGTGAAGAGTGCCTTCCTCAATGGAGATTTAAAGGAAGAAGTGTTTGTTGAACAACCACCAGGGTTTGTTTCATCAACCTTACCCACTCATGTGTTCAAACTCCAAAAGGCTCTATATGGACTTAAGCAAGCTCCTAGAGCTTGGTATGAGACCTTAGCAAATTTCCTTCTAGAACACAAGTTTGTGAGAGGTGTAGTAGATAGAACCCTATTTATTAGACATCATAAGGACTCACAACTGTTAGTTCAAATCTATGTAGATGACATTATATTTGGCTCCACTGATCCCAAACTATGCAAGAGGTTCTCTGAACTAATGCACTCCAAGTTTGAGATGAGCAGCATGGGTGAGTTATCCTATTTCCTTGGTCTCCAAGTGAAACAGTGTGTTGATGGTATCTTCATTTCTCAATCAAAATATGCCAGAGAGCTGGTTAAAAGGTTTGGAATGTCTGATGCTTCATCAATGAGCACACCTATGGCCTCAAATGCAGTTATTGATTCTGATGTCAATGGCAAGTCTGTTGATCAAAAGAACTATAGAGCCATTGTTGGTTCCCTGCTGTATTTGACTGCAAGTAGGCCTGACATAATGTTTGCTACATGCCTATGTGCTAGGTTTCAGGTCAACCCAAAGGAATCTCACTTAACTCTTCTCAAGAGGATCTTGAGATACCTTAAGGGATGCCCTAACTTAGGACTGTGGTACCCAGCTGAGTCAGGATTTGAATTAATTGGATATTCAGATGCTGATTATGCTGGTTGTAGAGTTGACAGGAAAAGCACCTCAGGGACCTGTCAGTTCCTGGGAGAGAGACTTGTATCTTGGTTTTGTAAGAAACAGGCATCTGTGTCTACTTCAACTGCTGAGGCTGAATATATAGCAGCAGCTAGTTGTTGTTCACAGATCCTGTGGATTCAAAATCAGCTAGTGGATTATGGGTACACACACTCAAAAACAAAAATTCTGTGTGACAGTACCAGTGCAATATCAATTGCTCAAAATCCTGTGCACCATTCCAGGTCCAAGCACATTGAGATTAGACATCATTTTCTGAGAGATAATGTGGAAAAGAACAAGATAGCAATGGAATTTATATCCACAGACCTGCAGAGAGGAGATATTTTCACTAAGCCCCTTGATGAACAAAGGCATTTGTTCTTCCTGAACCAGCTTGGTATGATTAATGGTTCAGAGTAGTGAAAATTTGGATAGATTTGTTTTCTGTCTAAAATCGTCGAACGACTGCTCGACGATCTTCGACCAGGTTAGGTATCTATCGTCGACCAGTGGTCGACGACAGATCGTTTTTATAGTAAGGCAGAAATCGTCGATCAACTGGTCAACGATCTCTCCTTAGGTATCTATCGTCGACCAATGGTCGACGACAGATTTTCTGTGCTGTGTGGAGAATCGTCGACCAACATATATTGATCGACGATCGTGGTGATTGCTTGTAGTCGGTCGATGTTTAACGATTAGTCAAATATTGACTATCGTCGGTCATTGTTCGACGACCGATTTTGTTCCGGGTTCGACGATCGCAGATTTATATCTGATAGTCGATTTAGGTCTGGAGATCGTCGTTCTTCCGCTCCGTCTTTTCATATTCCATCTTCTGGCTTAGAACTCGCTCTCGAACTCTAATCCCGCGCGATTCTCTTCTCCCCTGCCTTGCATCTCGATTCTCCATTCTCTCTTCAATCCAATGGCGATTCCTTCAGCAGTTCTCTTCGGGATGAAGTTCGACACTGGATTCTGTGTCGACTTCGATTCCTTCAGTCGATGTGATCAACCCATCCAAGGCATTCTGCAGCTGTGTGAAGATCAAGGCCTAAAGAGATTTATGTCATTCTCACCGAAGATTCATATACCAGAGATTCGAGAATGGGTATATACTTCGTCCTCCAGCGACGAAGCCATGACTGGAAAGATAAATGGAGAGGAGGTCATTCTGACTCCTGAAGTTCTGACTGAGCTGTTTGGACTACCAACCGGTACTGAGGACTATGAGCAAAATACAGAGGAATATGGCCGCATGCTAACTGTGATGGGCCACGCTGAGGGTATTCCAGCTAAGCTGCTGAAGATCAATCTGTCTCCAGAGTATAAGTTTCTGGCAGACCTGGTGGGCAAGGTCGTTTTGGGAAAACACTCTGCTCACGACAACATCAACAGGCAACAATTTGCCTTAATGTCAGCTTTGGTGAATAAGACGCAGATAGACTGGGGAAAAGTTCTGTTTGAACTGATAAGGAGAAAGAACAACACGAAAGAAGTAAACCTTGCCAGGGTGTTGGGTGTGTTTCTGTATGTGAAAGCACCCCTGCTGCTTGTTTCTGCACCCTCTGCAGTCAACGCCAGCAAGAGGTTGGACCCCTCTCTGTTCAAGAAATCCCAGAGAGTCATCAAGAAGTCAGCCAGGGTTGATCCTAACCCTCCATCAGACACAAGGGCTGATTCAGCCACTCTCCAGCTTGCTGGGGAAGGCTCAGTAATCCATCCATCCTCCCTCTTTACCCCTGCATCCTCATCTCCTGCATTACCCTCCACACAATCTGCAGTGCCTCCACAACATGAATCCCTACATGCATCTTCCATCCTACATGCATCTCCACCCCAGTCACCCACACCACAACATCTGGCAGCCTCAGCCAGTGTTGACATAGTAACTGCTACCATCCTCACACACCTCTCTCAACATGAATCCCACACTCATGGTGATGATCACCCATCTCCACATGATTCATTTGATCATGTGGCAGATCATACTGCTTCCATTCCATCACCACCTCAATTTGTATCCCACAGTCATCCATCCACCTCCACAGCCTCAGCATTTCAGATAACTCCTGAATTGCTTGCACATCTTGTAAAGCTCATCACTCCATCCATCCAAAACATGATTGAGGCTGCCAATGCCCCTCTCATTGCATCCATCAATGCCCTTACTGAAGCCATCAAATCACTTCCACCCTCTGCTGAGCCCTCTTCAGTAAGATGCATGACTCCAGTCCCCACTGAAGTCATGAAGGGGGAGATGTCTGCTGAAGTGGTCTCAGGTGATGCCTTGACCCTTCAGGACAATTCTTCCCTTCCCCTTACAGAAATTGTAGAACAACCTCAAGAGCTTCTAAAGGAAGCTATTCCAGAGAAAGAGTCTTTGATGAAAGATCCAGAGCAACCAGAAGGTAAAACACTTCCTCTAAAGGTTATAATCAGGACTTTAAATTGATACCTTTATCTAACAAAGACATTCACTCCCTAGTGAATCTAGCTTCTGATGAAGAAGTCTCTGAGAGAGATAATGAGGAAGTCCTCATGGACTTGTGTGAAAAAGTTCCAATGAACACTACTGACTCAGAAGTAGTGGTTCAACAACTTGAGAATGCTGCTGCTGCTGCTGCTGGAGAAGCTGAGGCTGTGCAAGACTTACCAGAGAATGCCTCCAAGATGACTGAAAAGGAATCAAGCTCAGGTACTCTAAACCTTGAACAATATATAGCCTTTATGGCTGAGAATATTGCCTCTGAGTACATTGAAGAGTTGGCTAAATCTCATATGGTTTCCCTAGCCATCTCTCTAGGAAAAGCATCTGCCCCTGCAGATACAGTCATCTTTTCTCCACCTATCCTTACCTATCCTCTATCCATTCCTTCTATTGCAGAACTGGTCCCCAGGATAGTTCCTGACTTGTATCCTGAATCAGAACTCTGGAAGAGATCCCCAAATGTTGATCTTGATGCCCTCCTTGAGCAAGATGCCATTAAGGAAGCAAGAGAAAAAGAAGATAGAGAGAAGCAGGAGAAAGAAAAGGCTGAACATGCTATAGTTGCCAAGGATATCTCAGAACAAGACTTTGATGATTATGCTGGCAGAACCTCATCCCACTCCTCTGATGATGATGATTCTGAGGATTCTGATAGCACCCAGAAGAAGAAAAAGGCTGTATCCAAGAAAAGAAAAGCATCTGCTCCTCCTACTGCTAATCCAGACAAGGATGTTCCCTATTTCATTCTGAAGGGAATTGATCCCAAGAGCAAAGAATTTCAACCATGGATGAGACTCTCAAAGAATCAGACAAGAGAGAAGAAGAGAACAAAAAGATATGACACTCCAATTCAGAAATTCCCCCCCAGAGGTCCTCCTCCACCTCCTGGTGCTGGAGCCTCTGGAAGTCTCTCTTCTGCCCCATCTGCAAAATCAGCCAGTTCTAACACCTTTCAGTCCTACCAGAGAAGGAGTAACCAAAGCCAGGGAGGCCAAGATGTATCAGGACAAGGAAGGAAAAGAAATGAAAATGTTCCCATGAAACAAATAAAGGAGATGACATTTCAGCAACCTACTTTCTATCCTCCTCCTTCTCCTAAAAAGAAAGTTCCAGAATGGAAACCTTCTCCTCCCAGGAGAGGTCTATCCTCCACATCAAGGAAACCTGCTGCTTCTGAGACAGTTGAAACAAAAGGAAAAAGAGTGGTCTATTCAGAGAAATCCCACAAGAAGTTCACTGAACTTGCACCTCCAAGATCTCTATATGCTGAAACTGATCCTAAGAAGGCTGCACAGATTCCTCTTGGCTCAAGCAAATTAGCCACAGCTCTTCAAAGGAACATGGAGATTGCAGCTCAAGCTGATACTGACAGACCACCCTCTCCATCAGATATGACTGAAACTGAAAGAATTGCCTCTATGGCAAGATTTAAGGAATCTATTGCACTAAGCATGATGGAGAGAGCCAAAGCTCAAGGACTAGACCCTACAACATATACAATTATGTCTGAATTCAGAGAAAAGGAACTCAGCAAAATTCAAGTAAACTATGAAATTTTTAATACTGAAGAATACATGAAGTTGCACCCTGCTGCAGTTCTGCCAAGCTATGCTGAAAAGAAAATTATTGGTGAACATGACCTAATGCTATCCAAAAGACAAGCAGCAAATCCAAACAGAGAAATTATTTTCAAACTAGCTGTAATCCCTAAGAACTCATCTGATGCTAAAACCTCTGATAAATCTGCTTGATACTTTATAGTTCTGCTGATTTATGTTTTTATGTTTTTCTGTGGATTGCCTGTGATTTAAATTTTTGGTTAATCTCTGCTTTTGTTATTGTGTGCATTAGTTTTTAGATCGGATTGGATAACATAACCCAAATAGGGGGAGATTGTTGGTACCCTAGATGTGATTTGGCTTATGTAATCCCTTTCCAGCCCCTCTTGATCCATATAACTATATATGATCATGATTAGGCCTTGTTCAGTTTCCCTAGGACAGTTTATAACTGACCTAGAGCTTAGGCTAGAAGTTCTAGTTGTATTTTTGGTTAAGCAATTTTCCGTTCGACCATCATCGAACGAGGCCTCGCGATCGTCGATCATTGGTCGACGATAGCAGGGCTATAGAATCGTTGAAGTCAAGACAATTATCGTCGACCGTTGGTCGACGATCTCAGAGCAAGTTTATTATGCTCTGAAGGTCGGTCGACGATCTGCCATCAGCAGTTCAACGATCGTGTTCTTGCTTTACGATTTCTGTTTCGACAGATTTCTGCTTTTAGTCGACGATCTGTTAGCTAGGTCGACGATCATCGAACCCCTGTTCGACGATTATTGTCTGCCTTTAACTTTTTGTATTCATTCTATTCCTTGGTTTATTTCCAAGTGTTTTAGCTTGTGGTTAGAGAATTTTCTGAAGTTGTTTTTGCAGATTTATGGCTTAAATTCAAAATAAATTAATTACCAAATATGTCAAGCTTAAATCACGGGATTCAGTATTTTGATAAAGCATTTTTGTCCTATTATACAAAATATATTGCCAGGCTGTATTCTAGCTGTTGGCACTGTTTGCTATTTCCAAGAATGGTAAGTCTTTATACTGAGATATTTTCCCACTTATTTAATTCCTTATTGGGACTGACAGTAAGCTAATAGGTCATTCTATTCCTATTGCTATATTCTATTTTGAGATAATCTGTTGCAGGGCTCGAGAATTCAAATCAATAGAGCCGTTCCAAAGGAAAAATGAGAAGACATATTTAAGAGAGATTTTTTTCTCAGAAAAATAACAAGTTACAGATACAGAGAGATTTTTTTAGTGCTGCATTCTCTCAAGCATCTTCAGAGCAACTCTTCACCATCTCACAAAAAGAAGAAGAAAAGCTCCCCTGAAGAAAAAGCCCAGAGCAACTACTTTCATTCTCAAGTCTCCTGAGCATCTGCTTAGAGTTTTCAAGACTTCAGAAAGAGCTCCAGTTCTGCTTCAATTATTCCAGAATCTGAAGACCTGATAAAAATCAGTCTACAGATCTCTGAGGATTTAGTTTCAGTATATCTGAAACTCCTTCATCCTGAAGCAAAGGCTTTCCCTGGACTTTCACTGAGCCAGGGGGAGACTTTGATTCTTTAGAGAATCCACAAGTCTTCTCTAATCTGTATTTACAACAGAGAAGATAATCTAACCCTCTCAACCCCTTTGTAAAAGAGTTTGTTCACACCTCTTCAAAAGTGAACACTGGTGACAGGGCACCTTATCAACAACCTGTGGTTGAGCATCCTTATCAAAAGCTCAAAGGGTCTGTTTGATCTACCTGAATCAGATCATTGGTGGCAGGGCACCTTAGCAAAAACCTGTAGTGGATTCCTACCAGGGTGGTAGAAGAGTGGAGTACCTATTTAGAGGGAACCACTATATATCTTGTGTCTCTGGCTATCTTGTTTAATTACTTATTCTGTGGCTGTGATAGAACTACCTAGGACTGCTAGTTGCTGTGATAGGCTTATAGTCAAACTGAAATTTCAGTTAACTCTCTCACTTGTGCACTTCACTGTGTTAGGCTCTTAGGGTTCAAGTATCAGATTATTTATTCCGCAAATAAACTCCAAGGGAGCTGACTAGTTGTTCATAAAATTTGAATACTCTATTCACCCCCCTCTAGAGTAGTTTACAACTTATCCCCTCACTTTCAGGTAGGAATCCCCATGTCTCACTGTAACTCTCTTGGACATGCAGTCAATCTGAGCATGATTCCACTTCAACCATGTCATTCCTAGGATCAAATCAAAGACTGGCATCCTTATGATCATCGCTGGGGCTTCAAATATCTTTCCGCTGATCTCCGCCCCCATGTTGCAGTAGGCAGAGGTGAACAGCTCTGATCCGTCGGGTAATCGTATCCTTATCATCAAACCTGTGAATCGCTCTACTCCTTCCAACCCTTCTACGAAGGCTTCCGATACAAACGAGTGTGAAGCACCCGTATCAAATAATGTATAAGCGGGTTTGCCGCTGATGAAAACTATTCCTGGGGGTGGGGAAAGTTAAATGTCTTAGAATCTAGCTATGATTTTCTTTCCTAGATTATCAATTCTATATAGACTTAAATGTCATGAGGAAATAAGTTTACAATTTTCTGACGTACCAGTGATTACTTGCTCCGGGTTCCGGGGTTGAGCCAAATCCAGTGCATAAATTTGCTCCCTCTGCTGCCTGCGATCTGCACCCTGGAAACCACGTCCTCGTCCTCCAAATTGTTGGGCATGCGAGGCAGCCTGGGGTGCTGGTAGAGGTGCTTCCCTCATGGGTCAGTTTCTCCGAATGTGTCCTATCTGATGACAGTTGTAGCATTCTGGTGGGAGAAATGTCATACCCCCGGGTCTTGGTGCCTCCCTCATCTGAAAAGGCTGAGGGGCCAATATCACCTGCTCCCTCGGCTCCTGCCTCACTTCCTAACGAGGCTGGTCCTCTGTCCTTCTCCCACCTGGTATAGCACCTTGCCGCTGACCATTTATGGCTCTCCAGCCCCGATCCTCCGCTTGCCGCTTCCGGCCCCGAGTGGTGTGCCAATCAGCCTCAATCCTCTTTGCCATCTCCAAAATCCGGGAGATAGGCCCGTCGGATACAAACAACAAAGCCTCCCTCAAGTCCTCCCGCAGGCCTTTATAGAATCTCTTGATGTACCCCGCTTCATCCAGCTGGTAAGAATCTGCATATCAAGCCAAATGGTCGAACTCCCGATGGTACTCTACCACTGTCCGGGTGCCCTCCTTCAGCTGTAAGAACCGCTCCTCCAACTCATCCCTGGCCGACTGCGGAATAAAATGTTCCAGGAGTGCGGCCCTGAACTCTTCCCAGGAAATTTCTGCAACCTCCCTATCAGCAAACATTGTGTCCAGCAGCGTCTTCCACCACCTCTTGGCATGGGACTCCAGGCAGGAGACAACCAAGGCCACCCTCTCCTCCCAGGGACACCGTATCCCAGTCAGCATTTCGTACATAATATTTAGCCATTCTTCTGTCCGTACAGCTGATACTGTCCCCAAGTAAGATGGAGGAGAGAGTCCTCGAAAGATGCTCAGCCAATTGGCCCCCGGGTTTGGCTGCGGAGCTGGAACCTGCTGAGCCCTGAAAGCATCTAGAATGGCCGTCAGCGTTTGACCCATCTCCGAGTGTAGGAATGGAGTGGGGACCGGGGGAGGTGGTGCAACAGTCGGAGTATGCTGAACTCCGCCTTGTGGTGTTGGCTGTACTGGGGGCTGCGTAATAGAAGCCAAATATAAGAAGTCTCACAGATTTAACTAAAAGTGGACAATTTTCATGTGATTTCCCATATGGGCCCACCACTGCTTCCGCTGCTTAGTTTGTCCCCAAACTAAACTCGTGCGGGGGTGGCCCGGGGTTTGTGGACTGCTACCTTTTGATCGATATGTTTACCTCTGATACCACTTGTAAGACCCCCATTTTTGTTCTTTTTCGACACCGGGGTCTTAGGCCCAGAACCGCCACCTTGCGGTGATACCTTCGCACCCAGGAAGGTCGTCACTACAAGATGCCGATTTTGCCGGCCAAAATCGATCACAACTGTAGCAATATAATAAAAGCAAGTCCACAGAAAATCACATGTATAGAAAATAAGCTCCACGAAGGGAGTGTCCACAGATAGTACATATAATAAAAATCTCGGCTTATGCCCGGTACATCAAGTCCTCACTACAAATCACTCATCGCGGAAGCAAACTAATACAACTACTAGTGTTCGGGACTCACAGTCCCCGCTGTCTGGACTCCAGTACTAGACTGTCCGATCTCCAAGCGTGCCGACCTCCGGGGCTGCTCCTCCATGCTGGGCTCCGTGGTCCCCTAAATGATGTGGTTCAAAAACCGTTAGTCTAAAAGACTAAGTCCTATCGTCCTCCGCCCCTTCCCCCATGGCTCCTAAGCACCGAGCGAGGAGAAGGAAAGGAAAGGACATGAAGGTGGAGAATGTCAAATAGCAGATGGCAGCGGGACTAGACTAGCAGTTCTAAGTATGGTAATAATGATACAAAATTAGAATAAGTAACCTTAACTTATGTGAATATACATAAGCTAAGGGATCTCTTGCAGGGCTCCTATCGTATAAAAAGTCCCATACCGATTTATACGATAGGGTGTCGGTTTTACTAGCAGGCTTAAATATATAATACTGAAAGAGAACCTTGACTTATAAGCATGCTCGCACGAACTTATAGGCCAAGGGGTCGTTTTGCAAGGCCTAATGTATAGAGCGTCCCATACCGCTTATACATTAGGTGTCAAGTTATATGCAATGGTTATGCTATGAAATACAATTATGCTATGATGTGAACATGCAAGTGCAACTCACCCACTCGACTCTGTGTACACAGGCCTTTAGTTCCCCCTTTCGGAGCCGTTACGTCCCAGGATACCTCCGTAGTGGCAGACGGAAGCGGTGAGTTGGGCCTCGCCCACCTCTAAACCAGTAAAGCACTACCGGTCAGACCTATCGTACGCCTCAACGCTTGATGCACAAAGCGGACTCCTGCGTACTCTTGCCGGCTGGCGCACCAGACTTCTGTTGGCGAAGTGCTAACCACACTTGCCGAGTCAGCGTTTTGGCGTCGGTGCATCGACCCTCCAATACCGAAGACCCACCACCTTATACCTTTTATGCACATGCAATAGTTATGAGTCCCAACAACCGAGCCAAATCTCCCCGGACTATCCCATCCGTCATAATCAACAACCGAGCTGAAGCTCCCCGGACTATCCCGTCCGTCATATTCTACAACCGAGCCGAAGCTCGCCGGGCCACCATGCCCATCACGATAACCACTTGGCTTATTGCCCGAGTAACCCAAACTATCTCCCGGGACATTGGGGTGTGAGAGTGTGAAATCCTAAGTTTACTATTTACTCTTGTGGCGATTTTATACCTACGACTTAGGTTTTACCCAGAACTGCCCAAGGTATTCCCTGTGAAGGGCTCTCGAGGGCACTAGTAGCTATGATGGGCTGAATCCCAAAGCTCCCTTTCGCAAGGCACTTATTCTTGTTGGTTGGTAACTAATCCCATATCCATTACCCATATCATTTTCATATTACGGCAGACTAAACCTAAGGTGATTTTGACCTTTCACTCTACGGGGGAAGACGATCTTTCGTCGACCCCAAGCACTACTCAACACTACAGATTCATATCTCACTACTTAGCCTAAACTTCTAGGATGACTCATCCACATCTACAAAATCCAGTAAGATGGCTAACTCCAACTATGCCAAATCATTTACTTTCAACAATTAACTAAATGCAGACCACAAGGTTAAATGTCATGTAAAATGGGGAGTACATCAAATAATCATCCAATACTCCTATAATAATTAATGGAGGTCCATTATGACCTTTAAGCCCTAAATCCAGAGACCCAAAATTTTCCTTATTTATTTAATAGTTTATTTAATTATTCTAATGACTAAAATTTCCAATAATGAACATGAAGTACCATTTTCAGGCAAGATATCATTCCACTAACTTTATATGATATTTAAAATAAGGATTTAACTCATCTTCCAAAATATCTAAATTTTTCAGTAAGGTTTTATCCCAAAATTCCTATTTCATTTTAACCCTTGAAAATTCATTTAAAGAAATATAAAAGACTATATTGCTTCCAAAAATTCATAGAAAATTCCAGTATGATTCTAATGTCATATAAATGATTTGGTCCAAATTTCATAATTTATTTATTAGTAAATAGTCTTAATTAAATTATTGAATAATTTCCTCATTTAACAAGCTTGTGAAGTAAGTACCTCAAATATGTATCCAAAAATCTTCATAAAATTTATATATGCATATAATGACTCAAAACTTCTTGGGCCAAACTTTCATGACCTCCTCAGGGTCAGAGGGACCATAATGTTCAATTTATTAAATTGAGGCATCCCTTGTGTTACAAATGAAGTACTATAACTATTGTCCCAAAATTCCAAATTAAATTATCAGAGGCTCATAATATTTTTATGACCAATCTACCAAAAGTTCATCTTAGTTTGATGGGTTTAGCTAGTCCATTCCAACCCTACAATATTTATACCCTAAACTAGGGTTAGGGTTTAGTGGGTCCCAAACTTTCAAAAATACCCTAAGATTTTAGCCAGAGGGTTATAGTTACCCTAATACCATCCCTACAAAATTTCATAGTCATACAAGGTGTTTTGGCCACATGCCCTTCACAAGGTACAAAAGCCCTTCCTTAGGGTTTGACCTAGGATCTTGGGGCAAATCAATTCCAAACCTCCCCATATTTCATTGGAAGGTGCACAAGTTCATGAAAAGTCAGTGTTCCAAATTGGAACCTCTGTTGAGGTTAATTGGACACTCTAAGCAAAAATTACATTTTGGACCAAAATGCCCTTCTTAGGGCAAGGCTAGGGTTTGCATGATTTCCATTCAAATAACCTCCAAACTTAATGAAATTTTAACCAGAGGTCTATATTGACCTCATATACCTCCCACCAAAATTTGGATGAATTTGGACTTCATTTGACCCATAAATTAATTTACCCTAGATAAATTAAATTATTTACAAAACTATAGAAAAATTATCTCCAAAAATTCCCATTTTTGGGCAAGGTCTAGATATTAGTTAGTGTGACTCCCTGCCAAAATTTCAACTCATTTGGACTAAGGATGAAGTGTGGGCACTCTGTTTAATGTCTGTCTAGACATATGTATAGACCCCACTAAAATATGTGCCCTGGTCAAACCAGGCACCCAAATTGGTTCAAATGAATTTTGTATGAAATTAGACTCATAGAGATACAATTCATGTGTTGACCACTTTTCCTGAAAATGTATCTAAGTATTTTTAATAATTAAAACCATTAAATAAGAAAAGTGTGACAGAATTATGAAATGAAATATATAATTCCATAGTTTAATATCAATTTCCGCACGAATCTTGGCGCAAAACCGACGGGATCTGGTTGTCTCCTTCCTCCAGCCGACGGCCAGGATTCATCCCGCCTTGTCTGTCTTCCAGCTGCTGCCGCCGGCGCTCCGGCCACCACCCCGGCCGGCCACCGCCGCCAACACCTTCGTGGTGGTCGGGGCTATCTCCAGGCGGCGGCTTGGCCGCCGGGGAGCCCTATTCCGGCGATCCCTACAAGCGGACATTTCATGGAAAATCCATGACTTTAAATTTTGGATTCGGCTCAATTGAGCCCAAACCTCGGCCCTAAAGATTCTAAAGATCTGCCCATGCAAGAAGGAGTGGAGGAGGACCTTTTTGGCGGCCTGAAGTCGGGAGGATCGCCGGAATGCCATGGTGGTGGTGGTGGTCGGGTTTCTTCAAAAACGCATGAAACAGCCTGGCTTCTTCAGGAAAGTGGTGGTGAATTCTCCTTGGAGTCTAGGGAAGCTTTTAAGAGGGTGAGGGGAGGTGTTAGGTGGCTGAAAACACTTTGGCCATTTTTGGCCAAAGTCAAGCTTGGCAGCTTGGTAGGTAGGTAGGGGGGTGGAGCTTGCTCTAACCAGTCAAAAATTGCTGCTGCACTCCCCTTGCCTTGCTGAATTGAATGGGGAGGTTGGGGAAGGGGGAGGAGGAGAACAAAGTCCTCCTTCCTTCTTCTTCCTTCTCTTTCTCTCTCCTCCATCGGTGACTTTCTCTCTCCTAGTCACCAAGCCTGAAATTTGGCTCCTACATATCCCATGGCAGCCCACAAGTCCATTTGGTCACTTAAGTCAAGGTTAGCCCAATTGCAATGGGCTTGAGCTTGAGTTAGCCCATTTGGGCTAACTTGACCCAAAGTTGGACTAGGGCCCACCTAGGTCAATTTGGTCCTTGAGGTTTCTTTAATGGGTCCTTGGTGACCCATTAGCCTCCCCTAGGGTCAAGGTGGGGTTGGATTGGCCCTTGGAGGTCACTTGACCCTTAACTAGGGCACTTTGACCATTTTGGGTCAAGAGTTGACTTGGGTCAACCTAGCCTTTATGATTGGTCCCAATGGGTCCTTGGTGACCTATTGGCCTCTCACTAGGTCTATGAGGGTAGGGGTGGGGTCCACTTAGCTAAGGGACTGCAATTGACCCTTGTGTAGGTCAATTTGACCCAATTAGGGTTAGAGTTGACTTTGGTCAACTTAGCTCCCTTGACTACCCTCCATGGGTCCTTAGTGACCCATTGACCCCTTACTATGGTTATAAAGGTATGGGTGGGGTCTTGGAGTCTTGGTGAAGCTTCATGATCATCTTAAACCAAGGTTTTAGAGTTTACTATTTGCATACCATAGTGCCTCTATCCACACCACCAGGTCCACTTGACTCTTTCTTGGGCTTCCTAGGGTTTTGTCATGACAAAACCACTCTTAGGGGTCTAGTTGGAAATGGGATGTTACAGAATTGTCCACCCCGTTTATAAACTTAGGGTCGTTGCTTATTATGTTTTGTTGTGCAGCCCTCAACACAACCCACGCCACAGGGTGGAGTCCAGCATGTCCTGGGTGTTACTCTGACTCCTCCGGCCCCCTCTCCTTTCCAGATGTCGGAAATGGGGCAAACCTTGACGACAATACTAGATGTGTTCAGGGCCCAAAAAGCCCCGACCCCGCAGCCAAACCCGGGGGCCAACTAGTTGAGCATTTTTAGAGGATTGTCTCCCCTGTCCTACCTAGGGACAGAGTCAGCCGTTCGGACAGAGGAATGGCTTGATATCATGTATGAGATGCTGACCGGAATTTGGTGCCCTTGAGAGTAGAGGGTGCCCTTGGTGATCTCCTTCCTAGAGTCACACGCAAAGAGATGGTGGAAGACCTCGTTGGACACGACATTTGCAGACAGGGAGGTAGTAGAGGTTTCTTGGGAGGATTTCAGGAGAGCGCTGTTGGAACATTTTGTTCCACAGTCGGCCAGGGACGAATTAGAGGATAGATTTTTACAGCTGAGACATGGGGAACAAGACGGTGGTGGAATACCACCGAGAGTTCAACCACCTAGCCCGGTTCGCGGACTCGTATCAGTTAGACGAGGCAGGATATATCAAGAGATTCTACAAGGGCCTCCGAGAGGAGCTGAGGGATGAATTACTGTTTGTATCTAATGGACCCATTTCCTGGATACTAGAGATAGCTAAAAGGATAGAGGCTGATTGGCAAGCTACTCGGGGCCGGAAGCAGCCAGCGGAGGATCAAGGTCGAGGAGCAAGGAACGATCAGAGACGAGCCCGTATCACGGACGGGAGGAGGGTCGAGGACCAGCATCGTCGGGAGGCAAGACAGGAGATAAGGGAGCCAGTGGTGGTGGCTCCACCACCTCTTTATGCACAGGAGGGACAGAGACCCGGGGGAATGACATATCCCCCGCCAGAGTTCTTCCACTGCCATCAGGTTGGGCATATCCGCAGAAATTGCCCCATAAGGGGGGCACCCCCACCAGCACCACCGGCTGCCCAGCCAGCGCAGTATTTTGGAGGCCAGGGTCGTGGCCGAGGGTGAGGATACCAGGGTGGGGATCGTAGACAAGGAAGAGAGCAGGTGTATGCTTTGGACCTGACGCAACCTCGGAATCCAGAGCAGGTCATAGCAGGTACGCTGCAATGTTTCGTTATTTTCATAAGAATTTTTCTCTCAGTTGTTAAAATTTAGAACCACACTAGATAGATTAACAAGGAAATAAAACTCGTTACAGAACCCTAAGACATCTAATCACCCCAGGTATAGTCTTCATCAGCGGCAAGCCTGTCCGCATGCTTTTCGATACTGGATCTACTCACTCCTTTGTGTCGGAGACATTCGTAGAAGGACTAGAAGGCGTGGAGTGATTCACGGGCTCGAAGATGAGGGTGCGACTACCTGATGGATCTGAACTCCTTACCTCGGACCACTGCAATATGGAGGCAGAAATTGGTGGAAAGGCGTTCGAGGCTCCAGCGACGCTTTTGAAGCTGACGGACTACGACCTGATCCTGGGCATGACATGACTGCACTGGAACCATGCCCAGATTGATTGCCAAGCAAAGAGGATCACCATGAGACACAGGGACTCTTTTATTGTTATCGAAGGTATAAGACTTGCCTCCCATATTCTTTTATCACCAGTTTAGGCCGTTAAGGCCCATCTACAGGGGGAGGAGGTTTACCAAGTTCTATTTGAGATGGCGGAGGTCAAGGAATCTGTGACGGACATTCCAGTAGTACGAGATTTTGCCGACATTTTTCCAGAGAAGCTGCCAGGGCTACCTCCGAACCAGGAGAAGGACTTTAAGATACAGCTTGTGCCAGGGGCCAAGCCGGCATCTAGGGCCCCTTACCGGATGGACCCGAAAGAGTTGACAGAGTTCCGAAGTTAGTTGCAGGAACTAGTAGGGGCAGGGTTTGTCCGGCCAAGCTCTTCACCGTGGGGAGCCCCGGTGCTATTCGTTAAGAAGAAGGACGGAAGTCTCCGCTTATGTATTGATTATTGAGCGCTGAACAGACTGACGGTTCGGAATACATACCCGCTGCCACGGATTGACGAGTTATTCGATCAACTAGAAGGAGCGCATTTCTTCTCGAAACTTGACTTGAGGTCAGGTTATTACCAGCTACGGATTCGAGAAGAGGATATTCTGAAGACCGCCTTCAATAGTAGGTACGGACTGTTTGAGTTTACAGTGATGCCCTTCGGGCTCACAAATGCGCCGTCAGCATTTACAAGCCTCATGAACAAGGTATTCGAGGAGTATTTGGATGTATTCATCATAGTATTTATTGACGACATCCTCATCTACTCAAGGACGGAGGAGGAGTATACACGACACTTGACTTTGACTCTAGAGAGGCTACGAAAACACCAACTGTATGCGAAGTTCAGCAAATGCCAGTTTTGGCTAAAGGAGGTGGCCTTCTTAGGTCATATTATCAGCGGAGCGAGGTTGGTGTTGGAACCAGCAAAGCCGACTCCACCTAAAGCTCGGAACTACTGAGGTAGCTCGTGCTTACTCCCTTGGGATCACTCTCCAGGCGAAGAACTAGACCGGAGGCTTCAGTGAGGAGGTCCCACCTCTTACCCGGAAGAGACTAGAACTAGAGCTCTTCCCCTCCCTAGCCAAAACTGAGCTAGGTGCCTTAGGAAAGATAAGAGGAGTCCAGAGTCCTTTCTCTAAGGCACCTTACCGGTCTATTTATAGGCCTCTGAACTGGGACTGCTGATAACCAAACTATGCTGCTGTGAAAATACCAGAATACCCTTGGCTGGGTCTGCCAACAGCTAAACTCCGCTGCCTTAAAAGACTAAATGCAGCCCACGCAGGGTAAAAGAGTAAAAACACCTCCGGGGCCCAGAAGGTGGGCCCGACCTTACCTGAACCGGCCCTGGAACCAAGACGACCCTTCTCTCGAGGCACCTCTCACTGGGGTCCTCTCGCCACGCCGAATCCTCTCGACTCGCCTGGGTCCTCTCGCCACGGAGCTTCTCTTCTGAGTCCTCTCGACTCTCCTAGGCCCTCTCTACTCTCGCCTGGGTCCCTCTCGCCGGGCTGAACCCTCTTTCCTCTCTCCTGGGGCCCTCTTCCCGGACTGAACCCTCTTTCCTCTCGCCTGGGCCCACTCCTACCAGGCTGAACCCTCTTTCCTCTCGCCTGGGCCCACTCCTACCGGGCTGAACCCTCTTTCCTCTCGCCTGGGCCCACTCCTACCGGGCTGAACCCTCTTTCCTCTCGCCTGGGCCCCCTCCTATCAGGCTGCGAGCCCGAGGTTGTACACAATCCCCGCTCTTTTCGAGGTTGGCACAAGCTCGGAAAGATAGTCCAACCGAGGCTTGCGATGGTACAACCCATTTATTGAGGGAATCTTTTGGTGGGCCCCTGGCCTGACCTATAAATATAGAACCTCCCTCCCCTCAAGGGGGTGCTTCCTCTCTCTCCCTCCTTAACGCTTGTCCATGTCTCTCAGCCAAAGTGTTCGGGACCGCATCGCAGCCGTGCGCCAGCGGAATAAGGCGACGGCGGCGGGTCTGAACAAGATCCCTGCCCGTGCTCCTCCCTCGCTACCGCTATCCGCATCTCCTCCTAAGAAGACGAAAACTCCTGAGCCTCATATTCTGGCTGAGGAACCCTCTCGCACCTATCCAAGGGGGTCGACGCCCCCGGCCCCTGCTAGTCTCAAGGGAAAAGAAGTACGTTCTTCCAACCCCTCCTGGTTTCTTGTCACTGCCCATTCTTTATTTGTTGTCTATTCTCAGAGATCTTTGGAGGCCTCTCAACGTCCCGAGACCATTCGTATAAACATTTCCGAACTCCCTTCTCAGCGCCTCTCGCCCCAGGACTCCCCTCCTTCTATGCCGGTGACGAAGAGGGATGACCCTTCTACCGCCTCGGACCGCACTCGCCGATTTGGTAAGAGATCTTACCACTGACTTGTTCCATCCTTGCTATTCCTTCCGCCACTCTCAGCCAATATTGGTCTTCTGGTCTTCTGGCAGGTGCGAGTGGGAGGCCTGCCGAGAGCACTCTGGCCACCGACTCGCCGACTGAGGGTTATTCTGGGCGAGAAGCCTTCTCGCCTCCTCCGCCAGTAGACGAGATTGACGATTATCTGGGCGATCCCGCGGACCCCATAGAGATGAAGCGAAAGGTGGCCGAGATGCTGCGGAAACATGCGTTGCTCATCCAAGCACTGGAAAAAGGAAAGCAGGCCGCAGACCACCGAATTGATTGGCTCGAGATGGAATGTGTTCGCCTGTCGAATGAGATTGATGTTGACACGGAGGTGGACCAGACTGATCCTCTAGCGATTCTGAATGATGTCGATCAACAGCTTCGTTTTGCCCGGCGCGGTGTTGCGGCTGCTCGCGCCTTCCACTTCCCCCATCGCCCCCCTGCGTGAGAGGCCATGGAGGACGATGGAGGTGGGACAAGAACTGACGGAGCCCGAGCGTTCTTTCCTCCTGCAGTCGCCTCTCGCTTCTCACCTTCCGCCCAATAATTCTCTTTTCTTATCCTGTAATAAGATTGACTGGTATAGCGCCTGCTGTGCGCTCTTTGAACTCGCCACCCGCCATGTGCGGGATTAATTAATTTCATAATTTGTCGGTTTTTAATCGTCACTACTGCTTCTTATTGGATATTAATTAATTTTTATTCACCATTATTGATTTTCATCATTAGCTGTCTGCCCCGCTGTCTTTTCACCGCTCTTTTCTCGAGAAGGCCGCTCACCCGGCGTTCCGCTGCCCGAGGCCCGGAGGGCGAAGGGTCGGCCGACTCTTCCCCTCCCCTGACGCAACCCCTTTGCCCGTACTTCCCCGCTGGGGAAGGTTATAAATACTCCCCCCCCTGCCGGGGCAAGAGGTACGCTTTCTTTAGACTTCCACTCGCGAGTAACCTTCTTCCTGTGGCTCGCCTCGCGCTCCAGCTCCTCCAGCTTTTTGCGCTAACTCGCTCGTCTCTCACTCGCCAGCCACCTCCCTTTCTTCTCGTCCTGCGCTCACAATGGTAAAGAAGAGGTCCGAAGAGAGTGAGGGGCGCAGCCGCTGCGGGAAGCGATTCACCGATCATGACTTCCCCCCCGGTCGCCTCCCTGCCGACGATTATGAGACCTTTCAGAGTGATTATCTGCCAGAAGGCTTCGAGTCGCGCCCTCCCCCGGTCGGCGAGAGCATCAACACTTTCTACCCGGGAGAACTCGCCTTCCCAATTTCCCACTTTGAGGCTGGGCTCCGGCTTCCCTTTTGGCCAGAGGTAAAACAGGTCCTGAAGTACTTCGGCGTTGTACCCGCTCAACTGAACCCGAATGCCATCTCCGTCATCATTGCATTCGCCTGCTATATGCGGAGGGAAAGGATAGAGTTTAGCCTTACCGTCTTCCGTAAGATGTTCGTGTACCACGCCAATTAGGACGGAGTGTCCTTCTTCACTGGGCTGAACCTGAAGGTGTGCGAGACCCCCAACAAGAACCACCACTGGCTCACCCGCTTTGTATTCATTCGCGGGAATCTAGGCGGAGTTCCTCTCGCGCCGGTGTCTCTTGCTGAAATCTTCTACACCTCCCCTCAGGTGGGCGGCACAGACAGACTTCTCTGCGAATACCTTGCAGGGAAGAATTTTGAAGTCCGGTATCTGAGGAGAGGGCTTGCCTCTCTACCCCCCGTGCTCCCTGGAGAAGGTACACTTCGAACTTCTCTTTTCATTATCCCTCGCCTCTTTCTCTCGTGAGAGCTTGTCTTCTGATGTTAGTTCTCTCTTTTCTTCTCAGGAGAGAGGATCGGGCCAATGCATCCCCCCTATCGAAGCGCTATTAAGCCTTCCCCTGATGTGGCTCTTGCCACTATGGCGGCCGAGGCGGCCAGAGAATCGCTGGCCCCTCCCTCCCAAAAGAGGGTGGCCGAGGATTCCGCGCCGCTCCGCCTTAGCCCCTCGAAGAAGAAGATGAAGATGAAGACCAAGAAGACCGTCTCCTTCCCCTCTGGGAAGGGCAAAGCTCCTGCCGATCTCGCGGGGACGCCGGGATCACTGAGCCCAATTTCCGTGGGGTCTCTGTCTCCCCACTCGCCTCCTCTAACTTCTCCACGTAAAGCGGTCTCGCTCCCCGAGGGGGCAGCCCCCTTCGCTCCCCCGGCGAGTTCATCCTACCCTACCCCTCGATCCCCCTCTCGCGAGGGGACTTCTCAGATTCCTCCGCCGTCCAGTCACCTCAACTTCGACCTGGGGCCGGCGGTCCCTGACGGCAACAATGACCCCTCTCTGATCTGGGACAAGGGGTCCTACCGAGTCTCCATATACACCCTCCTGCCCTCCTGGAGAGAGCAGGCTGAGCCCAGTGCTCACGCTTTCTCCTTGGGCTTCGGCCTATATGGAGGCCTTACTCCCGATCCACTCGACGCGGCCACTACGCGAGACCTGGTCTTGAGGACGGCACACTCGCAGCTGCGCACTTTAGAGCTGTTGCACCGCCTCTCGCGGCGCCTGATTTTCAACACCAAGAGCTGGAAAGAGATACACGCCAAGCTGGAGGCCGAGTGTGAAAAGTCAGGGGATCTCGCCCAGCGGCTAAAGGTGTCCGAAAGCCTTCTGGCGAAAGCTAGCGGCGGAGTGGTAAGTCGATACCCCACCAATGTTCTACGGGCACTTGCCCCAGTACCCCCTTTCTTTTTTCCTCTTTTACACCTCTTCCTTTCTCTCGCAGGATGCTGAGACGGCCGATCGACTACGTTCGCGGGTGGAAGAGCTGGAGGCCGAGGTAAGAGAGCTGAAGGCGGAGAACGCCAGGCTTAAGGAAGCTCCCCTTCCCCGTTCGCAGGCCTCCCCACCTCCTCTCGCGCGCTACACCCACGATGATGTGGAAGAGTTCTGTAAGGATGCTAACATAAGGACTGCCGAGCTCATTCTCAAGATGATGCGAGAGCTAGGTGTTGTAAAAGACGGCTGCGAGGACATCACTGCTCGAGACCTCGTGCCCGAGATCTATGACGAGGACGAGGATCCCTCAGCGAGTGAGAGGGGCTAGGGCCTTCTTTTTTCTTTCTTTTGCTAAGATTGTAATACTTCATATTCCATAGTCGCAGGGTGTTAGACGCTGTTATGACTACGTTTAAGTTCTTACTTTTTTGCTCGCCTCTCGCTTATCTCTTATCTTGTGAATGCGTTGTCTCAAAACGTTGATATGACTCATGTGTATGTATATATATATATATATTTTTGCTCGCGCCTTTTTAAGGACAGCCCTTTCTTTTATATCGGGATTGCTCGAGGGTTCCTCGAGATTGTTGATAGGCGAGAGAAAACTGCCTTTCCTCTCGCCTAACTATTGCCTGTGGGCTTGGCTCCTGGGGTGAGTTGGTGAGCCTCCATGGTTTTCTATGAGCGAGAGGAGTATTTCCTCGCTCTCGGCTCGCGGGATGGCTCCTCTCGGCGCGAGTGGACAGGGAGGGTCTGCTATCCTCCCTCTCTCCCCTTTTCTCCTTCCTCTTTTTTTTCTTTATGCAATGACTTCCCCCGAAGCATCCCTTTTTTTGCTAAGGGGAATAGATTTTCCTGATTAGCCGACCTCCGTCGCTGCTGGCGGACATTAACACGAAAGCACAAACCCTTGTTTGCGGAGGGCCCGAGAGCGTTGAGTCCCTCCTCTTCTCTCTCCTCCAACCACCGAGTGAGCCTACAGCCCTGCCAGCTTGATGGGAGCCTGGTCAGCGGGTCTGCTCGGGGTCTCCTCTCCTCTTTCTCCTCCAACCACCGAGTGAGCCTACAGCCCTGCCAGCTTGATGAGAGCCTGGTCAGCGGGTCTGCCGGGGTCTCCTTTCCTCTTTCTCCTCCAACCACCGAGTGAGCCTACAGCCCTGCCAGCTTGATGGGAGCCTGGTCAGCGGGTCTGCTCGGGGTCTCCTCTCCTCTTTCTCCTCCAACCACCGAGTGAGCCTACAGCCCTGCCAGTTTGATGGGAGCCTGGTCAGCGGGTCTGCTCGGGGTCTCCTCTCCTCTTTCTCCTCCAACCACCGAGTGAGCCTACAGCCCTGCCAGCTTGATGAGAGCCTGGTCAGCGGGTCTGCTCGGGGTCTCCTCTCCTCTTTCTCCTCCAACCACCGAGTGAGCCTATAGCCCTGCCAGCTTGATGGGAGCCTGGTCAGCGGGTCTGCTCGGGGTCTCCTCTCCTCTTTCTCCTCCAACCACCGAGTGAGCCTACAACCCTGCCAGCTTGATGGGAGCCTGGTCAGCGGGTCTGCTCGGGGTCTCCTCTCCTCTTTCTCCTCCAACCACCGAGTGAGCCTACAGCCCTGCCAGCTTGATGGGAGCCTGGTCAGCGGGTCTGCTCGGGGTCTCCTCTCCTCTTTCTCCTCAAACCACCGAGTGAGCCTACAGCCCTGCCAGCTTGATGGGAGCCTGGTCAGCGGGTCTGCTCGGGGTCTCCTCTCCTCTTTCTCCTCCAACCACCGAGTGAGCCTACAGCCCTGCCAGCTTGATGAGAGCCTAGTCAGCGGGTCTGCTCGGGGTCTCCTCTCCTCTTTCTCCTCCAACCACCGAGTGAGCCTACAGCCCTGCCATCTTGATGGGAGCCTGGTCAGCGGGTCTGCTCGGGGTCTCCTCTCCTCTTTCTCCTCCAACCACCGAGTGAGCCTACAACCCTGCCAGCTTGATGGGAGCCTGGTCAGCGGGTCTGCTCGGGGTCTCCTCTCCTCTTTCTCCTCCAACCACCGAGTGAGCCTACAGCCCTGCCAGCTTGATGGGAGCCTGGTCAGCGGGTCTGCTCGGGGTCTCCTCTCCTCTTTCTCCTCCAACCACCGAGTGAGCCTACAGCCCTGCCAGCTTGATGGGAGCCTGGTCAGCGGGTCTGCTCGGGGTCTCCTCTCCTCTTTCTCCTCCAACCACCGCTCTCATCCTCTGAAGGAGGGCGTCCTGAGGTATAGTGTTAGCATATTCAAAAGAGGGAGGGTTATTAACGATATGCTCAAGTAAATTCAAAGGACTTTTATTATTATGGGTAAAAACGTTTCAGATCATCGCCACTTCGGGCGCAGTCCAGGGGTATCCCGTCCACATCCTGGAGGTGATACCCCCCTGACTTTAAGACTTCTTTCACTATGAAAGGACCTTCCCAATTGGGGTTGAGCTTCCCCACCGAGGCTCCCCTTCCTGCAGCATCTACCTTCTTGAGGACCAAATCCCCTTTTTGAAACTGCTTGATTCGGATGTGCTTATCGAAGTACCGGGACATCCGGCGCTTGACCTCCTCCTGCCGGACTGTTGCTAGCTCTCTGAGCTCTTCCACGAGGTCGAGAGAAAGCCTCTGCTCCTCTCCATTATCGAACTGCCACCTTTCCTCTCCTTCTTTGGCTGCTGTGACCCTGGGCGATTCAACTTCAAATTCCACAGGTATGACGGCCTCAGAGCCATGAGAGAGCTTGAAGGGCATTTCTCCTGTGGCCGTGTTAGGTGTAGTTCGCAGAGCCCACAGGATAGAGGGGAGCTGTTCCACCCAGCTCCCCCTCAAGTTCTCTACTTTCTTCTTCAGGAGGTTAACTATAATCTTGTTTGCTGCCTCGACCTGTCCGTTGCTTCGTGGATGGTGGACCGAGGCAAACCGAAGGTCTATGCCGAGCTGTGCACAAAAATCCACAAACTCTCTGCTAGCAAATTGCGGCCCGTTATCGGTGACTATGGCTAAAGGAAGCCCGTGCCGGCAAATAATCTCCCCCCATACGAAATTCCTCACCACCTGTGAGGTTACCTTTGCCAGGGCCTTAACTTCTAACCACTTTGAGAAGTAATCCACCATGACCAGTAGGAACCTCCTCTGACCACTGGCTTGAGGAAACGGTCCTACCAGATCCAATCCCCATATGGCGAAGGGCCAAGGAGAGGTGATCATTCGCAGCCTTTGCGCTGGAAGGAGCTGCAAGGGAGCAAACTCTTGGCACTTTCTACACCTTTTGGCGAGCTCTTCTGCATCTCTTCGTAGGGTAGGCCAAAAATAGCCTTGCCTTAGCACTCTCCCTTCCAAGGTTCGACTTCCCGAATGGCTCCCGCACTCTCCCGAATGGACCTCTTCCAGCACCCTTGGTGCTTCCTTCTCGGATACGCATCGGGCTAACAGTCCAGATAGCGTTTTTCGATAAAGTACTCCTTCCTTCAACAAATAGTATGCAGACTTGTATCGGATCCGTTTCTTCTCGAGATCCCCCTCAGGCAGTCGTCCCGACGCCAGGAAAGTCACAAAGGGATCCATCGAAGACCTCTCCTGGTCGACTCCATCACCTCCCCCTCTTCTATGGAGGGTCTGAAGAGCTCGGTCATGGTCCCTCCGGCCTGAGGGCCATGCTTCGCGAGCAGGTCTGCCCGAGCATTCTCCTCTCGAGGAACATGCTGAATGGAGAAGCTGTGGAACTGTCCAACTATGCCTTTTATCTTCACTAGGTACAACTGGAGAGTCGGCTCCCTCACCTCGAACTCTCCGCTGATATGTCACGCCACCACCAAGGAGTCCGTGAAGACCCTGATATCCTATATACCCAACTCCCTGGCCAACCGAAGTCCGGCGATGATGGCCTCATACTCCGCTTGATTATTGGTGAGGGTGAAGTGTATTTTCAAAGCTTGCTCAATCCTAGTCCCCTCAGGACTCGCCAGGATGACCCCTCCCCCGAAAGAATTCCTACCAGAAGCTCCGTCTACCAGTATCTTCCATGCTGCTACGGGAGGTACCTCCATTTCTTCGGCCTCCAGTACGTAGTCCGCCAAGAAATCCGCCACCACGTGTGCTTTAATAGCTTCTCGAGAAACGTAGGAGAGGTCGAATTCACTGAGCTCTATCGACCACTTGGCCAACCTCCCCGAGTGTTCGACCCCTTCGAGGATACGGCGAAGGGGGTGATCCGTCAAAACCTGGATGGCATGGGCTTGGAAATAGGGTCTGAGCTTCCGGGCCGATACAATGAGAGCGAAGGCCAACTTTTCAAGGATGGGGTACTTCAGCTCTGCCTTCTTGAGGACTCTGCTTACATAATAGATTGGGAACTGCCTCTTCCCTTCTTCGCGGACAAGGACTGAGCTGACCGCCCCCGTCCCTACCCCGAGGTAGAGGAACAAGTTCTCCCCTTCCCTCGGCCCCTGAAGTAGCGGCGTCTGAGTGAGTTGCTGCTTTAGAGCCGCGAAGGCTTTCTCACACTCAATGGTCCATTCGAACTCCTTCCCTCCCCTTAGGGTTCGAAAGAAAGAAGAGCACCTCTCTCCCGCTCTAGAGAGGAACCTGCTCAAACCGGCTAGTTTACCAGTGAGACGTTGGACTTCTTTGACATTCCTAGGAGATCCCAGCTCCAGTATCGCCCTCACCTTGTCAAGGTTGGGCTCCACCCCTTCAGGGGTGAGGAGATGTCCTAAAAACTTCCCTCGGCTGGCCCCGAACACACATTTCAGAGGGTTAAGCCTCATCTTATACTTTCTAACGGTTGCAAAAGTCTCCTGTAGGTCTTGGACATGAGACTCAAGGTCCCGACTCTTTACCATCAAGTCGTCCACGTAGACCTCGAGGTTCCGCCCCTTCTGATCCCGGAAGATCCGATCCATCATCCTTTGGTAGGTTGCTCCCGCGTTTTTTAGCCCAAAGGGCATCATGTTATAGCTGAAGCAACCATCCTCCGTGACGAAGGTGACATCCTTGACGTCCAGAGGGTGCATGCGTATCTGATGGTACCCTGAAAAAGCATCTAAAAAACTCATTAGCGAGAAACCGACGGCTGAGTCAACCAGCGCGTCGATCCGAGGCAGGGGGTAACAATCCTTAGGACAAGCTTTATTTAAGAGAGAGAAATCGATACACATCCTCCACTTGCCCTCCCCCTTTTTCACCATTACAACGTTGCTCACCCATCCCGGATACCTGTTAGCCGATATGAATCCTGCCCGGAGCAGCTTCTCTACCTCTTCTCTGATGGGCCCGGCCATCTTGGAGGCGATGGCTCTCTTCTTCTGCTGGATGGGGCGAACCCCGGGGTCGAGGTTGAGACGATGGCACGCCACATCCGCGTCGACCCCCGGCATGTCTGCTGCGCTCCAGGCGAAGACATCAATGTTTTCTTCTACACACTTCCGAATTTCTTCCTGGTCCTGCGGAGTGAGCTCGCCGCTGATCTTTATCTTCTCTTTTCTCCCATCTTTGGTGAGGATCTCGACCTCCAGAACTTCTACCGCCGCTCTCAACCTTGAGGGTTCTTCCTCCTCCTGCTCTCTCGGCTCTTCCTCTAGATCCTTCGACCCACACCCCACTCCTGAGACTTCCACAGCAGCCACCCTCTCCTGGGCCTTTCCTCCTTCTCCCTTCTCCAACCCCTCTCCTTCATCCATCCCCTCCTCCACTACCAGACTTCCTTCCACTCCCGCTCCTGCTCTTCCCAGCTCCTCTCCTCCAGCCACCTGCTCTCCAGCCATCACTGGCTCCACCGCAATGCCCCTCTCCACTACAATCTCCAACTCCTCTCCTCCAGCCATCTGCTCTCCAGCCATCACTGGCTCCACCACAATGCCCCTCTCCACTACTATCTCCAACTCCTCTCCTTCAGCCATCTCTTCTTCCGCTACCAGATCTTCCTCCACTCCTGCTCCCACTCTTCCCAGCTCCTCTCTCTCCATCCTTGCTCCCAGCTCCTCCGCATCCTCCATCCACGAGATGGTGTTGACCGCTGTTACGTAACACTCCCGAGCCGCTTTCGGGTCCCCTCTCACCCTGATCTGGGTTCCTCCCAAATTGAGCTTCAGGCACTGATGAAAAGAGGACGGAACGCATCTAAAGGCACTGATAAGAGGGCGCCCAAAGATCGCGTTGTAACTGCTGGGAGCGTCCACTATCAAGAAATGATAATTCCTGGACAACCCCCCCAAGGTCACCTGAAGTCCTACTCCTCCCTCAACCTCCTTCCTTTCTCCTGAAAAACCAAACAACGGCCCATCAGCCGCCAACACCCTTCGAGACTCCACCCTCATCTCGTTGAAAGCCTTCTTGAAGATTACATTAACGGAACTCCCATTGTCCACCAGAATGCGGGATACCGTGAAGTTCTCGATGACAGTCCTGATCACCAGCGCGTCACAGAAAGGGTCCTCGTGGTCAGGTAGGTCCCTTCTGGAAAACGTGATTTTCATCCGGGGGCGGGGTTTGCGACGTCGAGGCAACGCTCCGACGATACATAGTGTGAAGACTGGCCTTGCGGGTGGCCTCGATCCCCACCCCCCATGAATCACTCCAATCCCCCCTCGATCTCCTGTATCTGAACGGTCTACACACCGATCTTCCTCCCCAGCTCCCGGCACCTCTACTATCCGCACTGTCGGTTGTCGGTCTTCTCCTCCTTTTCCTCTCTTCAACTCCAAGAACTCGGGACATGTTGCCGTGTAACGACCCCATCCGTTAAATGATGTATAGTAGAAGGTCCGGCCGGGGCCCCACACTATATGCCACAAACAGACGGTGAGGTCACAGGATAATACCAAACCATACGAATCCTAACTCAGAGCATTCTAGCGGAAGCTTTAAGTTACAAATTTGAACTCTAAACAGGAATGTCCAATATATAAACCACCTTTATATATATAACCATGGAATGTACAACAAAGGGTTTGGCCTTAAGGCCTTACAGTTCCTCTTCCATACAACATGATTAACAAACCTCGGCGCGCAGGCCGGCCATACATGAGTAAAAGAGAACAAACAAAACATTCGCTTAGCCTTCAAGGGCTAGCCGCAGCAGCCGCAGCAACAGCAGTAGGGCTTCAGCCCATCACTTACCACTTGGCTCTCCAGCACCTGCACGGGAACAATCCACCCAACCGGTGGCAAATAATGCAACGGTCAGCATTCAGCTGACCCAATTATAACAATCCTACCCCTTTCTCGGGGCATGAGCATTCTTTCCCTACAAAGCATGGCATCATCAAATAGCAACTATGTGCGCGCAGGCACATTCAAGCCATCACAACTATCGGCCACACGGCCCGACAGTCCGTGCACTCAGGTCACATTCTTGGTGTACCGGAATACCAGGGTCAACACCACCGTCTACACGGTATTTGAGCATTCTAGTCTTTCCGGCGCGCGGGCCTAAGACTCTCATTAGGCGCTCCAACAAAACCTATAACCAGGCTTCCAAGTCGGACGGACCTAACACAGGTACGGATCAGCCACCCCCCGTTGCTCAAGTCGCCGTGCCACCTCGAATACGGAAGTATCCATGGCTATTTATAGGCGCGGGTCGGCTTCACCTTTCCTGTTCGGCAATCTGCCTTTTCATCGAGTTGCAGCCCAACGGCTCAACCGCTCATAAAGTGGCAACGCACGGCCACAAGAGTTGCATCCAACCCTCTTCATTTCCTGGACATCATCCAGTACTTCCTGCTGCACCAAGCAACAGGTAGGCACAAGGCAACACAAGCCATAATCACGGAGCCTTCTCCGATATGCAAACAAGCATCACCAATCCAGACCATGTCCAGATGGGCTTCACACAGCATGCCTAGAGCCGTACTCCAATTCCGTCCTCTAACAAGGGGGACTTCACATATCTACCCCAAGGGACACCACAGCCCACCGCACACTCGCGGGGAAGGGTTTTCCCTATGCAATGCAGAAAAGAAGGACTTCACATGTCCAAGGAGGGAGATCATTACCCTTGCCGATCTCTTCGGAGCCATCAAAAACTAGCCGGTGAGAAAGAACCGCAGCAGCCTTGCCTTCACAACGCCGGCTTCGGATCACGAATCGACCACGGTAACTCCGCCGGTGGCTTGATCTCCTCCTCCTTCTTCTTCCTCCTCTCTCTTTCTCTCTTCCTTAAGCAAAATGAAGAATGACTTCTTCATCCTTCCTTCACGAATTAAATCCTGCCAGGAAACCACCTGAGCCCTTGGATCAAAAGAGAGAAATCTGAACGGCCACGATTTGCCCCAAAACCCAATTTTTGGCTGACACGGCCTGTGACACGCCCGTGTCACAGGCCGTGTACCCTTAAGCGGCACACGCGGTATTCGAACCGACTGAGATTTACCAGAACACGGGCATCGACACGCCCGTGTCGAACCTGACACGCCCGTGTCATTCCTGCCTCATCGAGCTGCAATCAGTACACGGGTCGGAACACGGCATCGGACACGCCCGTGTCCAACCTGACACGCCCGTGTTCACGGCTTGGTTCAAGGCCGTGTACTTCTCTGACTCGAACAGGCCATTTTCGAAATTTAATTCGGACACGCCCTGGGACACGCCCGTGTCCATGGCCGTGTCCCAGGCTCGACGATCGTCGACTATCGATCGTCGACTAACCTGAACATGCCCTGGGACACGCCCGTGTCCCAGGCCGTGTACCCCCGAAACGCCCTGGGACACGCCCGTGTCCCAGGCCGTGTCAAACAGCCTGCACCTCAAATAAGTTTGAAAACTCATTTTGAGATTTCTGGGGTGTTACAATCCTCCCCCCTTAACAAAATTTCGTCCCGAAATTTGCACGGTAAGGAAACAAGAACCAACAATGCTAACTTGATAACTCGGTTATAACATAAAGTACACGGTCTACAGCTTATACAAACAGTTCGGGAAATTCAGCTCGCATGGTCTGCTCTCGCTCCCATGTTAGCTCTTCACGGCCACAATTGTCCCATCGGACCTTGACCATCCCGATCACTTTGTTCCGCAACTGTTTCTCGGCTCGATCCTCGATCCGAATGGGTCTAACTCTCGTCGTTAGCCCATACTCGACCGGTACCCGATCATTCTCCACCACTTGAGCTGGATCCTTCACCGCCTTACGAAGGACTGAGATGTGAAATACATCATGTAATCCACCCAAGTCTGTTGAAAGTGCTAGTCGATAAGCAGCTTCCCCAACTCGCTCCACCACCTCAAACTGACCAAGATACCTCGGACTTAGCTTTTTCAAACGCCGAATCCTGGAAACGCCTTTGAAGGGTTTGATCTTCAAATATACCCAATCACCCACCGCGAACTCCACGTTCCGATGTTTGGCATTGTAGTACTTTGCTTGACGATCTTGGGCTATCAATAGCCTCTCCCGAATAGAGTGTATGAGCGAGGTAGCTTCTTCGACTTCCTTTTTCCCACTCAGCTTAGATTCGCCTGCTTCTGCCCAAGCTAACGGTGTACGACATTTACGACCATACAACGCCTCAAATGGTGTCATACCAATACTCGCTTGGTAGCTATTATTATAGGCAAATTCGACAAGAAATATATAATCTTCCCATCTCTTACCAAAGTCTAGGGCGCACATGCGGAGCATATCCTCCATCGTCCTGTTGGTTCGTTCAGTCTGGCCATCCGTTTGGGGATGAAAGGCCGTACTAAACGCTAACTTTGTACCCAACATTTGATGAATGAGCCGCCAATCATTCGATGTGAACCGCCCATCACGGTCACTAACGATGCTCCGAGGAACACCGTGCAGTCGAACAACCTGCTCCACATAAAGCTTGGCCAAGGTTTCCACTGAATCGTCTCTTCTGTTTGGAAGGAAGTGCGCCACTTTTGTCAACCGGTCCATAATCACCCAGATTGAATCATGACCGCGTTGAGATCTCGGCAACCCGTGCACGAAATCCATCGAAATATCATCGAACTTCCACTCCGGAATAGGTAACGACTTCAGGAAACCGCCAGGCTTCTGGCATTCTGCTTTCACTAACGCACAGGTATTGCATTCAGCCACATAACGTGCGACATCTTTCTTTAGTCCGGGCCACCAGAACAGCTTTTTCAGATCTCTGTACATCTTTGTGCTCCCTGGGTGAACTGAGTACTTTGCAAAGTGAGCTTCGTACATCAACTCTTCCCTCAATTTACCCACACTTGGGACGCACACTCGACCATTTCTTCGTAACAAACCGTTATCCCAAGAGAATTGGTCCTCCGGCCCATCTTTTGCATAGCGCTGGAGACTTTCATCAAGCTCCATTGCTCGCCGAACTCTATCCATAAGGTCATATTGCACCTCCGTCCAGTTCAAGCATGCATCGGTTGACGAACCCTTGTCAACACACGATATCTCCAATGCTTCCAATTCCTGGATCAAACGCTGATCATGCCTCTGCAACCAGCTTGCCCGTACCGGAGTCTTTCGACTCAAAGCATCAGCGACCACATTTCCCTTCCCGGGAGTATAGTGAATCTCGAAGGTGTAGTCCCCGAGGAACTCCATCCATCTTCGTTGTCGCATATTCAGATCCTTCTGATCCAACAAATACTTTAGGCTTTTGTGATCCGTATAGATATCCACTTTAACGCCATATAGATAGTGCCGCCACAACTTGAGCGCAAAGATTACCGCCGCCAACTCCAAATCATGGACGGGGTAATTCCGCTCATGCACTTTCAACTGACGCGAGCCATAAGCAATCACTTTACCAAACTGCAGAAGAACGCAGCCTAAGCCGCTCCCTGATGCATCACTATAGATCTCATACCCATCTGTACCACATGGCGATGTCAACACAGGCGCCGTGGTCAAACGACTCTTCAAGTCTTCAAAAGCTCGCGCGCATTCTGGCGTCCAAATGAACTTTTGATCTTTCCTCGTCAGCGTGGTCAGAGGTAAAGCAATCCGTGAGAAATTTTCCACAAACCGTCTATAGTAGCCCGCAAGTCCAAGGAAGCTCCTGACCTCGGCCACTGAAGACATCACTGGCCAATCTCGAATGGCACTTATCTTCAACGGATCCACCGCGATACCTTCTCCACTTACCACATGGCCTAAAAAGGCTACTGAAGAGAGCCAGAACTCACACTTTGAGAACTTGGCATAAAGCTTATTCCTCCGCAGGGTATGCAAAACCAGCCGCAAATGGTTTGCATGATCCTCTTCCGACTGAGAGTATACTAAGATGTCATCGATAAACACAATAACAAACAAATCCAAGTACTCTCGGAACGTTCGATGCATTAGGTCCATAAATACCGAAGGCGCATTACATAGGCCAAACGGCATTACTGTGAACTCATAATGACCGTAGCGTGTTCCAAACGCCGTCTTGGGAATGTCACCTTCCCTAATCCGCAGCTGATAATATCCCGATTTCAAATCCAACTTGGAATAGACCGTTGATCCCGCCAGCTGATCAAAGAGGTCATCAATCCGTGGGATCGGATATTTGTTTTTCTCCGTCAGCTTATTCAACTCGCGGTAGTCAATACATAACCGCAAACTACCGTCTTTCTTTTTCACAAATAGAACAGGCGCGCTCCAAGGTGACATACTTGGGCGTATATATCCCTGCTCCAACAACTCTTGCAATTGGACTTTCAACTCAGCTATCTCTTTTGGCGCGACGCGATATGGTGAGCGGGCCACAGGTTTCGCACCTGGCACCAACTCAATAGAGAAGTCAATCTCCCACTGGGGTGGTAACCCAGGAAGATCTTTAGGAAACACGTCGGTAAACTCTGACACAACTAGTACTTCACCGACACTGGCCTTTGGCTCAACAGCCTGAATTAGCGTGAAGAATAACTCCGCGCCCTTCCGAACAACATTGACGACTTGGAGTGCAGACAACAGAGTCCCGCTAACTCCTCGCATACCATCGAACTTCGTCACAAGCCTGGTATTCTGGCCCAGTGTAATCTCTTTGGAGTTGCAATCAATAATGGCACGCTGCTCCGAGAGCCAGTCCATACCAAAGATCACATCAAACACCGATAACGGTAGCACAACTGCACTCAAACCGAAATCCCGACTTCCTATTTGCACATCCATATCGCAAGCCCTATCCGCAAGCATCACACAGCCATTCAGCAACAGCACCCTTGTACTATCCACCGTCACATGACTTGGTACCCCAATGCGAGATACGAAATCCTCAGACAGAAAAGAATGCGAAGCACCCGTATCAAACAGGGCTCTCGCCAAATTATTCCGAATCAGGACAAAGCCTGCAGCACACACACATGTACAAGCTATACATAACCAAAAACAATAGCACATAAGCAAGTAAGCTAATTCAACTCGTACCTGTGACGACGTCACTTTGCTTAATCGCTTCCTGTTGGCCAAGCTGATAAATTCGGGGTTGTGCCTGAGACGCAGAGGAATCAACCACCGCTTTGCCCTTCTCAGCATAAGACGCACCCGTCTTCTTGTCCCCTTTGGGCTGAACAACCCGACAGTCACGAGCAATATGCCCCACCCGGCCACAGTTATAGCATGTACGAGAATCCGGCCTTGATGTCGCTCCCGACACAACGGTCGTAGTCACTTGTCCAGATGGCTTGGACCTCTTGCCCCCTTTCTTCTGGTAAAACGACTTGTTCAGGCGAGGTGCTTGAAACTCTGGTTTTGACACAACCAAGCCCTTGTTCCCTTGCACTCACCGCATGTCCTTCTCCAACGCGCACGCAGTATCAACCAACGCCTGAAACCCTTGGTTCACCGAACTCGAAAGCAGGAACCGCAACTCATCCCGCAATCCTTCATAGAACCGATTCGTTTTCCTTTGGTCATCCGCGAAGATTGTTCCCGCATACCGTCCCAACCTGGTAAACTCATGCAAGTAGATATCCACACTATCTTCCCCTTGCTTTAACCGTTGGAACTCATTTTCCATAGCAATGCGTTGCGCTGCTGGGACATGTTTTGCCAAAAATATCCGAGAGAACTCCTCAATTGACACTTGCGTTAATTGCCTGCCCGCCAAATGGTGTACCTCAACCTCGTCCCACCACAACCGCGCCTCTCCTTCAAGCATGAAGGTGGCCAAGGTGACCTTGAGAGTTTCCTCCACCCTGATCGCTGTCATTATCCGCTTGACACGCAATAACCAATCCTCTGCCTGCGTTGGGGATCCCATTCCCGTAAACGTAGGAGGACTGAAGCTCATGAATTGCTTCAACTGTCGGTCAGCTGCTCGTGGATCTACAGCCTCAACCGGCTCGGGTCGTACCACAACACGAACTGGGTCCACTGCCGGCTGCGCTTGCCCGGTCGGCTGAATCATGGCAAATAGAGCCTCAGCAACTAATCGAACAGTTTCCGCAGATGGAGGAGGTGTTGGCACCTCCACTGGTGCCGCACTCTCATCAGAGCGCTGGGGCTCAGACTGCCCAGCACCACTACGCGTCACCTATAGGTGGACAAGACACACATTAGCGAACGTATGCAAGCAAGACAACACAAAAAGGAATGCGCAGATTCCTCAAACAAGATTTTGTACATTCCTTAATGGACATTCCAGAGTTCATTAGCGTTACAGCAGGTCGCACAAACACGTGCTCGCCACCCCACAAAAGAATTCGACCACGAATTCGAAAGAGGAAGACCGACAAAAGCTGATACCAAAATGTAACGACCCCATCCGTTAAATGACGTATAGTAGAAGGTCCGGCCGGGGCCCCACACTATATGCCACAAACAGACGGTGAGGTCACAGGATAATACCAAACCATACGAATCCTAACTCAGAGCATTCTAGCGGAAGCTTTAAGTTACAAATTTGAACTCTAAACAGGAATGTCCAATATATAAACCACCTTTATATATATAACCATGGAATGTACAACAAAGAGTTTGGCCTTAAGGCCTTACAGTTCCTCTTCCATACAACATGATTTACAAACCTCGGCGCGTAGGCCGACCATACATGAGTAAAAGAGAACAAACAAAACATTCGCTTAGCCTTCAAGGGCTAGCCGCAGCAGCCGCAGCAACAGCAGTAGGGCTTCAGCCCATCACTTACCACTTGGCTCTCCAGCACCTGCACGGGAACAATCCACCCAACCGGTGGCAAACAATGCAACGGTCAGCATTCAGCTGACCCAATTATAACAATCCTACCCCTTTCTCGGGGCATGAGCATTCTTTCCCTGCAAAGCATGGCATCATCAAATAGCAACTATGTGCGCGCAGGCACATTCAAGCCATCACAACTATCGGCCACACGGCCCGACAGTCCGTGCACTCAGGGCACATTCTTGGTGTACCGGAATACCAGGGTCAACACCACCGTCTACACGGTATTTGAGCATTCTAGTCTTTCCGGCGCGCGGGCCTAAGACTCTCATTAGGCGCTCCAACAAAACCTATAACCAGGCTTCCAAGTCGGACGGACCTAACGCAGGTACGGATCAGCCACCCCCCATTGCTCAAGTCGCCGTGCCACCTCGAATACGGAAGTATCCATGGCTATTTATAGGCGCGGGTCGATTTCACCTTTCCTGTTCGGCAATCTGCCTTTTCATAGAGTTGCAGCCCAACGGCTCAACCGCTCATAAAGTGGCAACGCACGGCCACAAGAGTTGCATCCAACCCTCTTCATTTCCTGGACATCATCCAGTACTTCCTGCTGCACCAAGCAATAGGTAGGCACAAGGCAACACAAGCCATCATCACGGAGCCTTCTACGATATGCAAACAAGCATCACCAATCCAGACCATGTCCAGATGGGCTTCACACAGCATGCCTAGAGCCGTACTCCAATTCCGGCCTCTAACAAGGGGGACTTCACATATCTACCCCAAGGGACACCACAGCCCACCGCACACTCGCGGGGAAGGGTTTTCCCTATGCAATGCAGAAAAGAAGGACTTCACATGTCCAAGGAGGGAGATCGTTACCCTTGCCGATCTCTTCGGAGCCATCGAAAACTAGCCGGTGAGAAAGAACTGCAGCAGCCTTGCCTTCACAACGCCGGCTTCGGATCACGAATCGGACCACGGGAACTCCGCCGGTGGCTTGATCTCCTCCTCCTTCTTCTTCCTCCTCTCTCTTTCTCTCTTCCTAAAGCAAAATGAAGAATGACTTCTTCATCCTTCCTTCATGAATTAAATCCTGCCAGGAAACCACCTGAGCCCTTGGATCAAAAGAGAGAAATCTGAACGACCACGATTTGCCCAAAAACCCAATTTTTGGCTGACACGGCCTGTGACACGCCCGTGTCACAGGCCGTGTACCCTTAAGCGGCACACGCGGTATTCGAACCGACTGAGATTTACTAGAACACGGGCATCGACACGCCCGTGTCGAACCTGACACGCCCGTGTCATTCCTGCCTCATCGAGCTGCAATCAGTACACGGGTCGGAACACGGCATCGGACACGCCCGTGTCCAACCTGACACGCCCGTGTTCACGGCTTGGTTCAAGGCCGTGTACTTCTCTGACTCGAACAAGCCATTTTCGAAATTTAATTCGGACACGCCCTGGGACACGCCCGTGTCCATGGCCGTGTCCCAGGCTCGACGATCGTCGACTATCGATCATCGACTAACCTGAACACGCCCTGGGACACGCCCGTGTCCCAGGCCGTGTACCCCCGACACGCCCTGGGACACGCCCGTGTCCCAGGCCGTGTCAAACAGCCTGCACCTCAAATAAGTTTGAAAACTCATTTTGAGATTTCTGGGGTGTTACATGCCGACGCGTGACCCTCCTCCTCGTGGAAGTCACAATAGGGCAAAACTCCTTCCCCACGTCTCTCTTCTGGGGGATTCCTCCTCCTCCCTGCTCCCGCTCTTCCACGGTCTCTTCCCCTTCCTCTCCCTCTGCCTATGGCCATAGCTTGCTGAGGTGGAGGTGGGAGCGGCCTCGGACCATGTCCCCATCCTAGCGGGTGAAACCTTCCTGGTCCTTGATAAAAGTTTCTTCCCCCCTGCGGAGGACCTCTCCCAGGTCCCTGAACCGGGCCTCCTGGTTGTCTCCACCCCAGCTCCGAGTGCACGGGCCCTCTTAGTTCCTCTCTCCTCCTTCCTTCTGGCTGCCTTCCCCCTCCAGGCTCCCTCTGCTCCACTTCCGTCAACCTTGCCAACTTCCTTGCGAATGCCGGGTTTGCCGCCTCCATGGCTATTTCTTTCGCGGCCTTCTCCATCAACCCTTCGAAGGACAACGACGCCTTCCTGGTGAGGCTCATCTTGAAGAAGCCTTCCCTTAGCCCCACGGTGAAAGCCATCTGGAGGGCGAAGCCAGGCACCTCCTGAATGTCCAACATCTCCTCCTAGAAGCGGTCTACGTACTGAGCCAAAGACTCGTCTGCCCTCTGCTTGATCAGGAAGATGGACTCCGGGTTCCTCTTCCTCTTTTTGGAGGTTGAGAACCGCAGCTGGAAACTTCTGCTCAGGTCCTCGAAGCAATAAATAGAACCAGTTGGGAGTTGGTGGAACCAATCCCTAGCCTTATCCTTCAAAGTGATGGCGAAGAGGCGGCACTTGAAGGCGTCCGTCATGGGTCTGATGGAAACTGCGTCTTCAAACCACTGCAAGTGTTGGAGGGGGTCATACTTCCCCACGTAGTAGTTCATTTCCGGCTCACGGAACCCTTCTGGAACGGATGTCGAGAGGACCAACTCGCAAAAAGGAGATCCTCTCGCCAGTGACTTCGCCTGGTCCACTCGCGCCACGAGGTCCACCGACGCGGCACTCGCCGGACTAGGGAAGAGCTCCCTTCCTTCCACCTCTCGCCGACTTCCTTCCGCCATTACCTCTTTTCCTGGCCGCCTCCCAGGTGCATCTTCACCTATCCTCGCCGAGTCGGCCCCTCCCCTGGGCGCGAGATCTGGCACTTGAGGAGAGGGGGTCTCGCACTCGCCTCTTTGTGCGAGTTGTTTGAGGAGATCCATGATCCCTCCAATGGACGACATGAACTCTGTCCTCCCAACATACTCCTCCTGGCTGGGGGACCTCTCGCCTCCTCCTCCCGCATCTCCCGCCATGAGATAACCCCTCGTTCTTCCGCACAGGCTGCAGCTCCACGCTCACCGCACCAAAAATGTTGGAACTAGCAAAGCCGACTCCACCTAAAGCTCGGAACTACTGAGGCAGCTCGTGCTTACTCCCTTGGGATCACTCTCCAGGCGAAGAAATAGACCGGAGGCTTCAGTGAGGAGGTCCCACCTCTTACCCGGAAGAGACTAGAACTAGAGCTCTTCCCCTCCCTAGCCAAAACTGAGCTAGGTGCCTTAGGAAAGATAAGAGGAGTCCAGAGTCCTTTCTCTAAGGCACCTTACCGGTCTATTTATAGGCCTCTGAACTGGGACTGCTGATAACCAAACTATGCTGCTGTGAAAATACCAGAATACCCTTGGCTGGGTCTGCCAACAGCTAAACTCCGTTGCCTTAAAAGACTAAATGCAGCCCACACAGGGTAAAAGAGTAAAAACACCTCCGGGGCCCAGAAGGTGGGCCCGACCTTACCTGAACCGGCCCTGGAACCAAGACGACCCTTCTCTCGAGGCACCTCTCACTGGGGTCCTCTCGCCATGCCGAATCCTCTCGACTCGCCTGGGTCCTCTAGCCACGGAGCTTCTCTTCTGAGTCCTCTCGACTCGCCTAGGCCCTCTCTACTCTCGCCTGGGTCCCTCTCGCCGGGCTGAACCCTCTTTCCTCTCGCCTGGGGCCCTCTTCCCGGACTGAACCCTCTTTCCTCTCGCTTGGGCCCACTCTTACCGGGCTGAACCCTCTTTCCTCTCGCCTGGGCCCACTCCTACCGGGCTGAACCCTCTTTCCTCTCGCCTGGGCCCACTCCTACCGGGCTGAACCCTCTTTCCTCTCGCCTGGGCCCCCTCCTACCGGGCTGCGAGCCCGAGGTTGTACAGTTGGCAGTAGAACCGGCCAAGATTTAGGCAGTGCGAGACTGGCCACTGTTGAAGACAGCCACGGATGTACGGAGCTTCCTGGGACTTGCCAGATATTACCGGAAGTTCGTCGAAGGATTCTCCCGAATTGTACTCCCTCTTACTTTCCTGACGAAGAAGGAATCCCCTTTCATTTGGACGCCACAGTGCGAGGCGGCCTTTGTGGAGTTGAAAGGTCGGCTTACCTCAACTCCCATTCTCGCTCTTCCGTCAGGAAGGGAGGGATTCCAGGTGTACACAGATGCCTCCTACCAGGGTATGGGTACCGTTCTGATGCAGAACGGGAACGTAATAGCCTACGCCTCCGGATAGATGAAGATACATGAGAAGAACTATCCGGTGCATGATCTGGAGATGGGTACAGTGATCTTTGCTCTGAAGATTTGGCGACACTACCTCTACGGGGTTCACTGTGACATCTTCTCAGATCACAAAAATTTGAAATACATTGACACACAGAAGGAACTCAACATCAGACAGAGACGTTGGGTGGAGTTCCTGTCGGATTACTAGTACACCATGCACTACCATCCCGGGAAGGCGAACGTGGTGGCAGATGCTTTGACCCGGAGAGGAGATATCTCAGGGAAGGGACCACATCTGATGTCCATGGAGCAAGCCTGGTCTTTCACAGATATGCAGATATCCCTAGTATCCAAAAATGACCCAGAGCTGTATAGGGAGTATCTAGCATCGATGGTGGCCATAGATGATATTCGGGACCGCATCTGGGACGGACAGAGGACAGATGCATGGGCAGAGCCGATATTCCAATCCTTGGAGGAGGGTTTGACAGGGGATTATTCACTGAGATATGGATTACTATATTTTAGAGACAGAGTTTATATACCCGCAGGAGGCCAGATTCGGGAAGACATCATGGCAGAAGCACATTGTAGCAGAAATTCTATACACCCGGGGATCACCAAGATGACAGAAGACTTGAAGAAGACGATGTTTTGGCAAGGGATGAAGAAGGACATTACATACTTCGTGACTCATTGCGAGGCATGCCAGCTGGTGAAGGCGGAGTGCAGGAACCCCGCGGGATTGCTACAGCCACTTCTGGTGCCGGAGTGGAAATTTGAGGACATCGCGATGGATTTCATTCATGGCATACCCCGATCACGGACGGGAAACGATTTGATTTGGGTCATCGTCGATCGGCTGACGAAGGTGGCCAGATTCATTCGGATCAGGAAAGATGACTTGGTTGGGGTACTAGTGCGGAGATTCATAGAGCAGTTCATTCGTTACTACGGGGTGCCCAGGACGATCGTGTCGGATCGGGATGGTCGGTTCACATCTAGAGAGTGGAGATCCGTGCAGACTTACTTAGGCACGCAGATGACCTTCAGCACAACTTTTCATCCCCAGATGGATGGGCAGACGGAACGCACCAATCGGACGCTGGAAGATCTTTTGGGGCTATGCATTTTAGACCGCGGGGAATCGTGGGAGAAGCTCTTACCCCAGGTCGAGTTCTCCTATAACAACAGCTATCAGTCCAGCATCAGGATGACGCCTTACGAAGCCTTGTATGGAAGGAATTGCAGGACCCCGCTTTCTTGGATTCAGGACGAGGATCCGAAGGCGTTGGGATCAGATTTTGTTGAAGACACCGAGGCTCAGGTGAGGCTGATCAGAGACAGGATGTTAGAAGCGCAGATCAGACAGGCTAAGTACTATGACGCCCGACATCGTCAGGTGGAATTTTAGGTGGGGGACCGAGTGTTTTTGCCCTTACAGGATCCTGGAGCGGATCGGGGCCCTAGCCTACAGACTGGAGTTGCCACCGGAGCTGACAGTTCTACACGACGTCTTCCACATTTCTTCGCCGAGGAGGGCTCTACTATGCCCGGAGCAGCAAATTTTGACCACCGGAGGGCCGGTAGCTTCAAACTGGTCTGTTCACTTGGAGCCAGTTCGGATCGATGACAGAGGAGTACGGATCTTGCGTCGCAAGAAGGTTCCGTTAGTAAAAGTTCTGTGGAGGAACCATGGCCAGGAGGAGCATACCTGGGAACTGCAGGACCTAATGCGACAAAAGTATCTAGAGCTGTTCAGTCAGGTATACCTCACAACCTCTCAGGATGTTCAATTTAATTTCCTATTTTAAACAAGTAGGACTAGAATTTCAAGAGTAGGGGTTAATCTTTTGTTTATTGGGGTCTAGACGTTGTCAAATTGGGCGAATTAGTCATAGATGTAAGTTTTCCCTTTAAACCTCACTTAGCAAACATGGCGTCGTGATATAATCTTTCACTTCTCATGGGATGTTACAAGTTTTTTCTCTCCGATAGGAGCCCCGTAGGCTCAACCTTGATTTCAGGGATGAAATCTTTGTTTTGTTTTTTGGGATTTGTAACATCCCATTTCCAACTAGACCCCTAAGAGTAGTTTTGGTCATGAACAGGTCATGACAAATCCCTAGGGAGCTAAAAAGGGCCAGGTAATCAAGGACCAAGGTGAGAATCACCTTGGTCTGCCTATGACACAACCTCATCACCAAACCTAGGGTTTGACCTTAGGGCTTCACCATGACTCCATGACCCCACCACAACATCACTAACCTATTAGAGGATCCACTAGAGCCATATGGGCCCATTGGGGTTAACTCAAGTTGCTAGGTTGACTCAAGTCAACTCTAGTCCCAATTTGGTCAAAGTGCCCTTACTAAGGGGCATGTGACCTCTAAGGTGCCCAATCAACCATACCCAACCCTACTTGGACTCTAGGGGAGGCCAAAGGATCACCTAGGACCCATAGGGGTCAACCCAAAAGGTCAAATTGGCTAGGGTCAACCGTAGTCTATGTTTGGGTCAACTTGGCCCAAATGGGCTAACCCAAGCTTAAGCCATTGTTTCCCTTAGGCTAACTTCATTTCTCATAATTATTATGAGTAGAATGGCTGCATATATCCTATGGGGTTTGACCAGTCAACTTGGTGACTAGGAGAGAGAAAGGGAGCTTCATTCCATGGTAATGGTGGAGAGAGAAAATGAGGGGAAGAGGAATGGTGTGGGGACAGGCCAAAGGAGGCCAACAACCACCCATTATGGCTGCAATCAACTCCTCTAGGGGAGAGGAGTTGATTCCAGTCATTTCCCGGCCACCAAGGGGCAGTTTCAGCCCCCCTCCTCTCAACCCGAGCCATGCTTTAATGGCTTTGATGGGCATTGAAGAACCAGCCACCCCTCCCCAATTGACCATTTAAACATCATCACTGGGCTGAGGGGAGCGTTTTCGAACTCTTACCTGGAAGGAGCAAGCCACCCCACTGTGTTGTTGCAGAAGCCGAGCGCCGCCGCCGTCATCCATGGTGTCCCGCCGCTCCTCTCGCCTTCAGGCCACCGGAAAGGTCCTCCTCCACCTCTTTTTCCATGGTTAGATCGTAGCAATTACTAGGGCCAAGGTTCGGGCTCAATTGAGCCCGATCCAAATCCAAATTTCCATGGTTTTCGGCCAAGAAATAGCTTGGTCGGATCACCGGAATAGATGTCTCCAGCGGCCGTGCCGCCGGCTTGGGGTAGCCCCCACCTCCCCGAAGGTGGTGGTGGCGGTGGCCGGCCGGGGAAGTGGCCTGGTGGCCGGGAAATCGGCCCGCAAGCTGCTCCAGGACGGGACGATCTGGGCCATCCGCTGGAGGTAGAAGACAACCCGATGCCTTCTATTTAGGCGCTTTAAGATTCGTGCAGGATGAATATAGGTTTTATTTATTTTGATTTCATATTATTCTGTCACACTATATGCAGTGTTTAGTTTTAATTTTTAAAACTACTTAGGCTCATCCAATGGGAAAGTCATCAACATGAAATGTGTAGCCCTAAGGGTCTATTTTAATCTAAAATTAATTTGGACCCATTTGGACCTTTGGTTGGTCCAGGACACCCATTTTGGTGGGACCTATACCTAGGGATATCCTGAAATTCAAATGGATGCCCATCTTTCATCCCTTGTCCAAATGAGCTGGAATTTGGGCAGGGGGTCTACCTTAGCTATACCTAGGGCCTGCTCAAAAATGGGAATTTTTTGAGAATATTTTTCTATAGTTTTTTAGAAATATTTAATAAACCATTTATTAATTAATTAGGTGTCATAAACACCTCAAAATCCCCCCAAATTTGGGTGGGTTGTCTTAAAAGGCATGTTAAGGCTATGGTAAAAATTTCATCTCATTTGGAGATGTTTTGATTAGGTTTTTATCCAACCCTAGGTTGACCCTTATGTGAGATTCGATGAGTTATATTCGACGAATTTTCCTTGGACCATTTCTCTGCTTAGTGAAGTCCTTCCCGAGTGAAATCTTTTCTCCTTAGCCATCTTCACGAGTCCTTATTCAGCATGCCTAGTTTAGTTTTTGCGGAATAAAAACAGTTGAAAGTATCTAGTGCCTGCCTAAATCACCTAGATGGGGGGAGGTGAATATGTGAGGTTTTTGTCTTTTCACGGATTAAAAACCACTTAAAAATAAAGCACACAGAACACAGAGATCTATAGTGGTTTCCTGAGTTGGGTACGTACACTATCCCGCCTCGCCTATCTACTACGAAGGGCTAGATTGGGCTACTTCACCTTTCGTAGATTTAAACAAATCTTACACCTCAGAGCCTCAACTCCTACAACTTGGAGATAACGCTCCTACCACTCAAAGAACAACCTCTAATACAACTTGATCCACAAATGGATCTACAACTCGATCTAAACACGGATCTACTACTCGGAGGGAAAGCCTCCTACAAATGTAATTAAAGATTTACACAATAAAGCAAAGATTGCAAATAATCCTTCTTAGATCTAAGTCTTCACTCAGTCCTTCTTCGAATAGGTTGATCTTGAAAATCTTGGAGAACACGGAAAATCTGAAAGCTTTGAAGACTTTGATCATGGATCGACTAGATCTGAGAGAATCAGAAACTTTGGAGAACAATAATCCAGTCGATTTGCTTGAAGACACTCGAATTGTGCAGTGCTATCGTCAGCTGAGCGGGATTCGCGAGAGATGTACGGAAGCCGACAAAAACTCTCTTGATTTGAGCATGATTAGGGTTGAAGAAAAAGCCACCCTAAAAATATATAGGGATCTTCCTTTGTAATGGCTAGAAAAATTATTCCATACCGGAACGTGTAGAAGTCACTGCACACGGCTATCGGGAAGAGCGAACTGGAAATATGAAATCGGGAAGAAAATAACCCTAAGTCTAATTCGTCGAGTATAGCCGTGTATACTCATCGAACAACACATGAATTTTGACGGAAAACACTTGGAGAATTTCAGTCCAGTCAAAATTATTACTCAAAGCTTTAGCAAAGGCATACTCAACAAATTTGACAAGTATCGGCTGATATAGTCGATGAATTCGACGAGTATCGGCTGATACACTCGACGCATTCGACGCATGAGCTAAGCCATATTCGATGAATCTTACTTAGAAAAATCTAGAGAATTAAATTTAGAGACTAAAGGTATACCCAAAGAGTCTCGACGAATTTGGCGTGTATCGTCATGTATATTCGACGAATTCGGTGGGTATCGAAAGATACACTCGACGAATTCGACGAGTATACTCTATGATACTCAACGATTTTTACTTAACCGATTTTCCAAGTGTCAGAGATTTTACCTTAAGTAAAATACGACGAATTCGACGAGTGTATACACAGCGAATTCAATGAGTATCAACAGATATACTCGACGAATTCGATGAATATCCCTTACGATACTCGACAATTTTTTCTTGGGTAAAATTCCTGTTCTGCTAATTTCAAGTCCTTGCCCTTCCTTGATCCTTCTAATGCACTTGAGATGAAAGTACACTCCAATAGAGAGATTACACGTGAGTCAACACATTGGCCTACACAATGAAGGATTATATTATATAGTTCTGTGTTTCATGACCCACTGTAACCTGACATTGAGTTATACTTAGTTATACATTCCTGCGAGCACAAAACTAAAACAAAACATCAAATACAATCTCAATTCATCTTAGCTTAAGAGGACCCTTCTTCAAATCATGGTTATTGTGGATACAATACCCAACACCACTCTTTAGCAAGCTGCTTCCCTAGTGCCTGAGTCAGCATCATTTGTAAGACCCCCTTTTTTTCTTTTTCGACACCGGGGTCTTAGCCCAAAACTGTCGCCTTACGGTGGCACCGACTCACGGGAAGGCCGCCACTACAAAACGCCAATTTTGCCGGCCCTTTTCGATCACAAGAGAGAGAAGTAATTATACATAAATGTAAATAAGTCCACAGAAGCATGTATAAAAGTGAAATCACATCCAGTCTATCAGTAGACAATAACAGGAAATAGATAATAGAAGTACTGCAAGATACGGTTCAGATAAAACATAGATAAACAGGCTCGAGCCCGGTACATCAGAGTCCTCACTACAAATAACTCATCGCAGAACTATAAAGGTACTAATCACTCACGGATCTGGTCGCAGGTGCACCGGTGCTAGACTGACCCACCTCCATGCGCACCGTACTCCGCTGGTGCTGGTCCCTAGACTGCTGGTCCCTGTCTCCCATCCGGAGCTCCTGTAATGTTGTGGTTCGAAAACCATTAGTCATAAAGACTAAGCCCTATCATCCCCTACCCCTCCCCCTATGGCTCCTAAGCACCGAGCGGAGAGGAGGAAATGGAAGTTACAAAGGTGGAGAATAATCAAGCAGGTGACATTGGAGTTATTCTAACAACTATCTAGAACAAAGTACAACTAGCAGTCCTATGGTAGTAAGTGGTAAAGAAGAGAAGTAGTAAGTAAACAAGCAAGTAAATAAGTAGGTAACCTTAACTTATATGAATGACCATACAAACTTATAAGTTAAGGGGTATTCTGCAAGGCTCCCATCGTATAAAAAGTCCCATACCGATTTATACATTGGGGTGTCGGTTGTATGCAAATATGAGTGTAGTGATATGCTATGCCATGATTCATGCAAGTGCAACACATGCACACGACTCTATGCGCACAGACCTTTAGTTCCCCCTGTTCGGGAAGCTAGCTTCACTCCCAGGAACCTCCGTTGTAGCAAACGGAGACAGTGGGTCGGGCCCCCCACTCCTAGGCGGGTATCCACACTACCGGGCCTAGCCCTTCCGTACGCCCCTAGAAGAACACAACCTAGAGTATCCGCGTACTACTGCTGGCTATACCCACCAGACTTTCTTTGGCTAAGTGTCCCACACCACCAAGTCAACGTACTGATGCCGGTGTGAACGACAACTAGATATCGAAGACCCACCACCTTTATTCTGTACTCCAACCCTCGAGCCCTCGGCTCCCCGGACTGTCCCGTCCGTGCATCTACCTTCAGAGCTACCGTTTGAATGACAACCAAACCAATTATTCTACCTTCCTAGCTATCAGGGAGTATGTGTACGTGCAACCCTAGTTATACTAATTGCTCTTTAGATTATTATTTCTACAGTTTATGTTAGCCCAGGACTGCCCCCGGTATTCCCCGTGAAGGGCTCTCAAAGGGCACTAGGAACTATGATGGTAGCTGAAGCCCACCGTTCCCTTTCGCAAGGCACTTATTGTTATTGGTTGATACCCATTACTCGATCCCTTTTTAAGTTACTTTAGATCTGGCCCTAGCGTATTAAGACTCTTCCACTACTACTCGGGGTGGACGATCTTTTGTCGTTCCCGTACGCCCTTATACTTAATCAGTCTCGCACTCTACCTATCCTGACCCCAATAATGGACTTAAACTTAGCTTACCCTAACCAACCAGAAACTACAAAAATTCCATCTCCCAAAGTTCATTATCCGCTCTAGTTCAGTTTTCGTGATTTTACTATATGCAGACCATCTTAAGATACGTGAGGAGTATAAGGGGAGGTACTCCAAATTGTCTTCCGAATTTCCTATAATATTTACTGGAGGTCTATCGTGACATAATATAGCTAAGACCAAGATTTCAAAATTTTCCTATTTATCGGGCATTTAATTTATTTATTCTAAGATTCCAAATGCCCTAGTATGAACATGAAGTGCACTAATGAGCCAACAATAAATCATCATAAAATTATTAAAAATCCTATGAGACATTTAAATAGCAATTCCAAGTTTTGCGAAATTCCAGAGGTGTTTAGGCCTATATTTCTAATTTACCATTTTAGGCCATTTCTATTATATTATAAAGGAAGTACTGTAAATATGTATCCAAAAATCCCAAGAAAATTATATAAGCTTTATGGTGACCTAAATACATCAGAAACCAAGTCCCATAATTGTTCTCTAATATTTGGGCTCTGAATCTATTTTAATGTAAAATGCTAATTTTACCAGCTTAGTGAAGGAGATGCTATTTTTAATCATCTAAAATTCCATATAAAATTACAGGGTGACTAGCGTAACTTTAAACACCCCCTGACCAAATTTCATAATTTTTCAGATAGTAATTGGACATTATTTGTATTTTTGACTCCATGTCACAACTAGTACGTTAAAGAAATATGTACCCAAAATAATCCGTTAAAATTTCCAAGAAAAATACAGAAGATATAACATGCTATAAGATGCTCTAATCCAAGATTTCATAACATTCCAGTGAATAGAAATTCCAGAATCATCAAAATAAATATCTAGGACACAATTAGAGTTGTAAATGAAGTACTGCATAAATTAACCTGAAAATCTCAACAAAATTATAACATGGCTATTTAGATTAGAAAATCACCCTACTTTAATTTTACTTGATTTAAAGTTCATTTGATAGCTTTATAATTCAAATTAAAGTTGGTGACCTAAACTAGAGTTAGGATTTTAGGTGGCCTAGCTGTCTCCAAATACCCTAAACTTTTGTCCAGAGAACTATACTAGCCCTATGGTTCTCTCCACCAAATTTTAAGTCAGTCCAAGGTTATTTGACCCCATGAACTTCACAACCCCAAAAACCACCATTATGGGATTTTCCCTAGGGTTCTAGGGATACCCTACACCAACCCACCCCAAACTCCCTTACAGGGTGTTTCATGCCCTTAACAGCCTTTGGACAAAATATCAGCCTCTGTTGAGATGATATGACCACCCAAACACCAAGGGGGTGTTTGATCCTAAATTATCCTATAAGGACCAACCTAGGGTTGGATAAAAACTTAATCAAAACATCTCCAAATGAGATGAAATTTTTACCAGAACCTTATGATAAACCCAGGGACCACTTACCAAAATTTGGGAGGGTTTGGAAGTCATTTAGCCATCTTATTAAATTATGCTAGGATTATTGAATTTTTCTAAAAACTATAGAAAAACATTTTCCAAAAATCCTAATTTTTGTATAGCACCTAGATATAGGTAAGATTAGGCCACACCCCAAATTTCAAGTCATTTTTATGGCTGGATTGGAGTGGGGAATTTTTCTAAGGTCAAGACAGCCCTATGGATAGACCTCACCAAAAAGAGTGCTGCAGTCTAACCAGGACTCCAAATCGAGTGAAATTAATTTTGAATTAAACTAGACTTCAAGGGCTACATTTTCCATGTTAACCACTTTTTATGTTTCAGCCCCTATGGGCTATAATTTCCAGTTTTAACCTAGTGTACAGTAAATGGAATTAATTCCTAACTATACATTATATAATATAATTAAATGCTACTGTTCACCTTCTTCTTTACCCGAACCTGAACAACATCAGAAAAACAAACACTTCCTGTAGCTTTTCTAAAGCTATTTTCCGGCCACCCAGCCATCTCCCTGGTCAGCCACCACCACCACCTCCTCTGTTGAGGTGAGCGCTACCGTCGGGCGGCGGCACGGCCGCCGGTGAGGCGGTTTCGGCAAACCCACCACCAAGAAATTTCGGAAAACCATGGAAACGCTCACTCGATCCGGCTCTTTTGAGCCCGATATCTCTCCTAATGATTTCTAAGATCTATCCGCAGAAGAAGAGGGAGGGGAGGACCTTGTTCGCGGGCTGGAGGTGTGCAGACTGTCGGGAAGCTATTTGCGCGGTGGCAGCGTCGCCGGAAATTCTTCAACAGCAAGGGGAGGAATCTGAATCCGTTTGATCGAGCGTGTAACCTTCTCCTCTTGCTCTAAGGAGGCTGTTATAGATCTCCAAGTGGGGAGGGGAAAGGATGAAACATTCATGGCCATGAATGTTTCTCTTAATAACGTTTCGGTGATGATGTAGGGAAGATGAAAGGTGGAAGATGAAATGGCTGATCCAGGTGGCGATTTTCTATTGGACCTCACTCTCTCTTTCTATTAAAAAATTAGAGACAGAAACGGCCCATAAATATTCCTGCTATACATTCCCATAATCAGAATTGATTATGATGTCGGTTACCGAAATTTCCAGTCTGGCTGACGTTTCGGCCTTAGTCACGGGCGTGACACAAAGGTCACGGGCGTGATAGGCCTGGGTGGCCAATTCTGATTTCGACAATCGTCTAACTGAGATCGATGATCGTCGAAGGGTGGTCACGCCCTAGGTCACGGGCGTGACACATGGGTCACGGGCGTGACAGGGTCATGAGGCAAATTCCTCGCTCGGCGATTGTCTCGTTGAGATCGACGATTGCCAAAGGGGGTAACGCCCTTGGTCACGGGCGTGACACCTGAGTCACGGGCGTGACAGGGCAATGACGCAAATTCTGCGCTTCGACGATCGTCCCGCTAAGATCGACGATCGTCGAAGGGTCGTGCCCTAGGTCACGGGCGTGACACATAGGTCAAGGGCGTGACAGGGCCATGACGCAAATTCTGTGCTTTGACGATCGTCCCACTGAGATCGAAGATCGTCGAAGGGGTCACGCCCTAGGTCACGGGTGTGATACATAGGTCACGGGCGTGACAGGGACATGACGCAAATTCTACGCTTCGACGATCGTCGCGCTGAGATCGACGATCGTCGAAGGCGTCACGCCCTATGTCACGGGCGTGACACATAGGTAACGGGCGTGACAGGCCCGGGTTGAAAATTCTGTGCTCGACGATCGTCGCGCTGAGATCGACGATCGTCGAAGGGGTGACGCCCTAGGTCACGGGCGTGATGGGTCGGTCACGGGCGTGACCAACCTGTGACCCGAAATCTCGGTCGATGTATTTCAATTTTTGGGCTTCCTAGGGTTCTGTCATGACCAACCGACTCCTAGGGATCTAGCCGGAAATTGGATGTTACATCATTTCTAGCTCAGAAAAGGAGGGACGTTAGCCAACTGAAGATAATCTCAATTATCCAAATTGGGACCATCAACCAGAAGAACAAGATCATCATGGATCTTGAAGAGAAGCTCCTTAAGGAGAGGAAGATTGTTGTTGAATTCTCTAAGCCCAAAATTGTGTTGCCACTAATTGACTCATTCACCTCTCAAAAAGATAAGAGAGGTTTGGGGTTCAAGTGGAACTCTAGAGCTGCCCATTCCAAAGTGAAAGACAAAGCTCCTATAGTGCCTCAGACTACCTTTCAAAAGGTAATATTTCTTTCCAACTAGTATGACCAGGATAACATGCATGGTCACTAGAAGAATGAGAACTCTTCTTATAAGAATATAAGGGTATCTTATAATGGAAGGAGGAAGGGCATGAGGTTTAGTGCACTGAAGGCTCCCCATGAAGAAATCCAAATGGCCAATTATGGATCATTTGTGTTTGGTGCTCCAACCCACACACTCAAGGATAAGACTGTAGTCTGTTTCCATGTTCCCTCGGCAAAACTGTGACTAAGGGTAAGTCAATCAGTAAGCCATACATTTAAGTTTCTGATGCCATCAACTCCATGTCAGTTGCAAAGATAAGATCTATTGGTGCTACTCAGAATATGCCAAGTGCATCCACTAGCAGGCTCACTTTCAGTCAAATACTTGCTGAGAGGAAATGGAAGTAGGCTGGTGCTCTCCCCTCTGAATAGAGAACTAGTAATAGCTTGCGCACTCCAAAGTCTTTCAAAAGAGGAGATATAACACTCATGAGTGTTAGTGTTGTGGCGAAGTGGGTCACTTTTCCATAGACTGTTGGCACAACCCTAATGTGCTAAGGGCAAGGGTAAGTCTCCATGTCAGGGATGCTGCAGGTAGACATATTCATTTTTTGACTAACATGAACCAAGGACCCAATCCCTTTTGGGTTCCATACACATGATTGGGGCAAGGTGTCATCTTAAGTACAACACTCCAGTGAAGAATGTACCTAAGGTCATCTTTGGAGGTTCAGACAGAGGAGTTACTAAGGTCTATGATTTGATCACCAATGACATAGTCTCCATCACAAAAGTTGCTTATGTGGAAGGATTGTAGCACAATTTTATTAGCATAAGTCAACTATATAACACTGGCTATGTCATTGTCTTCCACAAGGATGAGTGTCTGATCAAAAGGTCAAGTGACCAAGAGGTCATTTTGATAGGCACTGGGAGTGGAGATGTATATTGTTTAAACTTCTTACGTTTAAGTATAGACTCACCAGTATATCTGGTAGCAAATGAGAAAGTCTCTTATAGTGTGCAATGACACAAAAGGCTGGCTCACTTGAACTACAAGACAATTAACAAGCTTTTCAGTGAATGGCTAGTCAGAAATGGAGCTAATATAAGATGCACCAAAGAGGGCATTTGTTTTGCATGCAAAAAGGGTAAGCAGACCAAAGCATCCCTTAAGTGCATTGGGGCCAAAGATTCAGATAGGTGCTTGTACCTCTTGCATATGGACTTGTTTGGTCCTATGACAATTCATAGTCTAGGTAGAAAAGTCTACACACTTGTGATAGTTACTGACTATTCCAGGTTTGCTAGGGTGTTCTTCCTAAAGAAAAAGTCTGAAATCCCTAACACTTTGTGACCTTTGTTAGGTAAGTTCATAATGAAAAGGACAGTTCTGTGATCAAAATCAGAAGTGACCATGGTCTTGAATTTCTGTCTGAAGACATGATTAAGTTCTGTGAAGAACAAGGGATTCACCAGGAATTTTCTTATCCTAGAACACCCCAGGAAAATGGGATAGCTAAAAAAAACAAGACTCTCATAGAGGCTGACAGGATACTACTCAATGACACTTAGAGGTGTCACGGTTCTGGTTCGGTTCTAGTATTACTAAAACTGTGAACCGAAACGCTAAGGTAATGGTTCTTCAAATTAGAACCAAAATCTTATTTGGTTTGACAGGTTTTGGTTCTAGTTCTGGTTCCAACATAATTTTTGGAACTGCTGTGTCAAAAGTTCCGATTACGGTTCAACAAGAACCAAAACCAAACCGGCCACTAATGGTTCGGTCCAGTTCTACGTGGTTCCGTTCGGTTCCAATCGGTTCCAACCAGAACCAAAACCAAACTTTGCAAAATGAATGCGGGAAGTTAAAAATAAAGAACCATAGGGAAAAAAATAAACCCGTTAGAAATTTTTGCATGAGAGAATTCGAAGTCTGGGGCCTAAACACATGAATTTCACATTATGCGAATGAGGAGTACTTTTTTTGTTTAATATAGTACGTAGAACTGAAATTTAAAACTCAGAATTGCAAAACCACAAAAACTGCATCTTAACGCACAGATTATAAACTACACTGAACGATTTAGCTATGGAGTGGTTTCGTTCGTTTAAAAATTGCATAGTTTGCGGTGCGTTTTTTGGTGGTACGTAATTTACAAAACCGTACCACACCAATATCATCGTTCGTACCGACTTCTTCGCGATGACCTGATATTATAATCATCGCCAATGAGTATAGGCTACCTTAATTTTTCCATAGCTCTGTCGTCTCCTCTTCGGTTAGTGGTTCCTTTCTCTTCGACTATTTATAGACATCGATTGCAGGTATTCATGTTAGAAACTATTTTGGTATTACGAGTGATAGGCACGGGGTTTTGCCCCTATGGCCAAATGCGACAGTACCTCAATTATGATAGTGCACTAGGAGCCCCCGTGCCCCACGCGATATAATCTCAGCCACGACCCGCAAACCATTAAGTTTTATACTCCGCTTGTTGCCCATTTTTTGCATTGTGCAAGGGGGCATGCGAGCGAAGGGGAGAACACATTTTTTATATAGTTAGAGGATAATAAAATATACAAAAAATAATAATAAATGGGTCGCAATTCGGTTCTGCTTCGGTCTGGTTCAGATCGGGTTTAAAATTCTTGAAATCGCTTAAGATTTATATGTTGTGTTGGGTACATTGGAAAATGTGTACCTGATTTGAAGAAGCCTTACTTAGTATAATGATATACATCAAGGTGTATTTGATGTTGTTTAAGTTGAATATGTGCAGGTTAAAAGTATGGAAAAATTTCTAAGTCCATGTGTCGACACCAGAAGAAGATGTGTCGACACTTCAGGAAGATTGTGTCGACACTTCAAGAAGTCTGTGTCGACACAGAGAAAATGAGTCGACATCAACTGTGTCGACACCGGGAGGCAGTGTCGACACACACAAAATTATAGTCGGCATCAACTGTGTCGACACCAGGAGGCTGTGTCGACACACAGAGGCAGAAGTCAACAATAGCCAAGTCGACACTTAGAGACTGAGTCGACACCTGGCAGAATCAAGGATAAGTCTGTGGCTGAAGTAATTGTGTCGACATACAACTATCTATGTCGACACATTCTCAAAAAGTTGTGTCAAGAAGCTGTGTCGACATCAACACATATGCGTCGACATCACAAAGGATTGTGTCGACCCTCAATAAAATTGTGTCGACACATTTTAACAATTGTCTCGACACATATTGACAGTTTGTCTCGACACTTTCTGGCAGAAACAAAGACTCCTTGGCAGTTTGAAGAGTTGACAGCTGTGGGTCTCTACAGGTTAACTGACGTGATTGACACAGACAGAAGTTTGTTAGGAACCGAACCAGCCGGTTACCAGGAATGAAGGCTATAAATAGATGGATAGTGTCTGAAAGAGATACACAACTGAAAACTGAACACTGAATAAGAAGTAACAATAAGAAGAAGATCTTTGCAGATCTAAGAAGATATTCTGATTGAACTATCAGAATCTGTCTAAGTAGAATTCAGTCAAAAATTCTGAAGTATCTTCAAGGGACTTGAATAGAGAGAGATCCAGTCAAAAGAAGGCAAGAAGAAAGCTTTCTCAGATTTCAAAAGAAATAGATTCTGAACTTATCTGTCAAGAAGATTCAGATTCAAATTCTAAAATCTAAGGTGAAAGCTGCTGATCAGTTTATGTCAAAGAAGATCAACTCAACAAAGTTCAGATTCAAGAAGCTTTGAAGAAAGCTAAGTTCCAGTTGATTTTATCCATCTGATTTATCAAGAAGCTGATCAAGAACACTGTCTTGTTCCACCTCTCTCTCCAGGAGCAAGATAAAAACATATTTTACTCAAATCTTGTAGGATCTTTTAATAGATCTGAGTTGTAAGCCTAATTTATAAAGGCTGAGTGTAGGAGAGATAATCTCTGAGTTGTAGGTCTTGAATAAAGACTGAGGTAGGGCTGAATTGCCTGAGCTGTAGGAGTGTGGTATCACTCTGAGTTGTAGGAATCCATTTTGGATTCTGAGCTGTAGGATCTGAGGATCTGAGTTAAAGAAGGGAGTTTGGCTGAATCTAGCACACTGCTAGATAGGCGAAGGGGGAAAGTGGATGTACCCAGATCTTGGGGAACCACTATAAATACTTGTTGCAATCTGTGATGTGTAGTTCTAGATTGTGTGATTGTGATTGCTAAAGTAGCTGCAGAACTCATAGAAAATAGTCTTTAATTACTTAATCATTCTGCCTTAAGTTTGAAAAGAAAATAAGAACCTATTCACCCCCCTCTAGGTGTCTAGGTAATCTTGAAAGTAAAACTATCAAGTGGTATCAGAGGGAGGTTACTCAAAGTAAGACTTAACAGTCTGAGTTAGATCTAAAGGCAGAATCAAGAATCAAGAAAATGGGTTCAGGTGAGAATCACAAGGAGTTGGGGTCTTTGAAGCTTCCCATCTGCAGAAAAGAAATCTTTGGAATCTGGAAGGAAAGGGTTATGCTGTTTATGGAGGCCTCAGACCCAAGAATTTATATCACAGTGAAAGAAGGTCCATACATTCCAATGAAGATTTCTGTATTAGATGCAAATGAGGAAAATCGTAAGGATTTTTCAGAAATGACAAAGGAGGAAATCATCTTAGCCACTATGGACAAGAGAGCTCAAAACATCATAGTAAGTGCAATAGATGATTCCACCTTCCAAAATCTGATACATTGCAAGACCTCCAAAGAGATGTGGGACACCTTGATTGTCTATATGAAAGGATCTGAAGAAGTAAGACAAGACAGAAAATCAATGCTCAACCAAGAATATGAGAGCTTCAGACAAGGAAAGTCTGATAGCATAACTGAGTGTTATAAGAAATTTTATAGGATTGTGAATGAACTGATGTCCTATGGAAGAGTCTTCAGTACATATGAGCTGAATGACAAGTTTCTTAGATCTTTAACAAAGGATTGGGATACCAAAATATGTGCCATTAGAGAAGCGGCCAAGTTAGCTGATATTTCTCCTCAAACCTTGTTTGGAAAATTGCTTTCATATGAAATGCAATTGATGGCTAGGAAGGAGGAAGAAAGAAGTACAAAAGGTGAGCATAGATCTGTGGCTTTCAAAGTTGAAGCCACTAGAAAGAAAGGGAGGATGTCTTCATCTCCTCTCAAGGAAGCTACAGAAGAAATAATAGAAAATTCAGATAGTCAGAAATCAGGGAGCAGTGAATCAGATACTGACTTTGCTGCCTTTACAAGACAGTTTCAAAAGTTCTTGAAAAAGAAGCAGTGGAAGTCCAGGCCCTCCACATCACAGCTAGTAGATAAGTACTATCAGAAGAGAAAATCCTCAAGAAATGAGAGAAACAGAACTAAGCCCAGCAAAGCCATAACTTCTAAGATTGTTTGTTATTGCTGCAATAAGACTGGACATATGGTAGCTGAATGTCCAAAAAAGAGAAAGGAGTCAGTAGACAGAAAAAAGACTCAACACAAGGGAAAGAAGGAGAAATCTTTTGTTGTAAAGAAGGATAAGAGTCTATCAGATCAGTCCTCATCAGAGTCAGAATCTGAAGCAGAAGCATACATAGGATTGTATGCAGCCAATGAAGAAGAGGAATTTCTGCAACTGATGGATTCCATTCATGATCAAGAAGACAAGGAATGCATGGGTCTGATGGCTGAGTTAGAAGATAACCAATGCCAGGATCAGCCTGGTCCTAGTAAGGTACAAAAGGTTTCTAGTTCTTCTGATTTTAGTACTGGTTCAGAGTCAGATTCATCTACATCAAGTGATATGAATGGATCAGAATCTGAAGGTGATATTCATCAGTTGATGGATGAATATAGGGACTTGTTGCAGGCTCTTAAGAAAAGCAAGAATCTAGTCAAAAGCTCAGGCTCAGGAAATTGCTGATCTTAAGGTGGCTGCAACTGAGTTTGAAAAAGTAATGGATCAAAAGTTAAATGAGATTGCCAAACTGAAAAATATAACCTATATTCAGATGGGCACAATCAAATATAACAATGATCAAATTAAGAGTCTGGAGGCCAGACTAAGTATTGAAAAAGATTTAGTGGCTAGTTACTCTAAGCCAAAATCTGTCTTACCTTTAATAGATGAGTTTGTGGCTCAAAAGGGTAAGGCAGGATTAGGCTTCAAAGGTAACCCCAGGGCTGCCCAATTCAAAAGAAAAGGCAAAGCTCCTGTCCAGCCTCTAAACCTTTCAGTCCCAGTTATGTTTAGAAAGGTGCAAGTGCCTTCTAACAAATATGATCTTGAGAATATTCATGGTCATGTTAAGACTAATGTTCAGATAAATAAGGGTGTAAATGCCAATAGGTCTACCCATGTTCATAAACCCCATGGTTATAAGAAATCTATGGGTGAAGCAGCAGCAGCACCAGCACTGGACAGAAATTCTTCTGTCAAGGGTGTATCAAGACCTAGATACAACAAGTTTGAATGTTGGTGTTGTGGCAAGAGAGGACATTTTGCCTTAGAATGCTGGTATAACACAAATGTAAGGAAGAACAATAGTCTACCATTTAGAAGAGCTGCTGGTAGTCTTAATATGAATGGTGCTAACCTGAACCAAGGACCCAAGACTTACTTGGGTTCTAAGGGAAAGTAATTCTGTATTGCAGGAAAGTCCAAGTTGCCATGCCCCTATATGGTACTTGGACAGTGGATGTTCCAGGCACATGACTGGAACAAAGGGGCTGCTGAAGGAGTACACATCTGTCAAAGATGGACCTAAAGTAATCTTTGGTGGATCTGAAAGAGGAATCATCAAAGGGTTTGGTAACATTTCTTCAAACCAAATTACCATCACCCAAGTGGCTTATGTAAAAGGTTTGAAACATAATCTGATTAGCATAAGTCAGCTGAGTGATCTTGGATATGACATTTCATTTGTTAAGGATGGATGTCATATCAAAAGGTCAAGTGATCAAAAGATCATATTGACTGGGTATAGAAAGAGAAATGTTTATTGTCTTAATTTTGTATGTGAGAACAAGGCTTCTCCCATCTGTCTTGTAGCTGATGATAATGCATCTCATTGTGTCAAGTGGTACAAGAGGTTGGCTCATCTTAACTACAAGACAATTGGCCAACTCTTCAGCAAAGAGTTAGTGAGGAATGGTCCACAAGTTAAGTGTATAAAGGAAGGGATATGTTCAGCTTGTCAAAAGGGCAAGCAGACAAAATCCTCCTTTCATAGTCTTGAAAACAAGGATTCTGTGAGGTGCTTATACCTCTTACATATGGATCTTTTTGGTCTTATGCCAGTTCATAGTCTAGGTAGGAAGGTCTACACTTTTGTAGTTGTAGATGACTATTCTAGATATACATGGGTGTTCTTTCTGAGACAAAAATCAAAAACCCCAAGTGTCTTACTTAGTTTTGTGAAACAAATTCAGAATGAACTAAACAGTACAATGGTCAAAATCAGAAGTGACCATGACACTGAATTTCAATCTGAAAGTATGACAAGATTATGTGAAGACTTTGGGATTTTCCAAGAGTTCTCCTCACCTAGAACACCTCAATAAAATGGTATTGCTGAAAAAAAGAATAGGACATTGATTGAATCTGGTAGAACTCTATTGAGTGACACCTCTCTTCTAGAATATTTCTGGGCTGAGGCAGTAAACACTGCATGTCATGTGATCAATAGGGCTTCTATCACCAAGTGCCACAAAAAGACTCCCTATGAAATTATGAAAGGTAGAAAACCAAATCTATCCTACTTTAGGATCTTTGGTTGCAAGTGCTATATACTTAACAATGGCAAGTCATATCTAACTAAGTTTGCTGCCAAATCCCAAGATGGGATATTTGTTGGGTATAGCATAAATAGTAAAGCCTATAGAGTCTTCAACTTGACTACTCAAGTTGTAGAAGAATCTGTACATGTTGTGTTTGACGAATCAAGATTAATCAACTGTGAGTTGCCTTGTAGTTCATACAGTCCAACAGGTATAAGAAAAAGGATGGACAAGCTTTCCATTGCAGAAGGTTCAACAGCAAATGAACAGATGGAAAATATTGACTACAGTCTAGGGGGAGTACATGATTCTATAGAAGCTGATGACTCCCAGGAAGTGCAGCATAATGAAGGGACTGGAAATAATCAACCAGAAGGAAATCTACCTCCTTCTATCAGACATCTTAAAGACCATTCAGAAAATCAAATAATAGGTGATCCAAGTCAAGGAGTGCAGAGTAGAAGCAGAAATCTGAGCACAGTCCTGCACTCAAGTTTCCTATCTCAAATGGAGCGTAAGAAATTTGAAGAAGCCATCCAAGACCAACATTGGATTAATGCTATGCAAGAGGAGCTTAATCAATTCAGAAAGTGCAAAGTCTGGGAGCTTGTTCCTAAACCAAAAGACCATAACATCATTTGAACAAAGTGGATATTTAGGAACAAGTTGGATGAGAGTGGAGTAATTGTAAAGAACAAAGCAAGACTGGTTGCTAAAGGATATAGGCAGGAAGAGGGAATAGATTTTGATCAGACATTTGCCCCAGTAGCAAGACTGGAGGCAATCAGGATGTTTCTTGCCTATGTTGCATACCAAGGATTCAGGGTATACCAAATGGATGTGAAATCAGCATTTCTGAATGGAGATCTAAAAGAAGAAGTTTTTGTGGAACAGCCATCAGGTTTTGTAGACTCTCTTAAACCTGATTATGTTTTTAGACTTAGGAAAGCTTTATATGGGTTAAAGCAAGCCCCAAGGGCTTGGTATGACACCCTGTCTACTTTCTTTATTGAGAACAAATTCTCAAGAGGCAAAATAGACAAGACTCTATTCCTTAGGGAGTCTAAAGGCAAGATAATCTTAGTCCAAATCTATGTGGATGACTTAATTTTTGGATCTGCAGAGAACAACTTTTGCAAGAAGTTTGCCAAACTTATGCAAGGGAAGTTTGAAATGAGTAGTATGGGGGAACTTAAGTTCTTCTTGGGACTCCAAGTAAGACAGACTGATGATGGCTTGTCCATATCCCAGTCTAAGTTCACCAAAGAGTTGATAAAGAAATATGGTATGGAATCTTCCTCTACCATGAAAACTCCTATGGGAACAAATATTCCTATATGTAAAGATGATACAGGTAAGCCAGTAGATGAGTCTTTATATAGAGGAATAGTTGGTTCTCTATTATACCTCACAGCTAGTAGACCAGATATTATGTATGCTACATGTGTCTGTGCTAGGTACCAGGCATGCCCTAAAGAATCTCATTACACTACTGTTAAAAGAATTTTGAGATATTTAAAGGGCACACCAAATCTAGGTCTTTGGTACCCTAGGAATAGAGATTTTCAACTAATAGGTTATTCAGATGCAGATTTTGCAGGCTGCAGAGAAGATAGAAAAAGTACTACAGGTACATGTCAATTTTTGGGAGGAAGGTTGATATCATGGAGTAGTAAGAAGCAGACTAGTGTGGCAATATCCACAGCTGAGTCTGAGTATGTTGCAGCTGGAAGTTGCTGTGCATAACTATTGTGGATTCAGCATCAACTAAAAGATTATGGTATCCAGGTAAGTAGAACACCTTTATTATGTGATTCAAAAAGTGCTATTTCTATTACAAATAATCCTGTTTCACATAGTAGGACTAAGCATATAGAAATAAAATACTATTTTCTTAGAGAACATGTAGAAAAAGAAGACATCTCACTAGAATTTGTTAAGACAGATTATCAAATTACAGATGTATTTACTAAGCCTCTGGATGAAACAAAATTCAATAGATTTAAAATTGAATTAGGCATGCTAACTATAGATTAGTTTAGCAAAATTTGGCTAAGTAAAACTGTGTTGACTCATTTAGGATTTAAGTGTCGACACAGAGGATTTGTGTCGACAAACTCAGAAAAATGGTGTCGACACAGAGTAGATGTGTCGACACATCAGGGATTTTATGTCGACATAGTCTAAGAGCGACATATCGACACAACTAGAGTATTGTTGTCGACTTATTCAGAATTTGTGTCGACACATATTGTCTGTGTCGACACAATTTGACTATTTTTGCCCGCCTTTTGATCTTCTTGGCATAAAAGCGTATAAATAGGTCTCTGCCGTATTTTGTCGACACGCTCACCAGGGTTTCGAGACAAAAACCTTGTTGTCGACAATCTTTCTTCTCTCTTTTCTCGAGCTTTCTCAACGATTCAATGGCGCCAAAGATCGAAGATTCTATCAACGAGGGATATGAACTGGTTAGGCATGCGTTCGACGATGCAGCTCCAGAGATTAAGATGGTGGTGTCTCTTCTCATAGAAAGTGGACTTGAATTCCTTATCTCAGAACCCACCAAGGTTTGGAAGAAGGAAGTTCTTGAATTCTACACCACCGCATCTATGGATTCTACTAGTATGAAAATCAAATCAACTATTCAGGACACAAGAGTCAAGGTGACTCAGAAGCGATTAACCAGAATCCTTCATCTTCCAAGGATAAACGATGAAGAGGAGGTTTCAGCCTCACAATCAAGGCAAATACTTCAGTGGTGTGGACTGGATCCCACCATGAAGATTGGTGCTGCCTTCAATCGTAATGGCATGAATAATTAGGGTAAATTCCTTTCTGAAGTTATTGGGAAAGTGGTGCTGTGCAAGACTGGTGGACATGATAGGATCTCTGTCTTCATGTTCAACCTAATGACTAGGATTGTATTTCACATTCCCACCAACTGGTCAGCAGTTGTGTTTGACAAAATCAAGGAGGCAATCAAGAAGCCTAACATGGCTAGAATACTGAGTCTTTACTTAGCTGGAATCATTCCAGAAGTAATGCAACAACTACCAGGCTCCAAGATCAATCATATGAGGAGAATGGATATAAGGTTGTTCTCCAGGTGGGATAGAGTTCTATCCAAGGATATGCCTGAAGAAGACAGGCAGGAGAAAGCTGAGAAGTCTCTAGCTCATCATCACACTGAGCTTGGTACTGAAACAATTCAAGTACAGAAAGAACACATACCTGCACAGGTTCAGGGGGAGCCTAGTACTGCACATTCAGAAGAAGCAGAAAGGATTGAATTATCAGAGGAGATAGATACTGTTAGACTAGATGATATTATAGAGAGAATCAATGTTCCATCCCCTGCTCAAACACCAAAGGAATATACAATGGATGATCTCTTCAAAGAGGTTGTAGACACAGTAGATAAAGATGACACCCAAAGGGTTGAGGGGGAGCAAGCTAGTGAGGAGAGGGTACCAGGTGAGGAGCAAGCTAGTGAGGAGAGGGTACCAGGTGAGGAGCAAGCTAGTGAGGAGAGGGTACCAGGTGAAGGTGAACAGGAACCATATGCTACTGAAACTGAAATCCCTACCTCACAAAAAGAAAGAGTTCAGATTGAGAGTTCCTCTGATTCTGGGAATGAAGAAATTCAAGAGACAAAGAAAAGGAAGCTTATGGTCTTCAAGAGAAGAAGCCATAGCTATAAGAAAGCACTTCAAACAACACCACCCACCTCTTCAGATTTTGATTATGCAAAGTTCTGGGTAACTTTTCAAATGAAAATGGATGAACAAAGACAAGCTCTAGAGAAATAAGTTGATGAAAGTCATAAAAATCTTCAGTTTGATCTGGCTCAAGATATAAAGTCTATAAGATTTGAAGTCAATCAACATAAAAGAGAAATGACTGATTGTTTTACAAAAGGGGCACATGCTGTTGTATATCTGGCCCAACAACAAGGGGAAATGAAGAAAGAAATAGATGCTCAATTTATTAATCAAGGATACATTCTTGAAAATCAGAAACGGCTAAATGACAATCTGACAACTGTTAACACAGATATTCTTGCTCAATTTCAAACAACCATGACTAAATTGACTGAAGCTAGGGCAGCTGAAATGCTAGCATATGATACTAAGTTCAAAACTGCTTTAGACTCAGTACAGACAGCCATAACCACTTCCCAGAAGGAAATTACTACAAAACTTAACAAGTTGAAACCCTTCTTCAAAGATGGCATTAATTATCTAGATGGTCAGATCAGGTTTCGGAAGGAAGATCTCAGAGATCATGTAGCAAGAGAAGTCCTAAAGGGGGAGAGGGTACTTATTTCTGCTGGCTCAGAACATGCCAAGTGGGTCACTAACAGTGTCAGATCCACATTGGGATATCCACCCCTTTGTGATGATGATAATATGGCAGAGTCAGGAGTACAGCCACAAGGTCTACTTGAAGGCAACCAACCAGAGGTTGCTCAAGTCATATACCCCCCTGCAGATTTTGACATGATTCATCAGCAGGTGCAATCTATGTATAGTCCTCCAGAGGAGGTTTCAAATATTATACTTGGAAAAGTAGACATGCCTGAAGCTGCAATCAAGGCTCAGCAAGAGGCTCAACTGTCAAAGAAGAGATTTAGGGAGCAAGCTGAACTAAAACCTGATTTTGAACAGTGGAGCCCTACCTCTAGAAACATCATACTAACTGCCTGGAAAGCTATAAAAGATCAAGTCCAAGAAAGGGGCAAGTGGTACAATGAACAAGAATGGCAGAAGCATGAAGCCAGACAGGAGGCTATTGTTCAGTATAGAAGGAAAGCTAAGATGGGAAAGCTACCTCCTGATGCTGTGGAGCCTAGCAAATACTTTCCCAAGCCGTATCACTATTTTGAGAGACAAAGACTGAAGTCTGAGGCTCAGGAGAAGGCTGATCTTAAAGGCAAAAAGCCCATGGAAGAAACTGAACCTTCTATGCTAGCACAAGTACAACCTGGAAGAGGGATTGTTATAAAGGAGCCTGATCAGTCTTAGTCTAAGATGTCTTAGTTTTAGTTTAAAAATGTGTAATGTGAAACATTCAGTGTTAAACATTTTGTAAACAATCATTTTGACATAATACACACAATCTTGCTCTTTAGTTAATTTTTATGTTTATATATTTTTTATCTCTGTGATGAATCTGTGCAAATGTTTTGATTGTTAATATTTTCTGTAATATTAAGCTTATATACATCATCATCATTTTGTTTATTATTATCATAAGTGGTGTATATCATTAGCTAATATGGGATATGACTTCTCCAAATAGGGGGAGATTGTTGGGTACATTGGAAAATGTGTACCTGATTTAAAGAAGCCTAACTTAGCATAATGATATACATCAAGGTGTATTTGATGTTGTTTAAGTTGAATATGTGCAGGTTAAAAGTATGGAAAAATTTCTAAGTCCATGTGTCGACACCAGAAGAAGATGTGTCGACACTTCAGGAAGATTGTGTCAACACTTCAAGAAGGCTGTGTCGACACAGAGAAAATGAGTCGACATCAACTGTGTCGACACCGGGAGGAAGTGTCGACACACACAAGATTATAGTCGACATCAACTGTGTCGACACCAGGAGGCTGTGTCGACACACAGAGGCAGAAGTCAACAATAGCCAAGTCGACACTTAGAGACTGAGTCGACACCTGGCAGAATCAAGGATAAGTCTGTGGCTGAAGTAATTATGTCGACATACAACTATCTGTGTCGACACATTCTCAAAAATTTGTGTCAAGAAGCTGTGTCGACATCAAGACATATGTGTCGACATCACAAAGGATTGTGTCGACCCTCAATCAAATTATGTCGACACATTTTAACAATTGTCTCGACACATATTGACAGTTTGTCTCGACACTTTCTGGCAGAAACAAAGACTCCTTGGCAGTTTGAAGAGTTGACAGCTGTGAGTCTCTACAGGTTAACTGACGTGATTGACATAGACAGAAGTTTGTTAGGAACTGGACCAGCCGGTTACCAGGAATGAAGGCTATAAATAGACGGATAGTGTCTGAAAGAGATACACAACTGAAAACTGAACACTGAATAAGAAGTAACAATAAGAAGAAGATCTTTGCAGATCTAAGAAGATATTCTGATTGAACTATCAGAATCTATCTAAGTAGAATTCAGTCAAGAATTCTGAAGTATCTTCAAGGGACTTGGATAGAGAGAGATCCAGTCAAAAGAAGGCAAGAAGAAAGCTGTCTCAGATTTCAAAAGAAACAGATTATGAACTTATCTGTCAAGAAGATTCAGATTCAAATTCTGAAATCTAAGGCGAAAGCTGCTGATCAGTTTATGTCAAAGAAGATCAACTCAACAAAGTTCAAATTCAAGAAGCTTTGAAGAAAGCTAAGTTCCAGTTGATTTTATCCATCTGATTTATCAAGAAGCTGATCAAGAACACTGTCTTGTTCCACCTCTCTCTCCAGGAGCAAGATAAATACATATTTTACTCAAATCTTGTAGGATCTTTTAATAGATCTGAGTTGTAAGCCTAATTTATAAAGGCTGAGTGTAGGAGAGATAATCTCTGAGTTGTAGGTCTTGAATAAAGACTGAGGTAGGGCTGAATTGCCTGAGCAGTAGGAGTGTGGTATCACTCTGAGTTGTAGGAATCCATTTTGGATTCTGAGCTGTAGGATCTGAGGATCTGAGTTAAAGAAGGGAGTTTGGCTGAATCTAGCACACTGCTAGATAGGCGAAGGGGGAAAGTGGATGTACCCAGATCTTGGGGAACCACTATAAATACTTGTTGTAATCTGTGATGTGTAGTTCTAGATTGTGTGATTGTGATTGCTAAAGTAGCTGCAGAACTCATAGAAAATAGTCTTTAATTACTTAATCATTCTGCCTTAAGTTTGAAAAGAAAATAAGAACCTATTCACCCCCCCTCTAGGTGTCTAGGTAATCTTGAAAGTAAAACTATCATGTTGCGGTTCCGGTTCTGGTCCCAATAATAAAATGAAAGAACCATGCCCGGATCAATGTTGTTCATGGTTCCAAAATTCAAAGCAGAACCAGATAATAAACAAATGGTTCAGTCCGGTTCTTTATGGTTCCGTTCAGTTCCTATTCAGTTTATAGTTTTCGGTTTTATGTGACAGCTCTAGTGACACTTCTCTCCCAGAATACTTCTGGGCTGAGGAAGTGAACACTGCTTGTCATGTCCTGAATAGAGCTTCTATCAACAAGTATCACAAGAAGACTCCCTATGAGATTATGAAAGGCAAAAACCAAAGCTAGCCTATCTCATGATCTTTGGAAACAAGTTCTTTGTGCTCAATAATGGGAAGTCCAACTTGACCAAATTTTTTATGAAATCCTATGAAGGTATTTTTGTTGGGTACAATAATCATAGAAAAACCTATAGAGTCTACAACTTGAAAAATCAAGTTGTGGAAAAGTCTCTGAAGGTAGACTTTGATGAATCATCAATGATTAATAGTGAGCTGCCTAGCTCCTCTAGATCTGCAGGTGTAGAGTTGAAGATGAAAAATCTGACCATCAAGGACACTCCTCCAATTGCCCAAAAAGAAGAAGAAGATGATGTGCTCATTCCTGAAGAAGACCAAAATGCGCATGAAATGGGTGAAGACCAGCAGGATCCACCCATTGAAGTTCAAGATGCTGAGAATAGAATGCCACCAGCTATCAGGCATTTTCATAGAGATCAAATCATAAGAGATGCAGGTCAAGGTGTTACAACAAGAAGCATAAGCCTTAACATTATTATGCATACATGCTTTATGTCTCAAGTTGAACCAAAGAGATTTGAAGATGCCAACATAGACCCATTTTGGATTGTGGTTATGCAAGAAGAACTAAACCAGTTCAAGAGATACAAGGTTTGTAAGTTGGTTCCCAAACCACATGGTCATAACATCATTGGAACCAAGTGGATCTATAGGAATAAACTTGATGAGAATGGACTTATCATTAAGAATAAAGCTAGGCTGGTTGCTAAGGGATATAGACAAGAGGAAGGTATTGAATTTGATCAAACCTTTGCACCAATTGCTAGACTGGAAGCTTTAAGACTGTTCCTTGCATATGCTACACATAAAGGATTCAAGGTCTACCAAAAGGATGTTAAGTAATATTTCCTAAATGGTGACCTAAAAGAAGAGGTCTATGTTGAGCAACCCTCAAGTTTTGTTAACTCTAACTTTCCTGATTATGTATTTAAGCTTAGAAAGACTTTAGAATTGAAGCAAGACCCTAGGGCATGGTATGAAACCCTATCTAGCATTCTCATTGAGAACAAATTCAGAAGGGGAAAGATAGACAAGACATTATTCCTTAGGTAAGTCAAGTGTAAAATCATTCTAGTCTAAATTTATGTAGATGACATAATTTTTGGGTTCACTGATGATGGCCTCTGAAAGAAGTTTGCTAAACTTATGCAAGGCAATTTGAGATGAGTAGTATGGGCAAATTCAAGTATTTCTTGGGCCTCCAAGTTAGACAGTCAGAGGATGGTCTATCCATCTCTCAGTCTAAGTTCACCAAGGAGTTAATCAAGAAGTTGAGAATGGAGAGTGCCTCCATAATGAAAACACCTATGGGGTCAAATGTGTCAATAGACAAGGATTAGACTGGAAAACCTTGTATAAAGGCATAATTGACTACCTCCTCTACCTAACTACTAGTAGGCCAGACATTATGTATGTTATATGTGTTTGTGCTAGATACCAAGCTAGCCCTAAGGAGTCTCATTATTCCGCAGCAAAAAGAATTTTGAGATATCTCAAGGGCATACCTGATCTTTGTCTATGGTACCCTAGGAATAATGACTTTGAACTAATTGGGTATTTAGATGCAGACTTTGCAGGTTGCAGAGAAGACAGGAAGAGCACCTCAGACACCAGTCAATTTCTAGGAAGAAGATTGGTCTCTTGGATCAGCAAGTAGCAAACAAGTGTTGCCATCTCAATAACTAAATTAGAGTATATCTCAGCTGGAAGTTGTTGTGCACAGCTACTATGGATCCATCATCAACTCCAAGACTATAATCTCAAGCTAAGTAGAACTCCAATTTTTTATGATTCTTCTAGTGCAATCTCTATTGCTAGGAATCCTATATCTCATAGCAAGACTAAGCACATGGAGATTAGATATCATTTCATTAGGGAGCATGTAGAAAAGGAAGACATTTGTCTTGAGTTTGTCCCCACAGACAAACAGGTAGATGAAATTTTCACTAAGCCACTAGATGAAGCCAAGTTCATCACCTTCAAAATTGAGTTGGGCATGTTGAACTTAGTATAGATTCAATGCTTTTCATGCATATGTATTACAGGCAAAATTGATCCTTCAGGATATCAAAGAAGATATGGACTAAGTATCCAAGCGTCGAATACGTTTAGTCTAAGTGCTCAGTCATTGAGTGCGTTGAGACAACATTAGGCATCAAGCACGCTAAGTCCAAGTGTCCAGGTGTCGAGTGCGCTGAGACATCTTTAGGAATCGAGAGCGTCGAGTGCGTCAATTTCACTCAACGAATTCCCCCAGGGACTTCAGATTGTTGCTATATGACGAGGTTCATCTCAGTCATTGATCTCCTCGTGATTATCACGATAGGTACGTGCCTCTCCACATTCTCAAATAAGAGGTAAGTATAAATAGAAGTGTGTGTACTTAGAATAAAATACACTATTCCTAGCCCTTCTCGACTCTATGCCTCCCTACGACAAAAGCTCGAGAAAACTTCAGAAGGATTCATGGCGCCAAAAGGAAGGATTTCCTTTTTGAGGATACTGAGTTGGTTCAAAATGGCTTCAAGGATGCTCTAGAGGAAGTTTGTCTCATTCTCCACTTAGTACAGGTCGCTGATCTAGAGTTTGTTCTGTCCAAGCCCATCTCGATATGGAAGTATGAAGTTATTGAATTATATGCGAATGCAACTATCGACTCATCCTCCACCAAAATAAAGTCATCGGTTAGTGGACAGAAGATAAAGATCACATCTAGTCGACCGAGCAAAGCACTAAATCTGCCAAAGTTCAGACAATCAGATGAAGAATATGACCTGTACCAAGATGATGTGAAATCCGCCATCAAGTGGTGTGGACTATCAAAACACATCACTGACTCCATTCTAAGTAAGGACATGAATCTCAAAGGCAAGTTCCTAGTAGATGTAATCGGTAAGGCACTGCTCTGCAAAACTGGGTCGCATTACAAGATTTTAAAGAAGATGTTTGAAGTGATGGCAAGGATAATTCTATCCAAAAAGACTAACTGGGGAAAGGTACTCTTTGATAGAGTGGTGGAATGTATGCTAAAACCTAATCTTGGGAGAATTCTGTCTCTATATCTCTATGTTTGTTTCAGGGATCCTCAATGTGAGGTTAGGAAAAAAATTCACCATATGAGAAGAATGTAAAATCTAAGTTGTTTGACAGGTGGGACAGAGTGCTGCTCCCACATCAGAAATCTACTAATGGGTAAAGAAAACAGTCATGATCACAGAACAAAGTATTGGAAGCAACTCTTTTGAGAGCAGTGAGGAAGAGTTACATGATCCTCAATTATCTGATTCTTCTGATGAAGCTAGAAGAGACATGAGTGCCCAAGTCTCTATATCCTCAGAACCTACAGCAAGAACTCAACTTGGCAGATCTCAGTCTGAAGAGATTCCTCCTGAAATAATGGAAATGTTGATTGGACAGGTACTGGACAACATTTGTGCAAACATTGAGGGGGAAAATACCCAGCTGGATGTTCTTGATATGGGGGAGCAAGCTCAATCCATGCAAGACAAGGTTGACTCCTTCCTAGAGAATCTACAGAATAGAATTGATATGATTCTAAAAGAGCCTCAATGGCTGACCTCCAATACTCTTGTTGAGGATAAGAAAGCTCCTGCAATAGTTGAAGAAATTATTCAACATAAAACTGCTGAAGACCAGCAGATCCCATCAGATAGTGCCGAGGTTGAGAGGGAGATTCCAACAATGCTCCCTGCTCAAACAACTAAAAAAGTCATTGATATTTCTTAGGATAGTCAACTTGTTGTTGATTAGCCAAAGAGTGATGTTGATGTTCACTCTTCTGAATACATGAGGGCTGACTCAGAGATAAGAGTAGAGATAAGGAAAGAGGATAAGGATGTCTGTGATGTAGGGGCATCTCATCAAGCTGATCAGATGTCATCAACATTCCTGGCACAATTGAAAGGTCTACTAGATGACTAGAGGAGATAACTTGAACATTTTATTGATGATTCAATAAAAGTGTTGAGGAAAGATTTGTTTACAGAGATAAAGTCCATTAGATTTGAGGTACATCTGTTGAAGGCCAACATAGTCTCATTCTTCATGAGAGTTGCACCAGCTGTTACCCACATTGAAGGAAAGCTTGAGCAAATTTGGAAGAAATAGCTTGATATCATGGAAAATCAAAACAACACAACTATTAATATGAAAATGGTCCATGAAGTGCAGAAAATCCTCATGGTAGATCATAAGACAACTCTAGAGAGGAGAATGGATGCATGTACTCAATATCTGGATAATCACCTGTTGAAGGTTAACAACCATTTTACTAAGGGGGTAAATTTTCTGGATGAAAGACTCTCTATAGCCAAGAACTCCCTAACTGCAACTGTTAGTGAAAAAGTCATAAAGGGAGAGAAGGAAATGATAAAGGCCAACACTGAGAATGCTGTTTGCGTTACCAATGTAATCAGAGGCTCATTGGGGCTTGAACAATATTCATATGATAACATTGTTCCTGCTTCTATTCCATAAGGACAGACTGATGGCAATCAGAATGATAATAAGTATGGTGATGATCAATATGGGGATCAATATGAAGTTCAAGGGGCGGAATTCTCTGTTGAAAATATTCCAACTTTTAGCCATACTACTGATCAGATAGAAAGAGTCAAAGGAAAGTCTATTGCTGAAGAAGAGAAAGAGATCAGGCTCAACAAGAAGAGGTACAGAGAAGAGATAGAGACCAGGACAGACTTGAAAAATGGAGTCTTTAATCAAGGACTATCATCTTGTCTGCTTTGAATAAAATCAAAGAGAAGAAAACTAACCGAAGAAAGCTTTATATCTCCCTAGAATGGGCCAAGCTAGAAAGAAATGAAGAGGCCATGAGGAAGTTCATGAGAGACAAAAAGACAGGTGCATTGCCACCAGATGCTCTTGAGCCCCACAAATACTTCCAAAGCCCTACAATTATTTTGAGAGATAAAAGCAAAAGAAGACTAAAGATGATGAAAAGGCTGCAAAAAACCCAGCAAGGGGATAATCATCAAGGAAACTGAAACATGAAACATTTTTGTATTCCTTAAGGGCTTTAGGACTGTGAACATTATTATAAACACACTGTCTATTTATGACAATTACCTTAAATGATAATCATATTTTTGTTGTGTGTATTAATTATTGCTCTTAAATAATGTGAATGTTTATCTTCTGTATAAGGTAGTGCATATAATTGATTAGGGTTCTGACCTCTTCAAATAAGGGGAGATTGTTGGGTCCATTGATCACAATGTCTTCGATTTGAAGAAGGCCCACATGTCACTGGTATACACAAGATTGTATTTGATGCATGCTCTAAGTTCATTCTATGTAGGTTGTCTATTGCTCTTTGACTAGAATGGCTGTTAGGGTCACATTGGTGGTTGGACTTAAGACAGGATGCTGCAAAGCAAAAAACTGGCTAAGTCCAGAAGCGTTGAGTGAAGGCAGTTCACTCAATGCCTGAAGGCTAAAAGCATTGACAGAACTTCAAGCAATCAAAGCCATAGTGCTGTTGAAGAGAAATCTGGCTAAGTCAAGAAGCTTTGAGTGAATGCAGTTCTCTACACACCTACTAAGGAGGATATCTGCCCATGTACAGAGGCATTGAGTGGAGAAGGATCACTCAACACCTCATCTGTCATTATGTAGAGTTCAAAATCATTGAGTGAAGAAGCTGTTGGTGTTACCATTGTGATCTGGAAGTGATTAAGCATGTGGCCTCACTCCCAACTCAGTATGAGCCTATAAGGTCGCACATAAGATTGTGGAGAAATTGGGAGATTGGATCTGTATGGTATAACTCATATGATGAGTTGAAAAGGGACTTAAAATATTCTAAGGGAAAAGCATCGAGTGAGTCGAGACCACTCAACACCTTCGTCGAGTTAAGAGTTGACTCGTCGAATGGAGGCGTTGAGTGAGTTGAGTATATTCAATGATTCATCGAGTCAAGGAGTTGATTCATCGAGTATGGCACTTAAGCGTTGAGTCTATTGAGTATACTCGACGATTCATTGAGTCAAGGAGTTGATTCGTCGATTCTGAGTCTCAGGCATTGAGTGCGTTGAGTCCACTCAATGCCTTAGTCGAGTAAAGGGTTTACTTAACAAATCTGGCACTTAGGCATTGAGGGCATTGAGTGCACTCAATGACATTCGACGATTCATCGAGTATGGGGCATAAAGCATTGACAGCATTGAGTCCATTCAACGCCTTCGTCGATATCAAGTGTTGATTCGACTGAAGGTAGGCATTGAGTTTGTCGTGTATCCTATGGATACTCGACAATTCATCGAGTATAAGATGATACTCAACAATTTGTCGTATATGCTATAGATACTCGACGAATCATTGAGATAATAGTTGTCTGGCCAAACTTCTGGATTCTAAGTCAGGGCCTGCCAATAGCACTGGGACTGTTCTATTTATTCCTTGGGTATAAATAGGAACTGTTTTAGGGTTTCAAGGGATATAAGACTTTTACACGATTATCTGTCTAAGCAAAAGATCTGTTACTATGTGAGAGACAGAAACCCTAGATTCTCGACGGAAGCGTTCCGCCGATTCTTCCACCGTCGCCAATCCCGATCCCGGCGAGTGTTGTTGCCGCCTCTCCTCTAACAGATCTAGAAATCTGTGGAGACACTTTCTGTCCTCTCCCGACCTAGAGCTTGTGCGACAAGTTGTTGTGGGTTATCCCGATCATGTGGATATCTTGTTGAGGCGCAGACACAATTCTGCGCTCAAGACTCAAGCCTCTAGTGCCCGATTGATTTTTCTAGAGCAACTTGGTTGAGTATAAACTCAATCCCTCAAAGGTAATTTTAATTACAACATGCTTTACTTCTTGATTCATGAATTTTGCCAGATCGTAAATTTTGGGTTTTCTTGTTCTCTATTTCCGCTGCGTGCACAAATTTTGTGTCACCATAGTAAAACCCAACAGTGGTATCAGAGGTAGGTTGACAACAATTTTCATTGTTTCAGAAGTTATTAAATCCGTGACGTGTAGATTTGGAGATTTTAGAAGTGTTCTAAAATGCCTAAATCTATTCTTGGAATCCCACCAAGAATGCATGTGATTTCTTTGTTGCCACTCCTTAACAGTAACCGTCACTTTTGTTGGTTTGTGAAGCAAAGGATGTGGTAGATTTTGAATCTCACACATAGAGTGGCGAGCTTGTCTACTGTGTAAGGGGAGTTTGTGTCGCTTATGTCTTATGCATGTAAATCTGAAGATTTAGAAGTGTTCTAAATGTTTAGATTTAGCCCGGTTCATCAAGTGTTGATGATCTTCTTGTGCACATCTGGGATGCATTTGGATTATGTTTGCTGCTGAATTTTATTTTGTTTGATATGCAAACTGATTAATTGTTAACAATGATTAAATTGTTAATCAAGTATATAAAATCACTTAAGTAATATTAAGTATTCAGATGTCTTTCGATGGATGACACTCTTCCTGCCTCGATCGCTGAAGTGTGGGCTTGTCAAAGCAAGGTGCATTAATCTATCTTGATGAGGGTGCGAGTGGATAATTGTGATATCCCACTATCGACATCGGGTCTAGCTTAACTAGGTGAGCTCAAAGGTATAGTGCCCAGAGGCATAGGGTTGGCATGCACTATATGATGGATGCAAATAAAGGGTTATTCACCAGTCATACAAGAGTTGCATAGTGAATCAATTGGTAAGTGTTGCCTACCTAAATAACTGCATTGTGAGAGAAAAGTCAAAGCTGACTCATAGCGTTAGTGAAATACGGATCTTGTCCACTAAGAGGGTTACTCGCTAAACTCTTCGAATTGATATCGAGGGTTATCAATTTGATAAAAATAGTGGGAGTTATTTTGATAAAAGTCCTAATTGAAAGATAAATTATATTTTGAAATACAGTACTAATTTGCTTTGCTTGATCCTTATAGAATTTCCATGGCAAGTGGTTCACACTCCACCTTGTCCCTCCGAGCGATCCTTGAGAAGGAAAAGCTAAGCAATACGAATTATTTGGACTGGTACAGGAGCTTGAGAATTATTCTCGGGCAAGAGCGCAAGCTCTTTGTTTTGGAAGAGGTAACCCCTAATGAGCCTGTCGGGAATGCATCCCGTGCTGATAAGGATGCTTACAAGAAGTATCTCAACGACTCCTTAGACGTCGAATGCCTCATGCTTGCGACCATGAACTCTGAGCTCCAAAAGCAATATGAGAACATGGGTTGTAAGGAAATTGACGAGCATCTCACGAAAATGTTTCAAGGGCAAGCTTGTTAAGAGAGATTCGATGTCACTAAGGCGTTTTTCTAGTACAAGATGGGAGCTCAGGACCTAGTAGACTGGGTATATCGAAAACCTTGAAAGACTAGGGTTCCCTTTGGGCCAAGAGTTGGCCACAGACCTTATCTTGCAATCGTTGCCTATTGACGCGGGAAATGGGAGCACCAGCAGATAACAGGTGTTCAGTCTCGCGAGATAGGTGGAGAGATTGCGGGGATAGAGGAGAGACTATTGAGCAGTTGATGCGGAGAATGAAACCTCTGAGGTTGATAGGTGAAAGCGGACACGTACGATCTAGGATGCGGGGAGAATGGGAGGTTGATGAGGATGCGGGGATAACAGGGAAGGTTGATGAGGAACTATCAAGAAGCTAGTTACTTTGACGGTTAGGTTTGATGGTTGAGACCAAGAGGGTGAAAGAGAGATAGGGGGCCGCTGGAAGTGGCAACAACAGAGTTCGCCCGCCATGCGATTTGACCAAAGAGGTCGACAGACTGCGCGGACAGCTGATCCTGTAGCTCGCTACTCTAAGCCGAGCGGACTTCACGATCAAGCGGAGAAGACCGCTAAGGTCGCTAAAGCCAAGGCCGGGAACCAGGCTGAAAGGGCTTAACCGTACGGACAGGAAAGTTGTGTCCACAGGGTTTGCTGCGTTGGTTGGCCCTCGGCTGTCGTGTCCTCAATGAGAGGTATGGGGGCCTATTTATAGGCTCGGGGAGGAGACAGTCCTAGTAACATTACCCTCAGTGGGGCGATGAGTTACAACTGAGTCCGCGACACGCTGCAGACTGAAAAGGCAGGTAACCAACTATTGAGAAGAAGCCGATACATGGAAGCTAAAGTGCTTATGGCAGACTGTATAATTAGTCATATCTCGCGGCGGACAAGATGAGTTCGCCTCTGCTACTGGATGGAGCAAGTTTGCTACCTTCTAGCGGGTAGAATGAGAAGATCGCCCCTGCTGGAGGAGTGAGCTCGCAATCTTATAGCAGGCTGGAGTTGAATCCGCACTGTGTTGTGCGGTCTGGTGAAGAGTTGTCAGTCCTGCCACCAAGTCCTTCCTCAGGCGGACTGAGACCGAGTCCGTCACTACAGAAGGTTAGGTGGAGTAGGTAGCCTACATCTTGGCTGTCGGGCGACCTAAATCTTGTCGCATACTGTTGGGCGACCTGGAGGCATGTCGCCTACTTCTTGGCGAACTGGTACATAGCAGAGAGCTGTCCGCACTTATAGAAAGGGAGGTCACCTAGTGATAATGTAGCCTTGCTAGCCGCGCGACCTGCAGGAGCGGGCTGAAGAGTAGGCCGCGCCTCCTGCTGAGCGTGCGATTACAGAGCAGTCTGGGTGGATAGTAATGCAATTCCGCCACCTAGTTGGGTAGTATGCACCCGTTGGAACAGAGTATTGCACGGTTACCCTGAGCTAACAGCGCGGCCTGCGGGGACGAACTGTGGAAACAGTCCGCACCTCGTAGAACGCAGCTACTGCGTGACCTGGGCGGTTAGACCTGGGAGACCGCCCTAGCCACACGGCTTGAGCAGATAAAAAGATATATATTCCTGACCCAAAGAGGGCTAAGATAAACTGCGACCTCCAAGGGAACTAGGAGCAGGCCGCAACTTGCGAGCTGGCTACCATGGGAGGGATCACTGATTTCTAGGTTAAGATAATCCCTGCACTTTTTTAAGTCCCGAAGGGAACTTCGAAAAAGTAGGAGACCCACAAAAATCGTGACCCTCCCCTTGGAAACCTAGTGGAGAAATAAGAGACAAGGAGGGATAAAACCTGATGTCTCTCCTCAAAAAAAGCCTGTCAATGCTTATTTTTCTTCCTGGAAAGGAAGAGTTAATGCAAGCAAAAAAAGGTACATCTTGTGTGAACCTGAGTCGCTTTTGCAAAATGAATAAGACATGAATGTCTTCTATTGAGCTTTACAAAACAAAGGTGAGCGGAAGGCATTGAAAAATAATAACTTGCAAGTACCTGAAGAAAACTTGCAAGCACCTGTTAACCTCTGCAAAAGAAAGGGTAAGCGGTAGATATGAGAGAAAAGTAAGTTGCAAGTACTTGGAGAGAACTTGCAAATATCTGCTAACCTCTGCAAGAAGAAGAGTAAGCAACAGATATGAAAGAAAAAGTTGCAAGTACCTAAAGGGAACTTGCAAATATCTGCTAATATCTACAAAAAGAAGAGTGAGTAGCAGATATGAAAGGAAAGTAAGTTGCAAATACCTGAAAGGAACTTGCAAATAACTACTAATCTCTGCAAGAAAAGAGTAAGCAACAGATATGAAAGAAAACTAAGTTGCAAGTACCTGAAGGGAACTTGCAAATATCTGCTAACCTCTACAAAAAGAAGAGTGAGCAACAGATATGAAAAACAACTAAGTTGCAATTACTTGAAGGGAACTTGCAAATATCTGCTGACCTCTTAAAAAATAAGAGTGAGCAGTAGATATGAAAGAAAACTAAGTTGCAAGTACCTGAAGGGAACTTGCAAATATCTGTTAATCTTTATAAGAAAAGAGTAAGCAGCAGATATGAAAGAAAAATAAGTTGCAAGTACCTAAAGGGAACTAGTAAATATCTACTAATCTCTACAAAAAGAAGAGTGAGTAGCAAATATGAAAGAAAAGTAAGTTGTAAGTACCTGAAGGGAACTTGCAAATATCTGTTAATCTCTGCAAAAGAAGAGTGAAAAGAAGATATGAAAGAAAACTAAGTTGCAAGTACCTGAAGGGAACTTGCAAATATCTGCTAATCTCTACAAAAATAAGAGTAAGTAGTAGATATGAAAGAAAAGTAAGTTGCAAGTACCTGAAGGGAACTTGCAAATATCTACTTATCTATGCAAAAAGAAGAGTGAGTAGCAGATATGAAAGAATGTAAGTTGCAAGTACCTGAAGGGAACTTGAAAATATCTGCTAATCTCTGCAAAAAGAAGAGTGAGTAGTAGATATTAAAGAAATGTAAGTTGCAAGTACCTAAAAGGAACCAGCAAATATCTGTCAATCTCTGCAAGAAAAGAGTAAGCAGCAGATATGAAAGAAAAGTAAGTTACAAGTACCTGAAGATAACTTGCAAATACTTGCTAATCTCTGCAAAAAGAAGAGTGAGTAGCAGATATGAAAGAAAAGTAAGTTGCAAGTACTTGAAGGTAACTTGCAAGTATCTGCTAATCTATGCAAAAAAAAAGAGTTAGTAGTAGATATGAAAGAAAATTAAGTTGCAAGTACCTGAAGGGAACTTGCAAATATCTGTTAATCTCTACAAAAGAAGAGTGAGAAGTAGATATGAAAGAAAACTAAGTTGCAAGTACCTGAAGAGAACTTGTAAATATCTGTTAAATTCTGCAAAAAGAAGAGTGAGTAGCAGATATGAAAGAAAAGTAAGTTGCAACTACCTGAAGGGAACTTACTAATATCTGCTAATCTTTGCAAAAAGAAGAGTAAGTAGCAAATATGAAAGAAAAGTAAGTTGCAAATACCTGAAGGGAACTTGCAAATATCTGATAATCTCTGCAAAAAGAAGAGTGAGTAGCAGATATAAAAGAAAAGTAAGTTGAGTACCTGAGGAGTTTATGGATAAATCTTCTGCTAAAAGTTATTGCGATAAGATAGATATGATTAAACTGTAGAAGGAATATCCATGAAATCCTTCTATTGACTGAATAAGCAAAATTAAGTAGAGATCAAGCCACAACAACAATCTTCTTGCATGGTCAGATATGATATCTCCAATATGAAATCGTAATCAGTAAGACGAAAGCACTGACTAGACTTCAGCTGAATAGTTTGTTAATAAGGAGAACCAGATTCTCTGACTATCAATTAGTGCTAGAAATATCCAATAATAGTAGTAGAGACATTGTTAACCATCATCTGATAGAGCTTTATGCAAGCCGAGTATACAAGATGAGCATAAACAAAAAAGATATTCCAAATCCTTTAGATAGGTTGTATTTAACTTGTTAACCTGTAATAAGGCAATTGACAAAGGAGTTCTACACCCGAAGATGACAAAAAAAGGCCGGATGCGCCCAGGTGTTCCCCGGGGGCTAAATATGCGCCTGCCTAAGAAATGTCATCAAGAGTGTAGTCCTACCTAGAGCGGACTAGCCACACTCCCTTAGAAGGGCACAAAAGATAAAAATGCACAAATCCTAAGATGGAACGATAGATACACTGCTCTTATGCCCTTGGTTACAAACATTGTTGATCAGTTAGACTAGGTGCGCCAAATGGTCTATAACATTGCTTGTCTTTGGAAAGATCATCGAAGTTGTGGGCCTCGCAAAAGCATGGATTGAGAGTACCATAGAGTATTCGACTATTACAGTCATTAGATGATCAAAGAGACAAGGATACACTTGATCGACATTGCTTGTCAAGCAAAGATCATCATAACTGTAATGTATCCCAAGTGAAGCACAGTAGAACTAACACACTGGGACCTCCTTTGATGCACACTGTGTGTTAGATACCGGCTAGGATCTGAAGCCCTGAAGTCCACCTACATAGATTGGATGACACCCACCGCACATACGCGAACACTCCCCACTATATGTGGTCATCGTGGTCTTATGCCCGGGAACAATCTATGGAAGGAACAACAAGACTCGGCGATATCTCCATGGTTCAACGATCCCTTTGAAAAAGATAAAATATAGGAGGAGGCACTCCAAAAAGGGAAATGTGTCAGTATGGGATCTCTGACATAAAATTTATTGAAATGAATGAAAGAACACAGAAGTGTTTTTAGAGAGAAAATGTTTGTTGAGTGTAAAGAAAAAGAACCAGCCATGATTGTGAGGAGATTTTGGGACTGCGATGTCCTTCTTTAGCTCAGAATAGCCTTCCCAAAGATCCTTAATCCGTAACATTGATGGTTTTATAGAAGTCAATGTCGTTGATCTGGTTCGTTCTTTTTGAGCTTAGAGAGGGGTTCTCTACTTCTTTTCCCTTTGAAGTAGATGTATCATAATGATCACATTTAGGGAAGAGTTCACAGAATTTGCCTAGCTTGAGCATTCTTTCTATCAACTGGCAAAGAGCTCGACAATTTTCAATTGAATTCCCTCCTTTGTGAAACTCACAGAACGGATCTGAATCTTTTGATCTTTAATCTGCCGGCTGGTAAGGCCTTTTGTAATTAGCCTTACCCTTCATGACTTGGCTTACTTCCTGTATGGCCTCATCCAGTTGGTAATCTAGCACGTCATCATCTTGCTGTTGATGAACCGAAGATGCTTGCGGAGCTGGGGATGGTAATAGTAACATTTGATCTCGGGCGCGAGCCTGGCCTGGGAAGGGGTGTCGATGACGTTGAAATATTCTTCCCTTCCTTGCGTGGGATGAAAAATCTTTCCGAGGATACCCCAGAGGTTTCTTGTAAGAAGAAGAATCTTTCTCTGCTACAAGCCTAGAGATTAAACTGGGATTGCTCTTCTCACCTCGAATGCAAGAGTTGGCTAGGCCAACCAACTCTTGATATGTCCTCGGTGCTCGGACATTAGACTCAAACTTAAGTGGTCCTTCTCGCAGACTATGTATAAGATCCACTCGATACATTTCTTGATCGACGATCTAAATGTCCAGAATATACTTTTGGAAACGATCCACAAAATGAGACCAGGTCTCATTCTCTCGTTGCCTGATCTCAAAGAGGGATTTTGGACCGCCCTTTCTCTTTGTAGAGGTAGAAAACCTGAGCAGAAACTCTCTTCACAAATCAACAAAGGAAGCGATGGATTGAGGATGCCGTCCATAGAACCACTCTCTCACTTGTACATAAAAGGGCATTACGAAGAGTTTGCATTTGGTAGCATCTGAAAGGGTCCTGATAGATACGGTTGATTAAAAAGCATGAAGGTTCTTTATTGGATCAGTCTCTCCAGTGTAAATTGTCAACCGCGGCTCTCTGATGTTAGCTGGAGTTGGTTCATGCCGAACATTCTCTGAAAATGATGACGGCTCTTCCTGCTCTCTTGTAACATAAGGAAAAAAAGAGCATAAGCTGTAGCTATAAAAGGAGCAGGAGGATAAAAGGGAAAAGCTGTTGCGGGAGGAGCAAAGGCAGGAACTGAAGAGTAGGGATGACTTCCCTGAAAATTTAGAAATCTTGCTGGACTTCCCCTAGAAGGTAAATGGAAGAAGGTTTCAGATATTGCGCAAGATGAACAAGATTCAAGCATATTGTGTGCCACTCTTTGGATTTGCCTTAGCCTCCTTTCATTATTCTATTAATTGTCTCACCTTTACAATAAGCAATTAAAATAAATACTAATGAAAATTGTTGAAATTAAAAATTCACAAAAAATATACTAATTCAAATGAAAAATAAAAATGCAATAAAATTTAAAATCTGAAATCTGTCATCACGCTCGTCATTCGGCGTTATCGTTGTTATGTCGGTTGAACGTACACCCCCAAAGTACAACGGTCGGTGGCAGTATGGAAATGTGTAACTTAGCTAATATAAGCATGCACATGCAATAGTGCCAAAGTATTTGACAATCTTTTCCCATTGACCTCCACCACATCAACCTTGACCTTGAATTTCATCTTACTCTTTGAATACCTCCATGTCACCTTCTTGACTTAACACATCACCCATTACATCCACTAATCGTAATGGTCCAACCACTTGGGTGACTAGCCATCTCATCACCATGGGCCTTGCCTACCCACTCTTTATCCCTGTAGAATTGCAGACTATCAAGACTGTTGGTACCCTAGTTTGATTTGAGTTTAGTCCTCTCCTTTGTGCCCCTTGACCCAAGAAATATCTATGGTCAATGGTTAGTAGTCTAGCTGTAGAGTCCTCACTTTTCCAGATTGAGAATTTGGTTAAGTAGTTTGTTCGTTCGACTATCGTCGAACGCCGCTCGATTATCGTCGACTAACTGTTCGACGATCGTCTATCAGTTGTTCGACTTTCAGTCTGCGTGGATAGTTCGACTATCGGTTGATAGTTCGACTATCTATGTGCTTTGATAGTTCGACTATCTGCTTGGATAGGTCGACTATCTGATAGTTCGACTATCTGTTGATAGGTCGACTATCTGTTTGGTTTTGATAGTTCGACTATCTGTTGATAGGTCGACTATCTGATAGCTCAACTATCTGTTGATAGGTCGACTATCTGTTCTCGCTTGATAGTTCGACTATCTGCTTTGATAGCTCGACTATTTGGATAGTTCGACTATCTGTTGATAGGTTGACTATCTGTTTGTTTCTGATAGTTCGACTATCTGTTGATAGGTCGACTATCTGATAGCTCGACTATCTGTTGATAGCTCAACTATCTGTTTGTTTCTGATAGTTCGACTATCTGTTGATAGGTCGACTATCTGATAGCTCGACTATCTGTTGATAGCTCGACTATCTGTTTTGCCCTGATAGTTCGACTATCTGTTGATAGGTCGACTATCTGATAGTTCGACTATCTTCTGGTAGTTCGACTATCTGCTGTGATAGTTCGACTATCTCCTTTGATAGTTCGACTATCTGGATCGTTCGACTATCTGTCCGATAGTTCGACGATCTCCGTGCGTCGGTCGATGATCTCCGAAGGTCGTTCGACGTTTTCTGTCTGCCTTTATATTTTGTATTTATTTATTATATTTAATTAATTAATACATTTTCTGGCACGTTGTTTTATGTTTTATGATAAAATTACCAGGCTTATCTGCTCTATTCTTTTTGCCTGAGTCAAATCTTTTTAGATAAAGTTGTTTGTCTTATTAGCTGACATTATAATTTACTTTATCTGCTGTCAGCCCTTTATAGCCGTTAGACTGAAAAGTCTTCTTTTTGCTATAAAGTGTTTGTTTCTGATATGACTTTATTTAGTACTTTATTATCAAATTGCTTCCTGCAGCTTCCTAGAAAAAGGGTTATTCCTTTTATAGAATGTTTCTGCTGCAGAGATTGTTTTGTCTTCTTGATATTTACAGCCCAGGTCTCAAGTCTCATAAGAAGACAAGTAATTCAAACTGAAGAGAGCCGTTGCTTGTTGCTGCTATAAAAAGGACCCTTTGAAGAAGGATTCAAGCTAGCTAACTAGTTAACCAGATATTTTCAAGCAGTCAAGCCTTCATCAAGATCAAGTCTTCTGCTCTCAGCAATTTCCATCTAACTGAGAAGTGTTAAGATCTTCGACTCTTCTTCAACCTGAGTTCTCCTGCTTTCAGGAAGTTCAAACTCATGGTTCTTTTGAAGAAGAAGAAGAAGATAGCTGCTTGAAGATCTTTAATTTTATTATTTTTATCTTCTTGTAGTTTTTCCTTCAGAGCTTTCTGAAGAGTTTTCTACACTGAAGCAAGACTTCACCTGGACATCTTTGAGCCAGGGGGAGCCTTGATTCTTTAGAGCTTTCTAGCTCAGTGCAAGCTTTTGTGCTTCTCTAATCTATTGTAAAATAGAGAAGACATCTTAACCTTCTTCCCCTCCTGTACAGGGTTATTACTCCCTTCAAAAGTATCCCTTGGTGGCAGGGCACCTGATCAAAAACCTGTGCTTGGTTTTTAGACACCTGATCAAAAGTCTAAAGGGTTTCTGGATCTACCTGAAGCAGATCCTGTTAGTGGCAGGGCACCTGATCAAAAACCTGAGTGGATTCCTACCGTGTAGGTAGAAGAGTGGACGTACCCAAGTTGTTTGGGGAACCACTATAAATTTCCTTGTGTCGTCTGGATTCACTTGTTTAATTCCTGCATTGTGGCTGTGAATAGATATAACTAGGATTGCTAGTTGCTGATTAGGTTTTCCAAGCCTTAACTGTAATTACAGTTAGCTTGAGTTTGTACACATCACTTGTGTTAGGCTTTAAGGTTAAATCAATATCTATAATCTTTTCATTCCGCACTTCACTCCAAGGGAGTCGGGTAGACCATTAAGTTTTGTCTAGTGCAAAATTTGATAACTCTATTCACCCCCCCTCTAGAGTAGTATCTATCCCTTCCCTTTCAATTGGTATCAGAGGGAGGTTGACTGACTGAATAGGCTAACACCTAAGTCACAAGATCCTGATAGATACCAAAGCTTATAGATATTCACTATCATGGCCCAGACCAAGGATTATTCCAGCACCAGACCTCCAGCATGCAACTTAGCTAAGTTTGGCATCTGGAAGGCAAGGATAAAGTTATATATGAATTCTATTGATAAAAGCATCTTTGCTTCTATTTTGTCAGGTCCCCCAAGAGCACCTGCTGCTGCTACTGCCTCAACATCTGATATGAGTGCAGTGCCTCCTCCAGATTACAACGATGAGTACAAGAAGGCCAAAATAGCAGATGCCAAGGCAATGAACATACTGGCTCAGACAATGTCTGATGAGGTATTCCAGAAGGTTGCTGACTGCTCTTCAGCAAAAGCCATGTGGGATACACTGAACCAGATTGTAGCTGGTTCAGCTGATGAAAGGAAGGACAGAAGGTCCAACCTGATCTCACAGTATGAAAACTTCAAGAAAACTGATGCTGAATCAGTTGAAGCCATGTACACCAGGCTCAGCTCAATCATCAATGAGCTGAGGACCCTGGACAAGGACATATCATTGACAGAGGTCAATGATACGATTCTTATGTGCTTCCCTAGCACATGGGATCTAAGGATCTGGCCCATCAAGGAAGCCAGAAGTACAAATGAGATCTCCACTGAAGCTCTTCTCGGCAAGCTCAAGTCTTTTGAGCAAGTGCTGAAGACAAGGGAAGCAGAAGCAGAAGCAAAGACCCCTACTCCAACAAGAAAAGAGCAATCTCTAGCTCTTAAGGCTGCTGATGCTTCTGAAGGCAGCCAATCAAATGAGGAACTAATGGCATTGTTTGCCAAGAGGTTTCTCAAGATGGGGAGAAAGGAGTTCAGAAAGAAGTCTTCACGCTATGAAGACAAACCAAGGTATGATCGCTCTCCTGCTAAAGAAATTATTTGTTATGGATGCAGGAAGCCTGGACATATCTTGCCAGAGTGTCCAGAGGAGAAAAACAAAGATAAGAGGAAAGAAAAAGAACAGCACAGGAAGCACTCCAAGCCATCCTCCTACAAAAACAAGAAGAAGGAGAGAGGTTTCATTGCTGAAACCTGGAGTGATTCTGATGAAGAATCCTCCTCATCAATCTCTAGTGAGGATGAGGAAGAGAAGAAGGCAAAAGAAGTTTGCCTGATGGCAATAGATGCCTGCAGCAACCACTCTGCTGCAGAGAGTTCTGATTCTGATGAAGAGATGCCTACAGAAGATGAGGTACTTTCTTCTTATGATTTTACCTCAGCTGAATTTAAATTAGAATTTAAATCTTTATGCTTAGATTTGATTAGCTCAGAAAAGGAAATAAAAGAACTTAGAAATAGGTTAGCTGACTCAGAATCAATAGCTACAGAAAATGTTAGGTTAAAGGAAGATCTCACTACTTGTAGTGAAGAAATTAAATTTCTTAAAATAGAGTTAGCTAAGTCTAAGAGGCTAGAAGAATCACTTAATGGTAGAAGCCTTAAGTTGTTAGAAATTACCAGCATGACTAACACTAGGTCAGGTAATGACAAACTAGGCTTAGGAGCTTCTCCCAGTGAACCCCCAGTACTACTTAAAAATAACCTTTCAACTCCAGTAAACTTCATTTCAGCTAGTGGAATGAAGAACACCGAGCAAGTAAACCTAGTTAATAAAACTTTAAATAAAGCTAAGAGAGAAAAGAGAAAGAAATTTTTTAAAGAAATGCAAAGAGCGTCGAACGCCGCTCGACGATCGGAAGTTCAATGGTCGAACGAAGTTCGACGATCTGAGCGCCCATCGTCGAACGTCGATCGACGTTTTCAACATGATTTTCAAAATCATAATCAGTACCATAGAAACCTAAATGAAAATAGAAACCCTAGGTTTGTTGACCCATCATCTGCATGGAGAATCCCACCTAGGAGATCTCACCCACTAGGTTATCACCCTCAGTCTGCATTTTCATATATTTCCAGTTTTTCTTATGTGAAAAACAAGGGACCCAAGGTTACGTGGGTCCACACTGTCTAAATAATTGTCTTGCAGGTGAAGGCCTATCCAATCACTCAAAATAAGTGGTATTTGGATAGTGGATGCTCTAAGCATATGACAGGAAATAAAGATCTTCTGTCAAAGTTCAAAGCTAAGCTCGGCCCAAAGGTTATCTTTGGAGACTCCAGCTGTGGTCAGACAGAAGGCTATGGCAAGATCACAATTGGAGCAGTTACTTTCAAGAGAGTTGCATATGTCAATGGACTGAAGCATAATTTGATTTCAGTCAGCCAGCTATGTGATGCTGGCTACCAGGTTTCATTTTCTAACTCCTCTTGCAATATTACTTTTAATAATAATGTTGTTTTAGTAGGTATTAGAATAGGTAATATTTATTTAGTAGATTTCAATTCATCTCATTCTGAAATCTGCCTGTTTAATGAAGTAACAATTAATAATAATTCTTTGTGGCATAAGAGGCTTAGTCATGTTAACCTTAAAAATATATCTAGGTTATCTAAACACAACCTTGTTAGAGGCTTACCTTCTTACCCCTACAAGAAGGAGAGCCTATGCAAGGCTTGTCAGCTAGGCAAGCAAACCAAAAACTCTTTTAAATCTGTAAATAAGAGTGATTCTCCTAGAATCCTGTATCTATTACACTTGGACCTTTTTGGCCCAATAAATGTACAGAGTTTAGGAGGGAAGTATTACACATTAGTAATTGTAGATGACTTCTCTAGGTTCAGTTGGGTTTTCTTTTTGAGAACTAAGTCTGATAACTTCAAAGCCCTTACAGACTTTCTACTATGTGTGCAGACTGAGTACTCTACTCATGTGGCCTTGATCAGAAGTGATCATGGTACTAAGTTTGACTCTCTTCTCATGCAAGAATTCTGTGAGAGAGAAGGTATCAAACATAGCTTCTCAGCTCCTAGAACTCCTCAACAAAATGGGGTAGTTGAAAGGAAGAATAGAACACTCATTGAAGCTGCTAGCACATTGTTGGCAGATGCTAACATGCCTCTCTCCTATTGGGCAGAAGCTGTTAGTACAGCAAATTATGTCTTAAATAGAAGTTTGATACACAAACTTAAGTGTAAAACTCCTTATGAGTTGCTTAAAGGAAAGAAACCTAAAATTAATTATTTTAGAATTTTTGGTTGTGTTGTTTATATTCATAATAATAATAAAGAATATATAAGAAAATTTGAAGCAAAAGCTTCAATGGGAATCATGCTTGGATATTCCCAAGTAAGCAAAGCTTATAGGGTTTATAACAAATCTACCTGTAAAATTGAAGAATCTGTGCATGTGTCTTTTGATGAGTCTCAGTTGTTTTACAAGGAGAAAGAAAATTCTCCTTCCTCTAGTTCATTGCAGGTACCTGATGCTCCTCAAGAAATTCTTCAACTATCAACTCTTCAGATCACTGAATCAGACAGTGATGAAGACATTGCTAAAGCAGTTGTTGTTCCACCAACAGTAGATCAAATTCCTCCTGAGGAATTTATCCCAACTGTTTCTGAAGATCACATCCCACCTGCTGATATTATCACACTTAGAGATCATCCCACATCTCAAGTGATTGGAGACATATCAGCTGGTGTGCAAACAAGACACCAATTAAGACAGGATGTGATGCATGCTTGTTTCCTCTCACAGGTTGAGCCCCTCTCCTTTAAAGATGCAGAGCTAGATCCCCACTAGATCATTGCTATGCAAGAGGAACTCAATCAGTTTGATAGGTGTAAAGTTTGGACTTTGGTTTCAAGACCTAAAGGCCAACTGATCATAGGCACCAAGTGGGTATATAGAAACAAGTTGGATGCAAATGGAATTATAGTAAGGAATAAAGCAAGGCTTGTAGCTCAGGGCTACAGACAGGAGGAAGGTATAGATTATGACCAAACCTTTGCTCCTGTTGCAAGGCTAGAAGCAATAAGGATCTTCTTGGCCTATACAGCCTACATGAAGTTTAAGGTGTTCCAAATGGATGTCAAAAGTGCATTCCTGAATGGTGAGCTTAAGGAAGAGGTGTTTGTTGAACAACCACCAGGGTTTGTTTCTTCAACTCAGCCTTCTCATGTGTTTAAGTTACAGAAAGCTCTTTATGGACTAAAGCAAGCTCCCAGAGCCTGGTATGAGACTCTAGCTAGTTTTCTGTTAGAGCACAACTTTACTAGGGGAGTAGTTGATAGAACCCTTTTCGTCAAGCATCACAAGGACACAATCCTGTTAGTTCAGGTGTATGTAGATGATATTATATTTGGCTCCACTGATCCCAAACTTTGCAAAAGGTTATCTGACCTGATGCACTCTAAGTTTGAGATGAGTAGTATGGGTGTGCTGTCTTACTTTCTTGGTCTCCAAGTTAAGCAAGATGCTGATGGTATCTTCATCTCCCAATCCAAATATGCCAAGGAATTGGTAAAGAAATTTGGGATGGCTGATGCTTCAGCAATGCCTACACCTATGGCTACTAATGTAGTTATTGATTCTGATGATCACGGCAAGCCAGTTGATCAAAAGAATTATAGGGCCATTGTTGGTTCCCTATTATATCTAACTGCAAGTAGGCCTGATATAATGTTTGCTACATGCCTTTGTGCTAGATTCCAGGACAACCCCAAGGAATCTCATCTGATTCTTCTAAAGAGAATCCTGAGATACCTGAAGGGATGTCCAGATCTAGGACTTTGGTACCCAGCTGAGTCAGAATTTGAATTAATTGGATATTCTGATTCTGATTATGCTGGTTGTCGAGTTGACAGGAAAAGTACCTCAGGAACTTGTCAGTTCCTGGGAGAGAGATTGGTCTCTTGGTTCTGTAAGAAGCAGGCCTCTGTATCAACTTCAACTGCAGAAGCTGAATATATAGCAGCTGCCAGTTGTTGTTCACAGATCCTGTGGATACAAAATCAGCTTTTGGATTATGGGTACTCACACAAGAACACTAAAATCATGTGTGACAGTACAAGTGCTATCTCCATTGCACAAAATCCAGTGCACCACTCTAGAACGAAGCACATTGAGATTAGACACCATTTCCTGAGAGATTGTGTGAAAAAGAACAAGATCAGCCTTGAGTTCATATCCACAGACCTTCAGAGAGGTGATATATTCACCAAGCCCTTAGATGAACAGAAGCATCTGTTCTTTTTAGTTCAACTAGGCATGATTAATGGACGAGACTAAGTGTGACGTTTGCCAAATTATTAATACATCCACAGGATCTGTGGATATGATTTATAGTGGTTCCCCAGTACACTAGATTTATAGTGGTTCCCCAAATTATTAATACATCCACTTTCCCCCTTTGCCTATCCAGTAGAGAACTGGATTCAGCCCAACTTCCTTCCACTAACTCAGATCCACAGATCTTACAACTCAGAACCTGATAGGTTCCTACAGCTCAGACTTATACAAGTCCTACCTCAGATTCTCCCCAAGAATCCTATCTCAGGCAACAACCCTACCTCAGCCTTTATCACCAGGCTTATAACTCAGACTTTCATAAGTCCTACACCTCAAGATCTCAGTCCTACCTCAGCCTTTATAAACAAAGGCTTACAACTAAGATCTATAAAAGATCTTATAAGGAAAAAGAAGATTGAGTTGTACAGAAATTTCACCCAGAAATAACTCTCAATTGGTGTGAGCTTCTTGATCAGTTCTTGAATAAACTGTATACTTCAGATCCAACCTAACTTAGCTTTTTCAAACCTTCTTGATTAAACAAAATGAGGTTGATCCTGACTTGGTGTAGAAGTTGATCTTCAGACAGCTCCCTTCTTAGATTCAGAATTAGATCTGAATCTTTCTTGCAGACTGTTTAGGATCTACCTTTTTAAGGGTTCCCCCTTTCTTGTAGTTGAGTTCTCTCTCTAGTTCTGTGTTGGTTTGTTCCCATGTAATTGCTTAAATTGCTTACTTTGGTTGTCATAGATCAGTCCTTTATATAAAGTTTCTCAATGATTACTGACTGATCCGGTTTGTAGCAACCTTCAGACAGTTCTGAAAAAAGTGTCAGACTTGTTGTTTATTATAGCTGTCAATTCTATAGCCATGATAGTTGATTCTGCAATTACTTTATATCTCAGCAGGAAACACTCAGCAAACTACTTCACTTGTGTCGACACAAATAGACTAAGTGTCGACACAAGTCTTGATGATGTCGACACAACACTCAATGTGTCGACACAGTCATTCTTCTAGTTCTCGACACAGCTTCTGTTTTATGTGTCGACACAAGTCCTGTGTGTTGACACAACTGCTCCTGGTCTCAACATAGCTGATGCAGACATATGGCGTTGAGTGTATGTCCTGACGTCGTTAAGGTTGTATGGACACAAGTCATGTGTTTCGACACAACTGCTCCTGGTCTCGACATAGCTGATGCTTACAAATGGCATTGTAGTGTTGTCCAAATGTCGTTGATTGTGTGTCGACACAAGTCCTGTGTGTAGACACAAGCCTTCAGACTCAGTACATCTATTATTGATAGATGGCGTTGAGTATGTGTTGACATAAGTCCTGTGTGTCGATACAAGCCTTCTTCAGGTGTCGACATAATTCCTGGGTGTCGACACATGCCTTGCTTCTGGTGTCGACAAAACTCCTTGGTGTTGATACAACTCCTGCTTCAGGTGCCGACACAATTCCGTACAAGTGTCGAAACTTGTACTTAGAAATTTTCCTGCATTTCCTAACCTGCACATTGGAACTCAAACATCCCATCAAATACAAATTGATGTATATTATTGAGTAAGGGGAGACTTCTCCAAATCTGGTACATAGTTTCCAGTGTACCCAATAGTTGTCAGGTGATTACTGTGTGGAGGGCTATGAGTTAGTGTTGTAAGTCTCAGTGGAGTCTGACTGATCCAGTGAGATCATGCTGTAATCTCTGAGGAGCCATAGTGTTTGGAGAAGAGCCTTTTCTAACATACTGTTAGAAAGGCGAAGAGGGACAGTGGATGTACCCATACACTGGGGAACAACTATAAAATCTGGTGGCCTGTGTATTGTGTTTTGCTGTGCTGAATATTTTTTTCTTGAAAGCTGAAATAAGTATACACAGTAGGACATAAGAAAATGATTTTAAAGACTCAACAAAAGACTGAAATAACCTATTCACCCCCCCCCCCTCTAGGTTATTATCTACCCTTGTAATCAAAGACTTTCAAGTGGTATCAGAGGGAGGTTACTCAAGAAAAGACTTAACAGTCTAAGAAGCTTTCTAGGGTAGCTATCAGAAGGTTAAGATGGGTTCAAGAGAGAAACATAAAGAGCTTGGATCCATGAAACTTCCTCTTTGCAGGAAGGAAAATTTTGGTATATGGAAAGAAAGGGTCAGATTGTTCATGGAAGCATCTGATCCTAGGATCTATCACAGTTCAAGAAGAACCCTTCATCCCAATGAAGATATTTGTCCTTGATGCAAATCTTCAGACTCCAAAGAAGTACACTGAAATGACTATGGATGAAGTCATCTTAGCAATAATGGATAAGAGGGCATAAAACACCATAGTTAGTGTCATAGATGGATCCACCTTTCAAAAACTAGTGCACTGCATGACCTCAAAGGAAATGTGGGACACCTTGATAGTATATATGGAAGGAACTGAGGAAGTGAGAGATGATTGAAAGTCATTGCTGAATCAAGAGTATGAAGCTTTCAGACAGATCAGGGAGGAGACCATAACTAGCTGTTATGAAAGGTTCTTCAGGATAGTCAATGAGTTAAAGACCTATGACAGGGCCTTTAATAATTATGAGCTAAATGATAAGTTTCTTAGATCTCTTACTAGAGATTGGGAAACTAAGATATGTGCTATTAGAGTAGTGGAAAAGCTGGCAGATACTCCACCATCCATACTGTTTGGTAAGATGCTTTCATATAAGATGCAGCTGATAGTTAGGAAGGAGGAAGAGAAGACTAGCAAAGGTCAGGCCAAAGAAACTTCTATGGCCTTCAAGGAAGATAGCTCCAAGAGGAGCAAGGAGAAGAATCCTTCTCCCCTAAGAAGGCCAGCTGAGTCAGAAGATTCAGATCAAGAGGAATCAAGTTGTAATATGTCTGATGAGGAGTTTGTTGCTTTCTCAATGCAGTTTATAAGGCTGATGAAAAAGAAGGGGTGGAGAAGCAAACCTACCTCTTCCTTCCAGCACAAAGAGGACTACTACAGAAATATGAAGAAACCCTCCAAAGAGGGCAGGTATGATCCAAAACCTGGTAAATATTTTTATAAAAAGATTGTTTGCTTCTGTTGTAACAAGCCAGGTCATGTTATGGCTGATTGTCCTGAGAAGAAAGAAGCGGGTGAAAAGAATCATCACCACAAGAGAAGCAAGAAGGAGAAAACCTTCATTGTTACGAGGGAGAAAAGCTAGACCGAGTCTTCCTCATCAGAATCAGAAGAGGATGATGAAGCCTACATTAGGCTGATGGCAAGATCACATGAGGAATCCTTCCAGAAAAAGCCTGGATAATCTAAGGTACACTCTTCATCCAACTCTTCATCCAAGTCCAAATATGTGGCTAGATCAGATTCAAGTGCTTCTTCATTAAGAGATGAAGATGACTGAATCTGAGGAAGTCAGAGATCAAATAATTGAAAGATATGGTGAACTTCTGGAAGCAATCAGAAGGAGTAAGCTGCTGATCAAACAGCAGGCTCAGGAGATTGCATCTTTGAAGCTTGTTGCTTCCCAACATTCTGAAATAACAACTTTGCTAGAACAAAAAATTAGGGAAGTTAGCCAGCTGAAGAACATTAATATTATTTAGATGGGCACCATAACTTTTAAGAATGATTTTTTCAGGAATCTAAAAAGTAAGCTCCAAAAGGAGGAGCTGGTGGCTAAGTTTTCAAAGCCATGTACTGTGTTGCCTTTGATAGATTCCTTCTCCTCCCAAAAGGATAGGAAAGGGATAAGCTTCAAAGGGAACACTAGAGCTGGTAATTCCAAAAGGAAGAACAAAGCTGTTCACCACTATGGTGATAGGAATGGAAACGGTGATAGTGGCTATAAGGCACCCCATGAGGAGGTTCAAATGACCCATCCTGGACCATTTAGGTTTGGTGTACCAGCACCAATACTCAAGAAAAAGTCTGTTGCTGTACCTGATGGACTAAGAGTTACTGACAGTAATGCTGTTAAACCAGCCCTTAAAAGGAGGTACAATATATTTGAGTGCTGGTGTTGTGGCAAAATGGGCCACAATGCCATTGATTATTGTCACAACAATAGTATACAAAGAGCTAATGTACACTTACCTGTTAGAAGAGTTGCAGGCAGGCATGTTCATCTTAAGCCTAACATGCACCTAGGACCCAATGAGAATTGGAGTCCTAAGGATAAGTAATTTATTTCTTGCAAGTGAGTCCAAGTAGTCATACCCGTATATGATACTTGGACAGTGGTTGTTCCAGGCACATGACTGGAACAAAGTGCATCCTGAAGGATTTCATTCCAGTAAAGGATGGACCTAAGATGATATTTGGTGGATCAGATAAAGGGATCACCGAAGGTATGGTAAGATCACTAATGACTTAATCACTTTCCCAAAAGTGGCCTATGTGGAAGGGTTGCAACACAACCTTATAAGCATAAGCCAACTATGTGATCTTGACTCTGCCATTTCTTTCCACAAGGATAAGTGTCATATAAGAAGATCAGGTGACCAAGAGGTCACTTTGACTAGCACTAGGAGTGGGAATGTCTATTGTCTTAATTTTCTTTGTTTATCATCTGACTCTCCCATTTGTCTAATTGCAAATGAGAAAGCCACATATTATGTCAAATGACAAAAGAGGCTAGCTCATTTGAATTATAAGACTATAGGAAAGCTCTATAGCCAAGAGCTAGTTAGGAATGGTCCTAACATGAAATGCTCTAAGGAAGGTATTTTCTCTGCATGCCAAAAGGGTAAGCAAACAAAAGCTTCTTTCAAAAGCATTGAGACTAAATATTTTGTGAGGTGTTTATACCTCTTGCATATGGACTTGTTTGGTCCAATGTCAGTTCATAGTCTAGGTAGGAAGGTCTACACTTTTGTGGTGGTTGATGACTTTCCAGATTTGTTTGGGTATTCTTTTTGAAGAAAAAGTTTGATACCTCAGATGTTTTCAAGACATTTGTCTTGCAAATACAGAATGAGCTGAACAGTACTGTGGTCAAAATCAGAAGTGACCATGGGATTGAGTTTCAGTCTGAATGCATGACAAGAATATATAAACATCATGGGATTCAGTAAGAGTTTTCATCTCCAAGAACACCCCAGTAAAATGGGATAGCTTATAGGAAGAATAAAACTCTCATAAGGGCTGGTAGAACACTACTAAATGACACTTCTCTCCTAGAATATTTCTGGACTGAGGCTGTAAATATAGCTTGTCATATCCTTAACAGGGCTTCTATCACCAAGAGCTACAATATGACTACCCATGAGATTATGAAAGGTAGGAAACCAAACCTTGCATATCTCAGAATTTTTGGGAGCAAGTGTTTTGTACTAAATAATGGAAAATCCTATAAAACTAAGTTTGCTACCAAAGCCTATGAGGGGATATTTGTTGGGTACAATAATCATAGTAAGGCTTATAGGATCTATAATTTGACAAGTCAAGTTGTAGAGGAGTCAGTTAATGTAGTGTTTGATGAAGCAAATATGATTAACAATGAGTTGTCAAGCTCTTCTTTTAGTTCTATAGGTACAAAACTAGGGTTGAAAAAGCTCACTCTCAAAAGAAATGAAGAAGATGCTCCAACTGTGCAAGACCAAGAAGAGGGTGTGTGTATTCTAGACGAAGCACAAGGATCACAGGAATTAGATGAAGATCAACATCATGAAGAACATGATGTTGAAGCAGTACTGCCTCGAGCAGTAAGACATCTGAGGGATCACCCAGACCATCAGATTATTGGTGATGCAAGACAAGGAGTAGTGACAATGAGCAGATATCTCAACACAACAATGTACACTTGCTTCCTATCACAGGTAGAACCTAAGAAATTTGAAGAGGCTAACCAAGACCAGTTTTGGATTTGAGCTATGCAAGAGGAATTGAACTAGTTTAAAAGATGTAAGGTCTGGAAGCTGGTTCCCAGACCTCAAGGACATAATGTCATTGGAACAAAGTGGATCTACATGAATAAGCTTGATGAAAATGACATTATAGTTAATAATAAAGCTAGACTGGTGGCTCAGGGGTACAGACAAGATGAAGGTGTTGACTTTGATCAAACCTTTGCCCTTGTAGCAAGACTAGAAGCTATCATATTATTCCTTTCATATGCTGCATTCCAAGGGTTCAGAGTCTATTAGATGGATGTGAAATCATCATTTTTGAATGGAGATTTGAAAGAAGAAGTCTATATGGAACAACCTCCCAGTTTTGTTGTTCCTTACCATCCTAATTTTTTTATAGACTAAGAAAAGCTCTATATCGGCTAAAGTAAGTCCCTAGAGCATGGTATGAAACATTGTCTAGCTTCCTCATTGAAAATAAATTCTCAAAGGGGAAGATAGACAAGACTTTATTCCTTAAAGAATCTAAGGGCAAGATCATCCTAGTCCACATATATGTTGATAACATTATCTTTGGGTCTACTTATGATAACCTTTGCAAGAGGTTTGTCAAACTTATGCTAGGGGAGTTTGAGATGAGTAGAAAGGTGAACTTAAGTTCTTCTTGGGTCTCCAAGTAAGACAGACTAACAATGGATTATCCATATCATAGTCTAAGTTTACCAGGGAGTTACTTAAGAAATTTGGGATGGAGAATGCTTCTTCCATGAAAACTCCCATGGGATCAAATATGTATTTAGACAAAGATGAGGTAGGAAAACCTGTTGATCAAACTTTGTATAGAGGGATAATTGGTTCTCTTTTATACCTCACTACTAGTAGGTCAGACATCATGTATGCCACATGTGTCTGTGCTAGATATCAGGCATGCCCTAAAGAGACTCATTTCTCAGCTGTTAATAGAATTTGAGATATCTAAAGGGCACACCAGATCTTGGCCTATGGTACCCTTGGAATAGGGATTTTGAGCTAATTGGCTATTCAGATACAGACTTTGCAGGCTATAGAGAGGACATGAAAAGTACATCAGGTTCCTGTCAATTTCTGGGTAGAACGCTAGTGTCCTAGAGCAACAAGAAGCAGACTAGTGTATCTATTTCTACTGCAGAATTAGAATACATAGCTATGGGAAGCTGTTGCGCACAGTTGTTGTGGATTCAGCATCAACTCCAGGATTATAACCTCCAGATAAGTAAAAGTCCTTTGTTTTGTTACTCTACAAGTGCAATCTCTATAGCTAGGAATCCTGTATCACATAGCAGGACTAAGCACATAGAGATTAGATATCATTTTATAAGAGAGAATGTGGAATGCGAGGATATTAGTCTTGAGTTTGTCCCAACAAACAAGCAAGTGGCTGATATTTTCACCAAGCCACTAGATGAATCAAAGTTCAACACCTTCAAATTTGAATTGGGTATGCTGAATTTGGTATTTCTTTAGTTGTTTTTATTGAGGGGGAGAAAGTTCTGCTCTAGGTGCTTCTCTACTCTAAAATAGGGGGAGTAGATAGCATGCTTCTCCTAAGCTATTTCACAGACTTTCAAGTGCTATTTCAAAGAAGTCAAAAAGGGGGAAGTGTTGTAACGCCCCCGAATTTCTTGCGTTTTTTTTATTTCTCGTTGGCGTTACGATGACGCGTTTCCGTGGCTTGTGCCATGTGTGGAGTATGGTTTAGCTCCTTAGAACTGAGAGCCCTGTTTGGTAGCCTGTTGGCAAGATCTCCCTAGCAAGCCGAGTCGTTTTGGGTGACCCTGTGTGGCCTCTCGGGGGGATGTTTGAGTTTGGCTTTATTTGGGTATAACTCGGGTTCTGTTTGTCGAAAGTTAATTTCGACTTCGTCGTTGAGTTCGTAGCGTGGATATTTAGCTACGGTGCGAATTTCGTCGGATTTCGAGGTGATTCGGTTTTCGTGTCGTTTGGTGTGTTAATAGTATTTGTGATCAATTAATTAAATTGATTTGGCTGTCCTGTAGCCTTTTGGTTTTGACCGTTTATTAAATTCTGCGGGAGAATTTATTTGGGCAGTTATTGCCTTGCCTTAGTGGCAGCCATATTTTTGGCTTATACCTATTTTGGTATTTACTTAATGAAATTAAGTAATTAGGCGTTTTAGGGTTCGGTTATGGATGAACCAGTGTTGAGCTTTTCGTATAAATGCTCTGTTTAAGAAGTGACGGCCCACTTCTTCTTCTTTTCCTGAGAGAGAAACCGTCGGCTTGTTCTTGAAAGAACAGAGGAGAAAACCGCCCGTCCTGTACCTCCTTCGGTCGGCGATTCCGGGCTTGTTCGTGAACGGAATTCGATTCCGAAAACGGCGTTGGCTTGCACTCTCCGAGATCTTCGTTTCGACGGTGTTGCGGTTGTTCGTTCCGTGGGAAGAGGAGGAGAGCCGTCCAAGCTTCGTTGAAAGTTGAGGCAAGTGGTACTCTTGCCCTTGCCAAGTTTCTTTTTTTGAAATTTTCTTGCTGAATTCTGAGATCCCTGTTAGCCTTAGGATAGAGGCCTTGTTGTTCTCTTTTTCTTGCTAATTATAGGATTTAGTTCTTCCTATTTGAACCCCCCCTACTTGTGCTATTGGAACCCAACTTTGCCGGCGTGATGCCGTTTATCTTTGCTCAGATCTTTGCTCTGGTTTGGGTGTAGCCGAGAGGGAGTGTTAGGAGAGGGGGGTGGTTTTTTCCCGAATTGTTGATTGTATCACTCGAGTAGTAGGTAACTACCCGAGTGATGGGTTTCTAGTTGTAAGACCCCCCTTTTTTTTCTTTTTAAAACCCGGGTCTTAGGCCCAGAGTCGCCGCTTTGCAGTGACACCTTCACGTCCTGAAGGGGTCATCACCACAAGGCGCCGATTCTGCCGGCCAATTCGATCACAGAAAGGTAGCACAATAATTGAAGTAAGAGCAATGCAGTCCATAATAATAAATCACATGTATATAAATAAAATCTCCACGAAGGGAGTGTCCACAAAATAACAATAATCAGACTACTATAAATGCGGGCTTATGCCCGATACATCATGTCCTCACTACAATATCACTCAATGCGGAAGCAAAACTAGAAACTACTCAGGGTCGAGACTCACGGTCCCGGCTGTATGAACTCCGGAGCTAGACTGCCCTATCTCCAGGCGCACCGATCTATGGGGCTGCTCCTCCATGCTGGGCTCCACGATCCCCTAAATGATGCGGTTCGAAAACCGTTAGTCATAAAGACTAAGCCCTATCATCCCCTACCCCTTCCCCCATGTTTCCTAGGTTCCGAGCGGAGAGGAAGAAAGGGAAGGACATGAAGGTAGAGATTAATCAAGAAACAGATGGCAGCGGAACTAATCTAGCAATTCTATAATAATATGATAGAAAACAGAAAGTAAGAAAGGTAACCTTAACTTATGTGCGAAAGCGCATAAGCTAAGGGATCTTCTGCAAGGCTCCCATCGTATAGAGTGTCCCATACCACTTATACGTTGGGGTGACGGTTATCAAACAACAGCATGTATATATATTGAAATTAACCTTTGATTTATAAACTTGCCCACACATGCCTATAGACCAAGGGGTCGTTTTGCAGGTCCTAATGTATAAGCGTCACATACCACTTATACTTTAGGTGTCAGGGTTAAATGAATCGATTATGCTATGACATGCATGTGGGTATGATGAAACATGCAAGTGCAACTCACACACCCGACTCTGTGCACACAGACCTTTAGTTCCCCCTTTCGGAGCCGTTACCTCCCAGGATACCTCCGTAGTGGCGGACGGAAGCGGTGGGTTGGGCCTCGCCCACCTCAAAACCAGTAAAAGCACCACTTGTCTGACCTATCGTACGCCTCAACGCTTGGTGCACTAAGCGGACACCTGCGTACTCTTGCCGGCTGGCGCACCAGACTTCTGTTGGCGAAGTGCTAATCACCTCGCCGAGTCAACGATATCGGTGTCGGTGCAATCGAACTCCCCGATGTCGAAAACCCACCACCTTAACTTTTCCTATTTTATGCACATGCAAGTTTAATCGTAAACACACAAAAAAACCGAGCTGAAGCCCCCGGACCAAAACGTCCGTCTCCAAATCAACCGAGCCGAAGCTCCCCGGACCAAAACGTCCGTCTCCAAACTAACCGAGCCGAAGCTCCCCGGACCAAAACGTCCGTCTCCAAACCAACCGAGCCGAAGCTCTCATCAATCTTCCTATGCCAACAGTGTTTGTGAAAAGTGCAGCACTAGTTACTAAGTTACTCTTGTCGGTTTGTTATTACAGTTTACGTTAGCCCAGGACTGCCCCCGGTATTCCCCGTGAAGGGCACTCAAGGGGCACTAGGAACCAAGACGACGACATTACGGCCCGAAGTTCCCTTTCGCAAGGCACTTATTGTTATTGGTTGATCTCCCTTAACCCGATTCCCTTCTCATATTACGATAGACTATCCTAGGGTGATTTTTAACCTTCCTCTCTTTGGGAGAGGCGATCTTTCGCCGAACCCGAGCACCTCTTAACTCTAGCTATCACTACTTCTCTCTACTCTTCATACCATCCTATCGTGATTTCATCCACAATTGTCCACCCAGACAAATGATTAACTCCAATGACTTCCTCAGATCATGTCCTATCGCAATTCACAAATTTGCTATATGCAGATCGACCTAAACTACATGTCGAACCGGTTATGCAGTGATCCAATACTCATCCACTGCCCTAAATTATTTACTGGAGACTTATCATGATATAACTAGCCTAAATTCAGAAAATGGTAATTTTCCTAATTTATCTGATATTTAATTAAATTCCTCGAAAGTCCCAAGGGTTACCGGTTTGAACATAAACTACCCTAAGTAATCATGCAAGATGTCCAGAAAAATTACTATAAATATTATGTTATCCCAATATGGTAAATCCAAAGTATCACAATTTTTCTATCACCAAAAGGGCACTAAACATATTTTAGAAATAATCTCGATCTTTGGTTATTTATGAAACAAGTACAGAAAGTATCCATCCAAAAATTGTAAATTAATTATACTAAGCAGATAAGACCTTCAAAATAACATTGGCCAGGTTTCATAATTTTCCAGCAAGTATATTATCCATAATTAATTTTTAAACAATAAAACCTCTTTCTAACATCTGTGAATGAAGTACTAGATTTACTCAACTAAAAATCATACAAAAATTCAGGGGAAACTATTCTGACCTAAAACATTTACCTCCAAGATTCCATGAGGTTGCAATGAACAGAAATTTCTAAATAATTAAATCATCATTTAAGGCCTTAGCAAGCTTTACAAATGAAGTGCTAGCAATAATCAACATAAAATTCCAGAAAAATTGCTATAGGTTCTACCTGATCCAAAACTCACTCTACCCGGATTTCACAGCTTTTAAGTAAGGTTTAGTGACTGATTTTACCTATTTGATATTTTACCCTAAAACTAAGGTTAGGGTTTTAAGGTATCTACTTGTCTCCAAATTCTCCAAGATTACATCCAGACGATTCTTATCAAGCTTTTGCCAACTCTACAGAGTTTCAAGGCAATACAAAAGCAATTGCCCCCATGTCCTTCACAACCCTCAAAACCCTTTATTTAGGGTTTGAGCTTGGATCCTAGGGTAAATCAACCCTAAACCACTCCATTTTTCTCCAAGCAGGTTATAACACCCTTCTAAGTCAGAGGTCGGAATATCAGCCTCTGTTGAGGTGATTTGACCTTTCCAAACTCTTAGTGCACTTTTTACTAAAAGATGTCTCACTAATGCCTAGTTAAGGGTAGAAGATTTCCTACCCAAAACTCCTCCAAATCAGTTGGAATTTTGTACAGACCTAGGTTTTACAGCCAGGGACCACTCACCAAAATTTGGGAGGGTTTGGAGGTCATTTGACCACATAAATAAATTCCTGTAAGTTTATTAAATTAAAACAAAAACTTTAGGCAAAGTATCTCCAAAAATTCCCATTTTTGGTCTGCCTTTAGGTATTGCTAAGGTTAACCCCCTGCCCAAATTTCAGGTCATTTGGACAAGGGACAAAGAGTGGGAATCCATTTTAATTTCTGCCCAACTCTAGGTACAGCCCCCACTAAAATGGGTGCTGCGGCCGAACCACTTAACCAAACGAGTTGAAACCAATTTTAAATTAATCTAGACTCAAAGGGCTACAACTTTCGTGACTGGTCATTTTTCCTAAAACGGCCTCTATGCGCCTCATTTCGCAGCCTCAAATATACTCAGATAATATATCTTTTCTCTATGTATTATACACTTAATTTATAAATTATAAAATTGATTCTACTGTTCATCTTCTACATGAACCCAAAACCAGAACTCAGAAAACCATTTTTTCTGTAACCTTTCCGTGATCCGTCGCCGGCCGTCCGGTCACTTCCCTAGCCAGCCACCACCACCACCACCTCCGTTGAGGTGACGGCTATCGGTCGGCGGTGGTTTGGCCGCCGGAGGTGGCGGTTTCCGGCGAACTCAAGAATACATTTTTCATGGTTTTCCATGAAAACGAGAGATGGGTCCGGCTCCGTTGAGCGTGAACTTCCTTTCTAAGAATCCTAAGATCTACCCATGAAAGAGAAGATGCAGAGGAGGACCTTGTTCGCGGTTTGGAGGCGGGATGAACGATGGGGTGTCATGGCACAGTGGTGGCGTAGCCGAACTTCTCCTACAGCAAGAACAAAGATCTGATCCGTTTGATTGAGCGTGTAAACTTCTCCTCTTGCTCCAAGTGGGCTTTTATAAGTCAGCAAGTGGGGAGGTGAAAGGGTAAAGCCTTAATGGTCACGAAGGCTCCCCTTAATAACCTTTCGGTTACAGTGAAGGGATAGGAAACGGTGGAAGATGAACAGGTGTTTGCCAGGTCGATTCCTATTGGACCAACATTTCCTCCTTTATTATATAATTACAGAAGGAAAAACAGCCCGTAATTACTCCTGGTGTAACTTCCCACACCAGTATTTATTACCACGCGTGTTAGAATAATTTCGGGCCTGAACCGTCGTTTCGTCCAATGTCACGGGCGTGACACATAGGTCACGGGCATGACAGGCCCGGGTGACAATGTTGAGGTCGACGATCGTCGAACTGAGATCGATGGTCATCGAAGGGTGGTCACGCCCTAGGTCACGGGCGTGACACCTAGGTCACGGGCGTGACAGGCCCGAACGGCAATTCTGAGGTCGACGATCGTCGAACTGAGATCGACGGTCGTCGAAGGGTGGTCACGCATTAGGTCACGGGCGTGACACCCAGGTCACGGGCGTGACAGGCCCGAGTTTCAATTTCGACGATCGTCGAAGGAGTCACGCCCTAAGTCACGTGCGTGACACCTTGGTCACGGGCGTGACATGCCCGGGCTGCAAGTTCGACGATCGTCTCACGGAGATCGACGATCGTCGAAGGAGTCATGCCCTAGGTCACGGGCGTGACACCTTTGTCACGGGCGTGACAAACCCGTGACCCGAAATCTCGATCGATTTATTTCAATTTTTGGGCTTCCTAAGGTTCTGTCACGACCAACCGACTCCTAGGGGTCTAGCCGGAAATGGGATGTTACACTAGTTACTCGAGTAGTGTCTTCAGTTACTCGAGTAATGTCTCTAGATACTCGAGTAGTGTCTTTATATACTCGAGTAGTGTCTTTAAATACTCGAGTAGTGTCAGTAGATACTCGAGTAGTGGCTTTGAGATACTCGAGTAGAAGGCATTAACTCGAGTATTAGCCTTGGTTTACTCGAGTAGTAGGTTACTACTCGAGTAGGGGTTTTGGGTTACTCGAGTAGTGGACTCGATATACTCGAGTAGGTGGTTTGGTTTACTTGAGTAGTAGGCATCTACTCGAGTGCAGGTTTGTAGTTACGTGAGTAGTGGTTTTAGCATACTCGAGTAGTAAGCAACTACTCGAGTAGCGGGTTGGGGTACTCGAGTAGTTGGTAACTACTCGAGTGCTGGGTATTTTTTTGTATACTCGAGTAGTAGGCGACTACTCGAGTAGAGGGATGAGGTACACGAGTAATAGGCAACTACTCGAGTACTGGAAGTTCCCTACCTCTTTTTGTCTTAGAATCGTTCGACTATCGTCGATCTCTGAATGGAGATCGTCGATCTCGGTTTCTGCCTTAGGCCGTTCGACTATCGTCGACCTCCGGTCGACAATCGTCGAGCTCCGGGTTACCTTAGTGGGATTGTGGTTAGAGTTTGGTTTTGGCTTTAAGTGAGACTAGCTCACTCAACGCCAAGGTTTAGGTAGGCACTGAGTGGGTCTCACTCAGCGCCTTGTCGTGTTGATTCTTTTCAAAACTCTTCCTTTACCTTGTTTTTCGTTCCCGAGTGGTTTTCTTGTTTTATTTCTGGTATTTCCTTGTCGGCCGTTTTCTTTACCTTCTTAAAGGCCAAATCATGGGTCGTGGTTAGTAGTGGTGGTTTATAGCTCTTCAGGGGGGTGGAGTTGTGTGGCATAGCCAAGGCCACTCTTGTTTTTCATGCTCTAGGTACGGGCTGGGCATGTGTGGGTGGAAGGTCCCTTGTGCTTTCACGTGTAGACCCTCGAGCTTGTTGACTTGGACATGGTGGATGGAGGACTGAGTTTGCCTCCGATCCGGTTCCTCGTTGTTTGTTTTTGCTACTACCACTTTCCACAGTTTAGGGTGTTAGAAGTTCCTTCCTTGGTAGCTTGCAGCACTTTGGGCTCTTGGTAGCCTAGAAGGCCCGACAGGATGTTGTTCCTGAGTTGGGTTGTTACTGTTTTCTTTGCTCGTTGTGCTTTTCTTGTTGTCCTGTTTTGGACAGTTGTGACTCTTTCTACTGCATGTTTTTCAATTACTTCTTCCTTTTGGTTGACTCTTACATGCAGTTGTTTTCACCTTATTGCTTGCTGAGGTATTCTGTTTTCTTTTGGAATACCCCAGGTTCTGAGCCGTAGCCAGTCGGGTGGCTAGTTTGCAGTGGTGGTGTTGGTGGTCTCTTGGACCTTGGTGTTCTGTTTGCCTTGTTGGTGAGGTAGTTTTTCAGTACCTTCTTACAGACATACATATGTGCCAGTGGGATTGTGTCAGGTTGTTGGCGCCCACTGGTAGTTTTTACCTTTGTACTGGATATATTTACTTATGTTGCTACCGTTTTCTGGAGATAGTCTACTTGCTCTGAGAAGGAATTATGCTAGGTTGCTAGTTACTTTTAAACTATAAATATTATTATAAATGAAGCTCATGATCAGCACGTTTTATAAAACTTAATTACTATTTTCCAAACAACGAATAAAGACCGTTTTCTTATACGTTATATAAATTAAATGTAGGGTCTTGCATAGCATGAGTGGTTCTCTTGGGACCCTTATGCGCTCTTTAGGGCGTCAAACTTAAATAAAGTATTTTTCTTTCCACAGCGTATGAATATAGTTTTTCTTTTGTGGACTAGGTGATCCACTGAGCCGAGGGATACGGTCTCTGAAACATAACTGAATTTCTATTCATTAAGCACATGATTTTCTTACATAAGGATTGTAGTTGGTTTTACCTGAGCGTCAGCAGTTATCCCCTGCTTGACGTGGCATCATGACGCGTATTTTCTCATACTCTGATATTTCCTAAATTCGGAGAAAATGCGGGTTCTGACAGTTGGTATCAGAGGGAGGTTTCTTGACAAGTTAGTTGAGCAACCTTCCTTTGTTTGCTTTTGGTAGTTTTGCATCATGTCATTCACACACCGATATGTCATCAGCACGTCTTGGCGAAAGCACAAACACTTCACTCATGGCATAACATGAAGTATACGGGGCATATTATGTAGTATGGGATGCATCTTATGTGTTCGTATATGGATCCACCATAGGGGCTACATGTGAGGGTTATGTAGTATGGGATGCATAACCTCACCACATGACTGCGACTAGCACGTTTCTTTTTCGTTGCATGAGAATGTTATGTAGTATGGGATGCATAACATTTTCATGCGTACGCCGCTCATAACATGCATTAGGGACTTTTTTAGAATGCATAGCACAATCATGCATAGCATATCATTGCATGAGCACAACGTGCCAAGCTAAAGATTTGCAGGATGACATATGTACACACATAAGTTTTCAAATTAATTTAAAGTCATGCATTCGATCTAGGCACAAGAGTTAGTAAGGTGGTGGTTAACCATCATAGGTTAGGGCATGTCATCAAATTTTTGTTAAAAAGATAAACTCTCAGAGCAAGTTTAGTAGCTTTAAGTCTATATCTATATATGTATGGTCTGTACTTGCGTTTGGGTTCTAGTCGTTGAATGAGGATCTGATTGGGTGGTTATGATTTTAGGATGGCTAGGCGACCTGCGACTCGATCGACTCCCCTGTCTGAAGGTGAGTCGTCCGGAGCTCAGAATGATGCGGTGATCGAGAGTCTGCGTCAGAGTAGCGAAGCTATGGGCAGACAGTTGGAGGAGGTGCGAGCCCAGATTCAGTCTTTGGTGGCAGTTGTGGCAGGACAGGCTCAGGGTGCGCAAGTTCCTGCTGGGGGGTTAGCTATTCCTCCTCCCCCTGCACTCGTGAGACCTCCGGTAGTGGTGCCAGCGGAGATGGCCTTCATCTCGCAGTTTCAGAGGCTGAGCCCTCCCACTTATGACGGGAAGGCAGATTTCATGGTTATTGATGATTGGCTGATCTCCATGGAGGAGATGTTTTCGTATTCAGGGATTGCAGGTGACCAGAGGGTGATGCTAGCTACCTATCAGCTTAAAGGATTGGCTAAGAGTTGGTGGCTGAGAGAGAAGGAGAGCTTAGTAGCTGGATGCTCTTGGGAAATGTTTAAGGAGATGTTGTTGAGGTAGTTCTTGCCTTCGGTCGAGCGTGACCGCCTCATGAATGACTTTATCTATCTGAAGCAAAGACAACTCACGGTGGGTGAGTATGAAATAGAATTTAGTAAGTTGAGCCGTTTTGCCCCTGCTTTGGTCAGCGTTGAGGCTGATCGAGTTAAGAGATTTCTTGGTGGTTTGAGGAGCGAAGTGCAGCAGTTGACCAGTGCTTATGGGTCAGTGACTTATGCTGGAGTTGTAGAGGCTGCTCTTAAGGTTGAGGCTATTGAAACGGCAAAGAGCAGAGGCCAGCAGATGAGAAAGGACAAGAGAAAATCTGTGGAGGGGAAGAAGCCCCTGGTACCCGATGCTGTTCCGGGAAAGAGGAGCTGAGTAGTGTGCAGTTTCTGTGGCCGGTCAGGCCATCCTGTCGAGAAATGTTTTAAGAGGTCAGCAGCTCAGAAGAAGGAGCAGGTTCATGCGATCCAGGGTGCTCCTAGGAGAGATGTCTCTTATTCAGTTTGCAAGCGATCCGGGCATGATGCGGCCCAGTGTTGGACCAAGGATAGAGTCTGCTTTCAGTGTGGGCAGAAGGGTCATATCAAGTCGATGTGTCCTCAGGTTCAGTCAGCTCTTCCTGTAGTTCCGTTGCAAGCTTTACCTCCACCTCCGCGTGTGGACAAGGGAAAAGGGAAGCTGAACGTGATTTCTTCCGAGGAGGCTCAGGCTTCGACCCAGGTTATTTCAGGTTAGCGGTTGGTTGTTTTTCTAGCCTGGTGGTTTTATTTTCTTGTATGTTGCGGTATTGCTGTGGTAGTTCCTTAGTTTGTGTGTTCCTATAGGGAAGTTTAAGGTGAAGAACCGTTGGGCGCTTGTTCTGTTTGACTCCGGCGCTACCCACTCGTTCGTGGCTAGAGCCTTTGTAGAGCGTCATCGATTGACTCTAGATCGTGTTCGGGATTCCTTCCGTGTCAAGTTTCCTTCTGGTGAATCTGTGTTGTCAGATTTGGGCATTTTGGATTGCCCGGTTTTGTTGGGGGACTTTCTTGCGAAGGCGGACCTGAAAATGATTGATCTGGAGGACTTCGATGTCATCTTGGGCATGTACTGGCTCTCTCGGTATGATGCGGTCATTCAGTGCAAAGGAAAGCGCTTGGACTTCATCAGGGACGACGGTCAGCCCGGCAGCGTGTATGCTGCTCTGTGTTAGGATTTTCCTGTCATCTCTGCGGTATGTGCTCAGAGACTGTTTCTTTCTAATTGTGGTGTTTGTTTAGTCTCGGCGGTTGGAGCCGCTGTTAGCGTGCCACGCTTAGAAGAGATTCCTATTGTTCGTGGTTTCACCGATGTTTTTCCTGATGATCTTCCTGGTCTTCCTCATGATCGGGATGTTGAGTTTGTGATCGATTTAGAGCCGGGTACGCGTCCTATTGCTAAGGCGCCGTACCGGATGGCCCCTCGTGAGTTAGAGGAGTTGCGAGTGCAGTTGGATGAGCTGTTAGCTTAGGGGTTTATTAGGCAGAGTTCGTCGCATTGGGGTGCTCCTGTTTTGTTTGTAAAGAAGAAAGATGGGTCGATGCGGCTTTGCATCGACTATAGAGAGTTGAACAAGGTCACTATCAAGAACAGGTACCCTCTGCCGAGGATCGATGATTTATTTGACCAGTTGCGTGGTAGCACGGTGTTCTCCAAGATCGATATTCGTTCTGGTTATCATCAGCTTAGGATCCGTGAGGCGGATATTCCACGGACCGCATTTAGGTCGAGGCATGGACACTTTGAGTTTCTGGTGATGTCGTTTGGTCTAACCAACGCACCATCAGCCTTCATGGATATGATGAATCGGGTGTTCAAGGATTTCCTCGACAAGTTCGTTGTGGTCTTCATTGATGACATGCTAGTTTATTCTCGCAGTGCTGAGGAGCATGAGCAGCATTTGCGTTTGGTCCTATCAGAGTTGAGGAATCACAAGTTATTCGCCAAATTGAGCAAGTGCGAATTTTGGTTGCCTCAAGTTTCTTTTCTAGGCCACGTGGTGAATAAGGATGGGATCTCGGTCGATCCAAAAAAGATTGCAGCAGTGATGGATTGGAATAGGCCGAATACTCCTAAGGAGATCAGGAGTTTCTTAGGGTTGGCTGGCTATTACAGAAGATTTGTGGAGGGTTTCTCTTCCCTAGCCGCACCTTTGACCAAGTTGACTCAAAAGAATGTGGCATTTGTTTGGAGCGAAAAGTGCGAGGAGGCTTTTCTGGAGCTAAAGGAGAGATTGTGCACTGCTCCCGTTCTGACCCTGCCTACCGAGGGAGTAGATTATGATGTTTATGTGGATGCTTTGCTTGTAGGTCTGGGATGCGTATTAATGCAAGGTGGAAAGGTAATTGCCTATGGGTCAAGGCAACTGAAGACTCATGAGAAGAATTATCCCACGCATGACCTCGAGTTTGCAGCGGTTATTTATGTCTTGAAGCTGTGGAGACACCTACTTTATGGGGCTCAATGCAAGATCTTCACTGACCATAAGAGCCTAAAGTACGTGTTCACGCAGAGGGAGTTGAATCTGCGTCAGCGGCGGTGGCTGGAGTATGTGGCTGATTATGATGTAGAAATCCAGTATCATCCGGGCAAGGCCAACGTGGTGGCCGACGCCCTGAGCCGAAAGATGGGAAAGATCTTTAACCTCTCCGCCGATCGTTTAGTGGAAGAGTTCCTCCTTATGGATATTTCAGTGGGATGCTGTAGTTTGCAGAGTACCTTGTCAATGGCAGAGCCGTCCTGGATTTCTTTGACTAGGCTGCACCAGAAGGATGATCCTAATCTTATGCACCTCTTCACCAGGACTGAGAAGGGAGAGTTGCCCGATTTTGCTATCGATGATGCGGGTACTTTGAAGTTGTTGGAACCCTAGGTTTTGATTTGAGTTCAGTCGTCTCTTTCTATCTCTTGACCCAAGATTTATCTATGGTCAAAGGTTAGTTGATAGTTTAGATTCCCTAGTTGTGTAAAATTGCTTTTCCAGATGAATATTTGGTTAAGTATTTTTTCGTTCGACTATAGTCGAACGTCGCTCGACTATCGTCTATCGGCTGATCGACGATCGTCTATCAGTTGGTCGACGTTCTGTCTGCGTTGATAGCTCGACTATCTATTGATAGGTCGACTATCTGCTTGCTTTGGTAGTTCGAGTATCTGTCCTGATACTTCAACTATCTGATAGCTCGACTATCTGTTGATAGGTCGACTATCTGTTTTCTTTGGTAGTTCGACTATCTGTCCTGATAGTTCAACTCTCTGATAGCTCGACTATCTGTTGATAGGTCGACTATCTGTTGATAGGTCGACTATCTGTGTTGCTTTGATAGTTCGACTATCTGCTTGGATAGTTCAACTATCTGATAGTTCGACTATCTGTTGATAGGTCGACTATCTGTTTTGTTTTGATAGGTCGACTATCTGTTTTGTTTTGATAGGTCGACTATCTGTTGATAGGTCGACTATCTGTTTTTCTGTGATAGGTCGACTATCTGCTTGATAGGTCGACTATCTGTTTTGTTTGGTAGTTCGACTATCTGTCCGGATAGATCGACTATCTGATAGCTCGACTATCCGTTCTGATAGGTCGACTATCTGCTGAGGTAGTTCGACTATCTTCTTTGATAGTTCGACTATCTGGATCGTTCGACTATCTGTCCGATAGGTCGACGATCTCCGTGCGTCGGTCGACGATCTCCAAGGGTCGTTCGACGTTTTGCTGTATGATTTAAATAGTTTTGTCGTCTTCTGTGATGTGACTAATTTCATAATTATTTTGGCATATTTTATAAAAGATTATCTGAGTAAATTATGATATTACTTCCATGCAATATCTATTCTATTCTTTATGCATGAGCTAATCTTTTCTGACAAAGTTGTTTGTCTTATAGCTGAGATATGATTTCTACCAGTCTGTCCTTTATAGCCGTTAGACTCAAAAAGTCTTCCTTGACTGTAAAGAGTCGTTTCTGATGTGACTTTCTCTTATATTATTTCATCAGAGTAATTTGCAGCTTCTTAGAAAGCTTTATCCTTTTATAGGATATCTGCCTGCAATATTTTGTTTTGCTTTATGCTTTTTGCAGCCCAGCTTGCAGAGTTCAGAAGAAGACAAGATTCAAACTCAGTTAAGAGCCGTTGCTGCTGCTGCTATATAAAGACTTCTTTGAAGAAGAAATCAACTAGTCCACATAGCAAAAATCGAGTTCACACATTGAAAAGCTAACTGCAGCATTCAATCAAAAAGCTTACAGTCTCCAACTGCTCTCAGCTCTTTCACATCTATCTGAGAAGAAGCTTTAGTTCTTCACTCTTCTTCAACCTGAGTTCTCCTGCTTACAGGAAGATCTTCACTCAGAGCCTCTTGAAGAAGAAGAAGAAGAAGATAGCTGCCTGAAGAACAAAATCTTATTTCATATTATTTTATTTTTTTGTAGCTTCTTCCTTCAGTATTTACTGAAGTGTTTCTGCACTGAAGCAAGACTTCACCTGGATGTTCTTTGAGCCAGGGGGAGCCTTGATTCTTTTAGAGCATTCTAGCTCAGTGCAAGTTATTGTGCTTCTCTAATCAATTGTAAAATAGAGAAGACACCTTAACCTCCTTCCCCCTCCTGTACAGGGTTATTACTCCCTTCAAAAGTATCCCTTGGTGGCAGGGCACCTGATCAAAAACCTGTGTTGGTTTTTAGACAACTGATCAAAAGTCTAAAGGGTTTCTTGATCTACCTGAAGCAGATCTTGTTGGTGGCAGGGCACCTGATCAAAAACCTGAGTGGATTCCTACCTTGTTGGTAGAAGAGTGGACGTACCCAAGTTGTTTGTGGAACCACTATAAATTCCTTGTGTCGTCTGGATTGCTTTATTTAATTACTTGCATTGTGGCTGTGATTAGACTTTAACTAGGTTTGCTAGTTGCTGTTTAGGATTCCTAGCTTCAACTGTAATTACAGTTGGCTGCCTTTTTGTGCACAACACTTGTGTTAGGCTCTAAGGTTTAATCTCAAATATCTATAACTTTCATTCCGCATTTAACTCCAAGGGAGTTGAGTATAAAGTCAACTTTGCTAGTGCAATTTTTGATTACTCTATTCACCCCCCCTCTAGAGTAGTATCTATCCCTTCTCTTTCAATTGGTATCAGAGGGAGGTTGACTGACTGAATAGGCTAACACCTAAGTCACAAGATCCTGATAGATACCAAAGTTTATAGATATTCACTTTCACTATCATGGCCCAGTCCAAGGATTATTCTAGCACCAGACCTCCAGCATGCAACTTGGCTAAGTTTGGCATCTGGAAGTCAAGGATCAAATTATATATGAACTCTATTGATGAAAGTATTTTTGCTTCTATTTTGACAGGACCACTAAGAGCACCTGCTGCTGCTACTGCCTCATCATCAACTGATATGAGTGCAGTGCCTCCTCCAGACTACAATAAGGAGTACAAAAAGGCAAAGATAGCAGATGCCAAGGCAATGAACATTCTGGCTCAGACAATGTCTGATGAAGTATTCCAGAAGGTTGTTGACTGCTCCTCAGCAAAAGCTATGTGGGATACACTGAACCAGATTGTAGCTAGTTCAGCTGATGAAAGGAAGGACAGGAGGTCCAACCTTATCTCACAGTATGAGAATTTCAAGAAAACTGATGCTGAATCAGTTGAAGCTATGTACACAAGGCTCAGCTCAATCATCAATGAGCTGAGGACCCTTGACAAGGATATTTCATTGACAGAGGTCAATGATAAGATTCTTATGTGCTTCCCTAGCACATGGGATTTGAGGATCTGGCCTATCAAGGAAGCCAGAAGCACAACAGAAATCTCAACAGAAGCCCTTCTCGGCAAGCTCAAGTCTTTTGAGCAAGTGCTGAAGTCCAGGGAAGCTGAAGCTGAAGCAAAAACCCCAACTCCTACAAGAAAAGAGCAAACCCTTGCTCTTAAAGCTGCTGACACTTCTGAAGGCAGCCAGTCCAATGAGGAACTGATGGCATTATTTGCCAAAAGGTTTCTCAAGATGGGAAGGAAGGAATTCAGAAAGAAATCTTCAAAGTATGAAGATAAACCAAGGTATGATCGTACCCCTTCTAAAGAAATAATCTGTTATGGTTGCAGGAAGCCTGGACATATTCTTCCAGATTGTCCAGAGGAAAAGAACAAAGATAAAAGAAAAGACAAGGATCAGCACAGGAAGCATTCCAAGCCATCCTCCTACAAGAAAAAAAAGAAGGAGAGAGGCGTTGTTGCTGAAACCTGGAGCGATTCTGATGAGGAATCCTCTTCCTCAAGCTCCAGTGAGGATGAAGAAGAAAAGAAGGCAAAGGAAGTTTGCCTGATGGCAATTGATGCCTGCAGCAATCACTCAGCTGCAGAGAATTCAGATTCTGATGAAGAGATGCCAACAGAAGATGAGGTATTATCTTCTTATGACTTTACATCTGCTGAATTTAAATCTGATTTTAAATCTTTATGTTTAGATTTAATTAGTTCTGAAAAAGAAATAAAAGAACTTAGAATTAAACTAGCTGAATCTGAATTGATTGCTAATGAAAACATTAAGTTAAAGGAAGATCTCACTAATTCTAGTGAAGAAATTAAATTTCTTAAGAATGAATTAGCTAAGTCCAAAAGGTTAGAAGAGTCTCTGAATGGTAGAAGCCTTAAGTTGCTTGAAATAACCAGCATGTCTAACACTAGGTCAGGCAATAACAAATTAGGCTTAGGAGCATCTTCTAGTGAGCCCCCAATCATTCTTAAAAACCAACTTTCAACTCCAGTGAATTTTATTTCATCTAGTGGAATAAAAAACACTGAGCAAGTCAATCAAGTAAATAGAGCTTTAAATAAAGCTAAAAGAGAGAAAAGAAAACAGAAATTTAAGGAATTACAAAAAACGTCGAACGCTGCTCGACGATCGCATGCTCAGTGGTCGAACGAAGCTCGATGATCTGAGCATCTATCGTCGAACGTCGATCGACGACCACAAGCTCAGTGGTCGAACGGAGATCGATGATCTGAGCAGCCATCGTCGAACGCTGGTCGACGTTTCCAATATGAATTTCAAAATTACACCCAGAACTTTAGAAACCCGAATATAAATAGAAACCCTAGGTTCATTGACCCATCATCTGTATGGAGAATCCCACCTAGGAGATCTTACCCATTAGGTTATCACCCTCAGCCTGCTTATTCATTTATTTCCAGTTTTTCTTATGTGAAAAACAAGGGACCCAAGGTTACCTGGGTCCACAATGTTTAAATTGATTTATCTGCAGGTGAAGACCTATCCTATCACTCAAAATAAGTGGTATTTGGATAGTGGTTGCTTCAAGCACATGACAAGAAATAAAGAACATCTGTCAAAGTTCAAGGCAAAGCTTGGCCCAAAGGTAATCATTGGAGATTCAAGCTGTGGTCAAACTGAAGGCTATGGAAGGATGACAATTGGAGCTGTAACATTCAAGAGAGTTTCTTATGTAACTGGACTGAAGCATAATCTAATTTCAGTAAGTCAGTTATGTGATGTTGGATACCAGGTATCATTCTCTAACTCTCTTTGTAATATTACTTTAAATAATAGTGTTGTATTGGTAGGTATTAGACAAGGTAACATTTATTTAGTAGATTTTAATTCAACTCACTCTGAAATCTGCTTGTTTAATGAAGTAACCAATAACAATACTCTATGGCATAAAAGGCTTAGCCATGTTAACCTCAAGAATATATCTAGGTTATCTAAACACAACCTTGTTAGAGGTTTACCTTCTTGCCCCTACAAGAAGGAGAGCCTGCAAGGCTTGTCAATTAGGCAAGCAAACCAAGAACTCTTTTAAATCAGTAAATAAAAGTGATTCTCCTAGAATCCTATATTTATTACATTTGGACCTGTTTGGCCCAATAAATGTACAGAGTTTAGGAGTGAAGTATTACACCCTAGTCATTGTAGATGACTTCTCTAGGTTCACTTGGGTGTTCTTTTTGAGAACTAAGGCTGATAACTTCAAAGCCCTTACAGACTTTCTATTATGTATACAGACTGAGTACTCTACTCATGTGGCCTTGATCAGAAGTGATCATGGTACTGAGTTTGACTCTCTTCTCATGCAAGAATTCTATGAGAGAGAAGGTATCAAACATAGCTTCTCAGCTCCTAAAACTCCCCAACAAAATGGGGTAGTTGAAAGGAAGAACAGAACACTAATTGAAGCTGTTGGCACATTGTTGGCAGATGCTAATATGCCTCTTTCCTATTAGGCAGAAGCTGTTAGTACAGCCAACTATGTCTTGAATAGAAGTCTGATATACAAACTTAAGTGTAAAACTCCTTATGAGTTACTTAAAGGAAAGAAACCTAAAATAAATTATTTTAGAGTTTTTGGCTGTGTTGTTTATATTCATAATAACAATAAAGAATACCTTAGAAAATTTGAAGCGAAGGCTTCAATGGGAATTTTTCTTGGATATTCCCAAGTAAGCAAAGCTTATAGGGTTTTTAATAAATCATCTTCTAAAATTGAAGAGTCTGTTCATGTGTCCTTTGATGAATCCCAAATGTTTTACAAGGAGAAGGAAACTTCCCCTTCCTCAAGTTCATTACAGGTACAAGAATCTTCCAAAGATGTCACTCAAGAAATCCTCCATCTTTCAACTCTTCATATCACTGAATCAGACAGTGATGAAGACATTGCAGAAGTTGTTGTTGTTCCACCAATAGTAGATCAAATTCCTCCTAAGGAATTAATCCCAACTATTGCTGAAGATCACATCTCACCTGCTGATATTGTCATACTTAGAGATCATCCTACATCTCTAGTGATAGGAGACATATCAGCTGGTGTTCAAACAAGACATCAGTTAAGACTGGATGTGATGCATACTTGTTTCCTCTCACAGATTGAGCCCCTCACCATTAAAGATGCTGAGCTAGATCCCCACTGGATCATTATTATGCAAGAGGAACTCAATCAGTTTGAGAGATGTAAAGTATGGACTTTGGTTCCAAGACCTAAAGGCCAACTGATCATAGGCACCAAGTGGGTGTATAAAAACAAGTTGGATGCAAATGGAATCATTGTAAGGAATAAAGCTAGGCTTGTAGCTCAGGGATACAGACAGGAGGAAGGTATAGATTATGACCAAACCTTTGCTCCTGTTGCAAGGCTAGAGGCAATAAGGATCTTCTTAGCCTATGCAGCCTATATGAAGTTTAAGGTTTTTCAGATGGATGTCAAAAGTGCTTTTCTAAATTGTGAGCTAAAAGAAGAGGTGTTTGTTGAACAGCCACCTGGTTTTGTTTCTTCAACTCAGCCCTCACATGTATTCAAGTTGCAGAAAGCTCTTTATGGACTAAAGCAAGCTCCCAGAGCCTGGTATGAGACTTTAGCTAGTTTCCTGTTAGAGCACAACTTTACTAGGGGAGTAGTTGATAGAACCCTCTTCGTCAAGCACCACAAGGACACAATCCTGTTAGTTCAAGTGTATGTGGATGACATTATTTTTGGTTCCACTGATCCCAAACTATGCAAAAAGTTCTCCAACTTAATGCATTCTAAGTTTGAGATGAGTAGTATGGATGAGCTGTCTTACTTTCTTGGTCTCCAAGTAAAGCAAGATGCTGATGGCATCTTCATCTCCCAATCCAAATATGCCAAGGAATTGGTAAAGAAATTTGGGATGGCTGATGCTTCAGCAATGCCTACACCTATGGCTACTAATGTAGTTATTGATTCTGATGATCACGGCAAGCCAGTTGATCAAAAGAATTATAGGGACATTGTTGGTTCCCTATTATATTTAACTGCAAGTAGGCCTGATATAATGTTTGCTACATGCCTTTGTGCTAGATTCCAGGTCAACCCCAAGGAATCTCATCTGATTCTTCTCAAGAGAATCCTGAGATACCTGAAGGGATGTCCAAATCTAGGACTTTGGTACCCAGCTGAGTCAGAATTTGAATTAATTGGATACTCTGATTCTAATTATGCTGGTTGCAGAGTTGACAGGAAGAGCACCTCAGGAACTTGTCAGTTCTTGTGAGAGAGATTGGTCTCTTGGTTCTGTAAGAAGCAAGCTTCTGTCTCAACTTCAACTGCAGAGGCTGAATATATAGCAGCTGCTAGTTGTTGTTCACAGATCCTGTGGATTCAAAACCAGCTTGTGGATTATGGTTACTCACACAAGAACACCAAAATCATGTGTGATAGTACCAGTGCTATCTCAATTGCACAAAATCCAGTGCACCACTCTAGAACGAAGCACATTGAGATTCGGTACCATTTCCTGAGAGATTGTGTGGAAAAGAACAAGATTTGTCTTGAGTTCATATCCACTGAGTTTCAGAGAGGTGATATATTCACCAAGCCTTTAGATGAACAGAAGCATCTGTTCTTTTTAGTTCAATTAGGCATGATCAATGGACGAGACTAAGTGTGACTATATCTGCCTATGTTGAAACCTGCTTGAAGATCGTCGAACGATGATCGAAGATCGTCGAACGGATTAAGCCTATCGTCGACCTCTGGTTAATGATAGCTTATCTGTCTGAAGATCGTCGAACGGCGTTCGAAGATTGTCGAACAGGTCGAGCTTTTCGTCGATATCTGAACGACGACAGCTTGTTGTTTGAGAAGCCAGAAATAGTCAAACGATGGCTCGATTACTCTGCTTCTGAGCCGATCGTCGAACGGCCGTTCGACTATCGGGTCTAGTATCTTTTTAATAGATCGACTATTTCCGGTCTAATATAAAGCCGATAGTCGACCTAGGTTAAAAGATCTTTTGTTTTATCGTCGACGGAGCGTGACTTTTCGCATTCTGCCTTCCCGCTTGCGATTTTCTGCCGCTTCGTCTCTTTCGTCTTCTCCGTCCTTCTCGAGCTTTCTCCAGCAAATCAATGGCGGTTTATCCAGCAGTTCTAGCAGTTGTGAAGTTTGATGCAGGCTTTAACGTTGATTTCGACGCGTTCAGTTGCTGCGAAGCCGGGATCGTGGAAGTTCTTCAGCTGTGCAGGGATCAAGGATTAGAGAGGTTAATGTCTTCAAGGATTAAGTTGAATATACCTGAGATCAAGGAATGGGCCTTCACGTCGTCCTCCACTGACGATTCGATGACTGGCACCATTGGCGGAGAAGAGGTAATCCTAACTCCGGCCGTTCTGACTGATATTTTTGGTTTGATAAATGGTGAAGAGGATTATGAGCAAGATGCTCAAGAATTTGGAAGAATGTTAGTTGAGCTGGGACATGCAGAGGGCATTCCCACGAAGCTGCTCAAAGTAAATTTCCCCTTCAAAATTAAGTTTCTTGCTGAGTTGGTCGGAAAAGTGCTCCTCGGTAAGCACTCTGCTCATGATAATATAACAAGGCAATAATTCGCACTGATGTGTGCGATTGTTAATCGGAAAAAGATCGATTGGGCAGCAGTAATGTTTGATTTAATAAGGAAAAAGAATGGTAAGAAGGAAGTTACCCTCGGAAGGGTTATTGGAATCTTCCTGAAGGAAAAGTACCCCCAGCTGCTGAGTTCAACCGCAACAACAATAAATGCAAGCAAGAAGATGGATCCAAACATGTTCTCTAAGTGGAAGAGAACCTTTGTGAAACCCGCTCTCACAGGGGTTGCTCCAGCAACATCTGAGAGCACCAGGACCGATTCGGTCGCTCCTCACCCTATTGAAGCTGGCTTAGCTCTTTCCATTCCCTCTTCTTCTGCTATGTTGTCTGCCTCAGTTGAAGTACCATCAACTTCAGTTGAAGTAAGACTTTCCCCTTCTCCTGTTAGAGAAACAACTACGGTTGTTCTTCCTTCCCCTCCAGCATCTCCTCTTCCTTCTCATCAGACTAGGATATCTGCTCCTAGTTTTGATTTGTTAGGATCTGAGAGGATTTCAACTCCTCCTCAGTCTCCTTTTCATTCCCCAGTTAATTCTCCTATTAACTCTCCAGCTCCATCTCCCATTCAATCCCCTGTCCACACCATTCTTCATCCCAGCACTACAACCATATCTGCTGCATCTCCATCCACTACACATCCATCATCTTTTGAGATTACTCCTGAACTCATCTCCCGCATTGTGGAGTTGATTACCCCTTCAATCAAAACTATGATTGAAGAGGCAATCGCTCCACTTGCCTCCTCCATTGATATCTTAACTGCCTCCATCAAATCTCTTTCCAAATCTGCTGAGCCATCTTCCTCAAGGGGCCTGGTTTCAGTCTCCACTGAAATCAGGCAGGGGGAAATGTTCTGTGAAGATGCCTCAGAACCTCCTGCCTCCCTTCCAGCTATAACAGATACTGTAATGACAGCTCTGGAAGAGTCTGCTCCAGCTGAAAAAGAAGTAGTTCCAGTGTTATCTGACAAGGAAATAGCTGATGGAATTATGCTATCTGAAATTGCTGTAAAAGTCTGCTTAGAAGATCTCACCACTCCCGTGGTTGCTCGATTCCTAGAAGGTATTATAACTTCATATCTAGATGAATCATGGGAGATGGTCAAGTATGAAGGTAATTCACTTATTCGATTTATTGACGAGTCAATTAATTTGCTAGCTAGTGAATACCTTGAAGGAATGATTATTGCTTATTTAGCAGATCTGTATTCATAATTCTACAGATTTTATTAGAGAAGATTTAGCTGCTCAGATCATAGCAATTGTTTCTGAAGCTGATCCAGTTGTTCCTGATATCCAAGTAGATCCAGAATTGGATTCTTTTTTAGATGATAGAGAAGATGAGTCTGAAAAAAAAGATGAAATCAAAGATGACACTCCTGTTCTGAGTGTGGAAGAAGTAAAAGCAAGAGCTGTCTGGATTCAAAGAGTACAAGATTCTTTAAAAGAGAAAGAAAAAGAGCTGCAAATTGAAAAGTCAACTATATGGGATGACTCACCAGGGTTGGACTTAGATTCCCTTCTGGCTCTGGATGCCATTGAAGAGGAGAAAGAGAAAGCTGCTTTAAAAGAAAAGGCTGTTTCTGAAGCCTATGATCCTTATGATAATCTTCCATCATCTCACTCTGATGATGAAGATGATTCTGATGTATCTGAGAAATCAAGGAAAAAGAAAGCTGCTCAAAAGAAATGGAAAGCTGCTGCTCCTCCTCCTCCCAGTAAAGACAATGATACTCCTTATTATATTCTGAAGGGCATTGACCCTAAGTCAAAGGAATTTCAGCACTGGATGTGGTTCTCCAAGAACCAGCAGAAAGAGAGGAAAAGATCTAAAAGATATGATAGTCCTGGTTCAAGATGGACTCCCAGAGGTCCTCCTCCTCCTCCTCCAGGTGCAGGAGCTTCTGGTAATCTTTCTGCCAACCCTTCTGCCTCTTCAGGAAAATCTGCTCCATCAGCAAGATCTGCTTCTTCTCAGCATCAATCAAGGAAAAGCTCTCACAGTTCTCATGGAAAGTCTCATTCTGGCAGTCAAATGCATGAAGCTGAAGTGAAAGAACAAGTTAAGGAGGTTGTGTATCTAAAGCCAACCTTTTCACCTCCTCCTTCTCCTAAGAGAAAGGTTTCAACTGCTGTACCAGTTCATGTTGATAAGACACATTGCAAAAGGAAAAAGAACTGTCTTTTCTGAAAATTCAAGTAAAAAGTTTGCAGAGTTTGCTCCTCCGTCTTCTCTTGTGATTCAAGAAGTAAAAGATTCAGCTGATAGTTTGTTAGATTTGTCTACAAAGTTTAAAGCTGTTAAGCCAGTTGATACTTCATCTGAAAATCTGTATGAAAGCCAAGAACTAGATCCTGACTACAGGATGGCTAGGTTTCTTGAGACAGTTGGCTCAGCTCAAATTCAGAAAGCAAAAGCTGAAGGTAAAGATTCTACAGGATTCACTACTATGTCTAGATTCAGAATGAAGGAATTGGATAAAATCCAGGTTAGCCCTGAAGTTTTTGATCCTTCAAAATATATGGAAAAACATCCTGAAGCAGTAGTCCCAAGAGCTGCAGAATTGAAGATCATTGGTGTGCAGGACTTGAAGCTGTCAAAGAAAGAAGCTGTTGATCCTCTAAGGAAAATTTCTTTTGTTCCTAGTTCCTCTGATCCTTTGCCAGATTCTGTAGACTCTTAATAGTTTGATTGTCTGCTGTGTTATATTTGTCTATTATCTATCTGCTAGTTAATTGCTATCTATTTCCTGTATTGTTTATAGTGTTCTATAGCTAGCTGTATATTTTTTTTTTGTTTTTTGAGAGACTTAACTCAAATAGGGGGAGATTGTTGGTACCCTAGTTTGATTTGAGTTTAGTCCTCTCCTTTGTGCCCCTTGACCCAAGAAATATCTATGGTCAATGGTTAGTAGTCTAGCTGTAGAGTCCTCACTTTTCCAGATTGAGAATTTGGTTAAGTAGTTTGTTCGTTCGACTATCGTCGAACGCTGCTCGACTATCGTCGACTAACTGTTCGACGATCGTCTATCAGTTGTTCGACTTTCAGTCTGCGTGGATAGTTCGACTATCGGTTGATAGTTCGACTATCTGTGTGCTTTGATAGTTCGACTATCTGCTTGGATAGGTCGACTATCTGATAGTTCGACTATCTGTTGATAGGTCGACTATCTGTTTGGTTTTAATAGTTCGACTATCTGTTGATAGGTCGACTATCTGATAGCTCAACTATCTGTTGATAGGTCGACTATCTGTTCTCGCTTGATAGTTCGACTATTTGCTTTGATAGCTCGACTATCTGGATAGTTCGACTATCTGTTGATAGGTCGACTATCTGTTTGTTTCTGATAGTTCGACTATCTGTTGATAGGCTCGACTATCTGATAGCTCGACTATCTGTTGATAGCTCGACTATCTGTTTGTTTCTGATAGTTCGACTATCTGTTGATAGGTCGACTATCTGATAGCTCGACTATCTGTTGATAGCTCGACTATCTGTTTTGCCCTGATAGTTCGACTATCTGTTGATAGGTCGACTATCTGATAGTTCGACTATCTTCTGGTAGTTCGACTATCTGCTGTGATAGTTCGACTATCTCCTTTGATAGTTCGACTATCTGGATCGTTCGACTATCTGTCCGATAGTTCGACGATCTCCGTGCGTCGGTCGACGATCTCCGAAGGTCGTTCGACGTTTTCTGTCTGCCTTTATATTTTGTATTTATTTATTATATTTAATTAATTAATACATTTTCTGGCACGTTGTTTTATGTTTTATGATAAAATTACCAGGCTTATCTGCTCTATTCTTTTTGCCTGAGTCAAATCTTTTTAGATAAAGTTGTTTGTCTTATTAGCTGACATTATAATTTACTTTATCTACTGTCAGCCCTTTATAGCCATTAGACTGAAAAGTCTTCTTTTTGCTATAAAGAGTTTGTTTCTGATATGACTTTATTTAGTACTTTATTATCAAATTGCTTCCTACAGCTTCCTAGAAAAAGGGTTATTCCTTTTATAGAATGTTTTTGCTGCAGAGATTGTTTTGTCTTCTTGATATTTACAGCTCAGGTCTCAAGTCTCAGAAGAAGACAAGTAATTCAAACTGAAGAGAGCCGTTGCTTGTTGCTGCTATAAAAAGGACCCTTTGAAGAAGGATTCAAGCTAGCTAACTAGTTAACCAGATATTTTCAAGCAGTCAAGCCTTCATCAAGATCAAGTCTTCTGCTCTCAGCAATTTCCATCTAACTGAGAAGTGTTAAGATCTTCGACTCTTCTTCAACCTGAGTTCTCCTGCTTTCAGGAAGTTCAAACTCAGAGTTCTTTTGAAGAAGAAGAAGAAGAAGATAGCTGCTTGAAGATCTTTAATTTTATTATTTTTATCTTCTTGTAGTTTTTCCTTCAGAGCTTTCTGAAGAGTTTTCTGCACTAAAGCAAGACTTCACCTGGACATCTTTGAGCCAGGGGGAGCCTTGATTCTTTAGAGCTTTCTAGCTCAGTGCAAGCTTTTGTGCTTCTTTAATCTATTGTAAAATAGAGAAGACATCTTAACCTTCTTCCCCCTCCTGTACAGGGTTATTACTCCCTTCAAAAGTATCCCTTGGTGGCAGGGCACCTGATCAAAAACCTGTGCTTGGTTTTTAGACACCTGATCAAAAGTCTAAAGGGTTTCTGGATCTACCTGAAGCAGATCCTGTTGGTGGCAGGGCACCTGATCAAAAACCTGAGTGGATTCCTACCGTGTGGGTAGAAGAGTGGACGTACCCAAGTTGTTTGGGGAACCACTATAAATTTCCTTGTGTCGTCTGGATTCACTTGTTTAATTCCTGCATTGTGGCTGTGAATAGATATAACTAGGATTGCTAGTTGCTGATTAGGTTTTCCAAGCCTTAACTGTAATTACAGTTAGCTTGAGTTTGTACACATCACTTGTGTTAGGCTTTAAGGTTAAATCAATATCTATAATCTTTTCATTCCGCACTTCACTCCAAGGGAGTTGGGTAGACCATTAAGTTTTGTCTAGTGCAAAATTTGATAACTCTATTCACCCCCCCTCTAGAGTAGTATCTATCCCTTCACTTTCAAAGACCCTCTTCTCCTTGAGAACCACCAAATCCACCTTACTCTCCCCTGCTTCAAATGGCAACCACCCCGACCCTCATGGACTACAATCGGCTTCCTCACCTTTCCCATGTGAAGACACCATCGCCTCTGAAATTCATATAACAGGCTACTTGCCACTCCCTTTATTCACCTTTCTACCATCTTCTGCAAGCTATACAAAGTGTGTCTTGAGTTGTAATAAGAAGACATTGACATAATATATGAAAAACAACTTATTTCTTTCTTCTATATTTTATTGAGTACCCTTGCAATCTTACTAAAAGTAAATGAACTCTTGATGAGTGAATAACCCTCAATAAAGGGCATCAAGGAAGGAATGATATTATCTCAATAAAGAATTGTTAGTGGTGATCAACCTCATTTGGAAGGATGAAGTGGCGAAGCATTGACGAGCTATGAAATCATCATTTTGAGACTGCAAAGGGGTTGCAGGCCCTTGCGGATAGGTTGGTGGTTTAACAGGAGGATAGACTGACGGATAAGCCGGTGGATAAGTTTGCTGATTCTCCAATGTTGGTGTTGGATTGACTAGAGGAACTGGTGCTGATGTGGATTGCATTTCAAATTATTACGTGATAGCATCTAGAGTACGGTTGATTGCCTAAAACTGTTGGGCACTTTCTTGACCCGATCACTCCAGGGCTTCTAGAGAGGATCTTCACTAGGACTTTAAGGTGCAAGGTTCTTGGCAGGTTGATGGTCTGACATGAGTAACCGTTGATTTTCACAGTCTGCTTGAAATTTGAAGGCCGCGTGTTAACTGTTGATGCGGGAAATGGGCGCACCAACAGATAACGGCTGTTTGGTCTCGCGAGAGAGGTGGAGAGATTGCGGGGATAGAGGAGAGACTGCTGAGCAGCTGATGTGGAGAATGGCACCTCTGAGGTTGAGAGGTGAAAGAGGACACGTACGACCTGGGATGCGGGGATAATGGGAAGTTGATGAGGATTCGGGGATAACAAGGAAGGTTTATGAGGAACTGTTGAGTAGCCAGTTACTTTGATGGTTAGGTTTGATGGTTGAGACCGAGAGGGTGAAAGAGAGAGAGAGGGGGCCGCTGACAGCGACAACAGTAGAGTTCGCCTGCCGTGGCTTAAATGTAACTCCTACGATGGGCTTTCCTTTGATTATGAATTGAGATTACAACTTGAGTTGAGTCATTTATATGAGAATAAAAAGGGTACAAGGGGAAGTTGGCGGCTAAAGGAAAGAAGATGCCAGAGGCCGCGCGGTTTGACCAAAGAGGTCGGTAGACTGCGCGGACAGCTGATCTCGTAGCTCGCTACTCTAAGCCGAGCAAACTGCGTGATTAGGTGGAGAAGACTGCTAAGGTCGCTGAAGCCAAGGTACAGAACCAGGCCGAAAGGGCTTAACCGCGCAGACAGGAAAGTTGAGTCCGCAGGGTTTGCTGCGCTGGTTGGCCCTTGACTATCGTGTCCTCAATGAGAGGTATGGGGCCTATTTATAGGCTCGAGGAGGAGGTCCTGGTAACATTACCCCCGGTAAGGCTATGAGTTACGATTTAGTCTGCAACACACTACAGATGGAAGAGGCAGGTCGCTAACTGCTGAGAAGAAGTCGACGCAGAGAAGCTGAAGTGCTCCTGGCGGACTGCATAATGAGTCCGCCTTGCTCACGGTGGATAGGATGAGTCCGCCTCTGCTGATAGATGGAGCAATTTTGCTACCTTCTAGCATGTAGAAGGAGAAGATCACCCCTGTTAGAGGAGTGAGCTCGCCACCTTCTTGCGGGCTGGATTTGAATCTGCACTGTGTTGTGCAGTCTTGTGAAGAGTTGTTGGTCTTGCTGCCAAGTCCTTCCTCAGGCGGACTGAGACCGAGTCCGCCCACTATAGGCCGACAGGTGGAGTAGGTTGCCTACTTCTTGGATGCCTTGCGACCTGAAGCTTATCGCGTACTGTTGGGCGACCTGAAGGCAGGTCACCTACTTCTTAACTGACTGGGACGTAGCAGAGAACGGTCCACACCTGTAGAAAAAGAGGTCGTCTGCCGATAACGTAGCCTTGCTAGCCGCGCGACCTGCAGGAGCGGGCTAAAGAGCAGGCCACGCCTCCTGCTGAGCACGCGGTTACCAAGCAGTCTGGGCGGATAACAATGCGAGTTCGCCACCTAGTTGGGTAGTTCATACCTATTGGAACAGAGTACTGCGCGGTTTTCCCGAGCTGACCGCGCGGCCTACGGGGACGAACTGTGGAAACAGCCCGTACCCCCGCAAAACGCAGCTGCTGTATGACCTGGGCGGTTAGACCGGGGAGACCCGCCTAGCCGCGCGACCTGAGCGGATAGAAAGATATATCCGCCCGACCAAAAGAGGGCTAAGACAGGTCGTGACCTCTAGGGGAACTTGGAGCAGGACGCAACTTGCGAGCTGACTACCTTGGGAGGGATCGCCGATTTCTAGGTTAACATTGCTAGACAGTTATGAGCAGTTTGTCTTAAACTATAACATGAGTGAAAAAGACAAGACACTGCCCGAGCTCCTAGGTATGTTGCAAACTGCTAAATCAACATGGAAAAGGCCAAGCCTGCTAGCCTCATACTGATGGTGCATAAAGTCAAGGGCAAGGACAAGGGCTTAAAGAAGATGAAGGTAACACCTAAGTCTGCTCTGGAGCCCAAGTCTTCTGCACTGAAAAATAAAGGTTCATGGAAAGAGGGAAAATGCCACCACTATGGCAAGGCTGGTCATTGGAGGAGGAATTTTCCTTCGTACATTCAGGGTCTGCAAAAGATGAGGGGAGGTATTACTTCCGCTTCAGGTATATATATTATAGAAATAAACCTTTCTGCTCCTTCATCCTAGGTATTGGATACCGGATGTGTTTCTCACATTTATATAAATATGCAGGAACTGGAAAGGAGAAGAATGTTGAGTAAAGGAGAGGTGGACCCGCGTTTTGGCAATGGAGCAAGAGTTGCTGCTATCGCCGTAGGAGTTTACCGTATTGCTTTTCCCAGTGGGCTTGTAATTGAATTGGATAATTATTATTTTGTTCCGTCCATAACTAGAAACATTATATATATTTCTTGTTTAGACATGGTGATTTTTTCTTTTATTATTAAGAACAATTATTGTTCAATATTTAAGAATGAAGTTTGTTCTGGTGTAACTCAAATGTTTAATGATTTATATGTTTTGAACTTAGACAATCAGATCTATAAAATAGAAAATACTAAAAGACTAAGAATGAATAACTCGAACCCTACGTATCTTTGACATTATCATTTGGGCCATATAAATGAGAAACGTATATCCAAGCTCCATAGAGATGGACTATTGGAGTCATTTAATTATGAAACATTTGAGAAATGTGAATCTTGTTTGTTAGGTAAGATGACTAAGGTCCCTTTCACTGGAAACAATGAGAGGGATGATTGTTGAAACTGAAAACTCAGTCTCGATGGAGTTCACCCTTGGGGAAGGGGTGATCGCACACCTACTTCTCTCCTGCAAGAAAAACAACAAGGAAAAAGAACAAGGGACTGGACTGTAACGCCCCCGGTTTTTCTGTGACTATTTTATCTTGGATTGGCGTTACGTTGGCATATATTTGGCCTTTGGCATTGTTAGAGCATGGTCTTAGCTCTTTAGGACCTTGAGTGGCTTGTTTTGTAGCCTGTTTGCAAGATTCCCTAGCAAGTCGGAGTCTGTTTTGGTGACTCAGATGAGCCTCTTCGGGAATGCTTATGTTTTGGCTTCGAGAAATATTAGCCAGAGTTTTGGTTTGTCGGATGACGATTTTGATGTCGCCACTAGATTCGTAGCGTGGATATTTAGCTACGGTGTGAGTTTCATTAAGTTCTGAGATCGTTGGAATTTTCGCGTCGTTGGGACGTGTTTAATTGGTTAAGCTAATTTATCTATATAAAACTTGAATAAGTGGAAGCATCAGATATAGCTTAGTTATTTTATTAAGCTAGTTAGTATACAACTTTTATTAGGGGCCGGTTTTAGCTAGTGGCGGTATAGGCTGTAGCCGACAAGACCAATATTTTAATAATATTATAGGGCGGCTGAGCTTAAACTATTGCAAGAATAGCAATATTTTATTAGCTAGTGGCTGGATAAGATAGGAGAAAAGCTTATTCTATTGTATTCTTCTTCTTCTTCTCCAAAAAGAGCGGTGGTAAGCTTACAGCAAGGTTCGGGCAGAAATCTGGAGCTTTTGGCCGGTGATTTCTAGCTGAGTTCAAGCTCGGTTTCCTTAGGAATGGGCAGATTTGGGCTCGTCTTCCATCTTAGGTATGTTTTTCTTGCTCTAGGGTTGGTTTAGAAGCAGGTCTTTTCGGGTAGCTCAATGTTTGTCCATTTTTGTAGCTTAAGGTTGTTGTTTGTAGCCGATATTGCCTAGCTGTGTTGGACTTTGGAAGGGCAGCTGCTGTGTCCTAAAGGTTGAGGCAAGTGGTACTCTTTACCCCTGCCAAGTTCTTCTTTTTCATGCTTATAATTTCATGATTGTCCATGTCCAGCAGTTTAGGTAGTTTTCCTAAAAGTTAGGGCTGCTGCTAGCTTTCTCCCGAGCCAAGCTTTCCCGAATTTATAAATTTTTCTCTCTCCTAGTTGCTGCTTTTGTGTCCAGATAGTGGCTGGAGGTAGGGATGGAGTTTACTAAGTGTATTATAGCTTGGGGAATAGCTGTAGCCGGGTAGAAGGGTTAGGAAGAATTTTTTTGAAGCTAAGGGAAAGCTCTCGGGTTACAGGCTTTGAGTCATTTTTCAGCTAAGTCCAAAAGCGTTGAGTGTGGTGGACACACTCAACGCCTCGCTGGTGTGGTTTTGCGTCTAAGTCCAAAAACATTGAGTGAGTGGAGCTCACTCAATGCCTGGCTGTTTGATCTGGAAGCTAAGTCCAGAAGCGCCGAGTGAGTGGAGCTCACTCAACGCCGTCGGCCTTGGCGTTGAGTGAGCTGTACTCACTCAACGCCATCTTGCTAGAGGATTTGTCTAAATCTTTTAGCGTTGAGTGAGTGGAGCTCACTCAATGCAGTCTGCCTTTGGCATTGTGTGAGGTGCACTCACTCAACGCCATTGCCCAAACAAATTTTCTACAAGTCTTTTAGCATTGAGTGAGTGGAGCTCACTCAACGCCGTCTGCTTTTTAGCGTTGAGTGAGGTGCACTCACTCAACGCCAGTATCCTGAGAAAGGGCGTTGAGTGAGTGGAGCTCACTCAACGCCGTCTGTTTTTGGCGTTGAGTGAGGTGCACTCACTCAACGCCATTGTCCATAGATGGTTTTGCCTAATTATTTTGGCATTGAGTGAGTGGTGCTCACTCAACACCGTATGCTTTTGGCGTTGAGTGAAGTGCACTCACTCAACACCATTGTCCAGTCAAATTTTCTAAGTCTTTTGGCATTGAGTGAGCTGAACTCACTCAATGCCATCTATCTAGAAGAATTTTCTCTAAGTTTTTTGGCGTTGAGTGAGCTGAAATCACTCAACTCTATCATCTTTGCGGCTAAGTCTTTTGACGTCGAGTGGACTCGACGCCATTTCTGGCTTAGCATTTGGGCGTCGAGTGGACTCAACGTTTTTACCTTAAGCTAGTGTTTTCTCCCGAGGATGGTTAGAGTGGGTTTTTGTCGATTTATTGATATTTTTGGCTGGTTATGCAGGCCGAGTCGTGAATTATAGCAAATGGTTTGCTTGTTGACTCTATAAGGGGTGGTTTGGGTGTAGAGTTGTGGTCCCACCATTTTATCCCTAGTTTGGGCTTGTTTTGTTGGTGTGTTGGTACCATTTTGGCCCGGGTTTGGGCTGGTTTTGTTGGTGTGTTGGTACCATTTTGGCCCTGGTTTGGGCTATTTTGTGGGTGTGTTGGACCTTTAGGCTGCCACCGTTGTACCCTTAAGTATTTATGGTCTGGGTGTTTGGATGAGGATTGTTTTTGGTCACCAACCGAGATCCATGGCTCTACCACAGCTAATGATTCACACTGTTAGTCTCGGTCATTAAAGTTGTTATTTTGGCATATGCTCGCCTTGTGCTTCTGCAGTTTTTAGCAAGGCATGTTGTTTAGTTCTCGTACTTGGTGCGTTGGGTTATTGCCTTGGGCAGTCTTTTACCCTTACTGTATTGTTCAGTTCCTTTTTGCTCTTTTATTAGCACTTGTTGTTGGGTTTGTAAGCCCTTCTTTTTACTGCTCCAGTTTCTTTTGATTATTTACTTGCTGAGGTGTTCTTTCTTTGAATGTCTTACGTTCAGGTTATAACTGTAAGACCCCCCTCCCGGAACACAACACACGGCACGAGGGGAGTCTTATGCCCGAAATAGCCGCCTTATGGTAGCACTAACACACGGGTTAGCCTTTACCATAAGACGCCTATTTCACCGGCTACAATCCATATCACATAAACAATGCCAACCCAACCATAACAGAAAAGTAAAGCAGTTCAATTCACAGCTAAGCTTAAGTCCAAAAGAGCGGAAGATAACAAGCACAACAGGCTTGTACAAAAGAACAAGAGTCTAGAATTGTTTTGCCAAACGGCTACATGAAAACACTCACGACTGTCACTGACGGTGCCGATGGCACCACCACCTCAGGTCCTATCATCCGGGCCTGGCTGTCCTGCTGCATAGTCCGTTGCTGCTCTACCTGCGGGTTTCCTCCTAAAAAGGAAGACGTAGCAACCGTTAGTCATAAGACTAAGTGGCTTCACATCCGCTCCCCCGGCGACTCCTCGGCACCGGGCGGAGAAAGGAACAAAGGTACAATATATATATATATATAAACAAGTAAACAAGCAGGTGACTGTAAATATGGTGGAGTATAAACTACGCTACACAACTAGCAGTTCTACAAATATCAATAATATATGACAGCAGGTATAATTAATCAGAATAGTAACTTAACTTATAAGAGTGCCCATACAAACTTATAAGTTAAGGATCGGCTTAACAGTATAGTAACTCATCGTATAAGAGTGCCCATACAAACTTATACGATGAGGATCTTGTGTATGCAATGAATGACATGATATGAATGTTATGGTATGACCGAATCATGCGCACGCACATGCAAGTTGCTATGTCGACACAGACTAGAAGTTCCCACATTTCGAGCAGGTAGCTAACCTCTCAGGCGTCGTCCGTCGTGGCCAGACGGCGACAGTGGAGCGGGCGTCTCCACTACTAGGTGGTATCACACTACCTATCCTAGGCCCCCGTACGCCTCAACGCTAAGAACACAACAACGGAGCTCACATGCGTACTACGGCTCAGAAGGGGTCTTGGGTAAATGTGCACCAAGAACACAGCCCAACCTGGCCTTTGATTTCGAACCGGATGGAACCTCGGAAGCGCACGAGGTGCAAGCCCAACCGTTCTCATGGCGCGGAGGAGATCTCGGGTTATGGACACCAAGTATCTAACCCTACCGCCCAAGGTCTACCCATTGGCTCCCATCGGTGTGACGACTGGCGAACCCGTAGACCTTCCACAGTCATTATCTCAATATCGCGACACGATGAATCGTCGCACATCACATGCCCCAAAACAACTCACTCGATGCTACCCGTAGGGAGACTACCACTCTAAGCATCGGTTGTTAATAAACCCCTTGGGCTCGGATTACGGTTACAAAATACTCTTCACATAGTGTTCATCATGTTCACGCCCACCTATTCAATGAATTCACCTCAACACTACGCATAATAGATAAGTTCAACACCAAATTGTATAAATATATCCTATACCAATCTCAACTCCTAATATCTAGCCTTCCCATCCAATCCATTTCTCTACCATTGCATGGTTATTCCTTATTACACAACCAAATGAGTAACCATGCTAAATTATAGTAACAACAACATTATAGATATATGGGAGCAAGATAACAAATGGGCAAATCACAATCATTGCAAGAGTGCTAGCATTATAAATTAACAAGTGCATTAACATAGGATAGCCCGATACTAAAACTGGGATTCCCGGAGCTACAGGAATCCGATCACAATGCACAACCCCTCGTTGGAAAGGTATTCGCGAGGGCTACGACTTTCGTGTTGAGTCGATCACCCAGATCTGGTCGCAACATACCAGAAATTCAACTCGAATACGTACAGGAAACAGTTTCCTGTACATGAATTTTCCCGAACGCAGCAGACTCGAACCAGCTTTCCCGTGGCTACAGGTATCGCATGGAAACGAGCAACCTCTCGTTGGAAAGGTAATTTCAAGGGCTACGACTTTCGTGTTGAGTCGTTCACCCAGATCTGGCCAGAACACCTCCGAAATTGGCCACGAAGGTCGCCGCGTGCAGAAATCAGATTTCTGCACGCATCTTAAGGCGAGATGAACGGCATCCGTTCATCTTCTTCCTTGCAACGACCTCGCATAAACTTCTCCAGAAATCACACCCAACCTTATTTCTCCTTTCAAAGCCAAACCCTCAACGAAAACCCCTCTCATCTCCACTTTGAATGATGAGAAGGTTGAGGGAGACTAAGCCTAGAAAACCTAGGCATGGCTTATCCTAAGAACTCTCCTCCTCACCATCAAGACTCTGTGGAGTCGATGTCTCTCCTAAAATAACTATAGATCTAGCACCAAGGGAGAGGAGAGGAAGCTCACCTCAAGTCCAGCGGTACCACCATGGCCGGCCATGAGCCTCGCACTCCTTCGCGGCGGCATTGTTTTTCCCTTGACGGTGGCGGCGTTTTGATTCCTCCAAGGATGGCTCCGGCAAGCTCTTCCTCCTCCAGCCAAGAGAACTCCCTCAGAAATTTCGGGGCTGAAGAAAGGGGATGAAATGCTAGGGTTTCACAACTTTTTTCCTTTTTATACACCGCAAACACGGGTAGGCACACGGCCGTGTTCCTACCCGTGTACAGGTGACACGGCCGTGTCGGGGTTGCGGCACACGGGTAGAGACACGGCCGTGTCTCGACCCGTGTCCTCGGCACACGGGTAGGGACACGCCGTGTCCCAATACCCGTGTACCTCTCTGACTGAAAACTCAATATTGGCATGAGGCACACGGGTATGGACACGGCCGTGTCCATACCCGTGTCGGCCAAAAACACCGTTTTGCCTTGTTTTCCTTATTTCCCATACGTCCGCACCTGTTCACCCACACCCCCATTGGGCTCACCACAGCCCCTCTTGACTCAAATACGCAATCAAGGGGCCTAGCGCGAATTGGGACGTTACAAATCCTATAAACAAAATAAAAAATTTCGTCCCCGAAATCAGGGTAAGGCTATGGGAGTGAAGCACATAAAAGGGAACTATGCTTTCAAATAAAATTTTACCTGGGGTAAATAATTCCGGGTAGCGCTCTTGCATCAAATCCCTTGGCTCCCATGTGAACTCCTCCTTCCCATGATTAGACCATAGCACTTTCACCAAGGGAACACTTTTGCGGCGCAAGGTTCTTGTCTCGTTATCAACGATCCGCACCGGCTCCAGTCGCACAGACCTATCAGACGCCACTGCACCATCCTCCGTGGGGATATACTGTTCAGGCCGCAGCAAAGCCTTCCGAAGCGACGATACATGGAACACGTCGTGAAGGTTCTCCAGCTCCGGTGGTAACTCCAATCGATAGGCCAGAGGGCCAATCCTTTCCACTACGACATAGGGCCCGACATACCTTGGGCTGAGCTTCTTGACTCCACGTACCCGCGACACTCCGTGCATCGGTCGAATCTTCAGGAACACGTTATCACCCACTTGAAACTCTACCATACGGTGCCTTGCGTTGTAATATTTCGCCTGTCGGCTTTGAGCCTCTAGCATTCGATCCCGGATCAACCTAACCACCGCGTTCGTGTCATCAATATACTCATTTCCCAACGTCTTCGGATCTTCGTCTTGCACCCAGGACAAGGGTGTTCTACACCTCCTTCCATACAAAGCTTCATGAGGTGCCATTCCAATACTGGCTTGATGACTGTTATTATAAGAGAACTCCACGAGAGGTAAGAGCCTCTCCCATGGTTCTACTTTATCTAGCACACACAACCTCAGAAGGTCCTCCAATGTTCGGATGGTTCGTTCAGACTGCCCGTCCGTTTGTGGGTGAAAGGCTGTGCTAAAGGCGAGGCACGAGCCCAAATAAGCCTGTACAGCCCTCCATTCTCTTGAAGTAAACCGACCATCCCGATCGGAGACGATCGTCTTCGGCACACCATGGTACCGCACAAATTGCTCCACAAAGAGACGCACTAGGACGCCCACCTGCGCCTCCTTCTTCATTGGGATAAATCGGGCTACCTTGGTCAACCGGTCAACTATCACCCACACAGAATCATTCCCCGAGCGCGAGCGAGGTAACCCGTGGACGAAGTCCATGGAGATGTCCTCAAATTTCCATTCGGGGATGGGCAACAACCGTAGCATTCCACCGGGGCTTCTGCATTCCGCCTTCACCATTTGGCAGGCCACACAATGAGTAACAAAGTACTTGACATCCCTCTTCATGCCCGGCCAACACATTGTCTTTCTCAAATCGGTGTACATCTTCGCGATCCCCGGGTGCACCGAGTACTTGGAGCAATGGGCCTCCTTTAGAATATCCTCCCGAATGTTGTCACCTTCGGGGATGTAAAGCCGGCCACGAAAATGGACGAGGCCGTCTTTTAGGGAGTATTCTTCCGTAGTCCCATCCTCCATTGACTTGAAAGCCGGGGTTAAAGCCGCATCCTTCTTTTGTTCCGTCCGGATCCGGTCTCGTATGTTGCAAACTATACTCATCGTGGCCAAATATTCTGTATACTCTTCCGATCGATTCTTAAAGACCAAAGTGATTTCCATCTCTTGCAGTGTCCGGATTAACTCCATCCTCATCAAGCGGGATTCCGTGCTCGTTCCCGGTGCCTTTCGGCTCAAGGCATCAGCTACGGAATTAACCTTCCCGGGGTGGTAGTTCAAGGTGAATTCATAGTCGCACAAGAACTCCAACCACCGCCGCTGTCTCAAGTTTAACTCCTTTTGGGTGTGAACGTACTTCAGATTTTTGTGATCCGAGTAGATCTCGCAGTGGACGCCATATAAATAATGCCTCCAAATCTTCAAGGCGAATACCACAGCTCCCAACTCTAGATCATGCACCGGGTAGCTGGCTTCATGCTTCTTCAACTGTCTTGAAGCATAAGCGATCACATGCCCATTCTGCATCAACACAGCTCCCATCCCTTGGTATGACGCATCCGTGTAAACTTGAAAGCCCTCCTTCCCAGATGGAAGAGCTAGGATGGGTGTAGTCGTCAATCTGTCCTTCAACTCTTGGAATGCAGCTTTCGCACTGGGGTGTCCATTCAAACGGCACACCCTTCTTGGTCAGCGTAGTAAGGGGAAGGGCGATCTTCGAGAAGCCTTTCACGAACTTGCGATAGTACCCGGCAAGTCCAAGAAAGCTTCGTATGTCGGCCGCTGACTTCAATGGCGACCACTCCTTCACGGCCCGCACCTTGGCCGGATCTACTGCTAGCCCCGCCCCACTAATCACATGGCCCAAGAATGCGACCTCTCGAAGCCAAAACTCGCATTTGCTGAACTTGGCAAACAAAGTGTGCTCCTTTAGCTTCCTCAGCACTAAAGTTAGATGTTCGGCGTGTTCTGCTTCAGTCTTGGAGTAGACTAGGATATCATCGATGAACACGATGACAAAGATGTCCAAATAAGGGCTGAACACCTTGTTCATCAAGCTCATAAAGGCGGAAGGGGCGTTTGTGAGCCCAAACGGCATCACGGTGAATTCATACAAACCATATCTCGAACTGAACGCCGTCTTCTGAATGTCATCTTCTTGTATCCTCAGCTGATAATATCCTGAACGCAGATCTAACTTGGAGAACCAATACGATCCCACCAATTGATCAAATAATTCATCAATGCGCGGTAGGGGATAGGTGTTCCGCACCGTTAACCGGTTCAACTCTCGATAATCAATACATAACCGCAAGGTGCCATCCTTCTTTTTGACGAACAAAACGGGCGCTCCCCAAGGCGACGAGCTTGGGCGAACGAACCCTGCTTCCACCAATTCCTGAAGCTGGACTCTAAACTCTGCAAGTTCCTTCGGAGCCATTCGGTATGGAGCTCGCGAGACGGGCTTGGCACCCGGAATTAGCTTGATTTGGAAGTCCACTTCCCTATGCGGGGGTAGTCCCGGCAATTTCTCGGGGAATACCTCAGGAAATTCTCGCACCACCCGCACATCCTTGACCTCTAATGTCAATTTTTTCAACTCAAAGCAAATTACATAGACCTCGTCCCCTTCCATATGAGATTTCATGGCTTGGATTGAAGATAATAATTTACGGGGTGCGAATTTAATACCTTGGAAGATGACTTCCGAGTCTCCATGCCTTAACATAACTTGCTTCTCCGCACAATTGATCCTGGCGTGGTGCCAGTTCAACCACCTCATGCCCAGGAGGAGATCGAACTCCGGGATTCTTAACACTGTAGCCGGAGTTTCAAAGAACTTTCCTCCAATAAGGGTGTCGAAGTCACAACTTGCTGACGACGTCATCTCAGAGCCGTCCGGAAGGCGCACCCTTTGAGTAGTGCCCGTGAAGTGTTGCACTCCCTCCAAGTCCTTCACGAAGTCCGCCGAAATGAACGAGTGAGATGCACCCGTGTCAAATAACGTATAGGCGGGCCTCCCGCTAACCATGACAGTGCCTAGGTTCCAAAAAGGGTAATCACTATCCAGAATTGCGCGTATCATTTGTATCGTAAATCTAACAAGTCATATAATATTAATAAATTTTACACGTACCGGTGATGACTTCCTGCGGATTTCTCTCCTGAGTCATATCCAATGCGAATACATGCTCCCGTGCATGTCCTTGATTTCTCCCTGGTGGTCCTCTTCCTCGGCCACGCATGTGCCCTCGCCCCCGTGGAGCTACTGGAGGGGGAGCAATAGGAGCATCCCCGATCAGTCGCGGGCAAACTCGCCGAACATGCCCCGGTTGGTTGCACTCAAAACATATCACCTCACGTCGGCCCCCAGGTTGTTGATAATGTTGCTGCTGCGGTGGTGGAGGTAATTGCGGAATTGGGTACTCCACCCGATAGTTCCGGTTGACCCACCGACCGCCTCTGTGGTTTCCCCTTCCTCTGCCATGATCATTCCGCCTTCTATTACTAGGGCCGACTTCAATTACTCCTTCCGCAGGTCTCTTGCCACATCCCATGTGGTTCGCCTGCAGTCTCTTTGCCATGTCGATGATTTCTGCCAGGCTTGCATCGGCTATAAACAAAAGGGCCTGCCTCAGGGGGTCCCTTAATCCTTTGTAGAAGCGCCTCGCGTAGCCACTATCGTCCAAATCATAGGAATCGGCAAACCTAGCGAGGTGTTGGAACTCCCTCTGGTACTCCGTTACCGATTTCGATCCCTGCTTCAGCTGCAGAAATCTTTCTTCAAGTTCATCCCGAGTAGAAGAAGGGATGAAGTGATCCAGAAAAGCCTCGGTGAACTCGTTCCAACTGATGTCCGTGTACAACCGCCCTTGGAAGGTGGAGCCCATGAGGGACTTCCACCACCTTTTGGCGTGCTGCTCTAGCAGCGTCATTACCAATGTCACCGCCATGCTGTTCGGACATCTTATGCCAGCCATCAATTCCTGCACGGTATCAAGCCATTCCTCGGTGCGCACCGGCGATTCTGTCCCAAGATAGGCAGGAGGGGACAGGGCACGGAAGGTGCTCAACCAGTTGGAGCCTGGCGCTTGTTGTTGCACCGGAGCTTGCTGGGCTTTAAATGCATCCAATATGGCTGACAGCGTTTGTCCCAGTTCCGACTGCTGGAATTGTGAAGGGACGGAAGGGGTAGGAGTGCCCCCAACCGGCTCCACCTGCGCTGGGACCTATATGCAAGGTACAGATTAGGGTCAGGTTGGCTAAAACTAATGTCAAAGTTGGATAACTTAGTGTGAATTACATATGGGCACACCACTGCTTCCGCTAAGTCGGTTTGTCCCCAAACTGACTAATCGAACGGGAGTGGCCCATTGTTACCTGACTGCTGTAGGTGAAGATCGGCTAAGTCTGATACAATTTGTAAGACCCCCCTCCCGGAACACAACACACGGCACGAGGGGAGTCTTATGCCCGAAATAGCCGCCTTGTGGTAGCACTAACACACGGGTTAGCCTTTACCATAAGACGCCTATTCCGCCGGCTACAATCCATATCACATAAACAATGCCAACCCAACCATAACAGAAAAGTAAAGCAGTTCAATTCACAGCTAAGCTTAAGTCCAAAAGAGCGGAAGATAACAAGCACAACAGGCTTGTACAAAAGAACAAGAGTCTAGAATTGTTTTGCCAAACGGCTACATGAAAACACTCACGACTGTCACTGACGGTGCCGATGGCACCACTACCTCAGGTCCTATCATCCGGGCCTGGCTGTCCTGCTGCATAGTCCGTTGTTGCTCTACCTGCGGGGTTTCCTCCTAAAAAGGAAGATGTAGCAACCGTTAGTCATAAGACTAAGTGGCTTCACATCCGCTCCCTCCGGCGACTCCTCGGCACCGGGCGGAGAAAGGAACAAAGGTACAATATATATATATAAGCAAGTAAACAAGCAGGTGACTGTAAATATGGTGGAGTATAATCTACTCTACACAACTAGCAGTTCTACAAATATCAATAATATATGACAGCAGGTATAATTAATCAGAATAGTAACTTAACTTATAAGAGTGCCCATACAAACTTATAAGTTAAGGATCGGCTTAACAGTATAGTAACTCATCGTATAAGAGTGCCCATACAAACTTATACGATGAGGATCTTGTGTATGCAATGAATGACATGATATGAATGTTATGGTATGACCGAATCATGCGCACGCACATGCAAGTTGCTATGTCGACACAGACTAGAAGTTCCCACTTTTCGAGCAGGTAGCTAACCTCTCAGGCGTCGTCCGTCGTGGCCAGACGGCGACAGTGGAGCGGGCGTCTCCACTACTAGGTGGTATCACACTACCTATCCTAGGCCCCCGTACGCCTCAACGCTAAGAACACAACAGCGGAGCTCACATGCATACTACAGCTCAGAAGGGGTCTTGGGTAAATGTGCACCAAGAACACAGCCCAACCTGGCCTTTTATTTCGAACCGGATGGAACCTCGGAAGCGCACGAGGTGCAAGCCCAACCGTTCTCATGGCGCGGAGGAGATCTCGGGTTATGGACACCAAGTATCTAACCCTACCGCCCAAGGTCTACCCATTGGCTCCCATCGGTGTGACGACTGGCGAACCCATAGACCTGCCACAGTCATTATCTCAATATCGCGACACGATGAATCGTCGCACATCACATGCCCCAAAACAACTCACTCGATGCTACCCGTAGGGAGACTACCACTCTAAGCATCGGTTGTTAATAAACCCTTTGGGCTCGGATTACGGTTACAAAATACTCTTCACATAGCGTTCATCATGTTCACGCCCACCTATTCAATGAATTCACCTCAACACTACGCATAATAGATAAGTTCAACACCAAATTGTATAAATATATCCTATACCAATCTCAACTCCTAATATCTAGCCTTCCCATCCAATCCATTTCTCTACCATTGCATGGTTATTCCTTATTACACAACCAAATGAGTAACCATGCTAAATTATAGTAACAACAACATTATAGATATATGGGAGCAAGATAACAAATGGGCAAATCACAATCATTGCAAGAGTGCTAGCATTATAAATTAACAAGTGCATTAACATAGGATAGCCCGATACTAAAACTGGGATTCCCGGAGCTACAGGAATCCGATCACAATTCACAACCCCTCGTTGAAAAGGAATTCGCGAGGGCTACGACTTTTGTGTTGAGTTGATCACCCAGATCTGGTCGCAACATACCAGAAATTCAACTCGAATACGTACAGGAAACAGTTTCCTGTACAGGAATTTTCCCGAACGCAGTGGACTCGAACCAGCTTTCCCGTGGCTACAGGTATCGCATGGAAACGAGCAACCTCTCGTTGGAAAGGTAATTTCAAGGGCTACGACTTTCGTGTTGAGTCGTTCACCCAGATCTGGCCAGAACACCTCCGAAATTGGCCACGAAGGTCGCCGCGTGCAGAAATCAGATTTCTGCACGCATCTTAAGGCGAGATGAACGGCATCCGTTCATCTTCTTCCTTGCAACGAACTCGCATAAACTTCTCCAGAAATCACACCCAACCTTATTTCTCCTTTCAAAGCCAAACCCTCAACGAAAACCCCTCTCATCTCCACTTTGAATGATGAGAAGGTTGAGGGAGACTAAGCCTAGAAAACCTAGGCATGGCTTATCCTAAGAACTCTCCTCCTCACCATCAAGACTCTATGGAGTCGATGTCTCTCCTAAAATAACTATAGATCTAGCACCAAGGGAGAGGGGAGGAAGCTCACCTCAAGTCCAGCGGTACCACCATGGCCGGCCATGAGCCTCGCACTCCTTCGCGGCGGCATTGTTTTTCCCTTGACGGTGGCGGCGTTTTGATTCCTCCAAGGATGGCTCCGGCAAGCTCTTCCTCCTCCAGCCAAGAGAACTCCCTCAGAAATTTCGGGGCTGAAGAAAGGGGATGAAATGCTAGGGTTTCACAACTTTTTTCCTTTTTATACACCGCAGACACGGGTAGGCACACGGCCGTGTTCCTACCCGTGTACAGGTGACACGGCCGTGTCGGGGTTGCGGCACACGGGTAGAGACACGGCCGTGTCTCGACCCGTGTCCTCGGCACACGGGTAGGGACACGCCGTGTCCCAATACCCGTGTACCTCTCTGACTGAAAACTCAATATTGGCATGAGGCACACGGGTATGGACACGGCCGTGTCCATACCCGTGTCGGCCAAAAACACCGTTTTGCCTTGTTTTCCTCATTTCCCATACGTCCGCACCTGTTCACCCACACCCCCATTGGGCTCACCACAGCCCCTCTTGACTCAAATACGCAATCAAGGGGCCTAGCGCGAATTGGGACGTTACAATAACCGGTTGAGAGGCTAGTGTTTTGGTGGAGCTTGCTTGTGACCTCCTGGGTTACTGAGACTGTTGTTCTTCGACCTTATGAGGTAGTTTGCTTCTTTCTGGATACATATACATACTCACTAGTGGGTTTGTGTCAGGTTGTTGATGCCCACTGGTGGTTTACTTGTGATGCTATATTTGAACTAATAATTGCTATTTTAACTGTTTTGGAGGTTATTTACTTGCTACTGGGAATGGTTTATGCTAGGTTGCATGTTAGGTATTTTGAAACCTAAAAGTATTACTATATGTACCTCATGCATCTCATATTTATAAAACCTAAAGTATTACTTTCCAAAGAATGTAAAAGCTATTTTCTTATACTATGTAAAATCTAGAGTCCTGCATTTCATGAGTTGTCCTTTGGGGATGTTTATACTTATGTTGGATGTCAAATCAAGCTAACTAAAGTATTTTCCGCTGTGTATACATATACTTTTAATTGTGGACTAGCCGATCCACTGTGCCGAGGGATATAACCAGCAAACCTAAACGATTTTATTTCATATTAAACTCTAATTTCTCCAAAGGGTTAGAGTCTGAGGTTTGGCCTGAGCGTGTGCAGTTATCCCCTGCACGACGTGGAATCACGACACGTATTTTCCCTTGCTTTGATATTATATAATTGTTGAGAAAATGCGGGTTGTGACATGGACCAAGGGCCCGGCGTGGAGGACCCACCACACACTCGGAAGATCACTGAGCGCTTCCCCTCATTAGCCAAATGTCGGGCAAAGGTACCTCAAGAGGTGCTAGAAGACTAGGGGGCAGGTAAGCATGCCTTCTGAGGTACCCCTTGGGTCTTATTTATAGATTTCTGAAAATGGTCTGCAAATAACCAACCTCCGCAGTTCTAAATAGCTATGTGCAACCCAATTGGGTCTGCCAACAACGTAACTCCACTATTCTAACTGGCTATGGGCAGGCCAGCGGGGGAAAAATGGTAAAAAAAAAACTCATAGATCACTGGGCGAGTAGCCCTCAACAAACCCTACTCGGCAAGGGCAGCGAGTGCTCGAGGGAGCAGGCACTCGCCGCCTATCTTCAGCCTTGGGCGAGTATGGGCCCGACCTAACCTACTCGTACGCCGCAAGCTTGTTGAATGGTTCGAATTCAGCAAGTGACACAGGGCTCGACAAATAGCCCAGAGCTCGACAAACAGCCCAGAGCTCGATGAACTTGACTTGGAGCGCTGAGCTTGGCGAGTACGAGTTCGCCTCCCCAAGGGATCTCACCCCTCATGGGCGAGCCAGAGACTGCCGAGTTCTCCCTCCTGCCGAGCTTGGCCAGGGACTCATACTGCTAGATTTGTTCATTCTGCCTCCTTCTAACCCACTCGCCAGATACGGGGTTGTACATAATCCCCGCTCTTTGCGAGGTTGGCACAAGCTCGGAAATAAACATCCAACCCCACGGGATTCGGCGAGTGTGGCACGAGCCAGAGAATCTCACGGCGGGGTCCACCAGCGGCTATAAATATGCGCCTGCGTACCTGGGCGACCTTTATCAGTCCACTTCACTCTGAATTTACCGAGATGCCTTTTCCTAAGGAGTTCCAAGAGAGGCTTATGAAGGCTCGCGAGGTCTCCTCTGCCCGCGTCGCCAGCCTAACCTCCATTCCCCTTAACATCCCGCGGAGCGTCCCGACCGAGTCCAATTCAGCCAAGAGGGAAAAGACAGATGCAAAGGTGTCCAAACGCGCCTTCCAAGTTTTAAAAATGGCTCTGGAGCCTGAGATGAGATCCTCTACCCTGCCTTCCCCTGGGAAGGATGGAAATTTTATTGACCTCTACGCCGACCAGGATAGCCGGACTCTTCCCGCCGACCCGCGGTTCATGGATCCGGAGACTCGCCAACGGGACCCTTCCCCGCCCTTCGGGACTCTGGGTTGAGCTCGCAAAGACCGGACTTGCAGGCCCGCGTTCCCACTTCTCAGATCATTGAGACTTCGAGGGATGGTGCCGAAATTATCCCAGTGCCAGGATTCAACCTTATTCCACCCCGAATATAGCCTCCGGGTCACGGTAAAAATCTGAGATGCCCCTACGTCGACTCTCCTTTGAGGCGCCAAGCTCTTCAGGCGAGTCATCCTTTATTGGTTCTCATCCTTAGTTCCCCGGGTGTACTCCCCCTTTACATTATTGTTCAACTATTCTTGCAACTTTCTGCAGTCAGTCCGAGTCCTATGATTCCTTGGAGCAAGCTCGCTACTCGCCCCTTCCTTCCCCGAAGACATGGAGTCCTTCCTAGATGCCGAGCTGGGGGGCCCCGAGCTAACTAAGCGAGGAATCGAGGTCCTCAAAAAGATGGCACGTGAGCTCCACTGGTTGTGGGAGGACAACGACGTGCTGCAGCGGGAGTGTGCGTTGCTAGTAGGCGAGGTGAGGGAAGATCCGACGGGCGAGGCGACGTCCCTTATACCGCTACTGGAGGAGCTGGACGAGAATCTCCTGGCTGCCCGAGGGTACTTTAGGCAGATCAGCGAGCTCCGTAATTTGCGCCGACCTGTGGGGTAGGAGACGCGAGGTCGGGGTAGGTAGAGAACGACCCCTTGCTGGGCCTACCAAAACTTGCCTCCTTTCCCCCTTAGCTCGCGCACGTGCCGAACTTGCTTCTATATTTGCATTTAATTTTTCTGGATAACTTAGAAATATCCCTCTTGGGCATGTAATAACTTATAAATATTTTCAGATTTTATTGCTTGTTGTTCGAATATAATATTCTTGCTTGGCACATGATGGGACAGGCAGTAGTAGTCGGTGAGCTGGGTCAGTCGAGCTGGGTTAGGCGAGCTGGACCAATCGGCCAGCTCGACCCCTGATCCCTTTTCCTATAAATAGGCACCCTCACCTACCCTGACTTACCGCTTTTATTACTTCTGTACTTTCCTCCCCTGCTTGCCTTCTCCTTACCTGTACTCGCTCCCTATACCTTCCACGAGCATGGGAAAGTCAAATCCAGACTCTGATGGTCGCTCCAAGTGCGCTCAGCACTTTACCGACTACTGTTTCTTTGAGGGGAACACGACGGAGGAGGAGTTCGCCATGTTGACTGCCGAGTTCAATCCCCCTGGCTTCGAGGCACGCCGGCCTAGGGAGGGCGAGGCCATCAACACTTTCTACTCCGAGGAGCTTGCCTTCCCCATCTAGAATTTCGAGATGGGGTTGCGCCTTCCGCTCTGGCCGGAGATCCGCCAGATCCTCAAATTCTTCGGCACGGTGCCCGTGCAGCTGAACCCAAACTCCATCGCCATGATGGTGGCGTTCGCGTGTTTCCTTCGCCGGGAGCGAATCGAGTTCAACCTGACAGTGTTTAGGAAACTCTTCACCTATAAGGCGACTCCCGACGGCATCGCCTTCTTCGGGGGTTCCTTTATCGAGGTTCGCGATATCGCGAACAAACACCACAACTGGATGACCAAGATCGTCTTCCTCAAGGGCGATCTCGGCAACGTCCCCTACTCGCCGTAGCAAAAAGGCGAAGAGGTATACCGACCCCCTACCATCTCTGGCAATGATACCAAGCTCTGCAATTTTTTCCTCCACAAGGACTTCGAGGTCGTCTTCCTCCGATGGCGCCTTGACTCGCTCCTCCCTGTCCTTCCCGACGAAGGTATATCTTTCAACTCTCCTCCATGCCCGATCTCGCCAAATCCGTCATAATTTTTACTAAGTTATTTCTACAGGGGAGTGGCTGATTCCCGAGAACCCTCCTTTTGCGGATCCGGGACTACTCGCCGACGTACTCGCCCGCGAGAAGGTAGCTGCAGCCACCTGCCGAGATGAGTCGTAATCGTATAAGCCCTCTAGCAAGAAGTGGGCTGATCCTGCGGGGTCCAGATTGCCTCGTCGCCATCCACCGCAGAAGAAGTTGAAGGCGGTGGTGGTTTCTTGGGCGAAGCAGCGACAACAGCCCAAGTACATGAGCTCACCTGAGACCACCCCGGACGGATCGCCGCGGAGCCCGCTGAAGGAGACAATGGACAAAGGGAAAGAGGGAGGTGAGCCTTCTTCTCCTGCGGTCAAGAAGGCCCCAGCCCGCGAGTCGGGCTCGCCAAAGGGCCATCCCCTCTTCGGCCTTGGGGAGAGGTGGAAGGAGTCGGTCAGCGAGCCCATGGTTCAGTGGGACAAGTATGCCCACCGGGTCTCCGTCTCCACCCTCCAATCCTCCTGGGCCGTCCGCGAGCCCTCCTCAGGTCAGCTTCTGCGCTCAGATTTGGCCTCTACGGGAGCGAGGACGCCGCGGCCTACAAGTGCATGACCCTACGCAATCTCGGCCATGAGGGCCTGCAGGCCTATATGCGGGCACTAGAGCTCCACCACATGGTGGTTCGTCGCTTCTTCAACCTCAGCCATCTCCTGCAGAAGGCGGAGCAGAAGCGTGAACTTGCCCAGGACAAGGTCGTGGACCTAGAGAGGAGGCTTGACATTGCTGAGGACTTGCTCGCCAAGGGCGCCGGTGGACTGGTGAGCATTGGTTACCCCTTCCTCCTTTCACTTGAGATTTTTAGCTTCAGATTTAACTTACTTGTTCTTGCCTCAGGATGCTGAGGCTGCCGGGGAGATGCGGGCTTGCGCTGCCGGGTTGGAGGAAGAGAATAATCAACTCCGTGCTCTCTCCACCGAGCAAGAGACTTGCGCCGCCGAGCTTGAGGCTCGCTCCGCCGAGCTAGAAGGGAGGAACGCGAAGCTGAGCGAGGAAAATAAAGGGCTTCATGGCGAAATCGCCCGTCAGGCGGATGCCTTCCTCCCCCCATGTGGCGGCGAGCCCCCTTCCTATATAAGAGCCCAAGGATCTTCGGTGAGGCTGAAGTTGTTGAAAGGCTGTGGGTCAACTAAATCAAATCCTCCGAATGCACCCTGCAAATTATGAAGGATATGCTGGTGCTGGTGGAGGGCGATGAGGAGGTCACGGTCCGAGACCTCATGCCGAGTCTGTTCCCGCCCATGCCGCCGAGCGAGAAGGAAGACAGCCTCGACGTGTTCTTTGGCAAGGAATTCAAGGACTACCCTTCTGGTGGAGCAGACGGAGATCGCCAATCTGGGGGAGGAGGCGAGAGCTAACCTTCACCCCCCTCTCTCCCTTTTTTTTTCTTTGAAACTCTCTCTCCCCTCTTTTGTAACCTCGCCAAGGCGAGCTCTCCCTTTATAATAACTTTATACTGAATGGAGAATGAATTTTTTATACCTCCTTTGCTTTGAATTTTCCTTCTGCAATGCACTCGGCCGCGAGCCTTCCCCTTTGTTAGATCTCGCTAAGACAGAATTTTTCGTTAGAGCGCATGTCTAGGATTCGTAATCGCGAGCGAATTCCGAGAGCTCGCCCCTCCCTGGGTTAACCAGGAATGGACCCGTTGCCGAGCTGGGCCCGTAACAACCCAAATCGCACGCGAGTTATCCCTTCTCTTATTGATGCTGAGTCAAAACTATCCAAATATTTCACAAGTAAAACTGAAGGGGGGGGGGGGGGGGTGGAGTGCCTTGTTGGAGCTTGCCTTCCTCAACAGGAGGACCGATCGGGGCTCGTCTTCTCTCTGCCAAGCTGGGCCTACGAGTTCAATCTCTCCTATAAGGGCCTTCTACCCCTACACCCTTAGGAAAGTAATCTTCCTAAGTAATTACAGGAGAGGGTGGGACCCTCTTGAGTGACATCCAGCCCTGCCAGCTAGGTGAGAGCTTGACAACGGGTTCTGCTCGGGTTCTGGGGCAGACTCGCTCGAGTGACATCCAACCCTGTCAGCTAGGTGAGAGCCTGACAGCGTAATTTGCTCTGGGTCTGGGGCAGACTCCCTCGAGTGACATCCAGTCCTGCCAGCTAGGTGAGAGTATGACAGCAAGATCTGCTCGTGGTCTGGGGCAGACTCCCTCGAGTGATATCAAGTCCTGCCAGTTAGGTGAGAGCCTGACAACGGGATTTTCTCAAGGTCTGGGGCAGACTCCCTCGAGTGATATCCAGCCCTGCCAGCTAGGTGAGAGCCTGCCAACGGGATCTGCTCGGGGTCTGTGGCAGACTCCATCGAGTGAAATCCAGCCTTGCCAGCTAGGTGAGAGCCTAACAACGGGATCTGCTCGAGGTCTGGGGCAGACTCCCTCAAGTGATATCAAGCCCTGCCAGCTAGGTGAGACCCTGACAGTGGGATCTGCTCGGGGTCTGGGGCAGACTCCCTCGAGTGAAATCCAGCCCTACTGTTGGGTACATTGAAAAATGTGTACCTGATTTGAAGAAGTTTCACTTAGCTCAATTATATACATCAAGGGGTATTTGATGTTATTTTGAGTTTATATGTACAGGTTAAGGATATACTAAAATGAAGGAAAAAGTTTTTAAGTTCATGTGTCGACACTTAAGAAAGCCTGTGTCGACACTTGGAAAAGCTGTGTTGACACCTGAAGCAACTGTGTCGACACACATAATTTATTAGTCAATATCAACAGTGTCGACACCGGGAGGCAGTGTCGACACACAAAAATATTAGTCAACATCGACTGTGTCGACATCGGGAGGCAGTGTCGACACACAGAAGTATTAGTCGACATCAACTGTGTCGAAACCTGGAGGCAGTGTCGACACACAAATTCTGAGACTATATCAACTGTGTCGACACACAGGACTTGTGTCGACACTCAGCAGAGTTTCAACAATGTTGATTATTGTGAAGTGAAGAAATGTCTATGCCGACACAAAGAAGCAGAGTCGACATATTCTACAGATGCAGTGTCAAGAAGCTGTGTCGACACCAAAGGAGTTATGTTGACATCACCAAAGCTTGTGTCGACACTTAATCTACTTGTGTCGACACATAATGATAATCAGTCTCGACGCTTTGCTGACAAAGACAAAGGTTCAGGAACTAATTAGAGACTTGACAGCTGTGTATTCCAACAAGTTTGCTGAAGTTGTCAGACATGTCAGAAGTTGGTTAGAAACCGGATCAGCCGGTTACCATGGATGAAGTCTATATATAGATGGATTCTATCAAATCAACAAGAACAACGTGAACAATAATAACAACCACACGAACAACTATTGAAGGATTGATCATTGATCAAGGAAGTGCACGTCACACAAAAGAAGATTTTCGTGAGAAGATCTAAGGAGAATTCAAGCAAGAATTCTGAAGAAACTTCAGAAGTTCTGGATAGAGAGAGATCTCCAACTGTTGAAGTAAAGTAGGAGACATTTACCAGTCTCTTAAGAAATAGATCTTGAACTAATCTGCTAAGAAGGATTCAGATCTATTTCTGAATTCAAAGAAGGAAGCTACAAGCAAGTCAACTTAAAAGGAGATCAACCCTACTGAGTTCAGATTCAATAAGCTTTGAAGAAAGCTAAGAACAGGTTGATTCCAGCCATCAGTCTTATCAAGAAGATGATCAAGAAACCTCTTATCCCTTCTCTCTCAACAAGGGTAAGAGTCCATCTAAACACTTATCAAATTTTGTAGGATCTTTTCATAGATCTGAGTTGTAAGCCTATATTATAAAGGCTGAGTGTAGGAGATATAGATCTCTGAGTGATAGGGCTGTTGAGCCTGAGTGTAGGAGAAATTTTTCTCCTAGTTGTAGGCCTTGTGGCAAGGCTGAGGTAGGGCTGTTATCCTGAGCTGTAGGAGTGTGGTTACATTCTGAGTTGTAGGAACCTTTCAGGATTCTGAGCTGTAAGATCTGTGGATCTGAGAAGAAGGAAGAAGTTAGGCCGAGTCTAGCACACTGCTAGATATATAAAGGGGAAAAGTGGATGTACCCAGACCTTGGGGAATCATTATAAACCTGTATGCAATCTGTGATGTGTGTGTGTGATTGTGATTTTTGTGCTGTGATTGCTATAGAATAGTTAGATTCTATTTTAAGATCTGAAAAAAAATTTCTGCCTTAAGTAAAACGAAAAGAACTTATTCACCCCCCCCCCCCTCTAGGTGTTTGGGTTATCTTGACATTAATTCTATCAAGTGGTATCAGAGGGAGGTTACTCAAAGAATGACTTAACAGTATGAGTAAGATGCATAAGATAGATTCAAGATCAAGAAAATGGGTTCAGGAGAAAATCATAAGGAACTAGGTTCTATGAAATTACCCATATGCATGAAAGAGATTTTTGGAATATGGAAAGAAAGAGTCAGGCTTTTCATGGAGGCTTCTGATCCAAGGATCTACATTACTGTAATGGAAGGTCCTTATGTTCCAATGAAGTTGTCAGTTCTAGATGTAAATCAAAGAACTCCCAAAGATTTTTCAGAGATGACAAAGGAAGAGATCATCCTGGCAACTATGGATAAAAGAGCCCAGAATATCATAGTAAGTGTCATAGATGATTCAACCTTTCAAAAATTGATTCACTGCAAGACCTCCAAGGAAATGTGGGACACTTTGATAGTCTACATGGAGGGTTCTGAAGAAGTCAGACAAGATAGAAAATCTATGCTGAACCAAGAATATGAGAGTTTCAGACAGAAAGTCAGATGGTATAACTGAGTATTATAAGAAGTTCTATAGAATAGTAAATGAGCTGATATCCTATGGAAGGATCTTCAGTACATATGAACTGAATGATAAATTTCTAAGATCCTTGACAAAGGATTGGGACACTAAGATCTGTGCCATTAGAGAAGTGGCCAAACTTGCAGATATCTCTCCTCCAAATTTGTTTGGAAAATTGCTGTCATATGAGATGCAGCTGATGACTAGGAAAGAGGAAGAGAAAAGTGCAAAAGGGGAGCATAGAGAAAAGTCTGTGGCACTCAAGGTGGAAGCCACTAGGAAGAATAAGAGGATGTCTCAATCACCTCCTGAGATAGTTGCTGAAATTACTTCAGATAATTCAGACAACCAAAGTTCTGACAGCAGTGACTCAGATATAGACTTTGCTGCCTTCACAAGACAGTTTCAGAGATAACAGAAGAAGAAGCAATGGAAGTATAGGCCCTCCACATCTCAGCCTGTGGATGACTATTATCCAAAGAGGAAGTCATATAGGAAGGACAGGAGTAGGTCTAAGCCTAGCAAATCTACAACATCAAAGATAGTTTGCTACTGCTGTAATAGGCCTGGACATGTTGTGGCTGAGTGTCCAGACAAAAAAAAGGAGTCTGCTGATAAAAGGAAGACTCAACAAAAGAGCAAGAAGGAGAAATTCTTTGTTGCTAAGAAGGAGAAGAGCTTGACAGACCAATCATCTTCAGAGTCTGAATCTGAAGCTAAGGCATACATTGGTCTATATACAGCAGATGAAGAAGATGAGTTTATGCAAGTGCTAAACTCTATCTATGAACAAGAAGACCATCAGTGCATGGGACTGATTGCTGGGTTAGAAGAAGACAAGTGCTAGGATCAGCCTGGTCCTAGTAAGGTACAATGTATTTCTAGAAATTCAGATTGTAGTACTGGTACAGAGTCAGCTACATCTGCATCAAGTGATGTGGATGGGTATCAGTCTGAAGGTGATATTCATCAGCTAATAGATGAATATGGGGACTTGTTGCAGGCACTAAAGAAAAGAAAAAACTTGGCCAAAACTCAGGCTAAGGAAATTGTAGATCTTAAGATGGCTGCATTGAATTTAGAGAAAGAGTTGGATCAAAAAATGAATGAGGTTTCCAAACTGAAAACTATAACTGTTATTCAGATGGGAACAATCACATACAAAAATGATCTAATTAAAAGTCTGGAAGTCAGAATTCAAAAGGAGAAAGATTTGGTGGCTAGTTATTCCAAGCCAAAATCAATTTTACCCTTAATAGATGAGTTTGTGGCTCAAAAGGGTAAGGCTGGAATAGGCTTTAAAGGTGACACCAGGGCTGTCCAATTCATGAGAACGGGCAAAGCCTCAGTCCAGCCACTAAATTTTAAAGTCCCTGTTGTTTTTAGAAAGGTACAAGTGCCTTCTAACAAGTATGACCTTGTAAATACTCATGATCATAGTAAGACTGAAGTTTTGAATGACAAGAGTGTTTATGTCAATAAGGCAGCCCATGTCCATAAACCCCATGTTCTTAAGAAAATAGTGGGTGTAGCTGCAGCAGTACCAGCACAAAACAAAAGATTTGATGTCAACCAGACTACCAAGAATGTATCTAAAAATAGATACAATGGGTATGAATGCTGATGCTGTGGCAAGACAGGTCATTATGCCATAGATTGCTGGCACAACACTAGTGTCAGGAAGAACAACAGTCTACCTGTTAGAAGGGTTGCGGGTAGATTTATTAAGTATGAAGCTAACTTGAACCAATGACCCAAGACTTACTTGGGTTCTAAGGAGAGATTATTCTTTATTGTAGGTGAGTCCAAGTTACCATGCCCCTATATGGTACTTGGATAGTGGATGTTCCAGGCATATGACTGGAATAAAGGGGTTGCTGAAGGAGTACTTACCTATCATAAATGGGTCTAAAGTAATCTTTGGTGGTTCTGAAAAGGGAATAATCAAAGGGTTTGGTAACTTTTCTAATAACCAGATTACTATCACTCAAGTGGCCTATGTGAAGAGTTTGAAACACAACCTTATAAGCATAAGTCAGCTGAGTGATTTAGGATATAACATTTCATTTATTAAGAATGGATGTCATATCAAAAGATCAAGTGATCAAAAGATCATTTTGACAGGATATAGAAAAAGAAATGTGTATTGTCTTAATTTTGAGTGTGAGAACAATGTTTCTCCTATTTGTCTTGTAGCTGATGAGAGAGCCTCTCATATTGTCAAATGACATAAGAGGCTGGCCCATCTTAACTACAAAACAATTGGCCAACTCTTTAGCAAAAAGTTAGTAAGGAATGGTCCAAAAGTTAAGTGTATAAAGGATGGGATATGCTCAGCTTGTCAAAAAGGCAAGCAGACAAAATCCTCCATTCATATCCTTGAAAACAAGGATTCAGTGAGGTGTCAATACCTCTTACATATAGATCTATTTGGTCCTATGCCTGTTCATATTCTAGGTAGGAAGGTCTACACTTTTGTGGTGGTAGATGACTATTCTAAATATTTCTGGGTGTTCTTTCTGAGACAAAAAATCAGAAACCTCAAGTGTTTTATGTAGTTTTGTCAAGCAAATTCAGAATGAACATGACAGTATAGTGGTCAAAATCAGAAGTGACCATGACACTGAATTTCAATCTGAGAGTATGACAAGACTGTGTGAAGAATTTGGGATTTTTCAAGAATTCTCCTCACCTAGAACACCACAGCAAAATGGTATTGCTGAAAGGAAAAATAAAATACTGATTGAGGCTGGTAGAAATCTATTGAGTGACACTTCTCTCCCAGAATATTTCCGGGCTGAGGCAGTAAACACTGCATATCATTTGATCAATAGGGCTTCTATCACCAAAAGCCACAAAAAGACTCCCTATGAGATCATGAAGGGTAGAAAACCAAACTTATCCTATTTTAGGATCTTTGGTTACAAGTGCTATGTCCTTAACAATGACAAGTCTTATATAACTAAGTTTGCTGCCAAATCCCAAGATGGGATATTTGTTGGGTATAGCAATAATAGTAAGGTTTATAGAGTCTACAACTTGATTACTCAAGTTTTAGAAGAGTCTGTACATGTTGTCTTTGATGAAACAAGACTGATTAACAGTGAGTTGCCTTCTAGCTCATGCAGTTCTACAGGTATAAATGATAAAATGGACAAGCTTACCATTACAGAAGAATCAACTGAAGAGCAGGAAGTGGAAAATGGTGGCTACTGTCCAGGGGGAGTACATGACTCTCTAGATGCAGATGTACACCAAAAGGTGCATCATATTGAAGAGGCTGGAGGTGTTCATCCTTAAAATAGTCTACCTCCAGCTGTTAGACACTTAAAGGATCATCCAACAAATCAGATAATTAGTGATCTAAGACATGGAGTGCAAAATAGAAGCAGGAACTTGAACACAGTGCTTTGCTCAAGCTTCCTATCCCAACTAGAGCCAAAGAGATTTGAAGAAGCTATTCTGGACCCACATTGGATTGATGTCATGCAAGAGGAGCATAATCAGTTCAGAAGGTGTAAGGTCTGGGAGTTAGTTCTAAACCAAAAGACCACAACATCATTGGAACAAAGTGGATCTTTAGAAACAAACTGGATGAGAATGGGATCATTGTGAAGAACAAAGCAAGACTTGTTGCAAAAGGATACAGGCAGGAAGAGGGTATTGACTTTGATCAAACCTTTGCCCCAGTAGCAAGACTGGAAGAAATTAGGATGTTCCTTGCCTATGCAGCATATCAAGGATTCAAGGTATTCCAAATGGATGTAAAATCAACATTCCTAAATGGAAATCTAAAAGAAGAAGTCTATGTAGAGCAGCCCTCAGGTTTTGTTGATTCTCTCAAACCTGATTATGTTTATAGACTTAGGAAAACTTTATATGGGTTAAATCAAACCCCAAGGTCTTGGTATGAAACCCTGTCTACTTTCCTTATTGAGAACAAATTCTCAAGGGGGAAAATAGAAAAAACTCTATTCCTAAGGGAATCCAAAGGTAAGAAAATCTTAGTCCAGATTTATGTAGATGACATAATATTTGGGTCTACAGAAAACAACCTTTGCAAGAAGTTTGCTAAACTAATGCAAGGGAAGTTTGAGATGAGCAGCATGGGGGAACTTAAGTTCTTCTTGGGACTTCAAGTAAGACAGACTGATGATGGCTTGTTCATATCCCAGTCTAAGTTCACTAAGGAGTTAATTAAGAAGTATGGTATGGAATCATCCTCCACCATGAAAACTCCTATGGGAACAAGTATGCTTATATGCAAAGATGATGCAGGTAAACTTGTAGATGAGTCTTTGTATAAAAGAATAATTGGCTCTCTTCTATACCTAACTGCTAGTAGACCAGACATTATGTATGCAACATATGTCTGTGCTAGGTACCAATCATGCCCTAAAAAATCTCATTACACTGTAGTAAAAAGGATTTTGAGATATCTAAAGAGCACACCTAATCTAGGCCTTCGGTACCCTAGGAATGGAGATTTTCTACTGACAGGCTATTCAGATGCAGACTTTGCAGGTTGCAAAGAAGATAAAAAAAGCACAACAGGCACCTATCAATTTCTAGGAGGAAGATTGGTTTCTTGGAGCAGTAAGAAGTAGACTAGTGTGGTAATTTCCACAGCTGAGTCTGAATATGTAGCAGCAGGAAGTTGCTGTGCACAACTGTTGTGGATTCAGCACCAGCTAGAAGACTATGGTATTCAGGTAAGTAGAACACCATTGTTTTGTGATTCTACTAGTGCCATTTCTATTGCTAAAAATCCTGTTTCACATAGTAGGACTAAACATATAAAAATAAGATACCATTTTCTTAGAGAACAAGTAGAGAAAAAGGACATCTCACTAGAATTTGTCAAAACAGATTATCAAATTGCAGATGTGTTTACTAAGCCTCTAGATGACACTAAATTCAATAAATTTAAAATTGAATTAGGAATGTTGAACATAGATTAGTCTAACAAATTTGGCTAAGTAAATCTGTGTCGACACATCCAGAGAAGTGGTGTCGACACTTCAGTTAGTGGTGTCGACACAACCAGAGTAATTGTGTCGACACATCCAGAAATTGTGTCGACACTTGCAATAAGAGTCGACAAAGAATTTTTGATGAACTACTAAGTATGTCTAGTGTCGACATATCATCAATTGGTGTCGACACATAGTAGTCAACGCCGTTGTCGAGAAAATAGAAGTATGTGTCGACACATTTCAACAGTGTCAACACTTTTAGACAGTTTTTGCCCGCCTTTTGACCTTCTTTGTTTAGAAGGGTATAAATGGGTCAAGAACATATTCTGTCGACACGCTCTCAAGATTTTCGAGACTAAACCCTTGTGTTGACAAACTCTCTTCTCTCAATCCAAGCTTTCTCACAATCCCAATCGCACCAAAGGTTGAAGATAACATTAACGAAGGATATGAGTTTGTTCGCCATGCCTTTGATAATGCTGACTCATAGATTAAAGGAGTAATTATCCTTATCACTGACAATGGTTTGGAGTTTTTGGTTTCCGAACCCACCAAGATATCGAAGAAAGAGATACTTGAGTTTTATGGCGCGGCTGTAGTAGATTCATCTGGCTTGAAGATTAAATCGACAGTTCATGGAGCAAGATTCAAACTGACCTTGAAAAGTTTGAGAAAACTTCTTCATCTTCCAAGAATTTAGGATGAAGAAGAAGTACCAGTATCAAAAACAAGGCAGACACTACAATGGTGTGGATTGGATCCCACCATGAAGATTAGAACAGCTATAAACAGGAAAGGGATGAATCGACAAGGTAAATTTCTATCTAAAAGGGTTGGAAAGGTGATTCTGTGTAAGCCAGGGGGACATGATAGAATTTCAGCCTATATGTTCAGCCTCATGACAAGGATACTCTTTACGCTGAACACAGATTGGTCTATAATACTGTTTGAGAAGATTAAGGAAGGAATAAAGAAGCCAAATTTGGCTAGACTGATGAGCTTATACTTGGCTGGAGCAATTCTAGTAGTAATGAACCAGATTTCTGGTTCAAAAACTAATCATATGAGGAAAATGGACATTAGGATTATCTCAAGATGGGATAGGGTCCTAACAAAGGACATACCAGATATAGAAAGACAAGAAGATGCTGAGAAATCTCCTGTATAGGACCTTATTGAGAATGCACAAGTGCAGGAGGAAACAGTTAGTGCACAAGTACAGGGGGAGCTAGATATTGTACAAGTACAGGACCTTATTCAGAATGCACAAGTGCAGGGGGATACAGTTACTGCACATGTGCAGGGGGAAGAGCCAATCCACTTGGTAGAGGAAATAGATTCACAACCAGTCCTTGAGACATCTCATGCTAATATTCCAGCCCAAGATGCTATTATGGAGGATACATCTGGAGCTGCTAATGCTTATGAGAAAGTAGTATCACAAGTTCACACTCAACAAGAGTTCACTTTGGAAGAATTGTTTCCTGACATTAAGGGAGCAGCAAATAAGGAGGAGCAAGTGAGGATTGAGGGGGAGCAGGCTGACATTGAGGGGGAGAAACATAGGACTGAGAAGGAGCTGCCTCCTAGTCCTAAAGAAAGAGTTAATATAGCCAGTACCTCTGCTTCAGAAGATGAGGAGATTGCAAGTGTCAAGAAAAGAAAACTGATGATTTTCAAGAGAAGAAGCCAGAGCTATAAGAAGGCTTTGCAAACTACTACTCCATAACCCTACCCCAGAGGCTGATTACAGCTCATTAATAGTGGCTTTGCAAGTTAAATTGGATGAGCAGAGAATGGCTCTAGAGAAGTATGTGGATGAAAGCCATAAATCACTTCAATTTGATTTGGCTCAGGATATTAAATCCATAAGGTTTGAAGTAAATCTTCATAAGAAAGAAATGACAGATTATTTCCACAAAGGGGGCAATGTTGTAGTATTTCTAGCTGAGCGGCAAGTAGAAGTCAAGGCTCAAGTGGATGGCATTGCTGTTAAACAAGGCTATGTCCTTGAAAATCAGATTAGAATGAATGACAATTTGACTGAATCTCACAATGAGATAGTCACTGAAATATAGAATACAGTCACTGCAATGACTGAAGTAAGAGCCAAAGAGAAAGAGGAGTTTGATAAGAAGCTACAGGATGCCTTAGCCTCATTTCAGACAGAACTTACTACTTCTCAGAAATCAATATCTGACAAGCTTCTTAAGTTAAAATCATTTTATAAAGATGGTGTAAATTTTCTTGATTGCCAAATAAGATTTCAAAAAGATGACTTAAGAGATCACATTGAAAGAGAAGTCATAAAGGGGGAGAGAGTGTTAGTCAATGCAGGCTCAGATCATGCCAAATGGATATCCAATTGCATCAGAGCAACTCTGGGATATCCACCCCTTTGTGATGATGACAATGTTGCTGAGTCTGGTGTGCAACCTGCTTATGTTGGAGGTGATCAATCTGAAGTTTCTCAGATCATCTACCCTCCAGCAGATTTTGATATGATTCAACAACTGGTTCAGACAATGTACAGTCCTCCATAGGAAATTGAAAAAGTTATTATAGAGAAAGTTGAAATGCCAGAAGCTGCCTTGAAAGCTCAGCAGGAAGCTCAACTTTCAACGAAAAGATTCAGAGAACAGGCTGAGTTAAAGCCAGATTTTGAGCAGTGGAGCCCCACTTCAAGAAATATAATTTTGACTGCCTGGAAAGCTGTGAAAGATCAAGTTCATGAAAGGGGCAAGTGGTATAATGAACAAGAATGGCAGAAGTATGAGGCAAGGTAGGAAGCCATTATGCAACATAGAAGAAAGGCTAAGATTGGGAAGCTACCTCCTAATGCTCAGGAGCCTAGCAAGTACTTCCCTAAGCCTTTTCATTATTTTGAAAGGCAAAGGATTAAGGCTGAAGTTCAGAAGATGGCAGAGTTGAAAGGAAAGAAGCCTATTGATGATGCAGAACCTCCTATGCAAGCTCAGATTAAGCCAGGAAAAGGCATAGTCATCAAGGAGCCTGATCAGCCTTAGGATAGATTTACTAGATTTTGCAAGAACAATGTAATATTTAGTATTAAGGAAATCTATGTAATCAGTTATTTAGAAACTTTTTATAAGTATAAACAAAACAATGTTTCATAATTCATTGAGCTTGTTTTATTATTCTGTATTGTCATATTGGTATATGTTTTGTTTATAAGTTGCCCTGTCATATAATGCTTATATACATCATAATGTTTGTTTATTATAAGTGGTGTATATCATTGACAAAAGGGTTATGACTTCTCCAAATAGAGGGAGATTATTGGGTACATTGGAAAATGTGTACCTGATTTGAAGAGGTCTCACTTAGCTCAATGATATACACCAAGGTGTATTTGATGTTATTTTGAGTTTATATGTGCAGGTTAAGGATATGCTAAAATGAAGGAAAAAGTTTCTAAGTCCATATGTCGACACTTAAGAAAGCCTGTGTCGACACTTGGAAAAGCTGTGTCGACACCTGAAGCAACTGTGTCGACACACAGAATTTATTAGTCGACATCAACTGTGTCGACACCGGGAGGCAGTGTCGACACACAGAAATATTAGTCGACATCGACTGTGTCGACACCGGGAGGCAGTGTCGACATACAGAAGTATTAGTCGACATCAACTGTGTCGACACCTGGAGGCAGTGTCGACACACAAATTCTGAGACTATATCAACTGTGTCAACACACAGGACTTATGTCGACACTCAGCAGAGTTTCAACAATGTTGATTACTGTGAAGTGAAGAAGTGTCTATGTCGACACAAAGAAGCAGTGTCGACACATTCTATAGATGCAGTGTCAAGAAGCTGTGTCGACACCAAAGGAGTTATGTCGACATCACCAAAGCTTGTGTCGACACTTAATCTACTTGTGTCGACACATAATGACAATCAGTCTCGACGCTTTGCTAACAAAGATAAAGGTTCAAGAACTGACTTGAGACTTGACAGCTGTGTATTCTAGCAAGTTTGCTGAAGCTGTCAGACTTGTCAGAAGTTGGTTAGAAACCGGATCAGTCAGTTACCATGGATGAAGTCTATATATAGATGGATTCTGTCAAATCAACAAGAACAACGTGAACAACAATAGCAACCACACGAACAACTATTGAAGGATTGATCATTGATTAAGGAAGTGCACGTCACACAGAAGAAGATTTTCGTGAGAAGATCTAAGGAGAATTCAAGCAAGAATTCTGAAGAAACTTCAGAAGTTCTAGAGAGAGAGTGAGATCTCCAACTGTTGAAGTAAAGTAGAAGACATTTACCAGTCTCTTAAGAAGCAGATCTTAAACTAATCTGCTAAGAAGGATTCATATCTATTTCTGAATTCAAAGAAGGAAGCTGCCAGCTAGTCAACTTAAAATGAGATCAACCCTACTGAGTTCAAATTCAAGAAGCTTTGAAGAAAGCTAAGAACAGGTTGATTTCAGCAATCAGTCTTATCAAGAAGCTGATCAAGAAAACTCTTATCCCTTCTCTCTCAACAAGGGTAAGAGTCCATCTAAACACTTATCAAATTTTGTAGGATCTTTTAATAGATCTTAGTTGTAAGCCTATATTATAAAGGCTGAGTGTAGGAGATATAGATCTCTGAGTGGTAGGGCTTTTGAGCCTGAGTGTAGGAGAAATTTTTCTCTGAGTTGTAGGACTTGTGGCAAGGCTGAGGTAGGGCTGTTAGCCTGAGCTGTAGGAATGTGGTTACACTCTTAGTTGTAGGAACCTTTCAGGATTCTGAGCTGTAAGATCTGTGGATCTGAGAAGAAGGAAGAAGTTAGGCCGAATCTAGCACACTGTTAGATAGGTGAATGGAGAAAGTGGATATACCAAGACCTTGGGGAAACACTATAAACCTGTGTGCAATCTGTGATGTGTGTGTGATTGTGATTTCTGTGCTGTGATTTTTGTAGAATAGTTAGATTCTATTTTTAGATCTGAAAAAATATTCTGCCTTAAGTAAAAAAGAAAAGAACCTATTCACCCCCCCCCCCTCTAGGTGTTTGGGTTATCTTGAAATTAATTCTATCACCTGCCAGCTAAGTGATAGCCTGACAATGGGATCCGCTCGGGGTCTAAGGCATACTCTCTCGAGTGACATCAAGCCCTGCCAGCTAGGTGAGAGCCTGATAGCGGGATCTGCTCGGGGTCTAGGGCAGACTCCCTCGAGTGACATCTAGACCTGCCAGCTAGGTAAGAGCCTGACAACGGAATCTGCTCGGGGTCTGGGGCAGACTCTCTCGAGTGACATCCAGCTCCGCCAGCTAAGTGAGAGCCTGACACGGGATCTACTCGGGGTCTGGGGTAGACTCCCACGAGTGACATCCAGCCCTGCCAGCTAGGTGAGAGCCTGACAGCGGGATCTGCTCGGGGTCTGGGGCAGACTCCCTTGTGTGACATCCAACCCTACCAGCTAAGTGAGAGCCTGATAACGGGATCTTATCGGGGTCTGGGGCAGACTTCCTCGAGTGACATCTAGCCCTACTAGCTAAGGGAAAGCCTGACAGCGGGATCTGCTTGGGGTTTGGGGCAGACTCCCTCAAGTGTTATCCAGCCCTGCCAGCTAGGTGAGAGCCTGACAGCGGGATCTTCTCGGGGTCTTGGGCAGACTCCCTCGAGTGACATCCAGCCCTGCCAGCTAGTTGAGAGCCTAAAAGCTGGATCTGCTCGGGGTCTGGGGCAGACTCCCTCGAGTGACATCCAGCCCTGCCAGCTAGGTGAGAGCCTGACAACGGGATCTGCTTGGGGGTATGGGGCAGACTCCCTCGAGTGACATCCAGCCATGCCAGCTAGGTGAGAGCCTGACAGCGGGATCTGCTCGGAGTCTGGGGTAGGCTTCCTCGAGTGACATCCAGCCCCGCCATTTAGGTGAGGGCTTGACAGCGGCATCTTATCGGGGACTATCAAACGAACATCAACCATTCTCATAAGTAGCGACGAGAGCAATGACACTTCAAATTTTATTAGAAAATAGGAATGGTACTTACATGTTCTAAGGGAAAAAATGTTTCAAGTCATCGCTGCTCCAGGTGAGACCTAGGGTCTCGCCCTCCACATTCTGGAGGCGATACCCTCCTGACCTCAATGTTTCTTTTACAATGTATGGACCCTCCCAATTGGGGTTAAGCTTTCCAACGGCGGCTGATCGTCTCGCGACATCTACCTTCTTTAGAACCAAGTCCCCTTCTGCGAATTGCTTGACCTTGAAATGCTTGTCAAAATACTTTGCCATTCTTCTCTTCACTTCCACCTGGCAGATGGCCGAGAGGTCGCGCACCTCCTTTACCATATCAAGGGAGAGCCGCAACTCCTCCTCATTCTCAGGCCTCCATTCTTCCCTACCTTCCCCTGCTTCGACCACCCGAGGCGTTTGGACCTTGAAATCTACTAGGAGTACCGCCTCGTACCCATGGAAGAGTTTGAAGGGAGTCTCTCCTATGGTTGTGTTGGGTGTGGTCCTAAGAGCCCAGAGGAACGAAGGGAGTTGTTCCACCCAACTGCCCCTCATGTTCTCCACCTTCTTCTTGAGGAGGTTGACGATGATCTTGTTCGCCGCCTCCACCTGTCCGTTGCTCCTGGGGTGATGAACCGAAGTAAATCTGAGATCTATCCTGAGTTGCCCACAGAAGATGATGAATTAAGCGCTAGCGAACCGGGGTCCGTTGTCCTTAACAATGGACTGGGGCAACCCGTGCCGGCAGATGGTTCCCCCCCCCCCCCACACAAAGTTTCTGATGACCTAGGTGTTCACCTTGGCTAATGCCTTGACTTCTAATCACTTAGAAAAATAGTCAATCATGACGAACAAGAATCTCCTCTACCCGCTGGCCTGGGGGAAAGGCCCTACCATATCCATTCCCCAGATTACAAAAGGCCAGGGCGCAGTGATGCTCCTGAGGCGCTAAGCCAGATGTAGTTAGAGGGGAGCGAACAACTGGCACTTGCTACACTTCCTTGCGAACTTTGCGGCGTCATGGTTCAGTGTCAGCCAAAAGTACCCTTGCCTGATGATTCTTCCTTCCAGGGTCTGACCCCCAGAATGGCTCCCACACTCTCTGGAGTGGACTTCCTCCAAGATCTTCGGGACCTCCCTCTCAGCCACGCAATGCGCCAACATTCCTGAGAGGGTCTTCCGGTATAGTTTCCCGTCTCGTACGAGGTAGTATGATGACTTGTACTTGAATTTATTCTTGTACATCCCCTCTGGATACTCCCCTGTGGAAAGTAAGGTTGTGAATGGGTCCATCCATGAGGGGTGTTACTCCACTTCCATCAGCTCTCCCTCCCCGATGGAAGGGCGGGACAGGTCGGTGATGGTACCCCCCACCCGGGGACCATGCTTTGCTAGTTGATCTACCTGCTCGTTCTCCTCCCTGGGTACGTGCTGGATGGAGAAAGTCTGGAACGTGTCGATGAACCCCTTCACCTTTGCCAAGTATAGTTGTAGAGTTGGCTCCCTTACTTCGAATTCTCTGTTGATCTGGGAAGCCACCACCATGGAGTTAGTGAGGACCTCCACATCATGCACCCCCAACTCCCTTGCTAGGCAGAGCCCCGCGATTACCTCTTCGTACTCGACCTGGTTATTGGTGATGGGAAAGTGCACCACCACCGTTTGCTCGATTCTCGTCCCTTGAGGTTTCTCCAAGATTACTCCCACCCCCAGGGAATGCCTCCCCGAAGCGCCATCCACCATCACCTTCCAAGGAATGGGGCGAGTGAGTTCTACCTCCTCCACCTCGCCCATATAGTCAGCCAGGAAGTTGTCTATGGCTTGGGTCTTGATCGAGAGGCGGGGGACGAAGGAGATATCGAACTCGCTCAGCTCCACCGACCACTTAGCCAATCTGCCTTAATGCTCTACCCCCTCAAAGATGTTGCGGAGGTGGTGGTCAGTCACAACTCGGATTGAGTGTGCCTGGAAGTAAGGCTGGAGCCTCCGAGCCGAGATTACTAGAGCGAAGGCCAGCTTTTTCAAGATGGGATAGCGAAGCTCGGCCTTCCTCAACACCCGACTTACATAATATATGGGGAGCTGCTTCTTCCCCTCTTCTCGAACCAGGACGGAGCTCAGTGCCTCTGCTTCATACCCTAGATATAGAGAGAGGTCTTCCCCCTCCTTTGTACCCTAGAGCAGGGGGGCCTGAGTCAACTGCTTTTTTATGCCCAGAATGCCTCCTCGCATTCTGAATTCCACTCGAACATCTGGCCTCCCCTCAAAGTCTTGAAGAAGAGAGAGCACCTCTCTCTGTCCCGGGAGAGGAACCTGCTCAACCCTGCCAACTTCCATGTCAACCTCTGCACTTCTTTACCATTCTGAGGTGAACCCATCTCCATGATTGCTCGAACCTTGTCAGGATTAGGCTCTACCCCCCGCAGGGGTGAGGTGGTGGCCTTAAAACTTCCCCCTTCTCGCCCCGAAGACACACTTCAGGGGGTTCAGCCTCATCTTATATTTGCGCAGGGTGGCGAAGGTTTCCTCCAAATCCTTGAGGTGAGAGTCAACGTCCCGACTCTTGATCATGAGGTCATCATCATACACTTCCAAGTTCCTCCCCCTTTGCTCTCGGAAGACCCTGTCCATCATCTTCTGATAGGTTGCACCTGTGTTATTTAGCCCAAAGGTCATCATCTTATAGCAGTAGTACTGATCCCCAGTGATGAAAGAGACATCTTTGACGTCGGGGGGGGGGGGTGCATCCTGATCTGGTGATAACCTAAAAATGCTTCTAAAAAACTCATTACAGGGAAACCGATGGCTGAATCAACCAGCGCGTCGATCCGAGGCAAGGGGTAACAATCCTTGGGGCATGATTTATTAAGAAGAGAAAAATCAACACGCATGTGCCACCGGCCGTCTCCTTTTTTAACCATTACTACATTGGAGACCCAGCCAGGGTATTGGATTTCGAATACAAAGCTATCCTTGAGAAGCTTGTCTACCTCCTCCATGATCGACTCAACCAACTTGTCCGTCGTGGATCTTTTCTTTTGCTGGACGGGGCGAGCTTCCGGGTCCAGGTTGAGGCGATGGCAGGCCACATCAGCATTGATCCCTGGAATATCTGCGCCGCTCCAAGCGAAGATGTCTACGTTCTTCTGGATGCATTCCAGCATCCTTCCTTGGGCCTCTGGGGTCAGCCCCCTGCTGATGCAAACTTTCTCCACCCTGTCTCCCAGGGTGAGAACCTCCATCTCCACCACCTCCTCTGCTGCTTCCAGGTGGGACTGCTCCCCCCATTCTTCAATGTCCTCCCCTCCGGGGGTAAGGACTACCTCTCCAGCCTCCTCCACGGCCATTGCCTCGGCTAACTACTGAACTTCTTTTAGCATCTCCGCCTGGGTGCGACTCTCCTCTACCTCCATCTCCTCTCCATCAGCCTCCTGCTCTACCTCCTCCATCCTCCGCCCCATCTCCTCACCTCCCTCCTGCCAAGAGATGGAGTTCACCGCCGTGACGTAGCACTCCCTCGCTACCTTGGGATCTCCCCGGACCTGGGTCTGGATCCCTTCGGTATTGAACTTCAGGCACTGGTGGAAGGACGAGGGGACGCAGCAGAAGGCACTGATGAGGGGCCTCCCAAAGATGGTATTGTAGCTACTGGGGGAGTCCATGATGACAAACTTGCAGGCACGGGACTGCCCCCCACCCAGAGAGACATGGAGTCTCACCCCTCCTTCGACTTCCTTCCTCTCCCCTGAGAAGCCAAATAGGGGCCCGTCCGAGGCTAGCACCCTCCTAGCCTCCACCTTCATCGCGTCGAACACCTTCTTGAAGATGACGTTGACCGAGCTCCCATTGTTGATGAGGATCCGGGAGACGGTGAAATATTCGATGGCCGTCTGGATGACCAGCGCATCGCAAAAGGGATCCTCATGACCCGACATGTCCTTGTCTGAGAAGGTGATTCTCTCTTCCGGGGGTGGGGTCTGGGATATGGATCCAACACTCCTGTGGTATATGGTGTGGAGACTTGCCTTTCGGAAAGCCTCGACTCCCACCCCTCGTGGATCACTCGGATACCTCCCAGGGTCCCCACATCTTCCTAATCTTCACACCTATCCTCTTCTTCCCGAGGCAGGACCTCCTCGATCTGCACTCTATGACGGTCTTGCTTCTATTGCTGCTCCATGTTTCCTCTCATCTTGAGGAACTCTGGGCACGTGGTCGTGGCGTGCCCTTCCTCCTGATGGAATTCATAGTAGGATAGCTCCACCCTAACCTCTCATCTTCTCCTCCGCGCTTCTCTCCTCCTCTCCCCTATGGCTATCGCCAAAGCCTGCTCCTGGTCGGGGAGAGGTGGTCTCTGGCCCTGCCACCCACCTAGAGGATTGAACTGGCCCTGGCCTCCCTGGCGGTTATCCCCGCCATGATGACCTCTCCTCGGCCCTTGGTCTTGCCACTCCAGCCTCCAACCAAACCGATGGTTTGGCTCCTGACGCCCCAACCTGGGCTGCTGCTGCTGCTGCTCCCTCTACCGGGGATCAGCTCTCCTCACCTCCTGACCTCTGCTGCCTCAAGTCCTTTCCTCCTCCATAGCCCACATGGCTAACTTTCGAGCAAACTCCGGGTTTGATGCCTCCCCGTCGACCTCTTTTGCCGCCCTCTCCATCAACTCCTTGTAGGAGAGGGGCGACACCCTCTTCAGCTCCATTCAAAAGAAACCCTGTTGCAGCCCTAGGGTGAAGGCCATTATCAAGGTATGCCCCGATATCTCTTGGACTTGGGTGACCTCCTCCTGGAAGTGATTGACATAGCTCCCTAGGGTCTCGTTCACCCCCTGCTTGATGTGGAACAGGGACTCTGACTCCTTCTTCCTCTTCTTGGAGGTGGTGAACCTCAGCATGAACCCCCGACGCAGGTCCTCGATGTAGTAGATGGAATTGGCTGGCAACTGGTGGAAACACTCACTCGCCTTATCCTTGAGGGTGATGGTAAAGTGCCTGCACTTGCATCCATCCAACATCTGTCGGATCGAGACCACATCCTCAAACTACTGGACGTGCTGTACCGGGTCTCCCTTCCCGGTGTAGTAGGACATCTTGGGTTCCCTGAACCCCTCTGGAACCGGAGTGTAAGAAACCATCTCGTTGAAGGGGCTTCCCCCCTACCGGGCGAGCTGGGGGATCTGACACCCCCATCTCGACGAACCTGCCACTGCTCGCTGAGTCGGGGAAGAGCACCAGCCTGGGTTACTCGCCGCCTCTCCCTTCCTCGGCGACCTCCTTCCCAGCTCGCCTGCCGGGTGCGTCCTCGCCAAGGGCTGGAGCTGCGAGAATAGGGACCGCTGGAGTCGATCACTCGGCACGCACGCCGAGTGTGAATCTTACCAATCCGAGTACTTCCTGCTTGAAGTCCTCGAACATCCCCATTATGGCGAGAGGGGGAGGGGGTGGCGAGTCGCCCCTGTCCGATCCTTGCCTTTCTCCTACCATAGATCTCGTTGAAGATTTTATGTGCTGACCACGTTCCACGCTCACCGTACCAAAATGTTGAAACCAAAAACTCTGTCTCGATGGAGTTCACCCTTGGGGAAGGGGTGATCGCACACCTACTTCTCTTCTACAAGAAAAACAATAAGGAAAAAGAACAAGGGACCGGACCAAGGGCCCGGCGCGGAGGACCCACCGCACACCCGGAAGATCACTAAGCGCTTCCCCTCCCTAGCCAAATGTCGGGCTAAGGTACCTCCAAAGCGCTATAAGACTGGGGGGGCAGGTAAGCATGCCTTCTGAGGTACCCCTTGTGTCCTATTTATAGATTTCTAAAAACGACCTGCAAATAGCCAACCTCCGCTATTCTAAACAACTATGTGCAGCCTAACTAGGTCTGCCAACAGTGTAACTCCGCTGTTCTAACTAGTTATGGGCAGGACAGAAGGGCCAAAATGGTAAAAACACCTCATAGATCACTAGGCGAGTAGCTCTCAACAAACCATACTCGGCAAGGGCGGCGAGTGCTCGATGGAGCAGGCACTCGCCGCCTATCTTCGACCTTGGGCGAGTACGGGCCCGGCCTGCCCTACGCGCACGTCATAAGCTTGTTGAATGGTTCGAATTCGGCGAGTGACTCAGGGCTCGACGAACAACCCATAGATCGACGAACTAGACTTGGCGAGCTGAGCTTGGCGAGTATGAGTTCGCCTCCGCAAGAGATCTCACCCCTCTTGGGTGAGCTGGAGACTGCCAAGTTCTCCCTCCTGCCGAGCTCGGCAAGGGACTCAGACTGCCTGATTTGGCCATTCTGGCTCCTGCTGACCAACTCGCCGGATACGAGGTTGTACACTGATGATCTCTTGGGTATAGTACATCGTGATGTATGTGGACCCATGAGTTCTATGGCTAGAGGTGGGTTTCTCTACTTTGTTACATTTACTGATGATTTCAGTAGATACGGATACGTGTATCTTATGAAGTGCAAATCTGAGACCTTTGAAAAGTTCAAAGAGTTTAAGAACGAAGTAGAGAACCAGCTGGGCAAAAAGGTTAAAGAACTCTGATTTGATCGAGGTGTCGAATACCTAAGTCATGAGATCCGTGATCATCTGAAAGAGTGTGGTATTGTATCACAGCTCACTCCACCTAGAACACCACAACATAATGGTGTGTCTGAGAGGAGGAATTATACTCTATTAGACATGGTACGATCGATGATGAGTCATGCAGATATGTCTGTTTCCTTTTTGGGGTTTTGCTCTAGAAACTGCTGCTTTAACACTAAATCGTGCTCCAACGAAAGCAGTTCTAAAGACACCATATGAGATATGGACTGGAGAGCATCCTGGTATATTGTTCATTAAGGTTTGGGAATGTGAGGCTTACATAAGACGTCAAATACCTGACAAGATGGAACCCAAATAAGATAATTGTTATCTTGTGGGGTATCCTAAGGAAACTAAATGGTAATATTTCTACCTACCATCCAAGGGCAAAGTGTTTGTCACGAGAACTGGTGTTTTTTTAAGAAAGAGTTCTTAAGTATAAAGACTTCCAGGGTAGAACTTGAAGAAGTTCAAGAACCACAAATTGTGAATGAACCGGAATTGGAACTTGAGCCAGGACTACAAGTTGTTGTAGTTGGAGAACCTACTCAGGAAATACAAGTTCCATGTAGATCTGGTAGACCAAGGTTTGAGCGTGAGAGATATGGATTTCTCGTGTCTCAAATAGGTAATGTGTTGTTTATGGATCACAGTGATGAGCCTGCAACCTACCAAGAGGCTATGAGTGAACTGGACTCCGAGAAGTGGCTTGAGGCCATGAAATCTGAAATGGACTCCATGTATGAAAACCAAGTTTGGACCTTTGTGGAACCACCTGAAGGGGTACGACCCATAGGGTGCAAGTGGGTCTTCAAGATGAAGACCGATATGGATGGGAATGTACAGACATTCAAAGGGCGACTGATGGCTAATGGTTTGAAGCAAATTCATGGTATTGACTATGATGAGACCTTTTCCTCTATTGTCATGGTTAAGTACATCAGAATTCTGCTTGCTATTACTGCATATTATGACTATGAGATCTGGCATATGGATGTCAAAACAGCTTTCCTAAATGGAAACCTCCTTGAGAAAGTGTATATGACACAACCCAAGGGTTTTGTATCTCCAGGTGAAGCCACTAAAATATGCAAGCTGTAGAGATCCATTTATGGAATGAAACAGACTTCTCGAATTTAGAATCTTTGTTTTGATAAAAATATCAAAGAGTTTGTTTTTATCAAGAACAAGGATGAACCGTGTGTTTACAAACGGATTAGTGAGAGCATAGTTGTCTTTCTGATATTGTATGTATATGACATACTATTCTTCGAGAATGACAAACCGACCCTGCAAGTTATTAAGAATAACCTAGGGGACTGCTTTTCACTGAAGGACTTGGGTGAAGCGACTTATATACTTGGTATTAAGATCTATAGAGATAGATCGAAGAAGTTGCTTGGTTTGACCCAAAGTATGTACATTGGCAAGGTGTTGAAAAGGTTCAACATGCTTGAGTCCAAGAAAGGATTCTTACCCATGTCATATGGTGTGATTCTCTCTAAGGACCAGTGTCCTAAGTCTTGTGAAGATAAGAACCGCATGAAGTTGATTCCATATGCTTCGACAATTGGGTCAATCATGTATGCAATGATATATACTAGACCTGATGTCTCTTATTCCTTGAGCATGACTAGCAGGTATCAGTCTGATCCCGGTGAAAGTCACTGGATAGCCATCAAGAATATCCTAAAGTACTTGAGAAGGACTAATGATACGTTCTTAGTGTTTGGTGGAGAGGAAGAGCTTGTTGTAATATGTTACACGGATGCTAGCTTCTAAACTGATAGGGACGACTCAAAGTCTCGGTCAGTGTTTATATTTTGCTTGAATGGAGGTGTTGTTATCTAGAAGAGTTCCAAGCAGGATATAGTTGTCGATTCTACAACTAAGGCCAAGTATATCGCTGCTGCAAATGCAGCAAAGGGGGCTGTATGGATTAGGAAATTCATCGGCGAGTTAGATGTAGCTCCTAACATTGTTCATCCCGTAGATCTATATTGTGACAACAACGGTGCAATTGCACTTGCTTTGGAACCTAGATCTCATCAGTGCTCCAAGCACATACTTCGACGGTTCCATCTAATTCGAGAGATTGTCGATCGAGGAGATGTGAGCATTAGTAGAGTGCCGACTTAGGAGAACATTGCAGATCTACTGACAAAGCCTCTCGCATAGAGAAAGCATGATGGTCATGTTAGATCTATGGGTATACGATACCTGAATGATCAACTCTAGTTAGAGTCTTGTGGATTGTATATTTGTTGGCTATAATTTTTCATTTGATGAATAATGTACTGTATGCATTTCATTTTATATATTTTGGCATGTTCTTTAATTGTGTTATTATTTCTATTGTGATAGTGTAGTAAACTAAATAAATGCCCTTAGAAAGTTTGATTTCATAGGTCAAATAGTGACATGAATGTGAGAACCTGTGGTCCCAAAAGCTTCATTCTTTAAGGTCCCTAGTTTTTGTATCATCTTAGAAGCTAAGGGCGATGATGACACCTTTAAGACTAGTATGTGCATTGACTGATGAACCGTCCTTATAGGTCATGATATTGTGATATCAAGTCATCACATGGGTACTTGTTATGAACAAGTTGTACTGGACAGACCCACCGTGAGAATACTTTGTGGATTGTTATATGAACGTGTCACAAATATGGCTCAAGTGGCAATGGTGTTTGTTGTCCTTTGACCTGAAGTCATAACATTCATCGAATGAGGAAGAGCGTGCTTTGATGCCATCAAAAGTCCAGTCTTGAGAAAGTTGGATAATAAAGGTGATTATTGGGTATGTTGCGAATCATTTGGGTGTTTGCATGTGAGTATAGATGGGATTTGTCCTCCTTTATGACAGGAGTTGCATCCATGGACCACTTGATGGAATGGAACTGAGAAATGCATGACCATGCTTGGTTGAGTCAATATATGATATTGGGCTCACCAATTTCTGTAATTCCATTCTAGATCAGGAAACTAGGATTGAATGGTTATGAGGGTGACATGGTCTATACCTCTAGTTCTATCCAGATGTAAGGGACAAAGGGACAAGACAACACTATATCATTGGTCACAATGGCTTTTGAGTTTATAAACTCTTGCTATTTGGGGAGCAATGATGGATTTCTAGATGCCGCTCATTGTTTATGAAGCTTTTGTTTGATACTTTCAAGATCAAGCAGGAGACTGTTGGTGTTACCATTATGATCTGGAAGTGATCAAGCATGTAGCCTCACTGCCAACTCAGTATGAGCCTATCAGGGTCGCACATAAGATTGTTGAGAAATTGGGAGATTGGATCTGTATGGTATAGCTCATATGATGAGTTGAAAATGGACTTAAAATATTCTAAGGCAAAAAGCGTTGAGTGTGTCGAGACCACTCAACGCCTTCGTTGAGTTAAGAGTTGACTCATCGATTGGCGGTGTTGAGTGAGTTGAGTATATTCAACGATTCGTCGAGTTAAGGAGTTGATTCATCGAGTATGACACTTAAATGTGAGTGTATTGAGTATACTCGACGATTCGTTGAGTCAAGGAGTTGATTCGCCGAGTCTGAGTCTCAGGCATTGAGTGCGTTGAGTCCACTCAAAGCCTTCGTCGAGTAAAGGGTTTACTTAATAAATCTAGCACTTAGGTGTTGAGTGCACTAAACTCCATTCGATGATTCGTCGAGTATGGGGAAGAAAGCGTTGACAGCGTTGAGTCCATTCAACGCCTTCGTCGATGTCAAGTGTTTATTCAGCTGAAGGTAGGCGTTGATTTCGTCGTGTGTCCTATGTATACTCGACGATTCGTTGAGTATAAGATGAAACTCGACGATTTGTCGTATATGTTATAGATACCAGACGAATCGTCGGGACAAGGGTTGTCTGGCCGAACTTCTGGATTCTAAGTCAGGGTCTGCCAATAACGGCAGGACTGTTCTATTTATTCCTTGGGTATAAATAGGAACTATTTTAGGGTTTCAAGGTACAAAAGAATTTTACGCGATTATTTGTCTAAGCACAAGAATCATTACTGTGCGAGAGATAGGAACCCAAGAAGCCTGACGGAAGCGTTCCGCCGATTTCGCCACTATCGCCAATCCCGATCCCGACGAGTGTCGTCGTCGCCTCTCCTCTAACAGATCTAGCAATTTGTGGAGATGGTGTGTCCTCTCCCGACCTAGCGCTTGTGCGATAAGTTGTTCTGGGTTCTCCCAATCGTGTGAATATCCTACAGAGGTACAGACACAATTTTGCACTCAAGACTCAAGCCACCAGTTCCTAGATGATTTTTCTGGAGCATATTAGTTGAGTATAAACTCAATCCCTCAAAGGTAATTTTAATTACAGCATGCTTTACTTTTTTATTCATGAATTTTGCCAGATCCGAACCTTTGGGTTTTCTTGCTCTCTATTTTCGCTGCGCGCACAAATGTTGTGCCACCCTAGTAAAACCCAATAGAAGCTTCACTCAACGCCTTAAACTAACATATTTCTTCCAAGTAAAAATGCGATAAGTGTTTAAGGATCATCCAACGCCTCATCAGTTAGGCTGAATAAGTCAAAACGCATTGAGAGATGAAGTTTCACTCAACGTCTCAAGCTGCATAATTTTCTGCTAAGTATTTCTGCGTTGAGTGACATGGCCTCACTCAACGCCTATGCAGATTGTCTGGAAATTGTCAATTCCACAAGCGTTGAGTCATGCTGACGTCATCAATAATTCAAATGTTGCGGGAATAGCACGCTAGATGAAAAAGAGCATAGTATGCCTTTAGTACAACAATAAATGCAAAAGATATGTTGCAGTTACCAATTTCGACTGGCCCATACTACACATAGAGCCGTTGGATGACGAGTAATAAAATGACATTTGCGAGAAATCAAAAGAAGCTTTTTGGTCATCTTCTTCCTTTCGACTAAGTAGAAGATTTCAGGGAACTCATTCTTACCACAAGTCTGTGAACCCCAGACAGAGGTTGGCTTTTGAAGAAATAAAGAACTAAAGAATTAATTTGTCTTCAATAGTAAGATCAATTTTTTTTTGAACAATAAAAAGTTACAGAGCTACTTCAAGTTGCTATTCATCTTCAAGGCCACTACAATCAACTGTTACATCAAAGGCTTGAAGGTATAGGGATCTGTAGTGATCTTCTTAGCACAAGTAAAAACTTCCTGAATATCTACTTTCTTATTGCTGGGAAGAACTTAGTGTTGAGTTCACTCAGTCCAGAAAGAAGGCTAAGGGGACATTTTCTCTAGAGTCAATCATCAACAAACTTCTACTCTTTCTATAGGATCTTTATTGATCCGAGTTGTAAGCCTAGAATATAAAGGCTGAGAGATAATTTTCTATTATGAATCTGAGGTAGGGCATGTGTGCCAGAGGTAAGGCATGTGTGCCTGAGGTAAGGCATGTGTGCCTGAGGTAGGATTTATATCAGATCTGAGGTAGTAGATTTATCATATCTGAGTGTAGGGATATCCTTCTATCCTGAGTTGTAGGGTTTTTTGTTAAGCCTGAGGTAGGTGATCTGGAGGATCACTGAGCTGTAGGAATAAAGTTTACTCTGAGTGGGTAGGGCTTTGGCCTGAGGTAGGGATTGAAGGAAGCCTAAGAGATCCTAAGGGATCTGAGTTGTAAGCTCTTTGAGCTAAGTTTTGGAGAAGATTTCCTTATCTAACACACTGTTAGAAAGGTGTGAGGGAAAATGGATGTACCCATACCTTGGGAACCACTATAAATACTGGTGTGCTTATCTGTGTTCTTGAAAGCAAACTCAATAATCTAACTCTCAACACACAAAATTAATAAGTAGTCATAAAGACTAGAAAACCTATTCACCCACTCCCTCTAGGTGTATAACTACTCTCGAAATAAAGACTTTCAGCGCAATCATCCCGACCCAAATAAGCTCCCAGCTTGGGGCGCACGTCAAGATATAGTGGGTGGGCTTGCAGGCAAGGAAGTTGGGATGATTGCGGGTCCCCTTCCCACTCCAACCAACTTTTTGTTGTTGTGTTGTATGAAGAAAGTCACCTTGATAAAAAGGTGTATTGGGAAATCACCATCCGCTTTAGGGACCTGAAAGAAGTGCATGTGCCACATTGAGACCCCTTCATCAATAACACAAGGGTAGGTGAACCTTGCCTTAGAGTCAAGAGGATTCTCGTTGATAATGAAAGTTCGGTCAACGTCATTTTCATGTCTGCAATCCATAACATGAAGATCTACGAGGGATCTCTTCGTCCATCAAGTGAACCTATTTACAGGTTCAATAATTAGCCGGTCACGGTGCAGTGGATGATCATCCTCCCAATAATAATAGGGGAGTACCGGAGGAAAGCAACCTGCAACATCCAGTTCATGGTCATGGAATGCAACTCCGTCTATAATGCCTTCTTTGGCAGACCTCTACAAGCTATCTTCGAAGTAATTCTCTCCATACCACACCTCACGATGAAGTTCCTAAAACTTTGTGGTGTGGGCGTTGTTCAAGGGGATCAGGAGATGGCGCTGATTTGCTACCTAAACCAGGATCAACAATTGTGGGGCATAACTCTTCATATCAACAACTTCGACCTGTGGGACAAGGGCATGATGTAGCGGGAATCGCCTATGGAGGGTGTAGTTGAAGTTCCGATTCTCACAGGGGACTTGACCCGCATGATGCAGATCGTGTCAATCTTGTCCTCGGAGGAGCAGGAGTATATGGGCTTCCTACGTGTAAATAAAGACATATTTGCATGGAGTCCCGATGACATGCCAAGAGTGGATATGCGGATAATTGTGCATTCATTAAATATTAACCCTATGTGTTGACCTGTAATCCAGAAGAAGTGCAACTTCACACCTGAGTGGCTCCAGTCCATAGAGGAGGAAGTGCATAAGCTTTTGAATGCACGATTCATTCGGGAGCATACTACTTACCTGGCTTGCCGATGTGGTCATGGTAAGGAATACTTCTAGGAAGTGGAGAATGTGTGTCGATTTCAATAATCTCAAACAAGCATGACTGAAGGACAGCTTCCCGTTTACCAACATCTATCAGCTTCTAGACTCCACGACTAGACATGAACTCCTCAGCTTTATGGACGCCTTCTCAAGATACAACCAGATCCAGATGAATCTAGCAAATGAGGAGAACTCTGCCTTCCACACGAATAGAGACGTATACTGCTACAATGTAATGTCTTTTGGATTAAAGAACATTGGAGCTACCTACCAAAGGCTGATGAATAGAGTGTTCAAAGATCTTATAGGACAGTCTATGGGGGTTTACGTTGACGACATGTTAGTAAATAGTATCTGGCGTACCACCTAGATGATTTGGAAAAGTGTTTCCAGCTCCTCCGCCATTTCCAACTACGCCTAAACCCTTCCAAGTGCGCATTTGGGGGTACCGTAGGGAAATTTCTAGGCTTCAATGTGACGCAGTGAGGAATCGAGGATAACCCCAAGAAGATTAAGGAATCTAGGATATGTGTAACATCCAAAATTTAATACGTAAATTAAATTTAATTACGGGCCTAGATCACGAGCAAAATTGACCAAGACAGCATCGGGTCATGGTACAAATTTATTACGACAATGGATGTGCGTCAATAAATTAATTAACAAAAGTGTTTGAAATTTTATTCGACGCATCTTAATATTTATGTGAGAGCGTAATGCCTAGACTCAGCATTTATTAAGGAATGAAAATAGTGAAATTTGACTCGAAGGTTTAAAATTTCTCTCCTAAGAAATTCATCCAAGTTTCCCCTCTTCATTCCACGGTTTCCCTTCCCTATCTCTAGTGTGGACTGTCGTCTGGAGCCCCTCTCCCTTTTTCTAGTCATTGTAACTTCTAGGTATCAATGAAAAACCCTTCTTTGGATGGATCTATGTTTTCTCCTCATCCTATCTCTGAAATTTCAGATAGATGACATGAAGTTTGGTGTTTTCCTTCTACAAGATTTATAGTAGCCCTCAACGAGGCTCTCAGAGCAAGGCTTGGGGTTTATAACCCCTTCCCTTTCCATTTTGCTCGGGTTTTTGTACTGCCCTTTTCAATTTTAGTCAATATTTGTTTTTAAGACCCCCTTATAAGCCGTAGAATTTTAATTAGGGTTTGGTTCAATAACACCAAACCTAGTTGAGGACATTTTTGTATGAGAAGTAGTAACCCCATTATTGGAGAGGTCGAAAATTCCTTTACTTCGTTATGAAATAGTGTTCCCTAAATTTAAAATAAGTGATTATATGTTTAATTGCCCTTTTAGGGTTATAGGGAGAATCAGAAAAAGGGCTATTAGCATTTTCAAAGTAACTTTAAAAGCTATGCCACCGCGCTTTGTGTACGAGTGTTGCAATGTCATGGTAAGAAACTCTTATTTCTTTTGTCTAGACATACCAGATAACTTGTAGAAAAATGTTCCTTATTATTCAGAAAATTATTATGGTTGTAAGGAACTATAATTACTGTTAGAAGCAAACATTCAATTGTTATATGTAGATCTTAAATAATGGTTATATTTTCCTATCAGTTAGACCTCAAGAATTTGTGAAAATGTACTAAAAATTATATGCTTGTACAAAATTAGAAAACGGGAAATATCAATCACATGAATATGAATTCTAGTTGATTAATTAATAAGATGCATTTCCTAAGATACGCAAACAAATACATAAGCATAGTAGTTGTTGACACCAACTCTCTGCGCACTACCATGAGATGGGTCGGATGGCAGAGGAAAGGATGCTCGGAACTGAAAATGCATGTGAATAACAAAGAGTGGGAAAAGGTCGTCAAGCGGCAACATCATACTTCACCCGCCACGACAATTGCCACTCTTACGGAGGGCTTTCTATCGATTGAAGTAGTGGTTACATTATTAAGAAAGAGTAAGCCGTGCAAATATTAGGTCGCAAAGAATAAGAATCGAGACAGCGGCTCTTAACAAGTGAACTCCTAGATTCGAGTTAGCGTGCTTTGAGAGTATTATTCCACCTATTTTTAGGTTTGGGAGCCTGCCCAAGCAGGCAGGGATAAAATAATCATCTGCCCGGGATATAAGAGATCCAGGCAGGGGTGACAGGATACATGGTTTGCGAATAAAGAAAAAAGCATGCAGATCGCGTTGCTAGGCGGCTAGCTCTGAGTCTGCATGGCTTCTCCTTGGCCTCTGAAGCTTTGCAGTCTGGCGATTAGGTTGTGGCTAACTGCACAAATTATCCTTAGCAAAATCTTGTCGCAATTTTTTGGGTAAACATGATCCCGCACATTACAAAATTTCAGGAAATTTGATAAATGCAAACTCTAACTGCGAGATAGCGATCGTCTTTAGTGCTGGAATCACTATAAATACGGTTCTAAACATTGCAGATTCCAAAAAAAAAACTTTTGTCCTGCGGATCGCTTTTCTCCACTTGCACTTTCAATATTTCATTCTACGATGTCCAAGTCTGGAAGGAACCTCCATAGAAAAATTAAATGCCATGGCGCAAAGTTGGTTGCAGGTTCTCTAGTTAAGATAATGTCGGTGGCTGCGAAAAAGGTTAAGGCCTCTTCCCGCAAGGACGGTGAAGGTTCGAAGGCACAGAGCACTCTTGCAATTTTTCCCAAGCCGCAACCTTCCGTGGAGAAGATTGTGGAGGATTTAAAGCTAGTTAAGGTAGTTAAGACTACCGAGAAGATGACTGTTAAGAATCTGGTGGATTTGAAGATGGTTGTTGTCGCCCTTACTTAAACTACTCTCCTTTCAGCTTCCTCTGAAGTCGATTCCACTGGTAATACCCCATCCGATCGACGAGACAGGTGGCCAGCCTGAATGCGGGAAAGCAGACTTTACTAAAGTCAATCCTGACGCATAGGGTATTATCCTTAACCAAACAAAGAAATCACAAAGACCGCTGCTCAAAACTACGGGAAAACATGCAAGCTATGCTACCAGTGGGGAGGAAAAGGAAGCGTTCTTCTACAGGGACCTCTGTAGAAGATCAGATTCAAAAGAAGTTATTGTAGTTGAAGAGAAAGAACAAAGGAAATTGGTGAAAAAAGCTTTGCATGGCGGATCTTGAAAGGCTAAGGAGGTCTGACCGCCTTGCCTTATCTGCGACTAAAGAAGATGCGGTGTCCGAAGAATTTGGTGACTTGCCTCCCCAAAGTAATTCTTTTTATTATTGTATTTATATTGCTCACTTCTACTTTAATCAACTTTTCATTTTTCTTACCACAAATTTCAGTGAGCTTGATCCCCTATCTTCTACCAGCCCTCTATGCCAACGAATATTTCAACAGATGATGAAGGTCAGTGGATTCTTACCCAGTTATCTGCATATGTCAAAACTCTTAGAGGGATGCTGAAGAAAGAAGAGCAGAGGTTGCATGTTATGAAGAAGGCTGTTTAGGGGCAAGTTAAAGACCTGGAGAAGATGTTAGTAAAATAGCACCATCGCCGCACGGGTAAATTTAGATTGTTGTTTACGCGGTTAAATTTAGATTGTTGTTTACACGGGTAAATTTAGATTGTTGTTTACGCGGTTAAATTTAGATTGTTGTTGTGTCCTATGAATGATTTGGTTCAAATTTATGTTTGTTAATGCTCGCGTGAATTCCTGCAAAGCCGGCTAATATCTACTTTCTCCGGAGTTCACTTGACTTCTCGAAAGGACTCAACGAATTCCACGAGTACTCACATAAGTACTTGAGGAATTTCCTTGAGTACTTGATGAATTATACTTAGCCGTTCTGGTGAGTAGTTCTCAGTGATCTCTCAAGTACTCCTGAGATCACTCGATGAATTCTACGAGTGGTTACGTGAGTACTCGACGAATTTAACAAGACATCACATGATCACTCGTCGAATTTTCCTTAAACAGAATTTGCAAATTCTGAATGTTCATATCCTTTGTGATGCTAGATGAAGTACACTCCATTAGACAGATTATATTTGGGTCAACACGATATTCTATACAATGAAGGATTATATTGCATAGAACTGTGTTTGAAGACCCATTATAACCAGACAATGGTTTGTACTTGAGAATAATAACTTGCACCACACACAACTGAAAATAATATAAAAAACACCCTCAATTCAACTTAGTTCAAGGGAAACTTCTTAAAATCGGACTATTTTGGACATAATACTCAACAATCTCCCCATATTTGAAGAAGTCAGAACCCTATATACTAAGCTGAATTGTACAAAAAATAAAGTAAAGAAATAAAATGCACATAACAGATACAAGAATTTAAAGATATCCAAAAATAATCAAAATGTCAATATTCATATAAAAGTGTAGGGAGGCATTCTAAGACATTCACAGAAATCTAGAATATAATGATCTTAAGCATGATCCTTGCCCTTGGTCTTATCATGCTATCAGTCAAAGTAGGCATATGGCTTGGGATAGTATTTTGGTGGAGGAGGAGCAAGATGTTCTCTTCTATGCTTTCTGAAGTGTAGCCTCCTCTCTATATTTGGAACTTCATGTTTATCCCATTCCTCTTTATTGTAATATATCTTTGTCTCTTCATTTGCTAGATGTACAATACTGAAAGTGTCCAACATAATTCCTTTAGAAATGGTACTCCATATTTCAGCATATTCTCTATTCTCTCTGTTAGGTTCAAATCTTTTAGCAGATGGACCTTCCACATATCTTCTTTTCTTTTGAGGAGGTGTAGATGAGTCTTTAGGAATTTCTACCTCTACCTCAATAGTATCCTATCATAACTGAGTGTATTCCTCAGGAGGGGAATACACTCCACCTTCAGGATGCTACTCAAAGTACTCTGCACCTTTAGCATGGAACTCTCCACCTACAACATGTTTTTTAACCTCAACAGGTGGGGCTTGATCTGGAACTTTCCATATCAATTTTTCATAAAGCCACTTAATATTCTTATATGTGTAAACATTGGCACTGTGCATTTTGTTGCGCACATCCCGAGTTAGCTCGCTCATCCTTCTCTGTAATCTTCTATCCCCCTTTTTGACTTCTAATATGAGGGTTTGGATGATGTCTGCCTTATAAATTCCCATCTGCCTATCAATGTGATGCATACTTGCATCATGTGAATGTATCATGGTGTCATGAGATTGAAATAGATGAGTTGCTTCATTTTACACTCGACCAATGCTCTTTATTGAATGGTCGATGGCCTTACCACCTCGAGTTAACAATTCAATCAGAGACGTCTGCAACTTGTCCATATTGTGATTAACTTGACCCATGCCATAAGTTTTATCTTTTTCAACTTCGGCCACTCTGCCAAAAACTTGATGCAGTGAGGAATCGAAATGTTCTTTCTATTTTATCTGCATTTATTCAATTGAATTTAACAAAGAACTACCAGTTGGAGGGGCACTCTCATCCTCAGCCCTGAGAACAACAATATTATCAGTATTGGTCTTGACACTTCTTGACTGTGCTCCTCCTGAATGATCCTTGAGGAAGACTTGTTCTTGGGCACGAGACTTTGTCACAGCCTCTCCGACATCCTCAGAGAGCACTATCAAGTCCCCCCTCAACATAAGTCCTCTTAGTATGGAGGTCCTCTTGGAGCGAGTCTTCAGCCAATGACTCCCCCTCAGACCCAGCTTACAATTCTACCTGATCAGACAATAAATTAGGTGCCGATACCACAACATCTAGTCATTCTTCCTGAACCTCTGGCTCTCTCTGAAAATAAGGAATAGGGTGTGGAACTTCCACTTGCACTGGTGGAGTAACAACTATCTCAACAACTATGTGTGGACTCCCCCCTTAGCCACTGCATCAATAATCTTAGTTACTTCATGGGGGTGATATCACATCCCTCTCTATAGCTTCATTGAGAGTTTCCATTTTCACTCCAGAGCCTTCACCTATCTCTTTTTCTACCCCTTGCCTGGGAATCCTCCTTTCCCATCGAGCAAAGATTGATGCATCAATCATCTTCAGGTGGTGAATTTGAATTCCTGGGGACATGTCAAACTGAATTTTGTCCATCTGATTGAGATAGAGCGAGATGATCCTTCCAAAGTTTGTGGCAGTGAAGTAAGCCTTGATTCTTTCAAAAAGAACTATTCCCCAGTTCATTTTCTTCCTACAGATCGCTACTGTCAGTAATTTGAACATGTCTCCTGTGATATAGTTATGCGATCCTGTTTTGCATAAGAACACTTTCTTGATGACATTAATGAGAAGCTTGCCTTCACCATTCATTTCATTTCGTTCGATAGTTATATTCTTCTTTTCCAGGTTACTGAAAGAGAGTGCTATGTCATAGTCATCATCAAAAATTTCATCTTCCTCTTCAACCTCCGGCATTTTCAAAAACTTATTCAGGAAGCTTGGCTTTAACCTTACTTCAACATTTTGTACACTACTCTTAATTAAAGTACCTTCACGTTTGAGTTTTGCGTTCTTGAAGAATTCTAGTACCTCTCTGTCCAGGACTCTGTAATCTTTCTATAGAATGAATGTCAATCCGGCGGTTTCTAGTATTAGGATGATATTGTGAAATTTGTCTGATGTCGTTGAGAATCCAGATTGAACAAGTTCTCCTCCCACTTGGAGATTGCTAGTGCCTTTGCATTCCATTTGTGATCTGATTTGAGAAGAAACAGAGGAATTTTCTGACGGAATTGAGATAGACGGACGGGGCTTGTTGTAGGTCGACGAAGAATTGAACAGTTGGGAGAACAGAGAAGTTTCGACGAAAGGAATATAGGTCATGTGAAGTCTCGATTTCCCTTGAACGTATATATATAAGATTAAAACTGAAAGGGCGCGTACCTGAGGTCTTGAAAAAAATATTTGGATAAAATAATAAAGAAAGTGAACCAAGTCTGATTCGTCGAAAGCTTACCAGATTACACGTCAAATTCGTCGAATGCTTACATGATTACACATCTAATTCGTCGAAAGAGTCGAAGACCTCTCGTCGAATCATCGAGTGTTCATGAATATTTGCCGAATGTACTTGCGACTTCCCAATTAATTTCACAAGTGCTTCTATGGCGACTTGATGAATTTAACCTTCACTTGGACAGATTTCTTTTGATTCTTTGACCACCTTAAGAGTCCATGTTGAGCATTCCAAGTTCAATTTTGAGGAATGCGAACTTGGCTTTATCTAGCAGTTTCATGAAAATATCTCTAACCTGCTTATGCATTGACACATATCAAAGGTTGATATCTTGATTCTCCACATGCTCCCGGATGAAGTGATAACGTATCTCGATATGTTTTGTCCGGCTATCAGAATCTGGATTGTTAGTTATTACATTTATGCTTGATGAATCACAAAACATAGGAATCTCCTTTAATTTTGTGTTGTAGTCTTCAAGCTGATTTCTTATCCATAGAAGTTGTGCGCAACAATTGCCTGCAGAGATATACTCTGACCCGATAGTCGAGATTGCCACACAATTTTGCTTCTTGCTACTGTATGAGATAAACCTTCTTCCAAGGAATTGACATGTCCCGGAAGTGCTTTTCTTGTCATCCTTGCATCTTATAAATCAGCATATGAAAAATAATTAGCTTGCAGTTATTACTTTTTGGGTACCATAAGCCAAGATTAGGTGTGCCTTTAAGGTATCTCAGAATCCTCTTTGCAACGACATAGTGAGATTCCTTGAAGTTCACCTGAAATCTACCGCAGACACATGTTGAGAACATTATATCTGGTCTACTGGTAGTGAGATAGAGCAAGGGTCTAATTATGCTTCTGTACTTGGTTTCATCAAAAGGTTTCCCTTTCTCATCCTTGTCTAGAGACATAATTGAAACCATTGGAGTACTCATAGAGGTTGCATTCTCCATTCTGAATTTTTAAGTAACTCCTTTGTAAAGTTCATATGAGAGATGAATATTTCATCTTCAGATTACTTCACTTGAAGTCCTTAGAAATACTTCAGCTCACCCATATTGCTCATTTCAAACTTCCCTTGCATCAAGTTGGAAAACTTCTTACAAAATTTGTCATATGTTGAACCAAATATAATGTCATCAACATATATTTGTACTAGCAAAATCTTGTCTTTTTGTTCCCTAAGAAATAATATCTTGTCTATCTTTCCTCTTGTAAACTTATTTTCAAGAAGAATTCTAGACAGTGTCTCATACCAAGATCGCGAGTTTGTTTAAACCATAAAATGCTTTATTAAGAAAATAAACGTAATCAGGAAGGGATGAATCGACAAAACCTGGGGGTTGTTCCACGTATACTTCTTCCATTAAATTACCATTAGGGAAGCTGACTTCACATTCATTTGATAGACTTTGAAGCTTTTGTGAGTAGCAAAAGATAAGCACAATCTGATCACTTCGAGTCTGGCCACCGGTGCAAAAGTCTGATCTAAGTTGACAAAGTTCTTTGATTCCTTTGGTTCGACAGTAGCCCGTTTTTATAAAGACGTATAAAAGGCATCTCATTTTTTGTATTCCTTACTAAGACGAAAATAGATAGAGTTCTTTGATTCTTAGTGTTCGACCGCCTCTTTGTGGTACATTCCACCAACTTCGTCGAAGTAAAATAAAGCCTACTCCCTCTCATTCGTGCACAAAGAACTCCGGCGAGCCAAGGACTACAACGACTACGAATAATCGACCGGCTGCGAGCACACAGAGATCTCAAGCGCCGACCGTGGATTGCTCAATGGAGGAATCGCCAAGAGGGAGATTCAATCTTAAAATCTTTTAAACCTTTATTGTATTCTTTTCTTTTCTCTATGTTCTTGTGGTTAGGGAAATTGACCAGGGAAGGTCGTCGGAATCCAAGAAGGATTCCGTGAGAAATCATCCCGAGGAAGGGACGTCTAGATCGGGTGATCCAGCGAGGCTCTAATACCCTTCCTTGTGTGAAGATGAAGAGTCGGTTCGAAGACCATTCTTGGAGAGAAAGGGAGAGAGCCAACCGGTCTGGGGAGCGGGTCGGTATAGAAAACCAAAAGCTTTTTTCATTTACCGCCTTCGATCTCCGGCGTCACGGAGATCAAGATTTTGTAATTGTTAAAACAGTTGTTGATTTAGTTTTGCAATGAAATTCATTTTCTGCTTCTTTAATCGCATGTAATGCAGTGAATGTTGGTTTATGTTCTCCTGAAGGGTGCATAGATCTACAAGGAGTAATCTGCCCAAAAAAATGAGTCATATGCCATACTGCCACGCGCTAGCTACCTAACGCCCCTTGGTAGCTTCCAGAACTAGTTTTCCTGGAACAAAATAATTCAAATTTCTTATAAACGACGTAAACCTTATTCACCCCCTCTAAGGTTGGCCACTAGATCCAACAAGATGTATCAGAGGGAGGTTACTTCAAAAATGCTTAAGAACCTAAAGTAAGATGGACAACGCAGTTCATGCATTTCTTGAGAGACAGGGGGTGAGTAGACCCCCACTATTAATGGGGAGTGACTACTGTCACTGGAGAACACGAATGAAAATTTTTTTGATGACATAAAGCATGGAAATATGGGCCATAATCAAGATGAAATACACTGCACCCACTACCACAGTAGGTGATACTTTCTTAGTCAAACCACAAGTTAAATTGGATGAGGCTTACAAGCTCAGATGTACGAATAATGCGAAGGCTATGAACTCTTTATTCTGCGCGTTGGATAAAATTGAATTTAATAGAATTTGTAATTGTGAAACTGCATATGATATATGACGTTTACTTGAGCTTACTCACAAAGGTACCTCACAGGTGAAGGAGTCAAAGCTACTCTGACTCGAGTCTGAGTACGTACAATTTTGGATGGAGATTGACGAGAAAGTAGATAGATGTATACACGCTTCACCAAGATTATCAACGCATCCAGATCCTTAGGGAGGAGCTACTCAAATAGAGATCTGGTGAGGAAGATCTGGCGATCTTTGCCTCCTCGCTTCAACCCGAAGGTGACTACGATTGCTGAATCACATGATATCAACACCTTGGAGATAGAGAGCCTCATTGGAAACTTGAAGACACATGAACTTGAATTAAAGATTCAAGCTGAGGAGTATCTCAGGGAGATAAAGAAGAAAGGTCTGGTACTGAAGGCTGTAAGGGAGAGAAAGGCTGCTTAAGAATCTGAGGAAGACGATGAGGAAAGCCTTTATGTCCGAGAGTTCAAGAGGTTCATGAAGAATCCCAAGAGGTAAGGAAAATTTAAGAAATTCCTGAAGATAGGAGTTGAAGAAGCCAGGAGGTGGAACAAACTGTCATAGGAGACAGAGAGCGAAGATTAGAAGACCCAACCTGAGTGTTATCACTGTCACAAGCCTGGACACATAAAGAGGGAATATTCAAGAATTCAGAAGGAGAAAAAGGAGAAGCAAAGCTAGCATAAAGGAAAGAAGAAGGCACTAACTTGGGACGAGGATGGATCTTACGAGTCAAGCACCTCAGACTCGAGCAGTGAAGACGAGGGAAATCTGTGCCTCATGGGCAGAAATCAAGATGAATCTGAAGATGAGTCCAGTGTCTAGAGCTACACTGAGGTAACTCCACCCTCCTATAATGAACTTCTTGAGATTTATGAACATATATGTGATAAGTTAGATAGTGTTATACTTTAGAAAAAGTCCATTAAAAATGAAAACAAGAGAATTAAAAAGGACTTATAAAAATTAAAAAGTGAATTAATAAAATGTGGCAAAGAGATGATCGAGTGCCTAGAGTGTCCTCACTTGATGACAATGATCGAAAGCTAAAAGCTAGTCTCTCCAAGACATTATTGAAAATGAATAATCTCACAAATGAAAAGAATGCCTTGGAGAAAAGACTTCAATTGTCTCTTGCCAAAATAGAGGAAGGTAAACAACGGTTCGCCAATCAGTGTGTAATGCTAGTCACGGAAAACACCACCATAAAGGCGAGGATCCATGATCTTAACTGTGCTATCCAGAAATTTGGAATAGGGAAAAAATCTCTGAATATGTTATTGGGTGCACAGTGTCATGGATCTGGAAAATTTTGACTAGGATATGCAAGTCCAACTCTACCATTGAGCTGCAATTGTAGCCAAGCTAAGACTAAATGAATTATAAGAAGTCATACAATATAATCAATAATTCTGAAAGTTTTTCCACATCCTCAAGCACGAGCTCTAAGAACACGATGAAGGCAACATCCACTTCCTATACTTTGTGTACAAACTGTCAAAGGTTTGGTCATGCATCCGGGTCATGTCTGAGGAAAGGTAATAAGAAAACTATGCAAGTCTGGCTACCAAAGTCTTCTACCTATCGTATGGGTGGAACATCTTGGGTAACCAGATCTTTACCCTCATCTTCTTTTTAGGTGTGTTGGCAGGCTAAGGACAAGGAGAAAGTGTGGTACTTGGACTCTAGGTGTTCCAAGCACATGAGAGAAGATAAAGACAAGTTCCTTAGCCTCGAGAAGAAGAAGGGAGGCATGGTGACATTTTGTTACATCCCAATTCGTGCGAGACCCCTCACACACATTTCGAGTCAAGAGAACTAACTCAGGCTCGGGGTGCACTGGTAATAGGCATCGAGTGCATTGACTAGTAGGTTGGAGTCGAGTGGTACTCAACGCATGAAGGGAGTTGGACTTAGAATATTTTAGACAGAAGGATTCGTCAAAAAGCATTGAGTGATCTCGACGCCATTTGACAAAGAGTCGAGTGATCTCAACACAAACAATGTTTGGACTTAGATTATTTTGGCCAGAAGGATTCGTCGAAAAGCGTCGAGTGATCTTGACGCCATTCGACGAAGCGTCGAGTGACACTCAACGCATGCGATGAATTTGACTTAATATATTTTCGGCAGGCAGTGTTGCTGATACATACGTATAGGTTGAACCGGGTTTTCGGGATAAGCGTTGATGGCTCATTTGGACCCGGTCTTCTCACACAAGACCTAGTTAAAGTAAAGATGGGCAGTCCAATGTTACGGTGAAAACATGACTTAACCCTAATATGTTTCTATAAAAAGGAAGAACTGAGAAATCCTAGCTGTCACTTCCATTTCTTGTAGAGCCAATCTTTATGTCGAATCCGACGGAAGCAGAGAGCTCACCGGAGTCAGATTTTCTGGAGAAAGAGCTCTTCCTCTCCATGAAGAACGATGCTGCCAAGGAGGATAACAAGGTCCATGTCTGGAAACGAGGTGAGATTACTACCTTCTCCCTTGGTGCTAGATTTTTATTTATGATATAGGAGAGATGTCGACTCAAAAGATTTTGACTTGTGCGTGATGAAGATCTCCTAGGAAAAGACCATGCTAAGATCTCATCCTATGGATTATTTGTCTTCAAACTCTACTCTCTTCGTTGTGAAGATGGTGGACTTGGTTTCGTGAAGAAGGATGGTCTTTTGAGGGTGAATAAGGGAGGAGGAAGTGTTGTATATAGTTTTGAACAAATGGCTAATGGAAGAAGACTAACCGATGTCGTTCGTTTTGCTTTAAGATGCGTGCAGAAATCTATTTTCTGCGCGCAACGGACTTTGAGGCCGTTTTCGGGTGAGATACGGCCAGATCTAGGTCTTGTGCTTAATACTAAAGTTGTAGTACTCAAGAAAAGCTCTCCAACGGATGGTTACACATTTTCATAGGATCTTCATAGCTCCAGTAATGTCCGATCGAAGTCGGTGCATGGTAACAACTTGTGTGCAAGATTCTTTCGGGTTTGTGTATAAACGATTTTTGACTAGGCAGAAGAAATATAGCAAGATGATGTTGAGGTTTGGATTAGCCTAGTTATATGTAGCCGAGATAAACAAATGGTCTGGAGGAATTTAATAAACAAATGGTTTGGGGAATTAGTGAACAAATGATTTGATAGGATTTGGTTGTACAAATGACTACTTGTGAAATCCGGTAAGGATGTGCGTGATTGTAATCTGATGAATGATACAAGTTTTGAAAGAGGGTATGGTGCCCGATAATTGAATGTGTAATCTATACTTACAAAATCATACTTGATGGATACGTGAAGAGTTAATATATTGTTGTGATCAATATATGAAAGCATAATTGTTTGTGAATGCATGATTATAAGGAAGGAATCGGATAAGGTAAACCTCATGGCCATGAAAAATGTTGATTCATGATCTCAAATGTTGGATGGGATAATTTGTATAGTCCACTACTTAGAGTGTGTCTCCCAACAGGTAATAGTGTAAGATTTGTATGTTGTTCAAGGTGGCTTGCCACCTATGTTAGTGTTGAAACCTTGAGTGCTTGGGAGCACAGAAATGTGAAAGGGTGTAAGTGCGTGAGTATTTGACTGAACTGGATTGGTAATGATCATAAGGGACTCAGTGTGGATCCCTTGAGTGCTGTTGAGCACTGGATTGGTAATGATGATAAGGGACTCAGTGTGGATCCCTTGAGTGCTGTTGAGTACTGGATTGGTAATGCTGAAAAGGGACTCGGTTGGAGCCCTTGGATGGTTTATGGCAAGGCCATGTAAATTTATATGCGGTGTGAGTTGACCCACGGTGTCATAATCCTAGGTTAAGGATAGTGTGGCAGGTCTACGGACTCGCCAGTCGTCATACCGATGGGAGTTGACCGATAGACTTTGGACGGTTGTGCTTGGTACTCGGTGCTCATTCCCAGGGCTCCTTCCATGCCAAGTGGATGGTTGGGCTTAGTCCTTTGGTGATACGCTCCCATAGGCTCCTTTTGTGCCACGATGATAGGCTAGTTTGGGTTGTGTTCTTGGTGCACATCTACCTGAGACTCCTCTGAGTCGTAGTATGCAGTGGATCCGCTATTGTGTTCTTAGCATTGAGGCATACGGAGGCCTAGGCTTGTTTGTGTGGATGCCCACCTAGTAATGGAAAGCCCATTTCACTATCACCGTCTGGCCACGACGGATGATGCCTGAGAGGTTTGCTATCTGCTAGAGAAGTGGGAACTACAAGTCTGTGTCGACATATCAATGTGCGTGTTTGTGCGCATGGGTGAGTCATCATATTGCATTCATAACAATACATTGCACCGCATAAGATCCTAATCATATAAGTTTGTATGTGCACTCTTATATTATGAGTTACTTTACTGTTAAGTCGATCCTTTACTTATAAATCTATATGGACATTTTTATAAGTTAAGTTACTTTCCTATTGTAGATCTACCTGCTCTAATGGAATGATATTGCTTGTGTAGAATTGTCATAATGGAATGTTGATAATAATGTTTTACACTGTTGCTATTACTACTCTTGATATATAGAGATATACCATCTGCTTATTATAACTGCTTTTATATATATATATATATATATATATATATATATATATATATTGTACCTTCTTCTTTCCCCCGCTTGGTGCCTTAAAGCCGTCGGGGTGAGAGGATGAGATAGCCACTTAATCTTTATGACTAACAGTTTCTACGACTACCATTTTAGGAGGACATCCAACAGATAGAGCCGCAACAACAATAGGTTTTGCAGGGGAGCAGCCAGGCCAGGGTAACAGGGCTTGATACGACGTTACCTTTGCTGCCGTCAGTTACGGATGTGAGTTTATGAAAGAGACTTATGTTGTAGCCCTTGGGGCAAATTTTGTGTACTCTGATATTATAAGAGCCGTTGTTGCTTCTTATTATTATTGTACTTGTTGGTCTTAAATACTTGTGTGGATTTTGACTTCTATATATTCTTTATGTTTGATTGGCATGGATGACATTGGTTTTAGCCGGAAGGATAGGCGTCTTGTAGTATTGGTCGACCCGTGTGTTGGCGTTACTGCAAGGCGGCTGTTCTGGGCATAAGACTTCCCTCGGTCGTGTCTTGTGTTCCGGGAGGGGGTCTTACACATTTGGGGATAACAACAAAGGACTCATTCATGGAATCGGCACCATAGGTAACAAAGCATTTTCAATTTCAAATGTACTGTTTGTAGATGGACTTCAGCATAATTTAATTCAATTAGTCAACTATGTGATAAAGGCTTAAATGTTATATTTGAATCCTGTATAAACACTTGCAAGATTATAGATGCTAAAACTAATAGTGTTTTACTTACTGCTCATAGAATACATAATGTTTACACTGTTAGCTTTGAAGATATATCTTCTTCTGATTTGAAATGCTTAGTTACCAAGAATGAGGAATTAGATCTTTGGAATAGGAGACTAGGTCACTCAGGTAGTAAACTTATTATCAAACTATCGAAAAATAAACTTGTTCGGCGACTTCCAAACTTAAGCGGTAGATGAAACTCTTTATGCATTCCATGTCAAAAAGAGAAATTTATTAAAACCTCATTCAAAAGCAAAAATGTCATTTCCACGACTAAACCACTTGAACTTATTCACATGGATCTGTTTGGTCCTCTTAGTACATGCAGTCTAGGTGGAAAACGATACACTTTCGTTCTTATTGATGACTACTCCCGTTATTATTGGACGATCTTCCTTACGAATAAATCTGACACGTTCCTTGAGTTCACCAATCTATGCACTAGACTTCAAAATGATAAGGAACTAAACATAAAATGCATATGGTCAGATAATGGGGGAGAATTTGAAAATGAACATTTCACGAACTATTGTAATAATCTGGGAATTAAACACGAATTCTCAGCCCCACACACTCCTCAACAGAACATGATAGTAGAGAGAAAGAACCGCATGCTTCAAGAGTTAGCACGCACAATTCACACCGAGTTCGTCTTGCCACGATATTTTTGGGCCGAAGTGGTTAACACAGCATGCTATGTGATGAACCGAGTTATGCTTCGCCCCATTCTCAGGCTAACTCCTTACGAGCACTACTTCAATAAGAAGCCATTAGTTTCCTATTTTAGAGACTTTGGTTGTCCGTGCTTTATTCTAAATACTAAGGATCACTTAGGAAAACTTGACGAAAAATCAGACCATGGTATCCTATTAGGATATTCTAGTACGAGTCGTGCCTATAGGTTCTATAATAAATGAACCTTAGTTGTTGAAGAATTGGCTCATGTCCACTTTAACAAAAATACACCAATCGAAGAACTTAAGCCAAACAAAGAGGAAATTGATGACGTTGCAGAGTTAGAAGCTAAAGGTGAGGATAAAGAAGTGTCGGTGGATGTTCCAACTCATGTAAATGAATATAGGCCTCTAAGTACCCTAAATTTCTCAAAGCAACATCCATGAGAACTAGTAATAGGAGAACCCACACATGGAGTTAAAACTCGGTCGGCATTACATGAATCATTTTCGAACTTGTGTTTTCTATCTGAAATTGAACCAAGAATGTCTCAGAAGACATAAAGGATGAATCGTGGTTCTTGGCTATGACTGAAGAGTTAAATCAATTCGAGAGAAGTAAAGTTTGGGTGTTAGTGGAGCATCCTGATAGACATCCAGTTATAGGTTTGACATGGGTATACAAAAATAAACTTGATGGTGACTCTAGGATAACTAGAAATAAAGCTAGGTTGGTGGCACAAGGTTACTCACAAATAGAGGGTGCGGATTTTGAGGAATCATTTGCGCGGGTTGCACGTCTTAAATCCATTCATATGTTTTTGGCATTTGCGAGTTACAAATAAATTAAATTATATCAAATGGTTGTTAAGAGTGCATTCTTGAATGGATATATTAAGGAAGAGGTGTTTGTTGAGCAACCACCCGGATTCAAGAACACTGACTACCCAAATCATGAATACAAGTTGGTGAAAGCCTTGTACGAACTGAAGCAGGAACCCCATGCTTGGTATGATAGGCTCGCAAGTTTTCTCCTAGAACATGGCTTTAGGATGGGTAGTGCAGACACCACTCTGTTTGTGAAGCACGAGAATATTGATCTAATTCATTTATAAATTTATGTTGATGATATTATATTTGGGGCCACCAATGAAACATTGTGCAAAGAAATTGTCACTTTAATGTAGTCTGAATTTGAAATGAATCTAGTTGGAGAGTTAACATACTTTTTAGGATTTCAGATTTCTCAACATAATGATGGAATTTTTATAAGTCAATCGAAATACATAAAAGATATGCTTGTGCGATTTGGCTTTGAAAATCTGGAATAAGTCAAAACTCCAATGAGTACCTCTATAAAATTAGGAAAGGATGAAAGTGACATTTCAATGAATCAAACTGTTTTTAGAGGAATGATTGGATAACTACTATAATTGAGTTTGTCTAGGCCCGATATTACATTCGTGGTGTGTCTATGTGCTGGGTATTAAGATGATCCTAAATAATCACACTTGAAAGCGATTAAACATTTCTTTAGGTATCTTATAGGAACTCAAAATCTTGGTCTTTAGAACCCCCACACCAGTGATTTCACACTCCACGGGTACTCCGACTCTGATTACTCTGGATGCTCACTTGATCTCAAGATCACGAGTGGTACCGGTCATTTCCTCGGTCTGGTACTAGTCTCATGGTCAAGTAGGAAACAAAACTCGGTTGCCCTATCTACTGCTGAAACTGAGTATATTGCCTTAGGGAGTTGTTATGCACAAGCACTTTGGATGTCTCAAATGTTAGAAGAATTTGGCTTAAATTGTAGGAACGTTACTCTTAAGTGCGATAATAAGAGTGCCATAGACTTGACAAATAATCCAGTACATCACTCTCATTCCAAACATATTGACGTTCGTCATCATTTCATTCCGGATAACATTAAGAAAGAGAACGTGAGATTAAGCTTAATTGGAACCGCCAACCAACTAGCCGATATCTTCACAAAACCCCTCCTAGATGCTCGTTTCTCATTACTTCGACTCAAGCTGGGTGTTTTGGATCTCTCTTCCTAGTCATGTTGCATCACCTAGTATCTTAGGGGCATTTGGTTTTTATTATTTTTGTTTTTTCTTCTCGTCCACTTTTAGTTGTTTTTGTTTCTATTTTTGTTCCTTCATTTGTTGTTTGTTTCTTTCAAGAAAAAGATTAAATAAAAAAACACAAAAAATCTTGTTTTTAGTCGTTTCTTTTTTCTCGTATGTTTTTTTTTGTTCTGTTTTGTTATATCAGAAAAATACAAAAATATATATATATAACCCAAAAATAAAAAAAAAAGTGGATTGTTAACTCTTAGGACACACATGGCTAGAACTTAGATCATATCGTTTATGTACAATGTTTGAGTTAGGCTTGTTAATCCTTGTGAACCTTGTCTACCTATGTCATGATGTGTCGAATATATATGTGCTTAGCTACTGAGTGCGCTTAGGCATGTTAGTGTTTATTGAATATGCCTCTAGGTATGTGTGAGAATTTAGGTAGTGGAATGACTTTACACTATTCACACATCCCTAGACGGAGCACTCTTGTAGAATTTATATGCTTACATGTTATAACTTGTGATATTGTGTCTACCACGTTAGAAATACATTGAATAGTCAATGTCATGATACATATGCGATTATACAAAGTTAAAGCATATCTATCTATGTGGGTAGATTTTGATTGATTTGGGGTTCTTGGAATTCAAATGATAAAATTGATAGCTCAACGCGTATAAATAAAAACAATGAATGCTATCAAGCCTCGTGTCAAGGATACCCCCCAAGCACAACTCACTCTTCTTGATAAGTCTTTATGAGCATTGTGAGGATGATCATCTTGGTCCAAAAAATCATTTCGATCTTGTGCACGGACTAGAACCTTAAGCTTAGGGCCCCTATCTCTAGTCTTGATATATCGTAGATAGCAACGTGACTTGATTTTTCACTTTATTTATCTCGCAAAAGCATAATTACTGAGATAAACCATGTAATAAATGATTACTCTACTTGATGTTTATCTTCCGATGCTACACGTACACACATCATTGTTATATCTAACGCTTCCATGCATAAGAATTGGACTGAAATGACATTATATATCTATAGCACATAAGTTATAGCACACGATTTTGCTTCGTGACATATACAATGTTCCTCTGTATTAATTCTATAATTCTTTTAGTATTGTACTCTAAATCTTTATGTGCTTAGTTTACCTGTGTTGTCCAACCTTTTGTAACTCTGGATACTTATTTAAAACTATTTATATGTACTGCACTCATTGTTTTGACCCCTATGTTTTATACATTCTGATTTCATTTTTGGTCACCCCTATTGTTTGCGGTCTCTCGTTTTCCTTTCTATTACGTGCACTATTTGCATTGTTTATCATGCTCCTTATATACATCTGTTTCTCCCGTGCATGCGCATGATTGCTTTTTTGTCTATCCCATCCCATTTTGATAATATCAAAGGGGGAGAATAGATGGTTCATGAGTCATGGGTATGGGTAGATCACATGTAGGGGGATATTAGTTCATTGTGTGCATATAGATAGGGGGATCATGTAGAACACACATATAGGGGGAGCCGGTCGGTAGGGGAGCTATATAGAACCTGAAACCTGAGCTTTAAAGATTATCTCTTATATATATGATGTACCATGTACTTCATTATTATATCTCATGAACATGATTTGATATTATCAAAAGGGGGAGTTTTTTGGAACCGACAATTCACATATCATTAGATTGCTAATATCAATTCCCATATTGTATTTGATCACAGCTTGTGTTTGGTAGAGTGTGCAGGTTTACAGGTCCAAGCGATGTAGAAGCTATCCTCTAGAACCTACCGCCGAGCGGTAGTTGTTACTGTTTGGCGGAAGCTTGAATTAAATGGACAAGGCGCTCGATTTACTACCGTGTTGCGCTATTCCTACCGCCCGTGCTAGCCCGAAGAATTAAAAGAACCAGGCGCTCGGGATGCTACCACGCTGGCGCTAGATTTGTATCGTGACGCGCTAGCCCAGGATATGCCTGACCTATCGCCAGGCGATACCATCCTACCGTTGGGCGATTGCATTATACACCGCTGCATTAGCCCACTCAGTGATCATCGAGATGGATTTGTCGAAATGCCTGACCTATTGTGTGGTGTAACCTTCCTACCACACCACGCTAACATTAAAAAAAGGAAAATATTTGTTTTAAATATTTTTCTAAATTTGCAGGACAGCTGTCACATCAAGTGCGTGAAGCTACCGTCGGGCGCTAGCCTTACCTCCGGCGGTAGCCAGTTTTTACAAAGACGTATAAAAGGCATCTCATTTTCTGTATTTCATACCAAGACAAAAAAGACAGAGTTCTTTGATTCTTAGGATTCAGCCGCCTTTCTGTGGTACGTTCCACCATCTTTGTCGAAGGAAAAGAAAGACTCCTCCCTCCTGTTCGCGCACAAAGAACTCCGATGAGCCAAGGACTACAACGACTACGAAGAGTTGATCGGTTCTGAGCACATGGAGATCTCAAGCACCGACCACTGATCGCTCAATGGAGGAATCGTCAAGATGGAGATTCAATCTTAAAATCTTTTAAACCTTTATTGTATTCTTTTCTTTTCTCTATTTTCTTGTTGTGAGGGAAATTGACTGGGGAAGGTCGTCGGAATCCGGGGAGGATTCCGTGAGAAATCGTCCCAGGGAAGGGACGTTTAGATCGGGTGATCTAGCGGGGCTATAAAACCCTTCCTTGTGTGAAGATGAAGAGTCGGTTCGAAGACCTTTCTTAGAGGGAAAGGGAGAGAACCAACCGATTCGGGGAGCGGGTCAGTATAGAAAACCAGAAGATTTTTCCATTTACCGCCTTCGATCTTCGGCATCACGAACATCAAGATTTTGTAATTGTTAAAACAGTTGTTGATTTAGTTTTGCAGTGAAATTCATTTTCTGCTTCTTTACTCGCGTGTAATGCTGTGAATGTTGGTTTGTGTTTTCTTGAAGGGTGCATAGATCTCCAAGGTGGAATCTGCCCAGAAAAATGAGTTCTGTGACATATCGCTGCGCGCTAGCTACCTAACGCCCTGTGGTAGCTTCCAGAACTAGTTTAATGGAACGAAAAAAATTCAAATTTCTCGTAAATAACGTAAACCTTATTCACCTCCCCCCCTCTAAGGTCGGCCACTAGATCCAACACAGTATTCTTTTGGCTCAGGCTACCTCATACTTCTGCCATTCATCTGAGCTATAGTAATCCCATCTGTTCTCATTAGCCAAGTCCACAATCTTAAATGTGTCCAGGATGATACTCTTTGAAATCGGACTCCACACCTCAGCCATTTCTCTATTTTGTTCAGACCTGAAAGCAGACGGGCCTTCACCATACTTTCTCCTTTTCTGGGCTGGTTGAGGTATGTCTTCAACTATATGAACTTCTGGATTGGCAGCAACAGTAGTATCTGGTTCAAACTGAGGAAAATCCTGAGTGTATGTCCAATATTGAGAATAATCCCGAGCAGGATTAATAGGAACATCTACTGGAGCAGGCACTGTAGGTTCAAGAATTCTAGCTTGAGTCTGACCTTGCCCACCAATTAACTCATTATGAAGCCAGCTGAAATTATCATAACTGTAGGTATTGGCTCCCTTGAAGTTTTCCACCATGGCGGCTTCAAGAGCTGTCACCTTAGCTTTCAGCGCGTCCTCCCCCTTTTTGACTTCTTCCCGTACCGTATTTGCTATGGTATTGGAATATTAAACCATTTGGTTGTCAAAGTACTCCATGCTTGCATTCTGGGAAGTAATGACTATTTTACCATTTTTATCAATGTTCTTAAGCACCTCTAAGTTACTTTTCAGTCCGGCCATCGTATGAACAGTTTCTTGGCCACCCCGCACAAACTATGAATCCAGCCTATCATCAAGTTTATCAAAACGCACTTTGATAGCTACAAGGCCGTTATTCATGTCTCTCTCAGTCTCCTTCACTTTCTTCATCACTTTATTTAAGGAACGATCAAAATGGTCTCGCTACTTAGCCATAATTGCTTTGATGGATTTCAGAATAGATACATTTGTACTTGTGGAGGGTATATCTGTAGCCTGAACACTGTGAGGGGAGGGGTGATCTGCACTTCCCTCAGAGTCACAGGAAGACTCGTCCATGGGAGATATGAGCTTTGGAAGTCATCTCAGCAACAGGAGCCTCGAGAATAGGAGGATGCACCTCTGCATCTCCTTCCTTGTCAGACAAATAAATAATATCTACCTACATGACTGGAGGTCCACCTGGAATCTCAGCCATTCTTCTCTGAAGGTTTTTGACAAACCTTTCCAGCTGTGTCTGCATCGAGGCCAAATGAGGAGTCTTCTCCCCCTCAGTCCTTATAGGTAAAACATCGGGGAGAGTTGCCAACAGATTCTCTGGGACAGCAAGCGCATAAGAATCAATTATATTATCAGCAGCAGCCAATTCATCCTCATCAGCAATACCATAATCAGCAACATCTAGCTCTGTATCATCTACTGGCTCATCCACAACCTCAGCAACATCATCCAAAACATCAGCAGTAGCAAGACCATCCTCTAGATCAGTAGCATGCAGAACATCGTCAGCTACTATCTTATTCTCAGCCTCATAAGGAACTAACTCATCAATAGCAGCATGAACAATCTCTACAACCTCTATAAGAAGGTCAACAATCTCTAGAACTGTAATCTCTGCAACTCGAGCTGGAATTGGAATCTCTGGCTCAGAACTGACTAGAGCTTCTGTCTCTGTGGCAGTGGGAACTCAAGGGCACTGTCTTTGTGGCCACCTGTATTTCAGCAGGCTCCCCCTCCATTCCTGCACTCAGTCGATCAGGAATCTCACTGGGGGTAGAAGTAGGAACCCTTTCCTCCGATACTTCTTCTTTCTCTATCTCAAGCAGGTATCTCTCTCTACCTGACCTCAAGATTATCCTATCCCACCGCGAGAAGATGGATGAATCAATTTTCTTCAGGTGGTGAATAGGGACTCCATTGGACATGTCAAATGTATCTGTGTCCATCTAATTCAAGTATAGACTCAGAATCCTTCCAAAATTGGGAGCATAAAGGCTTTCTTGGATCCTAGCAAACAGGACAACACCCAAATCCATCTTCTTCCGACAGATAATTGCAACTAGAATCTTGAACATCTCTGAAGAAAGGTAGTCATGAAATCCTTGTTGGGTATTGTATCCACAATTACCTGGATTTGAGGAAGCCACCTGTCAAGCTAAGATGAATTCACAATGTATTTGATGATATATCTTTAAGTTGTGCTTGCAGTTACTCCACGCTAAGTGCACACCAATGTCAGGGTGCAGTAGGTCAATATACACGGGTCTGCGCAACGTAATCCCTCGTTGAGCAGATCAGTGTGTTGGCTTACGTGTACTCTCTCTATTGGAGTGTACTTACTTTCAAGTACAGGGCAGTGATAGATCAAGAGCAGACAAGGAGGAAGAATGGGTCAAAGACAAGCTCACGGGAAGATAGACGAAAATTCGTCTAAGTAAGATTCGACGAGAATCACTAAGTGATTCTCGCCGATTCGACGAGAATCACTAGTGATTCTCGACGAATCGTCGAGAATCACTAGCCGATTCTCGCCGAATACTTCCGGCTGTCTCTGCGCCATCTAGAATTCTACTAAGGCAGAATCGGCGAGAATCACTAAGGGTCCGTTCGTTTCAGCGACATTGATATTAAAGTATTGGTTTTAAGAAAATGAAAGTCATTTCCGCTGTTCGTATCAACAATTGTAGAGTGGAATTGGCTTTCTGGCAGAAAGCCGTAGATATTCACACAAAACTAAAAACTCATTGGTTCAATATCTATCTCCAGGTGCGGATATTGAGATTGCTAACATCGGCTTTTCAAAAGAAGAGTAATTTTTCTGCATAAATGCGATTTTTTTGGACCAGGCATGATTTTTTCGCCCGAACGCGACTTTTTTGCACGGACGCGATTTTCTGGCCGGGATGCTACTTTTTCGCCATGACGTTATTTTTTCGTCCGGAAGCGCTTTTTTCGCCCGGGCGGGTTTTTTCGCCCGGGCGCGATTTGTTTGACAAGACGCAATTTTTTTCGCACGTGGACGTTTTCTTCGCGCTAACACGTTTTATTCGCGCGGACGTGATTTTTTCGCCCGGATGAGATTTTTTCGCCCGGGAGCGATTTTTTCGCACGGGCGCGATTTTTTCGCACGAGCGCGATTTTTTTCGCGCAGAAGCGATTTTTTCACCCGGGCGCGATTTTTTCTCCCAGGCGCGATTTTTTCGCCCGGGCGCGTTTTTTTTCGCCCAGAAGTGATTTTTCCGTCCGGGCGTGATTTTTCCGTCCGGGCACTATTTTTCCGCCCGGGCGCGATTTTTCCGCCCGGGCGCGATTTTTCTGCCTTGGCGCGATTTTTCAACTCGGACGTGATTTTTCGCCCGGACGCAATTTTTCGTACATACTAGATTTTTTAGCCCGGAAGCGACTTTTTCGCCTGGACGCGATTTTCTTGCTTCGAAGCTAAAATTTCGCGTTGGGGCGAAAAAATCGAGTCCGGGCGAAAAAGATCGCGTCTGGGCGAAAAAGTCACGCTCAGGCGAAAAAATTACTTCCGGGCGAAAAAATCACGTCCGGCCGAAAAAAACGCGTTCGGACGATTTTTTTCGCACCCAGGCAAAAAATCACGTCGGGTACATTAAAATTGTTTGATATGAATCTTTCATTGAAAAAGGGGAAGAAGAAAACCCCGTTTGAAAATTTCGTCAGGGCAAAAAAATCGTGTCTGGCGAAAAAATCCTGTCCAGGCGAAAAAAATCGCGTCCCGGCGAAAAAGTCGCGACCGGGCGAAAAAATCGCGTCCGGGATTAAAAGTCGTGTCCGGGAGAAAAAGTAGTGTCGGAGTGAAAAATTTGAGTTCGGGCGGAAAAATCGCGTCCGTAAAAAAATCGCGTCTCGGCGAAAAAATCGCGTTCACCCCCCCGTGGGAAAAGGCGAGCGAGAGCGAAGATAGATACGAAGCAGACGAAATATTTTGCGTTCGGGCCGAAAAATTTAAGTCTGAGGAAAAACATCGTGTCATGACGAAAAAATCGTGTCCGACCGATAAAATTGATGTCGGGCGAAAAATTCGCGTTTGTTATTTTTAATTGAGAGCATTGACCAATGTCAATTCCTATGATTGAAAATCTTTCTGCAAACGAACAATAAAAAGTGATTAATGTCAATTTCTATGACAGAAAGTCATCATGCGGCCGAACAAAAGAATTGGATTTAAACTCAATGTCATTTCCCATGTGTATTGATATTGGATTAAAAACCAATACTTCAATATCAATGTCGTTGAAACGAACGGACCCTAAGTGATTCTCGCTGAATCGTCGAGAATGTCTTTGCATTCTCGCCGATTCGTCGAGAATGAATTGTGATTCTCGCCGATTCACTCCGGATGGCTTGCTTTTCAGCCTAGAAATCTTCTAAGTAGAATTTGACGGGTATCATTAGTGATTCTCGATGAATAGTCGAGAATCACCAATGATTCCCGCCGAATTTGCCTTAGGCGATTTTTGTTGGCTCGCTGGACCGGACCAAATGTTCAGGCGCTATTTTGAACCGGACTTATTATTTCTACTGATGGGGCCTACAACGGTCATAATGGATTATTCTACTGTATAAATACTCTCCTATTTTGAACGAAAGAAGTAGAGAACACCAAGAAAAGGATCGGCCGCCTCGCGTGACCTAATTGATCGCGGTATTTCTTCCGCTGCCGTCGCCGCTCGTGAAGGTGGTCGCCGCCGCTGATCGTGGATTCTTCCTGATCTCCCGACAACAGAAGCTTAGCCAAGCAACGCATCTCACATGTCTATCTTGAGATCCTTTGTCTCTTGGTTTGTTGAACGGGAATACCTTCCCCTTCCGAATCGATTGAGATGATCGATCCAAATAAGATCGTTGGTAGACCTTGCTAGCTTTGTTAAGAAGTTTGGATCTACAAAGCATCGCCGCCCAATCCTTGCCGCCGCCGATCTCGGGAAGATCTTCTCCAAGAGAGTGCTTAGGTCGTGGACTCTTCGTCTTCTTCAAGAACGCTTCGTCGAACTAAGAGGGACACCAAGCTCTCCAAACGTAGTTTGTATTTTGTACATTCTATTTTTACTTTTGTTGTAAAGGAACTTTGGTTCCTCATTGTAAGGGTTGGGTGCAACCCGTGGTGGAGGAGTAGTGACCCCTTCGGGTGGAAGGGTTCCTTCCATAGTGTGAGGATTGGATTTCAATCCGGTTGGTGAAGTAACCGAGTCGTCCCTTGTTGGGAGATAGGTCGAAGGGGGAAAGTGGACGTACCCAAATCGGGGAACCACTATAACTGCCTGTGTGTTTCTATGCTGTGCTTGTTTTGTTTTATTGTGCAGGTAAATTTTTAATTCCCCAAAAAGACTGCAAATCACCTATCCCCCCCATAGGTGAAGGTAGTTGACACTAGTGTGACTTTCAATCCTGTCTTGCATAACTGTACTTTGCCAATGATATTTGATAAGTGCTTGCCTTCCTCATTCATGCCTTTTATCTTAACTGCTTTGGTCCCTCTGGGCAGTCCATAGAACAACAGGGCTCTTGTAAAGTCCTCTTTGTTGTGATCAGCTTCATCACAAGCTGGAAGCTGCAAGAGCCGGGTGAGGAGAGAGGCCTTCAATTTAACCTTAACCTGACAAACTTTGCTCTTAATTATAGTATCTTCACGTTGAATCTTTGCATTCAGAAAGAATTCCAGGACATCTTTATCTAAAACCTTGCAGGGGTGTTCTAGAACAAAAGAGAGGTCGGCGGTTTCCAACATTAGAATAACATTCCTGAACTCATCTGAAGTTGAAGCAAACCCTGTTCGAACCAATTCTCCACCGCCTAGCAAGCCGCTTGTTCTTTGAGGAGCCATGGAGAATAGAAGATTGAAATTGAACGGAATGAACTGTTTATACCGAAACTCTGGACGAACTGTGGAAGCCGACGGTTCTGGACAAACTTGATGGTGACATGAAGATCTCTGGAAACCTAGAAACTCTGCTGTACCTGACGAATTTACTGGAATGGCTTGCGCGAAATTGAATCATTGGGCAAGACGATGACGCACTATTTACGGCAGTCGAATCGTCATGAGAAAAACTTGGCGGAGACGGAAGGCTTTGTTCGATGAAATAGATAGTGTTTTGCCCCTAGAACTATTTGTATATATATTAAAAGTTTTAAAGAGGGAAACACACGTACCTAAAAATCGTGACTCTTCGAATCAAATATAAGATGGGAAAAAATTGACCTAAGTCCAATTTGGCGAGTTTCGTCTGGAAGCAGAGCCAAATTCGTCGAGTTTCATCGTAAAAACTAGACGTATTTTGACGAATCAGTGAGATTCGATGAGTGATATTCGACGAATTTTACTTAGACCATTTATCAGCTTAGTGAAGTCCTTCCCGAGTGAAATCCTGTCTCCTTAGCCATCTTCACGATTCCTTATTCAACATGCCTAGTTTTGTTTTTGCGGAATAAAACAGTTGAAAGTATCTAGTGTCTACCTAAATCACCTAGAGGGGGGTTAATAGGTGAGGTCTCTGTCTTTTCACAGAATAAAAACAACTTAAAAATAAAGTACACAGAACATAGAGATCTATAGTGGTTCCATGAGTTGGGTACGTCCACTGTCCCGCCTCGCCTATCTACTACGAATGGCTAGATTTGGCTACTTCACCATTCTCAGATTTAAACAAATCTTACACCTCGGAGCCTTAACTCCTATAATTTGGAGATAACGCTCCTACCACTCGGAGAACAACCTCTCCTACAACTCGATTCACACATGGATCTGCAACTCGATCCAAACACGGATCTACTACTTGGAGGGAAAGCCTCCTGCAGATGTAAATAAAGATTTACACAATAAAGAAAATATTACAAATAATCCTATTTAGATCTAAGTCTTAACTCTGTCATTCTGCGAATAGGTTGATCTTGAATATCTTGGAGAACATGGAAAATCTGAAATCTTTGAAGACTTTGATCACTGATCGACTAGATCTAAGAGAATCAGAAAATTTGGAGAACAACAATCCAGTCGATTTGCTTGAAGACGATCGAATTGTGCGGTGCTATCGTCGGCCGAGCGAGATTCGCGAGAGATGTACGGAAGCTGACAAACACTTTTCGTTCGAGAACTCTATTGATTTGAGCATGATTAGGGTTGAAGAAAAATCCACCCTAAATATATATATGGATCTTCCTTTGTAACGACTAGAAAAATTATTCCATACCGGAACATGCAGATGTCACTGCATATGGCTATCAGGAAGAGCGAACTAGAAATATGAAATCGGGAAGAAAATAACCCTAAGTTTAATTCATTGAGTATAGTCGTGTATACTCATCGAACTGCACATGAAACTCGATGAAAAACACTTGGAGAATTTCAGTCCAGTCAAAATTATAACTCAAAGCTTTAGCAAAGGCATACTCGACAAATCTAATGTGTATCGGCTGACATACTCGACAAATTCGACGAGTATCGCCCGATATACTTGACGCATTCGACGCATGAGCTAAGCCATATTCGACGAATCTGACTTAGAAAAATCTATAGAATTAAATTCATATACTATAGGTATACACAAAGAATCTCAATGAATTTGGCGTGTATCATCATGTGTATTCGACGAATTCGGCGGGTATCAAAAGATACACTCGATGAATTCGATGAGTATACTCTATGATACTCGACGATTTTTACTTAACCGATTTTCCAAGTGTCAGATATTTTACCTTAAGTAAAGTATGACGAATTCAATGAGTGCCGGTAGGTATACACGACGAATTCAATGAGTATTAACGGATATACTCGACAAATTTGACTAATATCCCTTACAATACTCGATAAATTTTACTTGGGTAAAATTCCTATTTTGCTGATTTCAAGTCCTTGTCTTTCCTTGATCCTTCTAATGCACTTGAGATAAAAGTACACCCCATAAGGAGATTACACATGAGCACCCACATTGGCCTACACAAAGAAGGATTGCATTGTATAGTCTTGTTTTTCATGACCCACTGTAACCTGACATTGAGTTGTACTTAGTAATACAGTCCTGCAAGAAAATAACTAAAACAAAACATCAAATACAATCTCAATTCATCTTAGCTTAAGGGGACCCTTCTTCAAATCAGGGTTATTGTGGATACAATACCCAACACCAATCTTCAGTAAGCTGCTTCCCTAATTCCTGAGTCATCATCATTGATAGCTCAGATTAGGAGGGAAGTTAGCCAACTGAAGACAATCTCAATTATTTAAATTGGGACCATCAACCAGATGAATAATATCATTTTGGATCTTGAAGAGAAGCTCCTCAAGGAGAGGAAGATTATGGCTGAATTCTCTAAGCCCAATACTGTATTGCCACTGATTGACTTATTCACCTCTCAAAAGATAAGAGAGGTTTGAGGTTCAAGTGGAACTCTAGAGCTTCCCATTCCAAAGGGAAAGATAAAGCTCTTGTAGTGCCTCAGACTACCTTTCTAAAGGTAATCTTTCTTTCCAACAAGTATGACCAGGACAACATGCATGGTCACTGGAAGAATGGGAACTCTTCTTGTAAGATTATAAGGGTATCTTATAATGGAAGGAGGAAGGGCATGAGGTTGAGTGCACTGAAGGCTCCCCATGAAGAAATGCAAATGGCAAATTATGGACCATTTTTGTTTGGTGCTCCAACCCACACACTCAAGGATAAGACTATAGTCTGTTCCCATGTTCCCTCAGCAAAAACTATGACTAAGGGTAAGTCAGTCAGTAAGCCACACATGGCAGTTTTTGATGCCATCAACTCCATGTCTGTAACGACCCGGGTTTAGGCTACAAAGCCGCACCACGACATCGCCTGGTCCACTAGGCAGCCCAAGGAGAGCCCAAGGCGCCACCGGTGGTACAACTGGAATATACATGTCCTGCAGGCCATTCACCCCAACACAAATCTTCGCTCCCATTTCTCAGCAGTGGTAGGTTGTTGCCACGGAGTTTCGAACCCGCAACCTTGATATGACTCTCCTACAAACAAAGCTCATCACCCACTGAGCTATCTGGTGGGCCGTGCGATGCTGTGGGGTAGCTTCAGGACTAAACCTGGGTCATTACAAAAAAGTACACTTTTGTAATGACCCAGGTTTAGGCCCATAACCGTCCCACGGCATCGCCCGACCCACCAGGCAACCGAAGGAGAGCCCAAGGCGCCACCGGTGGTTCCCTTGGCTCTCCTTGGGCTGCCTGGTGGGCCGGGTGATCCCGTGGGGGCGGCTTCAGGCCTAAACCTTGGTTATTACAATGTCAGCTACAAAGATGACATCTATTGGTGCTACTCAGAATATGCGTAGTGCATCCACTAGTAGACTCACTTTCAGTCAAATACTTGCTGAAAGGAAAAGGAAGAAGTTTGCAGCTCTCCCCTTTGAACAGACAACAAGTAATAGCTTGCACACTCCAAAGGCCGTTCAGAAGAGGAGATATAACATTCATGAGTGTTGGTGCGGTGGCAAAGTGGGTCACTTTGCCATAGACTGTTGGTACAACCCTAGTGTGTTAAGGGTAAGGATAAGTTTCCCTATCAAGGCTACTGCAGGTAGACATATTCATTTTCAGACTAACATGAACCAAGGACCCAATCCCTTTTGGGTTCCAGACACATGAATGAGACAAGGTGTCATCTTAAGGACTACACCCTAGTGAAGAATGGACCTAAGGTCATCTTTAGAGGTTCAGACAGAGGAGTTACTAAGGGCTATGGTATGATCACCAATGGCATAGTCTACATCACAAAAGTTGCTTATGTGGAAGAATTGTAGCACAATCTGATTAGCATAAGTCAACTATGTGACACTGGATATGCCATTATCTTCCACAAGGATGAGTGTCTGATCAAAAGGTCAAGGGACCAAGAGGTTATTTTGATGGGCACTGGGAGTGGAAATATATATTGTTTAGACTTCTTATGTTTAAGTACAGACTCACCAGTATATCTGGTAGCAAATGAGAAAGTCTCTTATAGTGTGCAATGACACAAGAGGCTGGCTCACTTTAATTACAAGACAATTAGCAAGCTTTTCAGTGAATGGCTAGTAAGAAATGGACCCAATATTAGATGCACCAAAGAGGGAATTTATTTTGCATGCCAAAAGGGTAAGCAGACCAAAGAATCCTTCAAGTGCATTAGGGCCAAATATTCAGAGATGTGGTTGTACCTCTTGCATATGGACTTGTTTGGTCCTATGTCAGTTCATAGTCAAGGTAGGAAAGTCTATACACTTGTGATAATGACTATTCCAGGTTTTCTTGGGTGTTCTTCCTAAAGAAAAAGTCCGAAATCCCTAACACTTTGTGACCTTTGTTAGGTAATTTCATAATGAAAAGGACAGTTCTGTGATCAAAATCAGAAGTGACAATAGTTCTGAATTTTTGTCTTAAGGCATGACTAAGTATTGTGAAGAACAAGGGATTCACCAGGAATTTTCTTCTCCTAAAACACCCCAGTAAAATGGGATAGTTGAAAAGAAAAACAAGACTCTCATAGAGGCTGGCATGACACTACTCAATGGCACTTAGAGCTGTCATGGTTCCGGTTCGGTTCTAGTTTTACTAAAACCGTGAATCAAACCGCTAAGGTAACATTTCTTCAAATTAGAACCAAAACCTTAATTGGTTTGACCGGTTTTGGTTCTAGTTCCGGTTCCACAATAATTTTTGGAACCGCTATGTCAACAGTTCTGATTACGGTTCAACAAGAACCAAAACCAAACCGACCACTAATGGTTCGGTCCGGTTCTATGCGGTTCAGTTCGGTTCCAATCGGTTTCAACCAGAACCAAAATCAAACTTGGCAGAATGAATGCGGGAAGTCAAAAATAAAGAACCAGAGGGGAAAAATACACCCGTTAGGAATTTTTGCATGAGGGAATTCGAAGTCTGGTTCCTAAACACATGAATTTCACATTATATGAATGAGGGGTAATTTTTTTGTAGAATATAGTACGTAGAACTGAAATTTAAAACTAAGAAATTCAAAACCACAAAAACTGAATCTGAACGCATGGATTAAAAACTACACTGAACAATTTAGCTATGGAGCAGTTTCGTTCATTGCAAAATTGCATAGTTTGCGGTGCGTTTTTGGTGGTACATAAATTACAAAACTGTACCACACCAATGTCATCGTTCGTACCGATTCATTGGGATGACCTGTCATTCTAATCATCGCCAATGAGTATAGTCTACCTTCATTTTTCCATAGCTCTGTCATCTCATCTTCGGTTAGTGGTTCCTTCCTCTTCGACAATCAGAGGATGGTCTATCCATCTCTCAATCTAAGTTCACCAAGGAGTTAATTAAGAAGTCTGGAATGGAGAGTCCCTCCATAATGAAAACACCTATAGGGTCAAATGTGTCAATAGAAAAGAATGAGAATGGGAAACCTGTTGATGAAACCTTATATAGAGGCATAATTGACTCCCTCCTCTACCTAACTGCTAGTATGCCATACATCATGTATGATATATGTGTTTGTGCTAGATACTAGGCTAGCCCTAAGGAGTCTCATTATTTGGCAGCAAAAAGAATTTTGGGATATCTCAAGGACATACCTGATCTTGATCTATGGTACCCTAGGAATAATGAATTTGAACTAATTGGGTATTTAGATGCAGACTTTGCAGGTTGCAGAGAACAAAGGAAAAGCACCTCAGGCACCCGTCAATTTCTAGGAAGAAGATTGGTCTCTTGGAGAAATAAAAAGCAAACAAGTGTTGCCATCTCAACAGCTGAATCAGAGTATATCTCAGCTGGAAGTTGTTATGCACAGCTACTGTGGATCCATCATCAGCTCCAAGACTACAATCTCAAGCTAAGTAGAACTCTAATGTTTTGTGATTCTTCTAGTTCAATCTCTATTGCTAGGAATCTTGTGTCTCACAGCAAGACTAAACACATAGAGATTAGATATCATTTCATTAGGGAGCATGTAGAAAAAGAAGACTTTTGTATTGAGTTTGTCCCCATAGACAAACAAGTAGATGACATTTTTTCTAAGCCACTAGATGAAGCCAAGTTCATCACCTTCAAAATTTAGTTAGGCATGTTGAACTTAGTATAGCTTCAGTGCTTTCCATGCTTATGTATTGGAGGAATAATTGATCCTTACAGGATATCAAAGAAGATATGGATTAAGTGTCCAAGCGTCGAATGTGTTAAGTCTAAGTGCTCAGGTGTTGAGTGCATTAAGACAACATTAGACATCGAGTACGCTGAGTCCAAGTGTCAAGGTGTCGAGTGCGCTGAGACATCTTTAGGCGTCGAGAGCGTTGAGTGCGTCAAGTCCACTCAACGAATTCTCCAAGGGAATTCAGATTGCAGCTATATTATAGGATTCATCTCAGTCGTTTATCTCCTCGTGATTATCACGATAGGTACACGGCTCTCCACATTCTCAAATAAGAGGTAAGTATAAATAGATGTGTGCGTGCTTAGAATAAAATACACTATTCGTAGCCCTTCTCGACTCTATGCCTCCCTGCGATAAAAGCTCGAGACAACTTCAAAAGGATTCATGGAGCCAAAAGGAAGGATTTCCTTTTTGAGGATACTGAGTTAGTTCATAATGTCTTCAAGGATGCTCCAGAGGAAGTTTGTCTCGTTCTCCACTTACTACAGGTCGCTGACCTAGACTTTGTTCTGTCCGAGACCATCTCAATATGGAAGCATGAAGTTCTTGAATTTTATGTGAATGTAACTATCGACTCATCCTCCACCAAAATAAAGTCATCGGTCAGTGGACAGAAGATAAAGATCACATCTAGTCGACTAAGCAAAGCACTAAATCTGCCAAAGTTAAGACAATCAGATGAAGAAGATGACATGTACCAAGATGATGTGAAATCCGACATCAAGTGGTGTGGACTATCAGAACACACCACTGACTCCATTCTAAGTAAGGAAATGAATCTTAAAGGCAAGTTCCTAGTAGATGTAATCAGCAAGGCACTGCTCTGCAAAACTGGGTCGCATGCCAAGATTTCCAAGAAGATGTTTGAAGTGATAACAAGGATAATTCTATCCAAAAGTACTAACTGGCGAAAGGTACTCTTTGATAGAGTGGTGGAATGTATTCCAGAACCTAATCTAGGGAGAATTCTGTCTCTATATCTCTATGTTTGTTTCAAGGATCCTCAATGTGAGGTAAAGAAAAAAATTCACCATATGAGAATAATGTAAAATCTAAGTTATTTGATAGGTGGGATAGAGTGCTGCTCCAACATCAGAAATCTACTGATAGGAAAAATAAAACAGTCATGATCACAGAACAAAGTACTAGGAGCAGCTCTTCTAAGAGCAATGAGGAAGAGCCACATGATCCTCAACTGTCTGATTCTTTTGATGAAGCTAGAAGATACATGAGTGCCAAGGTCTCTTTATCCTAAGAACCTGCAGAAATAACTCAACTTGGCGGATCTCAGTCTGAAGAGATTCCTCCTGAAACAATGGAAATGCTGATTGGATAGGTAGTGGACAACATCTGTGCAAACATTGAGGGGGAAAATACCCAGCTGGATGCTCCTGATATGCGGGAGCAAGCTTAATCCATGCAATACAAGCTTTACTCCTTCCTAGAGAATTTGCACAACAAAATTGATCTGATTTTAGAAGAGCCTCAATGGCTGACCTCTAATACTCCTGTTGAGGAATAGCAAGCTCCTGCAATAGTGGAAGAAATTATTCAACACAAAACTACTGAAGACCAGGAGATCTCATTGGATAGTGCCGAGGTTGAGGGGGAGATTCCAACAATGCTCCATGCTCAAACAACTGAAAAAGTCATTAATATTTCTGGGGATAATCAACTTATTGTTTATGAGCTAAAGAGTGATGTTGATGTTCACTCTTTTGAATACATGAGAGCTGACTCAAGGATAAGAGTAGAGACAAGGAAAGAGGATGAGGATGTCTGTGATGAAGGGACATCTCATCAAGTTGATCAGATTTCATCAATATTCCTGACACAATTAAAAGGTTTACTGGATGACAAGAGGAGATAACTTGAACATTTTGTTGATGATTCAATAAAAGAGCTGAGGAAGGATTTGTCTACAGAGATAAAGTTCAACAGATTTGAGGTAAATCTTCTGAAGGCCAACATAATCACATTCTTCATAAGAGTTCCACTAGCTATTACCCACACTAAAGGAAAGCTTGAGGAAATCTGGAAGAAATAGCTTGATATCATGGAAATTCAAAACATCACAACTAGCAATATGAAAATGGTCCATGAAGTGCAGAAAATCCTCATGGCTGATCATAAGACAACTCTTGAGAGGATAATGGATGCTTGTACTCAATATCTGGATAATCACCTGTTGAAGGTTAAGAACCATATTACTATGGGGGTAAATTTTCTGGATGAAAGTCTCTCTATAGCCAAGAACTCCCTATCTGCCTCTGTTAGTGAAAAAGTCATAAAGGGAGAGAAGGAAATGATAAATGCCAACACTGAGAATGTTGTTTGGGTTACCAATATAATCAGAGGCTCATTGAGGCTAGAGCAATATTCATATGATAAAATTATTCCTGCTCCTATTCAAGAAGGACAGACTGATGGCAATTCGAATGATAATCAGTGTGGTGATGATCAATATGGGGATCAATATGATGTTCAAGGGCCTGAATTATCTGTTGAAAATATTCCTAGTTTCTGCCTTACTGCTGATCAGATAACAAGAGCCAAAGAAAAGTTTATTGCTGAAGAAGAGAAAGAGATCAGGCTTAGCAAGAAGAGGTACAAAGAAGAGATGGAGACACGGTCAGACTTGAAAATTGGAGTCCTTAATCAAGGACTATCATCTTGTCTGCTTTGGATCAAATCAAAGAGAAGAAAACTAACCGAAGAAAACTTTATAGCTCCCTAAAATGGGACAAGCTAGAAATACATGAAGAGTTTAGGAGGAAGTTCATGAGAGACAAAAAGACAGGTGCAGTGCCACCAGATGCTCTCGAGCACAACAAATACTTCCCAAAGCCCTATAGTTATTTTGAGAGACAGAAGCAGAAGAAGACAGAAGCTGATGAAAAGGTTGCAAAGAAACCCAACGGGGGGATAGTCATCAACGAACCTTAAACATGAAACGTTTTTGTATTTCTTAAGGACTTTAGGAGTGTGAACAATATTATAAGCACACTGTCTATTTATGACTTTTACCTTAAATGATAATCATATTTTTGTGTGTATCAATTATTTCTCTTATATAATGTGAAAGTTTATCTTTTGTATATGGTAGTGTATATCATTGACTAGGGTTCTGACTTCTTTAAATAGGTGGATATTGTTGGGTCCATTGATCACAATGTCTTAGATTTGAAGAAGGCCCACAGGTCACTGGTATACACATGATTGTATTTGATGCATGCTCTAAGTTCATTCTATGCAGGTTGTCTATTGCTCTTTGATTAGATAGGGTGTCAGGGTCACATTGGTGGTTGGACTCAAGATAGGATGCTGACAAAGCAGAAAACAGGCAAAGTCCCGAAGCCTTGAGTGAAGGCAGTTCACTCAATGCCTGAAGGCTAAAAGTGTTGACAGAACTTCAAGCAATCAAAGCAGCAGTGCTGCTGAAGAGAAATCTGGCTAAGTCCAGAAGCTTTGAGTGAAGACAGTTCTCTCAACACCTACTCAGGAGGATATCTGCCCAAGTACAGAAGAATTGAGTGGAGAAGGATCACTCAATGCCTCATATGTCATTCTATAGAGTTCAAAAGCATTGAGTGAAGAAGCTGTTGGTGTTACCATTGTTATCTGGAAGTGGTCAAGCATGTGGCCTCACTGCCAACTCAGTATGTGTCAATCAGGGTCGCACATAAGATTATGGAGAAATTGGGAGATTAAATCAGTATGGTATAGCTCATATGATGAGTAAAAAAGGGACTTTAAATATTCTAAGGCAAAATCGTTGAGTGTGTCGAGACCACTCAACGCCTTTGTCGAGTTAAGAGTTGACTCATCAAATGGCGGCGTTGAGTGAGTTGAGTATATTCAACGATTCGTCGAGTCAAGGAGTTGATTCATCGAGTATGGAACTTAAATGTTGAGTGTATTGAGTATACTCGACGATTTGTTGAGTCAAGGAGTTGATTCGCTGAGTCTGAGTCTCAGGGGTTGAGTTTGTTGAGTCCACTCAACGCATTCGTCGAGTAAAGGGTTTACTTATGAATCTGGCACTTAGGCATTGAGTGTGTTGAGTGCACTCAACGCCATTTGACGATTCGTCGAGTATGGGGCAGAAATCGTTGAGTCCATTCAACGTCTTTGTCGATCTCAAGTGTTGATTCGACTGAAGGTAGGGGTTGAGTTCGTCATGTATCCTATGGATACTCGACGATTCATCGAGAATAAGATGATACTCGACGATTCATTGTATACAGAGGTAGACCCACCTTGGTACAAGCATGGGCGGCTGCCCACACTCATTTTTTTTTAAAAAAAATTAATAGTATTTGTCACAGTTCAAAAACTGTTGCGAGTACAGTTCAAACCGTTGTGAATACTCTATTTTTTAAAAATTATCAATATTAGCCACGGTTTAAACTGTGGTTAATACCCTATTTTTTAAAATTTATCTATATTGGCCAAGGATTAAACTATAAATCGTGGCTAATACCCTATTTTTAAAAAAATTATAGTTATTAGTCACGGTTTAAACCGTGGCTAATACCATATTCTTTCAAAAATTATAGTATTAGCCATAGTTTAAACCGTGGCTAATACCCTATTGTTCAAAAAAATATTATTAGGCGTAGTGTAACATCCCATTTCGAAGTAGACCCCTAAGAGTGGTTTTGTCATGACTAAGTCATGACGAAACCCTAGAAAGCCCAAGAAGACCAAGTGAACATTGCTCAAGGTGAAAATCACCTTAGTCTACAAGTAGTAGAATCCCAATTACTACTTTAGGCATGACTTTAGGGTTTTAACTTGGTTCCATGATCCCATCATGATACCTCTAACCCTAAGGGAGGCCAATATGTCGCTAAGGACCCCATTAGGTTCAACCAAAAGAGGCAAAGTTGACTCAAGTCCGGGAAGCATCGAGTGAGTCGACGAGACTCGATGAGTAGATCAGGTATCTACTTAGACAGGTTTTTGGGCTTGGGTGTTGAGTGCGTGGAGTGCACTTAACGCCATGGGCTGAATGGCGTTGAGTGTGTTGAGTGTACTCTACGCCATCTTACTTAGAAAGAATTTTGAGCTCGGACGTCGAGTGCGTCGAGTCCACTCAATGCCATGGGTTAATGGCATTGAGTGCGTTGAGTGCACTCAATGCAATCTTACTTGGAAAGAATTTTTAGCTCGGGCATTGAGTACATCGAGTCCACTCAACGCCATGGGCTGAATGGCATTGAGTGCGTTGAGTGCACTCAATACCATTTTTGCTTAGAAAGATTTTTGGGCTCGTGGTGTTGAGTGCACTCAACGTCATGGGCTGAATGGCACTGAGTGCGTAGAGTGCACTCAATGCCAATTAACATAAAAGGACTTTCTGGAATCATGGCGTTGAATGAGTTGAGCTCACTCAACGTCATAGACTGAATGGCATTGAGTGAGTTGAGCTCACTAAACACCATAGTCTGAATGGCATTGAGTGAGCTGAGCTCACTCAACGCCATTGTACTTAGAAAATTCTTAGCGATTTCAGTGTTGAGTGTGGAGGCTTGTCTCAATGCTTTTGCCTTAGCGAAATTCTCGGCCCTGTTTGTTGGTTCGAGATCTTTTCGAGAACTGCGCCAAGATGGATTAATTAGCTTGTTTCTTTCATTAAGACTTATTTAAATAATAATAAGCGGTTCAGTAGTAGGGTTCCACGTGGCAGATGATTTAACCCGAATTCCTCTTTAATGGAGGAGAGAGAAAAAGCCCTAAAGCCATGGCCGAAATTTTGCTTTCATGGCCATTAATGGCACTTGATGCCCTGGCCTCATTCCCCTCGCCCTTTTATGGCTAGATTCAACTCCTCTGGGAAAGACGAGGAGTTTCCAGCCGTTTCCTGGCTGGATTGAGCCCACATTCATCCTCCACCTCCATGGCCAAAAAGCTCTTAAAGGGGCATTAATTGCCACCACAAGCTAGACCCCTCCCAACCCCCATTTTATCATTTTAAAAGCATCACAGGACTATTAGGATTCTTTTACACCCATTACCTGAAGGAGCCAAAGTACTTCACTGTGTTGTTGTAGAAACCGAGCGTTGCAACCTCCACCAATTGCTTCCCAGCGATTGGCGCATCTCCAGGCCGCGAGCAAGGTCCTCCTCTACTCCTTCTTTTATAGATAGATCTTAGGAATCTTTTAGGGCTAAGATTAGGGCTCAATTGAGCCCGATCGGGAGGGGACTTCTCCTGGTTTTTCCGCATAATTAAGCTTGAAGGATCGCCAGAATCCGCCCCTCCGACGGTCGTGTCGCCGCCCAGCGATGGCCACTACCTCGACGGAGGTTGTGGTGGCAGAGGCCAGCCAGGGAGGTGGCTGGGTGGCCAGCAGTGGCAGCTGGAAGTACCTCCAGGTCAGGATAATCCCATCCATTGCTGGAGGAAGAAGATGACCAGTGGCTGTTGGATCCTACATCAATTCCGTGCAGGATCAGTATATTAATATTTCATTTTAATGATTTCTGTCACACATATTCAATCACCTTGCAAATTAATTTAAAAATACCTAGAGGCTAAATCAGAAAAAGTTTTAAACATATACATTGTATCCTTATGGGTCTACTTTATTTTAAAATTGATTTCAACCATTTTGGTTAAGTGGTTTGACCAGGTCAACCATTTTGGTGGGGTCTATACCTAGGGCTAGTCAGAGATTAAAAGGTGTGCCGCAAGTTCATCTCTTGTACAAAGGACTTTAAATTTGGACAGGAATTCACCCTAGTCTATATCTAGGTCCTTCCCAAAAATGAAAATTTTTGGGGATAATATTCCTATCGTTTTTTTAATTATTAAATAAACCATGATTAAATTAAATAAGGGACCAAATGACCTCCAAACTCTCCCAAATGTTGGTGAGTGGTCCTTGGGGTCATCATTAGGTTCTGGATAAAATTTCATCTCATTTAGAGATGATTTTGATTGAATTTTTGCAAACCCTAGCCTTACCATAATAAGGGTATTTAGGTCAAAAGTGCACTTTGAGGTTTGAGTGGTCATATCACCTCAATAGAGGTTGGGATTTGGGCCACTGGTTTGGCATGACATATAAAATCCTCATTTGAGATATGGGGTGGTTTGGGATTGAATTGCCTTAGGACCCAAGTTCAAACCTATGTTTGGGCTTTGGGGGTTTGAGAAGGGCATGTGTTCAAAAGACCTTGAAATGATTTGAAATTTGGTGGAGAGTACTCTAGGGTAGTTAGAGTCCTCTGGTAAAAATCTTATTGGATTTATAAGTTGTTAAACCCCTCAAAACCCTAACCCTAGTTTAGAGCACAAACCTTGTAGTGGTAGTATAGGTTATTAAAACTCATTAAACGGTGATGAAACTGGGGTGGTGTAGTCATAGGATTAGTATGAACCTCTGGAAATTTAATTGGGAACTTTGTAACATTAATCTTAGTACTTCCTTTGTAATTCATGAGTTAGCCCTACTTAATTATTTGGATATTGTGAACTCATTGTCCATTGAAAAGTCATAAAAAATTGGGCAAAGGGAGATTTAGACCATTATGTTTATGTATGAATTTTATTAGAATTGTTAAATACATATTTACAGTACATACTTCACAAGCTCATCAAAATGGAAACTTTTTCAATAATTTATTCAGAGCTCCTTATTTGTTGTAAAATTGTGAAACTTGATCAGTAGTGTTTCTAAGTCAATATTCTTATATGGGGATTTTATTACAATTTTTAGATGAATAATTGCTATACTTAGTTCATTAACTTGTTAACTTGGATTACTATGAGAAAATCAAGTTTAGAGTTCATTATTCACTGATAAATTATGAAACTTGACCTGGAGTGTTTATATGTCTTTATAATCATCCTTGAATTTTCTCAGAATTTTTGGAAGTATATTGGCAGTACTTGTCTCTTTGAAATGATTAATGTAGGTTGTATTTAAAATTAGATTTAGAGGCCTAAAACTATCTGAAAAATTTGGAAACTCTGATTGTACTATTCAATAGTCATCATGTAATTATCATAAATTTTGTAGAGTATTTTCATGTCTGAAAGGGGTACTTCATGTTTAAACTTGGGTCTTAGATTTCTTAGGAAAAATTAAATAAATTACTGATTAAGTTAGGAAAATTATGAACTTCTGGATTTAGGCTAAACATATCATAATAGACCCCCAATAATTATTATAGGGATATTGAATGATAATTTTGAGTACCTCCCATTGTATAAATCATATAGTTTAGGATGGCCTGCGTTTAGTAAAAACTGCAGAAATCATGATATGGTTTAAGATGAATCCAGAGAGTTGGGATGTTAGTGTATTAACATGGTAAGTGGATAGGGGATACCATTTGAAGTTGGGAAGAGTAGGTAGTGGAGTCGCCTAAGCCTAGGTGGTGGTCGGGATCGACGAAACATCGTCTTCCCCGTGGAGAGAGAGAAAGGTCAAAACACACTAGGATTAAATCCAAGGTAATACTAAGGGATCGGGTATTAACCAATAACAATAAGTGCCTTGCGAAAGGGAGCCAAAGGATTCAGCCCATCGTAGTTCCTAGTGCCCTTTGAGAGCCCTTCACAGGGTATGCCGGGGGCAGTCCTGGGCTAACCTAAATAGTTGGAATAATAAACTTCAAGAGCAACTAGTATAACTAGGGTTCACTTTCACTCACCTCGATGTCTCGGAATGTTAGGTTGGTTCACATGGGCTGTAGGCCCGGGGATTTTGGTGATGGGCAGGTTGGCCCGGCGAGATTTGGCTCGGTTGTTGATTGTGACAGACGAGATGGTCCGGGGAGCTTTGGCTCGGTAGGTGATACATAAGGTTGCATGTGCATAAGGTATAAGGTGGTGGTTATTCGGTATTGGAGGGTGGTTGCACCAATGCCAATACATCGACTCGGCAAGTGTGGTTTAGCGCTTCGCTATAAAAGTCCGGTGCGCCAGCCGACAAGAGTACGCAGGAGCTCCGCTTAGTGCACCAACATTGAGGCATACGATAGGTGAATCGTCGAGACAAGGGTTGTCTTGCCAAACTTCTGGATTCTTAGTCAGGGTCTACCAATAGCGTCGGGACTATTCTATTTATTCCTTGGGTATAAATAGGAACTGTTTTAGGGTTTCAAGGGACATAAGACTTTTATGCGATTATCTTTCTAAGTATAATAGTCATTACTATGCGAGAGATAGAAACCCTAGAAGCCCGACGGAAGCGTTCCGTTGATTCTGCCGCCATCGCCGATCCTGATCCCGGTGAGTGTCATCGCCACCTTTCCTCTAACAGATCTAGCAATCTGTGGAGACGTTGTGTGTCCTCTCACGACCTAGCGATTGTGCAACAAGTTGATGTGGGTAATCCCGATCGTGTGGATATCCTGTAGAGGCGCAGACACAATTCTGTGCTCAAGACTCAAGCCGCCAGTGCCCGACTGATTTTTTTAGATCATCTTGGTTTAGTATAAACTCAATCCCTCAAAGGTAATGTTAATTACAACATGCTTTACTTCTTGATTCATGAATTTTGCCAGATTTGAACTTTTGGGTTTTCTTGTTCTCTATTTCCACTGTACGCATAAATGTTGTGCCACCCTTGTAAAACCCAACAGTGGTATCAGAGGGAGGTTGCCAACAATTTTCATCATTTTAGAAGTTACTAAATCCATGACGTGTAGATTTTGAGATTTTAGTAGTGTTTTAAAATGCCTACATCTATTCTTGGAATCCCACTAAGAACGCATGTGATTTCTTTGTTGCTACTCCTTAATAGTAATTGTCAATTTTATTGGTTTCTAAAGCCAAGGATGTGCTAGATTTTTAATCTCACATATAAAGTGGCGAGCTTGTCTACTGTGTAAGTGGAGTTTGTGTTGCTCATGTCCTATGCATGTAAATCTTAAGATTTAGAAGTGTTCTAAATGTTCAGATTTAGCCCAGTTCATCAAGTGTTGATGATCTTCTTATGCACATCTGGGATGCATTTGGACTATGTTTACTGCTAAATTTTATTTTGTTTGATGTGCACACTGGTTAATTGTTAACCGTGATTAAAGTGTTAATCAAGTATCTAAAATCCCTTAAGTAATATTAAGTATTCGGATGCCTTCCGATGGATGACACTCTTCCTGCCTCAATCGATGAAGTGTGGGCTTGCCAAAGCAAGGTGTATTAATCTATCTTGGTGAGGGTATGAGCGGATAATTGTGATATCCCACTATCGACATCGGGTCTAGCTTAACTGGGTGAGCTCAAAGATTGAGTTCATAAAGGAATAGGGTTGGCATGCATCATATGATGGATGCAAATAAAGGGTTATTCACCAGCCATACAAGAGTTGCATAGTGATGCAATTGGCAAGTGTTTCCTATCTAAATAACTGCATTGTGAGAGAAAAGCCAAAGCTGACTCATAGTGTTAGTGACGAATTGATATCGAGGGTTATCAGTTTTATAAAAATAATAAGAGTTATTTTTATTAAAGTCCTAATTGAAAGATAAATTATATTTTGAAATGCAATACTAATTTGCTTTGCTTGATCCTTGTAGAATTTCCATGGCAAGTGGTTCACACTCCACCTTGTCCCTCCGAGCGATCCTTGAGAAGGAAAAGCTAAGCAGGATGAATTATTTGGACTGGTACAGGAGCTTGAGAATTTTACTCAGGCAAGAGCGCAAGCTCTATGTTTTGGAAGAGGTAACCCCTGATGAGCCTGCCGGGAATGCACCCCGAGCTAGAAGTACCTCGACGACTTCTTAGATGTCGAATGCCTCATGCTTGCGACCATGAACTCTTAGCTCTAAAAGCAACACGAGAACATGATTTGCAAGAAAATTGACGAGCATCTAAAGAAAATGTTTCAAGGGAAAGCTCGTCAAGAGAGAATCAATGTCACTAAGGCGTTGTTCCACTGCAAGATGGGAGCTCGGGACCTAGTAGGTACTCACGTATTCAAGATGATTGGATATATCGAGAACCTTGAAAGACTAGGGTTCCCTCTAGGCCAAGAGTTGACCACAGACTTGATCCTACAATCGTTGTCAGACAGTTATGAGCAGTTTGTCTTAAACTATAACATGAATGAAATAGACAAGACACTGACTGAGCTCCTAGATATGTTGCGAACTGCCGAAATCAACATGAAGAAGGCCAAGCCTGCTAGCTGAAAGTCTTTGATTACAAAGGTAGCTAATCATCTAGAGGGGGGGTGAATAGTTTATTGCAGTCTTTTGTTGAGTCTTTAAAATCTTCTTTGACTAATGTCTTACTGTGTATACTTATTTCAGCTTTCAAGAAAACAATATTCAGCATAACAAAACACAATACACAGCACACCAGATTTTATATTGGTTCCCCAATGGGGTACATCTATTGTCCTTCTCCGCCTTTCTAATAGTATGTTAGACAAGGCTCTTCTCCAAAAACTATGACTCCTCCTATATTACAGCACGATCCCACTAGATCAGTAAGTCTCAACTGAGACTTACAACACTGGCTCACAACCCTCCATACAGTAATCACCTGACAACTACACACAAGCACAAATTCCCCTTATACAGGCTGGGAGAAACAGTCTCACACAGATTCACACAGGAATCCAATCACACAGCCTTTATAATTAGATCTCATAGATCTCACACAGAGCCTAATCAATCTAGGACTCACTGTCGGATCAAGCGCATACCAAACTATTCCAAAATCCCGGACTGTTGGAAAGGGTGCTACTTAATTTCTTAAATAAGTAGCAGAGCGCCATGGGTCAAGTGAAGGAACACCAGACCCAACGATCCCCCCCCCAACATCCAGCACAACCCGTCAGCTCAGAGGTGGGTTACCACATGACCCACATGGCTCAGAGGTGGGGTTTCCATACGTCCACAGTTGTCTGAACCACCGGACCCACATAGGTAGAAGGGGAAAATTGGGATTTAATAGCACCCCCCGGTCTTGAACCCGTGACCTCCTCTGATACCAAATGTCGGATTAAGCACATATCCAACTGTTCCAAAAGCCCGGATTGTTGGAAAGGGTGCTACTTAATTTCTTAAATAAGTAGCAGAGCAACACGGGTCAAGTGAAGGAATGCCGGAACCAACACTCACCACAGATCTTTCATAGATCTACTGATTTTGAAAGTGTTTGTTGATTTGACTTAAGAGAAATTATTCTCTGAGTCAATTTCTTCCTGGGCTAAGAAATTCTCAGCCCTATCTACTTCCCAGCAATAAGGATGACAATCTTTGACTATCTGCTGCTTGTGCTGGAAGTTCCTCAGGACCGTGATACTTGTTGATGAAGGGAGAATATTCAGAATAAATATCTTCAATCAGCTAACCTTTATTGGCAGGAAAATGAATTGCACTACCTCTCCTTCTGTCTAGAGAAAACTCTGTGCAGATATCTTCTTCTTCAACGATCTAGAGATAGATCTTCATATTTGGCTCAGCTTGTGTCGTTAATCAACTTCAGCTAGGATTTACCTAGACTAATTCATCTTCCTCAGAGAAATCCTCTGTTCTTGATATAACAAATGTTAATTACACCATCAAACTCAGAAACCCTTTAGATTATTCAATTAAAGTTCTTGGTTCTGTAATAATGGCAGATGAAGACGAAGAACTCCCGTTTCTCGTTTTTTAAAATGTTAATCAGAATCCCTGCTATGATCTTAATCTCAGCTGTTATTTATAAACCCCGTCGATTTGTGGGATGTTTGACACGTGTCCCAGTTTTAACGGTGGTTAAAACCACAGCTTAATCAAATTGAGATCCATTGTAGACTGACGGCGACGTTAATGTTGATTTGCATCATTTAAATAACAAAGCAGAAAATCGTTGACTTGTTTACTTTGCTGACGCCAACATCATTCTAGACTTAGCCAAAATCAAGCAATACTTCAGAAATCCTCAGTTCGATGAACTCAAAACTCAGTTCGACGAAACCATAGCTCAACTCGACGAAATCAAACAATACTTCAGAAAACTTCAGTTCGACGAACTCAAAACTTAGTTCAATGAATCCAGGGCTCCACTCGACAAAATCAAGCATCATCTCAGAAAACTTCAGTTCGACAAACTCAAAACTTAGTTCGATGAATACTGGATAAGCATTTTTTTGACGATTCTGGACTTAGAATTTTCTTCAGCTCTACTAAGCGTTGAGTGGCGTTGAGTGAATAAGTCATTCATAATGAATCAGGACTTAAAAATATTTCTCCTGGCTTTGTCTATGTGGTTCCTTCTCAACTGTCTCAACGGTTTCTTCTTCACAACTGAGACTATCTTCTGTCTCATCATTTTCTTCTCAACTTCCTCAACGGTTTCTTCTTCACAGCTGAGACTATCTCTTGTCTCAGCGGTTTTGCTGAGACCAACACTTCTCTCAACATTTTGTGTTGAGCTTCTCAGTTGTCTTGACGCTTTTGCCTTAGTCAAATTGTTCAGCTTTCTACCTGATGGCGTTTAGAGCATTGAGTGTATAAGCTTCACTCAACGCTTTTATACTTAGCCTGATTTTCTACAATCTTGCCTTCTTGCTGAAGTTTGGCGTTAACAGACTTAACATGGCATTGAGTGATGAAACTTCACTCAACGCTTCTGGACTTAGTCAATTTTTTGGCTTCCACTGCTTAGGCTTTGACATGATATCCTTATCTCAACGATTCTGGCAATATGGCGTTGAGAGCGTTGAGTGAGCTTGCCTTACTCAATGCTTCTGGACTTAGGCATTTTTCTGACTTTCCAGCCTATCACCTTGAGTCCACCTATCATTGTCTCTTGAACTATATGTTCAATCATTGTGATAAAGGCCAACCTGTATGCATGAACTTAAACATACATCAAATACAACTATTTGTATATCATTGACCTGTTTGACTTCTTACAAATCAAGGACATTGGGATCAATGGACCCAACAATCTCCCTCCAATTTAAAGAAGTCAAAACGCCACTTGAGAATTCTTTGTCCATGATATACACTAACATAAGCAGCACAAATATTATTTAAGCAACAAGAATTACCACTTATCAGATTATCAAAATAACAAGAGTTACCACTTATCAATAAGTTTACCACATTTTCCCTTATGCTCCCCCTGCTTTGCTACATTTTCCCTTGTGCTCCCCCTGCATTGCTGCATCCTGCTGCTACAAACTGCTTCTTTGTTGCTGCTACTCCCCTTGCTACTTTGTTCTTATATTACTCTTGTCACAACCCGCATTTTCTCCGAATTTAGGAAATATCAGAGTATGAGAAAATACGCGCCATGATGCCACGTCAAGCAGGGGATAATTGCTGACGCTCAGGCAAAACCAACTACAATCCTTATGCAAGAAAATCATGTGCTTAATGAATAGAAATTTAGTTATGTTTCAGAGATCGTATCCCTCGGCTCAGTGGATCACCTAGTCCACAAAAGAAAAACTATATTCATACGCTGCGGAAAGAAAAATACTTTATTTAAGTTTGACGCCCTAAAGAGCGCATAAGGGTCCCAAGAGAACCACTCATGCTATGCAAGACCCTACATTTAATTTATATAACGTATAAGAAAACGGTCTTTATTCGTTGTTTGGAAAATAGTAATTAAGTTTTATAAAACGTGCTGATCATGAGCTTCATTTATAATAATATTTATAGTTTAAAAGTAACTAGCAACCTAGTATAATTCCTTCTCAGAGCAAGTAGACAATCTCCAGAAAACGGTAGCAGCATAAGTAAATATATCCAGTACAAAGGTAAAAACTACCAGTGGGCGCCAACAACCTGACACAATCCCACTGGCACATATGTATGTTTGTAAGAAGGTACTGAAAAACTACCTCACCAACAAGGAAAACAGAACACCAAGGTCCAAGAGACCACCAACACCACCACTACAAACTAGCCACCCGACTGGCTACGGCTCAGAACCTGGGGTATTCCAAAAGAAAACAGAATACCTCAGCAAGCAACAAGGTGAAAACAACTGCATGTAAGAGTCAACCAAAAGGAAGAAGTAATTGAAAAACATGCAGTAGAAAGAGTCACAACTGTCCAAAACAGGACAACAAGAAAAGCACAACGAGCAAATAAAACAGCAACAACCCAACTCAGGAACAACATCCTGCCGGGCCTTCTAGGCTACCAAGAGCCCAACGTGCTGCAAGCTACCAAGGAAGGAACTTCTAACACCCTAAACTGTAGAAAGTGGTAGTAGCAAAAACAAACAACGAGGAACCGGATCGGAGGCAAACTCAGTCCTCCATCTACCATGTCCAAGTCAACAAGCTCGTGGGTCTACACGTGAAAGCACAAAGGACCTTCCACCCACACATGCCCAGCCCGTACCTGGAGCACGAAAAACAAGAGTGGCCTTGGCTATGTCACACAACTCCACCCCCCTGAAGAGCTATAAACCACCACTACTAACCACGACCCACGATTCGGCCTTTAAGAAGGTAAAGAAAACGGCCGACAAGGAAATACCAAAAATAAAACAAGAAAACCACTCGGAAACGAAAAACAAGGTAAAGGAAGAGTGTTGAAAAGAATCAACACGACAAGGCGCTGAGTGAGACCCACTCAGTGCCTACCTAAACCTTGGCATTGAGTGAGCTAGTCTCACTTAAAGCCAAAACCAAACTCTAACCACAATCCCACTAAGGTAACACGGAGCTCGATGATTGTCGACCGGAGGTCGACGATAGTCGAACGGCCTAAGGCAGAAACCGAGATTGACGATCTCCATTCAGAGATCGACGATAGTCGAACGATTCTAAGACAAAAAGAGGCAGGGAACTTCCAGTACTCGAGTAGTTACCTATTACTCGTGTACCTCATCCCTCTACTCGAGTAGTCGCCTACTACTCGAGTATACAAAAAAATACCCAGCACTCGAGTAGTTACCAACTACTCGAGTACCCCAACCCGCTACTCGAGTAGTTGCTTACTAGTCGAGTATGCTAAAACCACTACTCGCTTAACTACAAACCTGCACTCGAGTAGATGCCTACTACTCGAGTAAACCAAACCACTTACTCGAGTATCTCGAGTCCACTACTCGAGTAACCCAAAACCCCTACTCGAGTAGTAACCTACTACTCGAGTAAACCAAGGCTAATACTCGAGTTAATGCCTTCTACTCGAGTATCTCAAAGCCACTACTCGAGTATCTAATGACACTACTCGAGTATCTAAAGACACTACTCGAGTATATAAAGACACTACTCGAGTATCTAGAGACATTACTCGAGTAACTGAAGACACTACTCGAGTAACTAGAAACCCATCACTCGAGTAGTTACCTACTACTCGAGTGATACAATCAACAATTCGGGAAAAAAACCACCCCCTCTCCTAACACTCCCTCTCGGCTACACCCAAACCAGAGCAAAGATCTGAGCAAAGATAAACGGCATCACGCCGGCAAAGTTGGGTTCCAACAGCACAAGTAGGGGGGGTTCAAATAGGAAGAACTAAATCCTATAATTAGCAAGAAAAAGAGAACAATAAGGCCTCTATCCTAAGGCTAACAGGGATCTCATAATTTAGCAAGAAAATTTCAAAAAAAGAAACTTGGCAAGGGTAAGAGTACCACTTGCCTCAACTTTCAGCGAAGCTTGGACGGCTCTCCTCCTCTTCCCACGGAACGAACAGCCGCAACACCGTCGAAACGAAGATCTCGAAGAGAGTAAGCCAACGCCATTTTCGGAATCGAATTCCGTTCACGAACAAGCCCGGAATCGCCGACCGAAGGAGGTACAGGACGAGCGGTTTTCTCCTCTGTTCTTCCGAGAACACGCCGACGGTTTCTCTCTCAGGAAAAGAAGAAGAAGTGGGCCGTCACTTCTTAAACAGAGCTTTTATACGAAAAGCTAAACACCGGTTCATCCATAACCGAACCCTAAAACGCCTAATTACTTAATTTCATTAAGTAAATACCAAAATAGGTATAAGCCAAAAATATGGCTGCCACTAAGGCAAGACAATAACTGCCCAAATAAATTCTCCCGCAGAATTTAATAAACGGTCAAAACCAAAAGGCTACAGGACAGCCAAATCAATTTAATTAATTGATCACAAATACTATTAACACACCAAACGACACGAAAACCGAATCACCTCGGAATCCGACGAAATTCACACCGTAGCTAAATATCCATGCTACGAACTCAACGACGAAGTCGAAATTAACTTTCGACGAACAGAACCCGAGTTATACCCAAATAAAGCCAAACTCAAACATCCCCCCGAGAGGCCACACAGGGTCACCCAAAACGACTCGGCTTGCTAGGGAGATCTTGCCAACAGGCTACCAAACAGGGCTCTCAGTTCTAAGGAGCTAAACCATACTCCACATATGGCACAAGCCACGGAAACGCGTCATCGTAACGCCAACGAGAAATAAAAAAAAACGCAGGAAATTCGGGGGCGTTACAGTCACTCCCCCTAAAAGAAAGTTTTGTCCCGAAACTTTACGCACAACACTCCTACCAAAGAAGGAGAAACAACTAATAGGAGTTACAAGAAGGAAAACATACCGATTAAATCAACGAAACAGGTGAGGGTAAGCCCTCCTCATAGCCGACTCTAACTCCCAAGTCGCGCTTTCCAAATCCTGATTCTTCCATAGAACCTTAACCATCGGTATGGACTTCTTTCGCAGCACACGCTCCTGAGTATCCAAAATACGAACTGGCACCTCAACAAAAGAGAGGTTGGGCTCCAACTGGGGCACAACGTCTAAGAGCTGCCCACTGCTGCGAACACACTTCCGCAATTGGCTAACATGAAAAACATTATGTACACCTGGGAAGTTCGCTGGCAAATCCAATCTATAAGCTGACACCCCAATCCGTTCCAAAATCTCAAACAGGCCCACATACCTTGGGTCTAACTTCCGATTCTTACCAAATCTCTTAACACCTACCATCGGGGAAACTTTGAGGAATACAAGGTTCCCGACGGAAAACTCCAAAGCAGATCTACGCCGATTGGCGTTCTTTTCATATCTCTCCTGGGCTAAACGAAGCTTCTCCCGAATAAGCTTCACCGCGACTTCCATTTCCTCAAGCGCATTGGGACCCAACAAAGGCCTCTCGCCAGCCTCAGCCCAAAACAACGGAGTCATACAGTGCCTCCCATACAAGGCTTCGAACGGAGCCATCTGCAAACTTTCCTGATAACTGTTGTTGTAGGCAAATTCCATGAGTCGCAATCGCTCATCCCACGCTCCACCGTGGTCTAAAATATATCACCGGATCATATCCTCAACAATTTGGTTCACCCTCTCCGTCTGCCCATTGGTCTGCGGGTGGTAGGCGGTAGAATACCTCAGATCCGTACCCAAACCCTCCTGCAGACTCTGCCAAAAACGAGAAGTAAACCGGGAGTCTCGATCGGAAATGATGCTAACCGGCACACCGTGGAGTCGGATGACTTCATTCAAATACAACTCCGCTATCTTCTTCATCGGGTAATCAATCTTATAAGGCACGAAGTGAGCACACTTCGTCAATCTATCCACTATAACCCAAACAGAATCAAATCCTCTCGGGGATTTCGGTAATCCGTAATAAAATCCATAGATATACTTTCCCACTTCCAATTCGGGATCTCTAGCGGAGTCAACTTACCACCAGGCCTTCCATGATCGGCCTTCACACGCTTGCAAGTGTGACACTCAGCAACAAAACGGCCTATATCTCCTTTCATGCCATACCACCAGGCAATTTGCCTTAAGTCACGGTACATCTTCGTAGATCCTGGATGGTAGGAAACGCTGGAACCATGAGCCTCACTGCAAATCATCCTCCTAATATCCCCAATAGCGGGAACGCAAAACCTGTCGCGGTACTTCTGAAAGAGAAGGGATAGATACTACTCTAGAGGGGGGGTGAATAGAGTAATCAAAAATTGCATTAGCAAAGTTGACTTTCTACTCAACTCCCTTGGAGTTAAATGCGGAATGAAAGTTATAGATATTTGAGATTAAACCTTAGAGCCTAACACAAGTGTTGTGCACAAAAAGGCAGCCAACTGTAATTACAGTTGAAGCTAGGAATCCTAAATAGCAACTAGCAAACCTAGTTAAAGTCTAATCACAGCCACAATGCAAGTAATTAAATAAAGCAATCCAGAAGACACAAGGAATTTATAGTGGTTCCCGAAACAACTTGGGTACGTCCACTCTTCTACCAACAAGGTAGGAATCCACTCAGGTTTTTGATCAGGTGCCCTGCCACCAACAAGATCTGCTTCAGGTAGATCAAGAAACCCTTTAGACTTTTGATCAGGTGTCTAAAAACCAACACAGGTTTTTGATCAGGTGCCCTACCACCAAGGGATACTTTTGAAGGGAGTAATAACCCTGTACAGGAGGGGGAAAGGAGGTTAAGGTGTCTTCTCTATTTTACAATAGATTAGAGAAGCACAATAACTTGCACTGAGCTAGAAAGCTCTAAAAGAATCAAGGCTCCCCCTGGCTCAAAGAACGTCCAGGTGAAGTCTTGCTTCAGTGCAGAAACACTTCAGTAAATAATGAAGGAAGAAGCTACAAGAAGATAAAATAATATGAAATAAGATTTTCTTCTTCAGGCAGCTATCTTCTTCTTCTTCTTCTTCTTCAAGAGGCTCTGAGTGAAGATCTTCCTGTAAGCAGGAGAACTCAGGTTGAAGAAGAGTGAAGAACTAAAGCTTCTTCTCAGATAGATGTGAATGAGCTGAGAGCAGTTGGAGACTGTAAGCTTTTTGATTGAATGCTGCAGTTAGCTTTTCAATGTGTGAACTCGATTTTTGCTATGTGGACTAGTTGATTTCTTCTTCAAAGAAGTCTTTATATAGCAGCAGCAGCAACGGCTCTTAACTGAGTTTGAATCTTGTCTTCTTCTGAACTCTGCAAGCTGGGCTGCAAAAAGCATAAAGCAAAACAAAATATTGCAGGCAGATATCCTATAAAAGGATAAAGCTTTCTAAGAAGCTGCAAATTACTCTGATGAAATAATATAAGAGAAAGTCACATCAGAAACGACTCTTTACAGTCAAGGAAGACTTTTTGAGTCTAACGGCTATAAAGGACAGCCTGGCAGAAATCATATCTCAGCTATAAGACAAACAACTTTGTCAGAAAAGATTAGCTCATGCATAAAGAATAGAATAGATATTGCATGGAAGTAATATCACAATTTACTCAGATAATCTTTTATAAAATATGCCAAAATAATTATGAAATTAGTCACATCACAGAAGACGACAAAACTATTTAAATCATACAGCAAAACGTCGAACGACCCTCGGAGATCGTCGACCGAAGCACGGAGATCATCGACCTATCGGACAGATAATCGAACGATCCAGATAGTCGAACTATCAAAGAAGATAGTCGAACTACCTCAGCAGATAGTCGACCTATCAGAACGGATAGTCGAGCTATCAGATAGTCGATCTATCCGGACAGATAGTCGAACTACCAAACAAAACAGATAGTCGACCTATCAAGCAGATAGTCGACCTATCACAGAAAAATAGATAGTCGACCTATCAACAGATAGTCGACCTATCAAAACAAAACAGATAGTCGACCTATCAACAGATAGTCGAACTATCAGATAGTTGAACTATCCAAGCAGATAGTCGAACTATCAAAGCAACACAGATAGTCGACCTATCAACAGATAGTCGAGCTATCAGATAGTTGAACTATTAGGACAGATAGTCGAACTACCAAAGCAAATAGATAGTCGACCTATCAACAGATAGTCGAGCTATCAGATAGTTGAACTATCAGGACAGATAGTCGAACTACCAAAGCAAGCAGATAGTCGACCTATCAACAGATAGTCGAGCTATCAACGCAGACAGAACGTTGACCAACTGATAGACGATCGTCGATCAGCCGATAGACGATAGTCGAGCGACGTTCGACTATAGTCGAACGAAAAACTACTTAACCAAATATTCATCTGGAAAAGCAATTCTACACAACTAGGGAATCTAAACTATCAACTAACCTTTGACCATAGATAAATCTTGGGTCAAGAGACAGAAAGAGAGGACTGAACTCAAATCAAAACCTAGGGTTCCAACAATCTCCCCCTATTTGAGTTAAGTCTCTCAACCATTTAAACATACAAAGCTAATTACTGAAAGTAAAATAAAATACATAAAGAGAAACAACTAAGCAGATATCATCAATCAATCAGATAAGAAATTAACTATCAATCAATGAATAATTAAGGTGCTTCAGAGTTAGATTCAGGATTAGAAGAGCTAGAAATAAAAGTAATCTTTCTTGTGAGATCTAGAGCTTCTTTTTTCGATAGCTTCAAGTCTTGTTCTCCAATAATTTTCAGTTCTGTTGTCCTTGGGACCACTGCCTCAGGATGCTTTTCCATATATTTTGAAGGATCAAACATCTCAGGTCTGACCTGGAATTTTTCGAGCTCCTTCTTTCTGAATTTAGACATTGTGGTTAATCCTGCAGTGTCCTTTCCTTCTGCTTTTGCTTTCCTAATTTGCGCTGCTCCAACCAGTTCAAGAAAACGAGCCATCCTAAAGTTAGGATCAAGCTCTGGGCTTTCATAAACAATCTCAGAAGAAGTGTCAACTGGTTCTTTATCCTGATTAACTAGATAAGAGAGGAGAGCAGACTTAGCAAAGTTCTTGCTAGAATTTTCAGTTAAAAAATAAATTACTTACCTTTTGGAACATCTTTCTCAGTATGAACTGGCTTTGGAGATGAAACTTTTTTCTTTGGAGAAGGAGGAGGGGAAAAGGTTGGTCTTTGATATACTACCTCCTTAACTTGTTCTTTAACAGTATCAGGTCGTTGATAGCCAGTTTGGCTTTTACCTTGGAATCCTTGCAAACTTCTCCTTTGAGCAGATTGAGATGGATTTGATCTTTCAGATTGAGAAGCAGATTTAGAAGATAAATTTCCTGAGGCTCCTGCACCGGGAGGTGGAGGAGGAGGACCTCTAGGATTCCATCTGGGAACAGGAGAGTCATACCTCTTAGACTTTTTCCTTTTCTTTTGCTGGTTCTTAGAAAACAACATCCAATGCTGGAAGTCTTTTGACTTTGGATCAATTCCTTTCAGTATATAATACGGTGTATCATTGTCTGGATTAGCAGGAGGAGGGGCAACAGCTTTTCTTTTCTTTTTAGCAATTCTTTTTCTTTTAGTCTCAGCAGACTCATCAGAATCGATCTCATCCTCAGAATTTGAGGAGATGGGTAGATCATATGGGTCAATAGCATCTTTTATAGCTCTTTCTTTTTCCTTTCGAGCAGCTCTTTCTCTTTCTTCTTCTATGGCATCCTGTGCCAATAGAGCATCTAAATCCAAGCCTGGGGAATCATCCCATACAGTAGATTTTTCAATCTGGGCATCTGCAGCTGATTCTTGAATCTCAGAAACCGTCAAAGTGACCAGTTCTGCTTGCACTTCAGGCTGAGCAACTTCAGAAATTTGAGCCTCTGGTTCTGGTTGAACTTCTAGAGCAGTTGGGATAACAGACTCTTGAACTTCTAGAATTTCTTCCAATTTATCTGTAGTTTTATGAATAAAATTGTTCTAAATGACATCTAATCATGCCTTCCAGATATTCCCAAACTAGCATATCAGTTAACAAGTCTAAAAAGTAAGTAAAGGGAATACCTTTAGAATCGACCACAGCATGTCCTAACTCCCACAATTCATCTAGAAAGGAGGTGATGATTCCTTCTAGGTATAGGGCAACCAAGGGAGTAGAACACTCTTCTAAACAGGCTTTAACAATAAATTCAGATTTCAAAACTGCATCAGAAATTTCTTGTTCAGATAAAGAAGGAGGAGCTGAATCTACTGTTACTTTCTCTATTACTGCAAGATGAACTGCTGGAGGAGAGGCCAAGGGCTGCTCAGAGACATCTTCATCAAGCATCTCCCCCTGCCTGATTTCAGTAGAGACTGAAATCAGGCCCCTAGAAGAAGAGGGCTTAGCAGACTTAGAGAGTTTCAGAATAACAGCAGTTAGAGAGGAGATAGAAGAAGCAAGGGGAGCAATTGCCTCATCAATCATAGTTTTGATTAAGGGGGTAATTAACTCCACAATGCTAGATATAAATGCAGGAGTAATTTCAAAAGAAGATGATGATGGAGGAATTTCAGAGGGTGGAAGAGCAGCAGTGATGGTATATGCAAGATGAGCTGGAGAATGAGCTGGAGATGGAACTGGAGATGGAGCTGGAGAATGATGTGGAGATACATTGGTGGATGCAGGGTGATCAAGATGATCAGAAGAGGGAATTGGTGACTGAGGAGGAGTGGGAATCTCAGACACCAATAAATCAAAACTGGGTTGAGATATCCCAGCATGATGAGTCGGGAGAGGAGATGCAGGAGGAGAAGCAGAATGTCGTACTTCAATTGAACTTGAAGGAACTTCAACTGAAGTAGACGGCAAAATTGATGAAGAAGATGGAAGAGATAAATTTGCTGAGCCAGCTGCTAGAAGGGGGGGAGTGACTGAGACAGTCCAAGTGCTCTCAGAAGTAACTGGAGCAACCCCTGCGGGAGCGGGCTTCAGGAAGGTCCTTTTCCATTTTTTGAATAAGGATGGATCCATCTTCTTGCTTGCGTTGATGGAGGTGGCGGCTGACACAAGCAGGTGAGGGTATTTCTCCTTCAGAAAAATTCCAACTACCCTTCCTAGGGTAACTTCTTTCTTTCCATTCTTTTTCCTTATCAAATCAAACATAATGCCAGCCCAATTGATCTGCTTCTTATTAACAATTGCACACATTAGTGCAAATTGTTGCCTTGTAATATTATCGTGGGCGGAGTGCTTTCCCAGTAGCACTTTTCCAACAATTTTCGCAAGAAACTTGATCTTAAACGGGAAATTCACTTTGAGCAGCTTGGAGGGAATGCCTTCGGCATGTCCCAGCTCAGTTAACATTCTTCCGAACTCAGGATCATCTTGCTCATACTCTTCTTCACCATTAATCAATCCAAAAATTTCAGTCAGAATAGCGGGAGTCAATATTACCTCTTCTCCGCTAATTGTTCCAGTCATCGAATCATCAGTAGAAGATGAAGTGAAGGCCCACTCTTTGATCTCTTGAGTGTTTATCTTTATTCTGTAGGACATGAGTTTCTCTAATCCTTGATCTCTGCACAGATTCAGAATCTCCACTATTCCTGGTTCGCAGCAGCTGAAGGCGTCGAAATCTACGCTGAAGCCGGCAACAAACTTCACTACTGCAAGAAGCGCTGGAGCAATCGCCATCGCAAATGCTGTAGAAGACGAAGGAGAGACGGCGAGGACGGAGCGCAAGACAAAGAGCAAGACAAAGAGCAAGCGGGAAGACAGAATGCGAAAAGACGCTCTCCGTCGACGATAAGAGCAACTATCTTTTAACCTAGGTCGACCATCGGCTTTATATTAAAACAGTGATCGTCGATCTATTTAAAAGATACTGGAGACGATGGTCGAACGGTCGTTCGACGATCGGTCCTGAAGCAGAGTAGTCGATCAATCGTTCGACTATTTCTGTCTTCACAAACAGCAAGCTGTCGTCAACCATAGATCGACGATAGGCTCGACCTGTTCGACTATCTTCGAACGCTGGTCGACGATCTTCAAGCAGATAAGCTATCTTCAACCATAGGTCGACGATAGACTTGATCCGATCGACTATCGTCGAACGTCGTTCGACTATCTTCGAACAAGTTTCAACAAGGCAGACATCACACTTAGTCTCTTCCATTAATCATGCCTAGTTGAACTAAGAAGAACAGATGCTTTTGTTCATCTAAGGGCTTGGTGAATATATCACCTCTCTGAAGGTCTGTGGATATGAACTCAAGGCTGATCTTGTTCTTTTTCACACAATCTCTCAGGAAATGGTGTCTAATCTCAATGTGCTTCGTTCTAGAGTGGTGCACTGGATTTTGTGCAATGGAGATAGCACTTGTACTGTCACACATGATTTTAGTGTTCTTGTGTGAGTACCCATAATCCAAAAGTTGATTTTGTATCCACAGGATCTGTGAACAACAACTAGCAGCTACTATATATTCAGCTTCTGCAGTTGATGTTGAGACAGAGGCCTGCTTCTTACAGAACCAAGAGACCAATCTCTCTCCCAGGAACTGACAAGTTCCTGAGGTACTTTTCCTGTCAACTCGACAACCAGCATAATCAGAATCAGAATATCCAATTAATTCAAATTCTGACTCAGCTGGGTACCAAAGTCCTAGATTTGGACATCCCTTCAGGTATCTCAAGATTCTCTTGAGAAGAATCAGATGAGATTCCTTGGGGTTGACCTGGAATCTAGCACAAAGGCATGTAGCAAACATTATGTCTGGCCTACTTGCAGTTAAATACAATAGGGATCCAACAATGGCCCTATAATTCTTTTGATCAACAGGCTTTCCCTGATCATCAAAATCAATAACTACATTAGTAGCCATAGGTGTATGCATTGCTGAAGCATCTGCCATCCCAAACTTCTTTACCAATTCCTTGGCATATTTGGATTGGGAGATGAAGATGCCATCACCATCTTGCTTTACTTGGAGACCAAGAAAGTAAGACAGCTCATCCATACTACTCATCTCAAACTTAGAATGCATTAAGTTGGAGAACTTTTTGCATAGTTTGGGATCAGTGGAACCAAAAATAATGTCATCCACATACACTTGAACTAACAGGATTGTGTCCTTGTGGTGCTTGACGAAGAGGGTTCTATCAACTACTCCCCTAGTAAAGTTGTGCTCTAACAGGAAACTAGCTAAAGTCTCATACCAGGCTCTGGGAGCTTGCTTTAGTCCATAAAGAGCTTTCTGCAACTTGAATACATGTGAGGGCTGAGTTGAAGAAACAAAACCAGGTGGCTGTTCAACAAACACCTCTTCTTTTAGCTCACAATTTAGAAAAGCACTTTTGACATCCATCTGAAAAACCTTAAACTTCATATAGGCTGCATAGGCTAAGAAGATCCTTATTGCCTCTAGCCTTGCAACAGGAGCAAAGGTTTGGTCATAATCTATACCTTCCTCCTGTCTGTATCCCTGAGCTACAAGCCTAGCTTTATTCCTTACAATGATTCCATTTGCATCCAACTTGTTTTTATACACCCACTTGGTGCCTATGATCAGTTGGCCTTTAGGTCTTGGAACCAAAGTCCATACTTTACATCTCTCAAACTGATTGAGTTCCTCTTGCATAATAATGATCCAGTGGGGATCTAGCTCAGCATCTTTAATGGTGAGGGGCTCAATCTGTGAGAGGAAACAAGTATGCATCACATCCAGTCTTAACTGATGTCTTGTTTGAACACCAGCTGATATGTCTCCTATCACTAGAGATGTAGGATGATCTCTAAGTATGACAATATTAGCAGGTGAGATGTGATCTTCAGCAATAGTTGGGATTAATTCCTTAGGAGGAATTTGATCTACTATTGGTGGAACAACAACAACTTCTGCAATGTCTTCATCACTGTCTGATTCAGTGATATGAAGAGTTGAAAGATGGAGGATTTCTTGAGTGACATCTTTGGAAGATTCTTGTACCTGTAATGAACTTGAGGAAGGGGAAGTTTCCTTCTCCTTGTAAAACATTTGGGATTCATCAAAGGACACATGAACAGACTCTTCAATTTTAGAAGATGATTTATTAAAAACCCTATAAGCTTTGCTTACTTGGGAATATCCAAGAAAAATTCCCATTGAAGCCTTCGCTTCAAATTTTCTAAGGTATTCTTTATTGTTATTATGAATATAAACAACACAGCCAAAAACTCTAAAATAATTTATTTTAGGTTTCTTTCCTTTAAGTAACTCATAAGGAGTTTTACACTTAAGTTTGTATATCAGACTTCTATTCAAGACATAGTTGGCTGTACTAACAGCTTCTGCCTAATAGGAAAGAGGCATATTAGCATCTGCCAACAATGTGCCAACAGCTTCAATTAGTGTTCTGTTCTTCCTTTCAACTACCCCATTTTGTTGGGGAGTTTTAGGAGCTGAGAAGCTATGTTTGATACCTTCTCTCTCATAGAATTCTTGCATGAGAAGAGAGTCAAACTCAGTACCATGATCACTTCTGATCAAGGCCACATGAGTAGAGTACTCAGTCTGTATACATAATAGAAAGTCTGTAAGGGCTTTGAAGTTACCAGCCTTAGTTCTCAAAAAGAACACCCAAGTGAACCTAGAGAAGTCATCTACAATGACTAGGGTGTAATACTTCCCTCCTAAACTCTGTACATTTATTGGGCCAAATAGGTCCAAATGTAATAAATATAGGATTCTAGGAGAATCACTTTTATTTACTGATTTAAAAGAGTTCTTGGTTTGCTTGCCTAATTGACAAGCCTTGCAGGCTCTCCTTCTTGTAGGGGCAAGAAGGTAAACCTCTAACAAGGTTGTGTTTAGATAACCTAGATATATTCTTGAGGTTAACATGGCTAAGCCTTTTATGCCATAGAGTATTGTTATTGGTTACTTCATTAAACAAGCAGATTTCAGAGTGAGTTGAATTAAAACCTACTAAATAAATGTTACCTTGTCTAATACCTACCAATACAACACTATTATTTAAAGTAATATTACAAAGAGAGTTAGAGAATGATACCTGGTATCCAACATCACATAACTGACTTACTGAAATTAGATTATGCTTCAGTCCAGTTACATAAGAAACTCTCTTGAATGTACAGCTCCAATTGTCATCCTTCCATAGCCTTCAGTTTGACCACAGCTTGAATCTCCAATGATTACCTTTGGGCCAAGCTTTGCCTTGAACTTTGACAGATGTTCTTTATTTCTTGTCATGTGCTTGAAGCAACCACTATCCAAATACCACTTATTTTGAGTGATAGGATAGGTCTTCACCTGCAGATAAATCAATTTAAACATTGTGGACCCAGGTAACCTTGGGTCCCTTGTTTTTCACATAAGAAAAACTGGAAATAAATGAATAAGCAGGCTGAGGGTGATAACCTAATGGGTAAGATCTCCTAGGTGGGATTCTCCATACAGATGATGGGTCAATGAACCTAGGGTTTCTATTTATATTCGGGTTTCTAAAGTTCTGGGTGTAATTTTGAAATTCATATTGGAAACGTCGACCAGCGTTCGACGATGGCTGCTCAGATCGTCGATCTCCGTTCGACCACTGAGCTTGTGATCGTCGATCGACGTTCGACGATAGATGCTCAGATCATCGAGCTTCGTTCGACCACTGAGCATGCGATCGTCGAGCAGCGTTCGACGTTTTTTGTAATTCCTTAAATTTCTGTTTTCTTTTCTCTCTTTTAGCTTTATTTAAAGCTCTATTTACTTGATTGACTTGCTCAGTGTTTTTTATTCCACTAGATGAAATAAAATTCACTGGAGTTGAAAGTTGGTTTTTAAGAATGATTGGGGGCTCACTAGAAGATGCTCCTAAGCCTAATTTGTTATTGCCTGACCTAGTGTTAGACATGCTGGTTATTTCAAGCAACTTAAGGCTTCTACCATTCAGAGACTCTTCTAACCTTTTGGACTTAGCTAATTCATTCTTAAGAAATTTAATTTCTTCACTAGAATTAGTGAGATCTTCCTTTAACTTAATGTTTTCATTAGCAATCAATTCAGATTCAGCTAGTTTAATTCTAAGTTCTTTTACTTCTTTTTCAGAACTAATTAAATCTAAACATAAAGATTTAAAATCAGATTTAAATTCAGCAGATGTAAAGTCATAAGAAGATAATACCTCATCTTCTGTTGGCATCTCTTCATCAGAATCTGAATTCTCTGCAGCTGAGTGATTGCTGCAGGCATCAATTGCCATCAGGCAAACTTCCTTTGCCTTCTTTTCTTCTTCATCCTCACTGGAGCTTGAGGAAGAGGATTCCTCATCAGAATCGCTCCAGGTTTCAGCAACAACGCCTCTCTCCTTCTTTTTTTTCTTGTAGGAGGATGGCTTGGAATGCTTCCTGTGCTGATCCTTGTCTTTTCTTTTATCTTTGTTCTTTTCCTCTGGACAATCTGGAAGAATATGTCCAGGCTTCCTGCAACCATAACAGATTATTTCTTTAGAAGGGGTACGATCATACCTTGGTTTATCTTCATACTTTGAAGATTTCTTTCTGAATTCCTTCCTTCCCATCTTGAGAAACCTTTTGGCAAATAATGCCATCAGTTCCTCATTGGACTGGCTGCCTTCAGAAGTGTCAGCAGCTTTAAGAGCAAGGGTTTGCTCTTTTCTTGTAGGAGTTGGGGTTTTTGCTTCAGCTTCAGCTTCCCTGGACTTCAGCACTTGCTCAAAAGACTTGAGCTTGCCGAGAAGGGCTTCTGTTGAGATTTCTGTTGTGCTTCTGGCTTCCTTGATAGGCCAGATCCTCAGATCCCATGTGCTAGGGAAGCACATAAGAATCTTATCATTGACCTCTGTCAATGAAATATCCTTGTCAAGGGTCCTCAGCTCATTGATGATTGAGCTGAGCCTTGTGTACATAGCTTCAACTGATTCAGCATCAGTTTTCTTGAAATTCTCATACTGTGAGATAAGGTTGGATCTCCTGTCCTTCCTTTCATCAGCTGAACTAGCTACAATCTGGTTCAGTGTATCCCACATAGCTTTTGCTGAGGAGCAGTCAACAACCTTCTGGAATACTTCATCAGACATTGTCTGAGCCAGAATGTTCATTGCCTTGGCATCTGCTATCTTTGCCTTTTTGTACTCCTTATTGTAGTCTGGAGGAGGCACTGCACTCATATCAGTTGATGATGAGGCAGTAGCAGCAGCAGGTGCTCTTAGTGGTCCTGTCAAAATAGAAGCAGAAATACTTTCATCAATAGAGTTCATATATAATTTGATCCTTGACTTCCAGATGCCAAACTTAGCCAAGTTGCATGCTGGAGGTCTGGTGCTAGAATAATCCTTGGACTGGGCCATGATAGTGAAAGTGAATATCTATAAACTTTGGTATCTATCAGGATCTTGTGACTTAGGTGTTAGCCTATTCAGTCAGTCAACCTCCCTCTGATACCAATTGAAAGAGAAGGGATAGATACTACTCTAGAGGGGGGGTGAATAGAGTAATCAAAAATTGCACTAGCAAAGTTGACTTTATACTCAACTCCCTTGGAGTTAAATGCGGAATGAAAGTTATAGATATTTGAGATTAAACCTTAGAGCCTAACACAAGTGTTGTGCACAAAAAGGCAGCCAACTGTAATTACAGTTGAAGCTAGGAATCCTAAACAGTAACTAGCAAACCTAGTTAAAGTCTAATCACAGCCACAATGCAAGTAATTAAATAAAGCAATCCAGACGACACAAAGAATTTATAGTGGTTCCACAAACAACTTGGGTACGTCCACTCTTCTACCAACAAGGTAGGAATCCACTCAGGTTTTTGATCAGGTGCCCTGCCACCAACAAGATCTGCTTCAGGTAGATCAAGAAACCCTTTAGACTTTTGATCAGTTGTCTAAAAACCAACACAGGTTTTTGATCAGGTGCCCTGCCACCAAGGGATACTTTTGAAGGGAGTAATAACCCTGTACAGGAGGGGGAAGGAGGTTAAGGTGTCTTCTCTATTTTACAATTGATTAGAGAAGCACAATAACTTGCACTGAGCTAGAATGCTCTAAAAGAATCAAGGCTCCCCCTGGCTCAAAGAACATCCAGGTGAAGTCTTGCTTCAGTGCAGAAACACTTCAGTAAATACTGAAGGAAGAAGCTACAAAAAAATAAAATAATATGAAATAAGATTTTCTTCTTCAGGCAGCTATCTTCTTCTTCTTCTTCTTCAAGAGGCTCTGAGTGAAGATCTTCCTGTAAGCAGGAGAACTCAGGTTGAAGAAGAGTGAAGAACTAAAGCTTCTTCTCAGATAGATGTGAATGAGCTGAGAGCAGTTGGAGACTGTAAGCTTTTTGATTGAATGCTGCAGTTAGCTTTTCAATGTGTGAACTCGATTTTTGCTATGTGGACTAGTTGATTTCTTCTTCAAAGAAGTCTTTATATAGCAGCAGCAGCAACGGCTCTTAACTGAGTTTGAATCTTGTCTTCTTCTGAACTCTGCAAGCTGGGCTGCAAAAAGCATAAAGCAAAACAAAATATTGCAGGCAGATATCCTATAAAAGGATAAAGCTTTCTAAGAAGCTGCAAATTACTCTGATGAAATAATATAAGAGAAAGTCACATCAGAAACGACTCTTTACAGTCAAGGAAGACTTTTTGAGTCTAACGGCTATAAAGGACAGACTGGTAGAAATCATATCTCAGCTATAAGACAAACAACTTTGTCAGAAAAGATTAGCTCATGCATAAAGAATAGAATAGATATTGCATGGAAGTAATATCACAATTTACTCAGATAATCTTTTATAAAATATGCCAAAATAATTATGAAATTAGTCACATCACAGAAGACGACAAAACTATTTAAATTATACAGCAAAACGTCGAACGACCCTTGGAGATCGTCGACCGACGCACGGAGATCGTCGACCTATCGGACAGATAGTCGAACGATCCAGATAGTCGAACTATCAAAGAAGATAGTCGAACTACCTCAGCAGATAGTCGACCTATCAGAACGGATAGTCGAGCTATCAGATAGTCGATCTATCCGGACAGATAGTCGAACTACCAAACAAAACAGATAGTCGACCTATCAAGCAGATAGTCGACCTATCACAGAAAAACAGATAGTCGACCTATCAACAGATAGTCGACCTATCAAAACAAAACAGATAGTCGACCTATCAACAGATAGTCGAACTATCAGATAGTTGAACTATCCAAGCAGATAGTCGAACTATCAAAGCAACACAGATAGTCGACCTATCAACAGATAGTTGAGCTATCAGATAGTTGAACTATCAGGACAGATAGTCGAACTACCAAAGAAAACAGATAGTCGACCTATCAACAGATAGTCGAGCTATCAGATAGTTGAAGTATCAGGACAGATACTCGAACTACCAAAGCAAGCAGATAGTCGACCTATCAATAGATAGTCGAGCTATCAACGCAGACAGAACGTCGACCAACTGATAGACGATCGTCGATCAGCCGATAGACGATAGTCGAGCGACGTTCGACTATAGTCGAACGAAAAAATACTTAACCAAATATTCATCTGGAAAAGCAATTTTACACAACTAGGGAATCTAAACTATCAACTAACCTTTGACCATAGATAAATCTTGGGTCAAGAGATAGAAAGAGAGGACTGAACTCAAATCAAAACCTAGGGTTCCAACAACTTCAAAGTACCCGCATCATCGATAGCAAAATCGGGCAACTCTCCCTTCTCAGTCCTGGTGAAGAGGTGCATAAGATTAGGATCATCCTTCTGGTGCAGCCTAGTCAAAGAAATCCAGGACGGCTCTGCCATTGACAAGGTACTCTGCAAACTACAGCATCCCACTGAAATATCCATAAGGAGGAACTCTTCCACTAAACGATCGGCGGAGAGGTTAAAGATCTTTCCCATCTTTCGGCTCAGGGCGTCGGCCACCACGTTGGCCTTGCCCGGATGATACTGGATTTCTACATCATAATCAGCCACATACTCCAGCCACCGCCGCTGACGCAGATTCAACTCCCTCTGCGTGAACACGTACTTTAGGCTCTTATGGTCAGTGAAGATCTTGCATTGAGCCCCATAAAGTAGGTGTCTCCACAGCTTCAAGACATAAATAACCGCTGCAAACTCGAGGTCATGCGTGGGATAATTCTTCTCATGAGTCTTCAGTTGCCTTGACCCATAGGCAATTACCTTTCCACCTTGCATTAATACGCATCCCAGACCTACAAGCGAAGCATCCACATAAACATCATAATCTACTCCCTCGGTAGGCAGGGTCAGAACGGGAGCAGTGCACAATCTCTCCTTTAGCTCCAGAAAAGCCTCCTCGCACTTTTCGCTCCAAACAAATGCCACATTCTTCTGAGTCAACTTGGTCAAAGGTGCGGCTAGGGAAGAGAAACCCTCCACAAATCTTCTGTAATAGCCAGCCAACCCTAAGAAACTCCTGATCTCCTTAGGAGTATTCGGCCTATTCCAATCCATCACTGCTGCAATCTTTTTTGGATCGACCGAGATCCCATCCTTATTCACCACGTGGCCTAGAAAAGAAACTTGAGGCAACCAAAATTCGCACTTGCTCAATTTGGCGAATAACTTGTGATTCCTCAACTCTGATAGGACCAAACGCAAATGCTGCTCATGCTCCTCAGCACTGCGAGAATAAACTAGCATGTCATCAATGAAGACCACAACGAACTTGTCGAGGAAATCCCTGAACACCCGGTTCATCATATCCATGAAGGCTGATGGTGCGTTGGTTAGACCAAACAACATCACCAGAAACTCAAAGTGTCCATGCCTCGACCTAAATGCGGTCCGTGGAATATCCGCCTCACGGATCCTAAGCTGATGATAACCAGAACGAATATCGATCTTGGAGAACACCGTGCTACCACGCAACTGGTCAAATAAATCATCGATCCTCGGCAGAGGGTACCTGTTCTTGATAGTGACCTTGTTCAACTCTCTATAGTCGATGCAAAGCCGCATCGACCCATCTTTCTTCTTTACAAACAAAACAGGAGCACCCCAATGCGACGAACTCTGCCTAATAAACCCCTAAGCTAACAGCTCATCCAACTGCACTCGCAACTCCTCTAACTCACGAGGGGCCATCCGGTACGGCGCCTTAGCAATAGGACGCGTACCCGGCTCTAAATCGATCACAAACTCAACATCCCGATCAGGAGGAAGACCAGGAAGATCATCAGGAAAAACATCGGTGAAACCACGAACAATAAGAATCTCTTCTAAGCGTGGCACGCTAACAGCGGCTCCAACCGCCGAGACTAAACAAACACCACAATTAGAAAGAAACAGTCTCTGAGCACATACCGCAGAGATGACAGGAAAATCCTAACACAGAGCAGCATACACGCTGCCGGGCTGACCGTCGTCCCTGATGAAGTCCAAGCGCTTTCCTTTGCACTGAATGACCGCATCATACCGAGAGAGCCAGTACATGCCCAAGATGACATCGAAGTCCTCCAGATCAATCATTTTCAGGTCCGCCTTCGCAAGAAAGTCCCCCAACAAAACCGGGCAATCCAAAATGCCCAAATCTGACAACACAGATTCACCAGAAGGAAACTTGACACGGAAGGAATCCCGAACACGATCTAGAGTCAATCGATGACGCTCTACAAAGGCTCTAGCCACGAACGAGTGGGTAGCGCCGGAGTCAAACAGAACAAGCGCCCAACGGTTCTTCACCTTAAACTTCCCTATAGGAACACACAAACTAAGGAACTACCACAGCAATACCGCAACATACAAGAAAATAAAACCACCAGGCTAGAAAAACAACCAACCGCTAACCTGAAATAACCTGGGTCGAAGCCTGAGCCTCCTCGGAAGAAATCACGTTCAGCTTCCCTTTTCCCTTGTCCACACGCGGAGGTGGAGGTAAAGCTTGCAACGGAACTACAGGAAGAGCTGACTGAACCTGAGGACACATCGACTTGATATGACCCTTCTGCCCACATTGAAAGCAGACTCTATCCTTGGTCCAACACTGGGCCGCATCATGCCCGGATCGCTTGCAAACTGAATAAGAGACATCTCTCCTAGGAGCACCCTGGATCGCATGAACCTGCTCCTTCTTCTGAGCTGCTGACCTCTTAAAACATTTCTCGACAGGATGGCCTGACCGGCCACAGAAACTGCACACTACTCAGCTCCTCTTTCCCGGAACAGCATCGGGTACCAGGGGCTTCTTCCCCTCCACAGATTTTCTCTTGTCCTTTCTCATCTGCTGGCCTCTGCTCTTTGCCGTTTCAATAGCCTCAACCTTAAGAGCAGCCTCTACAACTCCAGCATAAGTCACTGACCCATAAGCACTGGTCAACTGCTGCACTTCGCTCCTCAAACCACCAAGAAATCTCTTAACTCGATCAGCCTCAACGCTGACCAAAGCAGGGGCAAAACGGCTCAACTTACTAAATTCTATTTCATACTCACCCACCGTGAGTTGCCTTTGCTTCAGATAGATAAAGTCATTCATGAGGCGGTCACGCTCGACCGAAGGCAAGAACTTCCTCAACAACATCTCCTTAAACATTTCCCAAGAGCATCCAGCTACTAAGCTCTCCTTCTCTCTCAGCCACCAACTCTTAGCCAATCCTTTAAGCTGATAGGTAGCTAGCATCACCCTCTGGTCACCTGCAATCCCTGAATACGAAAACATCTCCTCCATGGAGATCAGCCAATCATCAATAACCATGAAATCTGCCTTCCCGTCATAAGTGGGAGGGCTCAGCCTCTGAAACTGCGAGATGAAGGCCATCTCCGCTGGCACCACTACCGGAGGTCTCACGAGTGCAGGGGGAGGAGGAATAGCTAACCCCCCAGCAGGAACTTGCGCACCCTGAGCCTGTCCTGCCACAACTGCCACCAAAGACTAAATCTGGGCTCGCACCTCCTCCAACTGTCTGCCCATAGCTTCGCTACTCTGACGCAGACTCTCGATCACCGCATCATTCTGAGCTCCGGACGACTCACCTTCAGACAGGGGAGTCGATCGAGTCACAGGTCGCCTAGCCATCCTAAAATCATAACCACCCAATCAGATCCTCATTCAACGACTAGAACCCAAACGCAAGTACAGACCATACATATATAGATATAGACTTAAAGCTACTAAACTTGCTCTGAGAGTTTATCTTTTTAACAAAAATTTGATGACATGCCCTAACCTATGATGGTTAACCACCACCTTACTAACTCTTGTGCCTAGATCGAATGCATGACTTTAAATTAATTTGAAAACTTATATGTGTACATATGTCATCCTGCAAATCTTTAGCTTGGCACGTTGTGCTCATGCAATGATATGCTATGCATGATTGTGCTATGCATTCTAAAAAAGTCCCTAATGCATGTTATGAGCGGCGTACGCATGAAAATGTTATGTATCCCATACTACATAACATTCTCATGCAACGAAAAAGAAACGTGCTAGTCGCAGTCATGTGGTGAGGTTATGCATCCCATACTACATAACCCTCACATGTAGCCCCTATGGTGGATCCATATACGAACACATATGATGCATCCCATACTACATAATATGCCCCGTATACTTCATGTAATGCCATGAGTGAAGTGTTCGTGCTTTCGCCAAGACGTGCTGATGACATATCGGTGTGTGAATGACATGATGCAAAACTACCAAAAGCAAACAAAGGAAGGTTGCTCAACTAACTTGTCAAGAAACCTCCCTCTGATACCAACTGTCAGAACCCGCATTTTCTCCGAATTTAGGAAATATCAGAGTATGAGAAAATACGCGTCATGATGCCACGTCAAGCAGGGGATAACTGCTGACGCTCAGGTAAAACCAACTACAATCCTTATGTAAGAAAATCATGTGCTTAATGAATAGAAATTCAGTTATGTTTCAGAGACCGTATCCCTCGGCTCAGTGGATCACCTAGTCCACAAAAGAAAAACTATATTCATACGCTGTGGAAAGAAAAATACTTTATTTAAGTTTGACGCCCTAAAGAGCGCATAAGGGTCCCAAGAGAACCACTCATGCTATGCAAGACCCTACATTTAATTTATATAACGTATAAGAAAACGGTCTTTATTCGTTGTTTGGAAAATAGTAATTAAGTTTTATAAAACGTGCTGATCATGAGCTTCATTTATAATAATATTTATAGTTTAAAAGTAACTAGCAACCTAGCATAATTCCTTCTCAGAGCAAGTAGACTATTTCCAGAAAACGGTAGCAACATGAGTAAATATATCCAGTACAAAGGTAAAAACTACCAATGGGCGCCAACAACCTGACACAATCCCACTGGCACATATGTATGTCTGTAAGAAGGTACTGAAAAACTACCTCACCAACAAGGCAAACAGAACACCAAGGTCCAAGAGACCACCAACACCACCACTGCAAACTAGCCACCCGACTGGCTACGGCTCAGAACCTGGGGTATTCCAAAAGAAAACAGAATACCTCAGCAAGCAATAAGGTGAAAACAACTGCATGTAAGAGTCAACCAAAAGGAAGAAGTAATTGAAAAATATGCAGTAGAAAGAGTCACAACTGTCCAAAACAGGACAACAAGAAAAGCACAACGAGCAAAGAAAACAGTAACAACCTAAATCAGGAACAACATCCTGTCGGGCCTTCTAGGCTACCAAGAGCCCAAAGTGCTGCAAGCTACGAAGGAAGGAACTTCTAACACCCTAAACTGTGGAAAGTGGTAGTAGCAAAAACAAACAACGAGGAACCGGATCGGAGGCAAACTCAGTCCTCCATCCACCATGTCCAAGTCAACAAGCTCGAGGGTCTACACGTGAAAGCACAAGGGACCTTCCACCCACACATGCCCAGCCCGTACCTAGAGCATGAAAAACAAGAGTGGCCTTGGCTATGCCACACAACTCCACCCCCCTGAAGAGCTATAAACCACCACTACTAACCACGACCCATGATTTGGCCTTTAAGAAGGTAAAGAAAACGGCCGACAAGGAAATACCAGAAATAAAACAAGAAAACCACTCGGGAACGAAAAACAAGGTAAAGGAAGAGTGTTGAAAAGAATCAACACGACAAGGCGCTGAGTGAGACCCACTCAGTGCCTACCTAAACCTTGGCGTTGAGTGAGCTAGTCTCACTTAAAGCCAAAACCAAACTCTAACCACAATCCCACTAAGGTAACCCGGAGCTCGACGATTGTCGACCGGAGGTCGACGATAGTCGAACGGCCTAAGGCAGAAACCGAGATCGACGATCTCCATTCAGAGATCGACGATAGTCGAACGATTCTAAGACAAAAAGAGGCAGGGAACTTCCAGTACTCGAGTAGTTGCCTATTACTCGTGTACCTCATCCCTCTACTCGAGTAGTCGCCTACTACTCGAGTATACAAAAAAATACCCAGCACTCGAGTAGTTACCAACTACTCGAGTACCCCAACCCGCTACTCGAGTAGTTGCTTACTACTCGAGTATGCTAAAACCACTACTCACGTAACTACAAACCTGCACTCGAGTAGATGCCTACTACTCAAGTAAACCAAACCACCTACTCGAGTATATCGAGTCCACTACTCGAGTAACCCAAAACCCCTACTCGAGTAGTAACCTACTACTCGAGTAAACCAAGGCTAATACTCGAGTTAATGCCTTCTACTCGAGTATCTCAAAGCCACTACTCGAGTATCTACTGACACTACTCGAGTATTTAAAGACACTACTCGAGTATATAAAGACACTACTCGAGTATCTAGAGACATTACTCGAGTAACTGAAGACACTACTCGAGTAACTAGTGTAACATCCCATTTCCGGCTAGACCCCTAGGAGTCGGTTGGTCGTGACAGAACCTTAGGAAGCCCAAAAATTGAAATAAATCGATCGAGATTTCGGGTCCCGGGTTTGTCACGCCCGTGACAAAGGTGTCACGCCCGTGACCTAGGGCATGACTCCTTCGACGATCGTCGATCTCCGTGAGACGATCGTCGAACTTGCAGCCCGGGCATGTCACGCCCGTGACCAAGGTGTCACGCACGTGACTTAGGGCGTGACTCCTTCGACGATCGTCGAAATTGAAACTCGGGCCTGTCACGCCCGTGACCTGGGTGTCACGCCCGTGACCTAGGGCGTGACCACCCTTCGACGACCGTCGATCTCAGTTCGACGATCGTCGACCTCAGAATTGCCGTTCGGGCCTGTCACGCCCGTGACCTAGGTGTCACGCCCGTGACCTAGGGCGTGACCACCCTTCGATGACCGTCGATCTCAGTTCGACGATCGTCGACCTCAACATTGTCACCCGGGCCTGTCATGCCCGTGACCTATGTGTCACGCCCGTGACATTGGACGAAACGACGGTTCAGGCCCGAAATTATTCTAACACGCGTGGTAATAAATGCTGGTGTGGGAAGTTACACCAGGAGTAATTACGGGCTGTTTTTCCTTCTGTAATTATATAATAAAGGAGGAAATGTTGGTCCAATAGGAATCGACCTGGCAAACACCTGTTCATCTTCCACCGTTTCCTATCCCTTCACTGTAACCGAAAGGTTATTAAGGGGAGCCTTCGTGACCATTAAGGCTTTACCCTTTCACCTCCCCACTTGCTGACTTATAAAAGCCCACTTGGAGCAAGAGGAGAAGTTTACACGCTCAATCAAACGGATCAGATCTTTGTTCTTGCTGTAGGAGAAGTTCGGCTACGCCACCACTGCGCCATGACACCCCATCGTTCATCCCGCCTCCAAACCGCGAACAAGGTCCTCCTCTGCATCTTCTCTTTCATGGGTAGATCTTAGGATTCTTAGAAAGGAAGTTCACGCTCAACGGAGCCGGACCCATCCCTCGTTTTCATGGAAAACCATGAAAAATGTATTCTTGAGTTCGCCGGAAACCGCCACCTCCGGCGGCCAAACCACCGCCGACCGATAGCCGTCGCCTCAACGGAGGTGGTGGTGGTGGTGGCTGGCCAGGGAAGTGACCGGACGGCCGGCGACGGATCACGGAAAGGTTACAGAAAAAATGGTTTTCTGAGTTCTGGTTTTGGGTTCATGTAGAAGATGAACAGTAGAATCAATTTTATAATTTATAAATTAAGTGTATAATACATAGAGGAAAGATATATTATCTGAGTATATTTGAGGCTGCGAAATGAGGTGCATAGAAGCCGTTTTAGGAAAAATGACCAGTCACGAAAGTTGTAGCCCTTTGAGTCTAGATTAATTTAAAATTGGTTTCAACTCGTTTGGTTAAGTGGTTCGGCCGCAGCACCCATTTTAGTGGGGGCTGTACCTAGAGTTGGGCAGAAATTAAAATGGATGCCCACTCTTTGTCCCTTGTCCAAATGACCTGAAATTTGGGCAGGGGGTTAACCTTAGGAATACCTAAAGGCAGACCAAAAATGGGAATTTTTGGAGATACTTTGCCTAAAGTTTTTGTTTTAATTTAATAAACTTACAGGAATTTATTTATGTGGTCAAATGACCTCCAAACCCTCCCAAATTTTGGTGAGTGGTCCCTGGCTGTAAAACCTAGGTCTGTACAAAATTCCAACTGATTTGGAGGAGTTTTGGGTAGGAAATCTTCTACCCTTAACTAGGCATTAGTGAGACATCTTTTAGTAAAAAGTGCACTAAGAGTTTGGAAAGGTCAAATCACCTCAACAGAGGCTGATATTCCGACCTCTGACTTAGAAGGGTGTTATAACCTGCTTGGAGAAAAATGGAGTGGTTTAGGGTTGATTTACCCTAGGATCCAAGCTCAAACCCTAAATAAAGGGTTTTGAGGGTTGTGAAGGACATGGGGGCAATTGCTTTTGTATTGCCTTGAAACTCTGTAGAGTTGGCAAAAGCTTGATAAGAATCGTCTGGATGTAATCTTGGAGAATTTGGAGACAAGTAGATACCTTAAAACCCTAACCTTAGTTTTAGGGTAAAATATCAAATAGGTAAAATCAGTCACTAAACCTTACTTAAAAGCTGTGAAATCCGGGTAGAGTGAGTTTTTGATCAGGTAGAACCTATAGCAATTTTTCTGGAATTTTATGTTGATTATTGCTAGCACTTCATTTGTAAAGCTTGCTAAGGACTTAAATGATGATTTAATTATTTAGAAATTTCTGTTCATTGCAACCTCATGGAATCTTGGAGGTAAATGTTTTAGGTCAGAATAGTTTCCCCTGAATTTTTGTATGATTTTTAGTTGAGTAAATCTAGTACTTCATTCACAGATGTTAGAAAGAGGTTTTATTGTTTAAAAATTAATTATGGATAATATACTTGCTGAAAAATTATGAAACCTGGCCAATGTTATTTTGAAGGTCTTATCTGCTTAGTATAATTAATTTACAATTTTTGGATGGATACTTTCTGTACTTGTTTCATAAATAACCAAAGATCGAGATTATTTCTAAAATATGTTTAGTGCCCTTTTGGTGATAGAAAAATTGTGATACTTTGGATTTACCATATTGGGATAACATAATATTTATAGTAATTTTTCTGGACATCTTGCATGATTACTTAGGGTAGTTCATGTTCAAACCGGTAACCCTTGGGACTTTCGGGGAATTTAATTAAATATCAGATAAATTAGGAAAATTACCATTTTCTGAATTTAGGCTAGTTATATCATGATAAGTCTCCAGTAAATAATTTAGGGCAGTTGGATGAGTATTGGATCACTGCATAACCGGTTCGACATGTAGTTTAGGTCGATCTGCATATAGCAAATTTGTGAATTGCGATAGGACATGATCTGAGGAAGTCATTGGAGTTAATCATTTGTCTGGGTGGACAATTGTGGATGAAATCACGATAGGATGGTATGAAGAGTAGAGAGAAGTAGTGATAGCTAGAGTTATGAGGTGCTCGGGTTCGGCGAAAGATCGCCTCTCCCAAAGAGAGGAAGGTTAAAAATCACCCTAGGATAGTCTATCGTAATATGAGAAGGGAATCGGGTTAAGGGAGATCAACCAATAACAATAAGTGCCTTGCGAAAGGGAACTTCGGGCCGTAATGTCGTCGTCTTGGTTCCTAGTGCCCCTTGAGTGCCCTTCACGGGGAATACCGGGGGCAGTCCTGGGCTAACGTAAACTGTAATAACAAACCGACAAGAGTAACTTAGTAACTAGTGCTGCACTTTTCACAAACACTGTTGGCATAGGAAGATTGATGAGAGCTTCGGCTCGGTTGGTTTGGAGACGGACGTTTTGGTCCGGGGAGCTTCGGCTCGGTTAGTTTGGAGACGGACGTTTTGGTCCGGGGAGCTTCGGCTCGGTTGATTTGGAGACGGACGTTTTGGTCCGGGGGCTTCGGCTCGGTTTTTTTGTGTGTTTACGATTAAACTTGCATGTGCATAAAATAGGAAAAGTTAAGGTGGTGGGTTTTCGACATCGGGGAGTTCGATTGCACCGACACCGATATCGTTGACTCGGCGAGGTGATTAGCACTTCGCCAACAGAAGTCTGGTGCGCCAGCCGGCAAGAGTACGCAGGCGTCCGCTTAGTGCACCAAGCGTTGAGGCGTACGATAGGTCAGACCAGTGGTGCTTTTACTGGTTTTGAGGTGGGCGAGGCCCAACCCACCGCTTCCGTCCGCCACTACGGAGGTATCCTGGGAGGTAACGGCTCCGAAAGGGGGAACTAAAGGTCTGTGTGCACAGAGTCGGGTGTGTGAGTTGCACTTGCATGTTTCATCATACCCACATGCATGTCATAGCATAATCGATTCATTTAACCCTGACACCTAAAGTATAAGTGGTATGTGACGCTTATACATTAGGACCTGCAAAACGACCCCTTGGTCTATAGGCATGTGTGGGCAAGTTTATAAATCAAAGGTTAATTTCAATATATATACATGCTGTTGTTTGATAACCGTCACCCCAACGTATAAGTGGTATGGGACACTCTATACGATGGGAGCCTTGCAGAAGATCCCTTAGCTTATGCGCTTTCGCACATAAGTTAAGGTTACCTTTCTTACTTTCTGTTTTCTGTCATATTATTATAGAATTGCTGGATTAGTTCCGCTGCCATCTGTTTCTTGATTAATCTCTACCTTCATGTCCTTCCCTTTCTTCCTCTCCGCTCGGAACCTAGGAAACATGGGGGAAGGGGTAGGGGATGATAGGGCTTAGTCTTTATGACTAACGGTTTTCGAACCGCATCATTTAGGGGATCGTGGAGCCCAGCATGGAGGAGCAGCCCCATAGATCGGTGCGCCTGGAGATGGGGCAGTCTAGCTCCGGAGTTCATACAGCCGGGACCGTGAGTCTCGACCCTGAGTAGTTTCTAGTTTTGCTTCCGCATTGAGTGATATTGTAGTGAGGACATGATGTATCGGGCATAAGCCCGCATTTATAGTACTCTGATTATTGTTATTTTGTGGACACTCCCTTCGTGGAGATTTTATTTATATACATGTGATTTATTATTATGGACTGCATTGCTCTTACTTCAATTATTGTGCTACCTTTCTGTGATCGAATTGGCCGGCAGAATCGGCGCCTTGTGGTGATGACCCCTTCAGGACGTGAAGGTGTCACTGCAAAGCGGCGACTCTGGGCCTAAGACCCCGGGTTTTAAAAAGAAAAAAAAGGGGGGTCTTACAACTAGAAACCCATCACTCGGGTAGTTACCTACTATTCGAGTGATACAATCAACAATTCGGGAAAAAACCACCCCCCTCTCCTAACACTCCCTCTCGGCTACACCCAAACCAGAGCAAAGATCTGAGCAAAGATAAACGGCATCACGCCGGCAAAGTTGGGTTCCAATAGCACAAGTAGGGGGGGTTCAAATAGGAAGAACTAAATCCTATAATTAGCAAGAAAAAGAGAACAACAAGGCCTCTATCCTAAGGCTAACAGGGATCTCAGAATTCAGCAAGAAAATTTCAAAAAAAGAAACTTGGCAAGGGCAAGAGTACCACTTGCCTCAACTTTCAACGAAGCTTGGACGGCTCTCCTCCTCTTCCCACGGAACGAACAACCGCAACACCGTCGAAACGAAGATCTCGGAGAGTGCAAGCCAACGCCGTTTTCGGAATCGAATTCCGTTCACGAACAAGCCCGGAATCGCCGACCGAAGGAGGTACAGGACGGGCGGTTTTCTCCTCTGTTCTTTCAAGAACAAGCCGACGGTTTCTCTCTCAGGAAAAGAAGAAGAAGTGGGCCGTCACTTCTTAAACAGAGCTTTTATACGAAAAGCTCAACACTGGTTCATCCATAACCGAACCCTAAAACGCCTAATTACTTAATTTCATTAAGTAAATACCAAAATAGGTATAAGCCAAAAATATGGCTGCCACTAAGGCAAGGCAATAACTGCCCAAATAAATTCTCCCGCAGAATTTAATAAACGGTCAAAACCAAAAGGCTACAGGACAGCCAAATCAATTTAATTAATTGATCACAAATACTATTAACACACCAAACGACACGAAAACCGAATCACCTCGAAATCCGACGAAATTCGCACCGTAGCTAAATATCCACGCTACGAACTCAACGACGAAGTCGAAATTAACTTTCGACGAACAGAACCCGAGTTATACCCAAATAAAGCCAAACTCAAACATCCCCCCGAGAGGCCACACAGGGTCACCCAAAACGACTCGGCTTGCTAGGGAGATCTTGCCAACAGGCTACCAAACAGGGCTCTCAGTTCTAAGGAGCTAAACCATACTCCACACATGGCACAAGCCATGGAAACGCGTCATCGTAACGCCAACGAGAAATAAAAAAAACGCAGGAAATTCGGGGGCGTTACAACACTTCCCCCTTTTTGACTTCTTTGAAATAGCACTTGAAAGTCTGTGAAATAGCTTAGGAGAAGCATGCTATCTACTCCCCCTATTTTAGAGTAGAGAAGCACCTAGAGCAGAACTTTCTCCCCCTCAATAAAAACAACTAAAGAAATACCAAATTCAGCATACGCAATTCAAATTTGAAGGTGTTGAACTTTGATTCATCTAGTGGCTTGGTGAAAATATCAGCCACTTGCTTGTTTGTTGGGACAAACTCAAGACTAATATCCTCGCATTCCACATTCTCTCTTATAAAATGATATCTAATCTCTATGTGCTTAGTCCTGCTATGTGATACAGGATTCCTAGCTATAGAGATTGCACTTGTAGAGTAACAAAACAAAGGACTTTTACTTATCTGGAGGTTATAATCCTGGAGTTGATGCTGAATCCACAACAACTGTGCGCAACAGCTTCCCATAGCTATGTATTCTAATTCTGCAGTAGAAATAGATACACTAGTCTGCTTCTTGTTGCTCTAGGACACTAGCGTTCTACCCAGAAATTGACAGGAACCTGATGTACTTTTCATGTCCTCTCTATAGCCTGCAAAGTCTGTATCTGAATAGCCAATTAGCTCAAAATCCCTATTCCAAGGGTACCATAGGCCAAGATCTGGTGTGCCCTTTAGATATCTCAAATTCTATTAACAGCTGAGAAATGAGTCTCTTTAGGGCATGCCTGATATCTAGCACAGACACATGTAGCATACATGATGTCTGACCTACTAGTAGTGAGGTATAAAAGAGAACCAATTATCCCTCTATACAAAGTTTGATCAACAGGTTTTCCTACCTCATCTTTGTCTAAATACATATTTGATCCCATGGGAGTTTTCATGGAAGAAGCATTCTCCATCCCAAATTTCTTAAGTAACTCCCTGATAAACTTAGACTATGATATGGATAATCCATTGTTAGTCTGTCTTACTTGGAGACCCAAGAAGAACTTAAGTTCACCTTTCTACTCATCTCAAACTCCCCTAGCATAAGTTTGACAAACCTCTTGCAAAGGTTATCATAAGTAGACCCAAAGATAATGTTATCAACATATATGTGGACTAGGATGATCTTGCCCTTAGATTCTTTAAGGAATAAAGTCTTGTCTATCTTCCCCTTTGAGAATTTATTTTCAATGAGGAAGCTAGACAATGTTTCATACCATGCTCTAGGGACTTACTTTAGCCGATATAGAGCTTTTCTTAGTCTATAAAAAAATTAGGATGGTAAGGAACAACAAATCTGGGAGGTTGTTCCATATAGACTTCTTCTTTCAAATCTCCATTCAAAAATGATGATTTCACATCCATCTAATAGACTCTGAACCCTTGGAATGCAGCATATGAAAGGAATAATATGATAGCTTCTAGTCTTGCTACAAGGGCAAAGGTTTGATCAAAGTCAACACCTTCATCTTGTCTGTACCCCTGAGCCACCAGTCTAGCTTTATTATTAACTATAATGTCATTTTCATCAAGCTTATTCATGTAGATCCACTTTGTTCCAATGACATTATGTCCTTGAGGTCTGGGAACCAGCTTCCAGACCTTACATCTTTTAAACTAGTTCAATTCCTCTTGCATAGCTCAAATCCAAAACTGGTCTTGGTTAGCCTCTTCAAATTTCTTAGGTTCTACCTGTGATATGAAGCAAGTGTACATTGTTGTGTTGAGATATCTGCTCATTGTCACTACTCCTTGTCTTGCATCACCAATAATCTGATGGTCTGGGTGATCCCTCAGATGTCTTACTGCTCGAGGCAGTACTGCTTCAACATCATGTTCTTCATGATGTTGATCTTCATCTAATTCCTGTGATCCTTGTGCTTCGTCTAGAATACACACACCCTCTTCTTGGTCTTGCACAGTTGGAGCATCTTCTTCATTTCTTTTGAGAGTGAGCTTTTTCAACCCTAGTTTTGTACCTATAGAACTAAAAGAAGAGCTTGACAACTCATTGTTAATCATATTTGCTTCATCAAACACTACATTAACTGACTCCTCTACAACTTGACTTGTCAAATTATAGATCCTATAAGCCTTACTATGATTATTGTACCCAACAAATATCCCCTCATAGGCTTTGGTAGCAAACTTAGTTTTATAGGATTTTCCATTATTTAGTACAAAACACTTGCTCCCAAAAATTCTGAGATATGCAAGGTTTGGTTTCCTACCTTTCATAATCTCATGGGTAGTCATATTGTAGCTCTTGGTGATAGAAGCCCTGTTAAGGATATGACAAGCTATATTTACAGCCTCAGTCCAGAAATATTCTAGGAGAGAAGTGTCATTTAGTAGTGTTCTACCAGCCCTTATGAGAGTTTTATTCTTCCTATAAGCTATCCCATTTTGCTGGGGTGTTTTTGGAGATGAAAACTCTTACTGAATCCCATGATGTTTATATATTCTTATCATGCATTCAGACTGAAACTCAATCCCATGGTCACTTCTGATTTTGACCACAGTACTGTTCAGCTCATTCTGTATTTGCAAGACAAATGTCTTGAAAACATCTGAGGTATCAAACTTTTTCTTCAAAAAGAATACCCAAACAAATCTGGAAAGTCATCAACCACCACAAAAGTGTAGACCTTCCTACCTAGACTATGAACTGACATTGGACCAAACAAGTCCATATGCAAGAGGTATAAACACCTCACAAAATATTTAGTCTCAATGCTTTTGAAAGAAGCTTTTGTTTGCTTACCCTTTTGGCATGCAGAGAAAATACCTTCCTTAGAGCATTTCATGTTAGGACCATTCCTAACTAGCTCTTGGCTATAGAGCTTTCCTATAGTCTTATAATTCAAATGAGCTAGCCTCTTTTGTCATTTGACATAATATGTGGCTTTCTCATTTGCAATTAGACAAATGGGAGAGTCAGATGATAAACAAAGAAAATTAAGACAATAGACATTCCCACTCCTAGTGCTAGTCAAAGTGACCTCTTGGTCACCTGATCTTCTTATATGACACTTATCCTTGTGGAAAGAAATGGCAGAGTCAAGATCACATAGTTGGCTTATGCTTATAAGGTTGTGTTGCAACCCTTCCACATAGGCCACTTTTGGGAAAGTGATTAAGTCATTAGTGATCTTACCATACCTTCGGTGATCCCTTTATCTGATCCACCAAATATCATCTTAGGTCCATCCTTTACTGGAATGAAATCCTTCAAGTTGCACTTTGTTCCAGTCATGTGCCTGGAACAACCACTGTCCAAGTATCATATACGGGTATGACTACTTGGACTCACTTGCAAGAAATAAATTACTTATCCTTAGGACTCCAATTCTCATTGGGTCCTAGGTGCATGTTAGGCTTAAGATGAACATGCCTGCCTGCAACTCTTCTAACAGGTAAGTGTACATTAGCTCTTTGTATACTATTGTTGTGACAACAATCAATGGCATTGTGGCCCATTTTGCCACAACACCAGCACTCAAATATATTGTACCTCCTTTTAAGGGCTGGTTTAACAGCATTACTGTCAGTAACTCTTAGTCCATCAGGTACAGCAGCAGACTTTTTCTTGAGTATTGGTGCTGGTACACCAAACCTAAATGGTCCAGGATGGGTCATTTGAACCTCCTCATGGGGTGCCTTATAGCCACTATCACCGTTTCCATTCCTATCACCATAGTGGTGAACAGCTTTGTTCTTCCTTTTGGAATTACCAGCTCTAGTGTTCCCTTTGAAGCTTATCCCTTTCCTATCCTTTTGGGAGGAGAAGGAATCTATCAAAGGCAACACAGTACATGGCTTTGAAAACTTAGCCACCAGCTCCTTCTCCTTTTGGAGCTTACTTTTTAGATTCCTGAAAAAATCATTCTTAAAAGTTATGGTGCCCATCTAAATAATATTAATGTTCTTCAGCTGGCTAACTTCCCTAATTTTTTGTTCTAGCAAAGTTGTTATTTCAGAATGTTGGGAAGCAACAAGCTTTAAAGATGCAATCTCCTGAGCCTGCTGTTTGATCAGCAGCTTACTCCTTCTGATTGCTTCCAGAAGTTCACCATATCTTTCAATTATTTGATCTCTGACTTCCTCAGATTCAGTCATCTTCATCTCTTAATGAAGAAGCACTTGAATCCGATCTAGCCACATATTTGGACTTGGATGAAGAGTTGGATGAAGAGTGTACCTTAGATTATCCAGGCTTTTTCTGGAAGGATTCCTCATGTGATCTTGCCATCAGCCCAATGTAGGCTTCATCATCCTCTTCTGATTCTGATGAGGAAGACTCGGTCTAGCTTTTCTCCCTCGTAACAATGAAGGTTTTCTCCTTCTTGCTTCTCTTGTGGTGATGATTCTTTTCACCCGCTTCTTTCTTCTCAGGACAATCAGCCATAACATGACCTGGCTTGTTACAACAGAAGCAAACAATCTTTTTATAAAAATATTTACCAGGTTTTGGATCATACCTGCCCTCTTTGGAGGGTTTCTTCATATTTCTGTAGTAGTCCTCTTTGTGCTGGAAGGAAGAGGTAGGTTTGCTTCTCCACCCCTTCTTTTTCATCAGCCTTATAAACTGCATTGCGAAAGCAACAAACTCCTCATCAGACATATTACAACTTGATTCCTCTTGATCTGAATCTTCTGACTCAGCTGGCCTTCTTAGGGGAGAAGGATTCTTCTCCTTGCTCCTCTTGGAGCTATCTTCCTTGAAGGCCATAGAAGTTTCTTTGGCCTGACCTTTGCTAGTCTTCTCTTCCTCCTTCCTAACTATCAGCTGCATCTTATATGAAAGCATCTTACCAAACAGTATGGATGGTGGAGTATCTGCCAGCTTTTCCACTACTCTAATAGCACATATCTTAGTTTCCCAATCTCTAGTAAGAGATCTAAGAAACTTATCATTTAGCTCATAATTATTAAAGGCCCTGTCATAGGTCTTTAACTCATTGACTATCCTGAAGAACCTTTCATAACAGCTAGTTATGGTCTCCTCCCTGATCTGTCTGAAAGCTTCATACTCTTGATTCAGCAATGACTTTCAATCATCTCTCACTTCCTCAGTTCCTTCCATATATACTATCAAGGTGTCCCACATTTCCTTTGAGGTCATGCAGTGCACTAGTTTTTGAAAGGTGGATCCATCTATGACACTAACTATGATGTTTTGTGCCCTCTTATCCATTATTGCTAAGATGACTTCATCCTTAGTCATTTCAGTGTACTTCTTTGGAGTCTGAAGATTTGCATCAAGGACAAATATCTTCATTGGGATGAAGGGTTCTTCTTGAACTGTGATAGATCCTAGGATCAGATGCTTCCATGAACAATCTGACCCTTTCTTTCCATATACCAAAATTTTCCTTCCTGCAAAGAGGAAGTTTCATGGATCCAAGCTCTTTATGTTTCTCTCTTGAACCCATCTTAACCTTCTCATAGCTACCCTAGAGAGCTTCTTAGACTGTTAAGTCTTTTCTTGAGTAACCTCCCTCTGATACCACTTGAAAGTCTTTGATTACAAGGGTAGATAATAACCTAGAGGGGGGGGGGGGGGGGGGTGAATAGGTTATTTCAGTCTTTTGTTGAGTCTTTAAAATCATTTTCTTATGTCCTACTGTGTATACTTATTTCAGCTTTCAAGAAAAAAATATTCAGCACAGCAAAACACAATACACAGGCCACCAGATTTTATAGTTGTTCCCTAGTGTATGGGTACATCCACTGTCCCTCTTCGCCTTTCTAACAGTATGTTAGAAAAGGCTCTTCTCCAAACACTATGGCTCCTCAGAGATTACAGCATGATCTCACTGGATCAGTCAGACTCCACTGAGACTTACAACACTAACTCATAGCCCTCCACACAGTAATCACCTGACAACTATTGGGTACACTGGAAACTATGTACCAGATTTGGAGAAGTCTCCCCTTACTCAATAATATACATCAATTTGTATTTGATGGGATGTTTGAGTTCCAATGTGCAGGTTAGGAAATGCAGGAAAATTTCTAAGTACAAGTTTCGACACTTGTACGGAATTGTGTCGGCACCTGAAGCAGGAGTTGTATCGACACCAAGGAGTTTTGTCGACACCAGAAGCAAGGCATGTGTCGACACCCAGGAATTATGTCGACACCTGAAGAAGGCTTGTATCGACACACAGGACTTATGTCAACACATACTCAACGCCATCTATCAATAATAGATGTACTGAGTCTGAAGGCTTGTGTCTACACACAGGACTTGTGTCGACACACAATCAACGACATTTGGACAACACTATAATGCCATTTGTAAGCATCAGCTATGTCGAGACCAGGAGCAGTTGTGTCGAAACACATGACTTGTGTCCATACAACCTTAACGACGTCAGGACATACACTCAACGCCATATGTCTGCATCAGCTATGTTGAGACCAGGAGCAGTTGTGTCAACACACAGGACTTGTGTCGACACATAAAACAGAAGCTGTGTCGAGAACTAGAAGAATGACTGTGTCGACACATTGAGTGTTGTGTCGACATCATCAAGACTTGTGTCGACACTTAGTTTATTTGTGTCGACACAAGTGAAGTAGTTTGCTGAGTGTTTCCTGCTGAGATATAAAGTAATTGCAGAATCAACTATCATGGCTATAGAATTGACAGCTATAATAAACAACAAGTCTGACACTTTTTTCAGAACTGTCTGAAGGTTGCTACAAACCGGATCAGTCAGTAATCATTGAGAAACTTTATATAAAGGACTGATCTATGACAACCAAAGTAAGCAATTTAAGCAATTACATGGGAACAAACCAACACAGAACTAGAGAGAGAACTCAACTACAAGAAAGGGGGAACCCTTAAAAAGGTAGATCCTAAACAGTCTGCAAGAAAGATTCAGATCTAATTCTGAATCTAAGAAGGGAGCTGTCTGAAGATCAACTTCTACACCAAGTCAGGATCAACCTCATTTTGTTCAATCAAGAAGGTTTGAAAAAGCTAAGTTAGGTTGGATCTGAAGTATACAGTTTATTCAAGAACTGATCAAGAAGCTCACACCAATTGAGAGTTATTTCTGGGTGAAATTTCTGTACAACTCAATCTTCTTTTTCCTTATAAGATCTTTTATAGATCTTAGTTGTAAGCCTTTGTTTATAAAGGCTGAGGTAGGACTGAGATCTTGAGGTGTAGGACTTATGAAAGTCTGAGTTATAAGCCTGGTGATAAAGGCTGAGGTAGGGTTGTTGCCTGAGATAGGATTCTTGGGGAGAATCTGAGGTAGGACTTGTATAAGTCTGAGCTGTAGGAACCTATCAGGTTCTGAGTTGTAAGATCTGTGGATCTGAGTTAGTGGAAGGAAGTTGGGCTGAATCCAGTTCTCTACTGGATAGGCAAAGGGGGAAAGTGGATGTATTAATAATTTGGGGAACCACTATAAATCTAGTGTACTGTGTTGTGCTGTGTATGTTATGCTTTGGATAGTATATTCTATGTTGTGATAGATATAGTTACTTGCCTAAATTTATTAAAGGAAATTAGAACCTATTCACCCCCCTCTAGGTGTCTAGGCTCTTAAAATCAAGTTTTTCAAGTGGTATCAGAGGGAGGTTACTCAAAGATAGACCTAACAGTCTGAGTGAATCTCCAAGGCAATTAATAGATAACAAGAATGGGTTCAAATGAGAATCAGAAGGAATTTGGATCCATGAAACTGCCAATCTGTAGGAAATAAAGTTTTGGGATATGGAAGGAAAGGGTCAGGTTGTTCATGCAAGCATCTGATCCAAGAATCTACATTACAGTACAAGAAGGTCCATTCATTCCAATGAAGGTATCAACTCTTGATGAGAATCTGCAAACCCCAAAGAACTTTACTGAAATGACAAAGGATGAGATCATCCTGGCAACATTAGACAAGATAACACAAAACATTATTATGAGTGTTATAGATGATGCCACATTTCAGAACTTGGTATATTGCATAATCTCTAAGGAGATGTGGGACACCTTGATTGTCTACATGGAGGGAACTGAAGAAGTTAGAGAGGATAGTAAATCTATCCTGAATCAAGAATATGAAAGCTTTAGACAAGCCAAGTTTGACAGCATAACAGAATGTTACAAGAAGTTCTTCAGAATAGTAAATGAGCCGATGAACTATGGAAGAGTCTTCAACACATATGAATTGAATGACAAGTTTCTCAGGTCACTAACAAAGGACTGAGATACAAAGATATGTGCCATCAGAGAGGTGGCCAGGCTTGTTGATACACCTCCACCCACATTGTTTGGAATGCTGCTATCTTATGAAATGCAGCTCACAGCCAGAAAGGAGGAAGAGAAAAGCAGTAGGTCTGAGTATAAAGATAAGTCAGTAGCCTTCAAGGCTGAAGGCACAAGAAAGGGTAGGGGAAAGTCTCCTTCTACACCCAGAAGAAGTGCTGAGGTAGAAGCAGAGAACCCTGACATCAGTACATCAGATAGCCACACCTCTGATGAGGACTTTGCTGTCTTTATAAGGTAGCTTCAGAGGTTTATGAAAAAGAAGAAATGGAGAACCAAGCCTTCAACATCCTTTTCCAAGGATGATTATTACAAGAAAAAGAAGACTTCCAAAGAGGACAGGTATACCTCAAATCCTAGTAAACAAACTAATTCTAAGATTGTTTTTTATTGCTGCAACAAGCCTGGACATGTCATGGCTGACTGTCCTGATAAGTGGAAGGAGTCTAAGGACACAAAGAAGCATCAAGTAAAAGGCAAGAGGGAGAAATTCTTTGTTGCTCAGAAGTAAAAGAGTTGGATAGACTCTTTATCCTCAGAATCTGGAGAAGAAGATGATGCAGAAGCATATATTGGGCTGTTCTCTATAGAAGAGAATTCTAGGGAATCAGAATTCTTACAAATGCTGGACTCCATAAATTGAGTTGAAGACTGTTGTTATAAAGGGCTGATGGCTCTAGCCGAAGATGATTAGTGTCAGGATCAGCCCTGTCTAAGTAAGGTATACAGTTCTCCCTCAGCATCTTGATTACTATACTGGATCAGAATCAGAAGCATCAACATCAAGAGGTGTGGATGGTTCTGAATATGAGGGGGATGTACATCAACTCATTGATGAGTATGGTGGTTTGTTGCAAGCTCTGAAGAGGAGAAAGTTTCTTGTCAAGAAGCAGGCCAAGGAAATTGAATCTCTTAAGCAGGCTGCATCAGATTCAGCAAAGATGTTGGATTTGAAATTGAATGAGGTTGCCAAACTGAAAAACATAACTGTTATTCAGATGAGCACAATCTCCTTCAAGGAAAATCACATCAAGAATTTTGAGGCAAAACTTCTGAAAGAAAACGAGTTAGTGGCTAAATTCTCTAAGACAAAGTCTGTCTTTCCCTTAATAGATAATTTTATTTCTCAAAAAGGAAAGACAGGTCTAGGCTTTAAGGGAAGAATAAGGGCCACCAATTCTCATAGAAAAGGCAAAGCCCCAGTTCAGCCACTAGCCTAAAAGCCCCCTATCTTCTTCAGGAAAATGATGCAACCTACAAACAGGTATGATCATGATATTACTCATGGTCACTGTGAGTATGGAGATCTCATTGGCAAGGGTGTATATGCCAATAGGCCACTCTATAAGCAAACTCATCAGGTTCTTAAGGAATCCTTGGGGTTTGCTGCTCCAGCACCTACACTTAAAAGGACTGCTGGCAACAAAGTTATGAAGTCTGTACCTAAGAGAAGGTACAGCAGATTTGAGTGTTGGTGTTGTAGCAAGGTAGGCCACTTTGCCATGGATTGTTGGTTCAACATAAGTGTTAAAAACAAGAACAGCTTACCTGTCAGAAAAGCTGCAGGTAAGCATGATAGATTTCAAATTAACAAGAACCTAGGACCCAATAACAATTTGGGTTCTTAGGATAGGTAAATCTTTATTTGATGCAGGTGAATCCAAGTGGCCATACCCCTATATGGTACTTGGACAGTGGATGTTCCAGGCACATGACTGGAACAAGAAGAATGTTGAGGGACTATACACCCATAGAGAATGGGCCCAAAGTAATCTTTGGTAGATTTGAAAAAGGAATCATCAAAGGATTTGGTAACATTTCTAGTAATTCTATTACTATCACTCAAGTTGCTTATGTTGTAACATCCCATTTCCGACTAGACCCCTAGGAGTCGGTTGGTTGTGGTAGAACCCTAGGGAGCCCAAAAATTGAAATAAATCGACCAAGATTTCGGGTCACGGGTTGGTCACGCCCGTGACCGACCCGTCACACCCATGACCTAGGGCGTGACTCATTCGACGATCGTCGATCTCAGGGAGACGATCGTCGGGCAAAGAATTTTCCACCCGGCCTTGTCACGCCCGTGACCCAGGTGTCACGCCCGTGACCTGGGGCGTGACTCCTTCGACGATCGTCGATCTCAGGTAGACGATCGTCGGGCGCGGAATTTGCCTCATTGCCTGTCACGCCCGTGACCCACAGAGTCACACCTGTGACATAGGGCGTGACCACGTTCGACGATCGTCGATTTCAGTTCGACGGTCGTTGGCCCAGAATTAGTCACCAGGCATTTCACGCCCGTGACCCGCAATATCACGCCCGTGACATAGGGCGTGACCACGCTCGACGATTGTCGATTTCAGTTCGACGGTCGTCGACCCAGAATTGGCCACACGGGCCAGTCACGCCTGTGACCCAGGTGTCACGCCCGTGACCACCCTTCGACAATCGTCAATCTCAGTTCGACGATCGTCGAACCCAGAATTGGCTAACCGGGCCTGTCACGCCCGTGACCTATGTGTCACGCCCGTGACCAAGGTCGAAACGTCAGCCAGACTGGAAATTTCGGTAACCGATGCCATGATAAATTCTGACTATGGGAATGAAAACCAAGAGTATTTATGGGCCGTTTCCTACTTTAATTATGCAAATAATTAAGGAAATGTTGGTCCAATAGGAAATCGCCACCTGGCAAACACCTCTTCATCTCCAGCGTTTCAACTGCCTTGGCCATAACCGAAACGTCGTTAAGGGAAATATTAATGGCCATGAACGTTTCATCCTTTCCCCTCCCCGCTTGTTGATCTATAAAAGACTCCTAAGAGCAAGGGGAAAAGGTTACACTCTCCATCAAACTGTTTCAGTTTTCCCCCTTGCTGTTGAAGAATTTCCGGCGACGCCACCACCGTGCCAATGGCTTCCCGATGCTCTGCACGCCTCCAGCCCGCGAACAAGGTCCTCCCCTCCCTCTTCTTCTGCGGATAGATCTTAGAAATCGTTAGGAGAGATATCGGGCTTAAAAGAGCCAGATCGGGTGAGCGTTTTCCATGCTTTTCCAAAAATTTCATGGTGGCGGGTTCGCCGGAAACCGCCTCTCCGGCGGCCGTGCCGCCGCCCGACGATAGCCCTCACCTCAACAGAGGTGGTGGTGGTGGTGGTGGCCAGCCAGGGAGATGGCTGGATGGCCGGAAAATAGCTTGGAAAAGCTACAGGAAATTAAGTTTCAGGGCTCTGGTTTCGGGCTGTAGAAGAAGATGAACAGTGCCGTTAAATTAGATTTTATTTTTTAAAAACAATTTCTGAATGAAATATCTATCATTTTAGATAATTTGGGAAAAAAACCTAAAGGCTCCTACAGGAAACGTGGTCAACATAGAAAATGTAGCCCTTGAAGTCTAGTTTAATTTAAAATTGATTTCACTCAATTTGGAGTTTTGGTTAGACCACAGCACCCTTTTTGGTGAGGTCTATCCATAGGGTTGTCCTGACCTTAGAAAAATTCCCCACTCCAAACCAGTCATCAAAATGACTTGAAATTTGGGGTGTGGCTTAATATTATTTATATCTAGATGCTGCCCAAAAATTAGGATTTTTGGGAAATGTTTTTCTATAGTTTTTAGAAAAATTCAATAATCCTAGCTTAATTTAATTAGATGGTTAAATAATTTCCAAACCCTCCCAAATTGTGGTGAGTGGTCCCTGGGTTCACCATAAGGTTCTGTATAATTTTTCATCTCATTTGGAGATGGTATGGATTAGAAATGATCAAACCTAAGTTTTGCCCTAATTAGGGGTCTTAGGTTAAAGGTGCACTTTTGAGATTTGAGTGGTCAGATCACCTCAACAGAGGCTGAGATTTTTACCACTGGCTAATAATACTCTCTAGCACCCACTCATAGAGTTTGAGGTGGATCGGGGTAAGTTGGCCCTAAGAACCAAGGCCAAACCCTAAGGATGGATCATGGTGGTTTGTGAAGGTCATGGGGTCAAATGACCTTGAATTGACTCAAAATTTAGTGAAGAGGACCATAGGGCCATTATAGTCCTCTGGATGAAATCTTAGTAGATTTGGAGACTGTTGGCATACCTAATAATCTAACCCTAGTTTAGGGTGCAAAACTTGTAGATATAGGAAATGACACTAAATCATATTGAAAAGTGATGAGAATTGAGTAGAGTGAATTATAGGGATGGTAAAAGCTCTGGATATTTTTCTATGAATTTTAAGATCATTATTTTGGATACTTCATTAACGATTTAGAAGCTTGAATGATTTGCTTAGAAAATTTATTATGGAATACACACTTCCTGGAAATTGATGAAATTTAAGCAGAGAACGTTTATTATGATTTTAAATCTCTGTGAATTTTTATGGGATTTTTGGAAGTCTAATTCTAAGGCTTGCTTCATTAAGTATGTTTTACCTTGAATATTTGATTAAATCTTTAGTGGTGTTTAGCAAGCTGGTAAAATTATGATTCTTTGCACAAAGATCTTTTCTATATCATACTACTGACTAGTAATTTTTCTATAATTTTCTGATGAACAATTTCAGTACTTCCTTCTTTACGTAGGATTAACATGTTTATACTGGATATATTATTTAGAGGCTAAATACTTTCTGTAAAATTCTTAAAACCTGTATTTGAGGTTATCTTGCTGTTATTTAATGATCATGATTTTTGGGTAGCCATTACTTAGGAGGATCATGTAGTTCATGTTTAAAATGACCCATGGCCCATCCTTTGAGAAAATTAAATAAATATCAGATTAATTAGGAAAATTATAAGTTTTGGATTTAGACAAATTATTTTATGGTAGACCTCTAGTAAATATTATAGGAGATTTGGAAGACAATTTGGAGTACCTCCCCTTGTGTACCTCATATAGCTTAGGATGGTCTGCATATAGTAAGCCACGGAATTCTGGTAGTTGATGGTTGGTAGGGCAAGTTAAGATTGAGTTCATCATTGGAAGTCAGGATAAGTAGAGTGTGAGACTGGTTAAGGTTAAGGGAGATCAACCAATAATAATAAGTGCCTTGCGAAAGGGAACTTCGGGCCGTAATGCCGCCGTCTTGGTTCCTAGTGCCCCTTGAGAGCCCTTCACGGGGTATGCCGGGGGCAGTCCTGGGCTAACGTAAACCATAGGAATAATAAATTAAAAAGAGCAACTAGTATAACTAGGGTTGCACATACACACTCCCCGATAGCTAGGAAAGTAGAATTATAGGATTGGTTGCCATTCAGACAGTAGCTCTGAAGGTAGATGCACGGACGGGACTGTCCGGGGGCCGAGGGCTCGAGGGTTGGAGTACAGAATAAAGGTGGTGGGTCTTCGGTATCTGATTGTCGTTCACACCGACATCGGTATGCTGACTCGGCGGTGTGGGACACTTAGCCAAATAAAGTCTGGTGGGTACAGCCAGCAGTAGTACGCGGATACTCTAGGTTGTGTTCTTCCAGGGGCGTACGGAAGGGCTAGGCCTGGTAGTGTGGATACCCGCCTAGGAGTGGGGGGCCCGATCCACTGTCTCCGTTTGCCACTACGGAGGTTCCTGGGAGTGAAGCTAGCTTCCCGAACAGGGGGAACTAAAGGTCTGTGCGCATAGAGTCGTGTGCGTGAGTTGCACTTGCATGAATCATGACATAGCATATCACTACACTCATAATTGCATACAACCGACACCCCAACGTATAAATCGGTATGGGACTTTTTATACGATGGGAGCCTTGCAGAAGACCCTTAACTTATAAGTTTGTATGGGCATTCATATAAGTTAAGGTTACATACTGGTTTACTTGCTTGTTTACTTATTGTTCTCTAGCTGTCTTTTTATACAAATTGCTACTTATTAATGGCTCTCCTTATTACTTACTGCCGTTGGATTGTTAGACCTATTTCATTCTAAATAACTACTAGATTAGCTTCCCTGTCACCTGCTTGGTTATTCTCCACTTTTGTAGCTTCCCTTTCCTCCTCTCCGCCCGGTGCTTAGGAGCCGTGGTGGGAGGGGTAGGGGATGATAGGGCTTATTCTTTATGACTAATGATTTTCGAACCAAACATTACAGGAGCTCCGGATGGGAGACAGGGACCAGCAGTCCAGGGACCAGCACCAGCGGAGTACGGTGCGCATGGAGGTGGGACAGTCTAGCACCGGTGCACCTGCGACCAGCTCTGTGAGTGATTAGTTTTTTCTTAGCTTCCGCGATGAGCGACTTGTAGTGAGGACTCTGATGTACTGGGCTCGAGCCCATTTATCTATTTTCCTATTATTATCTATTGATGGACTGGATATGATTTCACTTTTATTTATATGTTTCTGCGGACTTGTTTACATTTTTGTATAAATACTTCTCTCTCTTGTGATCGAAAAGGGCCGACAAAATTGGCGTTTTGTAGTGGTTGCCTTCCCGTGAGTCGGTGCCACCGCAAAGCGGCAATTCTGGGCTAAGACCCCGGTGGTTGAAAAAGAAAAAAAAAGGGTCTTACATATATGAAGGGTCTGAAATATAACCTGATTATCATAAGTCAACTTAGTGATCTAGGTTATGACATCTCTTTCCTCAAAGGGGAGTGTCAAATAAGGAGGTCAAGTGATCAAGAGATCATTCTAACTGGCACTAGGAAAGGGAATATATATTATCTTAACTTTGATTGTGAGTATAACATCTCACCCATTTGTCTAGTTGCATGTGAGAAAGCATCACAGTGTGTCCAATGGCACAAGAGGCTGGATCATCTGAACTATAAGTCAATAGGACAACTATTTAGTATATGATTAGTCAGGAATGGTCCTCAAGTCAAGTGCATTAAAGAGGGTGTTTGTTCAGCTTGCCAAAAGGGCAAACAGACTAAGTCCTCTTTCCAAGTACTTGACACCAAAGATTCAATGAGTTGTCTATATCTCTTGCATATAGATTTGTTTGGTCCTATACCAGTTCATAGTCTAGGTAGGAAAGTATACACATTAGTTATTGTGGATGACTATTCTAGATTCACATGGGTTTTCTTCTTAAGGCAGAAATCTGAAACTCCTACTGTCTTCCAGACTTTTGTTAGACAAATTCAGTGGTCAAAATCAGAAGTGACCATGGAACTGAATTTTTAGTCTGAGTGTATGACAAAGTTCTGTGAAGAACTTGGGATTCATCAGGAGTTCTCCTAGCCTAGAACTCCCCAGCAAAATGGAGTTGCTGAGAGAAAGAATAGGACTCTAATTGAGGCAAGTAGAACACTACTTAGTGATACTTCTCTCCCTGAGTACTTCTGGGCTGAGGCAGTAAATATTGTATGTCATGTACTCAATAGAGCTTCCATCAATAAGAAACATAAGATGACTCCCTATGAGATTTTGAAAGTCAAAAAACCAAACATTTCCTACTTCAGAATATTTGGAAGCAAGTGTTATATCCTAGTGAATGGTAAGCACTACCAAACTTAGTTTGCTGCCAAATCCCTAGAAGGGATATTTGTTGGGTACAACAATAATAGTAGGGCATACAAGATCTACAACTTGACTATATAAGTTGTAGAAGAATTTGTCCATGTAGAATTTGATGAGTCTAAGTTGATTAACAGTGAATTGTCTAGCTCTTCAGGTAGTTCTACAGGTTTAAAGGATAGGCTGGACAAGCTGACTATTAATGAAGAAGGACCTGCTAGGCTGGATGAAGAAAAGGATGCATGCTGTCCAGGGGGAGAACAAGATTCACTGGATGAAGAAATTAGTGAAGTGCATCAGAATGAGGAAAATGAAGAAGGCCAAGAGGTTGACAAATTTCCTCCAGCAAGAAGACACTTGAAGGATCATCCAGCTCACCAAATCATTGGTGATGCAAGTCAAGGTGTTTTAACCAGGAGCAAGAGCATGAACACTGTTCTATTTTCAATCTTCTTGTCACAGATAGAACCTAAGAAGTTTGAAGAAGCCATGCTAGACACAAACTGGATTGATGCTATGCAAGAAGAGCTGAATCAATTCAGAAGATGTGAAGTCTGGGAACTGGTTCCTAAACAAAAGGATCATAATGTTATTGGAACCAAGTGGATCTACAGAAATAAACTTGATGAGAATGGCACCATAATCAATAATAAGGCCAGGATGGTAGCAAAAGGCTACAGGCAAGAAGAAGGGATTGACTTTAATCAAACCTTTGCCCCAGTGGTAAGGCTGGAAGCTATAAGGTTGTTTTTGGCCTATGCAGCCTATCAAGGTTTCAAGGTATATCAGATGGATGTAAAGTTAGCATTTCTGAATGGTGACTTAAAAGAGGAAGTCTATGTTGAACAACCCTCAGGTTATGTAGACTCTCGCTATCCTAACTATGTATATAGGCTTAGGAAAGCTCTATATGGTTTGAAACAAGCCCCTAGGGCTTGGTATGAAACCTTGTCTGCTTTTCTTATTGAGAATAAATTCTCTAGAGGAAAGATAGACAAAACTCTATTCTTTAGGGAATCTAAAGCCAAGATCATCCTAGTCCAGATATATGTTGATGACATTATCTTTGGATCTACTGAAAAAAACCATTGTAGAAAGTTTGCCAAACTTATGCAAGGGAAGTTTGAAAAGAGCAGTATGGGTAAGCTGAAGTTCTTCTTGGGACTTCAAGTTAGACAGACTAATGATGGATTGTCCATATCTCAGTCAAAGCTCACCAAGGAGTTGATTAATAAATATGGAATGGACTCAGCCTCCACCATGAAAACAACAATGAGAACAAGTATGCCTATAGGAAAAGATGAGGCAGTGAAACCTGTTGATGAGTCTTTGTATAGAGGGATAATTGGCTCTCTACTCTACTTGACTGTTAGTAGACCTGACATCATGTATGCAACATATGTCTATGCTAGGTACCAAGCATGCCCAAAGGAATCTCATTACACTGCTGTCAAGAGAATTTTGAGATATCTTAAGGGCACATCTAATCTAGGTCTTTGGTACCCTAAGAATAGAGATTTCTTACTAACAGGCTTCTCAGATGCAGACTTTGCAGGATGCAAAGAAGATAGAAAAAGTACCACAGGAACTTGTCAATTCCTAGGTGGAAGGCTGGTGTCATGGAGCAGCAAGAAGCAAACAAGTGTAGCTATATCAACTGCTTAGTTAGAATATATAGCTGCAGGCAGCTGCTGTGCACAGTTGATGTGGATAAAGCATCAACTTGAAGACTATGACATCAAGGTAAGTAGAATTTCACTATTTTGTGATTCTACTTGTGTTATTTCTATTGCTAATAACCCTGTTTCACACAGTAGAACTAAGCATATAGAAATTAAGTTTCATTTCATCAGAGAACATGTAGAGAAGGAAGATATTAGTCTAGAATTTGTGAACACAAATAATCAAATTGCTGATATTTTTACAAATCCTCTGGATGAAATTAAATTCAATTATTTTAAAATAAAATTAGGTATGTTGAACCTAGAATAGGTCAGCACAAGCTTTCCTAAGTAGAATATGTAAGCACAAAATTTCTCAGGAAATTTGGGTAAGTAAGAAAGTTTGTGTTGACACAAGCAAATTGTGTCGACACTCTCAGTATGTTGTGTCAACACAGAAACAGTATTTGTGTCGACACAAGAATTGGTGTCGACACACTCTATTGAGACTTAACTAGCCCGTGACGACACAAATACTAGTATGTCGACACATAGACGTGTCGACTAAAAAAAAGGTTTTGTCGAGATCTAAGTCTTTTATGTCGGCACATGTAAAATTATGTCGACTAGTATTATTACTAAGTAAGGCGCGTCTTTTGACCTACCCTTTACCAATACTCTATAAATAGAAGACGACAAAATCTAGTCGACTACGCCTTCAGAATTCTCGACTCTAGATCTTGTGTAGACATAGATATTCTCTTCCTTTCTCTCTCTCTCTCTCTCTCGTCAATGACGCCACACCAGGACAACAAGATGAATGAAGGATACGAGCTGGTTCGCGGGGGATTCGAGACAGCTTCTCAAGACATCAAGGGTGTGATTACCCTAATTTCCGAAAGTGGTTTGGAGTTTTTGGTCTCTGAATCTACAAGAATTTGGAAGAAGGAAGTTCATGAATTCTACTCGTCTGCAACGGTGGATTATGAAGGAAAGAAGATCAAAGCCACAGTCTAAGATTCAAGAGTGAAACTCACACTTAAGATGATCAGGAAGTCGCTTCAACTTCCACGATTAAAGAAGATGATGCCATTTTTCCATCTATGATAAAGGATGCACAAAATTGGTGTGGATTAAATCCAAAAACCAAGGTAGGAACGTCGATTACCAGGAAGGGGATGAATTCCCAAGGTAAGTTTCTTTCAGAAATCATAGGCAAGGTGATTCTCTACAAGACTGGTGGACATGATAGGATATCTACCTTCATGTTCAACCTAATGACCCGATTCATATTCAATGTAAAAACAGACTGGTCATCAGTAGTGTTTGACAAGATCCAAGAAGGAATTAAGAAGCCAAATCTGGGTAGAATCCTAAGCTTGTGTTTAGCTTCAACTATCCCAGATATTATGAATCAACTGTCAGCATTCAAGATCAATCATATGAGGAGGAAGGATATGAGAATTCTATCTAGGTGGAATAGAGTCTTGACCAAAGAGGTTTCTACTCCATAGAAACAGGTCAAGAAGGATAGGAAGAAGAAGGCAATTGTTCAGGAAGCAGAATCCTCCAGTGATTCTGAAGAAGTAGTCTTCAGTTCAGATGAAGACCAACAGGAAAAAGAAGCCCAAGCTCAAGTGGAGAGCAGTCAGCAACTAGAGCATCAGATGGCCTCCACTCCAGGTGGTGAGAACACTGAATTAACAGTACAAGACACTGAACAACCTTAGCTACCTGCCCAGGGGGATGCATTGCTGAAGCTACTCTGGAGAGTGAGTATGATGCTGATACAGTGATGGACATTATATCAGACATAAATAAAGAAGCATTGATCACTACTGAGAATGAAGCACCAGATGTGCAGATGACAGATACTGCACAAGATGAGCAAGTGAACATCTCCTGTATATAGGATGCCCTGGATAAAGATCTAGATGTCCAGGGAGAACCTTTTGCTTCTCATGCCAACATTGTTCCTCCTATTCAGATGCAGCAGGAGGTAACTTTGGAGGAACTGTTCCCTGATTTATCTACATCAAGGACTGAGGGGGAGCAGCAAAGAGTAGAAAAGGATCTACTAAGAACTGAGGGGGAGGAGCTACTGGATGCCCCAGTTTGTAAAGCAACTGTAGATATAAAAAGCTCATCTCAATCTTCTAATTATGAAGAAGCTTCCATGGCTAAAAAGAGAAAACTGGTTTCTCTGAGGAAAAGAAATACAGGCTATAAGAAAGCCTTACAAACAGTCACTCCACCAGCTGCTCAAAGCATGGATTTCAGTTCACTACTAGTCCAACTGCAAGTCAAGTTGGATGAGAAAAGGCAGTCTTTGGAGAAATATGTTGATGAGTCAAATAAAGAACTACAGTTCCAGCTAGCTCAAGACATTAAATCCATCAGATTTGAAGTCAACTTGAATAAGAAAGAGATGACAGATTGCTTCCACAAGGGAGGTAATGTTGTAGTATATTTGGCTGAGCAACAACAGCTGATAAAGACTGAAGTTGAAGACATCACAGTCAAGCAAGGATATATATTAGAAAATCAATTCAGGTCAAATTAAAATCACAAAGACTCCCATGATGAAATTCTCAAAAAACTGGGAAGTGTTGCTACTGATTTGAAAACAGAAGTATCCAAGCAAATACAAGCAGATCTAGCTACTGTCCATACAGCCATTGAAGCTTCTTAAAAGACTATTTCTGATTACCTGACTAAATTCAAAGCCTACTACCAAGAAGGTACAGAATATCTGGCTGATCAAGTAAGATTTCAGAAGAATGATCTGAGAGATCATATAGCTAGAGAAGTCATAACGGGGGAGAGAATATTAGTCAAAGCCAGCTCTGATTATGCAAAATGGGTATCTAATACCATCAGAGCAATACTTGGATTTCCACCCCTATGTGAGGATGATAATACTGCTGAGTCTGGTGTTCAACCTGCCTACATTGAAGGGGACTAGCCAGAGGTTGCACAGGTTATTTTTCCTCCAGCTGATTTTGACATAGTCCAGTAAGAAGTTCAGCAAATGTATATCCCTCCACAGGAGGAACCGAATATTATTATTGAAAGGTAGAAATGTTAGAGGCTGCACGGGAAGCTCAGAGGGAGGCACAACATTCCAAGAAAAGGTTTAGAGAACAGGCAGAACTGAAGCCTGATTTTGAGCAGTGGAGTCCAACCTCCAGGAATATTATTTTAACTTCCTGGAAAGCTGTAAAGGACAAGACATATGATAGAGGCAAATGGTACTCTGAGCAAGAGTGGATCAAGTAGCAGGCAAGGCAAGAGTCTATACTTAAGTTTAGGAGGAGTGCTAAAGATGGGAAGTTACTTGCTAACTCTGTGGAGCCTAGCAAGTACTTTCCAAAGCCTTTTCACTATTTTGAAAGGCAAAGGATCAAGACTGAAGAACTGAAGAAGAAAGACCTGAAAGGAAAGAAACCAGCTGATGATACTGAACCTAATGTGCAGGATAAAATCAGATCTGGAAAAAGAATAGTAATCAAGGAGCCTAGTCTATCTTAGGATTAATAGGCTTATATGTAGAACAATGTAATCTTTTTTTTGTTCTTTAAAGAAAACATGTAAACCTAAACAATTTTTTGATTAATGAATGGCATCATTTTCAGTATTGAGTTTAGCTATTATCTATGTTTATATGTTACCCTGTAATGAAATGTATGCACATCTATTTTTCCTTTGATTTATTATGTGTGGTGTATATCTTTGACTAAGGGTTATGACTTCTCCAAATATAGGGAGATTGTTGGGTATACTGGAAACTATGTACCATATTTGGAGAAGCCTCCCCTTACTCAATAATATACATCAATTTGTATTTGATGGGATGTTTGAGTTCCAATGTGCAGGTTAAGAAATGCAGGAAAATTTCTAAGTACAAGTGTCGACACTTGTAAGGAATTGTGTCGACACCTGAAGCAGGAGCTGTTTCGATACCCAGGAGTTTTGTCGACATATAGAAGCAAGGCATGTGTCGACACCCAGGAATTGTGTCGACACCTGAAGGAGGCATGTGTCGACACACGGTACTTGTATCGACACACACTCAACGCCATCTATCAACAACAGCTGTATTGAGTCTAAAGGGCTTGTGTCGACACACAGTACTTTTGTCGACACACACTCAATGACGTCTGAACAACACTCAATGCCATTTGTCAGCATCAGCTATATCGATACCAGGAGCAGTTGTGTCGACACATAGGACTTATGTGAACACACTCTCAATGACATCTGGACATACACTCAATGCCATCTGTCTGCATCAACTATGTCGAGACCAGGAGTAGTTGTGTCGACACACAGGACTTGTGTCGACAAATGCAACAGAAGCTGTGTCGAGAAGCAGAAGAATGACTGTGTCGACACATTGAGTGCTTTGTCGACATCATCAAGACTTGTGTCGACACTTAGTCTATTTGTGTCGACACATGTGAAGTAGTTTGCTGAGTGTTTCTTGCTGAGATATAAAGTCATTGTAGAATCAACTTTCACAGCTGTAGACTTGACAGCTATCATAAACAACAAGTCTGACACCTTTTTTAGAACTATCAGAAGGTTGTTACAAATCGGATCAGCCGGTAATCATTAAGAAACTCTATAGAAAGAATTGATCCATTACAACCAAAGTAAGCAATTTAAGCAATTATAGGGGAACAAACTAGCACAGAACCAGAGAGAGAACTCAACAACAAGAAAGGGGGAACCCTTAAGAAGGCAGATCCTGAACAGTTTGCAAGAAAGATTCGGATCTAATTCTAAATCTAAGAAGGGAGCTGTCTGAAGATCAACTTCTATACCAAGTCAGGATCAACCTCATTTTGTTCAATCAAGAAGCTTTGAAAAAGCTAAGTCAGGTTGGATCTGAAGTATACAGTTTATTCAAGAACTGATCAAGAAGCTCACACCAATTGAGAGTAATTTCTGGGTGAAATTTCTGTACAACTAAATCTTCTTTTTCCTTATAAGATCTTTTATAGATCTGAGTTGTAAGCCTGTGTTTATAAAGGCTGAGGTAGGACTGAGAGCCTGAGGTGTAGGACATGTGAAAGTCTGAGTTGTAAGCCTGGTGATAAAGGCTGAGGTAGGGCTGTTGCCTGAGGTAGGGTTCTTGGGGAGAATCTGAGGTAGGACTTGTATAAGTCTGAGCTGTAGGAACCTATCAAGTTCTAAGTTATAAGATCTGTGGATCTGAGTTAGTGGAAGGAAGTTGGGCTGAATCCAGTTCTCTACTGGATAGGCGAAGGGGGAAGTGGATGTACCCATAACTTGGGGAACCACTATAAATCTAGTGTACTGTGCTTTGCTGTGTATGTTATGTTGTGGATAGTATATTCTATGCTGTGATAGATCTATTTACTTACCTAAATTTATTAAAGGAAATTAGAACCTATTCACCCCCGCCCCCTCTAGGTGTCTAGGCTCTTGAAATCAATTCTTTCAACAACCACACACATGCACAAATGCCCTTTACACAGGCTGAGAGAAACAGCCTCACACAGAATCATAGAGGAATCCAATCACACAGCCTTTAAAATTTAGCCTTTACAATTAGATCTCACAGATATCACATAGATCCTAATCAATCTAGGCCTCACCACAGATCTTTAACAGATGCTCTGATTTTGAAAGTGTTTGTTGATTTGACTCAAGAGAAATTATTCTCTGAGTCAATTTCTTCCTGGGCCAAGAAATTCTCAGCCCTATATGCTTCCCAGCAACAAGGATGACATTCTTTGACTATCTGCTGCTTGTGCTGGAAATTCCTCAGAACCTTGATCCTGTTCTTGCTGATGAAGGGAGAATATTCACAATAAATATCTTTAATCAGCTAACCATTATTGGCTAGAAAATGAATTGCACTGTCTCTCCTTCTATCTAGAGAAAACTCTGTGCAGATAACTTCTTCTTATTCAACGATCCAGGGATAGATCTTAAGATTTTGCTCAGCTTGGATAGTGAATAAACTTAAGCTAGGGTTTGCATAAACTGATTCGTATTCCTCAAAGAAATCCTCTGTTCTTGTTGTAGCAGATGTTAATTGCACCAGCGAACTTAGAAACCCTTAAGATTTTTCAATTGAAGTTTTTGGTTCTGTTACAATGACGGATGAAGACGACAAACTCTCGCTTCTCGTTTCTTAGAATGTTAATCAAAATCCCTGGTTTGATCTTAATCTCAGTTGTTATTTATAAAACCCGTCGATTTGTGGGATGTTTGACACGTGTCCCAGTTTTAACGGTGGTTAAAATCTCAGCTTAATAAAATTGAGATCCGATGTAGACTGATGACGACGTTAATGTCAATTTGCAGCATTTGAATAACAAATCAGAAAATCGTTGAATTGTTGACTTTGCTAACGTCAGCATTATTCTGGACTTAGCCAAAATCACGCAATACTTCAAAAATCCTCAGTTCGACGAACTCAAAACTCAGTTCGACGAACACAGAGCTCAGCTCGACAAAATCAAGCAATACTTCAGAAAACTTCAGTTCGATGAACTCAAAACTTAGTTCGATGAATCTAGGGCTCAACTCGACGAAATCAAACATCATCTCAGAAAACTTTAGTTTGACGAATACTGTATAAGCAATACTTTGGCGATTCTTGACTTAGAATTTTCTTCAACTCTGCTAGGCGTTGAATGGTGTTGAGTGAATAGGACATTCTCAACGAATCTGGACTTAGAAATATTTATGTTGGCTTTGTCTCAGTGGTTTCTTCTCATCTGTCTCAGCGGTTTCTTCTTCACAGCTGAGACAATCTTCTGTGTCAGCGGTTTTTTCTCAACTATCTTAGCGGTTTTTTCTTCACAGCTGAGACTATCTCTTATCTCAGCAGTTTTGTTGAGACCAACACTTCTCTCAACGTTTTGTATTGAGCTTCTCAGCTGTCTCAACGCTTTTACCTTAATCAAATTGTTTAGCTTTCTTCTTAATGGATTTGAGAGCGTTGAGTGTATAAGCTTCACTCAACACTTTTATACTTTGCCTCATTTTCTGCAATCTTGCCTTCTTGCTGAAGTTTGCATTGACAGACTCAGCATGACATTGAGTGATGAAGCTTCACTTAATGCTTCTGGACTTAGTCGATTTTCTGGCTTCCACTGCTTAGGCTTTGACATGATATCCTTATCTCAATGATTCTGGCCATATGGCGTTGAGAGGGTTGAGTGAGCTTACCTTACTCAACGCTTCTGGACTTAGGCATTTTTCTGAATTTCCAGTCTATCGCCTTGAGTCCACCTATCATTGTCTCTTGAACTATATGTCCAATCATTGTGACAAAGACCAACCTGTATGCATGAACTTAAACATACATCAAATACAACTATGTGTATACCATTTACCTGTTTGACTTCTTAGAAATCTAGGACATTGGGATCAATGGACCAAACACTAGCCCCATACAAATGGTGCATAAAGGCAAGGGCAATGCCAAGGGCTTCAAGAAGACGAAGGTAGGACCTAAGTCTGCTCTGAAGCCCAAGTCTTCTGCATTGAAAAAGAAAGGTTCAGGGAAAGAGGGAAAGTGTCACCACTGTGGCAAAGCAGGTCATTGGAGGAGCACTTGTCCTTCGTACATTGAGGGTCTGCAAAAGATGAGGGGAGGTATGTCTTCTGCTTCAGGTATATATATTATAGAGATAAACCTTACTGCTCCTTCCTGGGTATTGGATACCGGATGTGGTTCTCACATTTGTATAAATGTGAGGGAATTGGAAAGGAGAAGAATGCTGAGTAAAGGAGAGGTGGACCCGCGTGTTGGCAATGGAGCAAGGGTTGTTGTTTTCACCGTAGGAGTTTACCCTCTTACTTTGCCTAGTGGGCTTGTAATTGAATTGGATAATTGTTATTTTGTTCCGTCCATAACTAGAAACATTATATCCATTTCTTGTTTGGACATGGTAGGTTTTTCTTTCATTATTAAGAACAATTGTTGTTCAATATTTAAGAATGATGTTTGTTATGGTATAACCTAAATGTTTAATGGTATATAAGTTTTGAACTTAGACCATCAGATCTATAACATAAAAAATACTAAAAGACTAAGAATGAATTACTCGATCCCTACGTATCTTTGGCATTGTCGTTTGGGCCATATAAATGAGAAACGTATATCCAAGCTCCATAGAGATGGACTGTTGGACTCATTTAATTATGAATCTTTTGAGAGATGAGAATCTTGTTTGTTAGGCAAGATGACTAAGGTCTCTTTCACTGGAAACAAGGAGAGGGCTGATGATCTCTTGGGTATAGTACATAGTGATGTATGTGGACCCATGAGTTCTATGGCTAGAGGTTGGTTTCTCTACTTAGTTACATTTACTAATGATTTCAGTAGATACGAATACGTGTATTTTATGAAGTGCAAATCTGAGACCTTTGAAAAGTTCAAAGAGTTTAAGAACAAAGTAGAGAACCAACTGAGTAAAAAGGTTAAAGCACTCCGATCTGATTGAGATGGCGAATACCTAAGTTATGAGTTTCGTGATCATCTGAAAGAGTGTGGTATTGTATCACAGCTCACTCCACTCAGAACACCACAACATAATAGTGTGTCTGAGAGGAGGAATCGTACTCTATTAGAAATGGTACGGTCGATGATAAGTCGTGCAGATATGTATGTTTCCTTTTGGGGCTTTGCTCTAGAAACTGCTGCTTTAACACTAAATCGTGCTCCAACGAAAGCGGTTCTAAAGACACCATATGAGATATGGAATATGAAGCATCCTAGTATGTCGTTTATTAAGGTTTAGGGTTGTGAGGCTTACATAAGACATCAAATGCCTGACAAGCTGGAGCCCAAATCAGATAAATGTTATCTTGTGGGGTATCTTAAGGAAACTAAAGGGTACTATTTCTACCTACCATCCAAGGGCAAAGTGTTTGTTGCGAGAACTGGTATCTTTCTTGAGAAAGAGTTCTTAAGTAGAAATAATGCCATGATAGAACTTGAAGAAGTTCAAGAACCACAAACTGTGAATGAACCGGAATTAGAACCTGAGCCAGGATAATAAGTTGTTATAGCTGGAGAACCTACTCAGGAAACACAAGTTTCACATAGATCTGGTAGGCCAAGGTTTGAGTCTGAGAGATATGGATTTCTCGTATCTCAAATAGTTAATGTGTTGTATATGGATCATAGTGATGAGCCTGCAACCTACAAAGAGGCTATGAGTGAACCAGACTCTGGGAAGTGGCTTGAGGCAATGAAATCTGAAATGGACTCCATGTATGAAAAATAAGTTTGGACCTTGGTGGAACCACCTGAAGGGGTACGACCCATAGGGTGTAAGTGGGTCTTCAAGAAGAAGACCGACATGGATGGTAATGTTTAGACATTCAAAGGGCGACTGGTGGTTAAGGGTTTCAAGCAAATTAATGGTATTGACTATGATGAGACCTTTTCCCATATTACCATGATTAAGTCCATCAGAATTCTGCTTGCTATTGCTGCATATTATGACTATGATATCTGGCAGATGGATGTCAAAATGGCTTTCCTAAATGGAAACCTCCTTGAGGAAGTGTATATGACACAACCCGAGGGTTTTGTATCTCCAGGTGAAGCCACTAAAATATGCAAGCTGCAGAGATCCATTTATAGATTGAAACAGGCTTCTCGAAGTTGGAATCTTCGTTTTGATGAAAAGATCAAAAAGTTTTGTTTTATCAAGAACGAGGATGAACCGTGTGTTCACAAACGGATTAGTGGGAGCATAGTTGTCTTTTTGATCTTGTTTGTAGATGACATATTGCTTATCGGGAATGACAAACCGACCCTGCAAGTTGTTAAGAACAACCTAGTGGACTACTTTTCAATGAACCACTTGGGTGAAGCGCCTTATATACTTGGTATTAAGATCTATAGAGATAGATCAAAGAATTTTTTGGGTTTGACCCAAAGTACGTACATTGACAAGGTGTTTATACGGTTCAACATGCTTGAGTCCAAGAAAGGATTCTTACACATGTCTCATGGTGTGAGTCTTTCTAAGGACAAGTGTCCTAAGTTTTGTGAAGATAAGGACCGCATGAAGTTGATTCCATAAGCTTCGGCAATTGGGTCAATCATGTATGCAATGATATGTACTAGACCCGATGTCTCTTATGCCTTGAGAATGACTAGATGGTATTAGTATGATCCCGGGGAAAGTCACTGGATAGCCATCAAGAATATCCTAAAGTACTTGAGAAGGACTAAGGATACATTCTTGGTGTTTGGTGGAGAGGAAGAGCTCGTTGTAAGAGGTTACACGGATGCTAGCTTCCAAACTGATAGAGATAACTCAAAGTCTCGGTCAGGGATTATATTTTGCCTGAATGGAGGTGTTGTTAGCTGGAAGAGTTCCTTGTAGGAGACAGTTGCCGATTCTATAACTGAAGCTGAGTATATCGTCGCTGTAAATGCAGCGAAGGAGGCTGTATGGATTAAAAAATTCATCGGCGAGTTAGACGTAGTTCTTAACATTGTTCATCCCGTAGATCTCTACTGTGACAATAATGGTGAAATTGCACTTGCTTCAGAACTTAGATCTCATTAGTGCTCCAAGCACATACTTCGGAGGTTCCTTCTAATTCGAGAGATTATCGATTGAGGAGATGTGAGCATTAGAAGAGTTCCGACTGAGGAGAATATTGCAGATCTACTTACAAAGCCTCTCGCATAGAGAAAGCATGATGGTCATGTTAGATCTATGGGTATACGATACCTGAATATTCAACTTTAGTTAGATTCTTGTGGATTGTATGTTTGTTGACTGTAATTTTTCATTTGACGAATAATGTACTGTATGCATTTCATTTTATATATTTTGGCAAGTTCTTTTATTGTGTTATTATTTCTATTATGATAGAGTAGTTAACTAAATAAATGCCCTTAGAATGTTTGCTTTCATAGGTCAAGTAATGACTTGAATGTGAGAACCTACGATCCCAGAAGCTTCATTCTTAAAGGTCCTTGGTCGTTATATCATCTTAAAAGCTAAGGGAGATGATGATACCTTTAAGACTAGCATGTGCATTGACTGATGACCCATCCTCATAGGTCATGATATTTTTATATCAAGTCATCACATGTGTACTTGTTATGAACAACTTGTACTGGACATACCCACCGTGAGAATACTTTGTGGATTGTTATATGAACGTGTCACAAGTATGGCTCAAGTGGCAATGGTGTTTGTGGTCCTTTGACCTGAAGTCACAACATTCATTGAGTGAGGAAGAGCGTGCTTTGATGCCATCAAAAGCCTAGTCTTAAGAAAGTTGGATGATAAAGGTGGTTATTGGGTACGTTACAAATCATTTGGGTGTTTGCGTGTGAGTAGAGATGGGATTTGTACTCCTTTATGATAGGAGTTGCATCCATGGGCCACTTGATGAAATGGGACTGAGAAATGCATGGTCATGCTTAGTTGAGTCAATATATGATATTGAGCTCACAAATTTCTATAAGTCCATTCTAGATCAGGAAAGTGGGATTGAATGTTTATGAGGGTGACACGGTCTATACCTCTAGTTCTATCCAGATGTAAGGGACAAAGGGACATGACAACACTGTAACATTGGTCACAATGGCTTTTGATTTTTTAAACTCTTGTTGTTTGGGGAGCAATGATGCATTGCTAGATGCCGCTCATTGTTTGTGAAGCTTTTGGTTGATACTTTCAAGATGAAGTGGGAGACTGTTGGTGTTATTATTATGATCTGGAAGTGCTCAAGCATGTGGCTTCACTGCCAACTCAGTATGAGCCTATCAGGGTCGCACATAAGATTGTGGAGAAATTGGGAGATTGTATCTGTATGGTATATCTCATATGATGAGTTGAAAAGGGACTTAAAATATTCTAAGGCAAAAGCGTCGAGTGTGTCGAGACCACTCAACACCTTTGTCAAGTAAAGAGGTTACTCATCGAATGGAGGTGTTCAGTGAGTTGAGTATATTCAATGATTCATCGAGTCAAGGAGTTGATTTGTCGAGTATGGTACTTAATCATTGAGTGTATTGAGTATACTCGACGATTCGTTGAGTCAAGGAGTTGATTCGCCGAGTCTGAGTTTCAGGCATTGAGTCCACTCAATGTCTTCGTCGAGTAAAGGGTTTACTTAACGAATTTGGCACTTAGGCATTAAGTGCATTGAGTACACTCAATTCCATTCAATGATTTGTCGAGTATGGGGCATAAAGCGTTGACAGCATTGAGTCCATTCAACGCCTTTGTCGATGTCAAGTGTTGATTCGGCTGAAGTTAGGTGTTGAGTTCGTCATGTATCTTATGGATACTCGACGATTCATCGAGTATAAGATGATACTCGACGATTTGTCGTATATGTTATAGATACTCGACGAATCGTCGACAAGGGTTGTCTGGCCGAACTTCTGGATTCTAAGTCAGGGTCTGCCAATAGCATCGGTACTGTTCTATTTATTCCTTGGGTATAAATAGGAACTATTTTAGGGTTTCAAGGGACAGAAGACTTTTACACGATTATCTTTCTAAGCACAAGGGTCGTTACTGTGCGAGATACAGAAACCCTAGAAGCCCGACGGAAGCGTTCTGCTAATTCCTCCATCGTTGCCGATCCCGATCCCGATGGGTGGCGTCGTCGCCTCTCCTCTAACAGATCTAGCAAACTGTGGAGACGTTGTGTGTCCTCTCCCGACCTAGAGCTTGTGCGATAAGTTGTTGTGGGTTCTCCCGATCGTGTGGATATCCTGTAGAGGCGCGAACACAATTTTGCGCTCAAGACTCAAGCCGCTAGTGCCTAGCTGATTTTTCTAGAGAATCTATGTTGAGTATAAACTCAATCCCTCAAAGGTAATTTTAATTACAGCATACTTTACTTCTTGATTCATGAATTTTTCCAGATCCGAACTTTTGGGTTTTCTTGCTCTCTATTTCCGCTGCGCGCACAAATGTTGTGCCACCCTAGTAAAACCCAATAGAAGCTTCACTCAATGCCTTCAACTAATATATTTCTGCCAAGTCAAAATGCATTGAGTGATGAAGGCTCACTCAATGCCTCATCAGTTAGGCTGAATAAGTCAAAATGTTTTGAGAGATGAAGGTTCACTCAATGCCTCAAGCTGCATAATTTTCTACTAAGTATTTCTGCGGTTAGTGATATGGCCTCACTCAATGCCTATGCAGATTATCTGAAAATTGTGAAGTCCACAAGCGTTGAGTCATGCTGATGCCATCAAAAATTCAAATGTTGCGGGAATAACAGGCTAGATGACAAAAAGAACCGTATGTCTTTAGTACAACAATAAATGCAAAAGATATGTTGCAGTTACCAATTTCGACTTGCCCATACTACACATAGAGCCGTTGGACGACGAGTAATAAAAGGGCATTTCCGAGAAATCAAAAGAAGCTTTTTGGTCATCTTCTTCCTTTCGACTAAGTAGAAGATTTCAGAGAACTCATTCTTACCGCAAGTTTGTGAACCACAGAAAGAGGTTGGCGGTTGAAGAAATAAAGAACTAAAGAGTTAATTTATCTTCAACAGCAAGACCAAAAATCTTTTTTCTGAACAAGAAGAAGTTGCAGAGCTACTTCAAGTTGTTGTTCATCTTCAAGGCCACTACAATCAACTATTATATCAAAGGCTTGAAGGTATAGGGCTCTACAGTTATCTTCTCAGCACAAGTAGAAACTTCCTAAATATCTACTTTCTTGTTACTGTGAATAAGTTAGTGTTGAGTTCACTCAGTCTAGGAAGAAGGCTAAGAGGACATTTTCTCTAGAGTCAATCATCAACAAACTTCTACTCTTTTTATAGGATCTTTATTGATCTGAGTTGTAAGCTTAGAATATAAAGGATGAGAGGTAAGATTCTGTTATGAATCTGAGGTAAAGCATGTGTGCATGAGGTAGGGCATGCGTTCCTGAGGTAGGATCTATGTCAGATCTAAGGTAATAGATTTATCACATATGAGTGTAGGGATATCCTTCTAGCCTGAGTTATTGGGTTTTTTGTTAATCCTGAGGTAGGTGATCTGTAGGATCACTGAGTTGTAGGAGTAAAGTTTACTCTGAGTGGGTAGGGCTTTGGCCTGAGGTAGGGCTTGAAGGAAGCTTGAGAGATCCTGAGGGATCTGAGTTGTAAGCTCTTTGAGCCGAGTTTTGGAGAATATTTCCTTATATAACACACTATTAGAAAGGTGTGAGGGAAAAAGGATGTACCCATACCTTGGTGAACCACTATAAATACTGGTGTGTTGATCTGTGTTCTTGAAAGCAAACTCAATAATCTAACTCTCAACACACTGAATTAATAAGTAATCATAAAGACTAGAAAACCTTTTCACCACCTCCTTCTAGGTGTATAGCTACTCTTGAAACAAAGACTTTCATTAGCAATCATCCAGACCCAAATAAGCTCCCAGCTTGGGGCGCACTTCAAGACATAGGAGTCGGGCTCAAAGGCAAGGAAGTTAGGATGATTGCGGGTCCCCTTCCCACTCCAACCGAGTTTTTGTTATTGTGCGGTACGAAGAAAGTCACCTTGATAAAAAGGTGTATTGGGAAAACACCATCTGCTTTAGGGACCTGAAAGGAGTGCACGTGCCACATCGATACACCCTCATCAACAACACAGGGTAGGTCAACCTTGCCTTAGAGTCAAGAGGATTCTCAATGATAACGGAAGTTCAGTCGACGCCATTTTCATGTCTGCAATCCAGAGCATGAAGATATGTGAGGGATCTCTTCATCTAACAAGTGAACCCATTTACGGGTTCAACAATTAGCCGGTCACGGTGCAGTGGATGAACGTCCTCCCAATAATAGTAGAGGAGTACCGGAGGAAAGCAACCTGCAACATCCAGTTCATGGTCGTGGAATGCAACTCCGCCTATAATGCCATATTTGGCAAACCTTTACAAGCTATGTTCGAAGCAATTTTCTCCATACCACACCTCTCGATGAAGTTCCTAAAACTTAGTGGTGTGGGCATTGATCAAGGGGATTAGGGAATGACGCTGATTTGCTACCTGAACCAGGCTCAACCATTGTGGGGCGCAACTCTTCACGTCAACAACTTCGACATGCAGGACAAGGCCATGATGCAGTGGGCATCTCCTGTGGAGGGCCTAGTTGAAGTTTTGATTCTCACAGGGGACTCGACCCGCATGATGCAAATCGGGTAACTCCTATCCCCGGAGGAGCAGGAGTATATGGACTTCTTACGTATAAATAAAGACGTATTTGCATGGAGTCCCGATGACATGCCAAGAGTGGATCTGCGGATAATTGTGCATTCATTAAATATTAACCCTATGTGTTGACCTGTAATCAAGAAGAAGTGCAACTTCGCATATGAAAGGCTCCAGTCCATAGAGGAGGAAGTGCATAAGCTTTTGAATGCACTATTCATTCCGGAGGCATACTACTTACCTGACTTGCCTACGTGGTCATGGTAAGGAATCCTTCTAGGAAGTGGAGAATGTGTGTCGACTTCAATAATCTCAAACAAGCATGACCGAAGGACAGCTTCCTGTTTACAAGCATCTATCAGCTTCTGCACGCCATGACTAGACATAAACTCCTCAGCTTTATGGATGCCTACTCAAGATACAACCAGATTCGGATGAATCTAGTGGATGAGGAGAACTCTGACTTCCACACGAATAGAGACATATACTGCTACAAAGTAATGTCTTTTGGATTAAAGAACACCTGAGCTACCTACCAAAGGCTAATGAACAGAATGTTCAAAGATCTTATAGGACAGTCTATGGGGGTTTACGTTGACGACATGTTAGTAAATAGTATCTGGCGTACCACCTAGATGATTTGGAGAAGTGTTTCCAGCTTCTCCGCCATTTCCAACTACGCTTAAACCCTTCCAAGTGCGCATTTGGGGGTACCGTAGGGAAATTCCTAGGCTTCAAAGTGACGCAGTGTGGAATCGAGGATAACCCTAAGAAGATTAAGGAATCTAGGATATGTGTAACATCCAAAATTTAATACGTAAATTAAATTTAATTACAGGGTCAGATCACGAGCAAAATTGACCAAGATAGCGTCGGGTCAGGGTACAAATTTATTACGACAATGGATGTGCGTCAATAAATTAATTAACAAATGTGTTTGAAATTTTATTCGGCGCATCTTAATATTTTTGTGAGAGCGTAATTCCTAGACTCAACATTTATTAAGGAATGAAAATAGTGAAATTTGACTCGAAGGTTTAAAATTTCTCTCCTAAGAAATTCATCCAAGTTTCCCCTCTTCATTCCACGGTTTGCCTTCCCTTTCTCTAGTGTGGACTGTCGTTTGGAGCCCCTCTCCCTTTTTCTAGTCATTATAACTTCTAGGTAGCAACCAAAAACCCTTCTTTGGATGGATCTATATTTTCTCCTCATCCTATCTCTGAAATTTCAGACAGCTGACATGAAGTTTGATGTTTCTCCTTCTATAAGAATTATAGTAGCCCTTAGCGAGGCTCTCAGAGCAAGGCTTGTGGTTGATAGCCCCTTCCCATTCCATTTTGCTCGGGTTTTTGTGCTGCCCCTTTTAAATTTTAGTCAATATTTATTTTTAAGACCCCCTTATAAGTCGAATGGAATTTTAATTAGGGTTTGGTTCAACAACACCAAACCTAGTTGAGGACATTTTCGTATCAGACGTAGTAACCCCATTATTAGAGAGGTAGTAAATTCCTTTACTTCGTTATGAAATAGTGTTCCCTAAATTTAAAATAAGTGATTATATGTTTTATTGCCCTTTTAAGGTTATCGGGAGAATTAGAAAAAGGGCTTTTAGCATTTTAAATGTAACCTTAAAATCTATGCCACCGTGCTTTGTGTACGAACGTTGCAATGTTACGGTAAGAAACTCTTATTTCTTTTGTCTAGACATACCAAATAACTTGCAGAAAAATGTTCCTTATTATTCAAAAAATTATTATGGTTGTAAGGAACTATAATTACTGTTTGAAGCAAACATTCAACTGTTATATGTAGATCTTAAATAATGGTCATATTTTCCTATAAGTTAGACCTCCAGAATTTGTGAAAATTTACTAAAAATTATATGATTTTGCAGATTTAGAAAACGGGAAATATCAATCGCATAAATATGAATTCTAGTTGATTAATTAATAAGATGCATTTCCTAAGATATGCAAACAAATACAAAAGAAGAGTAGTTGTTGAAACCAACTCTCTGCGCACTACCGCGAGATGGGTCGGATGGCAGAGGAAAGGATGCTCGGAACTAAAAATGCATGTGAATAACAAAGAGCGGGAAAAGGTCGTCAAGTGGCAACACCAGAATTCACCCTCCACGACAATTGCCACTCTTACGGAGGTTTTTCTATCGATTGAAGTAGTAGTTACATTGTTAAGAAAGAGGAAGTCGTGCAAATAGTAGATCGCAAAGGAACAAGAATCGAGACAGCGGCTCTTAACAAGTGAACTCCTAAATTTGAGTTAGCGTGCTTTGAGAGTATTATTCCCCCTATTTTTATGCTCGGGAGCCTGCCCAAGCGGACAGGGATAAAATAATCATCTGTCCGGGATACAGGAGAGCCAGGCAGGGGTGACAGGATACATGGTTTGGGAATAAAAAAAAACATACAGATCGTGTGGCTAGGCGGCTAGCTCTCAGCCTGCATGACTTCTCCCTAGCTCTGAAGCTTTGCAGTCTGGCGGTTAGGTTGTGGCTAACTGCATAAATTATCCTTAGTAAAATCTTGTCGCAGTTTTTTGGGTAAACATGATCCCGCACATTTCCAAATTTCAGGAAATTTGGTAAATGCAAACTTTAACTGCGAGACCGCGACCATCTTTAGTGCTGGAACGACAATAAATACGGTTGTAAACATTGCAGTTTCTAGAAAAACTTTTGTGTCACGGGTCGCTTTTGTACAACCTCGGGCCTGCGGGAGGTTACTCAAGGAAAAGAAATATTGGGGAAAAGATTGCATAGGCGTGAGGGAGCCATGGAGCCGGACACTCGCAAGGCGAGAGAGGAGCAGTGGAGTAGGCGAGAGCCCTCTCATAGGGCGAGAGGGAGCCATGGAGCAGGGTACTCGCAAGGAGAGAAAGGAGAAGCGGAGCAGGCAAGAGGGAGTAATGAAGCCGGCGAGACAAGTTACTTGCGAGGCAGGATGAGGCGGGATAGGGAACTCTCACATGTGGGATGTCGTTTTCATCGAGCGCCCGTTCGACGATGGGTCCAGCGCCAGTTCGACGACTGGTCGAGCGTCGTCTAGTTAAAAGGCGATTTTTTCCTTTTTAACCGCAGGTAGGGGTTCTGTTCTTTGGCCTCAGGTAATTTTACTCTTTTGCCCTTGGTGGTCTGCATATAACCCTTCAAAATAGCAGAGTTTGGCTATTGGCAGACCCAACCCATGGTATTTTGGTAATTTTAGGTCGGTTTAGTTTGGTTATTGGCAGGTAAAACTTAGATGCCTATAAATATACCGCTAAGGTGCCTTGAAGAGGTTGTTACCCCTTTCTTCTTCTTCCACTAAGGCACCTAGTTCAGCACTAGATAGGGAGGGGAAGAATTTCTAGTTCTTCCGGGTAAGAAGTGGGACCTCCGAGCTGAAGCCCATGGCCTATTTCTTGTTCTCGAGACTCTCATCTAGGAAGGAATTCGGGAAGATTAGGTATGAGCTGCAACTTTAGAACCAAACTCTAGGTGAAGTCGGGTTTATGGCTTCAACATTTTTGGTGCGGTGAGCATGGTTCGCAGCCTACACAGAAGAATCTTAAACCACTTCATGGCAGGAGATCTCGACGAAGGAGATGAGGGCGGGTCCCAGACCTCGGGAGGATATGTAGGGAGAGAGGAATTCATGGCATCCATTAGAGGCATCATGGACAAGTTGCAGGGGATCTCACAGCGAGGCGATTGCTCGACTCCCCTACCCCAGGCATACGCTCTCGCGCATCAGGACGAGCTCGTCTTGGCAAGGGTCAGAGAGGACACACCAGGGGGCGACCTGTGAAAGAGAAAGTGGTGGAAGGAAGCGGGCGAGACCTGGCAGGTAGGGAGTTGTTCCCCAGCCTTGCGAGTGCTGTCTAACCGGGTGATGTCGTCGCGCGAGTAGAGGTGGCGAGACCCCTGGCAAGAGGATCCCCATTCTGTGAGTTGATCCTTTCAGCTCCTGTACTGGAGGGTTTCCGAGAGCCCGAGATGACCTACTATGTGGGGAATGACAACACCCTCTATCACTTTTAATGGTTTGAAGATGCGGGCTCCATCAGGCCGATGACGGCCAATTCAAGTTCCGTCTTTTCTCCATCACCTTAAAAGATAAAGCTAGGGACTGGTTTCATCAACTCTCGATGGGATCGATATATGGCTTTGAGGAACTGAGTAGAAGTTTCCAGTTGCATTTCTCGACCTCAAAGAAAAGGAAAAGGAACCCGGAGTCAATTTTTCAGATCCGACATAAGGCAGATGAATCCTTGGCCCAGTACGTGGACCGATTCCAGGAAGAAATCTTGGACATTTGGGAGGTGCCAGGAACCCTCAAGATGGCCTTCACCGTTGGACTGCGGGAGAGTTTCTTCAAGATTATCCTAACCCGAAATGCACCATTGTCATTTGAGGGGTTGCTTGAGAAAGCAGCAAAAGAGATAGCGATGGAGGAGGCAAACCCAGTGTTTGCCAGGAAGTTGGCGAGTTTGACGGAGGTTGAGTCGAGAGAGTCGGGAGGAGCAAGGAAGCAAGAAAGAAGGAGAAGGAAGGAGCTGAGGGCTCTGGAATATCAAGAATTGGGTTTGAGGCAACAGGGAGGCCCTGCTCAAGGGAAAGGAAGAGGTTTTCCCTAAGGAGGAAGCAACTACCAGGGAGGATCGGGGAGATTCAACCAGGAGGGGTGGGGATATGGTCCTAGACCACCCCTACCCCCGCCTCAACAAGCTATGGCCATCGGCCGAGGAAAAGGAAGGGGAAGAGAAAGAGGGGGAGCAGGAGCTAGAGCTAGAAGGATGAGGAATCGACAGGAAGGTAGACGGGAGGAGGAGGTAGCCTTGCCATACTGTTACTTCCATGAGGAGGAAGGTCTTGCAACAGCTACCTGCCCATATTTCTGGAAATGAAGAGGGTTAGAGGAGCAGGGGAGCATCAACTACCAGTGCGGATTATGGAGATGGCTGGGATCAGGGAGGAGGACCGGTGTATGGATCGAGCTGATGTGGGAGATCGAGGCGGGATCAGAATGATCCATGGGGGAGTAGGGATTGAGGCTACCCGTAAGGCGAGCCTTCATACCATGTATCATCGGAGCATTGCCTCGACGTCACAAGCCCACCCCCGGACGAGAAAATCACCTTTTCTCGGAAGGACTTGCCAGACCACGAAGACCCATTCTGCGATGCGCTAGTGATCCGGACCGTCATCAAAAATTTTACGATGTCACGAATCCTAGTCGATAATGGGAGTTCGGTGAATGTCATCTTCAATAAGGCGTTCAATAAGATAAGGGTGGAGGCTCAAAGGGTGTTGGCAGTGGATTGGTCGTTGTTCGGATTTTCGGGAGAAAGTAAGGAAGTCGAGGGGGGAGTGGGACACTAGGTAACTCTGGGGGGGGCTGTCTAGGAATTGTCGCTTCATGATAGTGGACGCTCCCAGCAGTTACAACACCATTTTTTGGCACCCTTTGATCAGTGCCTTTTGGTGCATCCCATCGTCCTTCCACCAATGCTTGAAGCTCAATGCTAGAGGAACCCAAATCAAAGTGCGAGGTGATCCAAAAGCAGCCAAAGAGTGTTATGTGACGGCGGTGAATATCATTTATTGGCAAGGTGAGACCAAGGAACTAGAGAAGTGGATGGAACAATTGGAGCAGGAGGTCGGATAAAAGGTAGGTGAGGAGAAAGAATAAGGAGGGATGGAGAGAGGCATTGCGGTGGAGCCGGAGACAGTCGAAGAGAAGGAGGGAGAGATGGAGGTAGAGGAGGGGAAACAAGGAGGTATGGAGAGAGGAATTACAGTGGAGTCGGAGATGGTCGGAGAGAAGGAGGGAGAGATGGAGGTAGAGGAGGAGAAAGAAGTAGGGATGGAGAGAGGCATTGCGGTGGAGCCAGAGATGGTAGGAGAGAAGGAGGGAGAGATGGAGGTAGAGGAGGAGAAATAAGAAGGAGAGGCTGAGCGAGGCATTGCGGTGGAGCCGGAAATGGCAGGAGAGAAGGAAGGAGAGAAGGAAGTGGAAGGGGCAAGAGGAAATGAAGTGGAAAGGATAAGAAAAAGAAAGATAAAGGAAGTAGGGGAGTCATCCAGGGTGGAAACTCGGCTAGAAGAGAGAGGAGGTTCGTTGTTAGGAGGGGTCCCAACTGATGAAGATGTGGAGAGGTTTTTGAGGGAGGTGGCCATGGCCATTGCAGAGCGTGAGGCCGTAGAGCATGAGGATAGGGAGCAGGAGGAGATGTTGAGGGAGAAAGAGGGAGAGGAGGAGCCATCAAGACTGAATGCGACATTCGAGGTGCTGGAGATAGAAATTATCACCAAGGAAGGGAGGAAGGAAAAAATAAAAGTCAGTGGGGAGCTCAGCCCCGGGGACCAGGAGGAGATCAGGAAAAGCGTACAGAGGAATATCGACATCTTCTCTTGGAGCGCAGCTGACATGCCAGGGTTCGACGCAGACGTGGCATGCCATTGTCTCAATCTTGACCCCAAGGCACGTCCAATACAATAGAATAAAAGAGACAATACTTCCAAGATGGCCAGGCCCATCAGGGAAGAGGTGGAGAAGCTACTTAAGGCGGGATTCATATATGCAAGCAAGTAACTAGGGTTGGTAAGTAATGTTGTAATGGTAAAGAAGGGAGAGGGAAAATGGAGGATGTGTGTGGACTTTTCTCTTTTAAATATAGCGTGCCCTAAGGATTGTTATCCTCTGCCTCGAATCGACGCGCTGGTTGACTCATCCGTCGGTTTTTCACTAATGAGTTTTCTAGATGCATTTTTAGGGTACCATCAGATACGCATGTACCCCCCAGAATTCAAAGATGTTACCTTTGTCATGGGAGATGGGTGCTTCAGCTACAACATGATGCCCTTTGGATTGAAGAACGCATGGGCAACTTACTAAAGAATGATGAACCTGATCTTTCGGGAGCAGAAGGGACGGAACCTCGAGGTTTATGTGGATGACCTGATGATCAAGAGCCAAGATCTTGGGTCCCATGTCTTGGATTTGGAAGAAACTTTTGGGACCATAAGGAAAAACAAGATGAGGCTCAACCCTCTGAAGTGTGTCTTCGGGGCTAGTAGGGTAAAGTTCTTAGGACATCTCCTTACCCCCTCAGAAGTGGAGCCCAATCCAGACAAAGTCAAGGCGATCTTAGAATTAGAATCTCCGAAGAGCGCTAAAGAAGTCTAATGTCTCGCCAACAAGCTGGCCGGATTGAGCAGATTCCTCTCACGGGCTAGAGAGAAGTGCTCGCCCTTCTTCCGAGCACTGAAAGGAGGCAAGAAATTTAAATGTACCCCCAAGTGCGAAGAAGCATTCCGAGCTTTGAAACAACAACTCACCCAAACACCGCTGCTCCAAGGGCCAAGAGAAGGAGAGGGGTTGTTCTTGTACCTGGGAGTGGGGACCATAGCAGTGAGTTCAGTCCTTGTCTGAGAAGAAGGAAGGAAGCAGTTCTCGATCTACGACATAAGTAGAGTCCTAAAGAAGGCAGAGCTCATATATCCCATCCTTGAAACGTTGGCTTTCGCTCTCATCATCTCGGCCAGTAATCTCAGGCCATACTTTCAGGCTCACTCAATCCAGGTGGTGACAGATCATCCTCTCTGCCGCATCCTGGAAGGGGTGGAGCATTCTGGGCGGTTGGCCAAGTGGTCGATAGAACTCAGTGAGTTCGATCTCACTTTTACTCCTCAGGTAGCTATCAAGGCGCAAGCGGTTACGGATTTCCTTGCAGACTATGTGATTGAGGTCGGAGAAGCTGAGGCACCTCTTCTCGTGGCTTGGGAGATGCAAGTAGATGGAGCCTCTTGAGAAATTTCTTTTGGAGGAGGGATGATCTTAGTGAGTCCTGAAGAAATAAGAATTAAGCAAGCCCTGAAGATTCACTTCACCATCACTAACAACCAGGCAGAATACAAAGCGATCATCGCGGGGCTCAAGCTAGCTCGGGAGTTGGGCATACACGACATCAAAGTCTCCACAGATTCTATGGTAGTAGCAGGACAAATCAATGGAGAGTTTGAATAAAGGGAGCCCACCCTCCAATTGTACCTGATGAAGGTAAAAGGTGTCATCGGACAGTTCCGTAGCTTTTCAATTCAACACGTCCCAAGAGAGGAAAGTGCTCAGGCTGACCTGCTCACCAAGCACGGCCCTCAAGCTGGAGGAACCGTGATGGAGCTCTTCAAACCATCCATAAAAGAAAGATAGTTGATGGAAGTGGCCAGCAAGGATCTTGGATGGACCCCTTCATCACCTTTTTGACCTCAGGACGTCTTCCCGAGAGAGACCTCGATGTAAGAAACGAACAAAAACAAACCGGAAGAGGTATAACAGAAATTTTATTATCTGAAAAAGGTATCTATTAAAAGGGTATGGCCTCCCTTTTATAGAATGGAGAAGAGAAGAGATAATACAAATAAGAGATGTGGGACTAAAAAATTACAGGACTAAGCGGTCTATACAGAAACAACCTATACAAGACGCGCGGTTAGACGGAAGGGCTAACCGCTCAGCTACCACCAGAGAGGAAGGAGATATCGCCATGAGAGACCGCTAGACCGGCCGGTCTCCAAGCCGCCAGAGACAAACCGCTAGACCGCTCGGACTCCAGACAGCAACAACACAGCAACCAAACCGCTGAAGGGAAACTATCAGATCACGTGGTCTCCAATCCGCCAAGACAGGTCACCAGACTGCCTGGTCACCAACTTCAACACTCCCCCTCAAGCTGGAGAAAATATATCGATCATGCCCAGCTTGTCACAAATTTGAAGAAATGAGGCGGATACTGGCTTGGTGAAGATGTCAGCCAACTCTTTATCAGAAGTGACGAAGGGAGTGCAAATTTGTTCCTTCAAAATTTCTTCACGAATGAAATGACAGTCGACCTCAATGTTCTTGGTTCTTTCATAAAAGACAGGATTTTTGGAGATGTATATGGCCGCCCTGTTATCACAAAACATAGGTATAGGATGGTTGTATACCTCTCCTAAATCCATCATGAGTGCTCGTAACTACTTTAACTCACAAGTGGTCGATGCCATACTGCGATACTCTGCTTCTGCACTGGATTTGGAAATAACAGACTGCTTCTTGCTCTTCCAGCTCACCAGATTTCCCACAACAAAGGTGCAAAAACCCAAAGTTGACTTGCAATCCCCTTTATCATCAGCGTAACTCGCATCTGAGTATGCTTCAACCCTCAGATGACCATTCTTCTGAAAGAGTAATCCTTTCCCAGGTGCTGCTTTGACATACTCCAAGATCCACAAGGCGGACTGTAGATGGCACTCCCAAGGCGCTTGCATGAATTGACTCACCTTGCCCACAACATAGGAAATGTCGGGCTTGGTCACTGTGAGATAAATGAGCTTACTAACCAAATGCCTGTATTGCATAATATCTGAAAGAGGAGGCGAATCATCTGTCCAAGTTTTGTCTTCTCTAGTTGCCATGGGGCATCGGGCAGGTTTTGCTCCAGTCAATCCTGCCTCTTTAATAGATCAAGAGCATACTTACGTTGGGAGAGGACTAAGGAGTTAGGCTTCCGAGAGATTTCAATCCCCAGAAAGTACTTTGGAGAGCCCATATCTTTCATGACCAGATGTTGACAAAGATGTCGCTTTATCAAGTAAACCCCTTCCTAGTCATCGCCAGCGAGAAGAATATCATCGACGTACACAGCAAGAACCACCAGTCCCGAGGAGGTTTTGCGAATGAATAGCGAGTGATCGGCAGAACTTCGCGTAAAACCAACGGCCGCCACGATGCCGCTGAACTTGTCAAACCAAGCTCGAGGGCTCTTCTTGATGCCATAGATGGCCTTCTTTAGACGGCATACCCGTGTCTCCCCCTGAGCAACATACCCAGGAGGTTGCTCCATGTAGACAGCCTCCTGAAGATCACCATAAAGAAAGGCATTCTTGACATCTAGCTGAGAAATCGACCAATCTCTATTAACGTCCACAGAGAGTAGGACCCGGATAGTGCTGAGACGAGCCACGGGAGAGAAGGTGTCAAAGTAATCAACCCCATAGGTCTGAGTAAAGCTCTTAGCAAAAAGGCAGGCCTTATAACGATCCACAGTGCGGTCCGGGCCAAATTTAACCACAAAGACCCAGCAACAGCCAACAACATCAGTACCAAAGGGAGGAGGAACAAGAGTCCAGGTACCTAGCTCAGTTAGGGTCGCCATTTCCTCATCCAAGTCCATATTCCAATGAGGAATAGCAAGGGCCTCCTGGTAGGAATGGGGTGTGGCAGTGGCAGAGATAGCCAGAGAAAAGGCCCTGCGAGAAGAGGTAAGGTGATCATATGAAATAACAGAAGCAAGGGGGTGTAGAGTACACGTCTGCACCCCTTTACGAAGAGCTACAGGAAGATCCAGGTCGGCGGGTCCCTCGACATCCGGAGCATCCGTGGCAAAGAGAGCTGGCCTGGGAGTAGAGAGACGACGACGGAGATGAGGGAGACAGTGGAGGGGAAGAGGGAGAAAGAGGCGGAGGGAGAGGAGTGGAAGGAGACGGATTAGGGGTTGAGATCGCAGTAGGATACGATGGAACAAAGAGAACAACAGGAGTATCAGAAGCTGGGGGGATAGGAGAGGATTCGGCCGAGAAGTAGGAGGCATTCTCGAAGAAGGTGACGTCAACATAGACGAACTGCTTACGAAGAACGGGGTCAAAGCAACAATAGCCTTTTTGAGTTGGGGAGTACCCCAGAAAGACACATTTGGTGGAGAGAGGGGAGAGCTTATCTCGGGTGGCAGATGGGGCATGCACAAAGGCAGTGCACCCAAAGATTCGGAGAGGGAGAGGGAAAGGCTCCTTGCCCGAATATAGAATGGAGAATGGGGTTTTCCGTGGAGAATTGTGGAGGGAATACGATTGATGAGGTAGAAGGCAAGAAGAACAGCATAGCCCCAATAGGATCGAGGAACATGCATCTGGTTCATCAAGGTACGAGTGGCATCGAGGAGATGACGGTTTTTACATTCCGCCACCCCCATTTTGCTGGGAGGTATAAACACAACTAGTCTAATGAATAATGTCATGTTGCACACAGAAAGATGTAAACGCATGACTCAGATATTCTTTAGCATTGTCTGAGCGAAATGTTTTAATATAAACACCAAACTGAGTTTTAATTAATTGATAAAAAGAGATCCATACATCCAAAAGTTCAGAGCGATCTCGTAAGAGATACACCCAAGTACATCTAGAAAAATCATCAATAAAAGTTACAAAATAAGAACTACCCCGACCAATGGTGAGGGTAGGAGCAGGGCCCCAGACATCGGAATGGACTAGATCAAACGGACGGGTAGAGCCCCGACCTTGCTTCGGCGGGAAGGAGGAATGGTGATGCTTGCCAAGCTGACAAGCGTCGTAGTTGAGAAGAGTACTGGAATGAGGGAGGTGGGGCAGAAGCTGATGTAGAAGTCGTGGAGGAGGATGACCGAGGAAGAGATTCCCCTGGAGAAGATCCGTAGAAGAAGAGGAGAAGGCAGAAACATTGTCGAGGAAGTAGAGGTCGCAGCTCTCGGTCCTAGTAGCAATCGTCCTTTGGGAGCTCGGATCCTGAAAAGAACAAGAAGTCAGAGTAAATGTCATAGAGCACTGAAGATGCTTGCATAAAGAGGTAACCGACAATAAATTGCACGAAATTTTGTGCACATAGAGAGTGTCCGCTAGGCGAAGAGACGGAGTAACATGAACCACTCCTGACCCATGAACCGGGGAGGGAGAACCTTCTATAATGAGGACAAGAGGCATTCGATCATGCTGTTCGAGTAGAGAGAAGCACTGAGGATTGCCCGTCATGTGATTAGTCGCACCAAAGTCGATAAGCCATTTACCTTGGGACACCACGTGGGCACTACCTGATTATGTGACCATGGAGGCAAGCGGCTTGTAAGAGGAGGCGGAAGAGTCACCCGAGGGGTGAAGATGGGGATGCTTTGTCCAGCAGCGTTCCATAGTATGGCCGGTGTGGCCACAGTGAGAGCAGAGGTAGTGGGAAGGAGCACGTCCTCCAGACTGGTGACTGCGGTTACCAGAGCCACTCCGCTGAATTTTGTGAGCATAGTTGTCCGGTGGAGAAGGAGCGGGCAGAAGCGGGCACTGAAGGAGGGAGGTGACAGCAGCGATGCGGGCAGCGGTGGCATCTAAGGTAGGAGATTCTGCCTCACCCAGAATTTGTTGGCAGATCATATCATAAGTATCAGGAAGTCGGAGCAGATAACACACAATGAGAAGCTCCTGGAAATTCTTGTGTTGTTGAGCCAAATCCATAGAAAAGGGGCGATTCTTAAGAATCTCAGCCCCAAGAGCCTGAACCTGTTGGTAGGCAGTAGCAGGAGACAATGCAGGATGGGCAAAGTGGTCCGCATACAATGTATAGATGCGGGACGTCTGAGCCCCCTTTTAGTACAGAGCGGCAAGATGAAGCCAAGCGGCCTTGACCGTCTCATCATGATAGATGACGGGGAGGCATTCATCGGAGAGGCTGTTAGCGAGCCAAGTACGCACAAGTGCGTCACTCGCATCCCAGTCATCAAAGAGAGGTGAAGTGGTGGGAGGAGGGTCATCAACGAGATGGTGGCATTTGCGTTGCGAGCGAAGGAGAAAGATGAAGGATACGCTCCAATCCGGGTAGTTGGAGCCGATAAGTTTCGAAACGGTGCCCAGGTTCCCGGAAGGAGTAGGAGGAAGAGGCGGAGCCGGATTGGCTAAAGGAGTGGTAGCAGTAGAAGCATCAGAAAGAGCCATAGGATAAAACAACAGGAAGCCGCGTGGATAGGAAACAAACCGTGTGGTTAGGAAACAAGCCGCTCAAACAGGGATAAATCGCAGCGGTTAGAAGAAGAAGATCTGCGGCAGTCACGATGACAGACACCAGCGACCAGAAAAGCTACGGCCAAGACGCAGAACCAAGCAGAGGGTAAGAAGTCGAGTGGCTAGAAAGCCGCCTGCGCGAATAGAAGAAAGAGAAGACCGCACGGTTAGAGAAAAGACCGCGGGAAGACAAAAAATGCGAACAGGGCAAACAGGTCGCGGCAAAAGGTCGCGGCGACTAAGCACAGGTCGCGGCGAGTAGAATAGGTCGCACACACAAAGGGAAACGATAAGGAGAGAAAGAAACTGCTCGAACAGGGTGCAAGCAGGCGGAAGAAACAAGTCGCGAGGCCAGGTCACAAGAAGAAGAAGCAAGCCGCACGGATAGGTCGCGCAGACAGAGAAGGCATACAGAATAAGGAGGAGAAGATCGAGTTCTCTGATACCATGTAAGAAACGAACAAAAACAAACCGGAAGAGGTATAACAGAAATTTTATTATCTGAAAAAGGCATCTATTACAAAGGTATGACCTCCCTTTTATAGAACGGAGGAGAGAAGAGAGAATACAAATAAGAGATGCGGGACTAAAAAATTACAGGACTAAGCGGTCTATACAGAAATAACCCGCACAAGCCGTGCGGTTAGATGGAAGGGCTAACTGCTCGGCTACCACCAGAGTGGAAGGAGAGATCGCCATGGGAGACCGCTAGACCACCCGGTCTCCAAGCCGCTAGAGACAAACCGCTAGACCGCTCAGACTCCAGACAGTAATAGCACAACAACCAAACCGCTGAAGGGAAACCGCCAGACCGCGCGGTCTCCAATCCGCCAAGACAGGCTGCCAAACCGCCCGGTCACCAACTTTAACACTCGATAAGAAGCAGATCAGGTATAAATCGGCATACTGCTTGCTGAAGGAAAGTACGTTATACCGAAAGACACTATCAGGTTTGTTGGCTCGGTGTGTATCTGAGAGAGGGATCTCAAGAGTTCTAGAAGAAATTCATTCAAGAGAAGGTGGGAGCCACTTAGGAAGTCGGACCTTGGAAGGAAGAGTATTAAGGAAATGCTACTTCTGGCCTACCGTCAGGAGAGATGCGGAAGAATTTGCAAAGAGATGTAAAAAGTGCCAGGAGTTTTCCCCCCTTCAACTCCTTCCTGCCCAAAGATTATGCACAATCACGGCTCCCTGGCCCTTTGTAATATGGGGGCTAGATTTGGTGGGCTCTTTCCCCCAAGCAAGTGGCGAAAGGAAGTTCCTGCTAGTCATGGTGGATTACTTTTCAAAGTGGCTAGAGGTAAAGGCGTTGGCTAAGGTGACGTCACAGGTGGTCAAAAATTTTGTGTGGGGAGAGATCATCTGCTGGCATGGGCTCCCGTTGGCCATTGTCATGGATAATGGACCACAGTTCGCTAGCAGGGAATTCATAGACTTCTGTGTCCAGCTGGGAGTAGACCTCCGCTTCGCCTCGGTTCATCATCCTCGAAGTAACGAGTAGGTGGAAGCGGAGAACAAGATTATCGTAAATCTTTTGAAAATAAAGGTGGAGAACTTAAGGGAAAGTTGGGTAGAGCAGCTCCCTTCCATTCTCTATGCTTTGAGAACCACGCCAAACACAGCCACAAGAGAGACTCCATTCAAACTCTCACATGGCTCGGAGGTCGTTATACCTATAGAGTTCGAGGTTGAATCTCCTAGAGTGGCTGCTGCCAAGAAAGTAGACAAAGGATGGCAAGTAGAGAACAAGGAGAAGAAGCTCTCTCTTGATCTGGTAGAGGAGCTCAGGGAATTGGCATCGATTCGACAGGAAGAAGTCAAGCACCAGATGGCCAGATATTTTCATAAGCATATAAGGTTCAGGCAGTTCCATAAAGTCGACTTGGTTCTCAAAAAGGTGGATGCAGCGGGCAGAGGAGCCTCAATGGGAAAACTCAATCCCAACTGGGAATGCCCCTTTGTGGTAAGGGAGGTCCTGAAGACAGGAGGATACAACCTCCAAGATGTGGACGGGGTACCCCTCGATCGCGCCCGAAGTGGCGACGACCTGAAAAGATTGTACCCTTGATATTTTTTCATCTTTTCAAATACTTGTAAATCTGTTATGATTTCCTGATATAATGAAATTCTAGGTGTTTTCTTCCATGAAATGAGATTGCAACTGATAAAGGGAAAGGCCACGAGAAGACCCGCAGACAAGGCTCTCATCAAGCTGATAGGACTGTTGGCTCACTCGGTGGCAGGATGAAGGGCAATGCCCCGAGAAGACCCGCTGACCAGGCTCTCATCAAGCTGGTAGGACTATAGGCTCACTCGATGGCAGGATGAAGGGAAAGGCCCCGAGAAGACCCCCTGACTAGGATCTCATTAAGATGGCAGGACTGTAGGCTCACTCGGTGGCAGGATGAAGGGCAAGGCCCCGAGAAGACCCGCTGACCAGGCTCTCATCAAGCAGGCAGGATTGTAGGCTCACTCGGTGGCAGGATGAAGGGCAAGGCCCTGAGAAGACCCGCTGACCAAACTCTCATCAAGCTTGCAGGAGGCTCACTCGATGGTAGGATGAAGGGAAAGGCCCCGAGAAGACCCGTTGACCAGGCTCTCATCAAGCTGGCAGGACTGTAGGCTCACTCGGTGGCAGGATGAAGAGCAAGGCCCCGAGAAGACCTGCTGACCAGGCTCACATCAAGCTGGCAGGACTTTAGGCTCACTCGGTGGCAGGATGAATGGAAAGGCCCTGAGAAGATCCGCTGACCAGGATCTCATCAAGCTGGCAGGACTGTAGGCTCACTCGGTTGCAGGATGAATGGCAAGGCCCCGAGCAGACCTGCTGACCAGGGCCTTATCAAGCTGGCAGGACTGTAGGCTCACTCAGTGACAGAGTAAACGGTGAGATCTCTTAAATAAACATATCTTTACTTGTAAGCAAATGAAGAAAGTTCATAAAAAAACTATGGGAGGAGAAGGCTGGAGCAGTGCAAATGAAGATAGGCATTCCCAGATGGTGCTCAGGAACGAGAGTCTCGCCCATGGCGAGTGTGAACTCGCGGGGGAAGAAAGGTCTTGCCTAATAAGGGATCAGATTAATTCTTGGGGACCACTCGCGCCGGAGTTGTTTTGAGGAGTGACGCGAAAGGGAAGTCAGATTGTCTTGCAAGCAAAAGCGGCGGAGAAAAGTATGATGACTCACGCTCTAAGACCGACTCTCCCAAGCGAGACGGCAAGACGATGAGTAGATTCGCCTCATAAATATAAATAAAGTGGAAGGTTGTCTTGCAGTAAATAAAGCAAAGTAAAAAAGTAAAATAATGAGAATGAAAAGTGAGAGGAAAGGGAAAAAATTTCCTTTGTACATTTGGTCATGATTGTTCATTACAAAAAGAAAAAAAAGGGGAGTACTCTGTTGTGAGAGAATACTTCAAAATCTCAAAAATAACAAAGGTATTAAAATTACAGGTAAGAAAGAAGCGAAAAGAGGGGAGAAGGAGCCTCAAGTCTCGCTAGCGGTTTTTCACTCCTCCTCGCAGGAAGATGAATCCTCGTCCTCCTCACCGTAAAGATGCGGCACAAGGTCGCGAGCAGTGACGGTTTCAGAGTTTTCTTTGACAAAACCCAGCTCCTTCATCATCTTCAGAATGAGCTCGACCGTCTTGATGTTGGCGTCTCGTCATATCTCTTCGACCTCTTCATAGGAATAATGAGAGGGCGGGGGAGCTTAGAAGGGTTCCAGGCTAGAGGAAGACAGAACACTGTCTCGAAGATGGGCATTCTAGGCCGTCAAACTTTTGTTCTCCTCCTCCAAGGTCATTATGTGCAAGCGCATTCGATCCGCCGTCTCGGCATCCTGCGAGATGCCATCAATTAGCAAGAAACATACGCGAAAGAAAAACTGGTCAAGGATAAAACTAAGACTTACCACGCCGCCCTAGGTCTTTGCGAAGAGGGCTTCAGCAACGGCCAACCTCTTCTCGAGGACATCCGACTTCTCGCGCTCCGTCACAAGGCTCGCCTCAGCATCCTTCAATTTCTTGTTGTTGAAAACCAGACGGCGCGAGATTCAGTGCGAGAGTTCCAGATCGCAAAGCTGAGCGTGAGAGGTCTTCAAGAAGAGGTCTCGCGAGGATTCCTTGTCGACGGAATCTGCCTATGGACCACCATAAAGGCCGTAGCCAAGGGAGAAGGTGTGCATAATGGGAGGGTCCTGCTCCTTCCATGAGGGAAGGAGGGTGGATACCGACACCCGGTTCGTGTCCTTTTCCTGTAGCAGAACTGGGTCGCCAGCGGCATTCTGTAACATGGGGCCTATGTTGAAGTTTTGATGTGACGAGGGAGCTGGGTTAATGGAGGAGGTGGCTTCGCGAGACGGAGATCCGGTCGATTGAGTCGAATTGTTGGCGGGCTGGTCGAGTAGCGTCATCTCGCGAGTAGGCGAGATGGCTTGTTGGTGAGGTGATTTCGATTCCCCTACGAAGATGGGGCTCAGGGATCCCGACATCTCCTTTTTCTCTTTTCGGGCTATCTCTTTTTTCCCTTTTGGGAACGTCACAACCTTTTTAACTTTTTTCTTGGGGCTGCTCCGAGAGGGAGCGACATCATCTTCGGGTCTCTTCTTGGGGGCGAGAGCCAAGGACTCTTTCGCCACCTCGGCCATCATGCTAGCGAGGGCGAGACCTTTTGCCGGCTTCGCGCTGCTCTTGTAATAAGGATGGAAGGGGATATTCCGCTCCCCTAAACAAACAACTCGATGATTAGAAAGCGAGACGAAGGAATAACAAACATGAAATTAAAGAAGTGCAAGTGTACCTTCGCCGGGAAGCACAGGAAGAGCGAGTCGAGGCCCCGCCTCAGGAAATGGACTTCAAAGTTCTTTCCTGTAAATAAGTCACAGAGGACTTTGTCGACAACGCTGACCTGGGGAGACACGTATAAAATCTCGGCAGGCAACACGGGCACGAGTGGGACGCCCCCCAGGTTCCCACGGATGAAGACGAAGCGGGTAAGCTAATGGAGATTCTTGTTGGGCATCTCGCACACCTTCAGGCCCTGCCCTGTGAAGTTCGAGACGCCATCGTGGTTGGCGTGGTAGATGAATAGCTTGTGAAAGACGGTCAAGCTGAATTCAATGCACTCCCGGCGCATATTACAGGCAAAAGCAACCAAAACCGAGATGGCGTTCAGATTTAATTACATAGGGACGGCTCCAAAATACTTCAAGACCTGTTTAACCTCTGGCCAGAGGGGAATTCTCAGCCCCACCTCAAAGTGCGAGATGGGGAAGGCGAGTTCGCTGGGGTAGAAAGTGTTGATCGCATCGCCGACCTTCGGAGGCCGTGACTCGAACCCCTCCGCTAGAAATTTGCAAGTGAAGAGTTCGTAGTCCTCCTCAGATATTTTGTCAGGGGGAAAGTCATGATCAGCAAATCTCCTTCCGCACCGGCTGCGCCCCTCACCCTTCTCAGGCTTCTTCTTTCCCATTATAGGCGAGACAGTAAAATCAAAAGGGGCGAAGATGGAATGGCGAGAGCAAGTCGCGGGACGAGGTAGGCGAGAGAGCAAGATCTGAGACGCAATAGGGGTGAGGCAGCGCAGGGGAATAATTTTGGTCTGGGGGTGGGGATATTTATTATGGATAGTGAGAGTGGAAAAATGGGCGGGAAAAGTATGGAGGAAGTCGGAGAGTCGGCTGACATTTCATGTTCTTATTCCTGACCTCGAATCGAGTTGCTTAGCGAGGGCTTTTCCAGCAAGCCAGAACAAAAAATAAAATAAAAGAAAAATCAATCAATGGAACATAACTATGATAATTGAGCCCAACAGTGAGAAATTAACAGGATAGCAATGTTATTAATTGTTCCATTTCGCACGAGGTGGGTATCGTGTTCGCAAGATTTAAATTATAACCGAGATGACAAAATAATAAAGACTACAGAATTACGAATATAATCAAATGGGCGAGACTATTAAATAGGCGAGATGAGGATGAGGGTATTCAGTTCTTATGCCACTTCCAGCGCCCACCACCGCGAGACCCCACACACGGGGGCCGACCCAGGATATGAAAGGCACGAACAACATCGAGACAACAACACGCGAGACGGAGTTGCTGGTCAACCTTGTTTATAATGGCATGATGGTATGTATCGTCTATCTTGATTCCAACATCAACCTCGGAGGAGAGACGGGCGCATTCAATCTCTAGCCAATAAATACGCCTGTCGCCAACCTGCTTGTCTAGTTCCATCTCGTGGATGATGCGTATGTGCTTTTGAAACATTTCAGTCGTCCTGCGCTTCATCTCCACTGGATCTATGAGATCACCCTTCTATTTCATCTGGGTGAGGAGGAGGCGAGACGGCTGGCTGCCTAGAGAAGTCCTCTGCTGTCGAGTCGATCTGAATGACTACGTAGAAAGAATCCCAAGGTCAGGATGAAGGGTGTTCTCGCGAGAAGGCTTGGAAGCGGCGAGCGGCATAAATAAGCAAGAGGGAAGGTCTAGTTCATTTACCTGGGTTACGAGAGGTCCCAGCAAGCTAGGAAGGGTCGTCACTCTTCATATTTAGAGGGGGGGATTACTGAGGCGAGCCGGAGTCTTAGTGAGGGACGGCGGTGGTATCAAGCAGGTTTACCGGTTAAGGATGATGGACGAGATCCCCCTAAAGAAGCATGAAGTAAGTAGGCGGGAAGATGGAAAAGGGGAAAAGAGGGGAAGGAGCAAAAATTTACCTCTCTCCTCAAGAGACGCGCGAGGAGTGGTACAGATTTCCAAGGATGCTGGAGTGGGCTCCTCAAACGAGAAGGGGGGCCAGCAGTTTTCACTTTCTTCGGGAAAGACGATGACGGTAATGGAGCAGGGGTGCGAACCAAAGCAGGGGCCAGAGCAGCCATATTGGCCTTATTTTATTTGCACACCATCGCGGGATGCTCGCAGAAAAATGGCTATGATACATGACGGCGATGGAGTAGATGAATGAAGAGGTGAGAGAGGGGGGCACTCTCTGTGCGGGGTAAGTATCATATATTTATAGGCTCCGGAGGGGGCCCCGCAAAAGATTCTCTCATAAATGAACATTAATGCCGTGAGCCTCAGTTGGACTTTGTTTCCAGGATTGAAGTAACCTCGAAAAGAGCGGTGATTGTGTACAACCTCGGGCCCGTGGGAGGTTTCTCAAGAAAAAGCACTAGGGGGAAAAGATTGCATAGGCAAGAGGGAGGCATGGAGCAGGACACTCGCAAGCCGAGAGAGGAGCAGGGGAGTAGGCGAGAGCCCTCTCGCAGGGCGAGAGGGAGCCATTGAGCAGGGTACACGCAAGGCGAGAAAGGAGAAGCGGAGTAGGCGAGAGGGAGTAATGAAGCCGGCGTGACGAGTTACTCGGGAGGCAGGATGAGGCAGGATAGGGAGAAACTCTCGCTCGCGGGATGCCATTGTTGGAACCCTAGTTTGGATTTGGGAAAGCAATACTATTAGGATGCTTTTATATTGACCCAAAATGTATAGTCAGGGTGATAGGATTATTTCTAGGTCTGCCTCAAAAGAACTCCATTGAAATCATGCAGAAGTCAGGTTTGACAAAGGCATGAATTGAGCTCGACAATCTTCAAGCTGCGTTCGACGAACGTCGAACTCAGGTAGACGAAACTCGGAGTTTTATCTATGAGTTGAGCTCGAATATCTCCGAGCTCCGTTCGACGATCGCTGATCTCAAGACAGAATCTCAGCTCGATGCAAAGATTATTCAGGTCGACTATCTCTGAGCTGAGGTCGACGAATAACAGACTGAGGTCGACGAAATCTGCGCAGTCTTACAAAAAGAGATTTTAACAGCTGGCAGAATTAATTAAGACATTTAATATCTCTCAAACTTAATGCTTATAGCCATTCAACAGCAGCAGTTTATGATATTAATTCCCAGGCATCTTATTCTCTCTCGGGAGTGCCTCAGTCATTTCAAGTTAGAATTAATTCAAATGTTTGAATACGGCTAGGGGGAATATATTCAGATTGTAGGTTTTGCAGACAAAAAAATAAGTGACTAACAACAAGACTAAGCAGTAGTGAGAATACAGATTATGAAGAACACAACACAGCTTTCTATCATTCAGTGATCTTCTTCTTCTGCTCCAGGATTTTCAAGAGACAAGAAGTACATATCAGTCTAAAAAGCTTGTTGGAGAGCTACATCAATCAAAACCTACACCCTTAGCAAGGCTTTGGATTCCTGAACCATTCAAGATCACAGGACAAGCCTTGACATCATTAGGATCACTCTCAAGTCTTCTCTCATTTTTTTGAGAATAGAGAAGACAACTCAACTTTTACTTTCCCCCACTGTATACAGGCTTCTTACTCCCTTCAAAAGTAATTCTCGGTTGGGAGGTCTCCTGATCAAAAGACTTCAGTGGTTTTTCGGCACCTGATCAAAAGCCAGAAGGGTTGCAATATCTCCCTGCAAATAAATATTATGTTGGAACACCCTATTACTAATTTGGGCAAGGATCACTATGTTTTTAGGAATTTGGTTTGACCAAGATGTATAGTTGAAAAGGTAAAATTAGAATGAGTCTAGGGCTTAGAACTTAGGTTTGAAGCTGCCCCCAGGACCATTCAAAGATCAAGACTTAGAGCTGAGACAAAGACAATTTTCGTCGAATTCAGTTCGACGAAACGTCGAACTCCGTTCAACGCTCTCTGAGCTCAACTCTGCTGAGTCGTCGAACTCCGGTCGACGATCTTCGAGGTCAGATCGACGATCTGTCTTCAGTTATTTTTCCCAGTCGCTGAGCTCAGTTCGACGATCGTAGAGCTCAGTTCGACATTTTATGTCTGCTGTGTTAATCCAATCTCTGAGCTCAGTTCAACGATCGTAGAGCTCAGATCGACGATTTCTGTGAGAGATCGACACCTTCAGAATTCAAATTCAAGGACATTTATAGATTATAATCAGAATTAATTCCTGCATTGATTGCAAAGGATTTGCTAGCCGTTTCAATCAATCTGATGCAAGTTTCAAGGAAAGACTAAATGGAATATTGCTTAGGACTTTCCCCAGATACAGTTGTCTTTTATGGAAGTCATTTATGACTGATTAAACGGTCGTCTAAGAGAATATCTAATATACTCCTTCAGTTTTTATTATTCTGAATATAGACACATACAGAAGATACAGTGATCAACACAGACAATACAAGGAGATACAGAAGAATTAGATTACATTACAGAAGATTGAACAACACAATTGCTCTGTTAAAGATTTCAACTTCTGTGATTTACAAATCTACTAAATCTTCAAGTGTTTAAAGGCTTCAACATCAAGGACTCCAGACACCAAATATTTCAGCATCTGCTGAAATCATCTTCTGCTGGAGATCTGAAGCTTCTGAAGGCCTATCACCCTAGCAAAGCTCTCACTCCCGAACCATTATACATCTCAGGGGGAGCTGTGACAACATCAACAATCCACTAGTCTTCTCTCAGTGATTTGAGACAGAGAAGACATCATCATCTCTTTCTTTTTCTTTTCCTGCTGTAAAAGGGTTATCAAAACTCCCTTCAAAAGTTCTGAATCTGGTTCTGAGAGCCTTGTCAAAACTCAGTGGTGGCTAGACACCTTATCAAAAAATCTAGATCTGGTTTTTGAGCACCTTATCAAAAGCTCATTGGTGTCCAGTACACCTGATCAACTCATCCTGTAGTGGATTCCTACCAAGGGTGGTAGAAGAGTGGATGTACCCAAGTTTTTGGGGAACCACTATAGATCCTTGTGTCTTCTGGTTGCTGTGTGTTTGTTATTGCTGTGTGTTGTGTGATTCTTATTTCTTGCTTTAACTTTGTTTTTCTACAAGCACCTTACACATATAATTAAATTAAATCTTCCACTGCCTTATAATTTTTAATTGTAAACATTATTTTAAAATACTCTATTCACCCCCCCTCCCCCTCTAGAGTCAAGGTAGATCTTTCTCTCACTTTCAATTGGTATCAGAGACAGGTTGGTTCTTACAGGCTAACACCTGAACAAAAAGATCTCTGAAAAAGATCAATCTTATATAGAGGGATATTATTTTCTATATTATAGTTATTTTCAAAAACCATGACACAAAACAAAGACTATGCTAGCACCAGACCTCCAGTGTGCAATCTTTCCAAGTTTGCACTTTGGAAGGAAAGGATTAGATTATACATGAATTCTATTGATGAGGACATTTTCAATTCTGTTTTGACAGTGTGTCCAAGACCTCCAGAGACCACAAGCACAAGTGTTGTTCCACCTCCCTCAAGAACAGATGCTGAAATAAAGAAGTGGAAAACTACAGATGCAAAGGCCATGAATATTCTTGCTCAGGCTATGTCTGATGAGATATTCCAGAAGGTATCTGAATGCTGCTCAGCTAAAGACATATGGGATAAGCTCTCAGAAATTGTATCAGGATCTGCTGATGAAAGAAAGGACAGGAGATCCCATCTCATATCCCAATATGAGAACTTCAAAAAAGGTGAAGCTGAATCAGTTGCAGACATGTACACCAAGCTCAGTCTGATAGTCAGTGAGTTAAAGTCATTGGACAAGGAAATCACACTCACTGAACTCAATGACAAGATCCTAATGTGCTTCCCCAGCACTTGGGATTCAAGGATCTGGACAATTAAAGATGCAAGAAGCCTAAGTGAAATTACCACAGAGGCTCTTCTGGGCAAGCTCAAATCTTATGAGCTGCTCATCAAGAATAGGGAAGAAGAACAAAAGGCTACTTCTCCAGTCATCAGAAAGGAGAAGACCATAGCCTTCAAAGCTACAGAAGAGAAGCTTGAAGACAAAGCTATAGGAAATGATGAGCTCTTAAGTCTACTGGCCAAAAGATTCTATAAGATGGCCAGGAAGGACTTCAGAAAGATGTCATTCAAAGGGAATGAGAAGCCTAGATATGACAAGTCAAACATCAAAGATATCATCTGCTTTGGATGCAAGAAGCCAGGCCACATTGTGCCTGACTGTCCAGAGAATAAAAATAAGGATAAGAAGGACAGAAATGAGAGAAGAAGAGATAAGGACTCCAGAAAGAACAACAGCAACAGATCCTCATCCAACAAAAATAAACATACAAGGAAGGGATTTGTAGCAGAAAGCTGGAGTGACACTGAAGAAGAATCAGAAGCCTCATCCAGCTCAAGTGATGATGAGGATGATGTTGAGGAAAAAGAATTTTGCATGATGACAATCAATGCCTCCCAGCAAAACTCTGATGCAGAATAAGAGTCCTATTCTGAAGCTGAAACTGGATCTGAAGAGGATGAGGTAATAAACTCTTTTGATTTTACTTCTGAGGACTTTAAAATTGAATTTAAGACACTGTGTTTAGATTTGCTAAGGTCTGAGAAAGAGATAATCTCTCTCAGAAATCAATTATCTGACTACAGTGTCCTAAAATCAAATAATCTCAAACTCTTTGAGGAGTTAGAGTGCTATAGGGAGGAGATAGCGTCACTAAAAAGTGAACTATCCAAGGCCAAGCAGTTTGAAGAATCCCTTAATGGGAGAAGCATCAGAATGATGGACATTACAAGCACAGTGAAATCAAGATTAAACATTACACTGGGCTTGGGTGCTTCATCCAGCCAACCTATAGTATTAACAACCCCAATCAAATTTATTTCTGATAAAGGAAAGGGTGTTGTAGAGGTAGCTAGGAAGAATCCAGATTTACCTAAGGAAAATCAAGTTCAACAGAAAACGTCGAACAGAGCTCGACGATCGTCGAACAGAGCTCGGCGATCCAAGGCTGGATCGTCGAACTCAGATCGACGACTTCTGAACTCTGAACTCTGGTATAGTCGATCTTCGAACGGAGCTCGATGATCTAACCCAAGATCGTCGAACTCAGGTCGACGATCGTCGAACGGAGCTCAGAGCTTTGAACCATCTTTCAGAGGTAAATCTCAAGTCAATCCTAGAAGTCCCTCATCCCAAAGCTTCAACCCTTATACTGAATGGATAGTACCTCCTAGGATATACCATCCTGAAGGTTATAAGATTCAACCTGGGATGTCTTTTATTTCTAAATTTAAAGGCTATCAACCTAGACCCAAGGTAAACTGGGTCAAAAACATATAAGTTGTTTATGTGCAGGTGAAGACCTATCTAGAGATTGCCCAACAATAGTATCTGGATAGTGGGTGCTCAAAGCACATGACAGGGAACAAGGAGAATCTATCATCCTTCATAACCAAACTTGGACCCAAAGTAATTTTCGGTGATTCAAATTTTGGTCAAACAAAAGGATATGGTGCTGTTCAGATAGGTTCAGTCACTTTCAAGAAGGTGGCATATGTGGAAGGACTGAAGAACAACCTGATCAGCATCAGTCAACTATGTGATGAAGGATATAAGGTGATTTTCAACAAATCTCTATGCAAGATCAAGTCAGAGGATAACACAACTGTGTTAACAGGTAAAAGGAAAGGTAACATCTATCTTGTAGATTTTCTTTCAACCCATACAGACATTTGCTTATTTAATTCAGTATGCAAACCTAATGATCTATGGCATAAGAGACTAGGACACCTAAACCTTAAAACCATTGCTAGGCTGTCCAAGGACAACCTTGTTAGAGGACTACCTTCTGGCCCCTACAAGAAGGAAGGACTCTGCAGGGCCTGTCAATTAGGCAAGCAAACTAAAAATAGTTTTAAGTCACTTAATAAGAGTGATTCACCTAGGATTTTGTATCTGTTACACATGGATCTTTTTGGACCCATTACAGTATAATGCTTAGGAGGGAAATCTTATACTTTGGTGATTGTAGATGACTTCTCTAGATTCACTTAGGTATTCTTTATGAGGAAGAAGTCTGATAACTTTAAGTGTCTGACAGAGTTTCTCAAATATATACAGATTGAGTTCAATACTCACATTGCCCTGATCAGAAGTTATCATAGGACAGAGTTTGATTCTCTTCTAATGCAAGAGTTCTGTCAGAGTGAAGGGATCAGGCATACTTTCTCAGCTCCTAGAACTCCTCAACAAAATGGGGTAGCTGAAAGGAAAAAATAGAACCCTAATTGAATCTGCTACTACATTGTTGACAGATGCTCACCTACCTCTATCCTTTTGGGCTGAGGCAGTGAACACCTCCAACTATTTGTTGAATAGAAGCCTAATACATAAACTGAAGGGCAGGACTCCCTATAAATTGCTCAAAGGGAAGAAACCTAAAGTAGACTATTTCAGAATTTTTGACTGCATTTGTTATATACACAATAATGACAAGAAATATTTAGCAAAATTCCAAGCTAAAGCTGATGAAGGGGTGTTTCTGGGATACTCCATGATCAGCAAGGCTTATAGGGTATATAATAAATCCACTCTTAAAATAGAAGAATCTGTTCATGTTTCTTTTGATGAGACTAACATGTTTTATAAGGAGAAGTCTGCTTCTACCATAAAACCATTGCAGGTACACTCTCTTTCAGAAAGTATGGACAGATTATAGGTTAAAGAAAAGGATATAGCTTTTCCACCTATCCAGTAAAAGGATGAGAGCAGTGATGATGAAGAGGATGTGCAACATCTAAAAGAGCCAGTTGTTGTTCCACAAGAGGAAACAATAATAATGGTTGGTGAACAATCAACACCCCCTGTTGATCTAGTAACAACAAGAGATCATCCAATTTCCCATGTAATTGGAGACATCTCAGCTGGTGTGCAAACCAGAAATCAGGTCAACCAGAACCTGATGCACACTTGCTTTCTATCTCAAGTTGAGCCTCAATCCATTCAAGATGTAGAACTTGATCCCCACTGGATCATTGCTATGCAAGAGGAATTGCATCAATTTTGAGAGGAATAAAGTTTGGGAACTAGTGTCAAGGCCTAAGGATCACTCCATTGTTGGAACAAAATGGGTGTTCAGGAACAAGTTGGATGATCAGGGAGTCATTGTAAGGAACAAGGCAAGGCTAGTTGCTCAAGCCTACTCTCAAGAAGAAGGAATAGACTATGACCAGACCTTTGCACCAGTTGCAAGGTTAGAGGCCATCAGAATATTCCTATCTTATGCTGCTCACAAGGGATTCAAGGTCTACCAAATGGATGTGAAGAGTGCTTTTCTCAATGAATACATCAAAGAAGAAGTCTATGTTAGACAACCTCCAGGTTTTATCTCTTCAACTTACCCTGATCACGTGTTCAAATTGCATAAAGCATTATATGGTCTCAAGCAAGCTCCTAGAGCATGGTATGAGACCCTAACATGCTTTCTTCTGGAAAATGATTTTATTAGGGGTAGAGTAGACCAAACTCTTTTTATTAGAACCCATAAGTCCCATACCCTACTAGTGCAAATATATGTAGATGATATTATCTTTGGTTCTACTGATTCAAATTTATGCAAAAAGTTTTCCAAGCTGATGCACTCTAAATTTGAAATGAACAGCATGGGTGAGCTTTCCTTCTTTCTAGGATTACAAGTCAAACAACATGCTGAAGACATATTCATTTCTCAAACCAAGTATGCAAAGGAACTGGTTAAGAAATTTGGTATGTCTGAAGCATCTTGTATGAAAACACCTATGCCTACTAATGTTGTATTATATGCTGATGAACATGGAAAACATGTTGATCAGACAATATATAGAGCAATGATTGGCTCTCTATTGTACCTTACAGCTAGTAGACCTGATATAATATTTGCTACATGCATATGTGCTAGGTTACAAGTAAGCCCTAGAGAGTCACACTTAACCTTAGTAAAAAGGAATCTCAGGTATGTGAAAAGTTGTCCAAATCTAGGACTCTGGTATCCAAAAGACTCAAGATTTGAATTAACTGGATTTTCAGATGCTGATTATGCTGGATGCAGAGTAGACAGGAAAAGCACCAGTGGAACCTATCAGTTCCTTGGTGACAGACTTGTCTCCTGGTTCTGTAAGAAACATACATCTGTGTCTACTTCAACTGCTGAAGCTGAATACATGACAGCAGGCAGTTGTTGCTCACAAATTCTGTGAATTCAAAACCAGCTTCTAGACTATGCCTATAACTTAGAAGGGTCAAAAATCTTTTGTGATAACACTAGTGCTATCTCCATAGCACAAAATCCAGTCCTCCATAATAGGACAAAACATATAGAGATTAGGCATCACTTTCTAAGAGATAATGTTGAAAAGAATAAAATTGAACTACAATATATCCCAACTGATTTGCAAAGGGGAGATATTTTCACCAAGCCTTTGGATCAGAAGAAACATACCTTCTTCCTCAATCAGTTAGGAATGCTAGATGGAGGCTGTCTAAAATAAATTCCAAGATTTTGAAAATTTAAAAACAGACCAAGACTAGGCTAAAAACTTATATTTTCTATTGTCTGTAGATTCTGTTTTATCTCTGAACTGCGCTCGACGTTTTTCCAAAAATCGTCGAACGGAGATCGACGCTTTCCAACAAGCGTCGACCGGAGTTCAGCATTTTCCAGGCAATGCTAGGCTATCTTCCTCTGGTCAACGATCGTCGAACGGAGTTCGACTCTCTCTAGTATCGTCGAATGGAGATCGACGTTATTGAAGACTCTTCAGATTCACTTAGAAGCCCAGATCGTCGAACGAAGTTCAGCGATCCTTCCTTTCTGCCGTCGAACCCTAATATAAAAATCATTTTTCGGCCGTCGTTCTCCTTTGCGCTTTCATAGTTTTTGCAGAAAAACTCTTTTTCCCTCCAAACTTTTGCTGCACTTGTTCTTTGTTTGTTCATATTTGCAGGATCAAATGGCTGTTTCAGTTGCAGCTCTGTCGGCAATGAAATTCGACACCGGATTTGACATCGATATGGATTCTTTTGAAAGTAGTGATCAAATATTCAAAGACATACTTGAGCTCTTCAAAGAACAGCAACTAGAGAACATCATGACAACAAGAATCAAGATAGCAGCAGATGAAATTAAAGAATGGGTATATATAGCACAGAATCTGAATAACAACACCATCGTCGGCACGATCTCGGGAAATCAGGTATCACTTTCAACTGAGGTTTTATCAGAAGTTTTTCAGTTGAGTACAGGAGAAGATTGCATTGATTTGTCTGGAGAAGAATTCTCCAATATGCTTGAAAGGATGGGGCATACAGCAGCTAACCCCAACAAGCTTTTGAAGAAAGATCTGTCAGTGGAATATAGATTTTTGGTAGATGTGGTAGGGAAAGTGCTATTGGCTAAGCACTCTGCTCATGATACAATTTCCAGGTATCAGCTCTGTTTGATGGGAGCTCTTGTGGATAAAAAACACCTAAACTGGGGAGAACTCTTTTTTGATTTAATCAAAAAGAAAATAAACAAGAGTTTTGTTAATTTTGGTAGAATAATTGGGCTATTTCTTCGTGCTAAGTGCCCTGAATTGTTAGTTTCAAGTGGAATGCATATCAATGCTTCCAAGAGGCTGACTTGTGCCTTATTTGGAAAATGGGATAGACAGATTGTCAAGCCCAGCAGACCTACAGCAATTCCATCTTCAGGCACAAGGACTGCTACAGTCACTTCCCCTCAGGTCTCTGCCTCAGCAGAAGATTTGCCTGCTTCCTCTCCACCTGTTTATACAACCATCTCCACATCAACCACAACAATCACCTCAACCATATCTATCTCTTCCCCCATTACCATTTCATCACCCTTATCTCCTCCAGCCACTTCAGAAACATTCCACCCTCTCCATTATTATCCACCTCTCACCATTCCATCATTCCACCTCCTGGAAGACTCCTTCATGGATGATTCTCCTTCCTCTCCTCCTGAGATTCCATCTACCTCCTCCTACCAACAACTCCTTCAGGATATACTCTCACAACCATCCTTCACTCCATCCATTTACACACCCATATCATCCATCTACACTCCAGTACCATCCATCTCCACAATCTCTACTCCTGAGCCATCGATCCTTATACCTCCTACCACCACACCATCAAACATTATGCCAGCAACATCAACTCCTACCTCTACTCAAGCCCATCTTGAGCATGTAGATCTTCCTGCACTGGTAGACAGGTTGTATAAGCTGATAGCCCCCAGGCTATCCTCATTGCTGGAGACCACAATGGCCCCACTTCTGAAACATGTTCAGGAGCTGCCTGACAGGCTATCTTCATTCCTCTCTTCTCAGGCAATCCCTTCCTCTGGGTGCCTTGATCCAGTTCATACTGAATCCAGGTAGGGGGAGATGCCTAATGAAGTTCTGGAATTGCCTGCTGCTGCTGAAGCTTCAGTTGCTACTCCAGTTTTTGTAGTGGATCTCCAGAGCCTGCTCTCAGTTTTTGATGATGTTTACTTCAACTATCTACCAGCTCAACAGTGTGAAGATCTCTCCAAGGCAATTGTGCCTGTTCCAGTATGTGAGCTACTTTTGCTAGCTTCTTTTATAGAATTTGTCCAAGCTGAGGACAAGGCCACTACTGTTGTTGCTGCTGCTGCTAATGATAATGTTAATGACTTTTCAGTTGATTCTGTTATTAGTTCTGTAATTGTTTCTAAAGATATTATGATGATAGAGGCATGTATTGATGAGCCTGCTGATTCTGCTAGTTTTGTTTCTAAAAGTGTTATTCCTCCTGTTCAAGTTGCTGCTCCTATTGTTGCTTCTCCAGTACTCTCTCAAGCCAAAAATCTTCAACAAGAATACATTAAGAGAATAGATGCTCTATATGATGATCCCCAGAGCTCTGACAGTGACCAGTTCAGAACAGACAATGATGACTCCTCAGCTACCATAGCAAGGAAAAGAAAAGCTAAAGCAAAGCCATGAAAAGAGTTCCTCTAGAAAAAGTTATAGATGCAAATGATGTACCTTATTATATATTGCATAGTTGTGAAATCACTGAACCTTGGATGAAATACTCCAGAAATCAGATTAAGGCAATGAAAAAGAAAAGAAAGTTTGACAAAGGATCTTCCAAGTCTTATCTTCCACCTTCTCCACCTCCTCCTGATGCAGGTGCAGGTGGCAGCTCTGCCTTCTCATCTACTCATAGAGGCCAAGGCTCTTATCAGTTCCAGGGCAGATCTCAGCCTAGGGGAGGCCACTCTAGAGGTTACCAACCTAGAAGAGGTCAATTCAAAGGTAATCAGAGAGACTTAAGGGTTTATTCAAGACAAAGGGAATAAGGCCCTAGAGATCCTTCTTCTGGCCCTTTTCCTTATAAACTCAAAGACATTGTGTCTACCAAAACCCCTGCTGAAGTGACTTCTAATAGATATGAAGCTCCAGTGCCATTTGAAGATCTAGAGAATAATCCAAATTCCTGGACAGCCAGAATGAAAGAGTGAGCTGCACTAGAACAAATTAGGAAAACAAGAGAACAAGCCAGAGATACTTCCAGCTTCACAACTCTCTCAGATCAAAGAAAGAAGGAACTAGAATGGTATGCTTCAAGCAAGTTCTTTGATTCAGAAAGTTATATGAGACTGCAACCTGAGGCTATAGTTCCAAGAACAAAGTAGCAGACAACCTTAGGTGCAAATGATCATAGAAGATCAAAGAAGGAAGCTTTAAATCCTAACTGAGATATCATCTTCAAGCAAAGCAAAGAGAAGGATTAATTTTGTAAGCAGACATTATGTTATTTCTCTGAAAAATCTGAGCCTTATATGTGATTCTGCAATGCTCTCATATTTAATTATTATTTTTTTTTGCATTATATGTTTTTAATTCTTATGTTTGTAAATAGTAATCCCAACCCAAATAGGGGGAGATTGTTGGAACACCCTATTACTAATTTGGGCAAGGATCACTATGTTTTTAGGAATTTGGTTTGACCTAAATGTATAGTTGAAAAGGTAAAATTAGAATGAGTCTAGGGCTTAGAACTTAGGTTTGAAGCTAGCCCCAGGACCATTCAAAGATCAAGACTTAGAGCTGAGACAAAGACAATTTTCGTCGAACTAAGTTCGACGAAACGTCGAACTCCGTTTGACGCTCTCTGAGCTCAACTCTGCTGAGTCGTCGAACTCCGGTCGACGATCTTCAAGCTCAGATCGACGATCAGTCTTCAGTTATTTTTCCCAGTCGCTGAGCTCAGTTCGACGATCGTAGAGCTCAGTTCGACGTTTTCTGTCTGCTGTGTTAATCCAATCTCTGAGCTCAGTTCAACGATCGTAGAGCTCAGATCAATGATTTCTGTGAGAGATCGACGCCTTCAGAATTCAAATTCAAGGACAGTTATAGATTATAATCAGAATTAATTCCTGCATTGATTGCAAAGCATTTTCTAGCCGTTTCAATCAATCTGATGCAAGTTTCAAGGAAAGACTAAATGGAATATTGCTTAGGACTTTCCCCAGATACAGTTGTCTTTTATGGAAGTCATTTATGACTGATTAAACGATCGTCTAAGAGAATATCTGATATACTCCTTCAATTTTCATTGTTCTGAATATAGACACATACAGAAGATACAGTGATCAATACAGACAATATAAGGAGATATAGAAGAATTAGATTACATTACAGAAGATTGAACAACACAATTGCTCTGATCAAGATTTCAACTTCTGTGATTTACAAATCTACTAAATCTTCAAGTGTTCAAAGGCTTCAACATCAAGGACTCCAGACACCAAATATTTCAGCATCTGCTGGAATCATCTTCTGCTGGAGATCTGAAGCTTCTGAAGGCCTATTACCCTAGCAAAGCTCTCACTCCTGAACCATTATACATCTCAGGGGGAGCTGTGACAACATCAACAATCCACTAGTCTTCTCTCAGTGATTTGAGACAGAGAAGACATCATCATCTCTTTCTTTTTCTTTTCCTGCTGTAAAAGGGTTATCAAAACTCCCTTCAAAAGTTCTGAATCTGGTTCTGAGAGCCTTGTCAAAACTCAGTGGTGGCAAGACACCTTATCAAAAAATCTAGATCTGGTGTTTGAGCACCTTATCAAAAGCTCATTGGTGCCCAGGACACCTGATCAACTCATCCTACAGTGGATTCCTACCAAGGGTGGTAGAAGAGTGGATGTACCCAAGTTTTTGGGGAACCACTATAGATCCTTGTGTCTTCTGGTTACTGTGTGTTTGTTATTGCTGTGTGCTGTGTGATTCTTATTTCTTGCTTTAACTTTGTTTTTCTACAAGCACCTTACACATTTAATTAAATTAAATCTTCCATTGCCTTACAATTTTTAATTGTAAACATTATTTTAAAATACTCTATTCACCCCCCCCCCTCTAGAGTCAAGGTAGATCTTTCTCTCACTTTCATATTATTTGGTGGCAGTCACCTAATCAAAAACCTGAGAGTGATTCTTACCAAGGTGGCAGATGAGTGGATGTACCCAGGTTGGGGAACCACTGTAATCCTTGTGTCGTCTGTGTGCTTGCTTTTTCCTTCTTTATCTTTGTGCTGTGACTTTTTATTTATTAACTCTAGATTAGAAGAAAGTTAAGATCTATCCCTAAACTTTCAATTGGTATTAGAGGATTATCAATTGCCTTAAGTCATTTCTTTCAATTGGTATCAGAGGATTATCAATTGCCTTTAGTCATTTCTTTCAATTGGTATCAGAGGGTCGTTCTTTGGTTGTACATGCTAACACCTGAAACAAAATGATCTGATAGATCTTATATTTCTTAAGAGTTTTTCATGGCACAAAATGAAGAATGTTCAAGCACTGGACCTCCTAAGTGCAATCTGGATAAGCTTGCACTATGGAAGGCAAGGATTAGGCTGTTTATGAATTCTATTGATTAAGTCATTTATAACTCTATTTTGTCAGGTCCCACTACTCTATCTACAGACTCAGAAGCCCAAAATTGCTAAAGATGGCTGATACAAGAGCAATGGAAATCCTTGATCAATCAATGTCTGATGGCATTTTTGAAGGAGTTGCAGAATGTATTTCAACAAAAGAAATCTGGGACTCTCTCACAGCAATGGCTGCTAGATCAGCTAAAAATAGAAAATATGATGCTAATACTTGGAGTGACTCTGAAGCTTCACCCTTTACAACTGAGGATGAAGAAGAAACAAGAGCAAGAGAGTTTTGCCTGATGGCAATAAATGCATCCTGCAGCAGATCTGATGATGAATCAAAATTTGAAGAATCAGAATGTGAATCAGAAGAGGATCAGGTTATCTCTTCTTTTGATTTTTCCTCAAAATATTTTAAAGAAGATTTTAAAATTTTATGCAATGATTTAATTCAATCTGAGAAGGAAATAAAACTTCTCAGAGAGAAAGTGTATAATCTATCTTCTGAAAACAAAAATCTTAAAGATGATTTAAAAAATATTTCTGAACAATTAGCTTCTTTAGAAACAGTTAAAGACAAAACAAAGATAATAGATTTAGACAATATAACTGAATTTTTACCAAAAACAATTAAAAATTTTCAAAAAATTTGTGTTCAACATAATTCGTCGAACGGAGCTCGACGAAAACAATACTGTTCGTCAAACAGAGATCGACGAACTCTGAACAGATATTTTAATTTTAACCGGTCTAGAAATTATGATCGACGAAATCAATATACTTTGTCGAACCGAGATCGACAATCTTACTACTCTTCGTCGAACTCAGATCGACGAAATTATTTTTCATCGAACTCAAAATGTCAGAACAGAAATGTTTATCCTTTTGAAAATTATAATCAAACTCAAATATTCAAAAATCCTTTTACCCAGTGGTTCATACCTTCTAGGAATTTTCGCCCTTTAGGTTACAAAGATACAATTATATGTTCTTTTATAACTAATTATTATAAAAAAAACCAGGACCCAAAATAATCTGGGTCCAGAACTCCTAACCCCTTATTTCAGGAAAAGACCCTTCAGTACAGGGGTAGTTGTATAAGGGGAGACTGCTTTAAAGGATACAGTAGCAGCAGTTTCAATTAGTCAGAAATCAGGGGGTTGATATCAAGGAAATTATTGAATACAGCAGGAGAAACATATCTGAAATATGCTCAGTTAAAGATAAGCAAAGAATAGCTACAGAGCCTATCAGAAGGTTTTCATATTTATATTTCAAAAATTTTGTTGTTGTTTATTTTATGTTTCAAAGCACCCATTTTAAATTTGCTTTGTATTCCTTTTATGTAAATAGTATCCTCACCCAAATAGGGGGAGATTGTTGGAACCCTTGTTTGGATTTGGGCAAGAAATACTATTAGGAGGCTTTTAGATTGACCCAAAATGTATAGTCAGGGTCATAGGATTATTTCTAGGTCTGCCTCAAAAGAACTCTAGAGAAATCATGCAGAAGTCAGGTTTGACAAAGGTTGGAATTGAGCTCGATAATCTTCAAGCTCCGTTCGACGAACGTCGAACTTAGGTCAACGAAACTCAGAGTTCTATCTCTAAGTTGAGCTCGACGATCTCCGAGCTCCGGTCGATGATCGCTGATATCAAGAGAGAATCTCAGCTCGACACAAAAATTATTCAGGTCGACGATCTCTGAGCTGAGGTCGACGAATAACAGATTGAGGTCGACGAAATCTATGCAGTCTTACAGACAGAGATTTTAACAGCTGGCAGAATTAATTAAGGTATTTAATATCTCTCAGACTTAATGCTTATAGTCATTCAACAGCAGCAGTTAATGTGATTAATTCCCAGGCATCTTATTCTCTCTCGGGAATGCCTCAGCCATTTCAAGATAGAATTAATTCAAATGTTTGAATATAGCTAGGGGGAATATATTCAGATTTGAGGTTTTGCAGACAAAAAAAGAAGTGACTTACAACAAGACTAAGTAGTAGTCAGAATATAGATTCTGAAGAACACAACATAGCTTTCTATCATTCAGTGATCTTCTTCTTCTTCTCCAGGCTTTTCAAGAGACAAGAAATACATATCAGTCTAAAAAGCTTGCTGGAGAGCTACATCAATCAAGACCTGCACCCTGAGCAAGGCTTTGGATTCCTGAACCATTCAAGATCACAGGACAAGCCTTGACATCATCAGGATCACTCTCATGTCTTCTCTCATTTGTTTGAGAATAAAGAAGACAACTCAACTTTTACTTTCCCCTACTGTATACAGGGTTCTTACTCCCTTCAAATGTAATTCTTGGTCATGAGGTCTCCTGATCAAAAGACTTCAGTGGTTTTTCGGCACCTGATCAAAAGTCAGAAGGGTTGCAATATCTCCCTGTAAATAAATATTATTTTGTGGCAGTCACCTGATCAAAAACCTGAGAATGATTCATACCAGGGTTGTAGAAGAGTGGATATACCCAGGTTGGGGAACCACTATAATCCTTGTGTTGTCTGTGAGCTTGCTTTTTCCTTCTTTATCTTTGTGCTGCAACTTTTTATTTATTAACTCTAGATTAGAATAAAGTTAAGATCTATCCCCTAACTTTCAATTGGTATCAGAGGATTATCAATTGCCTTATGTCATTTCTTTCAATTGGTATCAGAGGATTATCAATTGCCTTAAGTCATTTCTTTCAGCCATTTTTGTAGAGCACCCGTTCGATGATGGCTCCAGCACCGGTTCTACGACTGGTCGAGCGCAGGTCGAGTTAATAGGCGGTTTTTACCTTTTGAACCACAGGTAGGGGTTCTATTCTTTGGCCTCAGGTAATTTTACTCTTTTGCCCTTGGTGGTTTGCATATAATTCTTCAGAACAGTGAATTTTGGCTGTTGGCAGATCCAACCCATGGTATTTTGGTAATTTCAGGTCGGTTTAGTTTGGTTATTGGAAGGTCAAACTAAGAGGCCTATAAATAGACCGTTAAGGTGCCTTGAATAGGTTGTCTACCCCTTTCTTCTTCTTCCACTAAGGCACCTAGCTCAGCACTGGCTAGGGAAGGGAAGAATTTTTAGTTCTTCCGGGTAAGAGGTGGGACCTCTGAGCTGAAGCCCACGGTCCATTTCTAGTTCTCGAGACTCTCGTCAAGGAAGGAATTCAGGAAGAGTAGGTGTGAGATGCAACTTTAGATCCGAACTCTAGGTGAAGTCGGGTTTCTGGCTTCAACAGCTTTTCTCCACTTGCAGTTTCAATATTTCATTCTACGATGTCTAAGTCTGGAAGGAGCCTCCATAGCAAAATTAAATGCCATGGTGCACAGTTGGTTTTAAGTTCTTTAGTTAAGATAATGTCAGTGGATGCGAAAAAGGTTAAGGCCTCTTCCCGCGAGGATGGTGAAGGTTCGAAGGCACAGAGCACTCTTTCCATTTTTTCCAAGCCGCAACCTTCCGCGGAGAAGATTGTGGAGGATTTGAAGCTAGTTAAGGTAGTTAAGACTATTGAGAACCCGGTGGAGTTGAACTGGTTAAGGCGAGTAAGACTGTTAAGAATCTTGTAGATTTGAAGCTAGTTGTTGTCTCCCTAACTTCAACTACTCTCCTTTCAGCTTCTTCTGAAGTCGATTCCACTAGTAATACCCCATATGATGAGACAGGTGGCCAGTCTAAAGGTGGGAAAGCAGACTTTACTAAATTCAATCCTGACGCATGGGGTATTATCCTTAACCCGACAAAGAAAGCAGCAAAGACCGCTGCTGAAAAACTATGGGAAAACATGCAAGCTATGCTACTAGTGGGGAGGAAAAGGAAGCATTCTTCTACAGGGCCCTTTGTAGAAGATCGGATTCAGAAGAAGCTATGACAGTAGACGAGAAAGAACAAGAATTCGGCTGCTTCAGGACTTGCAAGCGTCAAGCTTTCTTCTAATGTGCGGGAGAAGGGAAAGATGTCTGCATGTTCTGAAGATAATCTTTTCGCTCTTCTTAGCAAGAAGGATGGTATATTTACAGCCTCAGACAAGCTCGAGCACTTCCTTATAGAAGACAATTTCTTTGCAGCTGGCGATGGAACATGTCCGTAGAAGAAGAAGCTAAAAAGGGCCGGCAACTAGCGATGGAACTTTTACGTTCAGGTAAACATCCTGCTCCAAAGGTTATAAAACTTCCTCCTCCCTAAAAGTCTCCAACGCGGTCAAAGCGACCTAAATGCTGTTAAATGCTTCCAATAGTGGTATCAGAGGAAGGTTACGAACCATGGTAGTAACTCAGAAGCATAGAAGAGATAGCAACAATGGAGATGGTAAGTGCTTTGTCGAGTCAAGTTCCCAAGTTGACGAAGATGAACTATGGGAAGTGGAGCATTCAGATGAGAGTGTAACTAGCATCAAAGGAGCTTTGGGAGATAGTTGAGGATGGTTATGAAGAGCTAACTGCTGAAGTTGATGCAATGTTAACTAACGCCCAGAGGACAGCACTGCGAGAAGCAAGGACGAGAGACAAGAAGGCTTTGTTCTTGCTATATCAAGGGGTTGATGAAGCAACCTTTGAGAAGATCTCAGATGCTAAAAGTTCTAAAGAAGCATGAGAGACCCTGCAATGCTCCTTACAAGGACTTGACAATGCAAAGAAGGTGAAGCTGCAATCTCTCCGAGCAGAGTATGAAGTTACCAAGATGAAAAACTCTGAGAAGGTTGGTGACTATGTGACTCATTTTCGGATGCTTGCAAATGAAATGAAACGCAACGGAGAGACGATTAATGACATGAGTTTCATTGAGAAACTCTTGTGGTCGATGTCAAAGAAGTTTAATTATATAGTAGTGGCGATAGAAGAGTTGAAGGATCTCACTTAGATGTCTAGTGATGAACTCATAGGCTCTCTGCAAGCTCATGAATACCACATGTTATAAGATGAAGAGTCAAGTGGCTTAGAGAAAGCACTTCAGACTCAGCTGAACTTTGGAGAGAGTTTAAGAAGAGGAAGTGGTGTGAGGCCGAGGCTACTGAGGCAGAGGTAGAGGAGGAAGAGATCAGGTAAGAAATCAGAACTTCTAGAAAGAGGAGCAACCTCAAGATAAAGAGTTGGAAGGAAGAGGAAGAGGTCGTGGAAGAGGCCGTGCTGGAATGGCTGTGGTGGAATGACTGCAGACTTTCGAGGAGGAAAGAGGAGACCAACCACTATACTGAAGCAAGAAAAAATGGTGGTGATCCAATGATGTTCTTGACTTACAGAGTGTAAGACCACATTTTTTTTCTTTTTAACCACTGGGGTCTTAGGCCCAGAACCGCCGTCTTGCTGTGATACCATCCACTAAGATGGTCGACACTACAAAGGGACGATCCTGCCGGCCATCTCAGTCACCATCGACAGAATGTATAATGAATTAAAGTATAAGCATCCAAGTCCACAATAATATAAAAGAGGAAATCATGCGATGAATCAAGTCAACACAAGAAAATAAAGACTAAGTACCAACGCAAGAAAGTAAATATGGGCTTAAGCCCGGTACATGATAACCTCACTAGAAACCACTCATAAAAGTAAAATTACTAATACTCGGCTCCACTCACGGATCCGGATGCCTGTCCACCCCAGCTATACTGGTCCATCTCCATCTACACCTTACCCTGCTGGTGCTGCGTCTCCTATGGCTGCTCCCTGTCTCCCATCCGGAACACCTAAAATATGGTGGTCAAATGACCGTCAGTCAAACTAGACTCAGTCAACAATCCCCCACCTCTCTACCCGTGGCTCCTAGGCACCGAGCGGAAAGGAGTGAAAAGGAGGACCAAAATAAGGGCGTAAACAAGCAGGTGATATCTACCCTAAGGAGTAAAATATGGCAGGGGTATCACAATAATTAAACATGAACAAATAAGTGTGTAACAAGAGTAAACAGTAAGGAGTAGCAAGTAAGTAAAAGCAGTATGGAAAGTAAGTAATAGCAGCAAGAAAGGTAACCATTGATTTATAATGATTACCCCTATAGACCAAGGGATCGTTTTGCAGTGCCTATCGTATAAAATGTCTCATACCACTTTTTACGATAGGTGTCAGGGGTTAAATGTAATAATTATCATATGACTTGCAAGTATGCTATGGTATGCACATGCAAGTGCAACTCACACACACGACTCTATGCGCGCAGACCTTTAGTTCCCCTTTTTGGAGTTAGCTAAACTCTCAGGAGCCTCCGCCGTGGCAAAATGGAGACAGTGGGTTGGGCCTCTCCACTCCTAGACTGGTAAACACACTACTCAGCCTAGCCCCTCTCATACATTCCCGTACTATTCCCAGCAAACCAGCTAGTCTCTTAAGTCAACGTACTGATGACGGTGTGTTCGATCGTCCAATACTGAGGGTCCACCACTGTTATGCACATGCAACCATGATAGTTGTATATAATTATAGTACCGAGCCTCCTACTCTCTAAACTACCGAGTCTACTAGTTCACCAAGTTCCCGAGCCCATGACTCCCTGGACTAATCAAGTCTCCTTTTTCCAAGTCCTCGAGCTTCCAGCTCCCCGGAAATCCAATTCTATACTAAGTACATTTAACTCTACCAATAAGCCCTTAGGCCACGGGCCTATGCTATCCTTTCACTACAATTTATCTCCCTACGTGTACAAGTGTGGGTGTAAGGTGAAGGTATTATTGAGGTTACTGTTATCCATCTTATGCCTAAGGTTTACGTTAGCCCTAGACTACCCAAGGCATTCCCTGTGAAGGGTTCTCAAGGGCACTAGGAACTACGATGGGCTGAAGCCCAAAGCTCCCTTTCGCAAGGCACTTAATGTTATTGATTTCTACCCTTGATCAATCCTCTCTTTTATTTCAGTGTGACTCCCCTAAGTGTGTTTAATCTCTCCGAGTTAACCTATTTCAGACTTATCCACAATATGCAAACTGTGCTAAGCTACATGGTACTCACATTAGGGGGTACCCTAAGTACTCCTCTAATAGATCCCTAACAATTACTGGGAGTCTACCATGACCTATTAAGACTAAATCCAGAGTCTCATAATTTTCCTGATTATGTGGTCATTTAATTTAATTAACCCTAGACTCTAAATGCCCTACTTTGAACATGAAGTGCTCTCTAAAGTCAGAAACAAATCACCAAAAAATTATGATAAATACTAAGTGACATTTAAACAAAAAATACAATGTTTGATAATTTTCAGAGGTGATTGGACCTACCTTTCATAATTTAGAGCTTAAGATAAATAATACCCTCTAATGAAGAAAAGACCAGTAATATTGTTCTAAAATTTATAATAAAATTCTAGTATGACTATCATGGCCTAAAAATACCCTAGAAGTAGTCTCATAATTTTACAGTAAACAATAGCCCCTAATTTAATTTTAAATCAATAATTTTATATCCATTGGTTATTGAAGCAAGTGTTGTAAACATTCATCTAATAATTATTAAAAAAATTTCAAGAGATAGATAATGATTTAAAACTAAGCCTAACCAAGTTTTACAGTTTTTTAAAACATGAGGGGCTCTGAATCTAATCAAATGTAAACTTCCAAATTTACAGACTTGTGAAGTAAGTGCTAGTTTTATCCATCTAAAAATCATGGGAAAATTACAGGATAATAATAATGGTCATACACACTCTCTGACTTAATTTCATAATTTTATTCACAATATTGGGGCTCTTTTCCTATTTTTGATAAGAAACCACAAATCATAATTTTATGAAGCAAGTACTTGAAATAGTCATCTAAAAATTTAAACAAAAATACAGAGGGCTCTATAATGATATAAAATGTCCTATTCCAAGGTTTCATAATTTTTCAATAAACATAAACTTCTCAATCAACATAATAATCTTTAAGGGCACATCTAGGGTTGAAAAGGAAGTACTGATTTTATAGCCCAAAAATTCCACCAAAATTAATTTATGAATATATCTACTAGAAAACTACCCTGCCCAAATTTCAAGTGATTTTAAAGTGATTTGATAACCTAATAATCCAAATTAGGTTTGGTGCCCTAAACTAGGGTAAGGGTTTGAGGGGGTTAAAGGCTTCCAAATTCCCTAAAATTTTAACCAGAGGACTATACCAACCCTATGGTCCTCTCCACCAATTTTCAAGTCATTCCAAGGTCATTTGAACCCATGAACTTCAAACCCTAAGAATCCCCCTTAAGGGACCTACCCTAGTGTTCTAGGGCTACCCTAATCCAAACCACCCCAGATTCCATTGGAGGGTGTATCATACCATAGGTGTCAGTGGCCAAAATATCAGCCTCTGTTGAGATGATTTGACCACTCAAAACCCAAGGGGGTGTTTTGACCTAATTAACCTTATAGGGGTCAACCTAAGGTTGGCTAAAAACCTAATAAAACATCTTCAAATGAGATGAAATTTTTCTCAGACTCCTAATATGCTCTCCAAGACCACCCACCCAAAATTGGGGGGATTTTGATGTGTTTAAGACACCTAATTAATTTATACATGGATTATTAAATTTTTACAAAAACTATATAAAAATATTCTCCAAAAATTCTGATTTTTGGATATCTCCTAGGTTTGGCTAACATTAACCAATACCCCAAATTTCAAGTCATTTGAATGTCTGGATTGATGTGGGCATCCAAATCAATCTCAGGACAGCCCTATGGATAGACCTCACCAAAATGTGTGCTGTTGTCTAACCAGGACTCAAAATCGAGTGAAATTAATTTTGAATTAAACAAGATTTCAAGGACTACATTTTCTATGTTGACCACTTTTACATTAGAGGCCTTTAAGGGCCTCATATTTCTGGTTCAAGACAGTGCATGTTTAGGGAATAAAATAATCACAAATAATATAATTATTACAGGTTTTATTTTGAACGGAATCCGTTCATCTTCCTCAATCAGCCAAGGGCTGAGATTGCCCGCGCCTGTAGCACCTTCCAGCCCAATTTCCTGCCACCATTACCCCCTCCCTGGCCGTCCACCACCACCACCACCTCGGTTGAGGTGGTGGCGAGCGTTTGACGGCGAACATGTCGCTGGAGGCGGCGGTTTTCGGCGAACTCACACCGCCATTTTTCATGGGAAATCCGAAAATTCCAAGCTCCTAATTAGGCTCAATCGAGTCCGATTTCTCCACCTAAACCGATCTAGATCTAGCACTAGGAGAGGGGAAGAGGATCGGACCTCATTTGGAGCATTTCCTTGCTCCATCCGTCGGCCGCCATTGTTCCTCCTCCAAGCTTTGGGTGTCATGGCTTATCTACACAGCAAGCCCTACTCTCACTGGAAATAGGGGGTTTCGAAATCTTGTCCCCTTTGGAAGCTAATGAGGGGATTTAATTCGTTGGGGGATGGCTCCATTAATTGGTCCTAAGGTGACCTTCCACCTCCTCCAAGGTCGGCCACCCCATGCACCCCCCCCCCCTTCCCTCAATTCTTTCTGAAAACCACTGGAATTCCATTTAATTCATCAGGGGAGATGAATGGAAGCATTATGGAGGGATACCAAGGGGTGTATCACCTTAATGACCATGAATGGCCACTTTCTCTCTCTTCCAAATTGGGGAAAACCCCCCCTTTTTTCACTCCTAATCACTATGGCCGAAATTTCTCTCTATCCTCTTGTTTAATATCAGACCATTAGGCTTGTTGACCACTCACTTTTGGCCTAGCCCAAAGGGTTGGGCTAGGTTTAAGTGATTTGATCTAAGTTGACCAAGTTTTACTTTTGGTCAAATTGGGCTCTAGGGTTGACCAAACCATGGATTTTTGTGCCATTGGGTCCCTTATGAGGTTATTACCCTAGGAGTGTGGTCAACTTGAAGTTGTGGAGGTCAATAAGGGTGTTTAATGAAAAATCACCATTTTGACCTATTATAAGTATTTTGGTCATTTTGCCCTGTGGGCACCCTAGGATGGGGATTTTTGGTCCACTAGGTCTCTTATGATGTTTTAGACCTAGAAGTGAAGTCAATTCCATATGGTGATGGTCAGTTTGGTCAATTGCTGGGGAATTGATCATTTTGCCCTAATTAGGGTTAGGGTTGACTTTGGTCAACTTGGCATGTTGAGTGGCCCCAATGGGTCCTGAATGTCCCCCTTGGATCCTAGATGGCCTAGGGATGTTATGGTGGGGTCACTGAGCCAAGTTAAAGTACTTAAGTCAAACCCTAGGCTTAATATTTGAAAATTACTATTTGCAGACCAAGGTGCTGCAATCCTTATTTTATGTCTGTGTCAATGAGGTTCCTAAGCTACCAAGGCCTTGTCATGACCCAGTCATGACAAAGTATCCTGGGGGGTATAGTTGTCTGGCAGATATTACAAATCCCAACACATAATAAAAAAAATTTGTCCCCGAAATTCAGGTTAGGCCTACGGGGTTTCTACTAGAGCAATAAATTGTAACATCCCAAAATTTAGATTAGAGTTTACCTGAGATGAAGAGCTCCGGGTATCTTTGTTGCATCAAGTCCTGCGGCTCCTAGGTGTGCTCCTCCTGGCCGTGATTTCTCCACAGAACCTTGACCAGTGGGACCTTCTTGCGACGCAAGACCCGCATACCCGTATCGTCAATCCGGACCGGCTCCATGTGCACTGACTGATCAGATGCTACCGGCCCATCCGTGGTGTCTATCTGCTGCTCTGGCCGTAATAGGGCCCTCCTGAGGGAGGAGACATGGAAGACGTCGTGTAGGCCTTCCAGCTCTGGTGGCAGCTCCAATCTGTATGCCAAGGGACCGATCCGCTCCAAGATCTTGTAGGGTCCCATGTACCTCGGGCTGAGCTTCTTCCTCCGTCCGCGAACTCGAGAAACTCCGTGCATCGGCTGTATATTCAAAAACACCCTTTCTCCTACCTAAAACTCCACCCGACGATGTCATGCGTCATAATACTTGGCATATCTGCTCCGCGCCTCTAACATCCGATCTCGTATCAGTCTCACCTTGGCCTCGGTGTCCTCCACAAATTCCGAGCCCAGGAACTTCGGATCCTCTTCCCGTATCCATGATAGGGGAGTCCTACACCTTCGTCTATATAGAGCCTCGTAGGGAGCCATGCCTATACTTAGTCTGATGACTGTTGTTGTATGAGAACTCTGCCAGTGGTAGCATGTTCTCCCATGGTTCTCCTCGGTCTAGAATACACAGACGTAGCAGGTCTTCCAATGTCTGATTTGTGCGCTCTGTTTGCCCGTCTGTCTGAGGGTGAAAGGCTGTGCTAAAAGTAAGTCGGGTGCCCAAGTATGCCTGAACTGACCGCCACTCCCTGGATGTAAACCACCCATCATGATCTGGCACTATCGTCCTTGGCACGCCATGATAACGAATGAACTGCTCCACAAACTTCTGCACCAGCACTCCCACTGAATCGTGCTTCCTGATCGGTATAAATTGAGCCACCTTCGTCAACCGGTCAATGATCATCCAGATCGAGTCATTCCCTGTCCGAGACCCGGGAAGCCCGTGTATGAAGTCCATGGCTACGTCATCAAACTTCCACTTCGGCATCTGGAGTGGCTGCAATAATCCTGCTGGGTTCCCGCACTCTTCCTTCACTAGCTGACATGTCTCACAATGGGTCACGAAGTAAGTGACATCCTTCTTCATACCCGGCCAGACCATAGTCTTCTTCAAATTAATCGTCATCTTTGTGATCCCTAGGTGCACAGAATACCGGCTGCAGTGCGCCTCCGTTATAATATCCTCCCGAATCTGGCCTCCCTCCGGTATGTACACCCATCCTTGGAAGCACACCAAACTGTCCCTTAGGGTGTAATCTCCCGCAGTGCCTACCTCCAAGGCTTCAAAGATGGGCTCTAACTTGGAATCATGCCTCTGTCCTCCTCTTACCCGGTCCCTGATGTCATCAGTGACGCCCATCGCGGCCAAGTACTCCTCATAGAGCTCAGGGTAGTCAGACGACACTAGAGTAATGTGCATGTCCTCTAGTCTCTACAACAGCTTCATAGACATCAACTGAGGCTCTGCTCCCACTGTGGCGGCTCTCCTGCTCACTGCATCCGCTACCACGTTCGCCTTCCCCGGGTGGTAGTGCATCTCGTGCTGATAGTCATATAGAAACTCCACCCACCGCCTCTGCCTGACGTTCAGTTCCTTCTGCGTATCCACGTACTTGAGGTTCTTATGATCTGAGTATATATCACAATGGACTCCGTAGAGGTAGTGTCGTCATATCATTAGTGCGAACACGGCTGCTCCCATATCCAGGTCATGCACTGGATAGTTCTTCTCATGGGTCTTCAGCTGGCGGGAGGAATATGCTATGACGTGTCCGTTCTGCATCAGCACCGATCCCATCCCCTGATATGATGCGTCGGTATACACCTGGAATCCTTCCTTTCCAGATGGAAGGGCCAGAATAGGGGCTGAGATGAGTCGGTCCTTCAGCTCCTGGAAAGTTGCCTCACACTATGGCATCCACACAAAGGGCACGTCCTTCTTTGTAAAGGATGTGAGTGGAAGGGCGATCCGAGAAAACCCCTCCATAAATTTCCGGTAATAACCGGCAAGCCCCAGGAAACTCCGTACGTCCGTGGCCGTCTTTAGCGGCGGTAATTCCCTGACTGCCTGAATCTTTGTCGGGTCCACCACCAAACCGGCTCCGCTGATAATGTTTCCCAGGAAAGCCACCTCCTTCAACCAAAACTAACACTTGCTGAACTTCGCATAGAGGCGATGCTCCCGCAATCTCTCCAAGGTAAGTGTCAGGTGTCGTGTGTGGTCCTCCTCCGTTCTAGAGTAGATAAGGATGTCGTCTATGAATACTATGACGAACACATCCAAATAAGCCTCGAAGACCCGGTTCATGAGGGTCATAAATGCCGATGGAGAATTCGTGAGCCCGAAGGGCATCACGGTGAACTCATACAGGCCATATCTGCTATTGAAAGCCATCTTCGGAATATCCTCCTCCTTGATCCGCAGCTGGTAGTACCCTGACCTCAAGTCCAGCTTCGAAAAATAATGGGCTCCCTCCAACTGATCGAACAACTCATCTATCCTTGGGAGCGGATAAGTATTTCGGACGGTTAGCCTGTTTAGTGCTCGATAGTCGATGCACAGGCAAAGAGTGCCATCCTTCTTCTTCACGAATAGGACCGGAGCACCCTATAGAAAGGAACTCGGCCTGACAAATCCCGCATCCACCAGCTCCTGCAACTGTTTTCGAAACCCCTCCAACTCCTTCGGGGGCATCCGATAAGGGGCCTTAGAAACCGGCTTAGCCCCTGGTACCAACTGAATATGAAAGTCCTTTTCCCTATGCGGAGGCAGTCCTGGCAGCTTCTATGGAAAAACATCAGCGTAGTCATGAACCACTGGAATGCTAGCAATCAGGTCCTTCTCCTCAATCATCTCGAACAGTACCTGATATACCTCGTCTTCATGCAGATGGGCCTTGACGGCCTGAATAGATGAAAGAAGGTAGCGGGAGACCGGAGTGGTACCTTCGAAAGTTGCATAAGTATCGCCGTGTCTCAGCACGACCCTCCTCGCCGGGAAGTCGATCTGGGCGTGGTTCCAGACGAGTCATGTCATGCCCAAGACAAGGTTGAAGTTCGGCATTCTTAGTATCGTCGACAGGGCTTCGAGTGTCAACCCGTCTATGGTAACCTTCAGGAGGCACTTCTCTGTGGACTGAATCTCCATCCCATTGGGGAGACGCACCCGCCTGGCGACTCCCGTATAATATCGAATCTGATCCAGATCCTTGATGAACTCCTCTGATGCGAAATTGTGCGACGCCCCCGTGTCGAACAGGGTATGGGCAGGCTTGCCGTACACCATCACTATTCCTAAATCAGGTCAAGAAAAACACTTAGGTCTAAAGTTTCCTAACCTAGGTTGTGTAGTAGTTCTACCAATACTTAATATGAGGAAGGAATAAATTCATAACTAAAATTACTCTCATACCTTCAATAACCCTGTCCGGGTTACGGGGCTGCGCTAGGTCCAAAGCGTAAATCTGCTCCCCATTCTGCCTGCGGTCGCCGCCCTGAAATCTGCGTCCGCATCCACATCCACGACCTCCCATCTGGTGAGCCGGTGGGCCACCCCATACTGCAGGTGTGGCTCCATTTCTTATTGGGCAATTACTCTAAATGTGCCCTGTCTGATGGTAGTGATAGCACACTTGTGGTGGGGGTGGTCCCTGCCCTATCTTTGGCACCTCCCTCATCTGTAGCGGCTATGGAGCCAGCACTGCCTACTCCCCTGGCTCCTGTATCTCCTCCTGACGAGGTTGATCCCCTTTCCTTCCCTCTCACATGACCTGACCTCTCTGCGGGTCCCTTCTCCCTCCTATCACTGCATCATCTCCATGTCTCTTTCTTCCTCGGACTGCAAGCTGGTCCGCCTCTAGCTTCTTGGCCATCTCCAAGATCCTGGCCATGGTACCATCAGACACGAACAAAAGGGCCTGCCTCAGGTCATCACGGAGGCACTTATAGATCCTCTTGACATATCCCGCGTCGTCCAACATGTAAGAATCTGCAAACCAGGACAAATGAGTAAACTCCCGGTGATATTCCAGCACTGTCCTGTTCCCTTGCTTCAGCTGCAAGAATATGTCCTCTAATTCATCCCTCGCGGACTGCGACACGAAATGCTCCAGTAGTGCCGCCCTATACTCCTCCCAAGTAATGTCCGCGATCTCCACTCCCGCATAGGTAGTGTCCATCACCGACTTCCACCACCTATTTGCATGCGACTCCAGACAAGAAACCACCAAAGATACTGCTAGGTCCACCGGGCACTGTATTGCCACTAACATCTTGTACATAATGTCTAGCCACTCCTCCGTCCACACTGCCATCTCCGTCCCTAAGTACGATGGTGGGGCAAGGCCTTGGAATGCACTCAACCAGTTCGCTCTGGGATTCGGCCGAGGAGCCGGAGCCTGTTGTGCCCTAAAGGCCTCCAAGATGGTCGTCAATGTTTGTCCCAGCTCCGTTTGCTGGAACGGGGTTGGAGCCAGCGGGGGTGGAATCACATTCGGGGTCGGAGGTGTTCCCTGTGGCAGGGGAGGATTCGTCGCACCCTACAAAATATGGTCTTAAGTTTGGTAAATTGACCTAAAACTCTAGTTATTGGTGAATCTTGCACATGTTTCCTCCCATGGGCACACCATTGCTTCCGCTGCTAGTTTGTCCTCAAACTAAGCTCGCGCGGGGTGTCCCAGGTTTTGTGGACTATGAGAGGACTTAGCGCAACCACTCGCACCAAAAGCCCGGACTGATGGAGGATGGCACCACTAATCTTTATATCAAAGGTCCTCGGGCGGATCCACGGGGCAGCCAGTTAAGCCATTACCGCATAGCACCGCAGTGCGGGGGCGATTCCGGACCGCAGCCCCAACAATCACCCCCCCCCCCCCCAGAAACGACCCCGGGGTTTCGAACCCGCAACCTCCCTCTGATACCAATTGAGAGGACTTAGCGCAACCACTCGCACCAAAAGCCCGGACTGATGGAGGACGGCGCCACTAATCTTTATATCAAAGGTCCTCGGGCGGATCCACGGGGCAGCCAGTTAACCCATTACCGCATAGCACCGCAGCGCGGGGGCGATTCCGGACCGCAGCCCCAACAGACTACATTCTGTCGGATCGAGGTTTCCTCTGATACCACTTGTAAGACCCCTTTTTTTTCTTTTTAACCACCGGGGTCTTAGGCCCAAAACCGCCGACTTGCGGTGACACCATCCATCGGGATGGTCGACACCACAAAGCATCGATCCTGCCGGCCATCTCAATCACTATTGACAGAACGTATAATGAATGAAAGTGTAAGCATCCAAGTCCACAATAATATAAAAGAGGAAATCATGTGATGAATCAAGTCAACACCAGAAAATAAAGTCTAAGTACCAACGCAAGAAAGTAAATATGGGCTTAAGCCCGGTACAAGATAACCTCACTACAAACCACTCATAAAAGTAAAACAACTAATACTCGGCTCCACTCACGGATCCGGATGCCTGTACACCCGAGCTATACTGGCCCATTGTTGGAACACCCTATTACTAATTTGGGTAAGGATCACTATGTTTTTCTTAGGAAACTAGTTTGACCTAGATGTATAGTTGAAAAGGTCAACATTAGAATGTGTCTAGGGCTTAGAACTTAGGTTTGAAGCTGCCTCCAGGACCATTCCAAGATCAAGGAAATAGAGCCAAGTCTAAGACAATTTTCATCGAGCTCAGTTCGACGAAACGTCGAACTCCATTCGACGATCTCTGAGCTCAACTATGCTAAGTCGTCGAACTCCGATCGACGATATTCGAGCTCAGATCGACGATCTGCCTTCAGTCAGTTTGCTCAGTCGTCGAACTCAATTCGACGATCTTCGAGCTCAGATCGACGTTTTTCTTGAGAGATCGACGTTTTTAAGGTTTCAAATTCAGTCTGACTTTGGAAGGTTTTTCAAATTCTCTCAGCATTTATGTCAAGAGATCTGTCAGCCGTTTTCATTTATTCTGGAGCAAGTTTCAAGGAATTTTTCAGAGAATGCTTTATTGGACCTTCCTCTATAAGACAAAATTTTATGGAAGGCATTTAATGTCTGTTAACGGCTATCTTGGACATAGAATCTTCAGAGAACAAAAACCCCTTCTCTTCTTCTCTCTAGATACACAGACAGAGACAGATATAGTGATATACATAGATAAGAAAGAAAAAAAAGAACAAGTGATTCTCAGGACAGTCTGATCAACACAAGAAAACTCAAGTGATCAATCCTGGAGAATTAGTTGAATAATTTGGTGTACTGAAAAGTGATCATAGCTTCATCTCAAGGACTCCAGACAACTCATCTTTTAGCATCTGCTGAAACCATCTTCTGCTGGAGATCTGAAGCTTCTGAATACCTATCACCCTGAAGCAAAGCTTCCACTCCTGAACTAGTCAACATCTCAGGGGGAGCTTTGACAACACAAATCCACTTGTGCTTCTCTCTTTCATTGAGACAGAGAAGACAACTTCACTCTTTTTCCTTTTCCTTTCCTTCTGTAAAAGGGTTTTCAAAACTCCCTTCAAAAGTTTTGAGTCTGTTTCTGAGAGCCTTGTCAAAACTCAGTGGTGGCAAGACTCCTTATCAAAAATCTAGTTTGGTTTTTGAGCACCTTATCAAAAGCTCATTGGTGCCAGGACACCTGATCAACTCTTCCTGCAGTGGATTCCTACCAAGGGTGGTAGAAGAGTGGATGTACCCAGGTTTTTGGGGAACCACTATAGCTCCTTGTGTTTTCTGGTTTGCTTGTATGTTTTCTTTGTTGTGTGCTGTGCTCTTCTTTTTACTGTCTTGTTAATTCTATAGCAGGCACCTTACACCTATATATAAATTAAATCATAAAAGTTTTGCTAGCCTAAAATTGTGAATTTACTTTAAATAAACTCTATTCACCCCCCTCTAGAGTTGAGATAGATCTTGCTCTCACTTTCAATTGGTATCAGAGGGAGGTTGGTTGTTCATACAAGCTAACACCTGAACCAAAAGATCCTTGATAAGATCAATCTTTTAAGAGGGTTATTTTCATTATATTTAATTTTATATAAAGACATGGCACAGAACAAAGATTATGCAAGCACCAGGCCTCTAGTGTGCAATCTATCCAAGTTTGCACTTTGGAAAGCAAGGATTAGACTTTACATGAACTCTATTGATGAAGACATATTTAATTCTGTTTTGACAATGTGCCCAAGTCCACCAGCAAGCTCAAGTACAAATGTTGTTCCACCTCCTTCAGGAACAGATACTGAAATAAAAAAGTGGAAGACTGCAGATGCCAAGGCCATGAACATCTTAGCTCAGACAATGTCTGATGAGATACTTCAGAAGGTAGCTGAATACAACTCAGCCAAAGGAATTTGGGACAAGCTCTTTGAAATTGTCTCAGGATCTGCTGATGAAAGGAAAGACAGGAGATCCCATCTTATAAGCCAATATGAGAATTTCAAAAAGGGAGAAGCTGAATCAGTGGCTAACATGTACAATAGACTAAGTCTGATTGTCAATGAGTTAAAGACTCTGGATAAAGAAATCTCATTGACTGAGCTGAATGACAAAATCTTAATGTGCTTCCCCAGTACTTGGGATTCAAGAATCTGGCCAATCAAAGATGCCAGAAGTCTAAATGAGATTACCACTGAAGCTCTCCTAGGCATGCTCAAATTTTATGAGCTGCTCATTAAAAATAGAGAAGAAGAACAAAAGGCTACTTCTCCAGTCACAAGGAAAGAGAAGACCATAGCCTTCAAAGCTACAAAAGAGGAGCCTGAAGATAAAGCTACAGGAAATGATGAGCTCCTAAGTATACTGGCCAAAAGATTCTACAAGATGGCCAGAAAAGACTTCAGAAAGAGATCATACAAGGGACATGATAAACCAAGGTATGATAAATCAAATAACAATAAAGAAATTATATGTTTTGGTTGCAGGAAACCAGGACCATATTGTGCCTGACTGTCCAGAAAACAAGAACAAGGACAAGAAAGATAGAAGAGAAAGAAGAAAGGAGAAAGACTTCAGAAAGAATAGCTCAGACAAACCCTCCTCCAGCAAGAACAAACATACAAGGAAGGGATTTGTTACTGAGACATGGAGTGAAACTGAAGAGGACTCTGAAGCCTCATCCAGCTCCAGTGATGATGAGGATGATGCTGATGAAAAGGAATTTTGCATGATGGCTATCAATGCCTCTCAAACAGATTCAGAAGCAGAAGAGTCAGAATCAGATTCAGAAGCTCAACTAGAAGAAGATCAGGTAATGAATTCATTTGATTTCAGTTCTGAGGACTTTAAACATGAGTTTAAAGTACTATGCCTAGATCTGTTGGAGTCTGAGAAGGAAATCACTTCCCTCATAAAACAACTATCTGAGTATAGCACTGTAAAATCAGAGAACCTCAAACTCTCTGAAGAGTTAGAATGCTACAGAGAGGAGATAGCTTCACTAAAAAGTGAACTATCCAAGGCCAAGCAATTTGAAGAATCCCTTAATGGGAGAAGTATCAAGTTAATGGACATCACAAGCACAGTGAATTCAAGATTAAATAGTACACTGGGCTTGGGTGCTTCATCTAGCCAACCCATAGTATTAACCACCCCAATCAAATTTATTTCTGATAAAGGGAAGGGTGTTGTAGAGGTAGCTAGGATGAATTCAGATCTACCTAAGAAAAGCAAAGTTCAACAGAAAACGTCGAGCAGAGGTCGACGATCGTCGAACAGAGATCGACGATCTCAGGCTGAAACATCGAACTCAGCTCAACGATTCCTGGACTTTGAACTCTCTCACAGTCGATCTTCGAACGGAGCTCGGCGATTTTACCCAAGATCGTCGAACTCAGATCGACGATTGTCGAACGGAGTTCAGAGCTTTGAACCTTCTTTCAGAGGCAAATCTCAATTCAATCCTAGAAGTGCTTCATCCCAATGCTTTAATCCTTATACTGAATGGATAATACCTCCTAGGAGATACCATCCTGAAGGTTATAAGAATCAACCTGGGATGTCATTTATTTCTGAATTTAAGGGATATCAACCTAGGCCCAAGGTTAACTAGGTCAAAAACATATAAGTTGTTTTTGTGCAGGTGAAGACCTATCCAACATCAAACCAGCTATGATATCTGGATAGTGGGTGCTCAAAGCACATGACAGGGAATAAGGACAACTTCACATCCTTTAAAGCCAAGCTTGGACCCAAAGTAATTTTTGGTGATTCAAACTTTGGAACTACAAAAGGATATGGTGCAGTCCAAATTGGGACAGTCACCTTCAAGAAAGTAGCCTATGTTGAAGGACTCAAGCACAACCTGATAAGCATTAGTCAGCTGTGTGATGAAGGATATCAAGTGACTTTCAACAAAGAAATATGCAAGATCAAGTCAGAAGACAACACAACTGTGTTGACAGGTAACAGGAAAGGTAATATTTACTTAGTAGGCTTTCATTCATCTAAGGTAGATATTTGCCTGTTTAATTCCATATCTAGACCTAATATTCTATGGCATAAGAGACTAAGACATGTTAACCTTAGAACCATTGCTAGGCTATCCAAGGACAACCTTGTCAGAGGACTGCCTTCTGGCCCATACAAGAAGGAAGGACTCTGCAAGGCTTGTCAGTTAGGCAAGCAAACTAAAAATAGCTTTAAATCAATTAACAAGAGTGATTCACCTAGGATTTTGTATCTGTTACACATGGATCGTTTTGGACCCATTACAGTACAAAGCTTAGGAGGGAAATCCTATACTTTAGTGATTGTAGATGACTTCTCAAGATTCACATGAGTATTCTTTCTGAGGAAGAAGTCTGATAACTTTAAGTGTTTGACAGATTTTCTCAAATGCATTCAGATTGAGTTCAACACTCACATTGCCCTGATCAGAAGTGATCATGGGACAGAGTTTGATTCTCTTCTCATGCAAGAGTTCTGTCAATATGAAGGGATCATGCATACTTTCTCAGCTCCTAGAACTCCTCAACAAAATGTGGTAGCTGAAAGGAAAAATAGAACCCTCATTGAATCTGCAACTACATTATTGGCAGATGCTCACCTACCTCTATCCTTTTGGGCTGAGGCAGTGAACACCTCCGACTATGTGTTGAATAGAAGTCTGATACATAAACTGAAGGGCAAGACTCCCTATGAATTGCTCAAAGGGAAGAAACCTAAAGTAGACTATTTTAAAGTTTTTGGTTGCACTTATTACATTCATAATAATGATAATAAATATTTAGCAAAATTCCAAGCTAAAGCTGATGAAGGAGTGTTTCTGGGATACTCCATGATCAGTAAAGCCTATAGGGTTTATAATAAAACTACTCTAAAAATAGAAGAATCTGTCCACATTACTTTTGATGAAGCTAACATGTCTTTCAAGAAGAAGAATACTTCTACCATAGAACATTTGCAGGTGCATTCTCTAGCTGAAGACTTGGACAGATTACAAGTTACTCAAAAGGATGACAGTAGTGAAGATGCAGAAGCTGCTCAACATCAGGAAGAAAATCTTCTTGAAGAGCCAGTTGTTGTCCCACAAGAGGAAACAACAACACAGGTTGGTGAACCATCAACACCCCCTGTTGATCAAGTAACAACAAGAGATCATCCAATCTCCCAAGTAATTGGAAACATCTCAGCTGGTGTATAAACTAGAAATCAGGTCAACCAGAACCTGATGCACACTTGCTTCCTCTCTCAAATTGAACCTCAAACCATTCAAGATGCAGAGCAAGATCCACACAGGATATATGCAATGCAAGAGGAGTTGCATCAATTTGAAAGAAATAAAGTTTGGGAACTAGTGCCTAAGCCAAAGGATCATTCCATTGTTGGAACCAAATGGGTGTTCAGAAATAAGTTGGATGATCAAGGAATTATTGTAAGAAACAAGGCAAGGCTAGTTGCTCAAGGGTATTCACAAGAAGAAGGGATAGACTATGACCAGACCTTTGCACCAGTTGTAAGGTTAGAGGCCATAAGAATCTTCCTGGCTTATGCTGCTCACAAGGGATTCAAGGTCTACCAAATGGATGTCAAGAGTGCCTTTCTCAATGGGGGGATCAAAGAAGAAGTCTATGTCAGACAACCTCCAGGTTTTATCTCTCTAACCCATCCTCATTATGTTTTTATACTACACAAAGCATTATATGGTCTCAAGCAAGCTCCTAGAGCATGGTATGAGACTCTAGCATGCTTTCTGCTGAAAAATGATTTTGTTAGGGGGAGAGTAGACCAAACTCTTTTTATTAGAACCCATAAGTCCCATACCCTACTAGCGCAGATTTATGTAGATGATATTATTTTTGGGTCTACTGATTCAAACTTGTGCAGAAGATTCTCTAATCTAATGCATTCAAAATTTGAAATAAGTAGCATGGGTGAGCTATCCTTCTTCTTAGGATTGCAAGTCAAACAACATGCTGAAGGCGTATTTATTTCTCAAGCCAAGTATGCAAAAGAGCTGGTTAAGAAATTTGGTATGTCTGATGCATCATGTATGAAAACACCCATGCCTACCAATGCTGTATTGGATGCTGATGAACATGGGAAACCAGTTGATCAGACAATATATAGAGCAATGATTGGCTCTTTACTGTACCTTACAGCTAGCAGGCCTGATATAATGTTTGCTACATGCATTTGTGCTAGATTCCAAGTTAGCCCTAGAGAGTCACACCTAACTCTAGTAAAGAGGATTCTTAGGTATGTTAAAAGCTGTCCAAATCTAGGACTCTGGTATCCAAAAGATTCAGCATTTGACTTAACTGGATTCTCAGATGCTGATTATGCTGGATGCAGAATAGACAGGAAAAGCACCAGTGGAACTTGTCAGTTCCTTGGTGGTAAAACTTGTCTCTTGGTTTTGTAATAAATAAACATCTGTGTCAACTTCAACTGCTGAAGCTGAATATATGGCTGCAAGCAGTTGTTGTTCACAAATCTTGTGGATTCAAAATCAACTCCTAGACTATGGTTACAACTTAGAGAAATCTAAAATATTTTGTGACAACACCAGTGCTATTTCCATTACACAAAATCCAGTCCTCCATAGTAGGACAAAATACATAGAAATTAGACATCATTTTCTAAGGGATAATGTTGAGAAAAACAAAATTGAACTTCAATATATCCCAACTGATTTACAAAGGGGAGATATTTTCACCAAGCCTTTGGATGAAAAGAAGCATAACTTCTTCCTCAATCAGTTAGGAATGCTAGATGGAGGTTGTTTAAAATAAACTCCAAGATTTTGTAAAACTAAAATCAGACTAAGACTAGGCTAAAAACTTATCTCTTTTTGTGTACGTAGAATAGGTTCTATCTCTGAACTGCGCTCGACGTTTCCCCAAAAATCGTCGAACGGAGATCGATGATTTTCCAAAAAACGTTGACCGCAGATCGACATTTCCTGAATCATCGATCTGAGTTCAGCGCCGCCGTTAGCTCCAGGCTTCCTTTCTTCCTGTTCAGCGGTCGTCGAGCGGAGCTCAACGCTCGTCAACATCGTCGAACGGAGATTGACGATATTGAAGTCTCTTCAGATTCCTTTAGTAGCCGAAATCGTCGAGCTGAGTTCGACATTTCGCCGAACAGAGCTCAACGATTTTCCGTTTTGCCGTCGAACCCTAATATAAAATCATTTCTTCGCCGTCGTTCATCTTTTACGGTTTCATACTCTCTGCAACTTTCTCTCTTTCCCTCCAAAATCTCTACACTTGGTCGTGTTTGCTTCATCTTTGCAGGTATAGATGGCTGTGTCAAGTGCTGCTATTTCAAAGATGAAATTTGATACAGGTTTCGACATTGATATGAACTCTTTCGATGGAAGTGATCAGAGATTCAAGGATATTCTCAACCTTTTCCGAGAACAGCAACTGTTTCAGATCATGTCCACCCGAATGAAGATTGCAGCAGAAGAGATAAAGGAATGGTGTTTTACCACCACGAATGAGAATGAGAATTCTGTAATCGGCTCAATCAAAGGGATTCAGGTACCATTGTCCGCCGCCCTTCTAACAAAGGTTTTCCTCCTTAGTACTGGAGATGACTCCATAGATTTGTCTGGAGAAGAGTATGATTTTATGCTGGATAGAATGGGTCACACTGCTGTGAACCCTAACAAACTGTTGAAAAAGAACCTTTCCATTGAATTCCAATTTCTGGATGATGTGGTTGGAAAAGTGCTTCTGGCAAAGCACTCAGCCCATGACACAATATCAAGATACCAATTCTGTTTAATGGGAGCATTGGTTGACAAGAAACATTTAGATTGGGGATCCATCTTTTTCAATCTGATCAAGAAGAAACTTAACAAAAGCTGTGTAAGCTATGGGAGGATATTAGGGGTTTACCTGCACTCCAGGTGCCCTGAGGTGCTGACCTCTAGTGGGATGTACATCAATGCATCCAAGAGGCTTACCTATGCCCTCTTCAGCATATGGGACAGGCAGATCATCAACCCCAGTAGGGCTGCCACAGCACCACTTGCTTCAGGCACCAGGACTGTTACAGTCACTCCTCAGATCTCTGCCCCAGCAGAAGGATTGCCTGCTTCTTCTTCTCCTCCTCCAGCTATTTCTATCCCAGTCACCACCTCAACTTCTTCACCAATCTCAACCTCTATCATATCATCCCCCATTACAATCTCTTCACCAATTTCACCTCCTCCAGCCTCTACCTCAGAACAGTTCCACCCTTTGTTCTCTTATCCATCTTTCACCACTCCATCATTTTCTCTCTTGGATGACTCCTTCATGGATGATTCTCCTCAAACTCCTCCTGAGCTTCCCTCTACATCCTCTTACCAACAACTTCTTCAAGACATCCTTTCTCAACCATCCTTTACCCCATCCTTTGCCTCTTCCATCTCATCCATCTCCACCTCAGTAACATCTATCTCCACTATTCCTCCTTCAGAACCATCCATCCCTACACCTCCTATCTCCACACTCTCCATTACATCAGCTCCAGCCACCCTCATTCCAGTCTCTTCAACTCCCACCTCTGCTCAAGCCAATCTTGAGCATGTAGATCTTTCAGCCCTGGCAGACAAGCTCTATGTGTTGCTAGCCCCCAAGCTAACCTCACTGTTGGAGACCTCCTTGGCTCCACTCCTGAAAATGTTCAAGAGCTGTCTACCAAGTTTTCTTCCTTCCTCTCCTCCCAGGCAATCCCTTCATCTGGGTGCCTTGATTCAGTATCCACTGAACCCAGGCAGGGGGAGATTCCTTATGAAGCATTGGATGTGCCTGAGGCTGCTGAAGGTTCAGCTCCTACTCCTGTTTTTGCAGTGGACCTTCAGAGTCTGCTTTCAGTATTTGATTCAGTGTATTTCAGTTTTCTGCTAGTGCAACAAGTTGAAGACCTCTCTAAGGCCATTGTGCCTATCTCAGTATATGATCCCAGCCTAATTGCCTCATATGTCAATTCTTTCAAGGCTGTGGATGTTGTTTCTTTAATCTCTGCTGCTGCTGCTATTACAACAATTATATCAGAAGATATTGACATGATTTCTGTTGTTGAGGATACTACTGCTAAAGAACTTGCTATATATCTGGAAGAATCTGCTTCTGCTGCTGCTCCAACTTCTGTTTCTGCTGCTGCTCCAACTTCTGTTTCTGCTGTTGCTCAAATTTCTGCTGCTGCTGCTGCTCCTGCTCTTACCCCTGATCAAGTAAAACAACAAGAAAAGTATATAAAGAGTATTGATGACTTATATGATAGACCTCAAAGTTCAGACAGTGATCAGTTTCACACTGAATCTGATGACTCTTCTAATACTATTGCCAAGAAAAGGAAGGCCAGAAACAAGGCCATGTTGAAGGTTCCTCCTGCTCAAGCTAAAGATTCAAATGACATTCCATACTATATTCTGCATGACTGTCCTATCTCTGAGCCCTGGATGCAGTTCTCCAAAAATCAATTGAAAGCTTTGAAGAAAAGAAGGAAATTGGATAAATATGAAAAAGGATCTTCTCATTTTCAGCCTCCTCCTCCTCCTCCTCCAGATTCAGGGACAGGTGGAGGCTCAGCTTCTCAAACCCCAGCTTCTAAGCAAAGTTCCTCCCAGTACTCTCAAAGATACCATCCTAGGGGGCAATACCAAAGGGGTTATCAGTCCAGAAGGGGACAGTATAGAGGAAGTCAAAGAGAACATAGATTTCATGCAAGGGAAGGACAAAGACACATGGACTCTGCTCAAGGTCCTTTCCCTTATAAACTCAGAGAAAAAGTTGAGACTAGAACTCCTATTTCTTCAGAAACTGTAAACAGATATGAGCCTGTAGTGCCTTTTGATGATCCAGAGAATAACCCATTGTCATGGACTGCAAGGATGAAAGAACTGGCTGCCTTAGATCAGTTGAAGAAAGCCAGAGAACAAGGGAAAGACACCTCCAATATTACTACTCTATCATATCAAAGGAAAGCTGAACTGGAAAGGTATTCTTCAAGAAAATTCTTTGACCCAGTGGACTACATGAAGTTGCATCCTGAGGCTGTGGTTCCCAGGCCAAGAGATCAAACCTCCTTAGGTGCAGATGATGATAGAAGGTGAAAGAAGGAAGCCCTTAATCCTAACAGAGAAATTATATTTAAGAAAGGAAGTGAAAAGAAGTAATTTCTGTAATCAGACAGCACAATCACTCTGAACATTTGCTGAAATTCCATTTGATTTCTGCAGTAATTACTTGCTCTGCTATTTTGTTTTAGTTTATTGCTCTTCTATATATTGTTGTAGTTTTTATTTTTGAAATATGTAAATAGTAATCCTAACCCAAATAGGGGGAGATTGTTGGAACACCCTATTACTAATTTGGGTAAGGATCACTATGTTTTTCTTAGGAAACTAGTTTGACCTAGATGTATAGTTGAAAAGGTCAACATTAGAATGTGTCTAGGGCTTAGAACTTAGGTTTGAAGCTGCCCCCAGGACCATTCCAAGATCAAGGAAATAGAGCCAAGTCTAAGACAATTTTCGTCGAGCTCAGTTCGACGAAACGTCGAACTCCGTTCAACGATCTCTGAGCTCAACTATGCTAAGTCGTCGAACTCCGATCGACGATCTTTGAGCTCAGATAGACGATCTGCCTTCAGTCAGTTTGCTCAGTCGTCGAACTCAATTCGACGATCTTCGAGCTCAGATCGACGTTTTTCTTGAGAGATCGATGTTTTTAAGGTTTCAAATTCAGTCTGACTTTGGAAGGTTTTTCAAATTCTCTCAGCATTTATGTCAAGAGATCTGCCAACCATTTTCATTTATTCTGGAGCAAGTTTCAAGGAATTTTTCAGAGAATGTTTTATTGGACCTTCCTCTAGAAGACAAAATTTTATGGAAGGCATTTAATGTCTGTTAACGGCTATCTTGGACATAGAATCTTCAGAGAACAAAACCCCTTCTCTTCTTCTCTCTAGATACACAGACAGAGACAGATATAGTGATATACACAGATAAGAAAGAAAAAAAAGAACAAGTGATTCTCAGGACAGTCTGATCAACACAAGAAAACTCAAGTGATCAATCCTGGAGAATTAGTTGAATAATTTGGTGTACTGAAAAGTGATCATAGCTTCATCTCAAGGACTCCAGACAACTCATCTTTCAGCATCTGCTGAAACCATCTTCTGTTGGAGATCTGAAGCTTCTGAAGACCTATCACCCTGAAGCAAAGCTTCCACTCCTGAACTAGTCAACATCTCAGGGGGAGCTTTGACAACACAAATCCGCTTGTGCTTCTCTCTTTCATTGAGACAGAGAAGACAACTTCACTCTTTTTCCTTTTCCTTTCCTTCTGTAAAAGGGTTTTCAAAACTCCCTTCAAAAGTTTTGAGTCTGGTTCTGAGAGCCTTGTCAAAACTCAGTGGTGGCAAGACACCTTATCAAAAAATCTAGTTTGGTTTTCGAGCACCTTATCAAAAGCTCATTGGTGCCAAGACACCTGATCAACTCTTCCTGCAGTGGATTCCTACCAAGGGTGGTAGAAGAGTGGATGTACCCAGGTTTTTGGTGAACCACTATAGCTCCTTGTGTTTTCTGGTTTGCTTGTGTGTTTTCTTTGCTGTGTGATGTGCTCTTCTTTTTACTGTCTTGTTAATTCTATAGCAGGCACCTTACACCTATATATAAATTAAATCTTAAAAGTTTTGCTAGCCTAAAATTGTGAATTTACTTTAAATAAACTCTATTCACCCCCCTCTAGAGTTGAGATAGATCTTGCTCTCACTTTCAATTGGTATCAGAGGGAGGTTGGTTGTTCATATAGGCTAACACCTGAATCAAAAGATCCTTGATAAGATCAATCTTTTAAGAGGATTATTTTCATTATATTTAATTTTATATAAAGACATGGCACAGAACAAAGATTATGCAAGCACCAGGCCTCCAGTGTGCAATCTATCCAAGTTTGCACTTTGGAAAGCAAGGATTAGACTTTACATGAACTCTATTGATGAAGACATATTTAATTCTGTTTTGACAGTGTGCCCAAGTCCACCAGCAAGCTCAAGTACAAATGTTGTTCCACCTCCTTCAGGAACAGATGCTGAAATAAAGAAGTGGAAGACTGCAGATGTCAAGGCCATGAACATCTTAGCTCAGACAATGTTTGATGAGATATTTCAGAAGGTAGCTGAATACAACTCAGCCAAAGGAATTTGGGACAAACTCTCTGAAATTGTCTCAGGATCTGCTGATGAAAGGAAAGACAAGAGATCCCATCTTATAAGCCAATATGAGAATTTCAAAAAGGGAGAAGCTGAATCAGTGGCCGACATGTACAATAGACTAAGTCTGATTGTCAATGAGTTAAAGACTCTGGATAAAGAAATCTCATTGACTGAGCTGAATGACAAAATCTTAATGTGCTTCCCCAGCACTTGGGATTCAAGAATCTGGCCAATCAAAGATGCCAGAAGTCTAAATGAGATTACCACTGAAGCTCTCCTGGGCAAGCTCAAATCTTATGAGCTGCTCATTAAAAATAGAGAAGAAGAACAAAAGGCTACTTCTCCAGTCACAAGGAAAGAGAAGACCATAGCCTTCAAAGCTACAGAAGAGGAGCCTAAAGATAAAGCAACATGAAATGATGAGCTCCTAAGTCTACTGGCCAAAAGATTCTACAAGATGGCCAGAAAAGACTTCAGAAAGAGATCATACAAGGGACATGATAAACCAAGGTATGATAAATCAAATAACAATAAAGAAATTATATGTTTTGGTTGCAGGAAACCAGGCCATATTGTGCCAGACTGTCCGGAAAACAAGAACAAGGACAAGAAAGATAGAAGAGAAAGAAGAAAGGAGAAAGACTTCAGAAAGAACAGCTCAGACAAACCCTCCTCCAGCAAGAACAAACATACAAGGAAGGGATTTGTTGCTGAGACATGGAGTGAAATTGAAGAGTACTCTGAAGCCTCATCCAGCTCCAGTGATGATGAGGATGATGCTGATGAAAAGGAATTTTGCATGATGGCTATCAATGCCTCTCAAACAGATTCAGAAGCAGAAGAGTCAGAATCAGATTCAGAAGCTCAACTAGAAGAAGATCAGGTAATCAATTCATTTGATTTCAGTTCTGAGGACTTTAAATATGAGTTTAAAGTACTATGCCTAGATCTATTGGAGTCTGAGAAGGAAATCACTTCGCTCAGAAAACAACTATCTGAGTATAGCACTGTAAAATCAGAGAACCTCAAACTCTCTGAAGAGTTAGAATGCTATAGAGAGGAGATAGCTTCACTAAAAAGTGAACTATCCAAGGCTAAGAAATTTGAAAAATCCCTTAATGGGAGAAGTATCAAGTTAATGGACATCACAAGCACAGTGAACTCAAGATTAAATAGTACACTGGGCTTGGGTGCTTCATCTAGCCAACCCATAGTATTAACCACCCCAATCAAATTTATTTCTGATAAAGGGAAGGGTGTTGTAGAGGTAGCTATGATGAATTCAGATCTACCTAAGAAAAGCAAAGTTCAACATAAAACGTTGAGCAGAGGTCGACGATCGTCGAGCAGAGATCGACGATCTCAGGCTGAAACGTCGAACTCAGCTCAACAATTCCTGAACTTTGAACTCTCTCACAGTCGATCTTCGAACGGAGCTCGACGATTTTACCCAAGATCGTCGAACTCAGATCGACGATCGTCGAACGGAGTTCAGAGCTTTGAACCTTCTTTCAGAGGCAAATCTCAATTCAATCCTACAAGTGCTTCATCCCAATGCTTTAATCCTTATACTGAATGGATAATACCTCCTAGGAGATACCATCCTGAAGGTTATAAGAATCAACCTGGGATGTCTTTTATTTCTGAATTTAAGGGATATCAACCTAGGCCCAAGGTTAACTGGGTCAAAAACATATAAGCTGTTTATGTGCAGGTGAAGACCTATCCAACATCAAACCAGCTATGGTATCTGGATAGTGGGTGCTCAAAGTACATGATAGGGAATAAGGACAACTTCACATCCTTTAAAGCCAAGCTTGGACCCAAAGTAATTTTTGGTGATTCAAACTTTGGAACTACAAAAGGATATGGTGCAGTCCAAATTGGGACAGTCACCTTCAAGAAAGTAGCCTATGTTGAAGGACTCAAGCACAACCTGATAAGCATTAGTCAGCTGTGTGATGAAGGATATCAAGTGACTTTCAACAAAGAAATATGCAAGATCAAGTCAGAAGACAACACAACTGTGTTGACAGGTAACAGGAAAGATAATATTTACTTAGTAGACTTTCATTCAACTAAGGTAGATATTTGCCTGTTTAATTCCATATCTAGACCTAATATTCTATGGCATAAGAGACTAAGACATGTTAACCTTAGAACCATTGCTAGGCTATCCAAGGACAACCTTGTTAGAGGACTGCCTTCTGGCCCATACAAGAAGGAAGGACTCTGCAAGGCTTGTCAATTAGGCAAGCAAACTAAAAATAGCTTTAAATCAATTAACAAGAGTGATTCACCTAGGATTTTGTATCTGTTATACATGGATCTTTTTGGACCCATTACAGTACAAAGCTTAGGAGGGAAATCCTATACTTTAGTGGTTGTAGATGACTTCTCAAGATTCACATGGGTATTCTTTCTGAGGAAGAAGTCTGATAACTTTAAGTGTTTGACAGATTTTCTCAAATGCATTCAGATTGAGTTCAACACTCACATTGCCCTGATCAGAAGTGATCATGGCACAGAGTTTGATTCTCTTCTCATGCAAGAGTTCTGTCAAAGTGTAGGGATCATGCATACTTTCTCAGCTCCTAGAACTCCTCAACAAAATGGGGTAGCTGAAAGGAAAAATAGAATCCTCATTGAATCTGCAACTACATTATTGGCAGATGCTCACCTACCTCTATCCTTTTGGGCTGAGGCAGTGAACACCTCCAACTATGTGTTGAATAGAAGTCTGATACATAAACTGAAGGGCAAGACTCTCTATGAATTGCTCGAAGGGAAGAAACCTAAAGTAGACTATTTTAAAGTTTTTGGTTGCACTTGTTACATTCATAATAATGACAAGAAATATTTAGCAAAATTCCAAGCTAAAGTTGATGAAGGAGTGTTTCTGGGATACTCCATGATCAGTAAAGCCTATAGGGTTTATAATAAAACTACACTAAAAATAGAAGAATCTGTCCACATTACTTTTGATGAAGCTAACATGTCTTTCAAGAAGAAGAATACTTCTACCATAGAACATTTGCAGGTGCATTCTCTAGCTGAAGACTTGGACAGATTACAAGTTACTCAAAAGGATGACAGTAGTGAAGATGCAGAAGCTGCTCAACATCAGGAAGAAAATCTTCTTGAAGAGCCAGTTGTTGTCCCACAAGAGGAAATAACAACACAGGTTGGTGAACCATCAACACCCCCTGTTGATCAAGTAACAACAAGAGATCATCCAATCTCCCAAGTAATTGGAAACATCTCAGCTGGTGTGCAAACTAGAAATCGGGTCAACCAGAACCTGATGCACACTTGCTTCCTCTCTCAAATTGAACCTCAAACCATTCAAGATGCAGAGCAAGATCCACACTGGATATATGCAATGCAAGAGGAGTTGCATCAATTTGAAAGAAACAAAGTTTGGGAACTAGTGCCTAAGCCAAAGCATCATTCCATTGTTGGAACCAAATGGGTGTTCCGAAATAAGCTGGATGATCAAGGAATTATTGTAAGAAATAAGGCAAGGCTAGTTGCTCAAGGGTATTCACAAGAAGAAGGGATAGACTATGACCAGACCTTTGCACCAGTTGCAAGGTTAGAGGCCATAAGAATCTTCCTGGCTTATGCTGCTCACAAGGGATTCAAGGTCTACCAAATGGATGTCAAGAGTGCCTTTCTCAATGGGGAGATCAAAGAAGAATTCTATGTCAGACAACCTCTAGGTTTTATCTCTCTAACCCATCCTGATTATGTTTTTAAACTACACAAAGCATTATATGGTCTCAAGCAAGCTCCTAGAACATGGTATGAGACTCTAGCATGCTTTCTACTGAAAAATGATTTTGTTAGGGGGAGAGTAGACCAAACTCTTTTTATTAGAACCCATAAGTCTCATACCCTACTAGTGCAGATTTATGTAGATGATATTATTTTTGGGTCTACTGATTCAAACTTGTGCAGAAGATTCTCTAATCTAATGCATTCAAAATTTGAAATGAGTAGCATGGGTGAGCTATCCTTCTTCTTAGGATTGCAAGTCAAACAACGTGCTGAAGGCATATTTATTTCTCAAGCCAAGTATGCAAAAGAGCTGGTTAAGAAATTTGGTATGTCTGATGCATCATGTATGAAAACACCTATACCTACCAATGCTGTATTGGATGCTGATAAACATGGGAAACCAGTTGATCAGACAACATATAGAGCAATGATTGGCTCTTTACTGTACCTTATAGCTAGCAGGCCTGATATAATGTTTGCTACATGCATTTGTGCTAGATTCCAAGTTAGCCCTAGAGAGTCACACCTAACTCTAGTAAAGAGGATTCTTAGGTATGTTAAAAGCTGTCCAAATCTAGGACTCTGGTATCCAAAAGATTCAGCATTTGACTTAACTGGATTCTCAGATGCTGATTATGCTGGATGCAGAATAGACAGGAAAAGCACCAGTGGAACTTGTCAGTTCCTTGGTGATAAAACTTGTCTCTTGGTTTTGTAAGAAACAAACATCTGTGTCAACTTCAACTGCTGAAGCTGAATATATGGCTGCAGGCAGTTATTGTTCACAAATCTTGTGGATTCAAAATCAACTCCTAGACTATGGTTACAACTTAGAGAAGTCTAAAATATTTTGTGACAACACCAGTGCTATTTCCATTGCACAAAATCCAGTCCTCCATAGTAGGACAAAACACATAGAAATTAGACATCATTTTCTAAGGGATAATGTTGAGAAAAACAAAATTGAACTTCAATATATCCCAACTGATTTACAAAGGGGAGATATTTTCACCAAGCCTTTGGATGAAAAGAAGCATAACTTCTTCCTCAATCAGTTAGGAATGCTAGATGGAGGCTGTTTAAAATAAACTCCAAGTTTTTGTAAAACTAAAATCAGACCAAGACTAGGCTAAAAACTTATCTTTTTTTGTGTCTGTAGAATAGGTTATGTCTCTGAACTGCGCTCGACGTTTCCCCAGAAATCGTCAAACGGAGATCGACGATTTTCCAAAAATCGTCGACTGCAGATCGACGTTTCCTGAATCGTCGATCTGAGTTCAGCGCCGTCGTTAACTCCAGGCTTCCTTTCTTCCTGTTCAGCGGTCGTCGAGCGGAGCTCGACGCTCGTCAACATCGTCTAAAGGAGATCGACGATATTGAAGTCTCTTCAGATTCCTTTAGTAGCCGAAATCGTCGAGCTGAGTTCGACGTTTCGCCGAACAGAGCTCAACGATTTTCTGTTTTGCCGTCGAACCCTAATATAAAATCATTTCTTCGGCCGTCGTTCATCTTTTACGCTTTCATACTCTCTGCAACTTTCTCTCTTTCCCTCCAAACTCTCTACACTTGGTCGTGTTTGCTTCATCTTTGCAGGTATAGATGGCTGTGTCAAGTGCTGCTATTTCAAAGATGAAATTTGATACAGGTTTCGACATTGATATGAACTCTTTTGATGGAAGTGATCAGAGATTCAAGGATATTCTCAACCTTTTCCGAGAACAGCAACTGTTTCAGATCATGTCCACCCGAATGAAGATTGCAGCAGAAGAGATAAAGGAATGGTGTTTTACCGCCACGAATGAGAATGAGAATTCTGTAATCGGCTCAATCAAAGGGACTCAAGTACCATTGTCCGCCGCCCTTCTAACAGAGGTTTTCCTCCTTAGTATTGGAGATGACTCCATAGATTTGTCTGGAGAAGAGTATGATTCTATGCTGGATAGAATGGGTCACACTGCTGTGAACCCTAACAAACTGCTGAAAAAGAACCTTTCCATTGAATTCCAATTTCTGGCTGATGTGGTTGGAAAAGTGCTTCTGGCAAAGCACTCAGCCCATGACACAATATCAAGATACCAATTCTGTTTAATGGGAGCATTGGTTGACAAGAAACATTTAGATTGGGGATCCATCTTTTTCAATCTGATCAAGAAGAAACTTAACAAAAGCTGTGTAAGCTATGGGAGGATATTAGGGGTTTACCTGCACTCCAGGTGCCCTGAGCTGCTGACCTCTAGTGGGATGTACATCAATGCATCCAAGAGGCTTACCTGTGCCCACTTCAGCATATGGAACAGGCAGATCATCAACCCCAGCAGGGCTGCTACAGCACTACTTGCTTCAGGCACCAGGACTGTTACAGTCACTCCTCAGATCTCTGCCCCAGCAGAAGGATTGCCTGCTTCTTCTTCTCCTCCTCCAGCTATTTCTATCCCAGTCACCACCTCAACTTCTTCACCAATCTCAACCTCTACCATATCATCCCCCATTATAATCTCTTCACCAATTTCACCTCCTCCAGCCTCTACCTCAGAACAGTTCCACCCTTTGTTCTCTTATCCATCTTTCACCACTCCATTTTCTCTCTTGGATGACTCCTTCATGGATGATTCTCCTCCAACTCCTCCTGAGCTTCCCTCTACATCCTCTTACCAACCACTTCTTCAAGACATCCTTTCTCAACCATCCTTCACCCCATCCTTTGCTTCTTCCATCTCATCCATCTCCACCTCAGTAACATCTATCTCCACTATTCCTCCTTCAGAGCCATCCATCCCTACACCTCCTATCTCCACACTCTCCATTACATCAGCTCCAGCCACCCTCATTCCAGTCTCTTCAACTCCTACCTCTGCTCAAGCCAATCTTGAGCATGTAGATCTTTCAGCCCTGGCAGACAAGCTCTATGTGTTGCTAGCCCCCAAGCTAACCTCACTGTTGGAGACCTCCTTGGCTCCACTCCTGAAAATGTTCAGGAGCTGTCTACCAAGTTTTCTTCCTTCCACTCCTCCCAGACAATCCCTTCATCTGGGTGCCTTGATTCAGTATCCACTGAACCCAGGCAGGGGGAGATGCCTTATGAAGCATTGGATGTACCTGAGGCTGCTGAAGGTTCAGCTCCTACTCCTGTTTTTGCAGTGGACCTTCAGAGTCTGCTTTCAGTATTTGATTCAGTGTATTTCAGTTCTCTGCCAGTGCAACAAGTTGAAGACCTCACTAAGGCCATTGTGCCTATCTCAGTATATGATCCCAGCCTAATTGCCTCATATGTCAATTCTTTCAAGGCTGTAGATGTTGTTTCTTCCATCTCTGCTGCTGCTGCTATTACAACAATTTTATCAGAAGATATTGACATGATTTCTGTTGTTGAGGATACTGTTGCTAAAGAACTTGCTACATATCTGGAAGAATCTACTTCTGCTGCTGCTCCAACTTCTGTTTCTGCTGTTGCTCAAATTTTTGCTACTACTGCTGCTCCTGTTCTTACCCCTGATCAAGTAAAAAGACAAGAAAAGTATATAAAGAGTATTGATGACTTATATGATAGACCTCAAAGTTCAGACAGTGATCAGTTTCACACTGAATCTGATGACTCTTCTAATACCATTGCCAAGAAAAGGAAGGCCAGAAGCAAGGCCATGTTGAAGGTTCTTCCTGCTCAAGCTAAAGATTCAAATGACATTCCATACTATATTCTGCATGACTGTCCTATCTCTGAGCCCTGGATGCAGTTCTCCAAAAATCAATTGAAAGCTATGAAGAAAAGAAGGAAATTGGATAAATATGAAAAAGGATCTTCTCAGTTTCAGCCTCCTCCTCCTCCTCCTCCAGATTCAGGGACAGGTGGAGGCTCAGCTTCTCAAACCCCAGCTTCTAAGCAAAGTTCCTCCCAGTCCTCTCAAAGATACCATCCTAGGGGGCAATACCAAAGGGGTTATCAGTCCATAAGGGGACAGTATAGAGGAAGTCAAAGAGAACATAGATTTCATGCAAGGGAAGGACAAAGACACATAGACTCTGCTCAAGGTCCTTTCCCTTATAAACTCAGAGAAAAAGTTGAGACTAGACTCCTATTGCTTCAGAAACTGTAAACAGATATGAGCCAGCAGTGCCTTTTGAAGATCCAGAGAATAACCCATTGTCATGGACTGCAAGGATGAAAGAACTGGCTGCCTTAGATCAGTTGAAGAAAGCTAGAGAACAAGGGAAAGACACCTCAAATATTACTACTCTATCAGATCAAAGGAAAGCTGAACTGGAAAGGTATTCTTCAAGAAAATTCTTTGACCCAGTGGACTACATGAAGTTGCATCCTGAGGCTGTGGTTCCCTGGCCAAGAGCTCAAACCTTCTTAGGTGCAGATGATGATAGAAGGTCAAAGAAGGAAGCCCTTAATCCTAACAGAGAAATTATATTTAAGAAAGGAAGTGAAAAGAAGTAATTTCTGTAAGCAGACAGCACAATCACTCTGAACATTTGCTGAAATTCCATTTGATTTCTGCAGTAATTACTTGCTCTGCTATTTTGTTTTAGTTTATTGCTCTTCTATATGTTGTTGTAGTTTTTATTTCTGAAATATGTAAATAGTAATCCTAACCCAAATAGGGGGAGATTGTTGGAACACCTTATTACTAATTTGGGTAAGGATCACTATGTTTTTCTTAGGAAACCAGTTTGACCTAGATGTATAGTTGAAAAGGTCAACATTAGAATGTGTCTAGGGCTTAGAACTTAGGTTTGAAGCTGCCCCCAGGACCATTCCAAGATCAAGGAAATAGAGCCAAGTCTAAGACAATTTTCGTTGAGCTCAGTTCGACGAAACGTCGAACTCCGTTCGACGATCTCTGAGCTCAACTATGCTAAGTCTTCAAACTCCGATCGACGATCTTCGAGCTCAGATCGACGATCTGCCTTCAGTCAGTTTGCTCAGTCGTCGAACTCAATTCGACGATCTTCGAGCTCAGATCGACGTTTTTCTTGAAAGATCGACGTTTTTAAGGTTTCAAATTCAGTCTAACTTTGGAAGGTTTTTCAAATTCTCTCAGCATTTATGTCAAGAGATCTGCCAGCCGTTTTCATTTATTCTGGAGCAAGTTTCAAGGAATTTTTCAGAGAATGTTTTACTGGACCTTCCTCTTGAAGACAAAATTTTATTGAAGGCATTTAATGTCTGTTAACGGCTATCTTGGACATAGAATCTTCAGAGAACAAAAACCCCTTCTCTTCTTCTCTCTAGATACACAGACAGAGACAGATATAGTGATATACACAGATAAGAAAGAAAAAAAAGAACAAGTGATTCTCAGGACAGTCTGATCAACACAATAAAACTCAAGTGATCAATCCTGGAGAATTAGTTGAATAATTTGGTGTACTGAAAAGTGATCATAGCTTCATCTCAAGGACTGCAGACAACTCATCTTTCAGCACCTGCTGAAACCATCTTCTGCTGGAGATCTGAAGCTTCTGAAGACCTATCACCCTGAAGCAAAGCTTCCACTCCTGAACTAGTCAACATCTCAGGGGGAGCTTTGACAACACAAATCCACTTGTGCTTCTCTCTTTTATTGAGACAGAGAAGACAACTTCACTCTTTTTTCCTTTTCCTTTCCTTCTGTAAAAGGGTTTTCAAAACTCCCTTCAAAAGTTTTGAGTCTGGTTCTGAGAGCCTTGTCAAAACTCAGTGGTGGCAAGACACCTTATCAAAAAATCTAGTTTGGTTTTTGAGCACCTTATCAAAAGCTCATTGGTGCCAGGACACCTGATCAACTCTTCCTGCAGTGGATTCCTACCAAGGGTTGTAGAAGAGTGGATGTACCCAGGTTTTTGGGGAACCACTATAGCTCCTTGTGTTTTCTGGTTTGCTTGTGTGTTTTCTTTGTTGTGTGTTGTGCTCTTCTTTTTACTGTCTTGTTAATTCTATAGCAGGCACCTTACACCTATATATAAATTAAATCTTAAAAGTTTTGCTAGCCTAAAATTGTGAATTTACTTTAAATAAACTCTATTCACCCCCCTCTTGAGTTGAGATTGATCTTGCTCTCACTTTCACCCATCTCCATCTGCACCGTACCCTGCTGGTGCTGCGTCTCCTACGACTGTTCCCTGTCTCCCATCCGGAGCACCAAAAATATGGTGGTCAAACGACCGTCAGTCAAACTAGACTCAGTCAACAATCCCCCACTCCTCTACCCGTGGCTCCTAGGCACCGGGCGGAAAGGAGTGAAAAGGAGGACCAAAAGAAGGGCATAAACAAGCAGGTGACATCTACCCTAAGGAGTAAAATATGGCAGGGGTATCCCAATAATTAAACATGAACAAACAAGTGTGTAACAAGAGTAAACAGTAAGGAGTATCAAGTAAGTAAAAGCAGTATGGAAAGTATGTAAGAGCAACAAGAAAGGTAACCATTGATTTATAGGGATTACCCCAATAGACCAAGGTGTCGTTTTGCAGGGCCTATCATATAAAACGTCCCATACCATTTTATACGATAGGTGTCAGGGGTTAAATGCAATGATTTTGCTATGACTTGCAAGTATGCTATAGTATGCACATGCAAGTGCAACTCACACACACGACTCTATGCGCACAGACCTTTAGTTCCCCTTTTTGGAGTTAGCTAAACTCTCAGGAGCCTTCGTCGTGGCAAAACGGAGACAGTGGGTTGGGCCTCTCCACTCCTAGACTGGTAAAAACACTACTCAGCCTAGCCACTCTCGTACGTTCCCGTACTATTCCCAGCAAACCAGATAGTCTCCTGAGTCAACGTACTGACGACGGTGTGTTCGATCGTCCAATACCGAGGACCCACCACTGTTATGCACATGCAACCATGATAGTTTTATCTAATTATAGTACCAAATGTCCAGCTCTCTAGACTACCGAGTCTACTAGTTCACCAAGTTCCCGAGCCCACGACTCACTCGACTAATCAAGTCTCCTTTTTCCAAGTCCCCGGGCATCCAGCTCCCCGAATTTCTAATTCTATACTAAGTATATTTAACTCTACCAGTAAGCCCTTAGGCCACAGGCATACGCTATTCTTTCACTACCAATTTATCTCCCTACGTGTACAAGTGTGTGTGTAAGGTGAAGGTATTATTGAGGTTACTATTATCCATCTTATGCCTAAGGTTTACGTTAGCCCAGGACTGCCCAAGGCATTCCCCGTGAAGGGTTCTCGAGGGCACTAGAAACTACGATGGGCTGAAGCCCAAAGCTCCCTTTCGCAAGGCACTTAATGTTATTGATTTTTCCCTTTGATCAATCCTATCTTTTATTTCAGTGTGACTCCCCTAAGTGTGTTTAAGCTCTCCGAGTTAACCTATTTCAGACCTATCCACTATATGCAAACCGTGCTAAGCTACATGGTACTCCTATTAGGGGGTACCCTAAGTACTCCTCCAATAGATCCCTAACAATTACTGGGAGTCTATCATGACCTTAAGACTAAATCCAGAGTCTCATAATTTTCCTAATTATGTGGGCATTTAATTTAATTAACCCTAGACTCCAAATGCCCTACTTTGAACATGAAGTGTTCTCTAAAGTCAGAAACAAATCACCACAAAATTATGATAAATACTAAGTGATATTTAAACAGTAAATACAATGTTTGATAATTTCCAGAGGTGATTGGACCTAGCTTTCATAATTTAGAGCTTAAGATCAATAATACCATCTAATGAAGAAAAGACAAGCAATATTATTCTAAAATTTATAATAAAATTCCAGTATGACTATCATGGTCTAAAACTACCCTATAAGTAGTCTCATAATTTTACAGTGAACAGTAGCCCCTAATTTAATTTTAAATCAATAATTTCATATCCATTGGTTATTGAAGCAAGTGCTGTAAACATTCATCTAATAATTATTAAAAAAAATCCAGGAGATAGATAATTATTTAAAACTAACCCTAACCAAGTTTTATAATTTTCTAAGATATGAGGGGCTCTGAATCTAATTAAATGTAAACTTCCAAATTTACAGACTTCTTAAGTAAGTACTAGTTTTATCCATCTAAAAATCATGGGAAAAGTACAGGATAATAATAATAGTTAGACACACTCTTTGACCTAATTTCATAATTTTCTTGATGATATTGGGGCTCTGTTCCTATTTTTGATCAGAAACCATAAATCATAATTTTATGAAGCAAGTACTTGAAAAAGTCATCTAAAAATTTAAACAAAAATACAGAGGGCTCTATCTTGATATAAGCAGTCCTATTCCAAGGTTTCACAATTTTTGAATAAACATAAACTTCTCAATCAACATAATAATCTTTAAAGGCACATCTAGGGTTGAAAAGGAAGTACTGATTTTATTTGCCCAAAAATTTTACCAAAATTAATTTATGAATATTTCTACTAGAGAACTAACCTGCCCAAATTTCAAGTGATTTTAAAGTGATTTGATAGCCTAATACTCCAAATTAGGTTTGGTGCCCTAAACTAGGGTTATGGTTTGAGGAGGTTAAAGGATTCCAAATTCCCTAAAATTTTAACCATAGGACTATACCAATCCTATGGTCCTTTCCACCAATTTTCAAGTCATTCCAAGGTCATTTTAACCCCTGACCTTCAAACCCTAAGAATCCCCCTTAAGGGACCTACCCTAGGGTTATGGTGCTACCCTAATCCAAACCACCCCAGATTCCATTGTAGTGTGTATCATACCATAGGATGTCAGTGGCCAAAATATCAGTCTCTGTTGAGTTGATTTGACCACTAAAAACCCAAGGGGGTGCTTTGACCTAATTAATCCTATAGGGGTCAACCTAAGGTTGGCTGAAAACCTAATCAAAACATCTTTAAAAGAGATGAAATTTTAACCGAAGCCCGAATATGCTCTCCAAGACCACCCACCGAAATTTGTGGGGATTTTGATGTGTTTAAGACACCTAATTAATTTATACATGGATTATTAATTTTTACAAAAACTATAGAACAATATTCTCCAAAAACTCTGATTTTTTGATATGTCCTAGAATTGGCTAACAATAGCCCATACCCCAAATTTCAAGTCATTTGAATGTTTGGATTGATGTGGTCGTCCAAATCAATCTCAGGACAGCCCTATGGATAGACCTCACAAAAATGTGTGTTGTGGTCTAACCAGGACTCCAAATCGAGTGAAATCAATTTTGCATTAAACTAGACTTCAAGGGCTACATTTTCTATGTTGACCACTTTTACATTAATTGTTGGTACCCTAGTTTGATTTGAGTTTAGTCTTTTCCTTTTGTCCCTTGACCCAAGAAATATCTATGGTCAATGGTTAGTGGTCTAGCTGTAGAGTCCTCGCTTTTCCAGATGAAGAATTTGGTTAAGTAGTTTTTCGTTCGACTATAGTCGAACGCCGCTCGACTATCGTCGACCAACTGTTCGACGATCGTCTATCAGTTGCTCGACGTTCTGTCTGCGAGGATAGTTCGACTATCTGTTGATAGTTCGACTATCTGTGTGCTGTGATAGTTCGACTATCTGTTGATAGTTCGACTATCTGTTTGTTTGATAGTTCGACTATCTGCTTGGATAGTTCAACTATCTGATAGCTCGACTATCTGTTTGATAGGTCGACTATCTGCGTTGTTTGATAGTTCGACTATCTGTTGATAGGTCGACTATCTGCTTTCTTCTGATAGTTCGACTATCTGCTGATAGATCGACTATCTGTTTTCCCTTGGTAGTTCGACTATCTGTTTTGATAGCTCAACTATCTGATAGCTCGACTATCTGTTGATAGTTCGACTATCTGTCATTCTCTGATAGCTCGACTATCTGTTGATAGTTCGACTATCTGTTCTGCTTTGATAGTTCGACTATCTGTTGATAGTTCGACTATCTGTTCTGCTTTGATAGTTCGACTATCTGTTGATAGTTCGACTATCTGTTTCGCTTTGATAGTTCGACTATCTGTTGATAGGTCGACTATCTGATAGCTCGACTATCTTCTGATAGTTCGACTATCTGTTGTGATAGTTCGACTATCTCCTATGATAGTTCGACTATCTGGATCGTTCGACTATCTGTCGGATAGTTCGACGATCTTCGTTCTTAGGTCGACGATCTCCGAGGGTCGTTCGACGTTTTCTGTCTGCCTTTATATTTTGTATTTAGTTATTATATTTAATTAATTAATACATTATCTGGCATGTTTTATTTCAGTTGTTTTGTGATAATATTTCCAGGCAATATCTGCTCCATCCCTTTTGCCTGAGTCAAATCTTTTCAGATAAAGTTGTTTGTCTTATTAGCTGACATTGTATTTTACTTTATCTGCTGTCAGTCCTTTATAGCCGTTAGACTGAAAAGTCTTTCTTCTGCTATAAAGAGTTTGTTTCTGATGTGACTTTATTTAGTACTTTATTATCAGATTGCTTCCTGCAGCTTCTTTTGAAAGAGGTTTATCCCTTTTATAGAATGTTTTTGCTGCAGAGATTGTTTGCCTTTTTGATATTTGCAGCCCAGGTCTCAAGTTTCAGAAGAAGACAAACAGTTCAAATTGAAGAGAGCCGTTGCTTGTTGCTGCTATAAAAAGGATCCTTTGAAGAAGGATTGAAGCTAGCTAACTATCTACCCAGTTATTCATTTAAGCATTCAAGCTTTCATCAAGATCAAAGTTTTCTGCTCTCAGCAATTTCCATTCAACTGAGAAGTGTTAAGCTCTTCTGCTCTTCTTCAACCTGAGTTCTCCTGCTTCTAGGAAGTTCAAACTCAGAGTTCTTTTGAAGAAGAAGAAGAAGAAGAAGACAGCTGCTTGAAGATTTCTAATTTTATTATTTATTATCTTCTTGTAGTTTTTCCTTCAGATCTTTTCTGAAGAGTTTTCTGCACTGAAGCAAGACTTCACCTGGACATCTTTGAGCCAGGGGGAGCCTTGATTCCTTGAGCTTTCTAGCTCAGTGCAAGTCCTTGTGCTTCTCTAATCTTTTATAAAATAGAGAAGACATCTTAACCTTCTTTCCCCCTCCTGTACAGGGTTATTACTCACTTCAAAAGTATCCCTTGGTGGCAGGGCACCTGATCAAAAACCTGTGTTCGGTTTTTAGACACCTGATCAAAAGTCTAAAGGGTTTCTGGATCTACCTGAAGCAGATCCTGTTGGTGGCAGGGCACCTGATCAAAAACCTGAGTGGATTCCTACCTTGTTGGTAGAAGAGTGGACGTACCCAAGTTGTTTGGGGAACCACTATAAATTCCTTGTGTCATCTGGATTGCCTTGTTTAATTCCTGCATTGTGGCTGTGATTAGATATAACTAGGTTTGCTAGTTGCTGATTAGGATTTCCAAGCCTTAACTGTAATTACAGTTAGCTTGAGTTTGTGTACAACACTTGTGTTAGGCTATAGGGTTAATTCTATATCTATAATCTTTTCATTCCGCATTTCACTCCAAGGGAGTTGGGTAGACCATTAAGTTTTGTCTAGTGCAAAATTTGATAACTCTATTCACCCCCCCCCCCCCTCTAGAGTAGTATCTATCCCTTCACTTTCAATTGGTATCAGAGGGAGGTTGACTGACTGAATAGGCTAACACCTAAGTCACAAGATCCTGATAGATACCAAAGTTTATAGATATTCACTATCACTATCATGGCCCAGTCCAAGGATTATTCTAGCACCCGACCTCCAGCATGCAACTTAGCTAAGTTTGGCATCTGGAAGGCAAGGATAAAATTATATATGAATTCTATTGATGAAAGCATCTTTGCTTCTATTTTGTCAGGACCCCCAAGGGCACCTGCTGCTGCTACTGCCTCATCATCTGATATGAGTGCAGTGCCTCCTCCAGATTACATCGAATAGTACAAGAAGGCAAAGATAGCCGATGCCAAGGCGATGAACATTCTGGCTCAGACAATGTCTGATGAGGTATTCAAGAAGGTAGCTGACTGCTCTTCAGCAAAAGCTATGTGGGATACACTGAACCAGATTGTAACTGGTTCAGCTGATGAAAGGAAGGACAGAAGGTCCAACCTTATCTCACAATATGAAAACTTCAAGAAAACTGATGCTGAATTAGTTGAAGCCATGTACACCAGGCTCAGCTCAATCATCAATAAGCTGAGGACCCTTGACAAGGACATATCATTGATAGAGGTCAATGATAAGATTCTTATGTGCTTCCCTAGCACATGGGATCTAAGGATCTGGCCCATCAAGGAATCCAGAAGCACCACAGAGATCTCCACTGAAGCTCTTCTCGGCAAACTCAAATCTTTTGAGCAAGTGCTGAAGACAAGGGAAGCAGAAGCAGAAGCAAAGACCCCTACTCCAACAAGAAAAGAGCAATCTCTAGCTCTTAAGGCTGCTGATGCTTCTGAAGGCAGCCAATCAAATGAGGAGCTAATGGCATTATTTGCCAAGAGGTTTCTCAAGATGGGGAGAAAGGAATTCAGAAAGAAGTCTTCACGCTATGAAGACAAACCAAGGTATGACCGTTCACCTGCTAAAGAAATTATCTGTTATGGTTGCAGGAGGCCTGGACACATCTTACCAGAGTGTCCAGAGGAGAAGAACAAAGACAAGAGGAAAGAAAAAGAACAGAACAGGTAGCACTCCAAGCCATCCTCCTACAAGAACAAGAAAAAGGAGAGAGGTTTCATTGCTGAAACCTGGAGTGATTCTGATGAAGAATCTTCCTCCTCTAGCTCCAGTGAGGATGAGGAAGAGAAGAAGGCAAAGGAAGTTTGCCTGATGGCAATAGATGCCTGCAGCAATCACTCAGCTGCAGAGAGTTCAGATTCAGAAAAAGAAATGCCAACAGAAGATGAGGTACTATCTTCTTATGACTTCACTTCTGAAGAATTTAAATTAGATTTTAAATCTTTATGCTTAGATTTGATTAGCTCAGAAAAGGAGATAGCAGAACTTAGAAATAAGTTAGCTGACTCAGAATTAATTGCTATAGAAAATATTAAGCTAAAGGAAGATCTCACTACTTGTAGTGAAGAAATTAAATTTCTTAAAATGGAGTTAGCTAAGTCTAAGAGGTTAGAAGAATCACTTAATGGTAGAAGCCTTAAGTTATTAGAAATTACCAGCATGACTAACACTAGGTCAGGTAATAACAAACTAGGCTTAGGAGCTTCTCCCAGTGAACCCCCAGTTATTCTTAAAAATAATCTTTCAACTCCAGTGAACTTCATTTCAGCTAGTGGAATGAAGAACACTGAGCAAGTAAACCAAGTTAATAAAACTTTAAATAAACCTAAGAGAGAAAAGAGGAAGAAATTTTTTAAAGAAATGCAAAGAGCGTCGAACGCCGCTCGACGATCGGAAGCTCAATGGTCGAACGAAGCTCGACGATCTGAGCGCCCATCGTCGAACAGCGATCGATGTTTTCAATATGATTTTCAAAATCATCATCAAACCCGTAGAAACCTAAATGAAAATAGAAACCCTAGGTTTGTTGACCCATCATCTGCATGGAGAATCCCACCTAGGAGATCTTACTCATTAGGTTATCATCCTTATCCTGCATTTTCATTTATTTCTAGCTTTTCTTATGTGAAAAACAAGGGACCCAAGGTTACCTGGGTCCACACTGTCTAAATAAATGTCTTGCAGGTGAAGGCCTATCCAAACACTCAAAATAAGTGGTATTTGGATAGTGGATGCTCCAAGCATATGACAGGAAATAAAAATCATCTGTCAAAATTCAAAGCTAAGCTCGGCCCAAAGGTTATCTTTGGAGATTCCAGCTGTGGTCAGACAGAAGGCTATGGCAGGATCACAATTGGAGATGTTACTTTCAAGAGAGTTGCATATATGACTGGACTGAAGCACAATTTGATCTCAGTCAGCCAGCTATGTGATGCTGGCTACCAGGTTTCATTTTCTAACTCTTCTTGTAATATTACTTTAAATAATAATGTTGTTTTAGTAGGCATTAGAATAGGTAATATTTATTTAGTAGATTTCAATTCAACTCATTCAGAAATCTGTCTATTTAATGAAGTAACAATTAATAATAATTCTTTGTGGCATAAGAGGCTTAGTCATGTTAACCTTAAAAATATATCTAGGTTATCTAAACACAACCTTGTTAGAGGTTTACCTTTTTGCCCCTACAAGAAAGAGAGCCTATGCAAGGCTTGTCAGCTAGGCAAGCAAACCAAGAATTCTTTTAAATCTGTAAATAAAAGTGATTCTCCTAGAATCCTGTATCTATTACATTTGGACCTATTTGGCCCAGTAAATGTACAGAGTTTAGGAGGGAAGTATTACACCTTAGTAATTGTAGATGACTTCTCTAGGTTCAGTTGGGTTTTCTTTTTGAGAACTAAGGCTGATAACTTCAAAGCCCTTACAGACTTTCTACTATGTGTGCAGACTGAGTACTCTACTCATATGGCCTTGATCAGAAGTGATCATGGTACTGAGTTTGACTCTCTTCTCATGCAAGAATTCTGTGAGAGAGAAGGTATCAAACATAGCTTCTCAGCTCCTAGAACTCCCCAACAAAATGGGGTAGTTGAAAGGAAGAACAGAACACTCATTGAAGCTGCTAGCACATTGTTGGCAGATGCTAATATGCCTCTCTCCTATTGGGCAGAAGCTGTTAGTACAGCCAATTATGTCTTGAATAGAAGTTTGATACACAAGCTTAAGTGTAAAACTCCTTATGAGTTGCTTAAAGGAAAGAAACCTAAAATTAATTATTTTAGAATATTTGGTTGTGTAGTTTATATTCATAATAATAATAAAGAATACCTTAGAAAGTTTGAAGCAAAAGCTTCAATGGGAATTATGCTTGGATATTCCCAAGTAAGCAAAGCTTATAGGGTTTATAACAAATCATCCTGTAAAATTGAAGAATCTGTGCATGTATCTTTTGATGAGTCTCAGATGTTTTACAAGGAGAAAGAAAATTCTCCTTCCTCTAGTTCATTGCAGGTACCTGATGCTACTCAAGAGATTCTTCAACTATCAACTCTTCAGATCACTGAATCAGATAGTGATGAAGACATTGCAGAAGCTGTTGTTGTACCACCAACAGTAGATCAAATTCCTCCTGAGGAATTAATCTCAACTATTGCTGAAGATCACATCCCACCTGCTGATATTGTCACACTTAGAGATCACCCTACATCTCAAGTAATATGAGACATATCAGCTGGTGTGCAAACAAGACACCAGTTAAGACAGGATGTGATGCACGCTTGTTTCCTCTCATAGGTTGAGCCCCTCACCTTTAAAGATGCAGAGCTAGATCCCCACTGGATCATTGCTATGCAAGAGGAACTTAATCAGTTTGAGAGATGTAAAGTTTGGACTTTGGTTCCAAGACCTAAAGGCCAACTGATCATAGGCACCAAGTGGGTGTATAGAAACAAGTTGGATGCAAATGGAATTATCATAAGGAATAAAGCAAGACTTGTAGCTCAGGGCTACAGACAGGAGGAAGGTATAGATTATGACCAAACCTTTGCTCCTGTTGCAAGGCTAGAAGCAATAAGGATCTTCTTGGCCTATGCAGCCTACATGAAGTTTAAGGTCTTTCAAATGGATGTCAAAAGTGCATTCCTGAATGGTGAGCTTAAGGAAGAGGTGTTTGTTGAACAACCACCAGGGTTTGTTTCTTCAACTCAGCCCTCTCATGTGTTCAAGTTGCAGAAACCTCTTTATGGACTAAAACAAGCACCCAGAGCCTGGTATGAGACTCTAGCTAGTTTCCTTTTAGAGCGCAACTTTACTAGGAGAGTAGTTGATAGAACCCTTTTCGTCAAGCATCACAAGGACACAATCCTGTTAGTTCAAGTGTATGTAGATGATATTATATTTGGCTCCACTGATCCCAAACTTTGCAAAAGGTTCTCTGACCTGATGCACTCTAAGTTTGAGATGAGTAGTATGGGTGTGCTGTCTTACTTTCTTGGTCTCCAAGTTAAGCAAGATGTTGATGGTATCTTCATCTCCCAATCCAAATATGCCAAGGAATTGGTAAAGAAATTTGGGATGGCTGATGCTTCAGCAATGCCTACACCTATGGCTACTAATGTAGTTATTGATTCTGATGATCACGGCAAGCCAGTTGATCAAAAGAATTATAGGGCCATTGTTGGTTCCCTATTATATTTAACTGCAAGTAGGCCTGATATAATGTTTGCTACATATATTTGTGCTAGATTCCAGGTCAACCCCAAGGAATCTCATCTGATTCTTCTCAAGAGAATCCTGAGATACCTGAAGGGATGTCCAAATCTAGGACTTTGGTACCCAGCTGAGTCAGAATTTGAATTAATTGGATATTCTGATTCTGATTATGCTGGTTGCAGAGTTGACAGGAAGAGCACCTCAGGAACTTGTCAGTTCCTGGGAGAGAGATTGGTCTCTTGGTTCTGTAAGAAGCAGGCTTCTGTCTCAACTTCAACTACAGAGGCTGAATATATAGCAGCTGCTAGTTGTTGTTCACAGATCCTGTGGATTCAAAACCAGCTTGTGGATTATGGTTACTCACACAAGAACACCAAAATCATGTGTGACAGTACCAGTGCTATCTCCATTGCACAAAATCCAGTGCACCACTCTAGAACGAAGCACATTGAGATTCGGCACCATTTTCTGAGAGATTGTGTGGAAAAGAACAAGATTTGTCTTGAGTTCATATCCACTGAGTTTCAGAGAGGTGATATATTCACCAAGCCCTTAGATGAACAGAAGCATCTGTTCTTTTTAGTTCAACTAGGCATGATCAATGGACGAGACTAAGTGTGACTATATCTGCCAATGTTGAAACCTGCTTGAAGATCGTCAAACGGATCAAGCCTATCGTCGACCTCTGGGTAATGATAGCTTATTTGTTTGAAGATCGTCGACCGGCGTTCGAAGATCGTCGAAGAGGTCGAGCTTATCGTCGATCTCTGGATGACGACAGCTTGTTGTTTGAGAAGCCAGAAATAGTCGAACGATTGATCGACTACTCTGCTTCTGGACCGATCGTCGAACGGTCGTTCGACCATCGGGTCTAGTATCTTTTAAATAGATCGACTATCTCCGGTCTAATATAAAGCCGATAGTCGACCTATGTTAAAAGATCTTTTGTTTTATCGTCGACGGAGCGTGACTTTTCGCATTCTGTCTTCCCGCTTGTGATTTTCTGCCGCTTCGTCTCCTTCGTCTTCTCCGTCTTTCTCGCGCATTCTCCAGCAATTCTATGGCGATTTCTCCCGCAGTGCTAGCTGTTGTAAAGTTCGATGCAGGTTTCAGCGTCGATTTTGACGCATTCAGTTGCTGTGAAGCAGGGGTTGTGGAAATTCTTCAGTTATGCCAAGATCAAGGTCTAGAAAGATTAATGTCTACAAGGATAAAGTTAAATGTTCCCGAGATTAAGGAATGGGCTTTCACTTCGTCCTCCTCTGACGATTCGATGACTGGCACTATTGGCGGAGAAGAGGTTATTTTAACTCCCGCTATTCTGACTGATGTATTTGGCTTGATTAATGGTGAAGAAGAATATGAGCAAGATGCTCAAGAGTTTGGAAGAATGCTTACTGAGCTGGGACATGCGGAGGGCATTCCCACGAAGCTGCTCAAGGTCAATTTCCCCTTTAAGATTAAATTTCTTGCTGAGATAGTTGGAAAAGTGCTCCTTGGGAAGCACTCTGCTCATGACAACATTACAAGGCAATAATTTGCACTGATGTGTGCAATTGTTAATCAGAAAAGGATTGATTGGGCAGGAGTAATGTTCGATCTGATAAGGAAAAAGAATAGTAAGAAAGAGGTTACCCTAGGCAGGATTATTGGAATTTTTCTGAAGGAAAAGTATCCTCAGCTGCTGGTCTCCGTTGCAACAACCATAAATGCGAGCAAGAAGATGGACCCGAATCTATTCTCCAAGTGGAAGAGGACGTTTGTGAAGCCCGCTCTCACAGGGGTTGCTCCAGTGACATCAGAGAGCACTAGGACTGATTCGGTCGCTCCTCACCCTCAAGATGCTGGCTCAGCTCATCTTTCCCTTCCCTCATCTTCTTCTGCTATGCAGTCTGCTTCAGTTGCAGTTCCATCAACTTCAGTTGATGTACGACTTTCTCCTTCTCCTGTTCGAGAAAAAACCACGGTTGTTCTTCCCTCTCCTCCTGCATCTCCTATTCCTTCTCATCTGGCTAGGATATCTGCTCCTAGTTTTGATCTGTTAGGATCTGAGAGGATTCCAAAACCTCCTCAGTCTCCTATTCGCTCTCTAGATCATATTGATCTTCCAGCATCAATCCATCATTCTCCAGTTAACACTCCTGTTAACTCTCCAGCTCCATCTCCAATTCGATCTCCAGTCCACACCACTTTTCATCCTAACACTACAACCATCTCTACTACATCTCCATCCACTGCAATTCCATCATCTTTTGAGATAACCCCAGCATTCATATCCAGCATTTTGGAGTTGATTACCCCTTCAATCAAAATCATGATTGAAGAGGCAATTGCTCCACTTGCCTCCTCTATTGCTACCTTGACTGCTTCCATCCAATCACTCTCTAAATCTGCTGAGCCCTCTTCTTCCAGGGGCCTGGTTTCAGTTCCCACTGAAATCAGGCAGGTGGAGATGTTCTGTGAAGATGTCTCAGAGCCTCCAGCCTCCCTTCCAGCAGTTCTTCCAGTAGTTCAAGGAGAGACTGCTCCAGCTCCAGCTCAAGATGAATCAGGTTCAGTGTTATCTGACAAAGAAATATCTGATGCAGTTATGCTATCTGAATTTGCTGTGAAAGTTTGTTTAGAAGATCTCACCACTCCCTTGGTTGCCCGTTTCCTAGAAGGTATTATTACATCCTATCTAGATGAATCCTGGGAGTTGGTAAAGTATGAAGGTAATTCACTCATCCGTTTTATTGACGAGTCAATTGATTTGCTAGCTTGTGAATACCTAGAAGGAATGATTTTAGCTTATTTAGCAGATTTGTGTTCATAAATCTACAGATTATATTAAAGAAGATATAGCTGCTCAGGTTATAGTAGTTGTTTCAGAAGCTGCTCCAGATGTTCCTGATGTTCAAGTAGATCCAGAACTGGATTCTTTTTTAGATGATATAGAAGATGTGTCTGAAAATCAAGAAGAAAAAGCTAGAGCTGCTTGGCAATTAAGAGTTCAATCTTTGTTAAAAGAAAAAGAAAAGGATTTTCAAGTTGAAAAATCAACTGTTTGGGATGATTCCCCAGGACTTGACCTGGATTCCCTTCTGGCTCAGGATGCCATAGAAGAGGAAAAAGAGAAAGCTGATCTGAAATTAAAGGAAAAGGCTGTTTCTGAAGCCTATGACCCATATGACAATCCTCCCTCATCTCATTCTGAGGATGAAGAGGATTCAGATTTATCTGAGAATTCAAAGAAAAAGAAAGCTGCACAGAAGAAAAGAAAAGCTGTTGCTCCACCTCCTCTCAATCGTGATAATGATACTCCATATTATATTCTGAAAGGAATTGACCCTAAGTCAAAAGAGTTTAAACATTGGATGTGGTTCTCCAAGAACCAGCAAAAAGAGAGAAAGAGATCTAAGAAATATGATAGTCCTACCCCCAGATGGAATCCCAGAGGTTGTCCTCCTCCACCTCCCGGTGCAGGAGCCTCTGGCAACCTTTCTGCTAATCCTTCTGCTCCGTCAGCAAAATCTGCTCCTTCTCAGTCTTCTTCAAGGAAAAGCTCTCAAGGTTTTCAAGGTAAATCATATTCTGGCTATCAAAGAACTGATATAGTGAGAGAACAAGTGAAGGAGGTTGTGTATCAAAGACTAACTTTTTCCCCTCCTCCTTCTCCAAAGAAAAGGGTTTCATCTCCAATGCCAGTGCATTCTGAAAAAGTTGTTTCAAAAGGTAAGTAGTTTATTTTGTTTAAAAATTCTAGCAATAACTTTGCTAAGTCTGCTCCCCTGTCTTATCTAGTTAATCAAGATAAAGAACCAGATGATACTTCTTCTGAGACTGTTTATGAAAGTCCTGAGCTTGATCCTAACTTTAGGATGGCTCGTTTTCTCGAATTGGTTGGAGCAGCTCAAATCAGGAAAGCAAAAGCTGAAGGAAAGGACACTACTGGATTAACCACAATGTCTTCATTCAGAAAGAAGGAGTTCGAAAAGTTCCAGGTTAGCCCTGAGATCTTTGACCCTTCAAAGTATATGGAAAAGCACCCAGAAGCAGTTGTTCCAAGGGCTGCAGAATTAAAGATTATTGGCGTGCAAGACTTGAAGATGTCTAAGAAAGAGGCAATTGATCCTTTGTGGAAAGTTTCCTTTGTTCCTAGCTCTTCTAACCCTAAGCCAGACTCTGTAGATCCTTAGTTTTGTTTGACTGCTGTTATTTATCTGTTTGATAATTGCTAGTTAATTATTTATCTATTTCCTGTATTAATTTTATTGCTCTATAGCTAGTTCTATGTTTTAGTTTTTGAGAGACTTAACTCAAATAGGGGGAGATTGTTGGTACCCTAGTTTGATTTGAGTTTAGTCTTCTCCTTTTGTCCCTTGACCCAAGAAATATCTATGGTCAATGGTTAGTGGTCTAGCTGTAGAGTCCTCGCTTTTCCAGATGAAGAATTTGGTTAAGTAGTTTTTCGTTCGACTATAGTCGAACGCCGCTCAACTATCGTCGACAAACTGTTCGACGATCGTCTATCAGTTGCTCGACGTTCTGTCTGCGAGGATAGTTCGACTATCTGTTGATAGTTCGACTATCTGTGTGCTGTGATAGTTCGACTATCTGTTGATAGTTCGACTATCTGTTTGTTTGATAGTTCGACTATCTGTTTGGATAGTTCAACTATCTGATAGCTCGACTATCTGTTTGATAGGTCGACTATCTGCATTGTTTGATAGTTCGACTATCTGTTGATAGGTCGACTATCTGCTTTCTTCTGATAGTTCGATTATCTGCTGATAGATCGACTATCTGTTTTCCCTTGGTAGTTCGACTATCTGTTTTGATAGCTCAACTATCTGATAGCTCGACTATCTGTTGATAGTTCGACTATGTATCGTTCTCTGATAGCTCGACTATCTGTTGATAGTTCGACTATCTGTTCTGCTTTGATAGTTCGACTATCTGTTGATAGTTCGACTATCTGTTCTGCTTTGATAGTTCGACTATCTGTTGATAGTTCGACTATCTGTTTCGCTTTGATAGTTCGACTATCTGTTGATAGGTCGACTATCTGATAGCTCGACTATCTTCTGATAGTTCGACTATCTGTTGTGATAGTTCGACTATCTCCTGTGATAGTTCGACTATCTGGATCGTTCGACTATCTGTCCGATAGTTCGACGATCTTCGTTCTTCGGTCGACGATCTCCGAGGGTCGTTCGACGTTTTTTGTCTGCCTTTATATTTTGTATTTAGTTATTATATTTAATTAATTAATACATTATCTGGCATGTTTTATTTCAGTTGTTTTGTGATAATATTTCCAGGCAATATCTGCTCCATCCCTTTTGCCTGAGTCAAATCTTTTCAGATAAAGTTGTTTGTCTTATTAGTTGACATTGTATTTTACTTTATCTGCTGTCAGTCCTTTATAGCCGTTAGACTGAAAAGTCATTCTTCTGCTATAAAGAGTTTGTTTCTGATGTGACTTTATTTAGTACTTTATTATCAGATTGCTTCCTGCAGCTTCTTTTGAAAGAGGTTTATCCCTTTTATAGAATGTTTTTGCTGCAGAGATTGTTTGCCTTTTTGATATTTGCAGCCCAGGTCTCAAGTTTCAGAAGAAGACAAACAGTTCAAATTGAAGAGAGCCGTTGCTTGTTGCTGCTATAAAAAGGATCCTTTGAAGAAGGATTGAAGCTAGCTAACTAGCTACCCAGTTATTCATTTAAGCATTCAAGCTTTCATTAAGATCAAAGTTTTCTGCTCTCAGCAATTTTCATTCAACTGAGAAGTGTTAAGCTCTTCTGCTCTTCTTCAACCTGAGTTCTCCTGCTTCCAGGAAGTTCAAACTCAGAGTTCTTTTGAAGAAGAAGAAGAAGACAGCTGCTTGAAGATTTCTAATTTTATTATTTATTATCTTCTTGTAGTTTTTCCTTCAGATCTTTTCTGAAGAGTTTTCTGCACTGAAGCAAGACTTCACCTGGACATCTTTGAGCCAAGGGGAGCCTTGATTCCTTGAGCTTTCTAGCTTAGTGCAAGTCCTTGTGCTTCTCTAATCTTTTGTAAAATAGAGAAGACATCTTAACCTTCTTTCCCCCTCCTGTACAGGGTTATTACTCCCTTCAAAAGTATCCCTTGGTGGCAGGGCACCTGATCAAAAACCTGTGTTCGGTTTTTAGACACCTGATCAAAAGTCTAAAGGGTTTCTGGATCTACCTAAAGCAGATCCTGTTGGTGGCAGGGCACCTGATCAAAAACCTGAGTGGATTCCTACCTTGTTGGTAGAAGAGTGGACGTACCCAAGTTGTTTGGAGAACCACTATAAATTCCTTGTGTCATCTGGATTGCCTTGTTTAATTCCTGCATTGTGGCTGTGATTAGATATAACTAGGTTTGCTAGTTGCTGATTAGGATTTCCAAGCCTTAACTGTAATTACAATTAGCTTGAGTTTGTGCACAACACTTGTGTTAGGCTATAGGGTTAATTCTATATCTATAATCTTTTCATTCCGCATTTCACTCCAAGGGAGTTGGGTAGACCATTAAGTTTTGTCTAGTGCAAAATTTGATAACTCTATTCACCCCCCCCCCCCTCTAGAGTAGTATCTATCTCTTCACTTTCAATTGGTATCAGAGGGAGGTTGACTGACTGAATAGGCTAACACCTAAGTCACAAGATCCTGATAGATACCAAAGTTTATAGATATTCACTATCACTATCATGGCCCAGTCCAAGGATTATTCTAGCACCCGACCTCCAGCATGCAACTTAACTAAGTTTGGCATCTGGAAGGCAAGGATAAAATTATATATGAATTCTATTGATGAAAGCATCTTTGCTTCTATTTTGTCAGGACCCCCAAGGGCACCTGCTGCTGCTACTGCCTCATCATCTGATATGAGTGCAGTGCCTCCTCCAGATTACAACGATGAGTACAAGAAGGCAAAGATAGCAGATGCCAAGGCGATGAACATTCTGGCTCAGACAATGTCTGATGAGGTATTCCAGAAGGTAGCTGACTGCTCTTCAGCAAAAGCTATGTGGGATACACTGAACCAGATTGTAGCTGGTTCAGCTGATGAAAGGAAGGACAGAAGGTCCAACCTTATCTCACAATATGAAAACTTCAAGAAAACTGATGCTGAATCAGTTGAAGCCATGTACACCAGGCTCAGCTCAATCATCAATGAGCTGAGGACCCTTGACAAGGACATATCATTGACAGAGGTCAATGATAAGATTCTTATGTGCTTCCCTAGCACATGGGATCTAAGGATCTGGCCCATCAAGGAATCCAGAAGCACCACAGAGATCTCCACTGAAGCTCTTCTCGGCAAACTCAAATCTTTTGAGCAAGTGCTGAAGACAAGGGAAGCAGAAGCAGAAGCAAAGACCCCTACTCCAACAAGAAAAGAGCAATCTCTAGCTCTTAAGCCTGCTGATGCTTCTGAAGGCAGCCAATCAAATGAGGAGCTAATGGCATTATTTGCCAAGAGGTTTCTCAAGATGGGGAGAAAGGAATTCAGAAAGAAGTCTTCATGCTATGAAGACAAACCAAGGTATGACCGTTCACCTGCTAAAGAAATTATCTGTTATGGTTGCAGGAAGCCTGGACACATCTTACCAGAGTGTCCAGAGGAGAAGAACAAAGACAAGAGGAAAGAAAAGGAACAGCACAGGAAGCACTCCAAGCCATCCTCCTACAAGAACAAGAAAAAGGAGAGAGGTTTCATTGCTGAAACCTGGAGTGATTCTGATGAAGAATCTTCCTCCTCTAGCTCCAGTGAGGATGAGGAAGAGAAGAAGACAAAGGAAGTTTGCCTGATGGCAATAGATGCCTGCAGCAATCACTCAGCTGCAGAGAGTTCAGATTCAGAAAAAGAAATGCCAACAGAAGATGAGGTACTATCTTCTTATGACTTCACTTCTGAAGAATTTAAATTAGATTTTAAATCTTTATGCTTAGATTTGATTAGCTCAGAAAAGGAGATAAAAGAACTTAGAAATAAGTTAGCTGACTCAGAATTAATTGCTACAGAAAATATTAAGCTAAAGGAAGATCTCACTACTTGTAGTGAAGAAATTAAATTTCTTAAAATGGAGTTAGCTAAGTCTAAGAGGTTAGAAGAATCACTTAATGGTAGAAGCCTTAAGTTATTAGAAATTACCAGCATGACTAACACTAGGTCAGGTAATAACAAACTAGGCTTAGGAGCTTCTCCCAGTGAACCCCCAGTTATTCTTAAAAATAATCTTTCAACTCCAGTGAACTTCATTTCAGCTAGTGGAATGAAGAACACTGAGCAAGTAAACCAAGTTAATAAAACTTTAAATAAAGCTAAGAGAGAAAAGAGGAAGAAATTTTTTAAAGAAATGCAAAGAGCGTCGAACGCCGCTCGACGATCGGAAGCTCAATGGTCGAACGAAGCTCGACGATCTGAGCGCCCATCGTCGAATGTCGATCGACGTTTTCAATATGATTTTCAAAATCATCATCAAACCCGTAGAAACCTAAATGAAAATAGAAACCCTAGGTTTGTTGACCCATCATCTGCATGGAGAATCCCACCTAGGAGATCTCACCCATTAGGTTATCATCCTTAACCTGCATTTTCATTTATTTCTAGCTTTTCTTATGTGAAAAACAAGGGACCCAAGGTTACCTGGGTCCACACTGTCTAAATAAATGTCTTGCAGGTGAAGGCCTATCCAAACACTCAAAATAAGTGGTATTTGGATAGTGGATGCTCCAAGCATATGACAGGAAATAAAAATCATCTGTCAAAATTCAAAGCTAAGCTCGGCCCAAAGGTTATCTTTGGAGATTCCAGCTGTGGTCAGACAGAAGGCTATGGCAGGATCACAATTGGAGATATTACTTTCAAGAGAGTTGCATATGTGACTGGACTGAAGCACAATTTGATCTCAGTCAGCCAGCTATGTGATGCTGGCTACCAGGTTTCATTTTCTAACTCTTCTTGTAATATTACATTAAATAATAATGTTGTTTTAGTAGGCATTAGAATAGGTAATATTTATTTAGTAGATTTCAATTCAACTCATTCTGAAATCTGTCTATTTAATGAAGTAACAATTAATAATAATAATTCTTTGTGGCATAAGAGGCTTAGTCATGTTAACCTTAAAAATATATCTAGGTTATCTAAACACAACCTTGTTAGAGGTTTACCTTCTTGCCCCTACAAGAAGGAGAGCCTATGCAAGGCTTGTCAGCTAGGCAAGCAAACCAAGAATTCTTTTAAATCTGTAAATAAAAGTGATTCTCCTAGAATCCTGTATCTATTACATTTGGACCTATTTGGCCCAATAAATGTACAGAGTTTAGGAGGGAAGTATTACACCTTAGTAATTGTAGATGACTTCTCTAGGTTCAGTTGGGTTTTCTTTTTGAGAACTAAGGCTGATAACTTCAAAGCCCTTACAGACTTTCTACTATGTGTGCAGACTGAGTACTCTACTCATGTGGCCTTGATCAAAAGTGATCATGGTACTGAGTTTGACTCTCTTCTCATGCAAGAATTCTGTGAGAGAGAAGGTATCAAACATACCTTCTCAGCTCCTAGAACTCCCCAACAAAATGGGATAGTTGAAAGGAAGAACAGAACACTCATTGAAGCTGCTAGCACATTGTTGGCAGATGCTAATATGCCTCTCTCCTATTGGGCAGAAGCTGTTAGTACAGCCAATTATGCCTTGAATAGAAGTTTGATACACAAGCTTAAGTGTAAAACTCCTTATGAGTTGCTTAAAGGAAAGAAACCTAAAATTAATTATTTTAGAATATTTGGTTGTGTAGTTTATATTTATAATAATAATAAAGAATACCTTAGAAAGTTTGAAGCAAAAGCTTCAATGGGAATTATGCTTGGATATTCCCAAGTAAGCAAAGCTTATAGGGTTTATAACAAATCATCCTGTAAAATTGAAGAATCTGTGCATGTATCTTTTGATGAGTCTCAGATGTTTTACAAGGAGAAAGAAAATTCTCCTTCCTCTAGTTCATTGCAGGTACCTAATGCTACTCAAGAGATTCTTCAACTATCAACTCTTCAGATCACTGAATCAGACAGTGATGAAGACATTGCAGAAGCTGTTGTTGTACCACCAACAGTAGATCAAATTCCTCCTGAGGAATTAATCCCAACTGTTGCTGAAGATCACATCCCACCTGCTGATATTGTCACACTTAGAGATCACCCTACATCTCAAGTAATAGGAGACATATCAGCTGGTGTGCAAACAAGACACCAGTTAAGATAGGATGTGATGCACGCTTGTTTCCTCTCACAGGTTGAGCCCCTCACCTTTAAAGATGCAGAGCTAGATCCCCACTGGATAATTGCTATGCAAGAGGAACTCAATCAGTTTGAGAGATGTAAAGTTTGGACTTTGGTTCCAAGACCTAAAGGCCAACTGATCATAGGCACCAAGTGGGTGTATAGAAACAAGTTGGATGCAAATGGAATTATCGTAAGGAATAAAGCAAGGCTTGTAGCTCAGGGCTACAGACAGGAGGAAGGTATAGATTATGACCAAACCTTTGCTCCTGTTGCAAGGCTAGAAGCAATAAGGATCTTCTTGGCCTATGCAGCCTACATGAAGTTTAAGGTCTTTCAAATGGATGTCAAAAGTGCATTCCTGAATGGTGAGCTTAAGGAAGAGGTGTTTGTTGAACAACCACCAGGGTTTGTTTCTTCAACTCAGCCCTCTCATGTGTTCAAGTTGCAGAAAGCTCTTTATGGACTAAAACAAGCACCCAGAGCCTGGTATGAGACTCTAGCTAGTTTCCTTTTAGAGCACAACTTTACTAGGGGAGTAGTTGATAGAACCCTTTTCGTCAAGCATCACAAGGACACAATCCTGTTAGTTCAAGTGTATGTAGATGATATTATATTTGGCTCCACTGATCCCAAACTTTGCAAAAGGTTCTCTGACCTGATGCACTCTAAGTTTGAGATGAGTAGTATGGGTGTGCTGCCTTACTTTCTTGGTTTCCAAGTTAAGCAAGATGTTGATGGTATCTTCATCTCCCAATCCAAATATGCCAAGGAATTGGTAAAGAAATTTGGGATGGCTGATGCTTCAGCAATGCCTACACCTATGGCTACTAATGTAGTTATTGATTCTGATGATCACGGCAAGCCAGTTGATCAAAAGAATTATAGGGCCATTGTTGGTTCCCTATTATATTTAACTGCAAGTAGGCCTGATATAATGTTTGCTACATGTCTTTGTGCTAGATTCCAGGTCAACCCCAAGGAATCTCATCTGATTCTTCTCAAGAGAATCCTGAGATACCTGAAGGGATGTCCAAATCTAGGACTTTGGTACCCAGCTGAGTCAGAATTTGAATTAATTGGATACTCTGATTCTGATTATGCTGGTTGCGGAGTTGACAGGAAGAGCACCTCAGGAACTTGTCAGTTCTTGTGAGAGAGATTGGTCTCTTGGTTCTGTAAGAAGCAAGCTTCTGTCTCAACTTCAACTGCAGAGGCTGAATATATAGCAGCTGCTAGTTGTTGTTCACAGATCCTGTGGATTCAAAACCAGCTTGTGGATTATGGTTACTCACACAAGAACACCAAAATCATGTGTGACAGTACCAGTGCTATCTCCATTGCACAAAATCCAGTGCACCACTCTAGAACGAAGCACATTGAGATTCGGCACCATTTTCTGAGAGATTGTGTGGAAAAGAACAAGATTTGTCTTGAGTTCATATCCACTAAGTTTCAGAGAGGTGATATATTCACCAAGCCCTTAGATGAACAGAAGCATCTGTTCTTTTTAGTTCAACTAGGCATGATCAATGGACGAGACTAAGTGTGACTATATCTGCCAATGTTGAAACCTGCTTGAAGATCGTCGAACGATGATCGAAGATCGTCGAACGGATCAAGCCTATTATCGACCTCTGGGTAATGATAGCTTATTTGTTTGAAGATCGTCGACCAGCGTTTGAAGATCGTCGAACAGGTCGAGCTTATCGTCGATCTCTGGATGACGACAGCTTGTTGTTTGAGAAGCCAGAAATAGTCGAACGATTGATCGACTACTCTGCTTCTGGACCGATCGTCGAACGGCCGTTCGACCATCAGGTCTAGTATCTTTTAAATAGATCAACTATCTCCGGTCTAATATAAAGCCGATAGTCGACCTAGGTTAAAAGATCTTTTGTTTTATCGTCGACGGAGCGTGACTTTTCGCATTCTGTCTTCCCGCTTGCGATTTTCTGCCGCTTCGTCTCCTTCGTCTTCTCCGTCTTTCTCGCGCATTCTCCAGCAATTCTATGGCGATTTCTCCCGCAGTGCTAGCTGTTGTAAAGTTCGATGCAGGTTTCAGCGTCGATTTTGACGCATTCAGTTGTTGTGAAGCAGGGGTTGTGGAAATTCTTCAGTTATGCCAAGATCAAGGTCTAGAAAGATTAATGTCTACAAGGATAAAGTTAAATGTTCCCGAGATTAAGGAATGGGCTTTCACTTCGTCCTCCTCTGACGATTCGATGACTGGCACTGTTGGCGGAGAAGAGGTTATTTTAACTCCCGCTATTCTGACTGATGTATTTGGCTTAATTAATGGTGAAGAAGAATATGAGCAAGATGCTCAAGAGTTTGGAAGAATGCTTACTGAGCTGGGACATGCGGAGGGCATTCCCACGAAGCTGCTCAAGGTCAATTTCCCCTTTAAGATTAAATTTCTTGCTGAGATAGTTGGAAAAGTGCTCCTTGGGAAGCACTCTGCTCATGACAACATTACAAGGCAACAATTTGCACTGATGTGTGCAATTGTTAATCAGAAAAGGATTGATTGGGCAGGAGTAATGTTTGATTTGATAAGGAAAAAGAATAGTAAGAAAGAGGTTACCCTAGGCAGGGTTATTGGAATTTTTCTGAAGGAAAAGTATCCTCAGCTGCTGGTCTCCGTTGCAACAACCATAAATGCGAGCAAGAAGATGGACCCGAATCTATTCTCCAAGTGGAAGAGGACGTTTGTGAAGCCCGCTCTCACAGGGGTTGCTCCAGTGACATCAGAGAGCACTAGGACTGATTCGGTCGCTCCTCACCCTCAAGATGCTGGCTCAGCTCATCTTTCCCTTCCCTCATCTTCTTCTGCTATGCAGTCTGCTTCAGTTGCAGTTCCATCAACTTCAGCTGAAGTATGACTTTCTCCTTCTCCTGTTCGAGAAACAATCACGGTTGTTCTTCCCTCTCCTCCTGCATCTCCTATTCCTTCTCATCTGGCTAGGATATCTGCTCCTAGTTTTGATTTGTTAGGATCTGAGAGGATTCCAACACCTCCTCAGTCTCTTATTCGCTCTCCAGATCATATTGATCTTCCAGCATCAATCCATCATTCTCCAGTTAACACTCCTGTTAACTCTCCAGCTCCATCTCCAATTCGATCTCCAGTCCACACCACTTTTCATCCTAACACTACAACCATCTCTGCTGCATCTCCGTCCACTGCAATTCCATCATCTTTTGAGATAACCCCAGCATTCATATCCAGTATTTTGGAGTTGATTACCCCTTCAATCAAAATCATGATTGAAGAGGCAATTGCTCCACTTGCCTCCTCTATTGCTACCTTGACTGCTTCCATCCAATCACTCTCTAAATCTGCTGAGCCCTCTTCTTCCAGGGGCCTGGTTTCAGTTCCCACTGAAATCAGGCAGGGAGAGATGTTCTGTGAAGATGTCTCAGAGCCTCCAGCCTCCCTTCCAGCAGTTCTTCCAGCAGTTCAAGGAGAGACTGCTCCAGCTCCAGCTCAAGATGAATCAGGTTCAGTATTATCTGACAAAGAAATATCTGATGCAGTTATGCTATCTGAATTTGCTGTGAAAGTTTGTTTAGAAGATCTCACCACTCCCTTGGTTGCCCGTTTCCTAGAAGGTATTATTACATCCTATCTAGATGAATCCTGAGAGTTGGTAAAGTATGAAGGTAATTCACTCATCCGTTTTATTGACGAGTCAATTGATTTGCTAGCTTGTGAATACCTAGAAGGAATGATTTTAGCTTATTTAGCAGATTTTTGTTCATAAATCTATAGATTATATTAAAGAAAATATAGCTGCTCAGGTTATAGTAGTTGTTTCAGAAGCTGCTCCAGATGTTCCTGATGTTCAAGTAGATCCAGAACTGGATTCCTTTTTAGATGATATAGAAGATGTGTCTGAAAATCAAGAAGAAAAAGCTAGAGCTGCTTGGCAATTAAGAGTTCAATCTTTGTTAAAAGAAAAAGAAAAGGATTTTCAAGTTGAAAAATCAACTGTTTGGGATGATTCCCCAGGACTTGACCTGGATTCCCTTCTGGCTCAGGATGCCATAGAAGAGGAAAAAGAGAAAGCTGATCTGAAATTAAAGGAAAAGGCTGTTTCTGAAGCCTATGACCCATATGACAATCCTCCCTCATCTCATTCTGAGGATGAAGAGGATTCAGATTTATCTGAGAATTCAAAGAAAAAGAAAGCTGCACAGAAGAAAAGAAAAGTTGTTGCTCCACCTCCTCTCAATCGTGATAATGATACTCCATATTATATTCTGAAAGGAATTGACCCCAAGTCAAAAGAGTTTCAACATTAGATGTGGTTCTCCAAGAACCAGCAAAAAGAGAGAAAGAGATCTAAGAAATATGATAGTCCTACCCCAGATGGAATCCCAGAGGTCCTCCTCCTCCACCTCCCGGTGCAGGAGCCTCTGGCAACCTTTCTGCTAATCCTTCTGCTCCGTCAGCAAAATCTGCTCCTTCTCAGTCTTCTTCAAGGAAAAGCTCTCAAGGTTTTCAAGGTAAATCATATTCTGGCTATCAATGAACTGATACAGTGAGAGAACAAGTGAAGGAGGTTGTGTATCAAAGAGTAACTTTTTCCCCTCCTCCTTCTCCAAAGAAAAGGGTTTCATCTCCAATGCCAGTGCATTCTGAAAAAGTTGTTTCAAAAGGTAAGTAGTTTATTTTGTTTAAAAATTCTAGCAATAACTTTGCTAAGTGTGCTCTCCTGTCTTATCTAGTTAATCAAGATAAAGAACCAGATGATACTCCTTCTGAGACTGTTTATGAAAGTCCTGAGCTTGATCCTAACTTTAGGATGGCTCGTTTTCTCGAATTGGTTGGAGCAGCTCAAATCAGGAAAGCAAAAGCTGAAGGAAAGGACACTACTAAATTAACCACAATATCTTCATTCAGAAAGAAGGAGTTCGAAAAGTTCCAGGTTAGCCCTGAGATCTTTGACCCTTCAAAGTATATGGAAAAGCACCCAGAAGCAGTTGTTCCAAGGGCTGCAGAATTAAAGATTATTGGCGTGCAAGACTTGAAGATGTCTAAGAAAGAGGCAATTGATCCTTTGCGGAAAGTTTCCTTTGTTCCTAGCTCTTCTAACCCTAAGCCAGACTCTATAGATCCTTAGTTTTGTTTGACTGCTGTTATTTATCTGTTTGATAATTGCTAGTTAATTGTTTATCTATTTCCTGTATTAATTTTATTGCTCTATAGCTAGTTCTATGTTTTAGTTTTTGAGAGACTTAACTCAAATAGGGGGAGATTGTTGGTACCCTAGTTTGATTTGAGTTTAGTCTTCTCCTTTTGTCCCTTGACCCAAGAAATATCTATGGTCAATGGTTAGTGGTCTAGCTGTAGAGTCCTCGCTTTTCCAGATGAAGAATTTGGTTAAGTAGTTTTTTGTTCGACTATAGTCGAACGCCGCTCGACTATCGTCGACCAACTGTTCGACGATCGTCTATCAGTTGCTCGACGTTCTGTCTGCGAGGATAGTTCGACTATCTGTTGATAGTTCGACTATCTATGTGCTGTGATAGTTCGACTATCTGTTGATAGTTCGACTATCTGTTTGTTTGATAGTTCGACTATCTGCTTGGATAGTTCAACTATCTGATAGCTCGACTATCTGTTTGATAGGTCGACTATCTGCGTTGTTTGATAGTTCGACAATCTGTTGATAGGTCGACTATCTGCTTTCTTCTGATAGTTCGACTATCTGCTGATAGATCGACTATTTGTTTTCCCTTGGTAGTTCGACTATCTGTTTTGATAGCTCAACTATCTGATAGCTCGACTATCTGTTGATAGTTCGACTATCTGTCGTTCTCTGATAGCTCGACTATCTGTTGATAGTTCGACTATCTGTTCTGCTTTGATAGTTCGACTATCTGTTGAGAGTTCGACTATCTGTTCTGCTTTGATAGTTCGACTATCTGTTGATAGTTCGACTATCTGTTTCGCTTTGATAGTTCGACTATCTGTTGATAGGTCGACTATCTGATAGCTCGACTATCTTCTGATAGTTCGACTATCTGTTGTGATAGTTCGACTATCTCCTGTGATAGTTCGACTATCTGGATCATTCGACTATCTATCCGATAGTTCGACGATCTTCGTTCTTCGGTCGACGATCTCCGAGGGTCGTTCGACGTTTTCTGTCTGCCTTTATATTTTGTATTTAGTTATTATATTTAATTAATTAATACATTATTTGGCATGTTTTATTTCAGTTGTTTTGTGATAATATTTCCAGGCAATATCTGCTCCATCCCTTTTGCCTGAGTCAAATCTTTTCAGATAAAGTTGTTTGTCTTATTAGCTGACATTGTATTTTACTTTATCTGCTGTCAGTCCTTTATAGCCGTTAGACTGAAAAGTCTTTCTTCTGCTATAAAGAGTTTGTTTCTGATGTGACTTTATTTAGTACTTTATTATCAGATTGCTTCCTGCAGCTTCTTTTGAAAGAGGTTTATCCCTTTTATAGAATGTTTTTGCTGCAGAGATTGTTTGCCTTTTTGATATTTGCAGCCCAGGTCTCAAGTTTCAGAAGAAGACAAACAGTTCAAATTGAAGAGAGCCGTTGCTTGTTGCTGCTATAAAAAGGATCCTTTGAAGAAGGATTGAAGCTAGCTAACTAGCTACCCAGTTATTCATTTAAGCATTCAAGCTTTCATCAAGATCAAAGTTTTCTGCTCTCAGCAATTTCCATTCAACTGAGAAGTGTTAAGCTCTTCTGCTCTTCTTCAACCTGAGTTCTCCTGCTTCCAGGAAGTTCAAACTCAGAGTTCTTTTGAAGAAGAAGAAGAAGAAGACAGCTGCTTGAAGATTTCTAATTTTATTATTTATTATCTTCTTGTAGTTTTTCCTTCAGATCTTTCTGAAGAGTTTTCTGCACTAAAGCAAGACTTCACCTGGACATCTTTGAGCCAGGGGGAGCCTTGATTCCTTGAGCTTTCTAGCTCAGTGCAAGTCCTTGTGCTTCTCTAATCTTTTGTAAAATAGAGAAGACATCTTAACCTTCTTTCCCCCTCCTGTACAGGGTTATTACTCCCTTCAAAAGTATCCCTTGGTGGCAGGGCACCTTATCAAAAACCTGTGTTCGGTTTTTAGACACCTGATCAAAAGTCTAAAGGGTTTCTGGTTCTACCTGAAGCAGATCCTGTTGGTGGCAGGGCACCTGATCAAAAACCTGAGTGGATTCCTACCTTGTTGGTAGAAGAGTGGACGTACCCAAGTTGTTTGGGGAACCACTATAAATTCCTTGTGTCGTCTGGATTGCCTTGTTTAATTCCTGCATTGTGGATGTGATTAGATATAACTAGGTTTGCTAGTTGCTGATTAGGATTTCCAAGCCTTAACTGTAATTACAGTTAGCTTGAGTTTATGCACAACACTTGTGTTAGGCTATAGGGTTAATTCTATATCTATAATCTTTTCATTCCGCATTTCACTCCAAGGGAGTTGGGTAGACCATTAAGTTTTGTCTAGTGCAAAATTTGATAACTCTATTCACCCCCCCTCTAGAGTAGTATCTGTAAGACCCCCCTCCCGGAACACAACACACGGCACGAGGGGAGTCTTATGCCCGAAATAGCCGCCTTGCGGTAGCACTAACACAGAGGTTAGCCTTTACCACAAGACGCCTATTCCGCCGGCTACAATCTATATCACAACAATTATGCCAACCCAACCATAACAGAAAAGTAAAGCTAAAAGCAGTTCAGTTCACAGCTAAGCTAAAGTCCAAAAGTAGCGGAAGATAACAAGCACAACAGGCTTGTACAAAAGAATAAGAGTCTAGAAATGTTTTGCCAAACGGCTACATGAAAACACTCACGACTGTCACTGACGGTGCCGATGGCACCACCACCTCAGGTCCTATCATCCGGGCCTGGCTGTCCTGCTGCATAGTCCGTTGCCGCTCTACCTGCGGGGTTTCCTCCTAAAAAGGAAGACGTAGCAACCGTTAGTCATAAGACTAAGTGGCTTCACATCCGCTCCCCCGGCGACTCCTCGGCACCGGGCGGAGAAAGGAACACAGGTACAATATATATATAAGCAAGTAAACAAGCAGGTGACAGTAAATATGGTGAAGTATAAACTACGCTACACAACTAGCAGTTCTACAAATATCAATAATAAATGACAGCAGGTATAAATAATCAGAATAGTAACTTAACTTATAAGAGTGCCCATACAAACTTATAAGTTAAGGATCGGCTTAACAGTAAAGTAACTCATCGTATAAGAGTGCCCATACAAAATTATACGATGAGGATCTTGTGTATGCAATGAATGACATGATATGAATGTTATGCAATGACCGAATCATACGCACGCACATGCAAGTTGCTATGTCGACACAGACTTGAAGTTCCCACTTTTCGAGCAGGTAGCTAACCTCTCAGGCGTCGTCCGTCGTGGCCAGACGGCGACAGTGGAGCGGGCGTCTCCACTACTAGGTGGTATCACACTACCCATCCTAGGCCCCCGTACGCCTCAACGCTAAGAACACAACAACGGAGCTCACATGCGTACTACGGCTCAGAAGGGGTCTTGGGTAGATGTGCACCAAGAACACAGCCCAACCTGGCCTTTGATTTCGAACCGGATGGAACCTCGGAAACGCACGAGGTGCAAGCCCAACCGTTCTCATGGCGCGGAGGAGATCTCGGGTTATGGACACCAAGTATCTAACCCTACCGCCCAAGGTCTCCCCATTGGCTCCCATCAGTGTGACGACTGGCGAACCCGTAGACCTGCCACAGTCATTATCTCAATATCGCGACACGATGAATCGTCGCACATCACATGCCCCAAACAACTCACTCGATGCTACCCGTAGGGAGACTTCAACTCTAAGCATCGGTTGTTAATAATCCCCTTGGGCTCGGATTACAGTTACAAGATACTCTTCACATAGTGTTCATCATGTTCACGCCCACCTATTCAATGATTTCACCTTAACACTACGCATAATAGATATGTTCAACACCAAATTGTATAAATATATCCTATAACAATCTCAACTCCTAATATCTAACCTTCCCATCCAATCCATTGCTCTACCATTACATGGTTATTCCCCAATACACAACCAAATGAGTAACCATGCTAAATTATAGCAACAACAACATTATAGATAAATGGGAGCAAGATATCAAATGAGCAAATCACAATCATTGCAAGAGTGCTAACATTATAAATTAACAAGTGCATTAACATAGGATAGCCCAATACTAAAACTGGGATTCCCGGAGCTACAGGAATCCGATCACAATGCACAACCACTCGTTGGAAAGGTATTCGCGAGGGCCACGACTTTCGCGTTGAGTCGATCGCCCAGATCTGGTCGCAACATACCAGAAATTCAACTCGAATACGTACAGGAAACAGTTTCCTGTACAGGAATTTTCCCGAACGCAGCGGACTCGAACCAGCTTTCCCGTGGCTACAGGTATCGCATGGAAACGAGCAACCACTCGTTGGAAAGGTAATTTCAAGGCCTACGACTTTCGTGTTGAGTCGATCACCCAGATTTGGCCAGAACACCTCCGAAATTGGCCACGAAGGTCGCCACGTGCAGAAATCAGATTTCTGCACGCATCTTAAGGCGAGATGAACGGCATCCGTTCATCTTCTTCCTTGCAACGACCTCGCATAAACTTCTCCAGAAATCACACCCAACCTTATTTCTCCTTTCAAAGCCAAAACCTCAACGAAAACCCCTCTCATCTCCACTTTGAACGATGAGAAGGTTGAGGGAAACTAAGCCTAGAAAACCTAGGCATGGCTTATCCTAAGAACTCTCCTCCTCACCATCAAGACTCTATGGAGTCGATGTCTCTCCTAAAATAACTATAGATCTAGCACCAAGGGAGAGGGGAGGAAGCTCACCTCAAGTCCAGCGGTACCACCATGGCCGGCCATGAGCCTCGCACTCCTTCGCGGCGGCATTGTTTTTCCCTTGACGGTGGCGGCGTTTTGATTCCTCCAAGGATGGCTCCGGCAAGCTCTTCCTCCTCCTCCAGCCAAGAACTCTCTCAGGAATTTCGGGGCAGAAGAAAGGGGAGTGAATGCTAGGGTTTCCAACTTTTTCCTTTTTATACATCGCAGACACGGGTAGGCACACGGCCGTGTTCCTACCCGTGTTCAGGTGACACGGCCGTGTTGCCTGCCGTGTCTAGGGCCGTGTTCGTCCCAGGATGACTTTCTGCCGTGTCGGGGTTGCGGCACACGGGTAGAGACACGGCCGTGTCCCGACCCGTGTCCTTGGCACACGGCTAGGGACACGCCCGTGTCCCAATACCCGTGTACCTCTCTGACTGGAAGCCTATTTTTATGAGGCACACGGGTATGGACACGGCCGTGTCCATACCCGTGTCAGCCAGAAAGGACATTTTGCCTTGTTTTTCCTCATTTCCCGTACGTCCGCACCTGTTCACCCACACCCCCATTGGGCTCACCACAGCCCCCTTGACTCAAATACGCAAACAAGGGGCCTAGCGCGAATTGGGACGTTACAAATCCTATAAACAAAATAAAAGATTTCGTCCCCGAAATCAGGGTAAGGTTATGGGAGTGAAACACATAAAAGGGAACTATGCTTTCAAATAAAATTCTTACCTGGAGTAAACAATTCCGGGTAGCGCTCTTGCATCAAATCCCTTGGCTCCCATGTGCACCCTTCCTTCCCATGATTAGACCATAGCACTTTCACCAAGGGAACACTTTTGCGGCACAAGGTTCTTGTCTCGTTATCAACGATCCGCACCGGCTCCAGTCGCACAGACCTATCAGACGCCACGGCACCATCCGCCGTGGGGATATACTGTTCAGGTCGCAACAGAGCCTTCCGAAGCGACGATACATGGAACACGTCGTGAAGGTTCTCCAGCTCCGGTGGTAACTCCAATCGATAGGCCAGAGGGCCAATCCTTTCCACTACGACATAGGGCCCAACATACCTTGGGCTGAGCTTCTTGACTCCACGTACCCGTGACACTCCGTGCATCGGTCGAATCTTCAAGAACACCTTATCACCCACTTGAAACTCTACCATACGGTGCCTTGCGTTGTAATATTTCGCCTGTCGGCTTTGAGCCTCTAGCATTCGATCCCGGATCAACCTAACCACCGCGTCCGTGTCATCAATATACTCATTTCCCAATGTCTTCGGATCTTCGTCTTGCACCCAGGACAAGGGTGTTCTACACCTCCTTCCATACAAAGCTTCATGAGGTGCCATTCCAATACTGGCTTGATGACTGTTATTATAAGAGAACTCCACGAGAGGTAAGAGCCTCTCCCATGGTTCTCCTTTATCTAGCACACACAACCTCAATAGGTCCTCCAATGTTCGGATGGTTCATTCAGATTGCCCGTCCGTTTGTGGGTGAAAGGCTGTGCTAAAGGCGAGGCGCGAGCCCAAATAAGCCTGTACAGCCCTCCATTCTCTTGAAGTAAACCGACCATCCCGATCGGAGACGATCGTCTTCAGCACACCATGGTACCGCACAAATTGCTCCACAAAGAGACGCACTAGGACGCCCACCTGCGCCTCCTTCTTCATTGGGATAAATCGGGCTACCTTGGTCAACCGGTCAACTATCACCCACACAGAATCATTCCCGGAGCGCGAGCGAGGTAACCCGTGGACGAAGTCCATGGAGATGTCCTCAAATTTCCATTCGGGGATGGGCAACGACCGTAGCATTCCACCGGGGCTTCTGCATTCCGCCTTCACCATTTGACAGGCCACACAATGAGTAACAAAGTACTTGACATCCCTCTTCATGCCCGGCCAACACATCGTCTTTCTCAAATCGGTGTACATCTTCGCGATCCCCGGGTGTACCGAGTACTTGGAGCAATGGGCCTCCTTTAGAATATCCTCCCGAATGTTGTCACCTTCGGGGATGTAAAGCCGGCCACGAAAATGGACGAGGCCGTCTTTTAGGGAGTATTCTTCCGTAGTCCCATCCTCCATTGACTTGAAAGCCGGGATTAAAGCCACATCCTTCTTTTGTTCCGTACGGATCCGGTCTCGTATGTTGCAAACTATACTCATCGCGGCCAAATATTTTGTATACTCTTCCGGTTGATTCTTAAAGACCAAAGTGATTTCCATCTCTTGCAGTGTCCGGATTAACTCCATCCTCATCAAGCGGGATTCCGTGCTCGTTCCCGATGCCTTTCGGCTCAAGGCATCAGCTACGGAATTAACCTTCCCGGGGTGGTAATTCAAGGTGAATTCGTAGTCGCACAAGAACTCCAACCACCGCCGCTGTCTCAAGTTTAACTCCTTTTGGGTGTGAACGTACTTCAGGTTTTTGTGATCCGAGTAGATCTCGCAGTGGACGCCATATAAATAATGCCTCCACATCTTCAAGGCGAATACCACCGCTCCCAACTCTAGATCATGCACCGGGTAGCTGGCTTCATGCTTCTTCAACTGTCTTGAAGCATAAGCGATCACATGCCCATTCTGCATCAACACAGCTCCCATCCCTTGATACGACGCATCCGTGTAAACTTGAAAGCCCTCCTTCCCAGATGGAAGAGCTAGGATGGGTGCAGTCGTCAATCTGTCTTTCAACTCTTGGAATGCAGCTTCGCACTGGGGTGTCCATTCAAACGGCACACCCTTCTTGGTCAGCGTAGTAAGGGGAAGGGCGATCTTCGAGAAGCCTTTCACGAACTTGCGATAGTACCCGGCAAGTCCAAGAAAGCTCTGTATGTCGGCCGCTGACTTCAATGGCGACCACTCCTTCACGGCCCGCACCTTGGCCGGATCTACAGCTAGCCCCGCCCCACTAATCACATGGCCCAAGAACGCGACCTCTCGAAGCCAAAACTCACATTTGCTGAACTTGGCAAACAAAGTGTGCTCCTTCAGTTTCCTCAGCACTAAAGATAGATGTTCGGCGTGTTCTGCTTCAGTCTTGGAGTAGACTAGGATGTCATCGATGAACACGATGACAAAGATGTCCAAATAAGGGCTGAACACCTTGTTCATCAAGCTCATAAAGGCGGAAGGGGCGTTTGTGAGCCCAAACGGCATCACGGTGAATTCATACAAACCATATCTCGAACTGAACGCCGTCTTCTGAATGTCATCTTCTTGTATCCTCAGCTGATAATATCCCGAACGCAGATCTAACTTGGAGAACCAATACGATCCCACCAATTGATCGAATAATTCATCAATGCGCGGTAGGGGATAGGTGTTCCGCACCGTTAACCGGTTCAACTCTCGATAATCAATACATAACCGCAAGGTGCCATCCTTCTTTTTGACGAACAAAACGGGCGCTCCCCAAGGCGACGAGCTTGGGCGAACGAACCCTGCT